>CM074723.1:392982382-394314257 GCA_037306005.1 Rhinophrynus dorsalis | reverse complement strand
GGTACTTGGGGGCAGCAAAATGAATAAATAAAATAAAATAATAAAACATGTTATAAAAGGGGTCTGTGTCAGTGGAGTCAAGAGAAACAATCAGTTGAACTGGGATTTATTTGGGGGGGTTGTTGACTCGGATTGGAGGGATAGTAAATAAAGGACCACAACTAAATGCAATGTAGGAGCCTCAAGCTGTTCCAGAGGTTTTGGTAGAAGAAGATGAAATTAAATAAATGAAAAATGGCAAGGCAGCTGGACCTGATAAAGTTACTACTGAAATGTTGAAAGCTCGAATCAACCTTTATTCAAAGCCCTAGTTAAACTATTTTCAAATTTCCTACTACTCGGCAAAGTGCCTGAAACATGGGAAAATTCAGAAGTCATCCTACTGAACAAAAAAGGTGATAAGGCGGATATAAAAAAACTGCTGACCAATAAGCCTATTTCCATCTGCATCTGAAAGGCTTTCACAAAGGTACTATCAAAAAGAATGGACACAATACTTAATGTAGCACAACCTAAAGAAAACACAGGCTTCAGGGGCAGTTTCAGTAAAGTGGACAATGCCCATACAGTGCAAAAAGTTACAGAACAGCATAATGAATACAACCTTCCATCATGTATAGCCTTCGTTGACTATGAAAAGGCCTTTGACTCAGTGAAACAGCAAGCAATAATCAATGATAATTTATGTGCCCCCTATCTTGTCCAGAACATTAGCAGTGTATTCCACACTTGACCCTCATGTACTCTGTATGTCTCCCATTATCACTTTAGATTGTAGGCTTTTAGGCAGGGACCTCACTTCCAGTCTTTCACTTTGCAAAGCACTTGCAACCCTGTTTTGTCTAAACCTGCAACCCTGTATTGTCTAAACCCTTAAATTGTAAAGAGATGCGTACATTTGTGGCGGTATATAAATAAACATATTAATTCATTCATTCAGTACAGGTTAACAATGATAAAGTCCAGACAAACTCAGAAAAAAAAAAGGCTTCAGACTATTTTCGCTTGATTAGAAGAAATTTTCCACAAACTAAATTGGTACCAAAAAATGACATAAGATTAATGGAGATTACCTACATAATTTCGTTTTGAAGATGATATCATACTCTTTGCCAGAAGTCCTGAAGAACTTCAAAAACTAATTGAAGAGCTACAACAGAAATGCAAAACTTTAGGTCTAAAGATGAATATTAACAAAATGCAAGTCATGGTCAACAAATTTACCATATCAAGGAAAATCAAAGTAGATGGACAAGAACTAGAAGTGGACAAAAAATGTCAACAGATGGAAACACCATGATGGAAATTGAGCTATGAATACAAACTGGGATGGCACTGAAGAACTTAGTAGTACTGTGTTTAAGACAGATTTACCATTCTGCATCAAGCAAAAACATTTTGACCAATGTGTCCACCCAGTTCTTCTTACATATGGCTATAAAACATGGACATTAAATGCCAAAACAACATTTACATGAAGACAAAATGGAATGGCACTCATTTGCAGACATAAAGCATTAAATAAAAGCAATTTATTTGAACTACATATGGCAAACAGACACAACGTGACGTGACGTGAATTGGCACCGAGTGAAGATTGCGGAGAAATCGGTGCGATGCACAATTATTATTTTTAATATTCCTGATCTATATATTAGTTCCGCTAAATTTGTGATTATACTGAATGCCAAAGCCATACAAAACCTTAAAGGGATAGTAATGTTTCACAAAAACAGCAGCTCCAAGTATTCTTCATAGTATTTGAGCCACAGAGAGTGTTATTTCAATACTGTCAGAGCTGTAGTTCAAGAGCAATTGAATGATAAAGAATCCCCCTCCAATCCAGCCCTTTTACTAGTGTAACACTTCTCTCCTCAGATGTAGAATCTGGTTGTAAGACCAGACTGATAATAGCAGGGATATCATGGTGCCCGTGATCCCTCTCTGTCACTCTCGCTTGTGGTGCACTCTGATTGGCTGAGTCTGTTTGGCCCGCCCCTGGTGACCTTTTTATGCCTGACCATTGACACCTGTCAGGTGCCCTTTCGTGGTGTTCCAGAGCCAGTGTTGCTGATGCTGTGTTCGTGCGTTCCTGATTCCTGTGTACCGATTTGGCCTGTCTTGACTACGCTCCTGTGTTCCTGCTCTGTGATCCGACCTGGCTTGGCTGACGTTCCTTCTCGTGACTGATCTGGCTTGTCTGAGAACCACCTCCGTGTACGACCCGGCTTGGCTGACGTTCCTGCTCATGACTGATCTGGCTTGTCTGAGAACCACCTCCGTGTACCGACCCGGCCTGGCTGACTTCCTGCTCCGTGACCTGAACAGGCTTGTTCCAGAGACCTGCTTGTTCCTGCTTCCTGCTGCTACTGTTGCCGTGGTGACATTCTGACTTCCGCTGAGCTCGCTTACCGTGCTGTCCGTTTGCCTCTGTAACTCTTGCAGAGTTGTGCCTCCAGTGCTGAGTCTCCGTTATCTTTTGCAGAGCTGTGCTTCCATTGCTGAGCCTTCCTTGACACTTGCAGAGCACTTTCCACGATTGCTGAGACTTCGATCCTTGAGCTGCTTAACCCTTGCAGTGCTGCCATTTCGTTATCTGAGCCTTCACGTACACTTGCTGAGCCTATGCTGTTTGGTCGCTACTTCTGCAGAGCCAGCCACATTACAAGCCTGGTCTAGACGGCGGCTCATCCTCCCATCAGCAGAGTAGTTGGTATACGTTACCACACCCGTGAGAGGCGCTATTGGCTCTTGCAGGTTGTCTCCGGTATACGCCCGTGGGGGCTATTGGCTCATATACTTGCAGCACAGAGTGGTCTCCATTAGTACGCCCATGGGGGCTATTGGCTAGCTCTTGCACTATAGCAGTCTCCGTTGTTACGCCCGTGGAGCTACTGGCTCAAGCACTTGCAGGTTGTCTCCGGTATATGCCAGTGGGGGCTATTGGCTCAAGTTTACCCTGTGCAGTTGGTCTCCATTATTAAGCCCGTGGGGGCTATTGGCAAGCTCTTGCATTGTAGCAGTCTCCGTTGTTACGCCTGTGGGGGCTATCGACTCAAGCACTTGCAGATTAAGTTGTCTCCGTTGTTACACCCGTGGGGGCTATTCACGGCAGCTTCTCTGCAGATTCTATCACTATTCAGTACTGGCTGAAGCATCCTGCCTTAAGAACTTTCGGTGGGGCATTATCTACACCAATAGCTGCCTGTTCACCATCTTGGGCATGCCAAACACCACAACAGAGACTGACTGAGTATTGTATTTTACCATTGAGTATCCTTGCTACTGTGTACCTATCCTGAGATAGCATACGTGATACTTTTGCTTCTGTATACTTGACCTGTGATAGCATTTCAGTCTTTAGATCGCTATTACTTTGTGTTGCCTGTAGAGGACATTCTTTACTCTTTATTTTTTTTTTTTAATAAAACTGTGTTTTATTCTACCTGCTGGTCTGAGTGTCGAAAAAAACCATTACAAGGGGACAATCTTCTTACTCTGAGAACAATGAAAACCCTGCCCCCCCTTGACAGGTTTTTCAGCTTTTTCCCTTCTCTTAATTGAAGATTGTCCCTCTCTGCAGTCTACCTGGGTACCTCCCAGCTGTTCTGAGGTGAGAAATGTTACATCATTAAAAGGGGCGGGGGGGATACTTTATCATTCAATTACTCTTGAACTACAACTCTGCCAGAACTGAAATAACACTCTCCAAGGCCCAAATACTATGATGATTAATTAGAGCTGCTTTTATTATGAAACATTACTATCCCTTTAAGATTACGCAGAGAAGTATGGAACAGTGAATTCTAATCATAACAAAAAGAGACTGAAAAATGTGTTTGTGTTGATGGGTCCACAAACAAAGGTCTATGAAATAATTAAGAGTAAAATGCCTAAAAAAAAAGAAATGGGCAGATCAAATAGCAAGAAGACCTGGTGGTAGATGGAACAAACAAATTTTGGAATGGATTCCACTCAATAATAAATGCCCAAGAAGAAGACCAAGCACAAGATGGGTAGATGAAATAACCAAAGTTGTTGGAGAATAAGGCATGGAGCACAGGAATTAATGGGGGGTTCTCCAAGTCCTCAAACTAGGTAAAAACATAAAATAAAAGCAAAAACAAAATACATATTACCATATCTCTTAAATTTAAAATTTGCCCCAATGAACTCTCTTGTAAGGAAATGCTTTTGATTTAAAAACCCATATTTAAAAACACCTGAACATTATTCATAAAAAACAAAATTTCATTTATCTTAATGATAAAAATGACTTGCAGTGAGTGGATGGAGACCCAAAAGGAGTGAAGCACCTACACCACCAGTCTCTTTTTTTTCACACCCATCACTCCAAGCTACATGAGACCTATACATTACCATGATTACAGGCAGACATAGGCCAAACAAGGCAAACAAAAAAAGCCACATATTATGCCTTTAAATCCTTGTTTATAATAATAAACAATTGGGCATATTTAGGCTTTCATTCTATATCATTATCATTTAAACAGTGAAACCAAATGAAATGAAACATGGTAAAAAGGCAGCTAGAATGCGAAGGAGAAAATATCTCAGAACAAAGAAAAAACTCACAGCTCTAGGACACTATAACATACACATAATATAGGCATGGAGTGCAGCAAGGAATAATGGAATTCTCCAAGTCCACAAACTAGGTAAAAACCTAAAGGAAAGGCACTAACCTACTGCAATCCTGTGCTGCTCCATTCTGGAGCAAATCCAGGGCAATTATTCCCAGCTATATCACCAGGGATCCTTAACTGGCTATATTTTTAGGATATATCTTCTTGGGTACAGGGGAATTAATCTCAGTTATTTAATTAACTCACCTGTGTACAAGAAGAGAATTTCTAAAGATATGGCCTATTAGGGGTCCTTGAGGATACAGATGAGTACCACTGCCATAAAGGATGAATATAATATTAAATTTATTTAAATGGGACTTTTAAACCCATTAAAGGAATTAAAATCAGATTTAAATCACTGAGAATTTTGGAAATATGCATTTGGCCCCTATAGTACAGTTGGTTTACCCCAGTAGTGCACTTCTTTAGCTTACTGAATAGGGCCTCCAGATCTTTTTGTAAAATACTGGTGTGTAGTTTAAATATTAGCCTTTCTTCGGAGGCCAATGAGGCTAGTTAATTAAGCCTGAGAGGTTATGAACTGCTGGCAGTTAATAAGTCATAAAATTCCTCTATAAAACAGGAGGCTAGATTCCATCACTGTGACAAGAAGTACAAAGAATTGGTGTATAAATATCTAATTGTACAAAAGAGCTGGGATTTCTCACTCACTGCTCATCTGGAGTCTCCAGGGCATGCTTGCTTTAGTTTCCTGATTTTAAGAAGCCAGTCTAAAAAAATAAGTGCATTAAACAGTAATTTTCTTTAAAACTCAGGAACTAAAGGATTGTAGGAGTAGAAGAAAAAAAGGCAGAATAAGAAAACGCATAGGGAAAATTAAGGAAAAAGGCTTTAGCAAGTTTGATTTGAGTAGGGTTTATTTCATCTTCTGCACTGGGTTGAACATTCCTGCGCACGTCTTGTTTTCTTTCACCTTTAGGATGTTCACCATGGAAACAGTACACAACAAGCATTTTATGCTGACCCCAGCATCCTGTATATTTCAATTCACCGCAATGATGAAGGCAACTTCTTCCCTGGCAATGGAGCCCCAGATGAGGTTAGGTTTATTTCTTAAAGCCCCTTTTTTGTTTTCAACATTCGTGTCTAATTGCCTTGCATGATTACCCCTAATTTTCTCGTCCTTTTCTGGCTCTTTAAATTGCATGAGATTACAAAATTGTCCACAGGGAGTATGGGCCATAGTAAAGCAAAGTTGTCAAACAACGTTCAACAGACTTGACGTGTTGTTTGATCTCCTCAGAAGCATGTCGCTTGTATATTTTTGTATTGTAATTTATTTTTTATGCAGTGCTTTTCCTGTTCCTAGGTTGGAATTGGCCTTGGTGAAGGATTTAATGTAAATATTGCTTGGACAGGTGGCCTGAATCCTCCCTTGGGAAATACAAAATATCTTACTGCTTTCAGGTTGGTACTGAATTCCTCTGAATCTAATAAAATGGGAATATACAAAAGAAATGTTTAACCATTTAAGGACCATAGGAGTATGCAACACAATTAATGAGTTAAAAATAATAGAGAAAACAGCAAATAAAAATAATGTAAAATCAAAATATAGCTTTTATGTAATTTAAAATAAACATTGAAGAGAATGTACAAATAAAATATCAGACTAATACAGGAACCTATTTTGTAGCTCTATACCTGCCTAACACCAATTTGCTAGAAGCCAAGCTACTTAAACCTAAAACTCTCCACTTTATGTTGTTGGTGTGACATTCATTTTGACAGTGTATGTGTAATTTGGGTCCTCTATGCCCTGTCCTCTGCTAAAAAGGTTCAAAGGAAATGGCGTAACTTCATTTTGTTGTGTGTGTCATGGCTCATGTGTATGGGGTTTGCTGACATTAAAGTCTAACAATGGTAACTTTATCAATAAGTGCAGCTTTTCTACTTTTTCTTCTACACACTAACCCCCAGCCTTGTCCTACAGTAGGCATACAATTTCACATACTGACCCCCAAACATGTCCCACGGAGCCTTAGAACCACTCATACTGATCGCCCAGTTTTTCTGGCCTTCCAGTTGCTGTCAGACTGCAGCTCCCATTAGTCCCTGCCAGCCACTGAACAACACATATAGACATCCAGCCTTGTCCCAAAGTTGCCTAGATCAACATATACTAACCAAACTCCCCAGCCTTGTCTCATAGTAGCCATTTTCTACTGACCTCCAACCTTGTCCCACTTCACTGGTATCCATAGAACTATACATCCTGACCTCCAGCCTTATCCTACTGCAGTGGTATAGCCAGTACCTGATACAGTATTCAGAGTCTAACCCGCCCAACTTTGCCTGTTCCTGCAGAAAATGTACTGGGGTTGGAGAAACAGAGAATATTTTGAGGGTTTACTATATGCAGTTATTTTAATGAAAAAAGAGATAAATTGACAGTGTTTTACAAGAATTTGGGATAAAATTTGACTATTTTTGCCCATGCTGGTTTTATAATTTTGTCCTGATCCACTCTATTTCTGCTTGGTGAATCAGCATCTCTGCAGGGTATGCACAGTTCAACTTTGTTGCTAAAACAGCTCAAGAATCTGAATTTGTGTGCTTCACCTGTGCTAAACTTTTCATAGGCAAAAATGTCCATCAAAGGGCAGGAAGTGTATGAGCCTTCTCAGGAATTACATTCCTCCATACCTTGTTTTATGCCATGTACTGACAAAGCACAGAAGAAATAAGTGCACATTTCATAATTTTCTTATGACTGCTAAAAGAGTGGCACCTTTAAAGTGTATTTATGATTTTCATAACAAGGTTGTAACAATTGCAAATTTTTAATTGTTAATTATTTTAATAATAATTAAAAATATAAACTTTTTATACATATAATTAAGTGCACTGACTGAAGAGTATTGTAAGAGGGAACTAGCATGCCTATGTTACACCAGCATTGGGGTGTTGTACCTGCTCTCATACTGTGGAGGCCAGTTTTAATGCCTCTGAATAAAGTGAGTACCATTCCTAGCAACAAAGGTGTGTGGTGAAGAACATAAGAACAAAAGAGTATTACACTTAGAGAACGTGTTTCCTGTCTCTCTCTTTTTTGTTTTCTAAAGAAAGGCACTATCAGTGTTGTGAACATAGTTAAGTAAAAAAAAGGAATCTGTATACGGGGCCATTTCTTTTAATTCCTAGAGTGTAACTGTACTGCCTTCATCCACATTCTTACATGGACAGAGCAATCATAGTGCTCCAGCATCAAATACCTGCCCCTGTTTTATGGCACCAGGTTTATATGTAAGTTTACATTTATCTTTACTGACCATTATTTAACCACTCTCTAACCTGACTATGCAAAGCTGACTCACAATACCCCACCTTTTATACCCAAAAGATCAAACCAGACACGTGTTTGGAAAGGAAAGGTTATGGCTGCTTATTAATAAAACAGATCACGTTTATGAACAATCCTAATATAAAATCTAAACATCTAACTAAATAGGCAAGAGATTGCATACTTCTAATACAATAATAATAATGAACTATGTATCTCAAATTTAACCCCACACTGTGCCTACACAAACTGTGGACCACTTCAGCTATGCGTGCATATCACAGGAAAAGCCAGAACTCCATAAGAATATTTAAGCATTGCCACCAAAACATTAAAACACATATAACCTATTTAACTTATTTGTTATCAAGCCTGACCCCTAACAACCCTCTTTCACAATCCTATCTAGCTGCCATTCTAGCTGGTCATGCCCTCGCCCTCCCTTTTTACCATACTCAGGGGGTTACATGACCTTGAAATGCTGCGTCAACACCCCAACTTTTATACCCAAAAGACCACACCAGACATTTGTCTGGAAACTAAAGGCCACAGCTGTCTGTTAATAAAACAGGATATCACATTTATGAACAATCTTAACACAGTCTTAACTGAATACATGAGAGATCCCATTCTTCTAATGCATCCACCAATAATAACTAATGAGCCATTTAACCTAAACTCCACACTGTGCCTACACAATTTGTGGACCACTCCATCTACATGCACATGATAGATTGTTCTCCAACAGAAAAGCTACTCCACAAGAGGATTTAAGCTAAATGATCATTAGGATCATCAGTCAAGAAAAAGGGTTTTGACCCCTCAAGAACTTATACTACCCCCCCCCAACACACAGCTATGGCCAATTCAATGTTATGTTGAATATCAGAATATTGTACATACAGACCCATTTCACTAATGTATGCTCATATTCCCTGAAAAATGTCTATTAACATCCCCTAATGAACTGTACCTCAAAACTAATTCTCCAGATTTATAGTACCACACAGCTGAGAAAAATCTCAGACCAAACAATACATTCCAGGAAGAGGCCGAAACTACGAATCAGATAATATTTGATATTGCAGATATTGGTCTTCATACTACCTCAAACAGCACTTGACACATTGTACAGCCTCAGGCAGCACTTTGACCAAGCTCAAACCCCTATACTCTAACCAATGAATAATCATGGAACTCAAAATCCAACTCTCTTCTATCTCTGCAAACAGTTGCCCTCTTTTAGGCACATATGACAACATCCAGGTTAAGAGTGGATGATGACCTGAAATGAACAAAAGAAAAGGAGGGATGAAAAGCACATAGACAACCAGCCAATGGGAACGAGTACCTCTCTTAAAACACCAAGAATGCCACTGGTCAATATGCCTGACAACCTCCTCACTCAGTCTCAACCTGGATATGTATTTTGCTCCTCCATTTCTGAAAGAGTGAGTGTCATGATCATACTTCTGCAATCACAGCAGATGGAGGCTACACTTAATGCTCTGAAAGTGAAAATGTGAGAATAGTGTGTAATCCAAGTGAATAAGGAAGGAGCCTGATCTGTCTCACATACAAATAACACTAAGGATCATACAAATATTTGATAACCCAGCCAATGGAAAGGGATAAAAAGATCCTCAACTTCTGCCTACAGGACACTACCTTAAAATATCCACTCAGTGATATAAGACTTCCTGAGACTAACGTCTCAACTGAAGGCATCAGAATATGCCATTATAAAATGTAAACCATGGCAACTTTAAATATAAACTGGACAGCAGATCTGAAACTGAATACCACCTGCCCACCTATTAATTGCCAATCCCATGATAACCTACATGTATCTGAAAAATCTTAAAATCCATCATCAAATCCTCACTTATTTATGAACCATTTAAGAAAATTAGCAATGCCTTATGCTCCAAAGCTGAAACTTGAACCTCAATCAAGGAGTGATAGCCTATAAACCCTTACAGCATGTCTTCATGACCGGCAGTCTGAAAATATCACAGAAATACATCAAGAAATGGCAAAAACATAGAGCAAGCTTTAGAGAAGGCATCCCATGTAACAAGAATGAAGAACTTTCTCACCAACTAATCTACAATTCTATTGCTAAATCCCCAAATAATCTGGTAAATCATTAGACACACAAGGAAAAAGCTGAGCCCCAACCCACATACTTCCAGAGAGGATGCTCAAAACCAGGTGCTACAGTATCCTAATAATCTAAGGAGAATTGACGGTTATGATTAATAGTCTGCACCACCCCTAGATTGTCACAATTAAAAACCATGTGACTGTCATACAAGATATAACCCTACAATTCCATTGTCACCACTATGGAAATTAAGTCCAAGAGAGATTACAGTTGAGACCATCCAAATGTCATGTCTCAGGGCACAGGGCCACACACAATAATCCTTGTAAATGTAGTACATAACATGAAAGACAAACAAAAGAGAGTGCCCAATGGTATAATACGTCATGAATAGAGCAATAAATATGAATTTAAATATTTCACTCACATGTAACTGTGGAGAAACTCACCCCGTCTCCACCTGGAGGAACTGATGATCAGCTGCAAAAAAAGAGACTGCTCCAGACGAAAACCAGATCCAAGAAGCCAATTTAATCAATAAAATAATAAATGTTAAACACAATAATAAAACAATAAATACACTGTAACGCTAACGTGTTTCGCGGTCAACAAGGTCCTATTTAGCGTTTATACCTGTTTTTAGATTTGATAAAGCAGCCTTGTCGCTGCGGAACGCGTTAGCGTTACAGTGTATTTATTGTTTTATTATTGTGTTTAACATTTATTAGAGTTGTATTTCAAAAAGAAAGTTCAAGTATTCTGCGGCAATCCAACTGCACCATGGGAAAGATAAAATGTTGTTTTAACCCCTAGAATGCTAGCGATGCCTCAAACTCATTGCTTCACAATATGTGGGGGATTGCTCTAGCATTCACTTTGTTAAAAGTCTCATTTAATTCAGTGAGGATTTGGGGATTTTTTTTTATCCCCTGTAGTGCAAATGGTTTGTCCCAGAATTGCTCTACTTTTTAACAGCAGGCTCTTTCCTAATATCTACAAAAAAAAGTTGATTCAATGTTATTAATAGACTCTGCTTGAGACCTTCCATGTTGATGTTACAGTTAGGATAGGTATACATGAAACTAGCAGCTCTTTAGTCATTTAGTCTTGTACTAGTCTGTCTAATTAACTAGTATTTCCTTCACTAACTGTAAGAGATCTGTAGCGCCTCGTTTTGTATTAATGCAGTGCTCAAGAACTAAACATCTCTTCCTGTCTGTCCCATATCTCAGGCCATATAATTTTTAGCTCTCATCCCTCCCCTTTTTAGTTTTGGTTTATATTTTCACTCTTCAGACTCATTGAAGCAGGAAGTCTGACAGACCAGATACCCACCTGCATATCTCGGTCCTTCAGCTTTTCCTCCATGAATGTTACCTATTCTCTATCCCGTCCTTTTCTGTTATGGATATGTATTTGATTAATTGCATTTACCTATTTTGCTAAAATAAAGCTTATTAAAAATTATTTGCTTCATAGAAATACTGTTATGCATCACAACAAATGTTTCAGGCTAAGGGGCCTTCAAATGGGAGCATTTAACTGATTAGCATACACACACAAAGTCTGTATGCACAACAGCTCAATTCTAAGAAGCATATTTTATTCAAACTGCTAACTTGATTTAAGTAGATGTTTCTTAGTTCTAGCTTATTTTTTTATGAGAAATGACAATTAACAAACAGGGCTCTTACACAATACAATACAATTGGCTGTGTCCATGTGGGTCATTGCATATTCAGATGAAATGAGCTTTGCAAACATCAAGATACAGATGTGAAAGATCTGCTCGTGGTCCAAGTTGCAGATCTTTCTTGTTGTATATTTACTGCACCTTGTGTGAAGACGGTAAAGAAGCAGCTTTCTAGGAGTTGAATAATTCACACAGTGCAATACTGACCCATGTGAAAGGCACAATAGCCCAGTATTTTACCTTTCACAATGCTCGAAATCTCCAAAGCAGCAGCATGTAAAAGGAGCCACACAAGTATGTTTTTTTATGTTATAAATATTTATTGCCCTTTTAACTCTTTAAGGACCAAAGGAGTGCACAATGCATTGTGTCTTTAAAGGGTATTTAAACTGTGAAAAGTCTCACACTTTAGTTTTTCTTTTGAGATCGGCCTGACATACATGCGTGTCACTTTTTTAACTCCTGTTCTGCTCTCCAACATATTTGCCTGACTGCAGAAGCAGCCCTGGATTCTTTGGCGACCACCTAAGATAGAATATTGCTAATACAAACATTAAAAACACTCATAATGTACGCCAGATGGAAAACTGATGAAATTTCAACTCATCAATAAGCACAACATAGTGGTGGTGGTGATGATGATATAAGCAAATATGGCAAAGCGATGTTTACAGTTGTGGTTTTTAAAGGTTTTGCTTTATGAAGCCTATTAGTTCCACAAGGAATCCTAATGAAACATTAACAATCATACCATTGATTACAATGCAAAGCAATATGTTGGGTAAATATTTAGTATCCAAGGGTTACCAAAGTAGTGTAAATATGTGCGAGAGCAAGGTGGTACAGACAGAAAAAGGCTACAAAACTGGTGTAAAATAATTGTGGTAACAGTTACCAGTTTCCTGCAACTGAGTTATATAGGAAACAAAATAGTAATATTTCCAACTTCGACACATCCACAGCTGTACATTGGCTAGTTTGATCAGGTTGGGCTGACCAAATTGGTAATCTGAATTAAACTGTCTGGTTTGCAAATTCTGATTGGATTACAAACAGATAGATACACGTGTGGGCTCAATAGACCATACCAGAGTGATCTAAGGGGCTGTGTAGATCATATCAGGCTGTGTAGATCATATCAGGCTGTTCTGACCTGATCTGCTCAGACACACAGACACTCTAACACATTGCCTGCATTTTGGTCTGTGTGTGTCTTAATAGAGGGGGGTGGTATGATAACTATGCAATCAAATTGCTGTTCATTATTTACATTTGTTCTGTGGAGCAATTGGTACTAATCCATGGAACTGTGGGATTCCACATAATGCTGTGTGAGAACTACTGTTTGACAATGTGTCAGCATTGTAAGTTAACCTTGTTATTTTCACGCATAATGAGATCTTTACCAATATACAAATGCACAAAGAAGACTATATAAGTATATATTAAAAGTAAGAGATCAGAGTGGCTCCCCAGCTAATCTTGCAGTTCTGTTCCATCATTGCTTTTCGTGGGATGTTATGAGTTGTAGTCCAGCAGCATCTGGAATGCCATAGACAGAAGTAGTAAATTACAGAAAACAATCATTTTTAGTAATAGTAATAATAATAATAATAATAATAACAATTATACTAAATATTCCAACAACATCCATTTTTCCTTGACCACATTTAACTTTTACACTGTAATTTCATATTCTAACTACTTACTCTAACTACTTGGATGCTAGAGAGATTTTATATGCATTTGTCAAAAGGAGTTAAAAGGAGAACTGCTCCCTTGAATAAATCACTCTTAAATGGATAGTAATGTTTCATAATAAAAGCAGCTCTAATTAATCATAGTATTTGGACTTTGGAGAGTGTTATTTCAATTCTGTCAGAGTTGTAGTTCAAGAGTATTTCAATGACAAAGTATCCCCCTCCCGCCCCTTTTACTGATGTAACACTGCTCAGCCAGATCAGAAGGGACGTGCCCAGGTTAACTGCAGAGAGAGACAATCTTCAATTAAGATAAGGGAAAAGCCTGAAAAACTTGTCAAGGGTGGCAGGGCTTTCATTGTTCTCATAGGAAGAAGATTGTCCCCTGCTGTTATCTGTCTGGTCTGTGGTCTGCATTCCACATCTGAGAAGACATGGCTTACACTAGGTAAAAGGGGCGGGAGGGGGAAACTTTGCTTGTGAATATCTCTCAAACCATAAAGGTTTGAGAGATAAGACTTATATCGTTCTTCATGCTTTTTAAATGCCTACACAATAAAGATACAATGAAGTATTACTATCCCTTTAATCTGTTAGTGAGGCTGATGTGCTAAAAAGAACTGGATAAATTCTGTGGCAAACAAGCTGCACCATAATGGACAAATACAGACTTCCATTGATTTAAAATATGTTTTAACCTCTTGGCTGCTAGCAAGATATCCAATGCAGTTCTTTACAAAGTGTTGGAGCATTCTAGTGGTTAAAGGCACCAATTAAATCAATGGGAAATCTTAGTACATCAGGCTCATTGACTTTCATAGACAGCTGACCTTTTTACATCTGTCGCGTGTTTTATTTATTTGGATTATGTCTGCAGTTACCTGTAGATAGCTATTTTTATTGAAAATCTGTCTCTAGGTCACTCCTCACAACAAACAGGCTTCAATAGACCTGAATGACTCATAAGGGATCCTAGTTGTTATCAGATTGAAACTGTAACACTTACCTGGTCTACTCTCTGGTCTGCTATGGGCTCCTCTGGAACACATTTACAAAGCGCTCTCAGTGGTCTGACAACATGCTTACCACTCCAGTCACATTCTTTGATCACACACTTTTTGGTGTAATACATTTGCGTCTCCAGTGGCTTATATTATTCCACAGAACTAGCTTGCCAGTGTCCATGCAAAAATTGCTTTGGCTTCTCTAGATGTGTTTCTTCTTTTTTGTTTATTCCTTGAACTCGTGTGCACCAACCTAGCTTGGCTATGAACCTTGAACCTACTACCTGCATTACTCCTACAAAATGTTGCCACCTGTGCAAACCACTGGCTTGATCACCTATGTTCTTTATCTTCACTTCTGCATTGTAGTTCCATTCTTTGCCTGTACCAAAATATTACCGAAACATATTTAGACTGAAACAACAAGCTGGATACTAAGGGCTCTTGGATGACAGAACTTCCAGAGCCTCCTGTTACAGAGTTGTTGCCTGTGTTCTTTCACTATTCGAAACACTGATCTGGACATGGTGGGAATGTATTTGCCAGCTGGCTCAAATGAGCTCCAGCCCATATTATTGGCTGCACCCATGTAATTTGGCCATTCACTGGCATTCGGACTGAACACCTCTCATGGGAAAGGTCTGCCACAGGCCCAATTGGTAACAGTGCACTGCAGTCGTTCCTTGCTGTATTGTCCTTTCTTTCTGCATTCACTGTGTGAATGCAGTGATGATGAAGTATGCTGAATGTTAGTGCGTTCAAGTGAGACAATAGCAACCCATATGAAAACCCCATAGCCCAGCATAATATCTTTCACAACTGGTACATCACCAAGCAACATTGTTGCATTGGTCTTGCCTGTGCAAAAGAGACCTAAAACAGAGATGAAATCCAAACAAAACAGTAAAAGAAACAACTGACTGCTGTTGAAAAGACACCTACCTAGGAAAGTTCTTTTGGCAATCAAATTAAGAACCATTTGAACATAATTTCCCTTTGTCAAAATATAAGCTGTGTAATAATTCAATTATTATCCTTCATTACCCCCTAAATAAATTGTGTCCAGCTATACTCCTGTACATATTTTAAATTACTATACAGGACCTTTTGGATGCTGGAGATGCTGCCCGTATGTTGCTTTAAAATGTGCTGGAGATGTTTCAACCATCCAAAGGGTTAAAGGTATTGCAACACTTATTAGAAAAACATTTTAGGGCTTTTCCATCTGAGAATAACAAGGTTACTCACATTTTTGAGATATCTAATTCAATGCGTTGCATACCCCTCTGGAACTCAGATGGTTAAAAAGACACATTTACTTTGTAATAACCTTTGAATGAGGCATCCCTAAGCAGTGGAAGTACTTTTGTTCTACTAATCAGCAAAAGGCTGTACAAAATGTATATTTTTCTCAATGTGTTACTATCACTTTAATGCATGCTTTCAAGTATGTCATATGTAAAGTGTCACCACAACATAATTTATCTGGTTATCTAGTTGAGTAGAAGCCAGATGCAGAGGAACAGCTCTCTGGATAATAGCAGATGACTTCAAAAACAGCTGTGCTGCCTTCAGATCGAAACATTCTAACACAAACAAAGTGCAACAGCTGAATTTGAATGGGACATTACAAGTTCATGCAGCAATTTTATACTCAAATCATGTTCTATAAACATGGCTTATAATGAGATGAAAAATGGTAACAAAAAGAGCAAAGAATAGCTGGGAAATTCTGATGTATCTGTCTTTATTAGCCAAATCCTATATCTTTAACTAAATATGTTTGTGTGATAGTTTGCATAACTTCAGCCTTTGGTATCTGGTTTTCAACACATATCAAGGCATTGCTTTGGAATGTTCCCTTGAATAGGGACATATTTAACTCATAGGGAACTATAGAGGAATACAGCTACAATGCATTCTTGTATGTAAACTATTCTGTGAAGGAACCTCCTATCTCTTGTTTTTGTCTGTCACAGAGTTGTCCTATATTTCTTATGAGCATTTTTAACAATATTTGCTACCTTTCAAAAGAATCAGAGTTGCTTTCTTTTTATTTTACTGTTTAACATATCGGATGCATAGTGTATCCAATACTGCATGTTTTAATTGTTCCCACTGTTCCTGCACTCCACCCAATAATCTCCTCTCTGCCAAAGAATTACTCAATTATTCTTTCATATATGAAAGATCTTCCCTCCTAAAATGTAAGACTTTTGTTTTACCATAATTACACCCCTCTTTTACTTGTTTACTAAACCACACTGGATCCCACATTTTCACTATCAGTACAACAGATTCTCTTCCACCATTTCAGAATATTAATTTGACTATTCCTTCTTGGCCCATTACCCCTTTGAGTGCCCAAGGGGTATGGAACACATTGCAAAGCAATGCGTTCCGTATCCCTCTGGCACTCAAAAGGTTAACCAGTTGATTAAGTGATGCCCCTATCAAGGCGTCTAATATTTTCCTACATCTAGTTGATTTTTCAACAGGAACCTCCTCGTACATATCCGCTATACAACATATCACCCATAATTATTACTTTGCCCTTCGTTGACATGTTAAATATTTCCTCCATCAGTGCTTTGTCTAATTTTTCTTCTTGCTCTGAGGTCTATATATTGCCAGTATGAACAACAACATTATCTACAGCTTCAATGGCTAACCAAATGCTGTCTCTCCTGTTTTCTATATCTTGTATTAAATTAGCATTCATATTGTTTTTCAAATAAACAGCAACTCATCCACCTAATGAAGCTGTAACATTGAATGATTATGCCATAGTAAGGAGTTTCATTGTACCAAAACTCTACTATAGCCATCCCTAGTCCCTAATTAATTTTGGTAGTTCATTCACTAAACTACAAGCATTTGTTATACCACAGAAATACTCAGATTATACATGCCTCAGTTTATAACAAAGTTGCCCAGAGCCCTCAGCAGTCAGCAACAGAGGAAGATTATTCAGCATACAGTAATTGACAAATACGTTTCAGTACATGTGCATGACTGAGAATATTTTTCTGCCCACACGTAAGCGTGCATGCCATAGTCTGAGAAAAACTGCAAAATAAGCACAAATTGGACTTTCTGCATGAGAATTCTTTTTTTACACATTCTTCTATATAAAAGTACAATTTATTAAATATGATTCAACTTGGATTCAAGTAAGCTACTTCTTAGGAACTGGATAGCTACACCAATGAATCCTAATAGATGTTTCCTTAACTGTAGTACATAGTGGCCCACATTTTGTTTTCCAAGTGAGTAGACAATTTTCTATATCAAAAAGATTGTTAATCTATTTCCCATTTTCTAATATAGTTTTCATTTTGAGTTCCAGAGGGCTGAGCAATGGATTTCTCACCCCTTTGGGAATCACAAGGTTTCAGGGAAAGCTACAGGTTGGGTATCCAGGCTTCTGCACTGGAATTTTTGGTTGATAAGACAATGTTTCCAGTAATAATACAGGATGTATAAATCAGGAAAGGGTCATTGTTTCTTGGCCTACTGAAATTCATTAGGTCATTCTTTATAATAAAGAAGGATGAAGGGCTTATTGCTAGCTACTTTTTAATGAATGACTTTCACATAGTCAACAATTATGTACTTTTTGTTCTAAAATTTGAAAATTGTAATCCAGTACATCTTGAAATACACTATCACAGGGATGCTTAGATCACCCGTTCTTAAAATAGAAATAACAATCATATATTAGTTGGCTTATACATTAACCCCTTAAGGATGACAGTTAAGGACCACGGGGCATTTTGTTTTGTTTTGCTGAATGGAATCAGGGCTCCCCGAATGGCGTGCAGCCATGTGGGGACCCCTAAATTCCATGACATGCTAGGACCGCCATTGGTCCTTAACCCTTTGAGTGCCAGAGTGGTACGCAATGCATTTCATACCTCTCTGGCACTCAAACGGTTAAGGGAAATTTTCCCATGATAGTCCTGGCAAGTCATTTGTCTTTAAGGGGTTAAAGGAACAGTAATACACAAATACAATTTTTTCTAAACCCTATGTGCTAGAGAGGTATCCAGCACATTGTAGAACAATGAGTTGGCTACCTCTCAGGCACGCAAATGGTTAAATGGAGTGTAATGTTAATGCACTTAAACTATATTTAGCATTCACAGATAGTTATGTAAACCATTCCCACCTTGATATAAATTCCTGGTTCTGATATTGTATGTGCTTATGTCACTCTACAGTGAATAAATGTTTTCACTCCTTGTTTCCTTCCCAGGAGGCAATACTTCATATGTATGAAACAACCGGAAATGCAAGGAATTCTCCTTTCTTGTGAAGACAATATCACTGAAAATTAATATATCTTAAGCTCAATAAAGGTAAAGTGAGTTTTATGCAAATATCTGTAAATGCTGTAACATTTGTGAGATGCACTACAGCTCAATAAGGGGCCAAGATGGCAATATGGTGGCAAATTTCTGTTGATGACATATTAACAGCTTACACTAAGATGTCTTCATCATCATATCTCTTGTAATACGCTACAATCTGCCGATATCACCATGAATCCACTATGTCTACCAACATATTATTCAGCCTTTTACTGTAAAATAATGTATATAAAATATTGAGACAGCATAAGTTTATACTTACTTGAACCAAATATGATACCTCCTCTATCCATGACTTACATACAGAAGAGAAGAGAGCGGAGAGGTTTAGAGGATTTAGAGGAATCATATGTGAGGTTGCCATGCTACACCACGGCATCCGCTCACGTCCTTTCAACTCACCAGACATTGTCTGATGAAAAGAGCGGACACAGGAAAGAAATAAGTGGAATTCACATCTGCTGGCATCTGCTCACATCTGATCATCTCACTGGGAGATGGCTCATTTAAAATGTATTCTAGAGTTAATTGCATTTTTAGGTGAATTAATTGTATGGTTTGTCCATTTTATGGGGTTTCTGTTGCTATTACTTTAACAAAATAGGATACCAGCCAACTGTCCCGATTTACGAGGGACATGCCCAATTTTAGGGTCCAAACCCGCTGTCCTGCCCGCATAGAAGTTTGTCCCGTTTTTCCTGACCTGTTCCCTGATTTGGACATACCGCTGACACTCCAGCAGCCTAAAACGCACAGCACCACACTGTGTGATTAAATGAGTGGTGTCATCAGCCTATTCACTGACTGCGCATGCATGCGAGCCACACTACAATATCCTCGTGCACGCAATGGCGCCAAACTCTGCCTGCCACCCTGGGAAGTGAGTGTGAGGCAAGAACACACACTGCGCCTGAGAAAACTCCTAGTCCTGATAAAATTGGTCTCTGTCCTGCTGCCTGGTATCCTAGGTACACAACAACATTCAGACAGATATATTGTAAACAGTGCCAGCCTCAGTTAAATTTCATTGTGCGGCGCCTTGCGGGGGGTTGGCTGTCTTGCTATCTGGCCATAGCGGCGGGGCTTGAATCGCCACGGAGTGTGAGTGTTCACTGGTGACACATTCATACTGTGAGAGGCTGCCTTGATGCTGGCCACAGCTGTGGTGCTTGAATAGCCGCGGAGTGGTTAGGACAGTTGCACAATGAGCACTGCTCTGCTGTGCTCATGCTGCCTCATAAGTCAGTGTCCTTCCTTGCCTGGCCTCCAATGACACCGGCAGCCATGAGGATGAGGATAGTTAAGCTTATCCCCGGCTGACAGTATCTTCAGTGCACGATCCATCACTCAGCATACGGGGCCAGTGAGTAACCACTACCAGTAGGGTAGGGTGCATGCACTGAGAGAGTTCCAGGGGTGCACAATGCATTGTATACCCCTCTGGCACTGCAGACACTCAGGGGTTAACCCTTTGAGTTCCAGAGAGGTATCCAACGCAATGCGCTGGGTACCTCTCTGGCGCTCAAAGGGTTAAAGACTCATCTCTTCAAAAAATACATTAAAGTGCAAGGGCAAACCAATTATACCCAATTACTTTTTTCCCATTGAGAATGGGTTAAGAATTTAATGAATTACTTTCTTAACCCATTGTCAATGGAAAGGTAATTGGGTATATTTTGTTTGTGCATTTGCTGACTGATAAAGTTACTCCTATGATGGTAAAGTAAATCCCCAATATACAAAACTGATGAGACACTTCTTATGAAGAGTTAACCTTTTGAGTGCCAGTGGTACACATTGCTTAGCAAAGTGTTGTGTACCTCTCTGGCACACAGAGGGTTAATGAATAAAACTGTTCAAATTACTGCATATTCATAAATGTTAAGTTACTCATTCTTAGGATGTTAGCAGTGCACTCAGGGCAAACAAAATTCTTTAAAATTCCAAAGAGGTATGTTGTAGTCTGCATAATGGAGGCTACTTTGAAATGGGAAGGGGGGTGCCGTGCCGTTGGGGAAAAGTGTCCCTCTTTGGCAATTTAAAATGTTGGGAGGTATGAGATAGTAAAAAATAGATATTGTAGGTAGGGATGGGTAAAAATTGTTGCCACAAACTGAATTCAGTGAATAATGGCACTTTCCGCTTGGCAAATAATTTCCCACGAAGTGCCGTTTTTCTGCTTTCTCCCACCTTTTTCAGGAAGAAAAATATTTCTCCACCACACAAAAGTTTTCTACAGCCATATAAAAGGCTTTCAGGCTCTCACAGCAGCCATTCTGTGTTTGTGAGAGAGGAGAGAGCAATACTTTTTTTGAGCTAGAGAAAATAGGAGAATTGAAGTTTAGTTTAGGGAATCTTTTAGGTAGGACATTTGTTCTGTTTAATAGGAGAGTCAGTGGGGAGAGAAGAAGGGAGGAAGGTGGTTGATCCCAAATATTCCAAAATTCCTTGTGAATGACTGTCAAGACACAGGCAGGTAGGGACCTATTTGCTTGCTGATGTTGCTGTTATTGTCTCTGTGCTGGTTGGGGAAAAGAGAAAGCCAGGATAAATATATTAAGAGCAGCACAGATGAGGAGGTGGAAGAGGGATGCGAAGAAGGGTTGCCACCACCTACCCCACTTGGGACCACTGCTATGACAGATAAGTAATGTTTGTCAATAATGTGAGAAGGAGGATCGAGTATGACAATGGTAAAAACAATATACATACAAAAATCACACCATGCCAGTCCTCCAGCACAAGCCAACTTTCAGCCACTTATTTCTAAACTTCAGCCCTCACAAGAAGTAACATTACAGTGGGAAATGTAGTACCTATAGGTAATATAGACAAAAAATGTGCTAAAATAGGTGAAAAATGTGTTAAAATAGGCAAAAAGGAGGACATTTTTACATAGGTGGAAAGGTGAAATTTTTCACGGGAAAAGCGAATAATCGGTAAGCTTTTGTGAAAAGTCATGAGGGAAATTTTTTTTCACTTTTCTCTGACCCCTAATTGTTGGGATTACTCTCCTGAGGTAAAAAAAAATTCTCATACTTTTTTTATTCAAAAGTTACTGCAGCTCAAATGTGCACTTTTTTTTTGGTGTAATATCTCAATGACCTGACGTTTTACAGTGGTGCTGTTGCTACACTATCCAATGGACATCTCTGGTCAGTTGACCATAAACTGCCATAAAATGGTGTAGCAACAGTTCCTCTGTAAAATTTTAGGACATTGAGCTATTACATCTAAAAAAAAATGTTTAAGCTGCTATAACATTTGAATAAAATACCTCTCAGCAGTGGAAGTACAATTGTTTTAGTCAGGAAGATAAACCCTAGAATACATATTTTCTTACATTTTAAGTATTACTATCCCTTCAATGGTTATCTTTTGGCACTAGCAATACCTCTCCATGGGTTGCCATAGCAACAGCACCATCATACAATGGGTAGGCAATGCTCTAAAAATGCAGTCATCCTCTATCATATGTACATTATAGCTATAGATGTATAAGTAAAGACTTCTTACTGGAAAAAAAATGAAGTGCAAAGAAATGGATTATCCATGTCTACTGAAAAAAACACATACAATGTCATATCTGCTATCAGGGTTTAGAAAATGTTACAGACTATGGTCATTAACCCTGTGGAGTGTAGGGACCAGAAAATTGAGCAACATATTTCAATTTAATGTGTTGCACACCATTCTGGTTCTTAAAGGGTTAGTGACTTATTGAAGCTGATGTACTAAGAAGAACTGGAAAAGTTCCAGAACAAACTATCTGCACCATAGGGTAGAAATAAATATTTCCATTGATTTAAAGGAAATTTCATTCATTTCAGTCCTAGAAAGATATCTAATGCATGTATTTGCCTCTCTAGCTTTCAAGAGGTTAAAAACCTAATGTAACCATCTGAGTTCCAGTTGTGTATCTAACATATTAATTTGCAATGCGTTGCATCCCCACCCCGTCGCTCAAAGGTTACGGTTGTGGGAATGTTTTTATTCTCTAAGATGCAGTGCTAAAGAATTGATCCATTATTGCTCCAATGTCCTCACTACATCAGCCTTATTATCCATTTTAGTTAAATATATTGGAGTCCCTCCGTCATACAAAGGGTTAAGCATACATTTCTTGAAAACAGTTAACATCTGAGTCACTCTTTATAGGCATACCCGTACAATAAATCATCACTTCCTGTTCTGCCTGAAAATATCCGTCTTTCTCCTCCAGAAAAACACAGTTTTGTTTCATCCATTGTGATGCATAAAGTATTCACTTTTTGAAAGTAATACTAGGAACTGGGTATTTTAAAGGCCATGGTTCAGAAATGTGGCACTTGGGAGCATAACCACTAATGTGTACCTTCAGCAGCTGTCAAGGCTGTAATTTTACAAGGTAAAGCTAGAATATACAATTTGAAAGCAGCAGTTTAAAGCAAATAAGCCACAAGGTATGCTAACCAATCTCTTTTTTTTTGTTACACCATTGGGTGGTCTGTGTAGGAACTATATAAATAAATTGTAGCGTTTAGCCATAACACACCTGAAGTCCTTAAACATGCACTAGGAAATGGAGGAAAGTCTTGAAGAATGGCCTGTTTTATAAAGCAAAGCTAGGACAAACAATTTAAATGGTTGTATGTTCATAAGAAGAGTGAAGGAATTCTGAGGCAAACCAATTGCGCCATAGGGGTATAATAAAAATTCCAAAAATTCTCTTTGACTTAAATAAGGATTTTAATCCACTGAATTCTAACAACCAATGTGCTGAGGGCCAGTCTAACATTCAAGGGGTTAAAATCTCCATTTAAATCAACAGGAATTTGTAGATCTCTCCTAAAGGGCAGCTAGTTTGCCTCAGAATAACTCCACTTTTCTTTTGAACATATGGCAATTATGTTTCCACTTAATTTTCTTTTACTATATCACACAAATCTCTTCATTTTTTTAAATAATATGCTCTAATTGGCTGCATTGTCTGTAAGATGTTATACCACATACAAACTTTAATAATTTAACTCAAAGGGTTAAAAAGTATTTGTTTGTTTATTCTTTTCCGAATAATCCTTTTCAATAGCTGAGAATGAGAAAGTGCTATTTTAGCATGTGAAATGGAACTACATTTTATTAAATTTATATAAGAACTGATAAGATGAAATGGGGAGGGGATGTACTAATTATACTCCCCGCTACATTAACTGCTATAATTGATTTTTGTGTCCTGTCTGTGCTTGCCTATCACATATACACTATACTATCTACACTGAAAATTCTACCATTAAAGGGATAGCAATGTTTCACAATAAAAGCAGCTCCAATTAATCTTCATAGTATTTGAGCCATGGAGAGTGTTATTTCAACATTGTCAGCGTTGTAGTTCAAGAGTAATTGAATGATAAATTATCCTCCTATCGCCCCCTTTTACTGATGTAACACTGTTCACCTCAGAGCAGCAAAACTGTCCAGATTGATCGCAGAGAGGGACAATCTCCAGTGAACATAAGGGAAAAACCTGTCAAGAGAGGCAAGGTTTCCTTATGCTCGTTGTAAGAAGATTGTCCCTTGCTGTGAGTTGTCTGGTCCCAGGACCAGATTCCACATCTGAGGCTTACACTAGGTAAAAGGGGCAGGAGGGGTGCACTTTATCATTCAATTACTCTTGAACTACAACTCTGATAGTATTGAAATAACACTCTACATAGCCCAAACACAAAGATTAATTGGAGTTGCTGTTTTTATGAAACATTACTATCCCTTTAACAGCTCTTACAAAGTTGCAATGGGGGAGCAGTGGAGCATTGTATGGGCATTTTGTAGTATTACTATGTTCTTCTCCTTGTTTAATATATATTCATAAAGTACAGGGGAAATCCATGTAACTTTACTTGATTTTTCTATACATGCAATTTGGTAGGCGTTTGGAGTTTGCTAGCAAAAAAAATCTTAATGTTAGAATATGTTCTCTAGTGTACATGAAAGTGATCATATATGCTCATAATACTCTAGAGTGCACCCTTATGGTTTTATGGTGAGCAGAAGAGGAGAAAATTAGATTTGTACATTATTCTCACTATATTAACTGGACTTGAGATTAGGTTGAATATAAAGTAACCCTTACAAAAAATTATATGGGATAGCACTATTATCCTTAGGCAAATTTAAGTTAATTATACTCTCATGATGTCAGGAAAAATACATTTTTTTCCCATTTGAGATTAAATGGAAATAATTTTCTGGTAGGAGTTTGTTTACATTTATCATTTCTTTGAGCTCTAGGAAATAATGTACTTGTTGGGCTTATGTTGTTTTACAGATGATAACATGGGGAAAAAAATAACATATTGGCAAAACTGCATGAAAGCAAATGCTTAGTAAATATGCAGCAGAACAGTTGCACCTTATGTACTATAAAAAAAACAACAACCTACAATTATGATTTTTATACATATGGTACAACTGTTCTGCTCCTTATGTACTAAATTTTTGCCATGATATGTGTATTCCCCAGTTGAAGGGAGAACATCAACCATAAGACATCTAATTTATTGTGTATACTAGTTGAACAGCCCGTTACACGGGCCACAGTGCCTCTGGCAGCCGGTCGCGGGGCAGTCACGTGCAGTAGAGACTGCCCGCGGTGCCGGCAGTCTGTACTGCGCATGACTGCCGCACGCGCAGCAGTGTCTACTGCGCATGTCGGGCGTTACACACAACTTAGCAAATTATTATATAGGATAAGTTAGCTGAAAAATCATGCACCTGACCTGGGTATGTCTGATCAATACACTCAGCCATTGTTAAAACACCAATATCATGTACAGGAAATAATTTGCAATTATTTCCCCCCTGCCTTGTTAGTACTTGCTCAATATAAACTGCAGAGGAATGGGACACCACAAAACTCAAAACTACTCCCCTACTACCATACCCTTTACGCAAGTGGTATAAAAAAATGTTTTGGAAAATAAACATGAAAAAGAGGGTGATACCATGAAGATAATAGTCATTTTTTTCTTAGATGTTTTCATATGCAAGAGACATAAGACAGAAAAGCAGTGGGCTTTAGCCTAGATGTGTTTTTTATCTTAACTCTGACTGCTAGCTATCCATCTTGTTAATATTACTCTCTCTAGGACAAACTGTAGTATTTGCTTTGATCACTGGGAGAAGATATATGAAGCAGTTAGCTGAAGCCTAAGGTAAAAGAGGCACCTCTACAAATTCAGCTGAAACCAATTTTAAGACATGCTTTCCCAAGAAAAGTTGTGCTGAAGAATTGACATTGCACACATCACACGATTTATAATTTCAGTGCCATTAATAAATATTGCATTTATAAATGTCGTATTTTGGATTTACTATTAGTACTGACAAAGGCATATGAGATGTGTTTTATAAAAAAAAAAAAAGTTCAATGTGACCTTTTGCAGTGTAGTTTCATTTTTTTGTCTAGTTGAAACTTTACTTTCATAGCCAAATAAGCTTCAAATCTGAAGGTAGTAAAGACATATATGTGAATTAACTAAATCAAATCTTATCTTGTATAAATTAACTACTCTTGGACATTATGAAATGCACTAAGTCACTTTTCTGGAAAGTGTTTCTCTATTTGTTGACTCTGGTGTAGGCCACTTTGATCTGTAGAGCTAATGGTCAATCAGTTTTGGGTATCTTCATTCGGTCTTCTGCCAACATACTGTATTGAAATATGAATTTGTTAATACAATTAATATTTTTTAATTTTAGATTCATTAATGGGCATTGACTTTCAAGTAACTAGAATAAGAAATGGCAATAATATATCTGCAGCAAGGTCAGTGAGGCTGATGTGCCAAAAATAAAGGGGTATTCTATAGAGCCTATGCACTAAGATCTTCAAAGTTGGAGAATTGTTAGTGCATAGGCCCCAAAGAATAACATAGGAATTGGAGAAGCAATATTACTGGATAAGTTATATACACTTTATTACCACTTTATCACACCTTAGTGCATAATTTCCCTGGAGTAATTATGTAGCAAACTAATAGCATCACAGAAAATAAATTCACATTATCCAAAACCCATTGATTCAAATGAAGATTTGAACCCCAGTGGAGATGCACTATGGCATGATAAAAAGGTGATTATGTGGGGTTAACTTCTCCAGTGGTATCACCTCCGATTTCTATGTTATTCTGGGCTCATGGGGACTAAGATTTCTCGTATGGGAGAGATCTTAGTATTTAGGCTTCATAGAATAACATAGAAATTAGAGAAGTGATATCACTGGAGAAGACACCTCCACTTTATCACTTATTTATCACACTTTAGTGCATCTCCCCCTTGAATAATTGATAAGTCTCTAATACATCGGAGACCACGCTAGCCTTCAACAGTTTTTAATAGTGATTCTTAAAATAGAAAGTTTACTCTTGAAATAAGTGGCATTTAATTTGGTCAGTACAATAATTTGCTTAGGAATTGATCATTCATACAGTAGTAAAATATATTTGTTTACTGTTTTGTTTGTTTGTTATTTTCGTATTAGTCTGTAACTGAATAAGGAAATATTATAAGCTTGAGAACATATTGTGGCCCATTAGAATCTTGGGTGGGGCTCTCTCTATGGCCAATCACATTCAGGCTAATAAAGTCTTTTGTCTGGAGCTGTGAAATAAATACAGACTTAAATGTGCACAACATCAACAACAAATACAATTAACTATTATTGATATTATACAAAAATATATAAGTAATTATATATATATAACTGTTATATGAAGGACATGTTATTAGGCAAGTCATTCTATTAGACACATTAAGAGGAATGTATTCCTATAGGTATAGTTCCCCTCTTATTTAACAGATTAATCTACCTAGCCAGATATAATTTATACACCAGGTTATTTAACTGTGTAATGTTGCAGTTCCCCTTATATATAGTATTCTTTATTGGATATTGTCTTTAAGTCACACACCATTACACCAAAACAATGGGCTTTAATAGAGCTAAATGTCTCATAAGGGTGGCTAGACTTTTCTGAAAATGCTGTTTGAAGGACACTATCTAGGTAAGTATTTCTATTTAAGTGCCACATAACAATATAATGAGTAATGACTAAGGGCCCTATGTTAAAAATGGAGACATTTTTGGCAGTCCAGCAACTTCATAGAGGACATATTAAAATTTCACAAATTCCCACTTTTAATCCCTTTAATGCTAGGGAGTCCTGGGAAACCTCTCTAGCATTATACTGAGGTTGCAACCTCAGTATAATGCTAACCGGAGCTTGATGTAATGATAGAACCATTCACACCACACAGAAGGGAAGCATGAACGCACTCCCTGGTGCAGCTGGGAGGGAGGAGAATTAGGAAGTCAAGAAGAGCTGTGTCAAAGATTCAGCATGCTGCATTTTGCTTGAAGATTAAGTACGTACATGAAGAAAAAAAACACCTTTCCTAATACTACTTTATTAACTAAACCTATGGTAAAAAAATTTTAAGAGGTGAATGTTCCCCTTTAAAGTTCTATTTTTTTCTTTTTCTCCTTTATATGACATATACTAATTAATATAATATTTGTAAGTCATATCACCATTCACCTACACCTTCTCAACAAATTCACAAACAAATGTTCCTGGGTAGATACAGCAAACGTTGTCAAGAAGACTTCCAAGACATGTCACATGCTTATGTACTCCTCACTAAGGGTGGGCGAAAGGTCCTGTTGTATTCCTGTAAAAAAATCCACGTGGTTGTATGCTTTTACATAGAAAAATCAGCATTACATACAGTTACTAAAATCTTTGTCGTTTTCTCCCATTGGCAAAAATCTTCTGCATTTCTTCAAAAATTTTTGCCCCTTTATTAACTTTTTTGCCTTTTCGCTATAAAAATGTGCCATTTTCCAGGAAGCGAAACACAATACAAGCAGCTACAGAGTGAGAGAGATGGGCTGTGCTGTTGTGCTGTGATATTTGTAGCAAAATTGAGGCAGGAGAGGCTCATAGCGACTGCTATTACTATGAGCAGGTTTACAAACAATAAAAGGAGGAACTGGAAAGACCCTTATGCATCCAGTGAGTCTGAGGAGGAGGAAGAAGTGACCACTACTGGCCAGTCCCCCTAAATCACCCCTAGGGATCTTGGGGAAATTAATCTCACGTGAGGAAGAAGAGGGTAGTAGTGAGAGCAGGACAGGTCAGCTGTTGTACCTGCTATCAGTGCTACGCCTGCTGTCAGTGCTGCCCATGTTGCCAGCAGTACTGTGCCTGCTGCCACCATTGCTGTACCTGCTGAAAGACGTGCTGCCCCTGCTATTGCTACACCAGTGCTGAACCTGCTGCCAGTGCTGAACCTGCTGCCAGTGTGTCTTATAATTCTCAAAAGGTGGGGGATGAAGAAGATTATGCAAAGTGTGACAGCAGGGGGCCCTAAGCCACACTTGCCATCCCTAAACAGTCCCTCCACTAGTACTAATAAGAAGGTCCAGCAGCTTGTTAGTGTTTGGAGTGATCATCATATTACTAGTAAGAGTGAGAAGGAAGACTCAGGTACTGAAATTCATGTGGTTGGTGTTAGTGGTAGTAACAGTGATAGTGAAGCAGCTGATGGGACTAGCATTAGGGGAGTGGTAGGGGAAGCAATGCAGAGCATTGTCGAGATGGAACCTAATCCTGAAAAAGGCACCGTCACCAGGAGCACAGATCAGCTGCCTATGGGTGTATTCAGCTGCCTGTGTCTGCTACTAGTGCTGCCAGTCTGCCTTCTTCAGGTCCCCAAGAAATGGCAAGTGTGACATTAGGGCACACTCTGTCACATTTTTCATCACCTCCTCCAACCAGTAAGATGTCTGTAATAGAGAAGCAGCAGCACAGAGGGACTGGTGGTGGTGATGACGGTGGAGAAGCTGGAGTGGAAGAGACATTGATGGACTTTCTAACCAAAACTGAGAAGGAATTGGAGACAGGGATGAGGGTGGGCATCACCACCATCACCAGCAGTGAGTTTGCAACTACTCCAATTCCTACTGCTTCTGAGTTGCAAGGGCAGCATGATGCTGAGGAGCAGGCTAGTGTGCCACAGACCACTCTGGACATAGTGGGAATGGGGTAAACAAGTGATGCTGGACTAGGACAGGTTCCACTTGTCAGCAGCAGCAATACTCCTGATCTTAGTTGCAGTGCTGATTCTGAGACAGTAGCGGCAACAGCAGCAATTGAAGGGGAATGTGGAGTAGAAGAAGAAAGAGTCCATTCTTCTCCACCTTTCCACTCCCCCCCTGAAATCATGAGTGTAGGAATATTTTTCTCTAGGGACAGGTGCAATGCAGTCATCAACAATGACACTGTGCACAATTAGTCAGTGAGAAGGGGAAAGGAGTGAACACACCTTGGTAACCCTGATAACATACATGAAACTCAGACACCATGACATTTATGTCAAACATGTTAAACACCCACCACAGAACTTGAGCACTGCTGTTGCTGTAGCCCATGACTCTCCTGAAAGGCAACAAGAAGTGAGGCAGAGATCAAAGAAGAGGAAGGATAGAGAAATCCAGCCATAGGCTGAAAGTTTGATGGCGAACAAAACAAATAGCTCGCCATCACTTTCTTCTTCTAGTGTAACGACATCTTCTGCCAAACCACCTCGTTCATCATTACCTCCCCCACCAAATGATAGCCACTCTGTAGATGTTAGGATGTGGCAGTCCGTGTTCACCCATTGCACACTGTGTAGTGCACTGACCACACATGGCATTGTGGTGGAGAAGAATGACAAGCAGGGCATCAAGCGGCATTTGAGGATATTCCATCCTGCAGAATATGCTAAGCTGGTGGCAGGGAGGGTTCATCATTACTATTAAACTGTCTGCAAGTTGTCATTTGTCCTTAGCGGGTTGTGGACAAGGGGCATAGTGACAGTAGCAGTAGTTGGTTTCTAGTATGGGGATTTTTACAATGGGAACCCTAAGTGTCATGATGTTTGGATAGAGTTGTGCCATGTGTTTCATGTGAATGTAGATTTACCCATTGTTCCAAATCCTTCCATTAGTTACACTGTGCAAATTGCAGTTGTGAGAGGCACAGTTTCTGCTCTCAAGGGAAGATTTTCTATTCTCAACACACCCATGATTTTGGAGCTGGGGCAGGTGGACAAGAATTATTGGCCAACTTCTTCTTTTCTCCATATATACCTGAAGTGGTGGGGGCTAGTTATACTGCTTCTACTGCCTCAGGCGCATCACTGGAGCTAGTCGTGGCAAGAGAAACCTTCATCATCAATCACCAATGTTACTGCTGTTAATCCCATTCCCTTTGAGCTGCCTAATCATCCTGCTGCTTAAACAACTAATCAGCAGCAATAACAACAGTCACACATTCCACATCTACATCAGGGCATTTGACAGTGGCCAATGGCCACTGGCCAACACGACATGACCTGCTGGCACTAGGCCAGTAGAGAATTTTTTTTCTCAGGGCTTGTGCTTTAAAAAAACCAAAAAAAAAAACCCCAAACCATAGGCCTACAAAAGAATTCAACAATTTTTGGTGGCTTGTTTATATAAGCCTAAGTCCTACAAATCAATGTTTCCTCAGGGCTTGTGCCTCTAATAAGTTAAGTCCTAAATTCAATGCTTCCTCAGGGCTTGGGCCTCTAACAACAAGTCTTACAAATCATCTTCTACAAAATACTCTATCACGTCAAGTATCAATCGTACCGAGTGGCAGCTTACATCAGGGATCCCTGTCTCTATCACATTACATACAAATTTCATATTTTATTTATTTATTAATTCATGTATTTATTTATTAACTGTCCTCCCAATACCAGTCAATCCAAATACCAGGGAAAACAAATTCCCTGTTCAACTGATTCTTTCTCCAGACTCCTCACACCAACAGAGGCACCCTCATCAGACACTTTTTATACCATGTTATACCTTCAATACCTTTTCATTTTATTTATTTTTATTTTTTATTAACTGCCCCCCAATCCCAGTAAACAAACCCCCAAAAGAATATTCCCTGTTCAACTGATTCTTCCCCCACACTCCAACAACACAGGCACCCTCATGCCCCTTTTATACTATGCCTTTTGGGGAAAAAATAACATTTGCTATGTGTTGTGTGTAAAGTCAATGTTCCCACTGATTTCACTTGAATGAGCTAGGTGAAAAAAGAGGAAAAACTGCACTTTTCACAGGAAATTATTCAACATGCGGGAAATGCCATTATTCAACAATTTGGGTTTGAAGTGAAAATTTTCACCCATCCCTACTCAGCACTGAAACTTTAATGCATGCAAGCTCTAAATGCCACTCAAAAAATTAGAAGTACTACCTCAAGTTCATCAGAAGCTTTTTATGATGTGACCCTGCATCATGAAATGTTCAAGCTGTTAATATTATATTATGTTTTATATATTTGTTCATTGTTGCATAATTAGAGAGTTACCGGCTCTTATTGGCTTTGTGCTCCAACCCACAGAAGGGTTTATTTTTGTAATAACAAAATAGGTTTCCCACATATACCCATTGGGGGAGCTGTGAAAACCTGCACTACACTTGGGTGTAAGCACGTACAAGTGAATTTACTGTGAGTAAAATCTTGGCCTCCGATGAATGTGAGTAATTTTTTAATGTTCTGGTGTTGGTGAAGGACTATGCTAAATATTGCTACGCTTAGAAAGGATCTTCTGCTCTGCTTTTTCTGTTTTCTCTAAATGCCACTCATTTAACTTGCCCAGCACAATGGAATAAAGTTATGCAGATTTCTTCTTTTACTTGTTTAGTGCATGGTATCTACAGTATATGCTCAGAGGAACAGAATGACCTGAAACCCTGTGCATTCCCTAACTACCCTCTGCCTTGTGGCATAAAATACATAAATATTTGACAGTCAAGAGCAGTGCTAGTGCATATTTTAGTATAGAATCATATTAGAACATCCACCATCCACCTATAACAAGGGTAGACAACATATAGCTTTCCAGCTTTTGAAAAGTACAACTCCAATCATCCCCAACCAGCCAACGGCGGTTGTAATCCCCAACAGTTAGAGAGCCAAAGTTGCTCTACCATGTTTTGTAGCCTTAGATATATATATATATATATATATATATATATATATATATATATATATAAAGAGAGAGAGAGAGAGAGAGAGAGAAAAAGAGAAAGAGAATATCTAGCATCAGAGAGAGAATATGTAGCATCAGAGAGAAAGAATATTTAGCATCAGAACAAATAAATAGTATACAAAAAGCAGGAAAGGCTCTGAGGATGAATAGAAAGCACAACGGCTTGATGTATGAGAATTTTCCATGTACCTACTAGACTAATCCTGCCAAAAAGGGCAGTCCAGTTCCAAAATGACGGGCAAGACCCCTCTGTGCAGGAACACCAGCTATCCCTAGACATACATTTTGGAATTGTTGGGTCTTGTCAGTGAGGTATAGCTGGAATCTCTAGGCGCTGAAAGAGGTCCATATCTGGACTACCCTTCAGTCTTTGGGAGACCCCCTAAGAGTATTCAAAATACATACAAAAATGTGATAGGCTCTGGGGATGAAAAGAAAGTACAATGGTTTGTTCTATGGCTAGTCACCACTCAGCAGAGAGAGAAAGACAGATAATACTGAGGATCAGAAAAAATATATGCAGCATTTTGATTGAAATAAAGAGTTAAAATAAGTATGCAATGCAGAGATTTTGCAGATGTGATAGAATTGCATTTTTAGAACTCAGAAGGCAAATTGTTCTACTCAATGTAACAATGAGAAGTAATGTACTCATTGATTAAAGATGTCATTAGTATAACTAGAATTATAGGGAATTTAGAAAAATGCTTCTAATTGTAATTACTTTAGTCATGAACATGCAGTTTATATCTGCGTGTGCTGTTAATGCTGATTTTAATAAATAAAGTGTGTGTGGTAATTAAAGGCAAAATTGAGATTGAAAACTATAGGCATAGGTTACAATTTTCTCTTGCATTAAAATTTTAATTACATCGGAATTTTGCTTAGTTTCGATTAATAATAATTACAATAGCCCCAATGTAATATAAGTATTGTTAGTAAAATATACCTGCAAGATCAAAGGGTAGTGTTCTTTCCTTCCTACATCTTTGAAACTTGTTCATTGCAGAAATGTGGGGCATCCGTTAGATGTACAATCCAAGTATATTCAAAAGGATTTCATGAAAAATGTTATTACCAAGGCAGTGTTGGATGATGGAATTTGCATGATCTACAGTTGCACATTGTTTATTTCTAAATGTTTTTGCCTCTAAGCCATTGAAAAAAAAAAGTAATCTAGCCTTTAAAACTATGCAATAAATACAAATAACTATGCACACAAATTGTTGACAGGAAAGAGAGCAATAAAAAATGTTGAACACATGTAAGAAAATATTTCTGCTAGCGGTACACATTAAAAAGAAAGAGTTGCATTCATAATGTGCTGCTATTTTAAAGATGGGGAGGTTCTGGAATTTAATATCCTGTTATTGTGAGAAATCTATACAGCGTCTGTGCCCAGAGCAGAAAAGCAAAACTACAAAGTAGAAAGTACAAAGTCAGAGTGGAGCACTTTGTTACTGAAATTGAACAGATCTGCTACGGCCTGCCAGAGAAGCTCAAAAAAATTTCCCATGATCCTTAAAGCTCTGCACTCCTTTCAGATTTCGGTTTATTTCCAGGTTTATTTTTCTTTGATGTTAATACAGTGGAAACGTAAAGGTAATGACTACTCCATATACTAAACCTTCAGTGTCCAACATAGAAGCCCCAAAAATGGCCAACATGGAAGTGACTTAACACCTTGAGTGCCAGAGAGGTCTCCAACGGATTGCGCTACAATGTGCTGGATACGTCTTTGGCACTCAAAGGGTTAAGACAATAAGCTGAGATCCTCTCAGTCTTTCCCCTAAGGCAGCTTTTTTTTCAAGATGTAACATTTTACATTAACATTAATACTCTTCCAAACAACACTATTCAAGGAAACTGGCAAATAAAATGTGATGTTTTATGAAACTGGACAACATGTAATTGAAAAAATTGAGTCTCTGCATTTTTCTTTCTTTTATACTGATTTCTTACATGTTGCCTGCATTAGTTTTTTATTATTAAATTTTCTTTAAGTGAGTCTGACTTCAATTTCTAATTTTTAATCTGATTTTTAATGGACACATACAATTATTGTTCAGACTTTTTTAATTGAGAGAAGGTGACAGTTGATAAATAACTAAATAAACTGGAGTAATTATGAGAGGAAACCAACTGCGTTGTAGGGACGAAATAAATATTAACCATATTCTCATTGATTTAAAAGGTTATTTTAACTCACTGCATGATAAAGCAAATGTCCTCAAGGCATTGCAAAGCAATACATTGGAGACACCTCTAGCAATCAAGGAGTCCCTCATGAAATCAAATATATTTTTTATTTGCCCTCTATGGTGTAGTTACTCTGGTCTAGAATTAGTCCAGTTCCTCTTAGTCTAAAACAGGGCCTTGTAATTATTCTATTCTCATCTAACCTATTATGGAAGTTTGGAAAGTCACTTTGGGAAGGATATGATTATGAATGGTGCTAAGAATATAACTACAGCTCTAAGGTTTCTGTCAGCTAATTATCAAACAATCTAATACAACAGTGACAGTAAAACTAGTTACTTATAATGGAACCAAAAATAAATACAACATTGACATGGCACTACAGGAACAGCTACACATAAAACATATAATACTACTTAAATGTGTGTCTAATTATTAAACATGATTATATGTAGAGGAGTGGCTATATGTTGTGATAGACTACAAATAATCGTGCTTGAAATGCTATGATTAAAGGGATAGTAATACTTCGTTTTAACTTTATTTTATTTTGTAGGCATTAAAAAAACATGAAGAATGATATAAGTCTTATCTCTCAAACCTTTATGGTTTATGAGATATTCACAAGCAAAGTTTCCCCTTCCCGCCCCTTTTACCTAGTGTAAACAACCTCTTTTCAGATGTGGAATACAGTCCATAGACTGGACAGATAACAGAAGGGGACACTCTCATTCCTATGAAAACAATGAAATCCCTGCCCCCCTTGACAAGCTTTTCAGGTTTTTCGCTTATCTTAATTGAAGATTGTCCCTCTCTGCAGTCTAGATGGGCAGCTCCCTTCTGCCCTGGCTGAAAAGTGTTACAACAGTAAAAGAGGCGGGAGCGGGACACTTTGCTTGTGAATATCTCTTAAACCATAAAGGTTTGAGAGATAAGACTTATATCATTATTCATGTTTTTTTTAATGCCTACAAAATAAAATAAAGTTAAAACGAAGTATTACTGTCCCTTTAATTCCATTTACAATGAAATGTGTCAGTATATAGTTCAATAAAGAAGCCCTGAGCTCAGTAACGGGTGAAGAACCACTATCTGGCTGATTATATTGTTTTTACATTTTAAGGATTTTTTGTGCCATGCCATGTGTGTGTGAACCACTAAAGTACATCACAAGCGGTGCTGTTTCCACTACTTACAAGATATGGAAGATCATAAGAACCTGTAGGAGAGTTGCAGTCCAGGAGTAAGCTGAACCTCTTCCGTTCCAGCAAATGGTTCCCCCTTTGATGGAGCTTCTCTTGAGTTTTTTTTAGCAAACAGCTATATACATACCTGTTTGCCATTCTATGTTTATGTTTTCCAGGTTTTTTTTATTTTTTTAAACATTCACCATCATATTTTACTTATAATTTCCCAGATATATTAAAGTCCATCCTGCATACATGCCTAACTGCATCCATACCTATAAGGTAGAGTGCAATGTGGAGATGGTTACATTTGTGAACACAAGTGAATGCATGTGTATGTCAGGTGGATCTTCAAATTTTTCCACTCATATCATATCTGCTTCTGTAGATGACATCAATTAAACATTTAAAAGTTATATAAGACCATATATCTGTATAGTGAAGAGTTGAATATAGAAAGTAGAACTGAGAGAGTTAGCATTAGTTGAATAGTAGGGGTGGACAAAATCTCTCGCCGTGTTCCTGCGAGATATACCACAAAAACCTTGTTGTAGTCCGCTTTTCCGCATGAAAATCTGCTTTAAAACTAGCAATTAAAATGTTCACATTTTTCACCAGTTGGCCAAATTTTTTTGCCATTTTTTCCAACGGCTAGAAAGTTTCTGCCCATTGATTTACGTTGTTTTCGCCTTTTCCTATAAAAACGTGATGTATTTGAGGAAATCAAACACAATAGAAGCAGCTACAGAGCAAGGTAGACACTGTGCTATTCTGCTGTGATCTTTTGGAAAAACTGAGGCAGGAGCGGCTCATAGTGACTGCTATCACTATGAGCAGGTTTCAAAATAATAAATGGAGGAGCTGGAAGGACCCTTATGTGTCTACTGAGTCTGAGGAGGAGGAGGAAATGAGCACTACTGAACCAATGCTGTCCAGTCCACCTAAATCACCCCAAGGGATCTTGGGGAATTTAATGGGAAGGGAGGGAGAAAAGGGAATAGGAAGGGAAGGAGAAAAGACTAGTACTAGTGAGAGCAGGACAGGTCAGCTGCCTGTGCCTGCTGTTAGATATGCTGCATCTGTTGCCAGTGCCACCAGTGCTGTGCCTGCTGCCAGTGCTGAACCTGCTGCCACCAATACTGTGCCTGCTGTCAGATGTGCTGCCTCTGTTGCATCCAATGTTGTGCCTGCTGCCATTGTTGAAGCTGCTGCCACCAGTGCTGAAGCTGCTAGTGTGTCTTATAATACTAGCAGTCAAGGGAGCCCACACCATTCCTCTGGCTCGAGGAGTCCTCCTCCCCTTCCCTTCACTACAGTGTCCAAGTTGAACATGACCCTGAAGAGGCCAGTACTGGCTTTGGGGGTGAGCAGGCTCAGAATTAATATCACCATCACCAGCAGGAGCACAGATGAGCTGCCTACCTCTACTGCTTCCAGTCTGACTTCTTCAGGTCAAAAAAAGAAATGCCAAGGGTGAAATTAGGGGACCCTCTGTCACATTGCTCATCATCATCACCTCCTCCAAGCAGCAGTGAAATGTCTGTAATAGAGCAGCAGCAGCAGCACGTAGGGACTAGTGGTGGTGGTGGTGGTGATGATGATGGTAGAGAAGCTGGGTGGAAGAGACACTAATGGCCTTTTTTTCAGAAACTGAGAAGGAACGGGAGACAGGGGTGAGGATGGGCATCACCACCACTACGACCACTAGCAATGAGTTTTTGGAATTTGCAGACTTTGCAACTGCTCTAATTCCTGCTGCTGCTGAGATGCAAGGGCAACAGGATGCTAAGGAGCAGGCTAGTGTGCCACAGACCACGGTCAAACATGTTAAGGTCAAACACCCATCACAGAAATGAAGCACCACTGTTACTGTACCACCTGACTCTCCAGAAAGGCAACATGAGGCGAGGCAGAGATCAAAGAGGAGGAAGAATAGAGAAACCTAGACAGAGACTGGAAGTTCCATGATGAACGAGACAACTAGCTCACCATCACCATTACCTTCTTCCTCTAGGGTATCAACTACATCTTCTGCCAAACCATCTCGTTCATCGTTACCTCACCCACCAAATGAAAGCCACTCTGTTGATGTTAGGATGTGGCAGTTCGCCTCTACCATTGCACACTGTGTGGTGCACTGACCACACATGCCAGTGTGGTGGAGGAGAATTGAAACCAGGTCATCAAGCGGCATCTGAGGAGATTCCATTCAGCAGAATATGCTAAGATGCTGGCAGGGAGGGTTCATCATTACTATTAATCTGTCAGCAAGTTGTCATGTGTCCTTATCGGGTTCTGGACAAGCGGTATAGTGACAGCAGCAGCATTTGGGTTCTGGTGTCCTGCCATTTGTATACAGTTCTGCCCCCAGATGTTATTTACACACACTGTGCACATTGCAGATGCTGATGAGAGTCACAGTTCCTGCTCTCAAGGGAAAAAAAATCTATTCTAATAACAACACACCCATGATTTTGGAGGAGGGGCAAGTGGAGAAGAATTATTGGCCAAATTCTTCTTTTTTTCACATAGACTAGGGGCTAGTTATTGTGCTGCTACTGCCTCAGGAGCATCACTGGAGCTAGTCATGGCAAGTGGAACCTTCATCATCCATCACCCATGTTACTACTATTGTTGATCCCATTCCCTTTCAGCTGCCTAATCATCCTGCTGTTTAAACAACTCATCCGCAGCATCAAGAACAACAGTTGCAAATTCCCCAATTATGGACTCAGGAGAACATTTGACAGTGGCCAGTGGCCAACATGACCTGCTGGCACTGGGCCAGTAGGGCATTTTTATTTTTTTCTTGTGCTTTGAAAAAAAGTAGTCCTACAAAAAAATAAACAATTTTGGGGGGTTTGTTTCTAACAGGCCTAAGTCCTACAAATCAATGTTTCCTTAGGGCTTGTATGTTTAACAAATCATCCTCTACAAAATACTCTATCAAGTCAAGTATCAGTCCATCCCAGTGGCAGCTTATGTCAGGGGGTTCCTGTCTCTATCGCTTTACATACATATTTCTTATTATATTTTTTATTTTAATTTATTTTTATTAACTGTCCCCGCAATACCAGTCAAGAACCCCCAAAACCTCATGCCCCTTTTATACTATGCCTTTGGGAAATAAAATAATATTTTGTGTAACTTTAGTGTTCCCACCAATTTCAGTGGAATGATCTATGCAACAAAAGCGGGAAAAAACAGAAAATCATCACTTTTCGCTGGAAATTATTTGTCAAGTAGAAAGTGCTATTTTTTGCTGATTTCAATTTGAGGCGAAATTTTTCGCCCATCCCTATTGAGTAGACTGCAAAAGTGGATTAGAGTGTTTGTGAGTGAGGATGCAGGATGAGAAGAATGGTATTGGTGTGGTGTTGGAAGGAAAAGAGTAGGAAGAGTGGGAGGAGTAGTAGTGAGAGCTGGGAGACTTGCACTTATAAGCTACTTTGGTTTTCCTTTAACTCCTTGATGATCCACCTGATCCCCAATTAAAAAGGTGTAGTTTCTAACAAATTTTACTTAAAAATGTGAAGTATAAGCCATAATAAATAAAATCTCACACACCTTTTTATTTGTGATTAATTGCTTGAGGATCAAAAAGTTATATGATACACTGCAAAGCAATACATTGAAAATCTCTCTGGTCTTGAAAAGGGTCAATTTAAAATGTTATATAATACTAATTCAAGTAGACCTGCCCATTTAGCTAATTTAATGAAAAACTGTCTATACAATGTGTTGAACATATGTTTGTAATATAAATTATTCTTCAGAAATTAACCTTTATTACTTGTTATTGCAGTAGTCAATATGAACCCATACAATGTTATAAATTAATCTAGTAGAGCCCATACACTAGAGGTATTTCTAACAGCACTGTGAGTGATATGCTTGGCCAGAACCATTAACTATATGGTATATGGTAGCCAGTAATTTAGCATAAAGTGCCATGTATATATAAAAATGTGTATTTTACTTAACAATAGCTAGCACAACAAAGAGACAAATTTTCATTATCCATAAATTAACTTAAATTATCTTAGGGTGAAAAGCATACTTTAAGTATTCACTCTTTTTAAAAATTTCATCAGTAAGAGGGGTGTGTCACAAACCCGTACGCTCCTCCTCCCTTAAGACGGTCTCACTCCTGATTACAGAACTCATACACCACCACAGCCTACTTATGCCCGGGACTTTCCTACTCCCCCCACCCTCGGATGGCCTGTGCTCAGCATCTTAGTACCTGTGTATCAAGCTTACCTGTATTCCTGATTCCTCTTGTGACCCTTGCCTAAACTCCGTGTATCCGAATATCTGACTTCCTGACCTTGGCTTTGTCTGCAACCTCTCTTCTTGTTCCTGCGATCTGACTGTTTGCTCCAGTCTTCTGTTCGACCCTTTATGTACCGACTCTGGCTAGCCTGACCACTCTCTTCATATCTACAGTTTGTTTCAACTCCTTGTGTACTGATTCCGGTTCGTCTATGACTCTCCACTTCTCAACTTTTCCTAGGTACCGACTATCTGTTTGTTCAACTACCTGTGTACCGGACCCAGCTATCCTTCAATATCATTATGTTCGACTCCTAGTCGACTTCAGTTTATCTTCAACTCTCCAGTGTCTGCCTCTGCAGCTTTTAGTCGACTAGCAGCATAACATTACTGTCGGCTAACTTAAAGACTCCTGCTCTCTGCTCTCCGACTCCCGGCCTTCTGCTGTAGGGTTCTGACTCTGCCTCGTAGCCTGTGGGTTATCATCCTCATTCACCCAGTCCTTGCCTGGCTCAGAGAACAGTGATAGTGTCCGAGGGCCAGTAACATGGAACCTGCAGAGGTCGGACAAAAACTCAGTACGTGTGAGGCCAGGATTGAAGGCCTAGACCACCGCATGGATCAGTTTGCTCAGGCCTTACAGACTTTGCTAGTTTGTACTGATCCTGCACACCATGCTGCTCCTGTTACTTCTGCTGCTGTTCAAGTAGAGACCTTTTCTTCTGTGCCTACCATGAGACTTCCACCTCCCCCTCGTTAGGGAGGTGACCCTGCTGCATGTAGAGGTTTCTTAAATCAATGTTCTATCCATTTTAAGATGAAGCCCCACTTGTTTCCATCTGATGGAGCTAAAGTGGGATATGTGATTTCTTTGTTAACGGACTGTGCCCTTGCCTGGGCTTCCCCTCTGTGGGAGAGAGGCACTCTACTGGTTAACAACTATTCAGAATTTGCCCGCAATCTTCGCCAAGTCTTTGACCTTCCTGGCAGAGCAGGGACTGCTTCATCATCTCTATTCACCATCAGACAAGGCTCACGTTCATTATTGGACTATGCTATAGAATTCCGTACCTTTGCGGCAGAGGTTAATTGGAACAATGAAGCCCTGGTCTCTGCATTTAATAATGGACTGTCTGACCGTTTAAAGGGTGAACTAGCTGCCAGAGATCTACCCTTGGAATTGGAGGATCTTATTGCCTTCATCTCCCGCATAGATCTGAGACTCAGGGAGAGACAACTCCAGCGGGATCGCATTCGGAGACCTCCTGTTAAATTGGCACCTAAATTCTCTCCTCCGGAAACTCTGGTCCTTCCCCCATCTGAGGAGCCCATGCAAATAGGGTCCATGGGGTTGAGCGAGGAGGAAAAGCAGAACAGAAGGATACAAAATCTATGCCTGTACTGCGGAGGAGAGGGACATTATGCCCACAATTGTCCCAAGAAGAAGGGAAATGACCGCACCTAGAGGGGATCAGGGGACCTGCTCTAGGTGTAATAGCTCATACCCCTGAGTCACAGGGAGATCGCTTACTGGTTCCTGTGCAATTGTCTTGGCAGGATCTTCATTTTTCTACTACTGCCTTAATAGACTCTGGAGCCGCAGACTCATTTATTGACGAGACTTTCTGCAAAGACCAAGGGATACCATGTCTTGTCAAAAATCAACCTCTGTTGTTACAGGCCATTGATGGGAGGCTGCTTCATCCCTCTACTATAACTCTAGCCTTTGCAGGTTAAAGTAGGACCCCTGCATTCTGAGACACTGAGATTTCACATCATTACTTCTCCTTCCTGTCCAGTCATTCTGGGTTACTCCTGGTTATCTCTACATAATCCACATATTAACTGGCAAAGTGGCCACAGTGTTTCTTGGGGTTCTTACTGCTCTCTTCATTGCCTGGAGTCTGTGAACCCTTTATGTATTCAGTCAGTCCAAGTATCTATTCCTGAGATTCCTGAGCACTACCGAGAATTCACAGATGTCTTCAGCAAAAAGGAGACTGACAAATAGCCGCCTCATAGAGCTTTGGACTGCCCTATAGATCTTCTGCCTGGCACCATTCCTCCATGAGGTAGAGTCTACCCTCTATCCTTACCTGAGACCTGGGCTATGGAAAAGTATATCCAGGAGAATCTTAAAAAGGGTTTCATTCAACGGTCCACTTCCCCGGCAGGAGCGGGGTTCTTCTTTGTCAAGAAAAAAGAGGGAGATCTTTGTACTTGTATTGATTATTGAGGCCTCAATAAGATCACAATAAAAAACACTTACCCCCTATCCCTTATATCTGAACTGTTTGACCGACTTAAGGGGTCTAAGGTGTTTATGAAACTGGACTTATGTGGCGCTTACAATTTGATCCAGATAAGACAAGGAGACGAGTGGAAGACTGTATTTAATACTCGCTCAGGGCATCATGAATATAAAGTCATGCCCTTCAGCCTCTGCAATGCTCCTGCTGTCTTTCAGGAGTTCATAAATGAATGCCTCAGGGACTTTCTGCAGCAGTTTGTCATAGTCTACTTAGATGACATACTAATTCACTCTCCTGATCTCCACACTCAACGATTCCACGTCAAGCAAGTCTTACTCCGTCTTAGAGAAAACCGTCTATTTGCTAAGCTAGAAAAATGTCTGTTTGAAGTCGAAAGAGTGCCTTTCCTAGGCTATATTATCAGCCCTACTGGTTTTGAAATGGATCTCTCGAAATTGGAAGCCATCCTTAACTGGTCTCAACCATCTGGGCTTAAACCTCTCCAGAGATTCTTGGGATTTGCGATTGCTGCTCCTCTCACAGCTCTTACTAAGAAGGGAGCAGATCAGGTTAATTGGCCTCCTGAAGCTGTCAAGATCCGTAATAGCCAGAACAAAGCCCCGGATACCGTACCTCCTGGGAAGCTCTTTGTACCATCAGAAAAAAGAGAGGAGGTCTTGAAGTCCAGTCATGATTCCAAATTGGCAGGTCACCCAGGAATTGCCCGTACTAAGAAGTTGATCTCCAAACTCTTTTGGTGGCCTGGATGGAAAAGAGATATTCAGGACTTTGTTTCAGCATGTCAAACCTGTGCCTCTTCCAAAACTCCTAGGTCCTTTCCTGTTGGATTGCTGCGTCCACTGCCAATACCGTCACAGCCCTGGTCCCATATCTCTGGCCTGTGGCCACTGTCAAAAGCCCTGATGTAGATGCAGAATTTGCGACTGCTGTTCTTGCTGCTGCTGAGTTGTTTAAGCAGCAGGATGATTAGGCAACTCAAAGCACATGGGATCAACAATGGCAGTAACATGAGTGATGGGTGATGAAGGTTCCACTTGCCATGACTAGCTCCAGTGATGTGCTTGAGGCAGTAGCAGCACCATAATTAGCACCCACCATTTTTTCACCTGCCCCTCCTCAAAAATCATGTGTGGGTTGTTATTAGAATAGAAAAGTTTTCTATGATTGCACAAACTGTGCCTCTCATCACTAGCAACTGCAATGTGCACAGTGTGTGTGGTAAAAAAACACCTGCCACAACTCTATCCAAACACCATGACACCAGAAACCAAGTACTACTGCTGTCACTATGCCCATTATCCACATCCTGCTAAGGATGCATGACCACTTGCTGCCAGTTTAATAGCAATAATGAACCTTCCCTGCCACCAGCATAGCATATTCTGCAGGATGGAATGTCCTCAGATGCCGCTTGATGCCCTGCTTGTGATTCTTCTCCACCACATTGCCATGTGTGGTCAGTGCACCACACAGTGTGCAATGGGTGGACATGAACTGCCACATCCTAACATCTACAGAGTGGCTATCATTTGGTGGGGGAGGTAACGATGAACGAGGTGGTTTGGCAGAAGATGTAGTTACACTAGAAAAAGAAGGTGATGGCGAGCTAGTTGTTTTGTTCGCCATCGAACTTTCAGCCTGTGACTGTATTTGTCTATTCTTCCTCCTCTTTGATCTCTGCCTCACTTCTTGTTGCTTTTCAGGAGACTCATGGGGTACAGCAACAGTGGTGCTCAATTTCTGTGGTGGGTGTTTGACTTTAACAAGTTTGACATAAATGTCATGGTATCTGTGTTTCATGTGTGTTATCAGGGCATTTGTGCCAAGGTGTTTTCCCTCGTTTGCCCTTCTCACTGACTTGTCACAAATTGTGCACTGTGTCGTTGTTGGTGACTGCACTGTTCCAGCCCCAAGAGAAAAATAGTCCCACACTCATGACTTCAGGGGTGAGGGAAAAGGTAGAGAATAATGGTCTATCTCTTCTTCTCCTCCACATTCCCCTTCATTGTCTTAGACAGAGGATGATGTTACTGCTGTTGCTGCTACTGCCTCAAAATCAGCAATCAACTCTGCAACTAGGAGCGGGTGTATTGCTGCTGCTGGTAAGTGGAACCTGTCCTAGTCTCGCATCACTTGTTGACCTCATTCTCACTATGTCCCCAATGGTCTTCGGCACACTAGCATGCGCCTCAGCATTCTGATGCCCATGCAGCTCAGCAGCAGGAGGAATTAGAGCAGTTGCAAATTCCAAAAGCTCACTGCTGATGGTGTTGGTGATACCCATCCCCATCCCTGTCTCTCATTCCTGCTCAGTTTTGGCTAAAAAGGCCATCAATGTGTCTTCCACCCCAGCTTCTCCACCATCATCATCACCAACACCAATCTATCCGTGCTGTTGCTCTGTTACAGACATCTCACTGATCGTTGGAGGAGATGACATGAAATGTGACAGAGGGTCCCCTAGTGTCACACTTGCCATTTTTTGGTGACATGAAGAAGGCAGACTTGCAGCACTAGCAGCAGGCACAGGCAGCTGATCTGCGTTCCTGTTGGGGGTGGTGATATTATTGCTGCTAGGATAATCAAAAGGCAGTAATAATTACCTCTTATGAAACAACATCTCTCTTAAGCAAATGATTTGAGCACAGCATGAGTATCAACAACATGGCATCAAGCATCAAAGACACTTAGCTGTATAGCTATATTATAAAACTGCATCCTGAGATCTTGCCACTCACCGTACTGACTGGAGAACTGTTTAGACTCCTCTTCATAGATTAAAATCACATTCAATATTTAAGTCAGACACCTGTAGAAAATGTCTTCACTTATGCCAGTTATAATTGAAGCTAATGGAACTTGAAGAATTAATTTACTAAAACAGATGCATACCTGGCAATAGATTGACCATTCTTGTGTAGCCCAGGTCCTTCCAGTCATAGGATGTAATTTTTTACTAATGTATATGTTTAATAAATTGCCTGTCTACTGAGCTTAAATCTCTGAAAATGTCCTGATCATCCATCCTAGTCAGAGTCGTTCTTGGAAAAAGTCTGGATCAGCCATAGAAAGGGATACACAGATAAAGCAGAAACTAAGGCATGTTTTATAAATGCATTATCAGAGAAATTGCCCTTTCGTATGTTAATCATTTTTGGTTCCATGATAAAAGTCAAAGGTATGAGTAAGTGAGGTCTGCAGATAGAAGAAGAGAAAGCCATAAACAGTAGTAAAACTGAAAATCTGAACAGACATGTAATGCATAAACTGATGTTTTTGTTCATAAATTGCTGTTTTTATAAACTATTTTCAGAATGTTGCAAAATTTTTCTTTGCACTATAATCACATTTTTGTTTCTTTTTCTTTAGCCAAAAGCATATCAACTCACATAAGAAATTAGGTGTTAGTAGACTATGCATGGCACCTGTTAATGGTACTAAAAGATTTATAGCAATTAACTTAAAGAATCCTGGTAAAAGAAAAAATATAGATTGGAACCACATTCAGTTTATATAAAGCATCAGATTTTTCAGTCCTGGTTAACTAATTAATAAATATGGCTCAAAAAACAATTAAAGTGGTCAAATTTCCAATTGAAAATTAAGTCACTTGGGACTGAAATCATGTCAAGGAAGTTATAAATCCAGCTGTTAATATGAATTGGCTCTCATTCATCTAGTACCTATATTTTTTGAACTTCTGCATCACTGATTAGGGCATGAGTAATGAAGTTGTCATTAATTACTGCAACTAGACAAATTTGATAGTTATACCGTAACTTATTTTTAAATAATGATTGTCTCGGAACAAATAATTGTGAGATGGCTCAGTTGGTTAGAGCACCAGCTATAGCATCTGTATCAAGCCGCAAAGTCAGCTCAGCCTTCACCCTTCTGAGGTAGATAAAATGAGTCCAGGATATACTTGAAAATGAGCGATAATCTCAATGTATTCTTCCTGGTAAAATACTTTCACAAAAAAAAGTAGGACAACATTACAGTGTCATTACAAGGGTCTGCACTGATATTTAACTGGAGGCAGATATTTTGCAATGAACAGCATGTTATTGATGCAAATTCTTAAATGTTTGTTGGATTTTTATTTCGAGTTTGTAGTAATATGGCTAAAAAATGTAAACATGGAGAAAATATTCTAATTATCATTTGAAAATGTATCAATGGCAGCAGCGTAACTTATATTTGCTCATTTATGAATGATCAAGTACAAGGATTCGCTACATAAATATGAAATTATGCCTGGTCATGGGTGGGAATGGGTAAGACGTAGCACAGCTGAAATTATATTGATCAGAAATAGTACTTACTGGATCTTGTGTGAAGGCCCATGGAAGTGCTGATTTTACATAAGATTTGTGTGTGTGTGTGTGTGTGTGTGTGGTATGCGAACCCTATCTAAAAAGTTAAATTACTTGAAATAAATGTGATTAATTCTGGCCACTGAGATCAATATCATTTGATATTTTTCATCAAGTTTCCCATGATCATTTTTGTGAATAGTCAAAAATTATTCATGGGAATGTTCATGTAAACAAAATTGGTTAATTGACTGCATCTGATGCCAAGACACTGGCTGTGAAGAAAGGATAACTTGGTTCAGTTCTTGTGTGAGCTCCTTGTGATGTTGATCAAGTAACTTTATCTCCCTGTACCCTAGACACTGAAAATTAGATTGTACGTTCATCAGGGTAGGGATCACTATGCCAGAAACATTCTATGTACAGCAGTGTACTATATAAGAATTAATATAATATTATTTATGTGTTTATTTATTTATGTATTTATTATTTATCATATTAGTCAAGGGAGAAAGCTTACTCATACAGAATTGTGGTTGGGTATGTTTTTATTAATCATCCAAAGCTGGAATTTCCATCTGGAAAGTCATGTTTATGCTCAATTTACAGTATAGAGCATTTCCCAGCCTATCATATACTTGAAAGTTTTTAACAGTGATCACTGGCTGCAAGCTGCATTATTGAATATTGTACCTGAGTTGCTACTTCCTCCAGCCATTAGTAAATATATCCATATAACTATACATATGTATAAAAAAATCAATTTGTTTTAAAATTATACATGTTAACCCCTCAGATGAGACAGAGGTCCCCAATGCATTGCTTTACAAAGCATTATAGACCTATCCAGCATTCAATTAGTTAATTATAACTATCCACGTTCCCCTTTTTTGTTTGTCTGTATAAAGTACTATCATACTCTAAATTAAATAAATACCTTTAGTGTAACAAACAGATAGGTGGATTTATTTTATAACATGAAAATACCACATTGCTTTCTTTTCTTTTCCTTGTAACCCTCTCTGCTGAAACCCCATCACTGTGAGCCTACTTTGATGTGGATCTCTGCTTGTTTTTTTCCTGTGGTAATCAGTGCTGAGATCTGCACATTTTTCTATTTTGTTAAAGCATGGTATATATGCTTCTTTGGTATTCAGCAGTCTTGATCATACAATTTGTTAAATGTAAACATAACATGCTTTTGTATTTAGTTACCCATAACTTTAAAAATAATATTCTTCTTTTAAAAATAAGTTTTCACATTTCCAAATCCTCCCCTCAGTGGGAGCCCCCATCTTGATTATTATTCCTCACCATTAATTTACTCCACTCCTCTGGTGCAGCCCCAAAAATAAGAAAAAGGTGATTTTCTGGAGATTTGAGTAATTATTTAGGCAGTCAAAAGTCTCTAAAACTTATAAACTGATTGAAAAACAAAACGCACAAGGTATATGCTGTGTAAATAGATATATGTGTGTGAATGATGTTAGGTAAAAGGTTAACTTTAAACCAGTTTAAGACCATGAACCACCTTCTGCCATTGTATGAGTAGACTTGTGGATGACTCTGCTCCCAAGTATCATTCTCAAGTAACACACCCTAGACCAACAGCAGAAGTCTACTCTCCTTTTCTTCTTCTCTCTCAGGGCTACCTGCCACTGAGGTCTGATCTCCTGCTTGCAGCCATACAGGAGTTATATGTTGAAACAAACTTCCTTCATATGGGGTAATGCCTGAAAACAAAATAACTTTTATTTCAAATAAATTAAAGAAAAAGAGTACATAAAAATGATTTAAAATAGTGGTTAGAATAGAGTAGTAGGGTTTAGCATTTAAACTAACTGTTGCATCTGACAGTGAGAACAACATCTATCAGGAAAGTAATGGTGAATGTTCTGTAAATCCCTTTTCGAAGTAAATTTGAACAAAACAGTTTGAGACTTCAAAAATCCTAGAAGAATATGAAAGTAGTATGGACTGGGAGTTAGTGGCTCGTGATGCTGACGATGACCTAATTATTGATGATGATGTTGATCTAGAATATATTCCTCCAATGTCCTCTAGGGAGTGAGACAGACATAAAAGAAGCTGAAAGGAAAAGTCTCTTCTGCCACATAATATGAGCACTATGCCTGTTTATAAACTGTTTGACTATTGGAAAGTCTGAAGCTGGATAAGTAAAGATGACTAAAAATACATAGTCATCCTGTCAGTCATCATTATCATCATTACATCTGATGCTGCCATGCCACCCACACCACCCCCATCTTGTTAAAGCAGTTTGTCCACTATACACTGCAGCCAACCCACACTTACTGAATTCTTAGGACGAAGTAAAACAAAATTCACAAAAATAATACAAAGTATTCCTTTGGAATGGCAACATTGCCAAAATGTTAGTGGTTGACATGCTATTCTATTCTTTTGTAGAAAACAGAAGTTTTAAAGAACTGATGTCATATGTTGCACCTCACTGACATTTCCAGGGTGCAGTTATTTTTCAAAGATGGCTGTGCCAAACTTGGTCAAGCAGGTGGTTAGTGTGGTGGGAAAAGGGATGGAAAAATAATATGGAAAATGGCCAGACTATATGGCTATAACGGCTCTCTGGGTTTCCTTCAGTGGCCAGCAATAAAATCAAACATCCGGCTCTAGCATTAAACGGCAGAAGCAGGGTAGCCCATGCACTTTAAGTGATAATCCTACAAAGCATTTTGTATGGTAATAAATTACAGCAGGTGACAGACAAATGGATTTAACCTCAATCTTTGGCATTATGTCTGCTGATAATGGCTCCAACATAGCAGCTACCTTGAGAATAAGCAATAGAGTGAAATTGTTTACTCTGCTCAGTGCTTAGCTCACGTCCTAAATGTTATTATTACTCAATTCCTCTCACAACCTGACACCATGAAAGAAATAGGGAAGGGGGGACAGTGCAACGATTTCACTCTAAGTGTAGTATTTTTTTTAGAACAAGCATGAATAGCACAGGAATAAAGGTCAAACATCTAATATGCAAAAAACTAAACCTGTAGTTAGTAAAAACAAATAGGAGGCTAGGATGAAGAGCTATAAATGTAAAAGACAAAACAGACCTATAAAATGTTCCTCGATATAATATGTGTATACTGATGAAGAAAAGAGCCAAAGCTGGAAAACATAATATAAAAGAAATACAAGCAATAGTCCTGTGTATATAGAATCCTCGCAGACAATAGATAGATGACACAATATATATAGTTTATAACCTCTATGGATGTACCCTTACTTTTATGATGTTACCATCTATCAGGTCAATATGAGGGGATATAGCCAATATAAAATGAGAAGGGACTCCCAGTATGGATGTGCCCTTACTTGAAAGGAATATCAACATCACCCATCAGGATGCAGTCTTGTGCCTCAGGAACATTTCTGTAGCCATCAAGGTATCCTCTTGTCGTGGCCATGTGTCCTGAATCCACTTGCTCCTCTCCATTTAAATCACCATTCTTATTGCGGCATATGACATTCAAAACGTTTTACTGATAGAGTTTTGTTCTTTTTTGTTTACAGCTAAATAGTCATTACTTGGTGTCCTCCACCTTCATCAGGAAAGTGGATACAGTCATGCTTCACTCCCTTTTCATATAGCATCATCAATTAAGCTGATTTAGCCTGATTTTATGGTTGTTATTCAATTAATTAGCCTAATTGCTGTCTCCTCCAGGATTAACAATTAATGTAAAACATGCTATTAGTCCCACAGATTTATATCAAATGAAAGGAATAGCCTGATATTGTCAATGTTTGTAGATATAACATAATAAATAATTCTAAAAGATAAATACTAAAATGCATACATCTATGACAAACTCTGAAAACGTTTGGTAGGGGCAAAAAACGTGTATATGCGTGAATGAGGAGTGTAATGATAAGTCAACTAATCACACAGGATGAAGGAGAATATACAAAAGAGTATACATATGTATCTAGTTGCTATAGGGATACATAGGTATAGCTCTTGATACTAATAAGAGGGATAGATATAGTGGTACTCAGAGCTACAATTTGGAGATTTCACAATATATATTTACTGTATAATAACTGAAACTATAGTGATAAATAGACCCGCGCTTGGTGGCAGAGGGTGAGTGATAATATACTAGGAGCCACCCCTGAAAATAGCACAAGGGGTTCTAATGGTAGTCCAAAACTACACTGTAATGATATATAATATATAACCATGGTACAATTCAGGCTGGCATTTGCAACAACGTATATAGTGCCATAAATGCATATTAATAAAGAATAGTGGAGTAGGAAAAATATACACGAAGAATATAATATAGTGTAGTAGAGGCAAAGGTATAAAACTAAATATATACATATGGGCAAAATTGTATACAGACTTCCCAAAACCATATATAATATATGATTTGTGTGTATAAATATTTCCAATCTGTAGGTTGCTAAAGATTATAGGGTTGATAAACATGTATAGGTAGCCCTGGAAATATCCTACCTTTCTAGGCTCTCAGTTAAAGGAGAGGTGGATATATAGATAAAGAGGAAGGTCCAAATATAAATAAACTGCCCTAAAGAGATTGTTAATACTGGACACTAATGACAGTCATGCCCAGCAGAAAAGCATTGAGAAGAACTTGAGAAGCGGTTAAAGCAATAGTAATATTTCAAAATAAATGGAACTCCTATTAATCTTCATCATATTATGGGGCATGTATAGCATTATTTCAATACTGTCCGAGATGTAGTTCAAGAGTAATTGAATTACCTCCCTCCCCTTTTACTTAGGTAACTCTCCACAGCAAAACAATTCAGATGGATAGCAACAAGGAACAATCTTCTATGAGCATAAGTAAAAACCTTCCCTCCTTCCGCAAGGGGACAGGATTTTCCATATGCTCACAGCCAGAAGATTGTCCCTCACTGCGAGCTGTTCACTCCAATGACCTGATTCCACATCTGAGAGGTGGCTGCTTATAATAGGTAAAAAGGACTGGGGAATATTTTACTCCTGAACTACGACTTGGACAGCATTGAAATAACTCTCTACATGGACCAAAAACTATGAAGATTAATCAGAGCTCCATTTATTTTGAAATATTACAATCCCTTCAAATACACCATAAGTCAATGTCCTCATTTAGCCCCTTAGGAGCCATTGTGTTCAAATGGAATACCCATTCACTCTCTTTATTGGCTAATATTTTAAAATGGTTCCCTGCTCTCACTTGTGGTAGTATATTATCAAAGATGGTCAGTTTAAGATTTTCTTTATTTCCCCATTGTGACGTTTTTTGAAGTGACAGGGTACGCTATGGTTTTCATGATGTTGATGAATAGACAGTTGAAGCAGAATACTTTCATTTGACAAGCCATCAGATACATCTTGGAACATAATTATTTATTGGTAAACATTATCTGCAAACCTGTGGTAATGCCGTGGGACAATTTTTTTTCCTAGCTATACAAATCGCTTCATGGGAAGAGAATCATCTATTTCCCAGATATGGGGCAAATCTCATTCTATATGCAAGATACATTTATGGAGTTTATCCTAGGTATCAACAATAATGATATGAACCTGCTCTTCACTACCAACTGAAGTAAGGCATTTATTGCATTCCTAGACCTTTATCTTAAGATTGAGGGAGAACAAATCATTTTCAGCATGCACCAGAAAGTGGTGGATGCAAATAGCTACATCAATGCTAGTAATACCTATCATCTCAAATGACTGAATGGCATTCCCTATATCAAGTTCTACATTTACACAGAAATTGCACTAAACTTGAAGCCTACAGAAAACAAGCATCGGATCTGAGTAACAAATTACAAGAAAAGGGTAAAAAACAGAGGTGTTACAACAAGCCAGGACCATTGCTGTGAATACAAGAGAGATCATCTTGAAAGAAAAAAATCCAAAAAGAAAAACTGAAGGCAAGAAGAAACATGTGGTCCCATACATTACAAGATATAATGGGGCAAGAAAAAAGATTGAAAAAATACTTACCAAAAACTGACCCATTTTATTGGGCAGCAAAGTCCTGGAACCCACCTTTTCCTTACGTCAGAGATCATATACAGCAAAGCAAACACCTGATAGATGGAAGAATCAGAAAGGTAAGAGCATACCCATATCTATAGCTATAAATTGGGATGCGTGAAAATTTTCACCTCAAACCAAAATCATCAAAAAATATGGCAAATCATTTTCAGTGCCTAGCTCATTGCATTGAAATAAATAAGCAGAAAACTTTTTTTCCTGACAGACAGCTGACTGGGTGCTGTGTGACTAAGGCAGACTTGATAGACAGCAGAGGACATTGAGAATTTTGTTGAGGGCAAAGGTAAGACATCATACTCCATCAGTTGTGTACAGTAGAGAGTAAAACCACACAGAGTAGTTGAGTAATGTCCAGTAAACACACAAGGGGCAGGGGGAGGGTGATAGGTGGAGCAGTGCAGGGGCATGGGAGTGAAGTGGTAGTTCAAAAACTGACTACAGAAATGGTTGCTGCAGCATGTGCAATGAATGATAATGATCTCTCTCCTTCCAAGGTGGGTGTAGTTTGTCAAAGTTGCACCAAAAGTTCCATCACCACCAGCACAATAAATAAGATATAAGAATACTGAAGATGACAATGAATAGCATTCTAGAGTTGATGATGGCATAATGGAATAAGGTGTAGCAACTGAACCAACTGCTGCATCTGACAGTGAGATAAACAAGCACCAGATCACCTGTCCTCAAAGTAGTAGTGAACTTTGTGAAAGTAAAAGTAAAAAGACATTGGCCTAGATTCACTAAAGTTTGAAGAATGCTGAAAATGGTGATGTTCTGTTGGTGATGTTCTGTTGTCAAAGGAACATCGATAGTATTCAGTAAAATGTCTTTGAGATCACATCACCATTAGTCTGACAAAAATCTGCCAACATCAACATGCATCCGACAGCTTTACAAATTTTAACTCATCACATCAACAATGGACTATTTCCATATGGAAATAAAGCATAATGACTTATTTCCATATGGAAATGCAGGATAATGAACGATTATAGTGTGCAAGGGTGTGTGTGTTGATATGTTAATGTGCCACTTCAACACAATCACTAAACTCCCATAGCAGCCTCTGCTGTCAGAGTTCACATTCTCAACTTCACTTACCTGAGGTTGGAGAAGTTAGGATCTCCCTGTACTTTCCTATGCAGTAACAGCCCTCAATCAATCTCAAGCAGGGAGAGTTGTGAACTATTGTCGATGGGGAAGGGATTCCTCCCTTTCTTCACACATCACCAACACTACAACAATTCTGAAATGAAAGAGCAGTCTCTTTGCTTCCCTATTGGCCAGTAGGGGAGTGGAGAGAACAATTTCAGCACCATGGACAGCATCACTCTTTTATCACTTTGAGTGCCATAGGGATGTGCATTGCTGATCCCTGTGGCACTCAAAGTGTTAAAAAAGTACATTAAGCACTACACAATTATCCCCTTAGCTCTGTATCACATATGATACATGTTGTGTACTCCCAAGGGAACAAGGCTGGGGGTCAGGCAACATCTACGGTGATTTGTTGCTTTCACTTGCCTCCCAGCATTGTTTCCGTGTCCACCGGTAGCCATAGAACCCCATTTATACTGCTTAGCTGCCAGACTTGTTCCCTTGACCATAGGTAACTACAGATCCCCATGTACACTGTCCGACCCTCTCCAGCATTTTGCCTTGCCCACTCCTAGCCACACAACCCCATGGGCACTGCCTGGGCAAGGGAATAAGGCTAGGGGTATAAGGCAGTGTATATTGGTCTAACATACAACGTGCTGCCCAACATTCGACACACTGCCCCCCTCTGACATATACTGTCCCCCCTTGTTCAATTTGATCTACACTGCCCCCTTCGACATACACTGCACCCCTTGTTCAAGCAGACATGCTACCCTCCTTTTTCAATCTGACGTACCGCTGCCCCATGCACTGCCCCCCTTGTTCAATTCGACATGCTGACCCCCCTTTTTCAATCGGACATGTACTGCTGTCCCATACACTGCTCCCCTTGTTCAGTCCAACATGCTGCCCCACCCCCTTTTTTCAATCTGACATGTACTGCTCTCCCATACACTGCCCCCCTCCTTGTTCAGTTTGACATGCTGCCCCCTTTTTTCAATCCAACATCTACTGCTGTCCATGGTTAACTCTGTGAGTACCAGAGAGGTATACAATGCATTGCTTTACAAAGAGTTTGTGTACCCCTCTGGTACTTAAAGGGTTAATAGGCAACTTATGCAGCTGCATACTTTTTGCCTTCAAGTGTTTTAAAAAAAATGTTTGTTGCTTAAAACTATAAATCAGATGTTGCGGGGGTCATCGGGACCCTCCTGATCCCCCCCGCCATTGATCACCTATCCAGTAGATAGGTGATCAATGAGGCAACAAGGAAGGCAATTGCTGCCTTCCTTATCTACCTGCTCAAGGTGGCTGGTTGTTCTGTAATAACCGACTTGAGTAGGACTCCCCGTAGGGAACCCAATCATTTGATTCATTCATGAAAAGAGCAGAGCTGAATAAAAACTTTGTAGAATAGAGAAACAATGAGGGTTATGCACTAAGGCATGATAAAGTGGAGATGACTTCTCTAGTTCCTATGTTATTCTATAGAACCTATGCACTAAGATCTCCACAGTTGGAAAAATCTCAGTGCTTTGGCTCCATAGAATAATATAGGAATTGGAGAAGTGATATCACTGAAGAATTCATCTCAGTTTTATCACCTCTTTATCAAGCCTTAGGGCATCTCCCCTTGATGGATGGCTCACAAGTATCACAGGAGGTTAGTAGTTCTGTCACCTTAGAAGTATAGATAATGAATTGTGCATTTGTCTGCCTTATGATTTCATCTCACTGCTGGCTCCATGCAACCTTGTTTGGGTAGCTGTGCTGGTAATCAAGGATGTTAAAAGTAAGCTTCATGTTTGTGTAGAGAAGATACCTCCCCAAATGTGACATACTTCACTTGGTACAGTGAGAATATGCACAAATAATTGGTTAAACAAGAGAGGAACTGCACAGCTATACCATGTGTGATTGTGCTAGTGTGAGTATAGATGTGGACCTATGCAATAGCCTCCTAGAACTCAGTTTTATGTCTCCGGTTTAGTGAGCAGCAACATGCAAATCCTAATTAGAGTTTTTTAAATGTGAAATGAAGAGGTTTTTTTATTATTTAATTAAAATTGAGAAGACATTAATACTTTCATTTTAAATCTCCCCAAACTTTGTAAATCCTTTTATCTTGAATAATAGCTCTGTTGTTTTCAAGTTCTACGCATCAGCTCAGCAGCCCTGTTTGAAACCACTACACGTAAGTTTTGTTTATCAGATTTTTCCATGTAATCAGAAGCTTTTTGAGTCGGTTTCCATGTAAGTTATAAGCCCTGTAGATCATTATCTCTGGTGATTGACACAGTTGCAATGTAGCTTACAAGATTTTGCAACTTGGTTCCCTGCATAATGCAAGTTCTCTGTGACAGTTTCTTTGTAGACTGATGCATTATGAAACAGTTTCCAGATAGATTATAAGCTCTGTTGATCAGTTTTTCTGTTTGTTCCAACATTTTCTCTGTGGATTGCATGTTCTGTGCATCAGTCAGAAAATAAAAAACATTGTATTGAAAGCTAGTTTTGATCTACTTGGGCACTAGACATGATTAGTGAACCACATTATCATGATGCATAAAATTAAATGGCATACTCCAAGATGTGTGCACAGCATATAGATAACTAGGCACATTTTGCATTGCCCTCATATTAGCATGACAAAATGTGCATTCATGCCTGCTACACAATGTGCTCTTCTGCTGGATACATTTTTCTATCCTTGACCAAAATAAGATAAACCCAGTAGCCGATTTTCAGCACAGTATGCTGAAAAAGTAAAATTATCTTAGCCCTTTTTTCAGGCCATAGAAACATGAATGGAAAGGTTGGCATAACATGAATGTGTTCAAGAACACACAAGAAAATTCACTTTTTATGTGCTTTACTAACTATTCATGCAGGTTTTGTAATGCAATGTTGTCACTGGAATTAATGAGAACTTAAGATATGAGTGAAAATGGGAAATGCAAAACCAACAGGGGAGTCCTGATGCTTGGGACAACTAATGCATTTGTTGTCCACCATGTTGCTGAATTGCACCATTACTAGTAGAGATACTAATACTGTTGCAGGCCTCATGATGACAAACAGGAATTTTTAAGTATCAGCAATCTCAGTCAATAAGTAGCACACCCCTTGGAAACCAGTTCAAACCAAGTGCATAACACTGTTCTGAACTGGAAAATGTGGAGGAAAAAAGAAAACCTGTACATTTTGAAAAATAAAAAAACTCCCCTTTTCTAAATGTTGTGCAGTATATTAAAGTTGGATCACACTAGGTATTTTGTGAAAAGTCATTGGGCTACTTGTTAGGGTATGAATGAGGATGAGGTAGCCACAGAGTCCAGTGCTTCTGTGTTTTTTTAACCCAGTGTTACAAATAAGGACATGCAATTTTCAATAGATCAGGAAATCAAAAGCATTCAACCTACATGTATAAAAATTAGATTGTACATCGTATTAGAAACAGAAATTCAATTGTTCATTATTTACCTTATATGTTCTTGTTATTTCTAGATTTGGAATAATTGAGACTGCTTTGTTTCATTAATGTTGTAATTCTTTCTTGACTGCTTTTTGCATGTGAATTTGACATGTATCTCTTGTAATAGCTTATTTTGTACTCAATAAAGCTTAAAACAATGTATTGTAATTATTCTGTTTGTAACAAAGCAGTAGAGTGCAAAGTAAATTATAATTAAGGTCTAAAATCATGCAGCTTTATTAGCCTAGTTGTGGTGTTCTCATAAATCTATATATACTATTATTGCTGAAAATAATCTATTTATGAATAGATAATTATGATCATACATCAACATTTTGCTGTTTGGTATTATTTGTTCCTAGTACCCAAACATTTTTTGTAGAACACTTCCATCTGCATTTAATAGTTTATTCAACCAGAACACATGGGTTTCTTTGATATTATGATCTCATTTATCAACATTTATGTGGTGTTTTCTAAGAATACAATGTCATTTTTAGGTGTAAAACCTATTAATCTAACAAAAGTATTCAAGTTTGATGGTCTCTGGAAACAGTTAGCATATACTACATAGGTTAAAGCACTTGACCTATTAAATATATATTTTATTAAACTCGCTAATTGTTTCATTGCTTGTAAAAGTACTTAGATGTCTAAGGGTTATCCTCAGTAAGATGAAGAGGACAGATTCTGGGACAAATCAACTGCACCGTAAGGGGGTTAAAAATTCCCACTTATTTGAATTGGGCATTTAATTCCTTAGGCACTAGAAAGATCTAACATGCATTATAAAGCAATGCATTGGGGACCTCTCTCTCTAGCATTCTGTGATTATAAGTTGCGTCACATTAACAGGAATTTGGAGAATTTTTATATGTCCCCTATGGTGCAGTTTGTTCCATAACTGCTTCTCTTTATCTTCCCAAAAATGCATTACAAGGTGTATATATATCACTTGGAAATGCAATGACAAATGATTTTCACCTTGTTTTTAAATAAAACAGGGACAGAAATGTAAAATTAGAAACTCATGAGATAGATTGAAAGGAAACTCCAACAATATTCAGTAGTGACTCATATGTGTATATTAATATATATATATATATATATATATATATATATATATATATATATTTAATATATATATATATATATATATATATATATATATATATATATATATCTATATATATAAAAGAATAAGCCTCATTGCATAATTTATGGTACCTCACACACAGAACATAATTTATGTCTCCTCAGAAAACAAACACACATTGAACAGAATGCCTCATTACATAATTTATGTCTCATTAGGAGACACAACTCCCATTGGGTGATTCAATGGGGACATTACTGCTCCCATTGGGTGATTCATTGGGGGTGTGTTTATCATACAAGGAGTTGGCCCGCCCCCTCCAGCCCACCCACCACTATCCAACTGACAAAAAAAATATAGCTGCCACTCGCTCCTGAAGTAGGGGATATCAGTAACTTCTCCTGGTCCACTCACCCACAAACACACTGTTTCACCTCCCACAGATAACTGTAACCCTCCATACACACTGTGTCACCTCCCACAGATAACTGTAACCCTCCATACACACTGTGTCACCTCCCACAGATAACTGTAACCCTCCATACACTCTGTGTCACCTCCCACAGATAACTGCAACCCTCCATACACTCTGTGTCACCTCCCACAGATAACTGTAACCCTCTATACACTGTGTCACCTCCCACAGATAACTGTAACCCTCCATACACACTGTTTCACCTCCCACAGATAACTGTAACTCTCCATATACTGTGTCACCTCCCACAGATAACTGTAACCCCCCATACACTGTGTGTCACCTCCCACAGATAATTGTAACCCTCCATACACTGTGTGTCACCTCCCACAGATAAGTGTAACCTTCCATGCACTTTGTCACCTCCCACAGATAACTGTAACCCTCCATACACTGTGTGTCACCTCCCACAGATAACTGTAACCCTCCATACACTCTGTGTCACCTCCCACAGATAACTGTAACCCTCCATACACTCTGTGTCACCTCCCACAGATAACTGTAACCCTCCATACACACTGTGTGTCACCTCCCACAGATAACTGTAACCCTCCATACACTGTGTGTCACCTCCCACAGATAACTGTAACCCTCCATACACTGTGTGTCACCTCCCACAGATAACTGTAACCCCCCATACACTGTGTGTCACCTCCCACAGATAACTGTAACCCTCCATACACTCTGTTTCAGTACGAGGGTGTAATGTTTCCATAAAATACAAACTCAGGGATAAACTTAATAGCAACTCTTTTATTTAACCCTTTCAGTGCCAGAGGGGTACGCAACGCATTGCTTTGCAATGCGCTGCGTACCCCTCTGGCACTCAAAGGCTTAACTCTTTTAATCTCTTCAGTCACCTCACTGTCTATTTTCAACTGTCACTCCTCCACTTCCTCCTTCCTGATTCCCGCCCTTTCTCCTTAAAGGGAGAGAGATGCTTTGCTGTATGTTACAGAGGGCAAGCCTCAAACACCACTTTCTATTTGATCCCTCAGCATATTGCTACGCTGCCTCAACTGAAGAGCCACTGTGTGTTATATTGCTATGTTACCTCAGCTTAAGTAAGGAGTTACTGTTCCCATTGGGTGATTCAATGGAGGAGTGATTTAAATCATTCAGGGAGTTGGCCTGCCCCCACTATCCAGCCCTCCTACCACTATCCAAGTGACTGAAAAAACAAAATGACTGCCACTCGCTCCTACACCAGAGACTCACACGCAAGCCACACCCACACGCAAGCCACACGCACACACACACACACAAGAGCCTCACACACACAAGATCCTCACACACACAAGAGCCACGCACACACAAAAGCCACACACACACACAAAAGCCATACACACACAAAAGCAACACACACACACACACACACACACAGAGTCCCCAGGGGTCCCTCCACCAACCTGAGGCACACAATGAGATGATCCAACAAAGAGAGGGCGGGATCGGCTCCAGTGTACCTTCATTTCTGGTATCCACAACACAACAATGCTTTCAGCTCCTGGTGCACAATGTGCTTCTGCTGCAGGAAGCCCAGCTGCTTCATGTAGCTCGGAGGCAGGCAGGCCCAGTACCAACTCCTTCATGTTCCCCCTTCATGAAGCACAACACTCCACCCCGCAACAGCCCGATCATGCGTTCCTTGAAGGAGCTCTCTAAAAGCAGCAGCTGGATGCGGCTATTACCCATGGCTGAGGGGCTGGAGACAGACCATGCTGGGGCCACTCTGTAGTACACACTGTTACACACAAGCTTCTTCACCGCTGCTCTCTGCTCGCTGTCACACACCTGCATTGTGTAAGTACCCTGGCAAAAAAATATACATGCCGCACTATAGCTGCTCCAACAACACACACCATCCCTGCTCCAACCACACACACCATCCCTCCTCAGTTCCCGCTTTCGGTGCCCGGGCTGCATCCCTAGTAACGCTCATGGCAGAGGCCTGGGGCAGGAGGTGTCTTCCTGGCCAGGGAGCCGGGCCGGCGGTTGTCTGGCAGCCTCTGAGTGTGCATGTACAGAGTCCAATTCAGGGACTGTGGACTCCATGACTCTTGCTACATACTGGGACAGCTGGTTAACCCTTTCAGTGCCAGAGGATTAAGCAACACAATGAGCAATGCCTTGCCTTCTCCTCTGGCACTTACAGGACCGTAATAATATCTGTATGTGTGTGTGTGTGTGTGTACGCATGTATGTACATGTGTATGTATGATCAATGTCTGTATATGTCACTGTATCTGTGTGTGTCTATGTATGTGTGCAATGTGATTCTTTCTGATTCACACAGTACACAAAAAAACATCATCAGTCAATACAGCTAAATGAAATGTACAATACAAACATACACAAAAAAATCTTACAAAATACCTTCAACATGCCACCTACAACATTTCAAACAAAAAATGCTACATAACACATACCCTACTACAATGACGGGCAACGCCGTCACATATTGCTAGTATATATATATATATATATATATATATATATATATATATATTTGTGTGTATTTTTTCTGTGCATTGTTACACATAGAAAATGTTTTAATCTTCAGTAAGAGAAGTATGTAAATCTTCTAGACACACTCAGAATCTACGAAATATAAATTGCAGCATACCAATCTCTGGAACTCAGTTCCTAAGATATCTGTGACTGTACATATTTAGAGGTTTATTTAACAGAATTTAAGAGCTAAGGCTAGTAAATAATAGCAAACTGAACAATAGAACAGCATAGAATGTTACGCACACATCCAAAGTTATGACACATAAAACTACCACAGACTATTTAACTTTTGCTTAATGGTATTAGGATGATAAAATAAAATTGTGAGAATTGGTCTTCAACCCCTTGGTATGAGCTGACCTACCTCAGAGGGTGCTAGAAGTGCAAAACTACACCTACTACAACCTCTGATTTTTCTAACATTTTCTCAGACATTACTTGCCAGTACAAAAATGGTTATAACAGCTGCAGGAGAAATGAAAGGGTAGACAAACCATACCATTTTGGACAGAAGATAACCTGCCACATCAGTCACTTCAAAGATACTAAAATGGTTCAATGCCATGGGATTTCCTAGGAGGGTCTCCTGCCAGCCTAAGAAAAATGGTACCCCATTGCTGTGGGTTAACATACCATATTGGGTGCCAGGAGGATGGCTACCAGGAACAAGGATGGGGAAGCAAACAGTGTGTGTATGTGTATGATTTTATGGCTACCAGTTGAAACAAGCTAAGGAGTCAGCCAGTGTACATGCGGACCTGTGACCAAGTGGGGGGATGAGGTGGTTAAGCAGTGTATGTGGGTATGTCTATTAGTGGGCAGTAGAGCAAGAATGGTGGTGGTGGTGGTGGGTGGGTCATATAGTGCATATGGGGGATCTGTGACTACCAGTGTGCACTCTATGTCCCCTTCATACACAGTTTGATTCACAGAATGAATCCAGTGCATACTTGTAGTTTGAGTCTAACAGTAGGCAGTGGAAACCGGCTGGAGCATCAGACTGGGGGAATAGGAGTGACAGTGGGCTGTTGAACCAGGCAGGGGGTTAGGGTATGTGTGTGGGGGGTATTTGAGGCATTTTGTGTGCATGCCACAAGGTTCTCCAATGCACTGCAAAGCAATGCATTGGACCCCCTGTTTCACACAAAGAGTTATTTTTTTAGTTATTTTTTTATTCAAACTTCATTGGGGGTGGTATCAGGTCCCCCAACAAGGTCTAAATAAAAAATAATGAAAAAATATTTTTGTGTGGACCTCATTGCAGGGCATCAGAACCCCTCCTGATGCACTGCAATGAGGTCTGAATAAAAAATAAAGGGAGGGGAAAATAAATTATCCTTTGTGTGCCACAGGAGTGTCCATTGCATTACAAAGCAATGCATTGGATCACTCTGGCACATTATTTTTCAATCATACCTTGTTAGGGCATCTGGACCCCTTCTGATACCCCCAACAAAGGCTGAATAAAAAATATGTGTGTTCCATACGGGGGTCCAGTGCATTGCAAAACACTGCATTGGACCCCACTGTGGTGCATGTTTTTTTTTTTTGGAGGGGGTCCTTTTTTTATTTTATTTCGACATTTACACCATGTTGGGGGGCATCAGCATCCCTTCTGATGTCACCCCAACATAAAATAATAATGAAACAAAAAAATCCTTTGTATATCTATCTATCTATCTATCTATCTATCTATCTATCTATCTATCTATCTATCTATATATATATAATATGTTGAATGTGTATTGTGAGTAAAGGTGGAGTAATATTCTCACCTGAACCACACTCACTAAGTAGCACATTTGTCTATTGCTGTATAGTATTTTAATACCAGTATACATTTGAATATTATATATTTTTATTATAGAATTTTTTTATTCCAATAAAGGTTTTTGGACCCTATGCACCTAAATAAGGTGTAAGGGTCAACCCCTCACTCACTATATTGTTTCTGAATCATTGTGTTGTCACCAATAAAAGTTCCATACACTCTATATGGGAGTTTGAGTCTGAATATATTTTGTAAAGGGGTGGACTGGCACCCCCAGTCCAACAAGCACAATTTAAAAAAAAAGTGTGAAGAACTGCCTGAAGGTGCAACCTGTCTGATGTGACAATTATATCCAGAATAAGTGAAAATACTGAGAGGCAGGAGAGGCCTCCAAGAAACATGAGTTGAACTAAAAGGGGAGATAACCTTTGGGGGCTACAAATAATAATAACAGCATACTACGCTTAGAGGATATCGTTGCGATGTTTCCCCACTTCCTAATTTATTTGGCAGCAGGAATGCTATATAATTCTTCTTTCTCTGGGATATGAGGCAAAGTTTAAACATGAAAGACCTGTGCCTTTTTTCAGCATAGTTTACTATGTTACTTCCCCTTTTACCTCAACATCAGCAGGAGTATCTACTGAAGTCACGCTAGTCCCACCAGCTGCTTCACAATCACTAACAATACCCATGCATCACGGTCCTTCCAGCTCCTCCTTTTATTTGTAAACCAGGTGCTCATAGTCATAGTGCATATTATGAGCCAATTCTGCCCTAATTTTACTATCTAGAACACTGAAAATAACACATAGCTCTCTCTCTCTCTCTAGGTGCTTGTACTAGCTTCTTGTTTTGTGTTTCACTTCCTGGAATTGTCACATTTGTGGTGCAAAAACACTAAGTACATGTAAGTAAAGGGAAGAAAAGCTTGCAGCCATTGAAAAAATAGAAAAAACTTTTTGGCGAAAATGGTTTAAGGGTTTTCATTGATTTTTTCAAGGGAACACAATGGGGCCTTTCACCCACTCTACTCCTAATGCTAATCAGATTTTATTCCTTACCAAATTTTTCAGAAAACAGAGTTTCTTTGGTTCACAGTAGTTAATTGTGGAGGGGATGTTAATCTAGTTATTTTGCTCTCTCTGCACAGAAATCTGTCTCCTACAATACAGGATGTATACAGCATACTTTTATTCCGTGGCAAAATCTTTACCTTTTTTCTCTACAGTCCTTAATAGTTATTCAAGTATTGATTACATCTTTGCCTTCCCTGAATTGCTTTTAAAACTGTTCACATTACCCTATTATTTGGTCATATCACATACCTCTACAGTTCAACCTTATTCTCTCAGAACTACAACCTAGGGGTTTTAACTGGAAATTAATGTTTACTAGGTGATCATTCTTTCAAGTCCCATGTTTTCTCTGACATCATCCAATATCTTTCCTTGAATGGTGGTTCAGTGTCCTCCTCGCCTGCTGCTCTTTGGGATTCCTGTACAGCCTACCTACAAGGCATAATTATTTCCTTTGCTTTTAAAGCTAAAAATGAAACTGAAAACTCTTGACTGTCTAATGAATGACCTTAAAATTCTCGAAGCACAACATAAGTCTAATCCCACTCACTCTAATTTCTGTAATTGTCTTAAAACTAGGGAGGCACTCTGCAAGGTGTACTTGAACAATGTTGTAAAGTAGATAAAATGGTCACCACAATTATTTTACTAACGGGCTAATAAACAGCACAGAATTTTACCTAGGAAATTAAAACAAAAGCAGTTATCTATACTGAGTTCCATAAGTATTTCACTGACGTCTACAGCCTCATCTCATTGACACACATGAACCCTGAGGAGGCCAAATATTTCATGTGAGACCTTTCCTTCCATAAACTTACACCTGAAGACAGGGATCAGTTTAATTTTCCTATTTCCTCAGGCAAACTATTGAAAGATAACTCTTCAGGCCTAGGTGGCTTGCTCAACTCTTTTTCATCTAGCTCTGTCATCCTCCTTGTTGAATGTTTTCAATTTTGCTTTATGGAACATCAAATGTCTACAGACATGACATGGGCCCAGATCTCCTTACTCTTCAAAATGGGTAAAGAGCCACAGGACTGTTCTAGTTATAGCTTCATCTCCCAATTTAACTCTGATCTAAATGTTCTGAAAAATGCTTGCAAACATTTTGACAACTTTAATGCCCAAATTCATTCATGTATATCTGGTGGGTTTCTTCTCAGGCAGGCAGGTGATAACACTAGAAAAACTGACTTGATTTATTTTTCCCTGAAGCCCTTCTGGAGCTACATTCTGAAAAAGCATTTTATAGGGAGGGTTTTTTTTTCTTGAGGAGGTTCTGTGGCTATTTGGCTTTAGGGGTAACTTTATCATCGCTGTTAGTTCCCTGCCTTTACTTTTAAGTCATTTCTGATATGAAATGAGACTAGACAAGGCTGCGCTCTTTCCCTTCTACTATTTGCATTGGCTGATGAAATACTAGCTATGAAAATCAGGAAATATCCTGATACTTGGGGCATTACAAAAGCTCTCTTTTCAGTGATGATCTTATTCTTATCCCATTCACATTTTCCCTCTCTAATATTCTTGTGGTTTTAATAGGAATTTCAACACATTTCAGGATATAATATCAATGCCGTGAAATCGGATGCATTGCCTCTTAATCTTTTTCCCAAAAAACTCCTATCTAGGAGTGCCTATCTCTTCCATCTATAATACTCTATCAAGACAACGTTCCCCTTCCCTTTTTGAAGCTCTGAGATAAGACCTTCTCAGCTGGAGAGACTTCATTATTTCATGGTTTGTCATGATTGCTTCTATGAAAATATATGTCCTCCCGTTTCTACGATATCACTTTAAGATCCTACCAGTGAAGGCCCCATGTAGAGATATGAAAAAAGGCCCATTTTGTTCCCTCAAAACATACAGCTTTTCCTCCATTTCTTTGACATTACATATTTTCCCATGAGAATGGTTCCATTTACTTTCTATGTTTTTCAATGGCAATGACACTTCCAGCCATGCTATTATAATAAGCCAGAACTTCTCACCATGCAGAACATCAGAGGAAGAGATTGGAAACAGACAGGGAGAGAGAGGAAAAACTAAAAGTAAAGTTGTTTTCAGTGCTGGCTCAATCAGTGGCCGGAGAAGCTGGAGTGATACTTCTGATGCTGCTTGATCAGATGCGGAGTAATCCAGCAACACCAGCAGTAAAGGGAGCCCCCTTCCCTTTTCCTACATGAGCCACAGTCCCCCATCCGTTTCCCCAGGGATCTGGGGAAGTATAATAAATATGGGGTCACTGGGCAGCAGTAGGAACAGCACATCTGCCTGTGCTTGCTGCTGTCAGTGCACCTTCTTCTGAGATGATGGCAAGTATGACAACAGTGGACCCTCTGTCACATTTTTCATCCCTCACCAGTCCCATAGAGCAGTAAGAAATTGGTGGTTAACCTGCTTCTTTCACCAGACTCTCCTAGCACACAAAAAACAGCCAAATCAGGAAACTTGGATCACCTCTGCCTGTTTTTTCCCAGTCGGTCCTTTGATCCTTTCTCACATCCCCAGACTGCCCTGACACAGAGATAACAGCAAGAGCATGAAGTAACTTGGATCCACAGTTGCCAGTGTCTACTCTGTCACACAAATGTTGTGGTATTTGGGGGAAAACCACATTTGCTTCCTTCTCACACCCCCAGACCCTCTAGCACAGAGATAATAACCAAAAAAGGAAGAAACTTGGATCACCTCTGCCTGTGTGTTCCCACACAGAATTTTGGGGTATTTTTGGGGTAAAATTTTCTTTGCTCCCTTCTCCCACCCCCAGACTCCCCTGACACAGGAGCAACAGCCAGATGAGGAAGGAACTTGCATCACAGCTGTCTGTGTGTTGGGGGTATTTGGGGGTAAACCACCTTTTGCTTCTTTCTCACACCCCAAGACCCCCTAGCACAGAGATAACAGCCAGATAAGGAAACAATTGGATCACCTCTTCCTGTCTGTTCTTATATGGATGCAATACATAGAAACAAAACAGACAAAAAAAGAGTGCCCAATAGTGTAATATGTAACCAATATCTTCACATGTATACAAATATATATAGATTACACTCACATGTAAAAATGGTCAGATAGCGGATATCAGACAATCTGACAAACTCACTTATGGAGAAATTGCTTTCGTCTCCACTTGGAGTGCTGTTCATCAGCTGTAGGATAAAAGACTGTTCAAAAAGAACGGCTGAATCCAAAAAACTTGAATTTATTCAACAGAAAACTGTGTTGGTTGATATGTTACAGGAAAGGATTAAGTGTATTGATTCCACTGTTGCTTTTTGTGTCCTGTCTGTTCTTAGTCAGTCTAACAGGATTTTGGGGTATTTTAAGTAATTTTACTTTGCTCCCTTCTCCCATCCCCAGACTCCCCTGATACAGGGGTCACAGCCAGATGAGGAAGGAACTTGGATCACAGCTGCCTGTGTCTAATCCATGACACAACATTTTGGAGTATTTAGGTAAACCTCTTTTGTTCCCTTCTCACACCCCTAGACTTCCCTAGGGCAGAGATAACAGCCAGATCAGGAAGAACTTGAATCACAGCAGTCATTCATACCAAATTTTGGGGTATTTGGGGCCAACCTCTTTTCTCCCTTCCTGTCTCCCAGAGTCCCCCAGACTCCTCTAATATAGAAAACAAATTGCCTGCCTACAAAACCCCCTAAACTAAGCTTTAACTCCACTTTATTAGCCTGTCTTCTCTAGGTCAAAAATATGCTGCTTTTTCTTCCTCTCACAAACACAGAAGGACATGCTGGGAGAACCTGTCATCCTTTTATTCAATGCTTGAGAGAAAAAACGGAAACTTGCCATGTGGTAGGGAGAAATCCTGTCTTTCCACTGATTTCAATGCAATGAGCTAGGCAAAAAAGTAAAAAAGAGGCACTTTTCACAAAAAGTGTCACTTTTCACTCCTGTTTCTCTCTTGAGCCAAACATGGTCACCCTACTTCAGAGTCCATTATGAACTCATACTGTGAAGAGGGATTAGCCATGGGTAACTGAAACACCAATACAGCTGACGTGAAAGGCTTCAAAGGAAACTAGCAACATCAGCACCACTATGCTGATCCTATATAGACTCCATATATTTTGAAGAAAGTGGGATTTTATTTTATTCTTTGGTCCTCCAAAACATTATTTGTGTCCATATTGTTAGTAAATTTGTTCTGTGTGATATCATACATTGAGATTGATATACTAAGCAAAACTGGAGTATTTCTGGACCAAACCAGCTACACTAAAGTGGACCAAAACAATTCCTCAAAGTCACATTATAATGGGGCTTGTATCCTCTTAAATGCTAGAGAGTTTTCTCATGTATTTCAAAGCAATTTTCAGATGGTTAAAACTCCCCTTTAAATCAATGGAATTGTATATTTTTTCCATAATTCTGTTGGTTTCTCCCAAATCTACGCTACTTTTTTAGTACAGCAGCTCATTATTGTTACCTGGCTTTATGTTCATCTTTTACAGTTGTTGGTTTGCAAAAGTATCTACATTCCCTTAGATGTCATGGCTAATGTACATTAGATGAGTTAGGAATGAGAAACTTTTCATTATTCTCTTAGGTGCATTGGGTTGGGGAACCTCCCTTGAGTTTTCAACAAAAACTACTAAATATAATACTAAATAAAATACTCAGATCAGATTTGGAGTATATCCAGATCATAATACATGCACAAATCCATCCACACCTAACCGTCTAATAGAATAATGAAGTGTACAGGAATAAACTGCTGAAACTCATGCAGGCAAATGAGAATGAATGATAGTGAATGATCAAGCGTGCAAAGTGAATCAAACAAAAATGAAAATAGTAGATCAAACATGCCAATGAGACTTATTGCCTCCCAAAAAATTGATGAGTTGTAAAAACAAATAGCAAAAAAATAATGAAAATTAAAAGGCAGACAGCTTTTGTTAATGCCAGCATTAAATTTATCACTCGTACAAAAAAAGCATTTTGATTCCCTATTAAAGTGCTTCAGTCATTAACTTAGTGCCTTCTTGTGTTTTGAAAACAGCATCTAATTTGGAATGTTACTTAGATGATTAATTTTATTAACTGAAATGTCTTGAATGACATGGAGATATAGTTATTGTTCACAAGACTGTAAACATTTACTTCCCAGCTTTTGTTTGTATGAGTCAAATTGTTAACAATGACTTAAAGGATTTTGACATGTACATGTATGAAACCCACCTACAGTATGTAAGTCCTTCTGTTTATCAAACGAAGAGCAATGTATTACTATAGCTTGAGACACAGTTAAATGCTTTGTTCCAGTGCATTCAGTCAATCAGCCACGTTAATTATGATTTGAAGCACCGTCTTTATATAAAAATGAGAGTCTACCAATACCTACAACTGCAGAGCTTAGTTTGCCTTTAACTTTTATGCATTGTTAATTAATTTTTGTGCTGTATTATAAAAAACTAACTTTAAGCTTTAACCCTTTGAGTGCATTTCATACCCCTCTGGCACTCAAAGGGTTAACCATATGGGTGCCAGACAGGTTTGCAATGAACTACGAAAAATACATTGCACACTCGTTTGGCACTCAAAGGCTTAATATATGACGGCTCTCACTGAATTTCATTGTGAGTGTGTGTGGCTTATGCTTGTGGATGTATATTAATTTTGAGTTTGTGCCATGGAACCTTCATGGTACAATATCACAACTGGAAATCGCCAGTATTTGGTATGAAAGAAAGTTAACCATGACTTATTGTGTTAATCTTCTAAAGGTCATGCTCAATATGTACTTTAACCCTTTAGGGACTAGAAGAGTTTGCAATGAGTTGTGAAGCAATGTATTCCACAGCTTTAACCTTTTGAAACCCTCTGGCACTCAAAGGGTTAGAGGGTTAATGAATATAGTAAAGGATGAATACGTATACATTTGTTGCATGATATTTTTAGTAATTCACACTGGTTACTTTTTTTTTTTTACAAAAAAAAAATTTAATCTGCTTTTTTTTCTTTTTACTTAAAAGACAATGATGATTATGTTTGTTAGGATAACTTTATATAAAATCAGACTTCAAGACGTGCTGGAGCTGTTGAGGGATCACTGTAAACAGTGATACAGTCTGGAATTAATTCAGGTCATCTTAATGTTAAATCCCTATGCTTTCATCTACATGTGGTGCAGTTTATCTTTTGTTGCTGCTTACCAAAATGAAAGCACTAGAAGTCTCATGGAATGAACTGTTTCACAGTTTAGAGATTGTGGAAATGTTCCTCAATCCAATTTCAGCTGGTACCAGAATGTGGGATAAAAGCCTTTACAGTACAGGAAAAGTTGAACTAATTTGGAACAAACCAACCTCACGCAAGGGGACAAATAAAAATTACCGTTAATTTAAATTGAGGTTATTAACTCAGCAAATCCTAGAGGGACATCTGTAGCATTCCAAGGGTCAAGCCCCATTTAACTCAATAGAATATTTTTATTCTTCCCCTAAGGTGCAGTTGGTTTGTCCCATCAATGTTTTATTTGTACCTTTACAAATGTGCCCCATCGGGACATATTGTGATCATGATAATAAAAAAATAATAATAAATTTGTCATGGTAACAAATAGAAGCAATGTCCTCTTTGGTATTCTACTAAATGGTAAAATGTGTAGTAAATCTAATTAAAATCTTGTCACGATAGCGGAACTTTGCCCAAAGACATAGTGGCTCTTAAATTGGAGGACTTAAACAGGTAGTTGGCCTTCATACAGCAGTGAGTTATATTTGTACGCATTGTTTGAATTATATCTCATTTGCAGTATATGAATGGTCGCTTTCATTTGAACTAAAAAAGAACTAACATCTATTAATAAACACCCACTTACCTTACTACATCCAGAAAATCCTAAGGGACCCTATGAATTTTGCCCTTTGTTAAAGAGAAAAAAATCATCTTGGGTGTCATGTATGTAAGGGTGGATTTGACGATTGCTAGCAGGACAGGAGGACCTCAGACTCTGCCCACTGCATGTGGGAATCTTAACCCTTTTAACCCCTTAATGGTGTTTATGACATTTATAAATAGCACAATTCCCTGGGCTATTTTCTATTTTGCCATTTGTAAATGATATACTCTTTTAAACAGACAGGGAGCTCTGTCATAGACCAAGTCTCCGGTAAGTGCAGAGATCCACTAATCTTCTCTTTGAAATTTTTAGAAGTTAACTCATTACGATCTGAAGGCTCACAATAAGCTGCTGCACTAGATCACTGTCAAATGTTACAGTATGACCCAGTGCGTGCAACCTACAAGGAAACCATGATGAAAGTGACATGATGTCCCCTCAGGAACCTCTCAGTCTATGAAGTCTACTCATGATCCAAAAGCTAAACATGTTGCTATCAGTTATCTGTGTAAAAAACTTGGGAACAGGGGAAAAGCAAGATCACACCTAGGCACATCCTCATTGAGAGCCCCTCTAAAGCACAACCATTGGTCTGATTGAAAGACACGTCATATAGATATCAGATGTGCCACAGCTAGCAGCAGTATAAGCACTCCTAAAAGTTCCTGGGGCTTTGGGGCCCATAATAATGTTGTAGTGTGCCATTATTTCTTAATTTGCAGTAAACTATGGCTCCTGCTGCTGTCCTTCAAATGCAACCTTGATGGTTGGTTGTTTTGGGGCAGGAATTAGTGTGATGCTTCCACTGCAGAAGGAACTGAGGAGAGTGGTTTATGAAATTTACAATAATGACAACACAGACATATCACAGCTAGTGAGTGACATGATGACATGCAGGATTTGATCTATTAAAATGAATGAAGAGTTCATTTGTGATACATTACTGGACCATCTACTGTTAAACGTTGTTGCCCTCTGTGTTAAATGCCATAGATGTGTTAAATAAACTGGACCAGGTGGTAGACAAATGGTTTGTACCTCATTCCTTGAAAGCTAGTTTTGTGTCTGATAATAATAATGACTCCAACTTAATAGCTGCCTTGAGAATAGATGATACAGTGCATTTGCCCTGCTTTGGTCATGTCAAACATTTCATTGTGATTAAATTCCTACAGAATCTGAAACCCTTAGAGAGATGCTGAATATCGCCTTCAAAATCTGTGACCATTTTAGTCACTCCTACATTGTTCACAATGCATAATATTCCATACAGAAGAGTAGCAACCTGCCCCATCACTGGCTAAAATGAAGGTCCCTACCAGGTGTACTTCCAGCATTTGTACGAGTAGAATAAGGTCATTAGTGAGCATTCTACACAAAACAGGACGGCTTTAAATGGAAAACATGTATTACCTCATCACTGGCAACTAATGTGTGATGTATGTGAGCTGCTGAAACCTTTTAGAGAAGGCAACCTTGCTGGTTAGTTATGTTGCTGTAGAAATTAGTGAGATGAGTCCACTGATATATTTACTGCAGAGAAAACTGAGGAGAGTGATTGATGCATCTTACAATAACAACAACACAGGCATATACCAGCTAGTGAATGACATGCTAGCATGCAAGATTTGCTCATAGTGTCCATTAAAAGGAGTGAGGAATACATTTTTGCTACATTACTGGACTACCTACTTTTAAAAGTTGTTGTCCTCTGTGTTAAGTGTCCCTTGTGTTATAATTTGTTCTATTGTTCCCTGTTTTGTGTACCTCTGTTCTGAATTTTGCTATGCATTTTGTGCACATATAGTTTTAAACTTCAAAATGCTAAGTTACTGTTAAGGATTGAGATACGAAGTCCCCATGGAGTGACAACAAAAAAACATTATTTAACCCCTGCTGTGAGAGCAGTTCTGTTTCAAGGACTTTATCCTAGATGGAAAGAGGATTTCTGATCAGAGACCAAAGGACAGTCTCTGGTTGGTCCTCTGGGGCTCCTCCTGATTGCACACTGTGTCAGCACTGTCCCAAGCCTTAATTTGACTATGTACTTAAGGATGACAGGTGGGAATGTGTAAAAGGCACTGTTCCTTGCAAATAAAGTCTGTTCTGTTCTACTCTCTTCAATATTAAGATGTATTTCTTTAGGGGATTCCTGGAGGGGATATGGAAAGTGATTCTCATCCCAACCACTGTGAGTGCTAAATTCACTTGCATATCCGGTCTACCGGCAAGTGGCAGCCATCAGTTTCAGCCTCTTATCTGATCTGGAGTATCCAGGACAAGAGCCCATGGAGGAGCTCTGCTGACTGGGCAAGCCTGTCTCTTCATACCCAGTATAACCTAACAGTTCTGTGAAAGAGTCAATAGAGTGGAGTGTTGCTTTGTGGAGGATGAGATAGAGAAATGTACAACCAAAAACTAGTAGAAAGCATTGTGAAAATAAGTAAACAAATATCATCAGCAGTCACAATAACAACATCAACATGAACAGCACAACATTTTTCTGAACATGTCATCATCGTCATCATCAGAGAAAGCAATTCATGTATCTCAGGGTGGCTATCAATCATTTATGGTGTTGGTGGCACATGTCTATTGGACTTGCTCCCAGAATATGGGTTGGTAACTGATACACACAAACACCGTATAACTCCTACGAGTGGTCCCTCTACATGTATGAGGTTTACAGCATACTTGCAGGATAGCTGTGTTCTAGACCAAAACAATGACCCCATTTACTATGTGACCTGAATTGATGCATACTGCACTGGATTTTCACTTCACCAGCACCACCACCATATATCCACCCCATTGAGTGTACATTTATGTTTTAATCTCATTGAAAATGATGATTAGCATAGCTGTAGTCTTACAAGAGGAAAAGTCTACAACATAATGTTTGTAGGCTTAATGAACTTAAACAGGCAAGCCTTCAAAAAATTGATTATGGGCTTTCAACAAGGGAAGCCCTAAGTTATTGTATTTCAGCTATACTGACTGACAGTAACAGTGACAGACTGACTGCAATAGTGACATCGATTATACAGTATTATCAAAGTGAAAAAAACATTATTCCACCATGTGGTGTATGTTAACAATAATCAAGAGTAATATGTCCAAAAAACATGTTGATGGCAGTAGTAAAGAAAAAGAGGAGTAAGATGAGTGCATGGGCATGTTGGTGGTAGTAAAAATGTACTACAAATATTGAGTGTGGCCATGATTGCAGCAGCTTTTACAGCAAGTGAAGATAATTAATCTGTTTCTCATAATGAGGAAGAGGACATTGGTAAAGTGATATAAAATTTCCCCCACCAGTAGTAGAAGTAGTTCTACAAAGCCTAAAGAATATGATGAGCCATAACTGGAAATCCCCACAAACAAAAAAGTGATAATTACATGTTAGAGTAATAGTTACATAAATATGAATGTGGTTGAGGCATGATGGTTGTGAGGAAGAGGATGATGCTGCTGGCCTGCATTTGTTTGCAAAAATGTGTGCACCTCTAATCAAATTAAATGTTGTACATCATATGAGTAAGTACTTATTAACACCCCCTTTGTCTGAAATCAGCTTCCAAACATTTCTTGAAGCAAGTTAACAGTTTTTCTATTCTTGCTTTAGGACTTTTTTCCCCCACTCTTCCTTGTTGAATGCTTCTAGTTCAAAAATATTTTAGGTCATCCTGTATGCACTGCATGTTTGAGATCTACCAACAGATTTTTAAAAATATTCAAGGCCAGCCCAAAATCCTAAGCTTTCATTTCTTGAAATAGTTAATACCCGGGGTATTTAGAGCAGCTTGGCTCACTACCTGTTTGCCCTTGTGTTTGTTTATGACTGCATGAGTGTTCTACTGTGTTACTGATTTCCTGTGCATGACCTGGCTTCCTCTGACATCCCTTCTGGTTCCTGACTCCCTGGCTTGTTCCTGACATCGATGTTCTCCTGGCTTGTTCCTGACCCCGGTTTGGCTGAATACCTGTCTTGGTTCCTGACCCCGGCTTGTCTTTTGGTTTAAGCTTTTGGATCACGCTTTTGTTATTTTAATAAAGGTGTTTTGCACTTTATAATTTTTTTTGTCTGTCTGGTTTCTGGTCCTAAACAGTAGTGGAGAAATAAATAGCTAAAAGTAAAAGTTCTGAGTTCTTCAACAACATATGCCTTGAAAAGGTTGTTATGAGGTTGATTGCCTGTGTCCTTTGCCCACAACACTAACTTTCTGCTTATGTAACATTGGCACAAACATCCTTGAAAAATAACTATGGCTTGGGATGTTCCAGCAGGGTGCAACACATAAGATCAGTTCTTTAAAGTCTCTGTTTTCTGCAAAAGAAAAGGGCAACATGTCAACCACCAACATTTTAGCAAGTTTACAGTTCCATAGGTGTACTTTTATATTATTTTTGTGCAGGTTTTGACTTCTTTCTAAGAACTTAGTAAGTGTGGAATGGCAGTACATAGTAGAGGAACTGTATGACTTTATTGCTTTAATACCACCACTTGAGGATGTAGTGTGGGCACAGCAGTATGTGTAAGAAATCTATGACTCTTCTCATCTCCTACTTCAAACCCAGAGTCATCATACTCCTCTGCAGCATGAGCCATAAGTATTATTTTGAGTGAACTAACTGTTGGTAACTGACCCTGAACAAGCACAGATGGCAAAAAGTACACAGTCATCCTGTCAGTCAGCATCATCACTGCTTCCATGTCCAAGTTCAACTCAGCCAAACACAACTGTGTTGAGTAACCAGCAGTAACATCAATAAACAACACAGGTTATTAATATCCACAACCTTAGCTATGATGGGTGCCTCTGCTGCTGATGGAAGTACTGCACCTTTGACACCTAATAGTAGTAGCAGCAGAATTGCATCTACATGCTCTGAAGCAGATAAGAGAAGTAGTGATGTTATTAAAGTATCAGAGAGTGTGCCACTGCCAACAGTTAATTCATTCCAATTAACACCTATGGCTCATGCTGCAGAGGAGTTTGATGACTCTGTGTTTGATGTAGGAGATGACAAGAGTCATGGAGTGCCTACACATACTGCACCACCCCAAAGTGGTGGTGTTAAAGCAATAAATTCATACAGTTCTACTATGTACTGCCATTCCCCACTTACTAAGTTCTTAGAAAGAAGTCAAAACCTACACAAAAATAATAAAACATACTATAAAATTACACCTATGAAATAGTAAACTTGCCAAAATGTGGGCTGTTGACATACATGCTGCCCTTTTGTTGAAAACAGAGACTTTAAAGAACTGATTTCACGTGTTGCACCATGCTTGAATATCCCAAGCCGCAGTTATTTTTCAAGAATAGTTGTGCCAATGTTACATAAGCATGAGGTTACTGTTGTGGGCACTCAGCCTGCTTACAACCTTTTCAAGGCATATGTTGTTGTAGAACTCAGAACTTTGACTTTCAGCTATTTATTCCTCTGCTTCAGCCCTCAGAAGAAGTAATTTTGTGGTAAGAAATGTAGCAGTCATAGGACACATGGGTGAAAAATGTATTGGCAGTGGTGGAAAAGGAGACAAATTTAGCAGTGGCAAAAAGGAGAAAACTTTTGCAAAAAAACCATAGTTAGGTATAATTCTAGTCACTTTTCAGGCTTTGGGTACAAATAACTGGATGACAAGGAAGCATTATTTATGGATGCAATAAGATGAGCAGTTACTGGAGCACTGAGCTTTAGTAACACTGCTGGCAGTTGGTCAGGCCTAGATTCTGATTTCGCTTTTTGATTAAGGAGGTGGTTAGTTATATTAATATTCGTTACTGGTGTGAATTTGAATTGAGCATTATTGTTGGACCAGTATGAAGGTGAAGAGCCTGTTCAATGTACATTTCGTCTTCACAGTTACTTTTGAATTCACTTATCAGGTAGATGGAGCAAACCAACAAAGTAGTTGTTGAATGCATTAGCTATTGATATGGGCCATTGTAGTGCTTCATTGTCTAATGTTATATTTTGTGCAGTGAGAATGGTTAGGAAGGTTGTAGATAATTGTAATAACCTTCCAAAAGTTGGCTAGTTTGATATGTTATTGTTCATGTTTTTGGCAAAACATTGAGCTTTTGGCAGTTTTGTTTGCTCTGTGCAGGCATTTCACAATAATCTGTATACACTGTACAGTATGATAATAAGTGGAACCGGTTTTTTAAAATTTTGTCCATGAGGCATCCTTAAAATGGTAAATCTCAATGAGGCCAGCTGAAACCTAGGGTGGATGGGCCTCCTCTGCTGGCCATACTTACTGGAGCATGGGTATTACAAATCTACAAGAACTCTGACTAAAATATAGTCTATTGCAGAGTTTATTGTATATCACAGGAAATTGCTTAGATCATTTAGGAAAGATTTGAGGTTTATATTTTGTAAATTATCTAAAAAGTACATCTTTGAGCATAATTTGATTGGCTTTATTTTGTGAACACAGTACACTAAGGAGTGAATGCTAAACATATTTGCTAGTATGCCCGAATCCTGTATTTTACTGGGGCATGATGAAAGGATCCAGTCAAGTTACATTTCAAATGCTATTGTTTTAGAAATATTTCTTTTTTAGCATACAATTTTCTAGGTAACTATTAATGCCATAAAGAAAACCTGAATTAAACAAATCATTAACAATGCATAGCATTATTGATATGAATAGTAGGGATGTGTGGAACTTTCTGCTGTGTCTTTCACAACAATTACTGTTAGAAGGCCCTTTCTGCTGACCTCATCTGAACATAAATTGAGAATGTGTACATGTGTCATGTGTCATGACGTGCATATATGATGACCTGTGCATGGGAATTTTGGAAAAGGCACATGATAATAGGCATTTATCATTGGCACAGTTTCTTTCCTGCTGCAGTGTACACAGGCATATATTACACCAGAAAATGTGAATGAGCATAACCATGACTTTCCATGCATAAAGTCCTTCTGACACAATTGAAAAGAGGCTCATATATAGGTAATTTTTCTTTGTGTATGTTTTGCCCCATAAACTAACATTCAATGTGCTATCCATGACCAGGCAAGTTGTTTTTGGTGTAAATTATTTACATATCCTTGTACACAGTAGCTCATTAATGTATTGTTGAATTATACTTAATAAATGTTATTTTTCTAACATAGTTACTGATAGCAATTAATTACATTTCAATTTATACTAAAATGCACGTCAGAGATTCATGGAGACAGGGAAATAGAATTACCTTATCTCCCTTAATATTCAGACTCAGAGCTCGCATAAGAGAGGATAAAGGTCCTCTATCCACACTGGTGTTTGATTGGAGGGCAGCTCAATATACTACATGATGTTATGTTATGTTCTTTGACAGTGCTATTATATGTGTGATATAAGTTAACCAAATATGATTAAAATGAAGTGTGAGGCTGCTCCAATGTCATACTGCACTGAACATATTTTGGAATGACTTAGATCTAGATCAGGCTGTGGCATGTGGCATCATGATGAGTGCAGGCCCAGAGTTGGATAGTTCTGTAGCTTTCCCTCTGCCACACAAGCCCTCCCTCATATGCTATTTGCTTCCAGTAATGGCGGTATAAGCAGCCAGAACTCCCAGTGATTTAGCTGATCACTTAAAATTTTAACTACAAAGTTGGCCTTATGTATAAAAGCAAACTGGGGCAATTCTGGGGCAAAACACGTACACTATAATGAGGGAAGTAACACTGACAGTGATTTAAGTGGGGACCTCTCTAGCAACGAAGGCGTTAAAAGCCCTATTTACATGAATGCATATTTTTGGAATTTCGATTTGTCCCCTATGGTGCATTTCAATTGCCTTTAAAGTGTTCCTGTTTGCCTTTATACATAGAGTTTATAGTATTAACACATTGAATACTGAAGGCACATATCTTTAGCATCCAAGGTGTTGAACCATATGCTTCAATACTACATAACTTTTGTTGGTGACTCTGGAGGTATAAATGTCTCTTTAATGTGCAATAAACAAAAACAAAAAATAAACTTTGGGATGCAGCATTTTACAAAGTCAACCACAAAGAAAAATTCATTTATTTCTCTCTTGCACTCCTCTCTGGATTTTGATCTTTAAAGAAATAACTCAATAAATTCTTAAATATATTCTTTGGCATGATGGATATAAAGAATAACTTGGATGTATTAGCAATTTTTTATTCAAATGTAAATTAGTTTTTTTTTAATATGGTCATAATAACAGTCTGAATGTGATGGTTAAACTTTATTAAGAAAGTTATATGATCCCATTAAAAACCCCATAACTTTTGATAGGGGTAAACACATACATACATAATATACATTTTTAATCCATTCAGTGCCAAAAGAGGTCTTCAGCATGTTGCAAAGCAATGAGTTGGATGCCCTTGTGGCACATATTAAGGAAATAGAATTTTAAAATATGCTGTATATTTGAATTTCTAAAATATGTCCTAACAAAAAAAAGTAAATGTCTGTATATATATTGGACCTTTGAAGCTTGGGGCAAAGAATAAAAAAAATTACAAAAGCTTGAAAATATTTAATCAGTAGAATAAGGGGGCAACAGTGTTTTAATTAGCAAGTCCTCAGGCCTTTGGCTGGCTGCAGGCTTCCTCAAACAGCCGCACAAATGCACTGCATAGCTAGCTGCTTGCAAGCCTTCGGGTCAGGCTTGAGATGAAACAGATAAGATAATTGGTTCTAATGAAATCCAGAAGGTTAGCTCTTTCTTGTTTGAGCCTGGATTTGAAATGTGTGTGTGGAAGTGAGGTTTAATTCAAACCAGCCTTAAACTAGGCCCGTTTCTCAGTGACTTTGATATTGTTTGAAGTTTGAAAAGTGTTTTCCACACCACTAGCATGCTGGGTTGGGCCTCCCCAGTCACCTTAATTACTAAGCTTTATTGCTAACTTTACTACACAGGAAAGGAGCCATTATATGTTTCATCAACATCAACTTCTCTCAGATTGGAGGAAAGGGCAGGGTTAAAGGCCACTGTAAGAAGGCAAAAAATTCACTTTGAGACAGAAATATCATTTACTAGTCTTATATTTCATTGGTAAATAGTTGTAATATGAATATTCCAAAACCACAATCTGACTGTAACATTTTAATTAAATTTCTTTCTGCATATTCAGTTCAATTTTTTTATTTACAGAGATAAATTGTAAATTTTGCTTCCCATATTGTAATCAGGAATATCCTACATAATCCCATGACACTGCTTTGTAGAAAATTCTCAAGTAGATGTAGTAAGGTACTAAAAAAACTGGGTTGAATCTGAGTCAAATTGTTCTTACCATAGGGGACATATAAAGATTCTTATTGATTTAAATAAACTCTTCAATGCTAGAGTGGTCTCCAACATATTGCGGACCTGTTTGTCATTCATTGGATTAAAAGTCCTAATTAAATCAATGGAAATTATGAGAATTTTTATTTGTCCTCTATAGTGCAGTTGGTGTGCCCCAGAATTTCTCCAATTCTTATCAGTATATTAGCCTCAGTAGAGGGGAATGTACGAATCCACCAGTGCAGCTCCTGTGGTATTAACATCAACCTCATGCAGCTGTACTGCTCTTTATATAGCGGAACATATGATGCCCTTCAGCTGCTGCCAGTCTATGACTACTATCACTCCCTGCCAGCCTACAGGATGATGGGAGTTGTAGTCTGCAGCAGCTGGAGGTCCTCACATGGCCCACACCTGCAGTAAAGCATATGATCACTTAAGTGCCTACCGGTGCCACCCTCGTTAAAGGGACAGTAATTCTTAAAATGTAAAACAAAATATGTTGTAAGGTTTATCCCCCTGAGTAAAACAAGAGTACCCCCCCCTGCTAAAAGGTGTTTTATTCAAACTTTATTACACCTCAAACTTGAATTTTCTAGGTGCAGTATCACAGTGGCCTGAAATTGTACAGTGGCACTGTTGCTACACCATCCTATGGAGATTATGGTCAACTGACCAGAGCTGTCCATGGGATAGTGTAGCAACAGCGCCACTGTAAAATTTCAGGCCAATGTGATACTGCAGCTAAAAAACTCAAGTTTGAGCTTAAATAACTTATGAAAAAAATCATCTTTCAGCAGCGGGATTCATCTTGTTTTAGTCAGGAGGATAAACATACAACATATTTTTCTTTTACATTTTAAGTATTACTATCCCTTTAAAACACCTCTCCTATAGCATGGCTGGTAAATGGAGTAAAGTAACACCTCTTTCCATTGCTCCTTGTTAGTACATACCATTAGACAAGGAAAGGAAAGCCCCATAATATCCATACACTTTGCACTGATTTTCTCATTAGTATAGTAAATTGGTGTTAGACAGGCATAGCACTAATCAAAAAGTCAGTTCAAATGCTAATTTAGTGTGGCATTGTGTTAGTATACTCCCCTTAGTGCATTTACAAGCAACTAAATTGCTTGAATTTTCAAAAGAAAGATATGCTGAAAGAAAAAAAAATAGTAGATCAAATGTATTCCATTCCTTTTAACCTTCTGTTTTGTAGAAAGCTATTGTACCCTTAGATCAGGGATGAGCAACCTGAAGCCATCCAGATGTTGATGGATTACAATTTCCATCATCCTCAGAAAAGATGATGAAAAAAATGGAAGTTGTAGTCCAACAACAGCTACAGGGCCACATGTTGCCAATCCCTACCACACATGCTAAAGAGGCAATGTGATGACGTTGTTTTGGATTTCTCTAGCATTCACCTGGTCGATTACTTTCTCACTAGTTTTAACATTCTAAATATTACTCATACATTATTTACCCTGTAAGGACTAGAGAGGTGTGCAATGTATTGCTTTGCAATGTGTTGCATTCCCCTCTGGTCATTAAAGGGGTTAAAGGGATAGTAATGTTTCACAATAAAAGCAGCTCCAATTAATCTTTATAGTATTTGGGCCATGCAGAATGTTATTTCAGTACTGTCAGAGTTGTAGTTCAAGAGTAATTGAATGATAAAATATCCTCCTCCCGCCCCTTTTACCTAGTGTCAGACACCTCCCCTCAGATGTGCAATCTGTTCCCTTGAGCGGACAGGTCACAGCAAGGGACAATCTTCTTACTGTGAAAACAATGAAAACCCTGCCCTCTTGACAGGTTTTTCAGGTTTTTCCCTTATGCCAATTGAAGATTATCCCTCTCTGCAAGCCATCTGGAAACCACCTTTCTGTTCTGAGGTGAGCAGTGTTACATCAGTAAAAGGAGAGGGAGGGGGACACTTTATCATTCAATTACTCTTGACCTACGACTCTGACAGTATTGAAATAACACTCTCCATGGACCAAATACTATGAAGATTAATTAGAGCTGCTTTTATTTTGAAACATTACTATCCCTTTAAATTGTATTGATGAATAGATTCTGAGCCGGGTGTATTAAGGACAATTCTGGGTAAAACCAACTGCACCAAAGGGAACAAATACAACTTCCAGTTGATAAAAATGCAGACTTTAACTTATTAAATGCTAGATTGGTCCTTTTTTACAATTCAATCCAATCAATGTGAAGTGGAGGAAAGTTTATTTGACCACTATGGTGCAACTGGTTTTCTCCAGGATTTCTCCATTTTCCTTCGTACATCAGCCTCTTGGTTTCTCCAAGATGGACAAATACTTAGCAATGCGTTTAGTACCCCTCTGGCACTCAAAGAGTTAAGCACTAGTAGACCAATCACAATGACTAGGCCACTGATTACCCACCTGATAAGCATGGAGATGCTGAAACTTAAGATGTTGGTGTACCCTAAGGATTAACACTGACAAACTCTGTTCAAAAGAAGAATTATTCTGGGGCCAACCATCTCTTGTATTCAAGGGTATAAAACCCCCATTCACATCAAGTGGAATTTTGTAGGTCTCCCCTATATAGTAAATGGTTTGCCCCAGTATTCTTCTATTTGTCTTTTGAATATACGGCCCTAAGAAGTGTAATTCTGGAAAACATCAAACACATCATAGGAGAGAATAAAAGTTCTCAAAGTTTACATTGCATTTAACAGGTAGTTTGACCCTTTGAATGCTTGAGTGGTCTCAGCCCATTATGATGCATTGCATTTGAGACCTATCTAGCATTCTAGGGTTAATAAGCCCATTAAAGTCTCTGGGAATTTTCATGTGTCTTCTATGGTGCAGTTGGTTACTGAAATCATGAGAAAAACAAGCTTAATTTTGAAATATTGAAAAGGTACGCGTACTTAATTTAATAATAGGTCAGAGAAATATGTCTCTGAAAGAAAATAGTCCATGTGTTGTATTACACATCCCTGAGCCCAAGGGATCTTGAAAATTGTTGAGGATCATGGTATGCTTTGCTTTTCAGTATTACCATTGTAACCTTTGGTTCCTGTGTATGCAGTTTCTTAGGGGAAAGTTATTGTCATAGTCATAAGAATGAACTAGGCATGCAGTGAATTATTGAACACTTATGAGAGAGATAAAAGCAGAATACCTACACAGTAGATTTAGAGTGACATATCAAACACATCTCTATATGAGATAAATATGTTTTAATATTATGAAAATAAGTAATTTTAAACTGTTAACATTACACAGTGAGCATAAAGAAAATCTGAAATCCACAGTGTGCAAAGTTCACTCAATAACAAAGGAATGAATGGGAAATTGTATACTAGGATTGTTGAGGAAACGTGGCCTTTTGTACAACAAGATCAGAAGTACAAACTTGTGAAATGGGATTTTTTTTTATTGTAGCTTTCACGCAAAACAATGCATTTCACAATGTAGTCAATGCAATTTTCTACATGGCATAAAAGATGGTAGGGTTCTCATAACAGGAGCCTACATAGTTTCACTGCTACTAAATTAGTTTAAAATATATCCAGTTCCCAGAATATTTTTTTTTAATATTTCATAGGAACCTTTGACCACTGACTGAAGTCTTTTTTAGGAATATATCAAGTGACAACCATTGTTGTCAGCTTATGCTCCGAGGCTGAGTGCGCTTGAGCGAATAAAAAAAAAATCACTAGACTTCTACTGATTTATATAAAGTGGCCAACGATTGTGGCCAGGGAGCTAAGCTTCGGTGGTTATGGCCCAAGACTCAAGAAAGAGGCTGGGGATAATCTCTCAGGATGGCTTTCCCAACTCCTCTGTTAGGACTAAAAGATACAAGGAACCTTCACATAATCCAGCAGCATGTGTAGTGGGCAGGATGCCTACTCTTGCCTCTAGTGGGACTATGTGTAAGCTCTAGCATTAAGCTAAAATGGACTGTTAGTATTATTTGTAACCCCTGGCAAGTTGTGCAACCAAGAAGAGGACAGCAGAAGTGTTTAGTTTTTATGTTTTACCCCTGTTTGTTTGCCTGTATTTGTTGTTCTATGTTTGTGTGCCGTGACCCCTCTAATAAATGCAATTTATTATCTTTTTGTCTGGCTGGATATATCGCTTAACCCTCGGTCTACCAATCAGTAACCCCTGTACCCCTGTTAAAGACATATTATAACCTGCTTAATCTTAAACAGTCCCCCCTGTTGTATAAGATTTAAATTCATTCTCATTTTTATTTTCACTGCAAGTCATGCAGTCTTGACACCTGCCACATTTAAAAAACCTGCAGCAGTTTGTAACCAATTCTTGGAGGTGTCTTTACCCCTTCTTTTTTGTACCGTCAAAGCCAATTTCGTTCCTAAATTGGTTGCTTTCATAAACAATATTGTAGGTTTTTCAGGTAACAGTTCACATAGTACCTTATCTCCTTTCAATACATTCCAATGCCTATTGATTATCTGTCTGATTTTTTTATATCCAGAGTTGAAGGGTAAAGTAATCGGGATGACTTCCTCCTTCTTCTCACGTATTTTCTCCTCCAACAGTGTTTCTCTCCCAATTTCTCTAAACTGTCTCTGACAGTTTTTTTAACATTTCTATAGAGTAGTCTTTCTCATGAAACCTCTTTTTTTATGATATTCACTTGATCTTCAAACATCTCACTATCAGTACAGTTATGTTTTATTCTCATCATCTCCCCCTTTGGGGATGTTGTTTAACCATGAGGGGAAATGACGGCTGTTAAGCTCAATGTAACTGTTACAGTCAACAGGTTTAAAGAAAGTTTTTGTTTTCATACTCTCTTCATCAATATAAATGCACAAATCTAAAAACTCAATCTCAAGCTTGGTTGTTTTTACTGTAAATTGTAAATTGAATTGGTTATCATTAATGTACCTCGTGATCTCATTCAGGGACGCCAATATTTCCTTGCCAGAGTACCAGGTCCGTGCCAAACTTTGGATTACACCGAATGTACTGGTCCTCCCAGAACCCCATGTACAAACTGGTGTATCTTGGCGTGAACCTAGTACCCATGGCTGAACCTTGTAATTGGAAATAAATATCCCCCTCATACCAAAAGTAATTATGGGTTACTATAAAGTTAATAAGATCACATAAAAAATCAACTTAAACCAATGTCAAAATACCCCTCTGTTCCAAAAAATATTGGGTTACTTTGCACTCCCTTCTCATGGTCAATAATCATATAAAGTGATGTTACATCGGCCGTGGCCATAATATAATGATTTGCCATTTGAAATCACGTAATACATTAATGATATGGGTAGTATTTTTTAAATATGCTTTTAATTTTTTCACATATCCCTGTAAATATCTATCAATATATTTGCTTAGATTCGCCGTTATAGAGTTTATTCCCGAAATTATGGGACGGCCAGGTGGTCTCTCCAGACTTTTGTGTATGTTTGGGAGAAACTAAAAGATAGGCAATCTGGGATATTCATTATTAATAAAATCAAATTCCTTCTTATACATTATCTTCTTTTGCATACCTTCTTGTAAAATGTTTCTCAATTTCTCACCAAATTCCAATTAGGATATTGCAGCGGTTGGCACGAGCGATTCAACGGACCAGAGACGGGAGAGAGACATCAACCATATGGAGGTGTAATCTGGGACGCCGGTGAGAGGTTGAAGAGTGTGATTACCGAGATGGGGAGAAGGTATTTAATGTGCGGAGACGCAACTCCAGGTAGCAAGCATTCTCCTGTTATGAATTTGAAAGATGCTGAATCACAGCAATGAAAGGCACTTCAGCTGAGGAGCCCATCAAATGTGGAAGGCACCAGATAAGTACAGGGTGAATATAAGGGTGTAGAAGAGTGTACTTGTTGAAGATATAATTTCATGTATGTGATTACACTACACCACTGTAACTAATCCAGCTATAAGGTACACCACGGGGCATACAAAAACTTGCCTCTAAGAAGAACCGCCTCCGTACATATACATTGTCTGTGCAGCAGACAGTCTTTCATATATCAAATCTATACAACACGGCATATAGTGTGAACACTAGTGTTGAGCGAGCATGCTCGGCCGATGCTCGGATCGGCTCGAGCATCGTTCTGCTCGGCACATGGCGGTACTCGTACGAGTACCGCATGTGCTCGCCCGCCATGTTCGGGTCTCCTCCCCGCACGTTTCGCGGCTGCTGCGCAGCCAATAAACGTGCAGGGAGGCTCTGACATCAGTGTAATGCCAGCAGCCATGTTGGCTGCTGGCATTACACTGATTGGCTGGCCAGAACCCGTGGTCGGGTGCTGTATAGCACCTGACCAGCGAGTTCGGCTCAGTCTTAGCCAGGGAGAGATGAGGATAGGAAGGGAAAGTCAGTGTAGGGAGAAGACAAGCAAATTTGTTAAAAAAAAGACCCAAAAGTCCTTTTTAGGACTACTGTGTGTGGGGGCAGCAGTTTATTTTGTGTGGGGGGAAAAAAACAAACAAAAAAAAATATTTTAATATATTCTGTTTAGTGTGCAAAGTTGCAGATTAGAGCACATTCTGTTTAGTGTGCAAAGTTGCAGATTAGAGCACATTCTGTTTAGTGTGCAAAGTTGCAGATTAGAGCACATTCTGTTAAGTCTTCAAACTGTAAAATATCAAAGTCACATATTCCATTCAGTGTGCGTCACCGCAGTTTAGCAGCACATTCTGTGTACTGTGCACAGTTGCAGAATAGGAAGAAATACTGTTAAGTCTTCAAACTAAAATATCAAAGTCACATATTCCATTCAGTGTGCGTCGCCGCAGTTTAGCAGCACATTCTGTGTACTGTGCAGAGTTGCAGAATAGGAAGAAATACTGTTAAGTCTTCAAACTAAAATATCAAAGTCACATATTCCATTCAGTGTGCTTCGCCGCAGTTTAGCAGCATATTCTGTGTACTGTGCAGAGTTGCAGAATAGGAAGAAATACTGTTAAGTCTTCAAACTAAAATATCAAAGTCACATATTCCATTCAGTGTGCTTCGCAGCAGTTTAGCAGCATATTCTGTGTACTGTGCAGAGTTGCAGAATAGGAAGAAATACTGTTAAGTCTTCAAACTAAAATATCAAAGTCACATATTCCATTCAGTGTGCTTCGCCTCAGTTTAGCAGCATATTCTGTGTACTGTGCAGAGTTGCAGAATAGGAAGAAATACTGTTAAGTCTTCAAACTAAAATATCAAAGTCACATATTCCATTCAGTGTGCTTCGCCGCAGTTTAGCAGCATATTCTGTGTACTGTGCACAGTTGCAGAATAGGAAGAAATACTGTTAAGTCTTCAAACTAAAATATCAAAGTCACATATTCCATTCAGTGTGCTTCGCCGCAGTTTAGCAGCATATTCTGTGTACTGTGCACAGTTGCAGAATAGGAAGAAATACTGTTAAGTCTTCAAACTAAAATATCAAAGTCACATATTCCATTCAGTGTGCGTCACCGCAGTTTAGCAGCACATTCTGTGTACTGTGCACAGTTGCAGAATAGGAAGAAATACTGTTAAGTCTTCAAACTAAAATATCAAAGTCACATATTCCATTCAGTGTGCGTCGCCGCAGTTTAGCAGCACATTCTGTGTACTGTGCAGAGTTGCAGAATAGGAAGAAATACTGTTAAGTCTTCAAACTAAAATATCAAAGTCACATATTCCATTCAGTGTGCTTCGCCGCAGTTTAGCAGCATATTCTGTGTACTGTGCAGAGTTGCAGAATAGGAAGAAATACTGTTAAGTCTTCAAACTAAAATATCAAAGTCACATATTCCATTCAGTGTGCTTCGCTGCAGTTTAGCAGCATATTCTGTGTACTGTGCACAGTTGCAGAATAGGAAGAAATACTGTTAAGTCTTCAAACTAAAATATCAAAGTCACATATTCCATTCAGTGTGCTTCGCCGCAGTTTAGCAGCATATTCTGTGTACTGTGCACAGTTGCAGAATAGGAAGAAATACTGTTAAGTCTTCAAACTAAAATATCAAAGTCACATATTCCATTCAGTGTGCTTCGCCGAAGTTTAGCAGCATATTCTGTGTACTGTGCACAGTTGCAGAATAGGAAGAAATACTGTTAAGTCTTCAAACTAAAATATCAAAGTCACATATTCCATTCAGTGTGCTTCGCCGCAGTTTAGCAGCATATTCTGTGTACTGTGCACAGTTGCAGAATAAGAAGAAATACTGTTAAGTCTTCAAACTAAAATATCAAAGTCACATATTCCATTCAGTGTGCTTCGCCGCAGTTTAGCAGCATATTCTGTGTACTGTGCACAGTTGCAGAATAGGAAGAAATACTGTTAAGTCTTCAAACTAAAATATCAAAGTCACATATTCCATTCAGTGTGCTTCGCCGCAGTTTAGCAGCATATTCTGTGTACTGTGCAGAGTTGCAGAATAGGAAGAAATACTGTTAAGTCTTCAAACTAAAATATCAAAGTCACATATTCCATTCAGTGTGCTTCGCCGCAGTTTAGCAGCATATTCTGTGTACTGTGCACAGTTGCAGAATAGGAAGAAATACTGTTAAGTCTTCAAACTGTAAAATATCAGTCACATATTCCATTCAGTGTGCTTCGCCGCAGTTTAGCAGCATATTCTGTGTACTCTGCACAGTTGCAGAATAGGAAGAAATACTGTTAAGTCTTCAAACTAAAATATTAAAGTCACATATTCCATTCAGTGTGCTTCGCCGCAGTTTAGCAGCACATTATGTGTACTCTGCACAGTTGCAGAATAGGAAGAAATACTGTTAAGTCTTCAAACTAAAATATCAAAGTCACATATTCCATTCAGTGTGCGTCACCGCAGTTTAGCAGCACATTCTGTGTACTCTGCACAGTTGCAGAATAGGAAGAAATACTGTTAAGTCTTCAAACTAAAATATCAAAGTCACATATTCCATTCAGTGTGCTTCGCCGCAGTTTAGCAGCATATTCTGTGTACTGTGCACAGTTGCAGAATAGGAAGAAATACTGTTAAGTCTTCAAACTAAAATATCAAAGTCACATATTCCATTCAGTGTGCTTCGCCGCAGTTTAGCAGCATATTCTGTGTACTGTGCACAGTTGCAGAATAGGAAGAAATACTGTTAAGTCTTCAAACTAAAATATCAAAGTCACATATTCCATTCAGTGTGCGTCACCGCAGTTTAGCAGCACATTCTGTGTACTCTGCACAGTTGCAGAATAGGAAGAAATACTGTTAAGTCTTCAAACTAAAATATCAAAGTCACATATTCCATTCAGTGTGCTTCGCCGCAGTTTAGCAGCATATTCTGTGTACTGTGCACAGTTGCAGAATAGGAAGAAATACTGTTAAGTCTTCAAACTAAAATATCAAAGTCACATATTCCATTCAGTGTGCTTCGCCTCAGTTTAGCAGCATATTCTGTGTACTGTGCAGAGTTGCAGAATAGGAAGAAATACTGTTAAGTCTTCAAACTAAAATATCAAAGTCACATATTCCATTCAGTGTGCTTCGCCGCAGTTTAGCAGCATATTCTGTGTACTGTGCACAGTTGCAGAATAGGAAGAAATACTGTTAAGTCTTCAAACTAAAATATCAAAGTCACATATTCCATTCAGTGTGCTTCGCCGCAGTTTAGCAGCATATTCTGTGTACTGTGCACAGTTGCAGAATAGGAAGAAATACTGTTAAGTCTTCAAACTAAAATATCAAAGTCACATATTCCATTCAGTGTGCGTCACCGCAGTTTAGCAGCACATTCTGTGTACTGTGCACAGTTGCAGAATAGGAAGAAATACTGTTAAGTCTTCAAACTAAAATATCAAAGTCACATATTCCATTCAGTGTGCGTCGCCGCAGTTTAGCAGCACATTCTGTGTACTGTGCAGAGTTGCAGAATAGGAAGAAATACTGTTAAGTCTTCAAACTAAAATATCAAAGTCACATATTCCATTCAGTGTGCTTCGCCGCAGTTTAGCAGCATATTCTGTGTACTGTGCAGAGTTGCAGAATAGGAAGAAATACTGTTAAGTCTTCAAACTAAAATATCAAAGTCACATATTCCATTCAGTGTGCTTCGCCGCAGTTTAGCAGCATATTCTGTGTACTGTGCAGAGTTGCAGAATAGGAAGAAATACTGTTAAGTCTTCAAACTAAAATATCAAAGTCACATATTCCATTCAGTGTGCTTCGCCGCAGTTTAGCAGCATATTCTGTGTACTGTGCACAGTTGCAGAATAGGAAGAAATACTGTTAAGTCTTCAAACTAAAATATCAAAGTCACATATTCCATTCAGTGTGCTTCGCCGCAGTTTAGCAGCATATTCTGTGTACTGTGCACAGTTGCAGAATAGGAAGAAATACTGTTAAGTCTTCAAACTAAAATATCAAAGTCACATATTCCATTCAGTGTGCTTCGCCGCAGTTTAGCAGCATATTCTGTGTACTGTGCACAGTTGCAGAATAAGAAGAAATACTGTTAAGTCTTCAAACTAAAATATCAAAGTCACATATTCCATTCAGTGTGCTTCGCCGCAGTTTAGCAGCATATTCTGTGTACTGTGCAGAGTTGCAGAATAGGAAGAAATACTGTTAAGTCTTCAAACTAAAATATCAAAGTCACATATTCCATTCAGTGTGCTTCGCCGCAGTTTAGCAGCATATTCTGTGTACTGTGCAGAGTTGCAGAATAGGAAGAAATACTGTTAAGTCTTCAAACTAAAATATCAAAGTCACATATTCCATTCAGTGTGCTTCGCCGCAGTTTAGCAGCATATTCTGTGTACTGTGCAGAGTTGCAGAATAGGAAGAAATACTGTTAAGTCTTCAAACTGTAAAATATCAAAGTCACATATTCCATTCAGTGTGCTTCGCCGCAGTTTAGCAGCATATTCTGTGTACTCTGCACAGTTGCAGAATAGGAAGAAATACTGTTAAGTCTTCAAACTAAAATATTAAAGTCACATATTCCATTCAGTGTGCTTCGCCGCAGTTTAGCAGCACATTATGTGTACTCTGCACAGTTGCAGAATAGGAAGAAATACTGTTAAGTCTTCAAACTAAAATATCAAAGTCACATATTCCATTCAGTGTGCGTCACCGCAGTTTAGCAGCACATTCTGTGTACTCTGCACAGTTGCAGAATAGGAAGAAATACTGTTAAGTCTTCAAACTAAAATATCAAAGTCACATATTCCATTCAGTGTGCTTCGCCGCAGTTTAGCAGCATATTCTGTGTACTGTGCACAGTTGCAGAATAGGAAGAAATACTGTTAAGTCTTCAAACTAAAATATCAAAGTCACATATTCCATTCAGTGTGCTTCGCCGCAGTTTAGCAGCATATTCTGTGTACTGTGCACAGTTGCAGAATAGGAAGAAATACTGTTAAGTCTTCAAACTAAAATATCAAAGTCACATATTCCATTCAGTGTGCGTCACCGCAGTTTAGCAGCACATTCTGTGTACTCTGCACAGTTGCAGAATAGGAAGAAATACTGTTAAGTCTTCAAACTAAAATATCAAAGTCACATATTCCATTCAGTGTGCTTCGCCGCAGTTTAGCAGCATATTCTGTGTACTGTGCAGAGTTGCAGAATAGGAAGAAATACTGTTAAGTCTTCAAACTAAAATATCAAAGTCACATATTCCATTCAGTGTGCTTCGCTGCAGTTTAGCAGCATATTCTGTGTACTGTGCACAGTTGCAGAATAGGAAGAAATACTGTTAAGTCTTCAAACTAAAATATCAAAGTCACATATTCCATTCAGTGTGCTTCGCCGCAGTTTAGCAGCATATTCTGTGTACTGTGCACAGTTGCAGAATAGGAAGAAATACTGTTAAGTCTTCAAACTAAAATATCAAAGTCACATATTCCATTCAGTGTGCTTCGCCGAAGTTTAGCAGCATATTCTGTGTACTGTGCACAGTTGCAGAATAGGAAGAAATACTGTTAAGTCTTCAAACTAAAATATCAAAGTCACATATTCCATTCAGTGTGCTTCGCCGCAGTTTAGCAGCATATTCTGTGTACTGTGCACAGTTGCAGAATAAGAAGAAATACTGTTAAGTCTTCAAACTAAAATATCAAAGTCACATATTCCATTCAGTGTGCTTCGCCGCAGTTTAGCAGCATATTCTGTGTACTGTGCACAGTTGCAGAATAGGAAGAAATACTGTTAAGTCTTCAAACTAAAATATCAAAGTCACATATTCCATTCAGTGTGCTTCGCCGCAGTTTAGCAGCATATTCTGTGTACTGTGCAGAGTTGCAGAATAGGAAGAAATACTGTTAAGTCTTCAAACTAAAATATCAAAGTCACATATTCCATTCAGTGTGCTTCGCCGCAGTTTAGCAGCATATTCTGTGTACTGTGCACAGTTGCAGAATAGGAAGAAATACTGTTAAGTCTTCAAACTGTAAAATATCAGTCACATATTCCATTCAGTGTGCTTCGCCGCAGTTTAGCAGCATATTCTGTGTACTGTGCACAGTTGCAGAATAGGAAGAAATACTGTTAAGTCTTCAAACTAAAATATTAAAGTCACATATTCCATTCAGTGTGCTTCGCCGCAGTTTAGCAGCACATTATGTGTACTCTGCACAGTTGCAGAATAGGAAGAAATACTGTTAAGTCTTCAAACTAAAATATCAAAGTCACATATTCCATTCAGTGTGCGTCACCGCAGTTTAGCAGCACATTCTGTGTACTCTGCACAGTTGCAGAATAGGAAGAAATACTGTTAAGTCTTCAAACTAAAATATCAAAGTCACATATTCCATTCAGTGTGCTTCGCCGCAGTTTAGCAGCATATTCTGTGTACTGTGCACAGTTGCAGAATAGGAAGAAATACTGTTAAGTCTTCAAACTAAAATATCAAAGTCACATATTCCATTCAGTGTGCTTCGCCGCAGTTTAGCAGCATATTCTGTGTACTGTGCACAGTTGCAGAATAGGAAGAAATACTGTTAAGTCTTCAAACTAAAATATCAAAGTCACATATTCCATTCAGTGTGCGTCACCGCAGTTTAGCAGCACATTCTGTGTACTCTGCACAGATGCAGAATAGGAAGAAATACTGTTAAGTCTTCAAACTAAAATATCAAAGTCACATATTCCATTCAGTGTGCTTCGCCGCAGTTTAGCAGCATATTCTGTGTACTGTGCACAGTTGCAGAATAGGAAGAAATACTGTTAAGTCTTCAAACTAAAATATCAAAGTCACATATTCCATTCAGTGTGCTTCGCCTCAGTTTAGCAGCATATTCTGTGTACTGTGCAGAGTTGCAGAATAGGAAGAAATACTGTTAAGTCTTCAAACTAAAATATCAAAGTCACATATTCCATTCAGTGTGCTTCGCCGCAGTTTAGCAGCATATTCTGTGTACTGTGCACAGTTGCAGAATAGGAAGAAATACTGTTAAGTCTTCAAACTAAAATATCAAAGTCACATATTCCATTCAGTGTGCTTCGCCGCAGTTTAGCAGCATATTCTGTGTACTGTGCACAGTTGCAGAATAGGAAGAAATACTGTTAAGTCTTCAAACTAAAATATCAAAGTCACATATTCCATTCAGTGTGCGTCACCGCAGTTTAGCAGCACATTCTGTGTACTGTGCACAGTTGCAGAATAGGAAGAAATACTGTTAAGTCTTCAAACTAAAATATCAAAGTCACATATTCCATTCAGTGTGCGTCGCCGCAGTTTAGCAGCACATTCTGTGTACTGTGCAGAGTTGCAGAATAGGAAGAAATACTGTTAAGTCTTCAAACTAAAATATCAAAGTCACATATTCCATTCAGTGTGCTTTGCCGCAGTTTAGCAGCATATTCTGTGTACTGTGCAGAGTTGCAGAATAGGAAGAAATACTGTTAAGTCTTCAAACTAAAATATCAAAGTCACATATTCCATTCAGTGTGCTTCGCTGCAGTTTAGCAGCATATTCTGTGTACTGTGCAGAGTTGCAGAATAGGAAGAAATACTGTTAAGTCTTCAAACTAAAATATCAAAGTCACATATTCCATTCAGTGTGCTTCGCCGCAGTTTAGCAGCATATTCTGTGTACTGTGCACAGTTGCAGAATAGGAAGAAATACTGTTAAGTCTTCAAACTAAAATATCAAAGTCACATATTCCATTCAGTGTGCTTCGCCGCAGTTTAGCAGCATATTCTGTGTACTGTGCACAGTTGCAGAATAGGAAGAAATACTGTTAAGTCTTCAAACTAAAATATCAAAGTCACATATTCCATTCAGTGTGCTTCGCCGCAGTTTAGCAGCATATTCTGTGTACTGTGCACAGTTGCAGAATAAGAAGAAATACTGTTAAGTCTTCAAACTAAAATATCAAAGTCACATATTCCATTCAGTGTGCTTCGCCGCAGTTTAGCAGCATATTCTGTGTACTGTGCACAGTTGCAGAATAGGAAGAAATACTGTTAAGTCTTCAAACTAAAATATCAAAGTCACATATTCCATTCAGTGTGCTTCGCCGCAGTTTAGCAGCATATTCTGTGTACTGTGCAGAGTTGCAGAATAGGAAGAAATACTGTTAAGTCTTCAAACTAAAATATCAAAGTCACATATTCCATTCAGTGTGCTTCGCCGCAGTTTAGCAGCATATTCTGTGTACTGTGCAGAGTTGCAGAATAGGAAGAAATACTGTTAAGTCTTCAAACTGTAAAATATCAAAGTCACATATTCCATTCAGTGTGCTTCGCCGCAGTTTAGCAGCATATTCTGTGTACTCTGCACAGTTGCAGAATAGGAAGAAATACTGTTAAGTCTTCAAACTAAAATATTAAAGTCACATATTCCATTCAGTGTGCTTCGCCGCAGTTTAGCAGCACATTATGTGTACTCTGCACAGTTGCAGAATAGGAAGAAATACTGTTAAGTCTTCAAACTAAAATATCAAAGTCACATATTCCATTCAGTGTGCGTCACCGCAGTTTAGCAGCACATTCTGTGTACTCTGCACAGTTGCAGAATAGGAAGAAATACTGTTAAGTCTTCAAACTAAAATATCAAAGTCACATATTCCATTCAGTGTGCTTCGCCGCAGTTTAGCAGCATATTCTGTGTACTGTGCACAGTTGCAGAATAGGAAGAAATACTGTTAAGTCTTCAAACTAAAATATCAAAGTCACATATTCCATTCAGTGTGCTTCGCCGCAGTTTAGCAGCATATTCTGTGTACTGTGCAGAGTTGCAGAATAGTAAGAAATACTGTTAAGTCTTCAAACTAAAATATCAAAGTCACATATTCCATTCAGTGTGCGTCACCGCAGTTTAGCAGCACATTCTGTGTACTCTGCACAGTTGCAGAATAGGAAGAAATACTGTTAAGTCTTCAAACTAAAATATCAAAGTCACATATTCCATTCAGTGTGCTTCGCCGCAGTTTAGCAGCATATTCTGTGTACTGTGCACAGTTGCAGAATAGGAAGAAATACTGTTAAGTCTTCAAACTAAAATATCAAAGTCACATATTCCATTCAGTGTGCGTCGCCGCAGTTTAGCAGCACATTCTGTGTACTGTGCAGAGTTGCAGAATAGGAAGAAATACTGTTAAGTCTTCAAACTAAAATATCAAAGTCACATATTCCATTCAGTGTGCTTCGCCGCAGTTTAGCAGCATATTCTGTGTACTGTGCAGAGTTGCAGAATAGGAAGAAATACTGTTAAGTCTTCAAACTAAAATATCAAAGTCACATATTCCATTCAGTGTGCTTCGCCGCAGTTTAGCAGCATATTCTGTGTACTGTGCACAGTTGCAGAATAGGAAGAAATACTGTTAAGTCTTCAAACTAAAATATCAAAGTCACATATTCCATTCAGTGTGCTTCGCCGCAGTTTAGCAGCATATTCTGTGTACTGTGCACAGTTGCAGAATAGGAAGAAATACTGTTAAGTCTTCAAACTAAAATATCAAAGTCACATATTCCATTCAGTGTGCTTCGCCGCAGTTTAGCAGCATATTCTGTGTACTGTGCACAGTTGCAGAATAAGAAGAAATACTGTTAAGTCTTCAAACTAAAATATCAAAGTCACATATTCCATTCAGTGTGCTTCGCCGCAGTTTAACAGCATATTCTGTGTACTGTGCACAGTTGCAGAATAGGAAGAAATACTGTTAAGTCTTCAAACTAAAATATCAAAGTCACATATTCCATTCAGTGTGCTTCGCCGCAGTTTAGCAGCATATTCTGTGTACTGTGCACAGTTGCAGAATAGGAAGAAATACTGTTAAGTCTTCAAACTAAAATATCAAAGTCACATATTCCATTCAGTGTGCTTCGCCGCAGTTTAGCAGCATATTCTGTGTACTGTGCAGAGTTGCAGAATAGGAAGAAATACTGTTAAGTCTTCAAACTAAAATATCAAAGTCACATATTCCATTCAGTGTGCTTCGCCGCAGTTTAGCAGCATATTCTGTGTACTGTGCACAGTTGCAGAATAGGAAGAAATACTGTTAAGTCTTCAAACTGTAAAATATCAAAGTCACATATTCCATTCAGTGTGCTTCGCCGCAGTTTAGCAGCATATTCTGTGTACTCTGCACAGTTGCAGAATAGGAAGAAATACTGTTAAGTCTTCAAACTAAAATATTAAAGTCACATATTCCATTCAGTGTGCTTCGCCGCAGTTTAGCAGCACATTCTGTGTACTCTGCACAGTTGCAGAATAGGAAGAAATACTGTTAAGTCTTCAAACTAAAATATCAAAGTCACATATTCCATTCAGTGTGCGTCACCGCAGTTTAGCAGCACATTCTGTGTACTCTGCACAGTTGCAGAATAGGAAGAAATACTGTTAAGTCTTCAAACTAAAATATCAAAGTCACATATTCCATTCAGTGTGCTTCGCCGCAGTTTAGCAGCATATTCTGTGTACTGTGCACAGTTGCAGAATAGGAAGAAATACTGTTAAGTCTTCAAACTAAAATATCAAAGTCACATATTCCATTCAGTGTGCTTCGCCGCAGTTTAGCAGCATATTCTGTGTACTGTGCACAGTTGCAGAATAGGAAGAAATACTGTTAAGTCTTCAAACTAAAATATCAAAGTCACATATTCCATTCAGTGTGCGTCACCGCAGTTTAGCAGCACATTCTGTGTACTGTGCAGAGTTGCAGAATAGGAAGAAATACTGTTAAGTCTTCAAACTAAAATATCAAAGTCACATATTCCATTCAGTGTGCGTCACCGCAGTTTAGCAGCACATTCTGTGTACTCTGCACAGTTGCAGAATAGGAAGAAATACTGTTAAGTCTTCAAACTAAAATATCAAAGTCACATATTCCATTCAGTGTGCTTCGCCGCAGTTTAGCAGCATATTCTGTGTACTGTGCACAGTTGCAGAATAGGAAGAAATACTGTTAAGTCTTCAAACTAAAATATCAAAGTCACATATTCCATTCAGTGTGCTTCGCCGCAGTTTAGCAGCATATTCTGTGTACTGTGCACAGTTGCAGAATAGGAAGAAATACTGTTAAGTCTTCAAACTAAAATATCAAAGTCACATATTCCATTCAGTGTGCGTCACCGCAGTTTAGCAGCACATTCTGTGTACTCTGCACAGTTGCAGATTTGCAGCACATATTCCGTGTAATATGAAGAAGGCGGGTAAAAAGGGACGGGGAAGTGGACGTGATCCTGATAGTTCAGGGCGCGGGTCAGGACGCGTAGAAACTGTGCCTGGTGCCAGAGCACAAGAAAGAAAGACATCCACCATACCTAGCTTCATGTCTCATTTTACAGGGCGTCGCAGGACATCACTCTCGAGGTCCGACCACTGAGAACAGGTGGTCGGTTGGATGTCAGCTGATACTGCTTCCAGTCGGTTAAGCACCACCCTGTCTTCCACCAAGTCCACTCTCAGTAGCCAAGAGTCTGGTCAACATAATCCTCACTCTGATCATCCTTCCTCCCGCCATAGACGGTCTGGTCAAAGAAGTGATCCCACACTGGGATATAGTGAGGAGCTCGTCTCATCACCAATCCTTCATTTGACCCTCTCTCCAAGCACGCTTGCAGAGGAACATGACATCTTGTGCCCTGATTCACAACCTCTAGAGGGTACCCAATCACAAGAAGATGACAGATGTGAACGGCATTTAAGGTCAAAGGAAGTAGTGGATGATGATGATGATGAGACACAGTTGCCATTAAATCAACCACTATTACTGTCTCAAGACCTTGTTGAGGAGGATGATATACAGTTGTCAATGACTGAGTATGTGGTGGGATCAAGACATGAGGAGGATGATCAGAGTGAGGAAGTGGAGGAGGACTTGGTGGACGATGAGGTGACTGACCCCACCTGGGAAGGTGTAGAGCCGAGCGATGACAGCAGTCCTGAGGGTGAGCCATCTGCAGCACCGCAACAGGCTGGAAGAGGCAGTGGTGTGGCTACAGAAAGAAGGCGGACCGCACCAAACCGGCCCGCAAATGTTCCACGGAGCACCCCCTTGCGTAAATCTACCTTGCCAAGAGGTAGGTGTTCCGGGGTATGGCGTTTTTTTAAGGAAAGTGCGGACGACAAAAGAATTGTAGTTTGCAACCTGTGCCACACCAGAATGAGCCGAGGCATGAACACTAGAAACCTCACCACCACCAGCATGATCCGACACATGGCATCCAAGCACCGTAGTAAGTGGGAGGAATGCCTGGATCGCCCATCTGTGTCTGCAGGCCACACCACTGCCTCCTCTTCCCCTGTTTTCGGTGCCGGCCAATCGCCTGTCGAAGGCGCAGGCCCGCATACCTCCCGCCCTGCACCTGTACCATCTGAAGCACCATCAGCGACCACATCCACTTCCCTGTCCCAGCGCAGCGTCCAAATGTCGTTACCCCAGACATTTGAGCGCAAGCGAAAATACCCAGCCACCCACCCACAGGCCATAGCACTAACCTCACACCTTTCAAAATTACTGGCCATCGAAATGCTGCCATTTAGGCTTGTGGAGACTGAGTCCTTCCGCAGCCTGATGGCAGCAACTGTCCCTCGGTACGCGGTCCCCAGCCGCCACTACTTTTCCCGTTGTGCCATCCCCGCATTACACCACCATGTGTCCCGTAACATCACCCGTGCCCTGACCAACGCAGTTACTGGGAAGGTCCACTTAACGACTGACACATGGACAAGTGCTTGTGGCCAGGGACGCTACATTTCCCTGACGGCACACTGGGTGAATGTCGTGGAGGCTGGGAGCGACTCGGACCCTGGGATGGCACGGGTGCTACCCACGCCGAGGATTGCGGGCCCTACCTCCATCAGGGTTTCCTCCAGCACCTACGTTATTGGCTCCTCCTCCTCCGTTTCCACCTCCGAATTCTCTGCACGCAGCGCCACTCCCCCATCAGCCGGTAGCTGGAAGCAGTGTAGCACTGCAGTGGGGAAGCGTCAACAGGCCGTGCTGAAGCTGATCTGCCTTGGGGACAAACAGCACACGGCCTCAGAGCTGTTGCAGGGGATTAGTCACCAGACCGAGCAGTGGCTCTCGCCACTCAACCTGCAACCAGGCATGGTTGTGTGTGATAATGGGCGTAACTTGGTGGCGGCTTTGGAGCTCGGCAAGCTCACACACGTACCATGCCTAGCGCATGTATTTAATTTAGTGGTTCAGCGATTTCTAAAAACCTACCCCAATGTGCATGATCTCTTGACCAAGGTGCGCCGCGTGTGTGCACATTTCCGTAAGTCATCTACAGCTTCAGCCGGCCTGTTGAAGCTGCAGCAGCGCTTACAATTGCCAGCTCACCGGCTGCTGTGTGACGTGAGCACGCGCTGGAACTCCACCTTCCACATGTTGGCCCGGCTTTGTGAGCAGCAGAGGGCAGTAGTGAAGTACCAGCTGTTACACGGTCGTCGCCTCTCCGTTCAACTTCCTGTAATCAGAAGTGAGGAGTGGGAATGGATGTCAGACCTCTGTGAGGTTTTACGCAATTTTGAGGAATCGACACAGATGGTGAGCGGCGATAACGCTATTATCAGTGTAACCATCCCACTTCTGTGTCTACTGAAACGCTCGCTGCTCACAATTAAAACTGACGCTTTGCATGTGGAAGAGGTGGAAATGCGGGAGGAAGAGCTTACACAAGGTGATAGCCAGAGCACCCTCACTTCGTCTTCTCAGCGACAATTGGAGGAGGCGGAGGAGGAGGAGGAAGACACGGTTGCCTCCGCTACAGAGGGTAGCCATGGAACTTTAGTTCCATCTCTTCAGCGTGGGTGGGCAGAAGAGGAGGAAGAGGATGAGGAGATTGAGAGTCATCCTCCTGGTGAGGACAGCAAAATCTTGACTGTTGGTACTCTGGCACACATGGCTGACTTTATGTTAGGCTGCTTTTCCCGTGACCCACGCGTTATACGCATTTTAGACAACACGGATTACTGGGTGTTCACCCTTCTGGACCCCCGCTACAAAGAGAATTTCTCATCTCTCATTCCTCCGGTGGAGAGGACAAGCAAAATGGTGCAATACCAGAAGGTTCTTGTCGAAAAATTGCTCCAAAATTTTCCATCTGACAACGCTGGCGGCAGAGTACGTGCTACCTTGGCCAACAGAGAAGGGGAGAAAAGGGGAGCACACAGCAGTTCCGACAAAGGCAGGGCAACACTCTCCAAGGCGTGGGACACCTTCATGACACCCCGCCAGCACCCTCACCCTGATGCGCAGCCTAGTGTCACAAGGAGGGAAAAGTTTTGGAAGATGGTGAAGGAGTACGTAGCAGACCGTGTCAGCGTCCTCAATGATCCCTCTGTGCCTTACAACTACTGGGTGTCCAAGCTGGACACGTGGTATGAACTGGCACTCTACGCCTTGGAGGTGCTGGCCTGCCCTGCCGCCAGCGTTCTGTCTGAGCGGGTATTTAGTGCTGCTGGTGGCATCATAACAGATAAGCGTATCCGCCTTTCCACCGACAATGCTGATAGGTTGACACTTATAAAAATGAACAAGGCCTGGATTTCCCCTGACTTCTCCACTCCACTGGAGGAAAGCCCTGGGGGAACATAAACTCACTTTATATATGTTATTTACAATGATGGGAATACTCTGTATTCCCATTCACCCCTTCCACCCAAAAAACGGGTATATGGTTGACTCTTAATCTTCTCATCCTCCTCCTCCTCTTCCATATGCCCTGTGATATAATTTTTATATAGGGCCAGCTCACCAGCGGGCCCTGTGATATAATTTTTATATAGGGCCAGCTCACCAGCGGGCCCTGTGATATAATTTTTATATAGGGCCAGCTCACCAGCGGGCGCTGTTTGACAATTTTTTTATAGGTCAGCTCACCAGCGGGCCTTCTCATATAATGTTTTATTGGGTCAGCTCTCTAGCGGGCCCTCTCATATAATGTTTTATAGCGTCAGCTCACTAGCGGGCCTTCGCATATAATGTTTAGGATGGTCAGCTCCGCAGCAGACCCTCACCCATAATGTTTTAGATGGTCGGCTCAGCGCACGTTTCCCTCTTAATCATGGCCCCAGTTCAGAAAAATCGAGGAAATTTTTGGGAGAATTTGCCTCTGCGCACGTTTCCCTCTTAATCATGGCCTCAGTTCAGAAAAATCAAGGAAATTTTTGGGAGAATTTGCCTCTGCGCACGTTTCCCTCTTAATCATGGCCTCAGTTCAGAAAAATCGAGGAAATTTTTGGGAGAATTTGCAGATGATATACAAGTAAATATACAGCAAATACTGTTTGGTAACAATTTTTCGCCTAAAGTCGTTTTTATTTTCCTTTTTGTGTGTTTTACGGTCAGTCTGTAAAAATGGCGTACTACGGGCGAAAGATCGTTCCCAGCAGCGATGTTGGAGTCCAAGATGCATCCAGACATCCTCCCTATGCTTTCCCTGAACCATTTCTGTGGTGTTTCCATCCTTTTCTGCCCTTTTCCTATGGACCAGGCACCCTCCCCTCATCAGAGCAGGGGGTGCCTGGTGTAATGCTCGAGTCCTCCCATTGACTTCAATGGGGCTCGGGTGCTCGGCCGAGCACTCGAGCCTCCGGTGGCGCTCGGTCAGAGCACCCGAACACCCGAGCATTGGGGTGCTCGCTCATCACTAGTGAACACAATCACATGTGTGAGAGTAAAATGTGGAATTCCCAGTAAATAGTCATTTACATCATTGCCCTTAAGGGATTGTCGGCTTGAAGATATTGGCAGTTGGTGAACTGTGCCATAAGATGCCTCATCTACATTATATACAATAATTGATAAGATGCTCCACTCTGTGTCATTATTATATTTTTGATATTTTTTTTCATGTTTTTTCCTTTTAAATATATATACATTCTTTATATATATTTATTTTAAATATTTTCATTTTTACATATATCGGTACATAGACAGAGACAGGAAGTGTATTTTTTTATTTAGATTGGGATACGTATAGTGTAGAGTTTTAGTGTTAGTGAGGAGGTATGTTGTATTACACTGTTGCATTTTTCTTAGATTTTAAATTGTGACACTTTGTTGCCAGGGGATAGAATGAGTATCACCCATTGGCTACATTGTGCAGAGCAACTATAGGGATTGATCTGTGGTATCCCAGTCTTATGTGAGTGCCTGTGATGTTACAGAGATAGATTCCAGCATTCCCTATTATTATATTTATTTTATTTTATTGTGTATTTTACATTGTTATGTATAGGCAGTATTGTCCCTCCGTAGTGGAGGGTGGTATAGCCGGTGTTTTTTCAACGCTCTGGTGATTTGTTCATGTGATATTGTTGATTATCTGCTATATGGTGGTTGAATTAAAACTTTTAAAACATTTTGTATCTCTACAGTTATTCATATTAATTTGATGCGGTCTTATGTGAGCTATATTATTTATATGGCTCCTGTTCTCTGTTGCCTCTGATTTCTTTAGTTTGGAGGGGTCCTACAACTATTTGAGCACCTGTCCAGTTGTTTTTAAGCTTTTATTGTTTTTTTGGAATCCGTGGAGTTGGGGTTTAGGTAGGGCAGCTGGTAGTTGTTCACCTCCTGTTCTGTTTGATAGCGCCAGCAATGTTGCTTATTTCTTGTATATTTTCAAACATGACAGATTTACTTCTGAAATATTGTCCTTCTTTTACCACCAATACATGATCCAACAATTATTTTTTATGAAGGCTTTTTGAACATTGCGTCCTTAGTAATCAGCAAATTTGCCAACTTACTAATAGTCTTTTAATGATTGTAAGACTATGGACCATGAAATAAACATTAGTTGATTATAGGGGATAATAATATCTATTAAAAACAAAAGAAATGAGAGAGGATGCACAAAATGGTTTGCAATTATCTGCCAGATTTTCATTACACAAGATATAAGTCTTATGGAGGCAATGGAGACATGTATTCTTCATTTCAGAGAAGGTAATTGAGTTGCCAACCAAAAATAAAACTGCCCAATCACTTTTTGCAAAATCTAACAATGAAGAAACCATATATATTGCCAAAATCATTGCTCGGTGCTAGGCTAATTATACAGTGAAAAGTATGTTGTTGAGAAATTATTGCTAATTAAAAACCCTGTGTACTCTGAAATCATCATAAACAAATATATTTAAATGCAAAATGCCATTTATACTTTTTCTATTTTTGTGTCATTGTTTTAATATTAATTGTTCTCATAATTATTGTACAACACTTCAATTATTGTACAACACTTCAATTTACGGTAATATAAATAATTCAGTTACTAGTCTCTCCCTGTTTAATTTCATCCTTTTCCACCTAACTCCCACCATACATTCAAATTACCTAAACTTATTCACCCCCCACACACTTTTTCCCTATCTCCTTGACAATCCGTTTCATGAATATCTATCCCCCAATGTTTCACGCATCCTAAGGTCTTTGACTCATTCCCAGTTTCTCTCAGTATGTAATTATCCTTCCATACATTGCTTCTAGTCGTCTTTTCACTTTGGAGGGGTTGGCATTTGACAGGGTCAGGTTGGTAGGGTAGGAAGGCATTTATGACATTTAATTGGAGGCAGGTTATTGAATGAGAAGCTTGTTTTATTTTCCCATTACACTGACCAAGATGATACATGAGAAGGTAAAGAGTACAGTAGGACCCTTCATCCCCTGGCAAGGGAGGTCTCCTGCCATTCGGCTACTCATAAAACTCTATCGAGATTAGATTACGCATTTATAGATTACTCAACCTGGCATATGGTAAAGATTTCTGTTTTTTGACAAGGGTAGCTTCAGACCATTCACCGTTACTACTGGCAGTAGAAATGGGGCTGCAGTCTAGATCTAGAGTTTGGAAATTCTGTCCTATGTGGCTGACCAATACACAGCTGGTGGCTAAATATCGTGATGATCTGAATGAATATTTTGATAATAACGATTGCTCAGCTCCTCACGGAATTATCTGGGAAGCAGCCAAGGCAGTAGCTAGGCGTTCTTTAATATCACTTATACATCGCAAAAACATATTAAATCTAGAGAAGCTGAGACGTTAGAAAAAGATACTGCAACGGCTGAAAAGCAATATGTGGAAAAGGGAGACTTGGTTTCTTACACTAATTTTGTCTCTTGCTCATTACGATATTCTCTAAAAATGTCTGCATTAAATGCCCGTAATGTCTTTTTTAAGAAACAGAATATCTGTGAAAATGGAGACAAGTACGGAAGGCTAATGTGTCACGGTTTTTTGATGAACACTCAGAACAGTTTGGTAAGGTTAAAATAACTTTATTAGAGAAAAGTTCAAAGACATAGATAGGCCTATGGCCCATACAATGGAGTAGATATACAGGCACGTGAATATAACAGTATATGCCAATACAGGAATTACATGTAATGAAAATAACAATCGCTAGACAGTAGAGAACCTGGCATGGTGTAACGGTTTGTTCGACTCACAGACACAGTGGTTTAGGATAAAAACACAGTTTTATTGAATTCACAATACAGTAAGAACCTTCACAGGTCCTTTAATATACAGACAGTATAATACAGACACAACAGGTTAATTATACAATGCCCACACATATCCAGTATAAAGTAAGGTACAAACATTATATACTGACACAGGTCAGACAAGAGGAGTAAGTTTCCAAGGACTCTGCTACCGCAGGAGTTAAAGTTCATCAATGATTGCAAACAGTTCCATGTGTGAAGGTACTGAGATAGCACTTATACCGAGCATCAGGTTACCCAAGTGCTAGCAGAATAACGTGAACTGCCAGAGCTCAACAGATGTTGTAATGAGCACTGCCGGAGCAATAACGGAGGCAGACACTCGCAACTGGTATAGCAGTAACGGAGCACAAGCCAATGGCAAACTACCGGAGCAATAACGGAGGCAGACACTTGCAACCGGTGTAGCAGTAACGGAGGACTAGACCAAGGCTCACTGCCGGACCAGTAATGGAGGCAGACACTGGCAACCTGCAGGAGCAGTAGAGGAGGACAAGCCAATGACGACTACCGGAGCAATCACCGAGGCACACACTTGCAACCGGTATAGCAATAATGGAGGACTAGGCCAAAGGCCGCCTGCCAGAGCAGTAACAAAGGCACACACTAGCAACCTGCAGGAGCAGTAGAGGAGGACAAGCCAATGGCGACTACTGGAGCAATCACGGAGGCACACACTTGCAACCGGTATAGCAGTAACGGAGGACTAGGCCAAAGGCACACTGCCGGAGCAGTAACGGGGACAACACTGGCAACCTGCAGAAACAGTAACGGAACAGGATCAGGCAACCGGATGTCACTGAATAAGAATGTCACCGAGGCGACAATAGCTGAAGAAGCAGGAACGTCAATCAATCCGGGTCAGTACACAGGAACAGGAACGTCAGCCAGGCCGGGTCAGAACACAGGAGCAGGAACATCAGCCGGTCCGGGTCGGTACACTGGAGCAGGAATGTCATCCGGTCCGGGTCGGTACACTGGAGCAGGAACGTCAGCCAGGCCAGGTCGATACACAGGAGCAGACACTGAAGAGAAGTCAGGCAATCTGGGTCGGTACACAGGAGCTGGAAACTGAAGAGCAGTCAGACAGGCCAAGTCGGTACACTGGGAAACACTGAGCAGTAAGCTAGCACTGGTACAGGAATACCACAAAAGGGCACCAAGTGGGTGCAGGAGCCCAGTATATAAAGGCCATACTGGGCGGGATCAACAAAGGACAGCCAATGAGAGCATTACACAGGATAACTGACAGGAAAACAAAAACAAGGGAGCATGGGCACCATGATACAAGGATTAGGACAGCTGGTAGAATTGGTAGACAGCGGACTGACCACAGGACCTAGATTGAGGTGGTCCAGATGAGGGTGACTGGCTCGCCCCAAAGGAGCAGGCAACTGTGCTGGCACACCCAGATGCCTGGGAGGCACAGAACCCAAGGAGAAGGCAATACTACTGACACAACCCAGACGCCTGGGTGGTATAGAACCCAAGGATCAAGGCACCACTGACCTTGGCACCAGATGGCAACAGACCGAGATAACTCTCCCAGAATATCCCTAGAGCACTAGGGGTGGATTGCAGCACAGCACGTATAGTGGTGGAAACAACCAATGTCCCCTCTATGAGGATGGTGCAACGTAACGCTGGCTCTTGAGCCATAGGCTCCTGCAGTTGAGAATAGCAAACTCTACCTGGAATGTCCAGGTACACCAAGGGTCAAATGGTAATGCCCAAAATACTGCAACTCCCAGAGGGAGTGAGCCCAGCGAGGTATGAGAGGTGGACAAAGAGAGATCAGAGGAACACAGTCAGTGATAGAACACTGCACCGGTACTTCGCTTGTACACTCCGCAAAAGCGGTATGGAGAGAGACTAGGAACTGAGCCTAGCTAACGGTCGACAAGATACACCGCCTCCCTGCGCAACGGATTAACATACAGCACCACTGAACGTAACGGAGGCAACAGTGAGGCCACAGTGGTAAGCTGTAAAAGCACGGTACCAGACACAAGGAAGCGCACAGGGCAACTGGCAGCCCAAAGGGTCAGATCAGGACAGGTGCACTGACCTGCAAAGGGAAACGGAAGCGGTGCAGCCAGATACACTCGGTAACGGAAGTGGGTTCGCAGCCAGGCCAGGACAGTAAAGGAGGGTTCTCAGCCAGATACAGTCGGTAATGGAAGCGGGTTCTCAGCCAGGCCAAGTCAGCAACGGAAGCAGGTTCTCAGCAAGGCCAGGTCAGCAACAGAGCGAGTACTCAGCCAGATACAGTCGGAAACGGGAACGGGTCCTCAGCCAGATGCAGTCGGTAACGGAAGCGGGTTCTCAGCCAGGACAGGTCAGCAACAGAGCAGGTTCTCAACCGGATACAGTCAGCAAGCGGAGCAGAATCAGGAACGTTGTCAGGCAGGCCACCATCCTGAGGAAATGACAGGGTATATAAAGGCCATCACTGGGCAGTGACAAAAGGTGTTAGCCAATCAATAACCAGCAATGCAAACTAGCAGTCAGAATGTCGCTGTCTGCTGCAAAAAGCAGGGGCACCATGATATAATGGCTCACCTTGTTCGGCAAAATAGGGGGATCCCTATTATTACATCAATACGTGATCCGGGGGGTGACCTGGTGGTTGATCCTCAAGCAATTAATTCACGGTTTCAAATGTTTTACTAGCGCCTATATAAGTCCCGCTTGGTCTGCTCCAAAACTCAGATTTCTGAATTCCTTTGCAATGCATTCTGTACCCCTCTGGCACTCAAAGGGTTAATGCAATGAACTGAAACACTGGCACTTTTCATGAAAAATTTGTAGCTCTGCGAAAAGTGCTATTTTTCTCCTGTTTTGTTTTTGAGGTGAAAACTTTCACTGATCCCTATTCTTAAGCTGTATGTTCAAATGTCTATTATGCCTTATAGCACAAAAAAAAAACATTTTATCATCAGGTATGCCAGACCGGAGTTATCTAACTCTTAAGAAAGCAAACAGACAGACTTAAAATACTCAATGGGAAATTCCAACATTATAGTTTCCCTCCATGGCATGCCTCCAGTGAGGCTTCCTGTATTCTCCAAGAGTTGAGATGCTCTTTCATCTGGGAAAATAGACATCTTTCAATTAGCATACAGAGGTTGAGGACTGTCCAAAAGGTATACTGGAAACATTTATTAGCTCTACCTTTGGAAATCTACAGGAATAGAAGGGTGACAGGCAAGAATTCTTATTGACATTTGTTAATGCATTCTTGTGTCATTTTTTGTATTTCAATTAAACACAATTTTTAGATGTTTTTCTGTTTGTGCTCTTTTTTTCTTAGCTCGGGTGTTTTAAAGTGTTTGTGTGACATCTCTTGTGAATCCACTTGTAAGAACTAACATCAATTAACCACTAACCCACAATCATCCTTTCCTGATTTATTTCATCACAACATTAACATGTTTTCTCTATTAAAGATAAGACCATGACTATTTTTACATACTACATTATTATCTCCTCCAATTTTCCTTTAATATCTTGGATATGGTTGGAGACTTTCTTTTTTGGTATTTTTGTGATTGATTCAGACCTAATTTATGTATGATTAATACTGCTATTATTTGATTCATATCCATTTATATATCTATCTATTTATATATCTATACCCTCTTTGTTTTTAAAGAACCCTTGCCCTATGGGATTTATTGTACATTTTATTTTCATAATACAGTACATTAGTATTGCAGGTTGCTGGTTACAGTTTCTATTTTGTTTTTACCTGAGTGTGGTCTTGGGCAGATGGCAGGAAGTCTGATGTGCTTATTAGTAACCTTTCTCAAATTTGTATAAGGATTTAATACCATTATAACCCTTGTGACTTGTGTTTCCCTGACACCAGCCCTTGGGTTTATTGCCATTCTTATACTCATCTTTACACTAATTTCATCATGAATATGTATTTCTAGTTTGAGGGTCTTATTTCACATTTATATTTTTCAGATAGCTAACCCCTTTTCTGCAGGATATAGTATATATCTAGCTACTTCTTGTCTCCCTTTTTTCTGTCTTTCCTTTTCTTACAATTTCTTTATCAGTTTATTTGTACATGGTGTAGATAGTGCACCCATCAGTCGCCTTATAAACCTTTTTTTTGTGTTTTTTTTGTTGTTTTTTCAAATGTATATAGACCTTCCTGCTGAGCTCCCCTGGTATTGTTTTGGTGCTTTTGTGATGACAAAAACAAAAAGTACAATCCAAATGGGCTTAGCATTCTTAAGAGACTGGATAAATGTGTCAATGGCACATTAAATAGTAAAGTAACATATAAATACATGAAAAATCATGAGTTTCACTGTCTTTCCTTAGAGCTGAAAGACATGCAAATAACTGTATAATAAACAAGTCTCAATGCTTGCATCACCCCTGGCAAACACCTAACGTCACAGTTAAGGTGCATTTGTCTGGTTGTATAACTACAAATCCTTCCATTTGGACTGTCTGAGAGTGGACACTCTCGAATGTCTGGGCCACTACTGACTAAAGTCATCTGACAAAGTCAAATTTACCTTGTGGTTAACACCTCTTGAAAACTCCTCATAACTCTCATAATAATTTCAATGTCTCTGGCCATGCCTTATTGGGGCAGTGTTTACTCGCACTTTGTCATCCCCTTTCTGGGTTGTCTGGGCTACAGTGTTCCTTTGGCCTACCCTTTCCTACTGAGGATTTTTTTTGCAGTCACTTTTGGCTCCTGCAGCAGTTATTGCTCTTACAGCTGGGCTTTTGGCCATTTCAGAGTTACTTCCTGGACCACTGCTGGACAGCTCCTGAGCCACTGGTAGTTTGTCCACTGCTGCTCTCCTTGATAGCAACTTGACTGTTTCTGGGTCTGGACCTGACATGAAAGTCTCTGCTGGTCTCTGGTCTGACATGTTGCAGGGCTCCAGCCAGGAACTGTTGGACTGCTAAAATGATTCCTGGTAATGTGACCTTTGATGGCACCTTTAATAGGTAGACTTCTCTGAAGAGGATCTCTCCATGCAAACTTCTTCTTGCAAAATGACCTCTGCAGAAAGGCACTTGTTTTAAAATCTTTATTCTATGCATACCTGTTTGATAGTGGAAACTGTCAATTGCTGCTAAGAAAAGGGGAAGCTGAGTAACATGATTCCTTTACAGACTGCAGCTTAAGGAATCCAGGGGATCTCTGCCACAGGCTGTATTCAACAAGTGAAATGCTTAGATATTCGAACTATACCATGGGGGACAAAAGAAAATATAATTTGATTTAAATTGGGTTTCTAAAGGTTGGATAATGGAGATCATTCAAGGGGTTAAAAGCCTGATTTACGTTAATGGGGCATTAGGAAACTTTATTTTCCCATAGTATGCAGCTGTTTTGCCCCAGAAAAGCATCACTTTAGCTTCATGACAGTGGCTCTAAGTGCTATAGTCCTTTTAGTACAATGACTAGAATCTTCCATCTAAAGAATTCCTTATTGCCCATATTCCTTTTAATTAGTTAAGAAGCAGTCCTGTCCTGCACATTGAGGCCTAAAGCCTCTGTCCTGGCCTGAAAAACCATAATTCCCATAAAGTTGGAACTTAGCAAACGTCAGTGCCCTACTTAAGTATGAAGGGATGTGTAACTGAAATATAAATTATTAGCATTGCTGCAAAATGTTCACTTGGTTATATATTAAACAGAAAAGCATATTTACAGTATCATAAATCATATTTTAGAAAGCTATAAATTAAAAGAGGAAAAAGAAAGAACAAATATTTTTAAGCCATATTTTAAATTGTACGTGGGTGTGTGAAATGAAGATTACATGATAGATTCTAGCTGTGTACAATTAATTCCTTTCAGGGTTTAACAAATATATAATTTAGCTTTACTTTACTACTGAGGTAATACTGTACGTGACTCATTTACAGAGGAACAACTCTCTGGGGAAGCAGCTGAAATGCAGATTGATTAAGATAAATAAGGGAGCCTTACTAACTGAAAGCAAAGGGAAACAAGCAAATACCCAAAAGGATTGAATGCATTTCCAAAAAATTTATGTTATTTCTTTTTATGCTACAAACTCATACTCTTCAACATTTCATACGTGAAAAATGGTACACTCACAGCAGCATTCCCATTCCCAATAGTTAATATTATTTACATACATGCACACAAACGCATACACACATACCAGTTCAATGATAGATGGCATTGCAAAAGTGCCTGAGTGGCACACCTGAAGGGGAGCCATCCCCAAGAATAAACTACTTAGTTTTATTTGTTCTTAGAGTGTAGTTGTTACACCTTTGTTCTTTTGCAGTTTACCTAAATTGAAGGGTATCCTAAACATGGATATGTGTTCTCTGTGCTTAGAGGGAATCAGCTGAACCTTCCTGACAAGGCCCACTAAAGGTCAAAATGTACATCAGGGGTTTTACTGTTTCTTTCATGCAAATAATGGATTCCTGACCTTTCTGTACTGAACCATTTTTGGGTAGCACCAGATGGATATGAAGTGCAAAAGTATCTAAAGCATAGGCCCTTGTTGTCCACGAACCTAGAGGGAATCAGCTGATCTTCCCTGATGGGACCCACTAAAACCAAACATCAATTAGGGGTTTTGTTTTTTCTCTTGTGCAAAAAAAGATTTGCCTGACATTTCAGTGGTGGACCTTTGTGGGCAGGACCAGATTAACATGAATATGGAAATGTCATCTTTGCAATGGTATTTGAAAGAAAAAACATGACTGAACAGCACCTGATGGGGTACCATCTAGGGATGGGTGACATTGTTTTGCCTCAAACTGAAACAGGAAAAAATTACACTTGCTGCCAAATGTTAAATATCCAGGAAAAAGTGCATATTTTCTGCTTTTTTCTTCCTTTCTTATTCCATAGAAATCTATGGTAAGAATATATTTTCTCCCAAATTAAAATATTGCCTTCAGCTTCCCGAAGCATGTCATTCTGTTTTTGGAGCTAAAGAAAATTAGAAAATAACTTGAAGATTTATCAAAATACCATAACATCTTGTTTAACTGAGCAGAGACAGGCAGGTGATACAAATTCCTTCTTGTTGAGGTAACATTTAGATAAAAGACTGTTAGGGTATTTTTGTATTTATATTTTGTTAATCTGTATATATATATATATATATATATATATATATATATATATAATTAGCTAACTGTGTGTTTGTCAGAAGCCGTCATGCACAGTAGAGACGGCTGCTTGCACTGCAGTCATGTGCAATACAGGCTGCCTGTGCTGCGGCTGATAACGGAGTGAGGCTCCGAATTCAGACCATAGTCCTCTCTGAGCACTGGGCAGTCTCTACTGTGCATGACTGCACCGTGGCCATTGCTGGGTGGCACTGTGTATACAATTGGTATGTTGTGTGTGGTGTAAATGTGTGCACAGGTTTCACATCTCTTTTGTAGGCAGGGAGATGTTCCATTTTTGTATTTTTATTCAGGGAACTCCTCACCATTAGTTGTTTAAAATTGGGAGGCTGTCTGAAGGAGAGTAAGGGAGGCTGTGGGAATATGTTCTTAATTCTTTCATCCGTATGTTATTTAGTTTGAAGTTCTCTTGATATTTTGCGTAGCACTTCAACATGGGGTTGGTAAGTGACCACCAGTGGCACCCGGTTTCCCTTATGTCGTTTTTTGTAGTGCAACAGATTTTTTCTTGGTATTTGGGTAGCCTTCTGTATCTGACTGTCAATAACAGTTGCACTGTAACCGTGTTTTATAAAGTCTCCTCTGAGTTTCTGGAGTTGCTTGTCACGGTCCATCATGTCAGAAGAGATGTGGTGGTATCTAATGGCCTGGCTGTATATGATGGAAAAAATGCAATGTGTACTTGTATTTATAGAGATGTTTTCATATTTATCTGTATAACATGCCTGAGGAAGAGACCTAAGGTCTTGAAATATTGCATTCTAATTCTGCTTAGTTAGCCAATAAAAGGTATAAAAAAATATATTTGCCTCCTGTATTTCTACGGCTAACATTGTACCAACTCTCATCTGTTAAAATACACACAGTATTTGAATAATGTCAAGCAAACACACAAGGGGCAGGGGGAAAGGAGGAGCAGTTCAGGGACATGTGAGTAAAGTGTTACTTCAAAAACTGTTTACAGCCAAGACTGCTGCAGCGTATGCAATAAATGCTGATGATCCCTTTCCTCCCAGGGAGGATGCAGTTTGTCAAGGTCCCACCAAAAGTTCCACCACCACCATAACCACCACAAAAATAAATATATGAAGAAAACTGAAGATGACAATGAGTCATTTTCTAGTGTTGATAATAGCATAATGGAAGAAGGTGTAGCAGCTGAGAGTAAGACAAATACCAAAACATCTATCCTCAAATAGTAGAGAATTTTGTAAAAGTAAAAAGAAATTGTTTGACACCTCTAGAAGATTAGAGGAGTATAAGGGCAGTGGGAAAGAAGTGGTGATGCTGAAGATCACCTAATGATGATTGATGATGATGTAGATCTAGAATATATCTCTCCAGAACCCTCATCTGATTCAGATACAGAGGAAGTTGAGAGTGAGAGAGATGATGACATTGCCAGAGCACTATGCCTGTCTATAAAGTGTTTGAGAAAGCCATTGGAAGGTCTGACCCAGGACAAGCAAAGGTGCCTAAAAATACACAACTATCATGTTGGTCAGTCATCATCAGCTTCATCACCACTTCCAATTCCAAGCCCCACTCAGCCACACATACTTGTGTTGAGTAACCAGCAGCAACAACAACACAGGTTAACATCCACAACTTTAGCTATGATGAGTGCATCTGCTGCTCTTGGAAGTGCTGCACCTTTGAAAGCTAGTAGTAGCAGTAGAATGACATCAACATATAGTCCCAGTAGTAGGGGTGGGCGAAACTTGTCAACGTGTTCCAGTGGGAAATTTCACGAAAACCACATTGTTATCCGCTTTTTCGCAGGAAAATCCGCTTTAAAACTAGCGGTTAAAATTTTCGCCCAGTGGCCAAAATTTTTGTCATTTTTTTCAATAGCTAGAAAGTTTCTGCCCATTGATTTACGTTGTTTTCGTACTTCCACTATAATAATGAGACATTTTCGCTGAAGGCAGACACAATAGAAGCAGCTACAGAGCGAGATGGATGTGCTGTGCTGTTCTGCTGGGACATTTTGTCAAAATTGAGGCAGGAAAGGCTCATAGTGACTGCTATCACTATGAGCAAGGTGAAAAATAATCAAGGGAGAAGCCTTTGGAGGAGCCTTATGTGTTCAATGAATCTGAGGAGGAGGAGGAAGTGACTAGCAGTACTGAACCAATGCTGTCCAGTCCCCCTAAATCACCCCAAGGGATCTTGGGGAATTTAATGGGAAGGAAGGGAGAAAAGGGAATGGGAAGGGAGGGAGAAAAGGGTAGTATTAGTGAGAGCAGGCCAGGTCAGCAGCCTGTGCCTGTTGCAGGACTTGCTGCCATCATTGCTGTACATGCAGCCACTAGTGTTGTACCTGCTGCCAGATGTGCTGCCACTAGTGTTGTACCTGCTGCCAGTGCTGAACCTGCTGCCACCAATACTTTGCCTGCTGCTAGTGTTTCTTCTAGTACTCAGGGGGGAAGGAGAAAATGATGCCATGTGTGACAGCAGGGGACCCTCTGTCACATTGCTTGTCACCTCCTCCAAGCAGCGGTGAGATGTCTGGAATAGAGTAGCATCATGTAGAGACTAGTGGTGATGGTGGTGTTGGAGAAGTTGGGGTGGAAGAGAAATTGATGGCCTTTTTATCAGAAAGTGAGAAGGAATGGGAGACTGGGATGAGGATGGGCATCACCACCGCCACTAACAATCAGCTTTTGGAATTTGCGGAAATTGCAACTGCTCTAATTTCTGCTGCTGCTGAGTTGAAAGGGCAGCAGGGTTCTGAGGAGCAGACTAGTGTGCCAAAGACCACCGAGGACACATTGGGAATGGGGTCAACAAGTAATGCGGACTAGGACAGGTTCTACTTGCCCGCGTCAGCAATACTTCTGGTCCTAGCTGCAGTGCTAAATCTGAGGCAGTAGCAGCAACATTATCTGCTGCCACAAAAAGGAGTTCCAGGGGGTGCAAAAAGCAATGTTTTGCATACACCTCTGGCACTCAGAGTGTTAATTCAATGGGAATTTTTAGTTCTCCACTTACATTGCAGTTGATTTGCCCCAGAATTCTGCCCGTAGAGTATACTCATGAGACAATCCTAGTCAAGAAAAGGTTAATTTATATCTTGCTTCTAAAACACATAATATGTTCAAATACCTGTTCTATTTTTTTATGTTCAGAATGTCAGTATATATCAAATTAAACATACAAATGATTGGTGACTGATTGAACATTCTTTTGGCTGTTTTGTAGCCTTGGTTCCTTGTTTATTGACTTTTTCACAATTATAAAAACAGCAATCCATCAGCAGAGTAGCACAATATATTTTTTTCTGCTTGAATGTATAGGTAAAAATAGAATAGACACCATTTTATTTATTTGTTTTTTAGACAGCCAAGTCACCCTAAAATAATAGTAGTTTATTGCTTAATTACATCTATGTTACAGCTACCTTTGCCCTTTACTAAAAATCTGTCATCAGGTAGTGAGTGTGGCTGGCAAAGGCCTGACAAGATGTGCTAACACTTGTTCAGTAGAATCCACTTCTTCAAGCAATATGCAGTTGCTTGAATTGTCTCAGATGTGCAGTATAGTGAATCACATTAAACAATTTTGCTTCCTTGCCATGTGAAAATTGCCTTTTTCCTTTTTCTTTACATGTTGTTTAACATATCTTAGCAAATTGAGCTGTTTAGTGCAAACCTTCAGAATGCTGGTCCTCTGAGGCTCTGAAAGGATCATATTTCTGGAATCGTCAATTTACATACATTTGTGTAATTTAATTGTAATTGATCTCATGTGCATATAATAACACTAATTTGCATGTGAATGTGTTATCTGGTATAATGTATTCTGAACAGTTGACCTGTTGAGAAAAGAAGGCCATGAGACAAGTTTGTCGAGGCTCATGATTAAAGAACAAAATATTGGCTTTAGCCCAGTGCTATTTTGAAACTGCCAGAAGTTCATAAAGAAATTAGGTGCTACTGATCTTTGGAGGTTAAATGTAAAAGTATCCACAGAATACCAACATTTATTTTGTTATAAGCAAAAGTCTGAAGAGATGGACACCGTGTGGGACAGAGTTAATGAGACAAGGAACTTGTTTGAAGGAAAAATACATTCTAAAAGTAATTTAACCCTTTTTGTACCAGCCACTTGTGGGTCCTGGACTTCTTCATGTGTACCTGCAGGTCCAAACTCATGCCCCACATGAGGTTAAATCCCCCTCCCCCTTATCCCACACCGTTTTTTAAATGTAGCATTTGGACCTTATTGGGGGTGGGGGCATCAGGACCTCTCCTGGTCCCCCAGAGTTATTGATCTCCATGCTGGGAGATCAATACAGGTGACTCAGGAGTGTAACTTGCTCACCTGCTTAACTTCTACCAACACTTCCTAATAAGAGTCGGTGGGATCTAAGAAAGCCTACCCACGTCATCAGTAACATGATAACTGGTGATGTGGAGAGTCTTTCCCCAATCCCACCCTATCCTACTCAGAAGTTTGAGTAGGAATGGAAGCAAGAGAGCATGTTGCTATCCAGCTTGAACTGTATTGCTCTCACAGTGCTATTGGCAGGGACAGCAATAACTGGGGCCCCCCCGATGAGGTATGACCTAACCCTGTGTGTGCCACAGTGGTGTTCAACACATTTCTTTGCAATCCATTGGACACCCCATGACATGCACACTGCCATGCCTCCTCAAAGTGTCTGCCTTTAGGAGGGACAGTCGCTGTTAGAACCAAATGCTTCTTTCCTACCCCGTGTTCCTCTTTTTAGGAGATAAGTATGTATTGGTGTATGTTACTTTATCACATTGCTCCACAGCCTTAAAACTCACATTAAAGTTGTTTAAACTTCAGTATATATGTTTATCAATAAGTCTGTGTAAATAAAATACTTTGGTATTGTTCCAAATCATTTATTCAGTTACACAAACAGCTTTCAAAAGATCATGAAATAATAAAAAAAATGAATGCCCGCCCACCACTCACACCACAGAAAACCCACCTGAAACAAAAATGTCCCACTTTTGCCATATGAAATGTTGGGAGGTTGCCAGGCACCTGATCCACTGTCCACTAAGCTAGCCACCTCATATATACTGTTTGACCCCCCTTACCTGGTTCCAGTGCCAACTGGTAGTCACAAATTCCCCCTCATAGGCTGTCTGAACCTTCCACTACCTACTGGTAATCACGGCTCCCCACATACAGTCAGACCCACAATCCTCACGTATACTGTTTAACCTTCCCCAGTATGGTATCACTGACCACTATTAGTCGCATATTCTTGCATACACTCTCTGCACCCTTCAGACTTCCACTGGTAGTCAAGGCATTGCATACTTTTGCATACGATATGTCAACCCATTCCAATAGGGTGCTATTATTCTTGGTCTGGCATCAGGGATTTTAGTATCTTTTAGGTGAATGAAGTGTAAAAATGTATGTTTTATTTTCTTCTTATACTACTGCTTTCTGGAAAGAGTTGTCATTAGCCTAGAAGTGAAAAAGGCAAGTGACCACTGATTTGATACAGGTGAATGTCTATTTTATAAAATAGTATTTCCTATTGACCTTTTCCTCATATCTCTAATATTTAGATTACAGGCAGATCACTTAAAAAAAGAAATGTGGCAACAGTAGTTTTGCACTTCTGGAACCACATGGTATGTCAACCTATACCAATTCAGTATCATTTTTCTTTAGCTGGTAGACAGTACAGAATACAATAGGAAATCCCATGCTTTTCAAAGATTTTAGTATCTTTGAAGTGGTGGAAATGTATAAAAAAAATTCCTTTAGAACCAACTTATGGAAATAAATGTTCACATCAGCATAGGGGTACAAAGGCAAAAATACCATAGTTTGATGCTGTTGAATGTTTCCCTTCCAAAATGGCAGGCCCTATGGTATGTAAACCCATTCCGATGGGGCATCTTGTTTCTTGGATGAGCATAGCTAGTGAAAACAGTAATTAATTCCATAGTTTTCAAAAATGTCAGTACCTTTCAAGGGTTGGAAATACACTTTATAATCTGTTGCACACCTCTATGGTCCTTAAAGTATTAAGTGCTACAGTTTACAAAAAATGTCAGCAACTGTCATATTTGTCTCCATAGATATGGCATACAAGACTAACTAAAGATGTTATCACTTGAACAAATGCACACGGGTGATTTTCATTGAGAACCATTCTTCTTCTTCTTTATTTATATAGCGCCAACTAATTTTGCAGCACTTTACAATTGGGAATAGACATACAGAGATATTAAATAGTACGATCAGATGTGGAGAACAGAAGGAGCAGAGGGCCCTGCTCATGAGAGCTTACAGTCTAGAGGATTAATATGTTCTGGTCATAGAAAAGGAAGTATATGGGGGTATTATTAGGAGATGCTACGTCTCCTTTAATGTATCCTTAAAGGACAATTGTTTTGAGTTGGCATGGGCCACAGAATCTGGGATGTGCCCACTTTCTTGAAACTCAGTCCACTCTTATAGAGGCCTCCCCAATCCACTTCTGTTAACTGCATAGGACATGAATAAAACAACCTACCAATATATATTGAGTGTTTTTTTATTTTCATTTACTAAAGTGACTTGGAGTTTCTTAAAATAACGCCATGTAATGTGCCTTTAAAAACCTGTACTGTTGCAACCAGCAATTGTGCATATTATAAAAAAATACAGTTTATTCTACTACATTTATACCATCATGTTGCTGAGAGAGTGAGTACAATATTTTATGATCATTCCATTACATGTTAGTGCTGTTGTTACAAAAACCTATGGAGAGGGCTTGTCAGTGACAAATGAACTCCAAAGACTGTGATTCACAAAGGCATACTTTCTACAAAATAGACAAACAGGGTCATCCCATTATGTATTCGTTTATTGTTTGCTGTTGATATGCAATGGTGTATTGTTTACTGGTCACATGCTCTACTCAATGAAAAAAGGTACAGGGTCACTGACCTAAAATGACCTGGTTAAGAATCAGTCTATGCATCATCGTAAAATGGAATGACCACAGAAAATGTTAAACTAAAACATACACTGTGATAACTTTTGAAAGAGGCATCTCCCAGGAGTGTGAATACTCTTGTTTTATTCACTTGGTAAAGCCAGGCAAAGCATGTTTTTCATTCTAAGGTCTTCTATCACTAAGCTTGAACAACTTCGCATAGTATAGAGCAGTGGTAGTGCATTGTTGGAATTTCAGAAGTCGACGACTATAACTCCCACTGTCCCCTACCATTTAACCAACGGATGTGAATTTTTAGTCGATGCATTTGAAAATATCTTTTTGCACTTCTTTTAACCCTTTGAGTGCCCTGTTGGCACTGTGTAGACAATGGACCTAGATATTCATACTTGGTATCAGTATACTCAGGAGATGCAGGACTTAAGCCTTTGATTTTGTAAACATCCTGTTGATTTAGGCATACTAAGTATTGCAAAATTATTTAACTGTTCCTTGGCCTCCCCAGAGCATGAGACAGAGTCCCACTGTCTTTTTGATACCCTTCCCCATATGAAGTTGGGGAGCTGGTGCTCTGTGATATGCACCCAATAGAAAAAAACAATCCCACCACAGTGAATATCAAGATTAAAATAAACTATACAAATTGTTCTGTCATATGCTGGTTTTGTGGGGTTCTTTCTTAATGCTCTCTTACATCTTTACAGTTCTGTGATAGGTTCCTACCAGTCAGGTTCCCCATTTCAAATGGCACCTGCAGGAGTTTCTTGCTTTCTCCTTTATGCTAGTCATGGAGCCCCAGGTGGAGGCCATTCATCAAAACCCAGATATTTCAGAACTAAAGATAGGCCACCACACATAAAAATTAGTATGCTTTAGACTTATTCTTTCATTAACTAACCCTATAATCATCTGCTGAACCTCCACAATGTCCATTAGTACTGCCTTTCTCCATAAAGTGAATGCCTGAAAGTCTGAAGCCCTGAGCATATGTCTTCCCAACCTTAATGTTTACGTTTTAAAATACAATTTCTCCTACTCTTTGTGAGATCAACACATTAAATCCCTGGGATTACGGTTTCAAATGACCCATTTACTTTTACCATCATAATTATCTTCTCTCGTATGAATTCTCCGTGACATTTGGATTGACTGATTATGACATATCATAGTTTTGCCACCTAAAATATTATTTTTCTTTAGGAACCTTCCCATAGATCTCCCCAAAACATTTTTTATATCCACAAGCTCATATATCTATATTCATTTGGGCCAAAAAGTAGGGGTGGGTGTAAAGTCACTGGCAACAAAATGTTCACCCATGTTTCCTATGCTGCAACATTTCCCACTACTGAGGGCCGCAGTGGATAAATAAGTAGCTGAAAGTCAAAGTGAGTCCTACAGCAGCATATGCCTTTAAAAAATTGTTAGCATGCTAGCCTGTTAGTGCCTTTGTCCATAACACTAACTTCCTGCTTAATTAATACTGGTACATAGTCCAGTTCTTTAAAGCCCCTGGTTTCAATAAAATGAAAGGGCAGCATTATGTCATTATGTCAAGAGAGAATAAAAAAGTGCAACATACAATGTGACAGATGTGTATGGTGGTGGCGTACTGTGTGGAGTGATATATATATATATATATAGTATATATTTATATAATATGTATATATATTCTACAGCAATTATTAAAATTATCACGTTTGTATCAAATGTAAGCTATTGTCCTTCTCAGATTAGTGATATATAATACTTTTTGGTCATAACAGTGGTCCCAAGTAGGGGTGAGCGAAAAGTGTGAAAAATTTCCCGCGAAAAAATACGCGAAAACATGCCGATTTTTTGCTTTTCCTGTGAAAAATTTCACCTTTCCGCCTATGCAAAAATTTCCTTCTTTTCGCCTATTTTACCAAATTTTCCGCCTATGTTAACACATTTTTCACCTATTTTACCACATTTTTCGCCTATATTTCCTATAAGTACTACATTTCCCACTGTCATATTACTTCTTCTGAGGGCTGAAGTTTAGAAATAAGTGTCTGAAAGTCAAAGTTGTAGCCCTTAAAATTCTGAATTCAACGATACCAGCGGCATCTCCCAAACCTTTATGGGTTTGAAAGATATCCTCTTTCCAAGTTCCCTCTCCTTCTCTCTCCCCTGACGACAGCATTCAATCTGACAGAAAGGGGAACCAGTCCCAGGATCGGCGGTGGCTCTGCAGCAGTGCTGAGATCTCATTATAGAAACAGAAATCCTTCACTAAAAGCCAAGTACACATAGAAGACCATTTTAGTGAAGGATTTCTGTTTCTATAACGCAATCTCAAGACTCTTGCAGAGCCGCCGCTTGCTCACTGATAGGGTGACTGAGTGCTTTTTGACAGCTGTACTTTTCCAGGGTCAGACTTTCCAATGGCTTTCTCAAACACTTTATAGACAGGCACAGTGCTCCTTAAAAGTGGCGGAAGATCCAGCCTTTGACTTTCTGCTAACCTTAAAGCCCTGTCATCATCCTCACTCTCAATTTCATCTGTATCTGAGGTCTCAAACAATTTATTTTTACTTTTACTGTAACAAAATTCACTACTACTTTGAGGATGGGTATTTTGGGGCTTGGTTGTTTCACTGTGATACAGCAGGTGGTTCAGCTGCTACACCTTCCTCTATTATACTATTGCCAGCATCATCAACACTTGAATGTGACTTGTAGTTGTCTTAAAGGGATAGTAATACTTCATTTTAACTTTATTTTATTTTGTAGGCATTAAAAAAACATGAAGAATGATATAAGTCTTATCTCTGAAACCTTTATGGTTTAAGAGATATTCACAAACAAAGTATCCCCCCTTGTTCAACCAGATCAGAAGGGAGATGCCCAGGTAGACTGCAGAGAGGGACAATCTTCAATTAAGATAATGGAAAAAGCTGAAAAACGTGTCAAGGGGGGAAGGGCTTTCATTGTTTTCATACAAAGAAAATTGTCCCCTTCTGTTATCTGTACTGTCATACAACCAGACTCACATCTGAGAAGAGATGGCTTACACTAGGTAAAAGGGGCAGGGAGGGGAACTTTGCTTGTGAATATCTCATAAACCATAAAGGTTTGAGAGATAAGACTTATATCATTCTTCATGATTTTTTAATGCCTACAAAATAAAATAAAGTTAAAACGAAGTATTACTATCCCTTTAAGTATTTTTCTTATATGGTTCTATATTTCTACTGGCACTGTTGGCACTGGAACTAGTTTTGCTGGGACCTTGACAAACTGCATACTCCCTTGGAGTAGAGTGATCATCATCATTGATTGTACATGCTGCATAAACCATTGCTGCAGTCAGTTTTTGAACTACTACTTTACGCTCACATCCCTGCACTGCTCCACCCCTCCCCTTCCCCTTTGCTGGACATTACTCAACTACACTGTGCTTTTTTACTGTACGGTACACAACATGACTGATGCAGCTGTATGATGCCTTGACTAAGCCCAGTCAGCTGTCTGTCACTGTCCCCTAAGATATTTTTTTTAATTTATTTTTTTTAAGTTGTCCACCCTGTTGTCTTATCTGTCCAAAAAAATTATAACTGAAAAACAAAATCAACAACATCTTTCCCCAGACTTCCCCACCCAGCACAGAGATAATAACAGCAAGATCAGAAAGCAAATAGGTCCCTAGCTGCCTGTGTCTTACCAGTCAGTCACATGGAATTTTGGAGTAATTGGGGGGTCAACCTCCTTCCTCCCTTTTTTATCATCTAGAGTGCCCCCAGACTCCCCTAATACAGAGAACAAATGTCCTACCTAAATGACTCCCTAAACTAAGCTTCAATTCCCCTTTATTTGCCTATCTTCTCTAGCTCAAAAACATGCTGCGCTCTCCTCTCACAAACACAGAATGGCTGCTGTGAAAGCCTGACAGCCTTTTATATGGCTGTAGAAATTTTTTGTGTGGTGTAGAAATATTTTTCTTTCCATTGATTTCAATGGGCATAAAAGGCAGAAAAAAAGGAAAAATGGCACTTGTCGTGGGAAATTTTTGGTCACGCGGAAAGTGCCATTATTCGCCGATTTCAGTGTGAGGCGAAAATTTTGGTATGGTAGATGGTAGCAAACCTCCTCATCTGTGCTGCTGGTAATACATTTGGCCTGTTTTTTTCTGCCATGTGTGGTATCTGCTCCCTGGTACTCAAATGGTATGAGATGTTGGTTCACTTTTAAGGATATTAGTTTCCCAGGATTGCTGCTTGATAGCCACTGAAAACTCACTCAGACTCAACGCTTGCTGGAGGACAACTAAGGGTTTCTACTACAGTACATATCAATACTGGCCACACATACTTGTTTTTTTGCCAGTAGTCTATGGGGACAGTGTTTCTGCCTAGAATGTAGCTATCCTGCAAGTATGCAGAATAGGTATGGGCAAAAGTTGTCACCGTGTTCCCACAAGAATTCCAGCAAAAACCATGTTATTGTCTGCTTTTTCGTGGAAAAAAACCCGCTTTTAAAACAGCTAGTAAAAATTCGGCATTTTTCGTCCATTGGCCAAAATTCCCCACTAATTTTTCAATAGCTAGAAAGTTTTTGCCATTTATTTACGTTGTTTTCGCTTTTTCACTATAAAAATGTGACATATTCCAGGAAGTCAAACACAATAGAAGCAGTTTGTTTTGCAGCTGTCCACCCTATCTTATCACTGTCCCAAAAAGAAGATAAATTATAACTAAAAACAAAATCATCAACTTCTTTCCCCAGACTTCCCTAGAACAGCGATAACAGAAAGATCAGCAAGGAAATTGCTTGGACTGCAATTGCCTGTGTCTTTCAAATATTTCAAATCATTTCAGTCAGACAGAATGTTTGGGTAATAGAATGTCTGGGTAATTGGGGTCAGCCTCATTTGCTCCCTTCTCACACCCCCAGACACTTCCAACACAGAGATAATAACAGCAAGATCAGCAAGGTCATTACTTGGACTGCAGCTACCTGTGTCTTTTAAATCAAATCAGTTAGACAGAATGTTGGGGTATTTGGGGTCAACCTTTTTTGTTCCCTTCTCACACCCCCAGACACATCCAACACAGAGATAATAACAGCTGCTTGTGTCTTGCCAGTCAGTCAAACCAAATTTTGGGGTATTTGGGGTCAACAGAGAAAAAAATTCCTACCTAAAAGTCTCCCTAAACTAAGCTTCAATTTCACATTATTTGCTTATCTTCTCTAGCTCAAAAATTAGTTGCTCTATGTTCCTCTCACAAATGCAAAATGACATGCTTTGTGAGCCTGATACACTTTTATATGTAACTAGTGCAAAAGCCCGTGTACACGGGCCAAAGTGCGCAGTCATGTACAGTAGAGACTGTCCGATGCAGTCATGTGCAGTAGAGACTGCCCGAATGCACAGAATGCTGGGAGGTGTAGTTCTGTGGTAGTACACCTGCCGTGTAGCATTCTGTGCATTCTAGCAGTCTTTACTGTGCATGGCTGCAGCGGGCAGTCTCTACTGTGCATGACTGCATCGGACAAACATACATCTGACCTTTTATATTATAAGATGTGGTGGGGGAGAAATTCAGTCTTCCCACTGATTTCAGCGCAATGAGCTAGGGGAAAAAGTGGGAAAAAGGTACTTTTCACAGGACATTTCCCACTAGACGGGAAGTGCCGTTTTTTGCCTATTTTGGTTTGAGACTAAAATTTTCAACCATCCCTACCAATAAGCATCTTGCCATTTATATCTATTGACCTTTAGATTGAGTCTGTAAGGAAAAAGTAAACCCGTTCTCTTGCTAGCATTCACATTTTGGAACTGGACAGCCATGATTTAACTGTTTGAGTGACAGAGAAGTATCCATTACATTGATTTGCACTGAGAGCGTTTTGAGCACATGTTATATTTATCACAATATCTCATGACCACGTTTGACTTACCAGAAAATTCTCTGTAAACAAATTCCACTGTCAGGTGTAAAAAAAAAAAAAAAACAGGTGAAAATGAAAATGCATAAATAAATGAAAGGTGTATGCAGTTTTACTATTTATTATGCACTTGCAGAATGAGTAAAGGCAAAATACAAGGTTACTATCCCTTTAAAAATGTAATGCTCTTTATAGGAATACTAGCGAATGCAGCATGGCATTGCGCATGGGATTCAATGTTTCGTCTTAATTTGTGGTGCAGCTTGCGGAACCGCTGCAACCTGATGGTGGTGAATCTTGCTACAGTGCTTCTGACAGGAATGGCCCGGGGAGGAGGTAGTGCTTCATCTGCTGTCCATGCCTATCAAAATCATTACCCTGTGAACTCTGCCCCCCTCCCGCACTGGGAATGGTGGACAGCGAAATAGAAACAGTTACTTTTTTGCATATAGATATAAATTGATACATGTTTTGGTTGATTTAGCTTATGTGATGCTACACTTGGTTACTGCACAGGAAGAGATTTGAGCATAGCTATTTGTTTTATATCTTTGCAATGCTTTGGAGAACTCTTTAGCATCCAAGGATTAAAAAAATGAAGGATACAGGTTCTATTCTTTATGAAATTATCATTCATTAAAGTCAAAATAAAAAGTTACTATCCTTTTAATAATGTACAACATTATGGTAAGTATGTCAGCCTGTCCAAAAAAGATGGATTTGAATGTAGGACCAATATCTTGAGTCACAATAGGTCTGATGCTTTTTCTTAAGTATGCAACATTTGGCACACATGCAGATTCAGTAGTACTTTTCAGTATTGCTCGGTATCTAGAGATTACAAAAGTTTGATGAATGTGCTTTCCAGAGCAGATACGTTTAACATGGTAAATACAGAGCAACACAAGAGGTAAGAATGTGAAATTTTTGCAAAGGACTTGACTTAGCATCAACACAAACTGTTTCTAATTATGGACACTCACAGCAGACATATTATATGACCTGGATTTTACTTTGCACACTTTGCCGACATCTGTTGTATCTTTAGAAATTTGCTCCTGGCTATGAAGTTGAATCCCACTGCTTCTTTAAAATGCATGTTTTCAAAAGGAATGTACTGGTGTGATGTTTTTGTCCTGGGAGATATTGCATCATGGCTTCAGTAAAGGTTCATAACCCAGCTGAGGTTAAAACATTCCTAATGAATAAAAATTACCCAATGGAAGAATGAACTATCTATCTATCTATCTATCTATCTATCTATCTATTATCTATCTAATTTTCAGTATCAGACAAACTGACAGATGACAGAAAGACAGACAGAAATAAATAGATAGAACGTCATTCCTAACAGTGGGAGTACTAATGTTTTAGTCAGAAGGAAACAAGTACTACATGTGTTTTTTCATAAAAATGTCCATACACCTTTAAGTAAGCACCAATTTTAAACCCCAGCCATAAGCCACATGGAAACCCAGTCAGGTCAGCTTTGTTGAGGAGTGAGATATAGGAAACATAAAACATAATATAATATTATATATTATAAAAGTAAAACTGGGAAAGGCGCTAATTAAAGCCATAAAATTGTGGTGAAGTTAGTACCACAACAGTGAAGCTCTTTTACCACATAATCTTTTCTTTTTTCCAGCTGTGTGTTACAAGTACAAAGCACAAGTGTCTTTATTCATCAAGATAAAAAAGTGCAATTGTGGAGCAAGCCAATTTGCTTTAAATAAAGACCTTACAATCTTTTCCATTTCTGCCCAATGCCAACATTTTTTTATTTTTTTCAATGGCTACACTCTTTTCTGCCCTTTACTTACATATACTTTGCATTTTCATTTCCAAAACATGACATTTCCAGGAAGTAAAACACAATACAAAGAGAAAGAGAGAGAGAGAGAGAGAGAGGGTGTGCTAAGCTGTTGTGCTATGAGTTATTTAGCAAAATTGAGGAAGGAGAGGCTCATAATGACTGCCATCACTATGAGCACCTGTAAAACAAATAAAGGAGCTGGAAGGACCATTATGTGTCCAGTGAGTCTGAGGAGGAGGAGGAAGTGACCACTACCAGCACTGAAGGGTCTGGATGCACTGATTCCCCATGTCTAATGGCTCTTGGAGAAAATACTGTCACAGAGGAAGAAGATGATAGCAGTATGAGCAGGATAGGTCAGTTACCTGTTCCTGCTGCTAGTGCTGCCAGTGTGCCTTGTGATTCTCAAGAGGGGTAGGAGGAGATGATGCTAAGTGTGACAGCAGGGAACCCTAATTCACACTTGCTATCCTCAATCAGACCCAGTACTACTACTACTAAGATCCAGCAGCTAGAAACTCACAGTGTTAGGAGGGAAGACTCAGAAACTGAAATGTATGTGGTTGCTGTTTGTGATAATGAAGCAGCTGGTGGGACTAGCATGACTGCAGCAGATCCTCCTGCTGATGCTGAGGTGGAAGGGAAAGTGATGTGGAAAGGCCAGACTAGCAGTCAAGGGGGCCCACAACATCCCCCTGACCCTGTGATTCTCCTTCCACCGGCATTGTCCCTCTGGGACATGATACTGAGAAAGACAGAACCGGCATCTAACAGCAGTAACACCACCAGGAGCATAGATCAGCTGACTGTGCCTGCTTCTAGTCACAAGAGCCATAGATCCATACCCATGTGGCCACAGCCACCACCTCTATCACCGTTAGTACATGTTAAAGCAAATAAGTTACATAGTTCTTCAGCGATTGCATTGTCAGCCAAAACTGAACAAAAATAATCAAACAATAGACCTGTAATAAGGCAAAATTGCCATAATACTGGGTTATTATATTACTGAAAAACGTTTTAAAGTCATGAGTTTCACACTGCTGCCTTATCCCAAACTGTAGTTATTCTTCAATGGCTGTGCTAGAGTTATACATACATGTGCGTAGTGTTTGAACAATGAGCTAGAAACATCATATGGCAAGATTTATTGACAATGTGAAATGGTTCCCCAAGATAGAAATCATATGCTGTTGCTTTCACTGTGTCTCTTCTCTGTCCCCAGCTTCATCCTGCTAACAATCTCTTGAGGCTTATGTTGCCATAGGCGTCCATCCCCTAATATTTTTTCAGGGCTTATGTTGTCCTTGATTCAGTCTGCTAACAATTTTGTCAATGATTGAATTATTGTAGTACTCTACAACTTCTACTTTTAACCCTTTGCTTGTCAGAGGGTTATGCAACACATTGATTTGTAGTGTCTTGCATACCTCTCTTGCACTCAAAGGGTTAACTGCATTTAAATGTTGTATTCTCAGAATCAGTAGTGTTGCAGCATGTATTCTCTCTACCATAGAAAACATAGGAAGAAATTTCCAAATTTCCCATCTGAATTTAATTGGCAGCAGCAAAAATACTGAAATGTTATGCATTTTCTATGCATGAGAAAAAGTAGTTAACTGTTTTTTTTTTGTTTGTTTTTCTGCTAAAATCCCCATAAAAAACTTTTCAGACATCTCTACACACTCTCCCAAATCATTAAAAGAGACCAGCAAGGTAATATACCATTATAAGAGACCAGCAAGTGAATATACTGTTATAAGAGACCAGCAAGGTAATATACTATTATAAGAGACCAGCAAGTGAATATACCTATATAGGAGACCAGCAAGGTAATATACTATTATAAGAGACCAGCAAGTGAATATACCTATATAGGAGACCAGCAAGGTAATATACTATTATAAGAGACCAGCAAGTGAATATACCTATATAGGAGACCAGCAAGGTAATATACTGTTATAAGAGACCAGCAAGTGAATATACCTTTATAGGAGACCAGCAGGGGAATAATCATTACAAGAGAAGAGCAGAGCCACTACCATTATAGGAGACCAGCAGGGCAATACAGCATTACAGTAGACCATCGGGGTAATCCACCTCACAGGAGATAAACAAGACAATGTACTATTCCATATGCCCTACAGTGCAACACATCATTATATGACTACAGCAGCCCCTCTACCCCCAGTCTTTTTTTCCCTGTAGCTATCCATCAATAACTACAGTAGAATTCTGGTGAATAAGGATGGGCGAAAATTTTTGCCTCAAACTGAAATCAGCGAATAATGGCACTTCCCACTTGGCTAATAATTTCCCACGAAAAGTTTCGTTTTTCTGCTTTTTTTGCTGAGCTCATTCTATTAAAATCAATGGAATCATTGAATTTACACACAACACATAACAGATATTATTTTATTTACCAAAGGCATAGTATAAAAGGGGCATGAGGGTGGCTGTGTTGGTGAGGTGTGGAGAAAGAATCAGTTGAATAGAGAATGTTTTTTTTGTATTTAAATCCTAAATACAATAAAAAAACAAAAGACATATAAAAGGGGTCTGAGGAGGGTGCCTGTGTGGTGGGTGGAGTCTGGGGAATGAATCAGTTGACCATGGTATTTGTTTTGGGGGGGTTCTTGACTGGTATTGGGGGGACGGTTAATAAGAAAATTAATAAATAAAATAAGACATTTGTATGTAAAGTGATAGATACAGGATCCCACTGACATATGCTGCCACTGGGGTAGATTGATACTTGATAGAGTATTTTGTAGAGGATGATTTGTTAGATTTGTTATTAGAGGCCCAAGCCCTGAAGAAACATTGATTTGTAGGACTTAAACTTGTTTGGCACAAGCCATAAGGAAACATTGATTTGTAGGACTTAGGCTTGTTAGAAACAAACCCCACAAAATTGTTTATTTTTTTGTAGGACTGTTTTTTTATTATTCTTTTGTATTTATTTTAAAGCACAAGCCCTGAGAAAAAAAAATGCCCTGCTGGCCAAGTGACAGCAGGTCATGTTGTGCTGGCCAGTGGCCACTGGCCATTGTGAAATGTCCTTCTGAGTAGGGGTGGACGAATTTGTCGCCATGTTCCCGCAAGAAATTCAGCGAAAACCACATTATTGTCCGCTTTTTCGCAAGAAAATCTGTTTTTTAAAACAGCTATTACAATTTTTTTAGTTTTTTTATCCATTGGCCAAAATTCCCCACCAATTTTTCAGTGGCTAGAAAGTTTCTGCCCATTGATTTATGAGGTTTTAGCAAAAAACTTGGCGTATGTGCGGAAGTCAATCACAAACGAAGCAGCCACAGAGCAAAGTAAACGTGCTGTACTGTTCTGCTGTGAATTGTTTGTAAAATTGGGGCAAGAGAGGCTCATAGTGACTGCTATCACTATGAGCAGGTTTAAAAATAATAAAAGGAGGAATTGGAAGGATCCTTATGTGTCCACTGAGTCTGAGGAGGAAGAAGTGAGCACTACAGAACCAATGCTGTCCATTCCCCCTATATCACCCCTAGGGATCTTGAGGAAATTATTGGCAAGGGAGAAAGAGAAGGGTAGTACTAGTAGTGAGAGCAGGACAGATCAGCTGCCTGTGCCTGCTGCAAGATGTGCTGCCCCTGCTGCCATTATTGCTGTACCTGCTGCCAGATGTGCTGCCTCTGCTGCCACTAATGCTGTGCCTGCTGTCAGATGTGCTGCCAATGCTACTGATGCCACCATTGCTGTACCTGCTGTCAGACATGCTGCCCTTGCTGCCATCAGTGCTGAACCTGCTACTAGTGTATTTTGTAATACTCGGTGGGTGGGAGAAGATGATGCCAAGTGTGACAGCAAGGGACCCTAAGTCACACTTGCCATCCCCATGCAGTCTCGCCATTGCTAGTACTACTACTGCTACTACTAAGGTCCAGCAGCTTGTTAGTGTTAGGAGTGTAGGAGGGGGTAATCAAGAACAATATCCTCATATTACTAGTGACTGTGAGGAAGAAGACTTAATGAACGTAATGTGGTTGGTGTTAGTAGTAGTAGTAGTAATGGTGAAGCAGCTGGAGTGGTAAGGGAAACATTTGGGAGCATCCAGACTAGCAGTCATGGGAGCCCACACCATTCCTCTGACCCTGGGAGTCCTCCCCAAGTCCCCTTCCCCTCAATAAAGTGTCCAGGTGGAACAGGATCCTGAAGACTAAGAGGCCAGAACTGTTGTTGGAGGAGAGCAGGCACACAGTTAATACCACCACCACCACCAGTAGCACAGATCAGCTGCTTGTGCCTGCTGCTACTGCTGCCAGTCTGTCTTCTTCGGGTCAAAAAGAAATGCCAAGTGTGACATTAGGGGACCCTCTGTCACATTTCTCGTCACCTCCTCCAAGCAGCAGTGAGATGTCTGTAATAGAGCAGCAGCGGCAGCACGTAGGGACTATTGGTGGCAGTGTTGATGATGCTTGAGAAGCTCTGGTAGAAGAGACATTGATGGCCTTTTTTTAGCAGAAACTGAGAAGGAATGGGAGACAGGCATGAGGATGGGCATCACCACCACCACTAGCAGTGAGATTTTGGAATTTGACAAATTTGCAACTTCTCTAATTCCTGCTGCTGCTGATATGCAAGGGCAGCAGGATGCTGAGGAGCAAGCTAGTGTGCCACAGACCACCGTGGGCACAGTGGGGGCGGGGTCAAAAAGTGATGAGGGTTCCACTTGCCAGGCCATCAATACTCCTGGTCCTAGTTGAATTGCTGAATCTGAGGCAGTAGCAGCAACAGCAGCAACATTATCCACTGCCACAGACAGTGAAGCGGAATGTGGAGGGCAAGAAGAAAGAGGCCATTTTTCTCCACCTGTTTCCTCATCCCTGAAGTTATGGGTGTGGGACTGTTTTTCTCTTGGGGCAGGCACATTGCAGTTATCACCAGTGGCACTGTGCACAATTTGTGATAAGTCAGTGAGAAGAGGAAAGGAGGGAACACACCTTGGCACAAGCGCCCTGATATCACACATTAAACACAGACACCGTGACATTTATGTCAAACATATTAAAGCCAAACATCTTCCACAGAAATCAAGCACCATCACTGTTACTACTACTATTAACACCACCACATCAATTTCAGCCCCTGAGTCTTCCTCCTCACAGTCAATATTAATATGATGATTACCCGCTCCTTCACTCCTAACACTAACAAGCTGCTTAGTAGTAGTACTAGCACTGGCGGGACTGCTTGAGGATGGCAAGTGTGACTTACGGTCCCATGCTGTCACACTTGGCATCATCTTCTCCTTCCCCCCTTCCTGAGTATTAGACACACTGGTAGAAGGCATGCCACTGGTGGAAGCAAGGGCAACATGTCTGACTGCAGGCACAGTGCTGGTGGAAGCAGGGGCAGCAAGTCTGAAAGCAGGCACAAAACTGGAGGCAGCAAGCACAGAACTGGTGGCAGCAGGTTTGGCACTGGAAGCAGGAACAGCGCTGGTGGCAGCAGGGGCAGCATGTCTGACAGCAGGCACAGCACTGATGGCAGCAGAGGCAGCATGTCTGACAGCAGGCACAGCACTGGTGGTAGCAGGTGCAGTACTGGCAGCAGGCACAGTACTGGTGTCACTGGCATGTCTGACAGTAGGCACAGCACATCTGGCAGCAGGCGCAGGCAGCTGACCTGTCCTGCTCTCACTACTACCCTCCCTTGACATTAATTTCCCCAAGAACCCTAGGGGTGATTATGGTGACTGGCCTGCATTGCTTCTGTAGTGCTCACTTCCTCCTTAGACTCAGGCTCTGTGGTCACATAATGGCCCTTCCAGTTCCTCCTTTTATTACTTTTAAACTTTCCCATAGTGATAGCAGTCACTATGAGCCTCTCCTGCCTCAACTTTTCAAAAAGATAACAGAACAGCACAGCAGGTCTACCTCGCTCTGTCGCTGTTTCTATTGTGTTACCCTTCCTGGAATACATCACATGTTTATAGCGAAAAGGCAAAACCACATACATCAATGGGCAGAAACTTTCTAGCCATTGAAAAAATGGCGAAAAATTTTGGCCAATGGGCAAAAAATGAGAGGATTTTAATCACTATTTTTAGAGCAAATTTTCCCTAAAAAAAAGTGGACGAAGATGTGGTTTTCGCAGATTTTTCCACGGGAACGCAGCAAGACCTTTCATCCTACTTCCAACCTATTTGTTTCACTCAATTTGTCAGAATGCGCCAGGTGGTCAGTGAGAATGTTTTGATTCAAATGAATGCTATAAAATTATGTATATTTTTTCATTTTAAAACAATATAAAACAATAAACACTGGTTATGATCATATCCAAAAAATACCTCCAATGATATGCATCAACAAGTACCTGTGAAAGGCACCTGGGGATAATGCAGGAAAGCATGGCTTTGAACTGGTGGAGAATAAGGGGACTCAATTGAGAGAGTGGTTAAGCAGTGGGGGACCCCCAATATGACAGTGATGAACACTGGAGGGAATGATCTCACCTCCATCAAGTCAGTACAGTTGATTTTGGATATACAGGGCACAGGTGATAAAGTTTAAAAGCTGAACCCTGGCTCTACATTAGTTTGGTTAAATATTATATTCATAAGAATTTGTTGGGGAGTATCATCAACCGATGGTATATAGTGCATGAGGCATAGGGTGATTTGGATAAGTGTTCATGCATCCCTGCAGGACTCCATTGCGCATAGGGAGATACAGTGATCCAGGATGATACCGAAGTGATGGGATGCATTTGTAAGACAGGGAGTTGTTACAAGTGGAGCAACAGAGTGGGACCTTAGCAGTCCTCCAGCAGAAGCCCATTGGTAAGTGGGTGGTGTTTATGGACAATGGTTTGGTGGGGATTGCAGGTTAATTCTGAGGTGGGATGCTGTGTCCTGCTACCAGACTGTCATTTTAAGGTGCATTGCTGATAACGAGGGCTTTGGGGAAGGGAGGGGTTGCACAGGGCCTGTATGGAAGGGGCAGGGGTGCTGGCCCTCACCAGGGCACCATGGTTTATGGAGCATGGGAGTGGGCGCTGGCCTCCACCAGGACACCAAGGTCTGTTTAGTGCCACATTATAGAAGGGGCCCTGGAACTTGTATAATAGCTCAAATAAACCATGACTTCCATTTTGCCACCTTACAACTGTGTCCGAGTCATTATTAAATTGTATATGTGTCTTTTTTAAAAGGTTTGCTTTCTGCCAGTTGGTGGGGGAATTTTCTTGTGTAGTTCTATCATGCAGGGAATAAAGAGGGAATTTGGCATGTACCCCTTAATTGGTTTTACCCTCACAGCTGTCCATTGCATTTTAGGAAGGAAGCCAACTTTATCTAGTATGCAAAAATAAAATATGAGAACTATTGTGACAGACAATGGTATTTAAAGGAACAGTTCCACCTTATTTTGACTTTACATATTCTGCAAGCACATAGCATGAAAAATTAAACTGCATGTACTTTTTATTTTAATTTGTTATGCTCCTGACTTGAGAGCACTCTGAATGTGTTTCCGTAGTGCTTTCTATATGGATTGTGAAAGCAGAGAATGTGCAACATTGTCTAAATATTTCAGTTTTCACAGACTAGAATGCTTACTGGAAGCAGAAACTCCATTAGTTTACTGTCAGGGGCAGAAAATTGCAAATATAAATAAAATAATTTAAAAAACTTTACATATTATGCACTTTCAAAGCATGCAAAGTCAAATAAGGTAGAAATGTTCCTTTAATGTCTTTGTGGCACTAATTTACAGATGAATAAATATATGAAATACTAACTTTATTCAGGTACTATACATAGAACGACGGAATGGAAGAGATTCACTAAGGTATGATAAAGTGGCGAAGACTTCTCCAGTGATATCACTCCTCCATTTCCTATGTTATTCTATGGAACCTATACACTAAAACTTTTCAAGTGGGAGAGATCTTAATGCATAGCCTTCATAGAATAGTATAGGAATTGGAGAAGTGCTATCACTGGAGAAGTCATCTCCACTTTATCATCTCTTTATCACACTTTAGTGAATAACTCCCAAGTTTTCATGTTTGATTTCTCCTATTCCCTCTCTTTTACGCTTTTGCATTTTGATTAGATTTCTTCTTTTAATACCATTGTTCTAGTCTTAAAAAACTTTAATAAAACAAGTATTAAGCAATAATTGATCAGAACAGCAAGTGAAAGACATGTAGATAATAGGTTATTCTCCCATGTTTCTTAAACTAGAGAATGTTATAGTCATATCATGTAACTGTGCCAAACCATGGCAATTTAAATTGAAAAATAAAGTTAAAATATAATTAGAGAACATGTGAAACAAGAGCATATGGAGTGAAAGGCAATACTACTTCTCCCCCCAAAAATTCTATGCACTGAAGAAAAATGAACTTCCAGTAAGCTGGGGACAGTCAGGTTCATGTGCATATCATACCAATAGCTGTAAACTTAGGTTGCTATAATTAGCCTCCTACCAGTCTGCACCAAAAACCACAGAAATGTTTACACCCTTTTGGGCTTACTTTCTTCAACTAGCTGTCATCAGCATTTATAGTTTAACTTATGAAATTATTTCTCCTCAACATTTGGCAATAAAATATCTATTATCTTAAGAAGATAAAATTGATTTTTTTTTTTCGTGCAATAGTAATAATAGTTGTGACACAGAGGGGGAGATTCACTAAGCTGTGATAAAGAGGTGGAGATGACTTCTCCAGCATATCACTTCTCCAGTTCCTATGTTATTCTATGGAGCCTATTCACTGAGAGCTCAAAAGTTGAAGAAATCTTAGTGCATAGGCTCCATAGAATATCCTAGGAATTGGAGAAGTGATAACAATGGAGAAGTCATCTCCAATTTATCACCACTTTATCAATGATTAGTGAACCTCCCCCAGAATGTTTAGCAGTGGTACATTTGTCTCACTTCATATGCTCTTGTTTCACATGGCCAAAAAAAATATTAGCATGCCCTGGTTTTGTTTCTCACTTCAGCACTTTATTGTGTGGTTCACTTGTCCTGTTGGCTGCATACATTCTGAAAAAGGAAAGAGTATAGATTCATCTGAGAAATAATAATGTGAAGGGAGGCTGTTTACATGACCAAACACACAAACACAAACGTACAAATACACACACATGCACACACACACAAATGCAAACACAGAAGTTGATTTAGGGCTTGATTACATTGCAGGTGATAAATGTTATCCCTATTTTTATCTCACATTTTTTTTAACTGAAAACTTTGGGGGCCTTTATAGATAATAAATAATGATAAAGTTATAACTCTGGGTGGGTGAAAGGTCCCATTGTGTTCCTGCTGGAAAATCTGCTTTAAATAAAGCAATAAAAATCTTTGCTGTTTTCTCACATTGTCAAAACTCTTTTTGCTATTTTTTCAATGACTAGAAGGTTTTCGTCCCTTTAATCGCGTGTTTCACTTTTTCTCTATAAAGCATGCCATTTTCCAGGAAGTGAAATACAATACAAGCAGCGACAGAGAGAGAGAGTGGTGCTAGGCTTTTGTGGTGTACGTTAATAGCAAAATTGAGGCACATGAGGCTCATAGTGACTGCTATCACTATGAACAAGTTTAATAATAATAAACGGAGGATCTGGAAGGACCATTATGCATCCAGTGAGTCTGTGGAGGAGGAAGTGACCACTACCAAAGTGAAAGGGTCTGGATTCTAATGATCATCAATTTAATATGTAGGTTGAAACACAATCATTAATCAAAACAGAAACATCTGTGTAGGAGGAATAAATCTGGGTGAGGAACAGAAAAATTTAGCTAACAAGGTGAGATTGCTAAAGACAGCTTAAGGTAAAAAGTCATACACCATAGCAAGACTAAGCACAGCAACAAGACACAAGGTACGTATACGGCATCGGTAAGGTCTCTCTGAGGAACAAATTTCAAGGCAGACAGGGGTTTCAAGATGTGCTGTCCAAGCTTTTTTGAAGAAGCACAAAGAAACGGACAATATTGAGGACCTTAAATTCAGTGGTAGGCCAAGGAAACTTAGTGCAGAAGATGAAACACACATCATGCTTACTTTCCTTCACAATCTGAAGATTTTGAGCAGTGCCATCAGCTCAGAACTGGCAGAAAACAGTGAGATCCTGGTACACTCATCTACTGTCCAAATTAGTTTGGTCAGAAGTGGTCTTGCGGCCAAAAAAGCCATACCTCTGATGTAGAAACAGGGTCAAATGACTCAACTATGTACAAAAACACAGGAACTGGGGTGCAGAAAAATGGTGGCAGGTGCTCTGGACTTTCAAAATTTGAAATATTTGGTGTAGCAGAAGGAAGTTTGTTTGGTGAAGAGCTGGAGAGAGGTACAAGAATGATTGTATACAGGCAACAGTGACGCATGGTGGAGGTTCCCTGCAAGTTTGTGGCTCCATTTCTGCAAACGGAGTTGGGGATTGGGTCAGAATTAATGGTCTCTCCAATGCTGAGAAGTACAGGCAAATACTTATCCATCATGCAATACCATCAGGAAGGCATCTGATTGGCCCCAAATGTATCTTGCAGCATGACAACAACCCCAAACATATAGCCAAAGTCATTAAGAACTTTCTTCAGCTTAAATAAGAACAAGGAGAACTGGAAGTGATGGTATGGCCCTCACAGAGCTCTGATCTAAACATCATTGTGTCTGTTTGGGATTACATAAATATAGAGAAACAACTGAGGCTGCATAAATCCACAGAAGAAAAGTGGTTAGTTCTCCAGGATGTTTGGAACAACTTTTGTGCTGAGTTCCTTAATAAACAGTGTGCAAATGTAAGAATTGATGCTGTTTTGAAGGCAAATGGTGGTCACACCAAATATTGATTTCATTTAGATTTTTCTTCTGTTCACTCACTATGCATTTTGTTAATTGATGAAAATAAACTATTAACATGTCTATTTTTTTAACAAATTCATACTTTACAGCATTTTGCAACACCTGCCTAATGTTTGCACATTACTGTATATATATATATATATATATATATATATATATATTTATATAGATTCCTACATCAGTTTTTACCATTATCATGTTTTTGTCAAATGTAAGCTATCCTTCTTCTCAGATTACTGATATACTTTACTTATTGGTCATAGCAGTGGTTCAAAATGTGATAGATGGTAGCAACCCCTCTTCACATCCCTCCTCCTTCTCCTCCGCCTCATCTGTGCTGCTGTTAATACATTTAGTCTGGTGAAAAATGTGAGGAAATGGCACTGTTCATGAAAAATTATTTGTCAAGCGTGAAATTACATTTCACCGATTTTGGTTTAAGGAGAAAATTTTTGGCCATCCCTACTCCTCCAGAACCCCAAGTTATATTACCGGATAGATTTCATTTTGACAGAAGTCAGTTCCATTTCTTTATCACCTTTTTCCAGGTTCTCTTCTCCCTAACACCTTGCACCTACTCAAGATATGCATGATAATGTCACTTTTCAGAAGACCCCAATCCTGGGCCCATCATCTGCTTCAAGCCAATAGTTCTTTCGTGGGGATATTGTCCTCCTTCTATAATGCCATGGCATCCTTATACGACGACCAATATAAGACAACTACCACCCCTAAAACAGGGCATACATTAAATTACATTACGGATGTTCATAGGTTTCCTTTGGAAACTGCATGGAATGAATTGCCTCTGATGGATGTTTGTCTTGAATTGACTTAAATTGGATTGCCCCCATTTCTTGAAGCTCTGATTCATCTTGATATTCTGTTGGACAGACTTCTTAGGAAGGATACAAGAGTGGGCCCTTGTCTTCAGTCCTCTACTCTGATACCCTCCTTTGACCGCTGTCCCTTCAGCTACTCCTCCTGCCAAGACTGAGGAACTTATGCAGATAGCATGTTCTGGGGACCCCTATCCTCTGCAGAGAGGATCCGCAGAAGGATGCAAAACCTTTGCTTATACTGTGGTAAGCTTGATCATCTACTCCAGAACTACAAGAAGAGACCAAGAAGACCCAGAGGTAAGCTTCTTATTATTACTGCCAGTGTTCCTTTGTCTCATGGAGCAAATTCCCCTCATCTTTCTGTCTCTCTTTCGTTACAGTAATGAGGTGGTTCCCTTACATGCCATGATCAAGCCAGCAGCTGTTTTATTGATTCCAGTCTTCCTAAGATCTTCTGCAAATCCATTTCTCAGAAATCCTCTCCTGTTCATTCATATTCAAGTCATTGACGGGAGTCTGGCTTAAATCTTGTCCAAATATGGAAAAAATTATGCCCCTGGGTGTCTTACTAGGACCCAGGAGGAAAATATAGTCAAATTGATACCTTTATTAGCTGACTAAGCATATTTAGGGTGCGAGCTTTAAAGACCTCTCAGGTCTCTTCCTAAGACATGTTTTACAGATAAATATGAAAATGAATCCACTATATAATAATGTGACAGAAATTCCCTATCCAACTTCAGGCCATTATTTAAAGTATTAAACTGGATCATTAATATAACCTCCCATATTTTTCTGTCCCTGAGTGTGAAACAGTCCCATCAATACAGTCAATTTAATGTCCCTGACACTATGTCAGTTTTGGCAAAAATGTTCTACCACTAGTGTCTCTGTAGCTAGAAGAATTTATGCTGTTTTGAAGGCAAAGGGTGGTCACACCAAATATTGATTTGGTTTAGATTTTTCTTCTGTTCACTCACTATGTATTTTGATGAATATATACTATTAGCATATCATTTTTGAAAGCATTCTTACTTTACTTCATTTTTTCACACCTGCCTAAAACGTTTGTACATTACTGTATACAATTAGGGAAAAAATTATTTGATCCTTTGCTGATTTTGTACTTTTGCCCACTGACAAAGAAATGATCAGTCTATAATTTTAATGGTAGGTTTATTTGAACAGTGAGAGACAGAATAACAACAAGTAAATTCTGTAAAATGCATTTAAAAAAAGTTATAAATTGATTTGCATTTTACTCAGTGAAATAAGAATTTGACCCCTTTGCAAAACATGACTTAGTACTTGGTGGCAAAACCCTTGTTTGAAATCACAGAGGTCAGATGTTTCTTGTAGTTGGCCACCAGGTTTGCACACATCTCAGGAGGGATTTTGTCCCACTCCTCTTTGCAGATCCTCTGCCAATCATTAAGGTCTCGAGGCTGATGTTTGGCAACTCAAACCTTCAGCTCCCTCCACAGATTTTCTATAGGATTAAGGTCTGGAGACTGGCTAGGCCACTCCAGGACCTTAATGTGCTTCTTCTTGAGCCACTCCTTTGTTGCCTTGGCCGTGTGTTTTGGGTCATTATCATGCTGGAATACCCATCCATGACCCATTTTCAATGCCCTGGCTGAGGGAAGGAGGTTTACACCCAAGATTTGATATTACATGGCTCTGTCCATCATCGTTTTGATGCGGTAAAGTTGTCCTGTCCTCTTAGCAGAAAAACACCCCCAAAGCATAATGTTTCAACATCCATGTTTGACGATGGGGATGGTGTTCTTGGGGTCATAGGCAGCATTCCTCCTCCTCCAAACATGGCGAGTTGATGCCAAAGAGCTCTATTTTGGTCTCATCTGACAACAATTTCACCCAGTTCTCCTCTGAATCATTCAGATGTTCATTGGCAAACTTCAGATGGGCCTGAACATGTGCTTTCTTGAGCAGGGGGACCTTTTGGGCGCTGCCGGATTTCAGTCCTTCATGGCGTAATGTGTTACCAATTGTTTCCATGGTGACTATGGTCCCAGCTACCTTGAGATCATTGACAAGATCCTCCCGTGGGCTGATTCCTCACCATTCTCATGATCATTGAAACTCCACGGGCGAGATCTAGCATGGAGTCCCAGACCGAGGGAGATTTACAGTTATTTTGTGTTTCTTCCATTTGCAAATAATCGCACCAACTGTTGTCACCTTCTCACCAAGCTGCTTGGTGATGGTCTTGTAGCCCATTCCAGCCTTGTGTAGGTCTACAATCTTGTCCCTGACATCCTTGGACAGCTCTTTGGTCTTGGTCATGGTGGAAAGTTTGGAATCTGATTGATTGATTGCTTCTGTGGGCAGGTGTCTTATATACAGGTAACAAGCTGAGATTAGAAGCACTCCCTTTAAGAGAGTGATCCTAATCTCAGCTTGTTACCTGTACAAAAGACACCTGGGAACCATAAATCTTGCTGATTGATAGGGGGTCAAATACTTATATCACTCAGTAAAATGCAAATCAATTTATATGGCCAACAACAAGAAACGTCTGACCTCTGTGATTTTCAACAAGGGTTTTGCCACCAAGTACTAAGTCATGTTTTGCAAAGGGGTCAAATACTTATTTCACTCAGTAAAATGCAAATTAATTTATAACTTTTTTGAAATGCGTTTTTCAGGATTTTTTTGTTGTTATTATGTCTATCACTGTTTAAATAAACCTACCTTTAAAATTATAGACTGATCATTTATTTGTCAGTGGGCAAACATACAAAATCAGCAGGGGATCAAATAATTTTTCCCTCATTTAAAATGGCTGGTATATGACCTTATCAGGAGGGTAAGAGAGATATCTGCATGGATGGACCATGTAATATTACCAATATCTGAACATATTATGAGCTGGGTCAGTATGGAGTCTAGAAAAATAGGATCTGCTGTAAAATATGACTTATGTGAGAGAAAGGAGAAATCCATGACTATGGGATTTAACAACCATTCACAAAGTTTTGCTTGTCTACCCAATCTATGAGTAAGCTGTTATTTTTGTTTTATGAATGTCAAGGCAGGGGGTCTATGTTGTGGGAGCATAGTGTGGCATTTAAGCTGCCCTCATGAGACTATGACTGGTACTGACTTAAGTATATGAGTGGATATGGAATTCTAGGAAGTCTGAGATGAGTCACAAGTAGAGTAGATATTCTATAAATATATTGATTGATTGATTGCTTGCTTGATTAACCAGTAGGAACTATCCATCTTTGTCTGAAAAGGTTAACATGGCAATAAATGGTTGGGATTTTTGGATGATATAGCAACTTCTTTGTTTGGTATGCCATGAATGAAATAGAACATTTTGAGAGCATTATTTTCAGGTCAAGTTCAGGGCCTAGATGCGCTAAAAGCTGATGCATTGTCGATATAATTTTGTCAATGTGTTTGAATCACTCCGACAATTCGATCTGCAAACACATCGATATATTCATCAAAATTGTCAGATGGAAGGGGAGGATTCAAAAAGGTCCCTATTAGCACACAGGATTTTCAAAGTGTTGTCGGTGTGGAAGGGATCTTCTCCCCTAACATATCACCAACACTACGACAATTCTGAACAGCATTCACTGTGTTTACCTACCTAGCCAGAAGGGGAATAAAGAGAAGGTTTTCAGCACAAAGGACAGCATTGATTGCCATAGGGATATGCATTGCTCACCCCTGTGGCATTCAAATGGTTAAAATAAACAAAACTAGTACATCAAGCACTACACAATGTCCCCCCCTTCGCCATCCCCCCTTTAGTATGTCAACATATATTACATAAATTCAACATACTAACTCCATTCGACTTTCACCTCACGAACTGCCATTTAGTCTACGAACCTGTCCTTTATTCAACACTTAACCCTTTGAGTAACAGAGAGGTAGGAAGGCATTGCTTAGCAATGTGTTTCCAACCCCTCTAGTACTCAAAGGGTTAATAGGCAAGGTATGTGGCTTCATACCTTGCCCGTATATGTGTAAAACACTTAATTTGTGGATGTGCCTATGACACTGCTCTGACAGAACATCGACATTCGTAGCCCCCTATGACCTTTAGTGCATCTAGGCCCTGGAGTTTGCCTTTCTGGAAGAGTGTTTGACACTCTTTCAGGACACTGTGAAATCTTCTACTGGAGTTGGAGCAGTTTTCAGTAATGGAAACAATTTTAAGTTTCAGTCTCATGGTTATAATTTCAAAAAGCTCATGAGCAGATGATGGAAGGCCAGAAAGAGCACCTTTTAATGGTGGTGGGAGTTGAGGTAGAGAAAGGGTTTCTGGTGTAAGAAGAGTGTATGAAGACGGAATCAACTGGGCCTACAAAGCCAGTGGGATTTTTGACGTGTCTAAATGTTGCAAATTGATAGGGAGGGTTATAGATCATGCAACATAGGAAAGGAGGAGTGTATATTAATATTTATTAATTCACTTTCATCAGGCATAGTGTAATGTGATTGGAGGAAAGCTGATGTAGCTCCATTGTTTAAAAAGGGAGCAAGATCCAAAGCAGGAAATTATAGACCTGTGAGCTTGACTTCCATAGTGGGTAAAATACTAGTAGAGTTACTAACAGTATTCAGAACAATATTATTAGTAGGAATTAGCATGGTTCCATGAAAAATAGATCATGTCAGACTAATTTACTTGCATTTCATGAAAGAGTAAGTAGTAATTTGGACAGGGGAATTGCTGTTGTAGTATACTTGGATTTTGCAAAAGCCTTTGATACAGTGCCTCACAACAGGTTACTGCATAAATTAAAAGGCTTTGGTTTGGGTGGTGTTATCTGTACATGGATTGAGAACTGGTTAAATGATAGATGGCAGAGAGTTGTTGTAAATGGAACCTTTTCAAATTGTCCTAAAGTTATAAGTGGAGTGCCACAGGGTTCATAGAAGTGGGAATTAACAGAAGCGTCTCAATCGTTGCTGATGACACTAAGCTGTGCAAGGAAATACATACAAAACTGGATGTTTTTTCTCTGCAGAAGTATTTAGATAAACTGAGTGAATGGACTGTAGAAACAAACTTGCTACATATACTCTAAATGGGAAACAACTTGGGGAATCCTTATCAGAGAAAGATTTAGGAGTACTGATAGATGATAGACTTCACAGCAGTGTGCAGAGTCGCTTAGCTGCTGCAAGAGCAAATAGGGTACTAGCCTGCATAAAAAGAGGTGTAGATGCAAGGGATGCTAATATTATCCTACCTCTGTATAAATCCTTAGGACACATCTAGAATATGGAGTACAATTTTTTAGCACCAGTTCTTAAAAAAGATATTGTTGAACTGGAAAAGGTGCAGAGACGTGCAACAAAACTGATAAAGTGATTGGAGAATCTGAGTAATAAAGAGAAACTTGCCAAACTGGGTTTGTTTACATTAGAGAAGAGACATCTAAAGAGGTGATATGATTACCATTTACAAATACATTCAAAGTAAATACAAAGAACTATCCAATTAATTATTTACACAAAGAGCTGAGTTTAGAACAAGAGGTCATCCATTATGACTAAAGGAAAGGTGCTTTCGACTAAAACAAAGGCAGGAATTCTTTACAGTAAGGGTGGTAAAGCTATGGAATTCTTTGCCTCGGGATGTTGTGCTTGCAGATAATCCAACTGCTTTCAAAAAAGCAATAAATGCCTATGCCTTATGACAGGTGGCTTCAAAGCAGATAGGATGTTGATCCAGGGAACCATCTAACCTCCATTTGAAGTCAGGAAGGAATGTTTTTACCCACTTGGGGCTAAATGAAGTTAGTTCATTAAGTAAGTGAACGTTATCTATCAAGTAATTACATTTTGGAGACAGATCAAATACTAGTAGCAGAGACTGAGGGAGGTGAGCAGCAACAAGTAATACTAGATATTGAACAGTGAACTAACCAGCAGGAAAGTGGATTAAAACGTGTTGTATACATAATGTATATGTGTTGTATGTAAACATATAAGTATGTCTGATGACATAAAGTGGCAGCTTTTCAAATGGTAATCAATATGTGCCATAGGCTGTTATTATATGTGGAAGGTGTGTATGGTATGCATATGGATGTATAATAGATATGCAGAGATAGGGAGTGACTAATAAGAGATAGTCAAAGAGATAGTCAGTTTAGTTAATTTTCAGCAGGCAGAAATAGCTTTCAAAACAGCATGAGTGCTGTGAGAATGTGTTTTAACTGATAGATAAATGGTCCCATAAATCTGGTAGTCAACATGAAATTATAGAGCTCACAATTATAGAGTTCACATGGACCTATGGAGTTCACAATGTCTTAGGCAAATATTTTGGCATCTAGGTGGTGTAAAATCTCCATGTTGCATCCAGCTGAAAAAATATTTGGGGAGGCAGAGAGATGGACACCCACCCATCTGTATGGTGATACCAGAAGGCAGGTTATATAATCCTGGACTGACCATATAGATATTTAATACAGAAAGACTCAGAGGAAGAAAAGATGAGCAGATCTAATACTGATGATGTTTTCTGACATAAGGTGATGATTTGCCCATGTATTTTCCCTTCCTGGAAGTATTTTGTCTTTGCCACATGATTAAGATGTGGGAGACAGATGCAATAGAACCTTCCTGCATATATGGTACTGGGGTCAGTGCCCAGCTGTTAGTAAACAGAATTACATGATCATTTCCCTCTTGAAAACAATCGGTTTGAACAGAAACTCCCATCCATATTTTATATTACATTGTGGGGGGAGTCAAAAGATGACAAACTAGCTTAATTTCTCTAGGAAATATAGGGCAATTTCAAGCAAAAGCTATACAAGTGTTCTATCATGGGTCAGGGAAGGCATCTCTGGGCTCAACAGACTTGATACTTGAAGGTCTATAGGCTCTGTGGGCATGTTCAATTTTACACTTTCCAGGATGAAGGTCCAGCAGCATTTGTTTGACCAGAAAGCCTAAGTAATCTAGTAGCTATTTCTGTTTTATTGACTCTGGAATGCAGACTCTATTGTTCAAGTCCTTAGGCCCTCCTCCACCTTGCTCAGTTTTTAGCTTAAGACAGGCCACTTCATCCAGAGAAGTATTTTGTGAGGAAATCACCATTTTGACTTTATTTTCTGTCTGTGGTTCTTGTGGCCAATTTAGCCATTCTCATTTGAGGATCAATGTTACTTTATTTGGTTCATAGGCAAAACACTTCTGTAGCTTCATACATAGGTGGTCTAGGTGTGTCTAAGCTACATTGCTGAGCAATCAGTCAATATGAAGCTTCACTGCATGGTCATCTCCTCTGCCTCTTGGAGGCTTGGTAGACTCAGATTTCTTTAATTTTAAGGAAGGTTGGTTAATTACTTACCTGAGCCTCCACTTTGAGATAGGATAATAATGGAAATACTAGGACCATGGGGCTATTAGGCACCTGGGTAATGGAGCATTGAAGTTAAGTGGTTAAGTCCATTGTTTGCTGTGTTCCCTCTTTAAATAGGTGTTTTAACACCTTGAAAGACAGAAAAGTCTCCTACACATTTCAGAAATGTATTTGTTCCCAGTTGGTTTGCCCCATATTTCTACTGTTCATTACTACATCACTGTATATTAAAATACCTCATATGTGGATTATGCAATCATTATATCTTTAGAGGTGGTATCTTTAGCAACAAAAAATGTAGCTCCTCATCAAAATTATAAATACAGTGTATTGAATATTCTTCTCTCTTGTGAAGTTACTTGACTTTAGTTCAACCACAAATTGGTACATTAAGTTGTCTAATATCTACAAATGCATTTGGGAGATGTGCTTACATTGAAAACATGTCTAGCCAGTGTTGCATTCCTAGACCAATTTGTGGGGGCTCACATGTCTAATACAATATTTTTGTTCTGTTACATTACTTTTTACATTTTCCAGCCTATGTTTTTGGAGTCATTGGTGGTGCAACATTTTTAATTGGATTTTATAACCTTTTCAAAGATGTCACTGTGTTGCTTCCGATTATAACAATCTTATTTTATATACACAAAGACATTTTCCTGGGATATGCTTAGAAACCCCGTCTGGAGTTGTGGATTCTTAACCCACTGGATTCTATAGATTTCTCAAGCCCATTGATGTGCTAAGGGTTGGAGACCTCCCTAGTATTCAAGGAATTAACCCTTTGAGTGCCAGATGGGACACGCAACACGGTATCTAAAATTCTTCATAATGCCCCGCCCACTAGCCATGCCCCCCAAAACACCACCTAAAACAAAAGTGTCCCTCTTTGGCCATTTGAAATGTTGGGAGGTATGCCTATGTTTTTAATCCTTTGAATGCCAGAGAGGCATCAAAAGCATTGCATACCTCTCTGGCACTCAAAGGGTTAATTTCACCGTGTGAGTAGCCCATTAAAGGTACAGGATTGATTAAAACATATATATATATATATATATATATATATATATATATATATATATATATGTGTGTGTGTGCTCATTTAGGAAATATATATGAAAATGCAGCCCATACACTGCAAAATTGTTTCACATATTCCATTCACTCTTTCCTACCCTCTCTTTCTCCCTCTTCCAACAAATTAACATGTGATCTTAACCCGCAACTCAGGTCATTTCTGATCCAAAACCATTTGTCTGAGAATAATGCAAATTGTAGTACAACAGTAACTGATGAAAGGCAGATTGTCCACCTCTGGCATAGTTATATACCCTACTGGAGCAAAAATGTGCTAAACATTTGTGTCTCTAATATAAGGGCAAAACTGTAATTCAATGGCTACAGTGTAGTGGGAAATGGTTGTGGGGTCAGTATAAAGGAAGAAGTGGTCAGGTGACCACAAATTCTATGTCTGTGCTAGACACACACCCTGGGCTTGCAGCTAGGAGGAGATTTTCATATGTCCTACACATTGCCAGTGCCCAGTATTACACAGTAAATTATAATACACACACCCCAGGGCTGGCACATAAGAGCACATATGCAGATCTCCTATAGGCTGCCTGAACCCAACATACACACCCCTGGGTGCAGTTAGGAAGAGATTAGCATACCTCCTACACATTGCACTGAGCCAAACATACACACAGTCATTTACATTTCCACACCCCTCACTATTACTTCCCCGAAACCAAAAATATGGCTGACAATCTCCTCTTGGGGACAAAAATTTAAGTCACCACATTCTGTTTTTCTGCAAACAGCTGTTTTCTCTACAGCACTCAACGCAATGACACACATTACATATATGTGGCATTTCATTATACTTTAATTTGTGTTTTGAATTTTGGAAGCAAAGGGTTAAGTAAGAAGCATACTGGCTGTGTGAGGTGAAGCTATGGCAGGAAATGGCTTAGAGGAAGTGAAGATACAACTCTATGCTGTGCTAAGCACATAGATATCATAATTATAAATCTGTATTTTACTAGGTGCTGCTGGTATCAGGGGTATGTAGAATAATGCAGGTTGTTTAACATTCTGGTGACTTTTCACTCATGTTGAGGATGTGGTGATATTCTGTGCTAATATTCTTTGCTATTGGGATTTCTGATTGCTGATTTTGAATTCATTGTGTGTGAAATGCATGCTGTCTTTGGTATTTATTCTGTGGTAGATGTCTGGATTCGGGGTATATTCTGTGATAAATGTAAGCAGATACGGGGTCGTGTTATGTGCATTAATCTGTTGAGGTGTTTTATTTGGTGTACAATGCCTGATAATATTCAAGTTTTCCTCCCTCACTTTCTCCTCTTCCAAAAAACAAACACCCTTTACAACTCCTTCCCTCATGTGATAAACTTTGTCATGAATTGAGGTGTCTTTAAAACACACACCACAATACATACACACCCACAGCACACATGCAATACATATGCACAACACACAGACACACACACCACAATACATACACATGCATGCAATACATACACTCGCACAACACACATACAATACATATGCACCACACACAACACACACCATACACACAATACATACTTGAAAATGAGAGAAATCTCAGTGTATTCTTCCTGGTAAAACATTTTCTAAATAAAAATACATGCATGCAATACACATACAAAGCACAAACAGACAATACACACAAACACAATAAATACCAAACACTCAATACACACGCCCACAATACACATACATGCACAAAAAACACACACAATGCACACATGCTCCAAAAAAAGCGCAACATGCACACATACAAGAAATACACATAAACACACTATACACAACACACACAATACACCACAAGACACACAATACTCATGTACAACACATTAGCAAAACTCATACAACACACAAACAATACAAACACAGTACATATAAGTGCAAAATACACACATTCAATACACATGCACGACACAGACAATACACACAGATACACACAACACACATGCCCACAACACACGCAGACAATATGCACACAACACACATGACTACAATACACATGCAGGAAAAAAAAAACACTTGCATAACATACCACAACAACATGAACAATACATAACACACAAACAATACACACATGCCCACTATACACTTTCTTGCTACACACACAAGCACAATACACCACAACACACAAACACCATACACACACATACAAGTACAACACATTTGCAAAACAAATACATATGCATCACACACACAAAACACACACAGATGTAATACACAAACAGCAACTAAAAAAACACACCACAACATGCACACAATAAAAAAACACGCACAACACACATGTCCACAATACACACACACATAATACACATATACAAGCACAAAAAACACATGCAATACACAAATGCATGAAAAAAACACATGCACAGCACATACAAGCAATAGACACAGACACACAATACGCACAGCACACACATGCACAATACACACAGGCAATACACGTGCACAACACAGACGTAATACACATACACAACACACAGACAATACACATACACATAATAAATACAGAAAACACACACACCACAAGATGCACAACAGACACAGACAATACACACACAACACACATGCCCACAATATGCTCATGCAATACACACATGCACAGCATACACATGCACAAAAACATATGCACAACATACCACAATACACACATGCAATGCACATGCACAACACAGACAATACACATGCACAACACAAACAGACAATACACACATAATAAACACACACAGAAAACACACACACCACAACATGCACAACACACACAGACAATAAAAACACACGCACAACACACATGCCCATAATACGCACTTGCAATACAAATACTCAATACATACATGTACAACATACACATGCCCAAAAAAACACACACAACACAAAACACACAAACAATACACACATTCATAATACACATGCAATGCACACATGCACAATACACTCACAGAATGTGGAACTGTCACTTTCTAACTCCTAGGTGATTCTTAACCCCTTAAGGACCGAGAAAATCAGAGGTGGATTTGACTTAAGGACCGTAGCAATTCTGACCTTTATGACTATGTCTTTGTTCAACAGTGTTTTCCCTCTTAGGCTTTTATTCCACCCCCATAAATGATATACTGTTTTTTTACAAACAAATAGGGCTTTCCTTTGATACCCCACTTATATGGATAACCCACCATTTACTTTATTAAAATTAAAGAAAAAGGTAAAAAAAAAATGTAAAAAACCCACCATTTTTGTTTTTTTCTCTTGGGATCAATTGGGCGCAAAGGGTTAAATTTTTATGGAGACTGCATGAAAGGTATCACTAGTCAGTCATACCTACAAAATGCACAGTTTAAAGTGGCCACTGTCCCCCCGGGTGAAAATCCCCATGTCCCTTTTTCCCACCCTATTTTCCCACTTTTTTGTTCATTACATTTGGCGGTGTGTGTAAGTGTATTACATGACTCCACAACAATCACACTTCCAATTTTGTTTCTTAGAATTTTTTTCTTTTTTTAAATAAAATATTTTATTTGTAAAAAAAAAGTGTGTTGTTTTTATTTAAAAAAAAAAAAAAGTGTATTTAGCAGGTCAGAAATTGACCTGCATCTAACCATCCTCCTGCACCAGCAGTGAAGGGGTTAACACCCCCAGCTGCTGTATTTTTTATTTCCACTAGGTGTCTCCTCCCTGCTTCTCTGTCCCTTACTTTGATGTAAGGGACGCATTGGCAGAGAGGAGACACTAGAGGCAGTAAGTAGCACTGCCTCATTCATTGTTTTAGAATGCCAGTACATGTGATCGCTGACGCAGCGATCACATGACCTGGCACAACCGACGGAGGCTGAGACTGAACGGTCCGGTACTGGACCGCTCAGTCTCAGCCTGGATTGAATGGTAGCAGCGTGCACGGCGGCGCGCTGCTACCATTTAACACTTGACGTACCAGGAACGTCACTGGTCCTTAAAGGGATAGTAATACTTCATTTTAACTTTATTTTATTTTGTAGGCATTAAAAAAACATGAAGAATGATATAAGTCTTATCTCTGAAACCTTTATGGTTTAAGAGATATTCACAAACAAAGTTTCCCCCCCTGTTCAACCAGATCAGAAGGGAGATGCCCAGATAGACTGCAGAGAGGGCCAATCTTCAATTAAGATAATGGAAAAAGCTGAAAACCTTGTCAAGGGGGGAAGGGCTTTCATTGTTTTCATACAAAGAAAATTGTCCCCTTCTGTTATCTGTACTGTCATACAACCAGACTCACATCTGAGAAGAGATGGCTTACACTAGGTAAAAGGGGCGGGGAGGTGAACTTTGCTTGTGAATATCTCATAAACCATAAAGGTTTGAGAGATAAGACTTATATCATTCTTCATGTTTTTTTAATGCCTACAAAATAAAATAAAGTTAAAACGAAGTGTTACTATCCCTTTAAAGCAAATTTACCCTTGATGGTCCTGGTACGTCAAGGGTCGTTAAGGGGTTAAAGAGCTTTCAAATGCAAACTTTTTTTATTTAAAACAATAATTATTTAGCTTAATTATTTGTCAGTTAGTTGAAGTTCCGCAGGCATGCCTGGAGGACTCAAACATTCCACATAGCTCTGCATCACCAACTGCCACTTCTTACCAGGAAGTACTAGCTCAGCTGCTTGAAATGACAAATAAAGTTATCTCAGAACCTATTGCCTGAAACTAAAAATGACTAACATATATATATGTATATATATATATATAGGTGATTTTGGAGACTCTTCAAAATTACCTATTTGTTAAAAAGTGATAGTTCCACTTTAAGGAGAACAATAACTCAGCTTATAAGGGGTTTAAAGAATCAGTTTTATGTAGCATTATATTTGTATATTTCCCAAGCATTCTTAAATTTATTATTTTAGGCCATAACACCATTCAGATATGAAATGAGATTTGTACAAATTACAAATCTCTAATCATGTTCCTATATTGTAGATCTAGACTAATAACATTTGTATACTTCATATTACTTGCCATGGTAACTTATATTAAATCTATAAAAATGTAAATGTACTGAAAAAAATGTGTTTTGTTGATTGAACTTGAATTTCCATATAATATCAGAAAAGAGGACCTTGGTATGACCCAACATTTAAACTGATTAAAACTATGTATAAAATAAGAATAAAAAATATAATCTGCCATACATTTCCTTATTTTATTGTTCAGTGTTTTAGCTCATAATTCCTATTCTCAGTGGTACAATAGAGAGAAATATAATCAGAGAGCCTCACAAATGCTACAAATCTACTTTATTATATGGAAACAGAGTCAGTGAAACTTATGATATGCTTAAAATGCTAAATACCTGTGTAAGTTACTCACTAGGGAACTCAGTGTACATTGCTGTTTTATGAGCTACATATGGATTTTGAGCTTAATGAAAAAAGAGATTTAGGTTTCTGGAATTTTAGAAAACCTATTTAAATTCATGATGACATCTTCATGAAATAGTTCTATGGTTTCATGATCTTCTGCACAGCATCTTTTGGCTTTAGAATACATCTAATAAACATACTTGAGAACTCTCCGGATTTGCCCCGGAGACTTTGGTTTTGGAACTGCTTTACCGGGTCTCCGGGGCAGAGGCTGAGTCCTCCGGATGTGGAGAGTTTCTATTGAAACCCTACCCACTTCCACTTTTTCCCCCAGTGTAGCTCCTTCCCCCCAGTCTTCTTTTAAGCCCTCCCCCGGCACTCACGTTAAGACCCGCCCCTTTTTGACGCGATACGTGTCATTCTTCACATCACCTATGGCAGCAGAGGACTCCCCTCCGGGGAGACAACAATAAAAAGTTCCCAGGTATGCTAATAAACAAAAAAATAGCACCTAAAGAGAACAAGAAGTCTTCTACCATAAAATTGTCCCCTGGCCAATGAAGCTGATGTACTAAGCAAACCCATCACCATTTGCCCGCAGACCGTGCCCGCAGAAGCTCAGCTGATCTCCTGCCGCTCTAGTAATGCAGAGCGCTGGGAGATGACATCATCTCCCAGCTCTCTGCATTACTGAGAACCGCGCGGGAGCGGGTGATGGAGGTAGGAAATGTACATGGAGGGGCCGCCAGGCCCATGGCAATTTCTGCACCAGGGCCCAGTGGCTTCTAGTTACGCCACTGTTGTCAATAAAAATATTACCTTGCATAAATAGCTTAAAGTAATAATACAATGATAGCTTGATTTTTGATCACTTGGATATTGCAAATAATTGTTTGAACACAGTTTCTTTAGCACGTAATTAATAAAGACTTAAGGGTATTTTTTTATGTACATAAAGTATGGTGCGGTGGAAAACCAGTTGCTCTGTGGGTGAGAAATATATTTGTCCAAAAGTCTCATTTATTTAAATAAGGCTTTTAACCCTCTGAGTTTTTTATTTTCATTTTTCCCTTATGGTGAAGTTGGTTTGCCCCATAATTACTCCATCAGTCATCATTGGCTATCTATGTATAATAAATGTATCTCAATTGTATAGCACTGTAGAATATGATAGCACTGTATAAATAAAGTATAATAATAAAATATACTCCTTAAGTACATTTTTACTTGAGACTAAAGCAAAAAATGTCATTACAGTTCCCAGGAGAAAAAGGGAAGCTGTTTTTTATAGGATCTCAGCATGGGGAATAAGCCTTTTTTCAGGAACCTATCAAAGCTTTATTAGATGAACATGATTTATCTACTAGAATGTCAGTATTCTTTGTAATAAATATGCCGCAAGAATGCATTCAGTTACGTCACTGGTAACATTTCTTCACATGAAGTACTCCTCTAAAAATAGAAAAACATTATTTTCTAATTAAATAAAAAGTATATTTTGTTTACTAGAAATAGTTTAAGAAATATTTTTGGGAATATAACAAAACAAATAACTTTTTAGTAAGAAAAAACAGCAGCAAGTCAAAATGGGGAGGAATGCCCCCCTCGCCTCTAGTATGGGCAGAGAAAATGAATAAAGGTCCACCATTTCCTTTGTGCCACATGGTGGTGGTAACAACAAGTAATGCCCAGAAATGCCCACTGCTTTCCCCTTGGTGCAAGCAGAATTTAGGGGAGAACTTTCAGTATAGGAAGCTTAGTAAACTGCCATTAGGCAGGTGTTAAGGCTACAAAATCAATTACAGAAGCTGGTTTAATGCAGAATGGTAAATGTACTGTACATCCCACACTAAGAGGCAGATTTCCAAAGACAAACTGGAGCAATTCTGGACCAAACAGCTGCACCATAGGGGATAAATATTCCTTAACCCTTTCAGTGTCAGAAGAGTATTCAACAAATTGAGTTGTAATTTTTGGCTTCCTCTCTGGTATCCAAAGGGTTAATTTCCCATTGCATTAAATGGGTATTTTAAGCCCTTGACTGATAGAAAGGACACCAATGCATTTGTTCTCTATGAGCTGGATACTTCTAAAATATGCAAGGGGTAAAAAACTCCAGATCATTAAATGGTAATTTGTTGTCCCCTGTGATGCAGCTGGTTTGTCCCAGAAATCTTAGTACATTAGCTTCATTTTTTTCATGGGGATTACTCTACTAATTGATCCTTAAAATTCTTTGTTGAGCTATGAAAATAAACAATGTGGTTTGTATATACAGATTGTGTTTTAAAACCAACTGGGAATTAGCATATATTAACTAGAGACAGTAATTCCCTACAATATGCTACATAATGTATTTCATCATGGCAATTGCTTCCTATCTAACAAATATTCTCCACTTGTGTCTCTTGGCTATAGACTTTAAAAGTTTGAATGTTCATTGTGGGAGGAGGCAATCAGGCAAGGAATAGGTAAAGAGACTGTGGTATTTTTGTTTGCATCTCCTAACCACATGGGGTGATTAAGTAGTAGGGCCATCTGTCGTTTGCAGGTCTGGTAACTCATATTTTTTCACACCATCATGGGATTAAGTACCTTTAATCTCTTAGTGGTGCCAGTTTTAGCAAGGCTTCTTTGGACTAATGTCTGAGCTTGTTTGCTTGTAAACATGAAAGCAGATGAGCTTCACATAAGCATTAGTGATGCAAATTATCTTAATCAAATTCTACCTCTCAGGTATGTCAAACCTACATACAGTTTCTGAGGGCCATATTTTCAACATTTAACTCTAAGGGATCTGTCACATGGGAGATACAATTTTAGCAGTTCCATCCCACATTTCTGTTGTCTGTGTTCAGTACCCACCTTACTCCTGCATTCCTCTAGTAATCCTGTCATGGGGGAATGGCTAACATCCAGCAGAATATTACTGGATGATGGCAAAATGCAATGGCCATTTGTTGAAGGCTAAAATTAGCAAAAGATCTTCTTGCAGCATATTTGCTGCAGTCCTGCATGAAGCAGATTAGAGTGTGACAGAGAGGTGATGGAGGCATACAGCGTTACAAGAGTGAGTTGAGCAGAAAGTGAGAGAGACAAGGGAGACAAATAAGAATGTCTACTAGGGAGAGAGAGAAGCATAAGAAAGGAAAGAGACAGGGGCAAGTGAGAGATGCAAATAGAAGTAAAGCTGAGAGAGAAGGGAAAAAGAGACAGGAAAGTGGCAATGGAGAGAAAGAGGGACAAATGGGGAGGAGGAGGCACACATAGATATATGGAAGACAGGGTATGAAGTGAATCACATACATGGGGAAAACATTTTGTATTGTATATTTGTATATTTTCATTTATATAGCGCCAACCGGTGTACTTGGCACTTTACAGATTACATATAATATAGCAGGGGTACAATAAGTGTGGTGATTAAGTGCTTATATAGGCAGTCATAAGGGGAACGACAGGTGAGTATACATTAGGATAAGAGGTCCCTGCCCCGTTGAGCTTACAATCTTGTTTTTATATCCATAAAAAACAAGACAGCTGTGAGGCAAATAATTACAAGAGCTTTCCAGAGCCTGATTCACCAATTGTGTCATTACTTATTTATGTGTCAGTGGGGTGTCCAGATCTAGTAATTGGGACACATAAACATTGCAGGATTTCAAGGGATCCTCATAGGAGCACAGGTGAGACAATCAGTGAATGAGTGTATGTGACAGATGTACCTGTGTTAAGGATATTCACCTGTGGTCATATGATAAGATTCTGAAAAATGCACTGTTGTTATTTCCCAATTTTGTCCCAATTACTGGAGTTGGTAACTTCTGTTCTAAGACATAGTTTATTTGATCATTAGCTTTGTGAGCCAAAGTTGTCATTGTCATTATGACTTAAACTGTATGTATATAGTACTGTAACTTTTTACGTTGTAAATAATAGGAAATAATCACCCATAACATCTGTCTCTGTAAAATTTGGTGTATAAACACCCGTGATGGCATTCAAACTTATAATGGCAAATTACTAATTATTTTCCCAGATCTTTATATTTTTAAAATTGATTTGTACCACATTTACATTGTTTATAGGGAACTGAAATAACTCCTGGCCTGCCAAATGTCAAAAATGTGAAAGAAATAAGAGAGAAGTCCTATTTTATTTTGTTGCAGGAATTTTCATTGTGGGCTTTGCTGTTGTTGACCACTGCTTCTATTAGGACTGCTGCTGCTACTACTGGATTCCTTCATATCATAATCAACAGCATTTGCACAATTCTTCTAACTCATTTCTTCCTCACACACAGAGTGCAGCAGTTAACAGTAGTAACAGTTGTATTGGTGGTGCTTGTTAACTCCACAAAGTACGTTTTTCTTCTCTTTATAGTTCTCTGTTTCTACAGCTTGCTCTATCTCACTTTATCTCAACTTCACCTCACAGAGTGGCAGCAAGTTGTGTATTTCTATAGTAATGTGGTGAGATATATCTCGGCCATAGAAAGAAGGCAGCAGAGGCCAAAGTTCTTGTGAGAAATTCAGAGGATGTAGTGGAAATGCAGAAATTCTATGAATTTTAAACGTGCATTCATTTTTTTGGGAAAAGTGGTAAATCATGGATTTAGAAAGTTACAAAAAAAAGAGACTTCGCTCATCTCTACTATTGTGTGTCTCCCAATAAGAACTGTCATTGTGTATTAGATGGGATTTCAAAGCATTATTGTTAATATTTGTGAAATTGACATACGAAGTTGTTTGACAGTGAAGTCTCATAGACTGGCAGCATATAAATCTGGCCACATAACATTCCTTTTATGGGGTTCTGTGTGGCTTAGTTGATGACACTGAAGTAAAATCTTTATGAACTATAGGCTGTATTCAGTAAGCTAAAGATGTGTAGTTAAGGAGAAAACCCCCTGCGCCACTGGAGAAAATTTTGAATCCTTATATAGTCATTAAATTAATGAGCATTGTATTAAACACAAAGCAGTGCATTGGAGACCTCTCTAGCATCTGAGATGTAAAAAGCCCCATTTATTTTTGTTTCTCTCCAATGGTATATTTGGTAAGCTCCAGAATTTTAACCATTTAGCTTATTGAGACATACGTTCCGTTCCTGATGAAAATATTTGCTAAATGGCAATCTTCAGCTATCTTATGGACAATTCTGCAGTCGCATTCTAATCAAGAGTCTGATTCTGTTTGCCAAATTGCTTTTTTTTTTTTTTTTTTTTTTTAAAGCCCCTTTGCAATCCTTTTGAAGTGTTGGAAAGTGCTCCTTTCCATCCTTAGCCTGAAAACCAAGGAGGAAATAGCCTGCTTAGTCCCCTGTCTAATCCCTCTTGTACATCGTCCACATACCCGGCTACTCAAAGTTCCACCCTCCAATCCCAGATTGCAGTGATCTCTCTGCACCAACAATGGAGGGGTAACCTCCACTCTGTGTCAAAAATAAATAAATAAATAAACAAACAAAAAAGGCCTGAGTATGAGTTTTGAGACTTATGTATAAAAGAAATATGAATACATTCTGGAGCAAAGGAACTGCACTATAAGGTACAGAAAGAAATCCCCCAAATTATTGATTTTATTCTTTTAATGTCTGAGGTGTATAAGCTGGATTCCCATCTTGCACTCAAAGTAGTAGACCTGTGCACAACAAAAAACTCATTTGGTTAGTCAGAATTTCCCCTTCAGTAAATTCTTACATTGGTGTTGGAGGTCCAGATGTGTCCTCAACGCCCTGGGCCTCCTTTATCTTCTGTCAAGAAAGAAAGTAAAAAAAAAGTACAAAGTACCCTCCCAAATCATAAATCATGAATACAGATATAGGTAACATCATCCCTTCAGCAAGACAATGATTGGCTAGCTGTGGAGGTGACATTATGACTATCTGTGACCCCTCCAACTCCAATGGCCTGAGCAGGATTAAGAAGGGATTTTTTTTTCTTATTTTGTAGGAAGTGGCAGGGATGTAACAACACAAGGCCAAGGGCATCAAGGACACCGCTGGACCTCCAACAATAAGGTAAGTATAATTCCTGTTATGATGACTGGTATAAGCATGTATGTAAGAGTTTGAATTAATGAAATGAACAAATGGATTTGAATGAAAGTGTTGAATGTGTTGTTTGTATTTCTGGAATTGCATGATCCATCCCATTTGAGTCTTGTTTAATTTGAATATCACAAAATACTAAATATTGCATTTATTCCAAAACAAATGCACAAGTCTATTAACCCCTTAAGAACCCATGACGTGCGTGGACCATCGTGGGTAAACTTGCGTTAAGGACCCATGACAGTCCTGGCACATCATGGAATTCCCGTGCAGATACATGCTGCTTGGGGGATCCCTGAATCCTTTTAGCAAAAAACAAAAAGGCTCTGTGGACCTTAACTGCCAGCAGTGTGGTCAGTCATTAAGGGGTTGAATAGTGATTTTCACTCTTTAACGAGAAAGAGAGAGGTCTCCAACCCAATGCCCAGAAAGGCACTGGAGGCCTCTTTAATAATCAAGGATTTACAAGACAAAATCAAATTAATGGGATTTTTATTTGTTGTCTATAGTGCAGTTGTTTTTTTCCAGAATTGCTCCACTTTGTTTTTCTGTATAAGGCACAGTGTAGAATGTTGTAAGGAGCCCTATTACCACATACTATGGGACTTATACACCACAACCAACCCATTTGTTTGACTTTTAATAAGATGCATTTAAACACAGTAACTAAAAAGAAGATGAATAATATTTAATTAGAACTTGCAAAAGCAGTCCATATAAATGATTTATATTGTTACTTGATGAATTTAACTATAAACACATTTTAATTGACCTGTTTTTCATTGTTACAATTTAGAGTGGTTGGGATTACTTAGAGAGGCCCCTAGGTGTTTAATTTAGGTGGTCCAAAGTCTAAACCATAAGCAGTAACCCTGAGGATATGCACAATTTGAATTTTGGAGAGTGTACTCATAAATCATTATGGCTAGAGTAGAGGTGTTTTTGTGCTTTATTCTATACAAGATAATAACCAGATCATGTATTTTCCCATGTCAATTCATTTTGCTTGCATGAAGAAAATTGCCCAATCTGTTTTTTTTCTCCTAAAATAAAGTAAGACACTGAATCCACGAGCACAGCATGGATGTTGGCTTGTAAATAATGTGCCTGCAGTTTGGGATATGGACAAAATCATATAATTATATTAATGCATACTGTCACACATACTCTGCCATCATCAGGACCATTTCTAGAATGCGGTGTGACCAGTGCAGTCATATTGGGCCCCATACAAACGGGTACCAGTGTACCCCTCACTCTCAATCATTGCTTCGTAGGCCATGCAGACATACGGTAATCATTCCTTCCCTCCTCCCAAAAAAACAAAACAAAAACAATTTGGCTGTGAAGTTTCACTGTCACTTGACATGTGGAGCCCTTTTCAGGTCACCACAAGCAGTGCCACTCAGACACTTCCTGGTCTGAGCAGCAGGACCAGCATGAAAGGGGAACTGCTGTTATGGGGGGTCAAGGAGGTAGAAAGCATTCCTGTGTCAAAGCAAAGAGATTAAAGTTGCAATGTGCTCTGTTTTCAAAGGGGTCTGCTGCATCTGTAGTGACTTAATGTAAAAGAAGGACTTACCTAGGTAGGAGTCCATCATACAGAAGCCTGGTATGTCTGTAGAATTACTGCATGTAATAGAAGGGCTCCCAGGTGCCCCTAGGCAAGACACTCTAGGCACTGTTAGCTCTGCCCATGGCCACACCCCCACTCTTCCTGTGACTCCATCCCCAGTCTCCCCCACTGTTTTCTAGCACAGAAAATCTTTAGTCTATAAAAAGCAAGAATGGAAAAAGCTTCAACCCTTTGGTTGCCAGAGAGATCTCCAATGCATTGCAAAGCAATGCATTGGAGATCTCTCTGTATGCATTGGAGATCTCCTGGCAACCAAGGGGTTTGTATAATAACCAGTAAAATGGTATATAAACTGGTGCAGAAACAGTGAGGTTGCACTGGCCACACCCATAACTCAGAATGAGGTTGTAGTCAACACAACTGATGAGCCCCTCAGCATTTGGAGCTGTAGGCAGGTGCCTACACTGCCTATTAGGAACTCCAGATTGATCATACAAAAGTCAGGTATATCAGTATGATTAATGTTTGTTACAGTTATTCATACAGCAGTTAGATATCCCATTTAACACCTAAAGAGAGTAGTGATCATTGAGGCCAAATGATCACTTGTACAGTAATTAAAAACTCATGCATTCCCCCAAATACAATACCTGTGTATTACCCTACTATCATACAGTTCTTGGCCAGTTATACATACAAGTTTATTGCTGATATATTGTGTTTACTGTTCAGACAGAATTATGTAATTGTGCATTGTCCTTCTGGTCTCATGCAATACTCTACTGGTGTCGTAATGGTGAATTTCCCTGCTAGTCTTGTGGTGCTTGTTACATGCATGTCGCATGAAATTGTATCTCTCGCTTTTAATCTCATATACTGGTGTATTGCCCCACTGGCCTTTTGTAATATTCTGATAGTCTGATATAGTGGTATGAGATCAATATGTGCCAATACAAAAGACCTGCAGGGTCACTTCATAGCATAATACCTCTGGTTGTCCAGGGGGTTGTGCATGCTGCTACTAAAGGTGTCAGATTGTTTAGGTTACCTGAAGTATCACATATATCTTTATGACACATATCATGGACTTCCCCTTTAGTCATCAGGAGGTTAATATATGCATGTACACAGTGCTAGTAAAGGTGTTATTTTTTTAGTTTTACCTGATATACCACAAATCAATGCAATATATGCTATTTTCCCTTTTGATAAAGGAACATCAATATTTTATTCAAAATAGAAATATCAGGCAAACAGAAGAAAAGAAGAGGGCGCAATAATTAGTGTAGTATTAGGGGTCACTGGATAGCCTCCTGATGAAACGGTCGGATCAATTATGAAATGTGTTGAGGGATTAGTACTTGACTTTTAATATACTTATGGGTAAAGTGCAGTATCATGTTAGCCATAGAAAATGCAGGAGACTGTTAGAATAAAAATTATACCTTTATTGACTGAGTGGCTTTGGATGCAAGCTGTCAAGACAACCAGGTCTCTTCTTCAGGCATAATGAGAATGAAAGCATAATAAAAATGAAAGCTGAATGCACAATACATGACTTTAAAACTTGTGCACATCATTTTAAAATTATGTGCAAGTGTTTTAAAGTCATGGATTATGCATTCACAATTCATTCTTATTATTCCTGAAGAAGAGACCTGGTTGTCTTGAAAGCTTGCATCCAAAACCTCTCAGTCAAACAATAAAGGTATCATTTTTACTATTCACAATTTATTGTAACATACGTCTGTTGTAAGGCACTGCATACACTGTGTGGTACCATAAAAATAAAAATATACATACATACTATTCCGGTCTCCAGTATTGATTTAAACAGAGTTTTTAATTGGGAGATTTGGAGATTTTTCTAGCATTTAGGGAGTTATAAACCCCATTTAAAGTGATCTTATTAACTATAAACAACTTTGGTTACAAAGTTCCTTATATGTTTTATTAGCCAGTTGCATTTAAAAACTAGTTTTGAGGTATTTATGTATTATGCCAATTAAGGCATGGTGTGCAGGCACATCCTGTATTAGTCCTAATTTATATTCTCGCCCACTGACATTGCTTTGCAAACCATTGCCTACCTCCCTTTATACTAAAAGGATTAAGTGTCAGGGAGTGGTGACTGTGGGGGCTTATACAGGAAGTGCCTGTATGTTATACATTAACTAGCATAGTCTAAAAATCTAAAGAACTAAAAAACTAGTTTTCTAAATAACAAATTGCTAACACAACATACAGGTGATTTTTTCAAAAATCTTCACATTTATTTCTAGGTAATAGGGTCCCTTTAAAACTCTTTAAGTGTCAGAGAGATATTCAACGCATTGGATCGCAATGCAGTGGGTATGTCCCTGGAACACAAAGGGTTAAAGGGATAGTATTACTTCAAAATTACTATCCCTCATATTGTAGCCCTTAATAAACTGAGTTAAATGACACCAGCGGCATCTCTCAAACCTTTATGGTGTAAGATATAGCTGCTTTCAAAGTTTCCTCTTCCCTGCTGTCAGCGTTCTGCTGCCAGCAGGGGAATCCGGTCCCGGGACAGGAGGAGGCTCTTAAACAGAGCCGATATCTCGTTATGGAAGGAAAAATGATTCATTGAAACAGTCTTCTATGTGTGGTGTGGTTACCAAGCACACGTAGAAGACTGTTTCAATGAATCATTTTTCCTTCCATAACGAGATATCGGCTCTGCTGAAGAGCCTCCGCTTGATTCAGAGACCGGATTCTCCTGCTGGCAGCAGAACGCTGACAGCAGGGGAGAGGAAACTTTGAAAGTGGATATCTCTTATACCATAAAGGTTTGAGAGATGCCGCTGGTGTCATTTAACTCAGTTTATTAAGGGCTACAATATGAGGGATAGTAATTTTGAAGTAATACTATCCCTTTAAATGAATTGGACTTTAGGTAATTGTTATTTGTGCCTATGGTGCAGGTGGTTTACTCTAGATTTGCTTAAATTCTTCTTAGAATATCAGCCTCACAGATATATAGATAGATGATAGACAGACAGGCACAGATAGATAGATAGATAGATAGATAGATAGATAGATAGATAGATAGATAGACAGACAGACAGACAGACAGACAGGCAGACAGACATATAGATAGATAGATAGATAGATAGATAGATAGATAGATAGATAGATAGATAGATAGATAGATAGATAGATAAAGATCCATATATGAATTTTGTGGAAATGTAAAACCGTTACTCAAAATTATTTAATGACATCAAACAACCTCATAATAAAATATTTTTTTTATTTGTTTGTTTGTTTCATGTTTGTTTTATAGTCCTCAAACCTTGTTCATATTGTATAAATAGATTAAAAGCAGTTGTTAAAAGTTTAAGTGCTGACATTAGACTATATACAGTTTTATGTCATTGGGAAGATGTAGAGAAGATTACCTTTAAAAGACACACTAAACCCCAGTCAGCTTTAATAGCTTTAAGTGAAATACTACACCAGGCAGGATGTCACAAACCTCTTTGAACTTGATGTATCACTTGAATATGATGCTGCCGATTACACTGATTAGTTTATGTGGTGCCAGCCTCCCAGTGGCACTTAATGAAGATACGTCTTTATCTAGTACTTTAAAAGAGGATAGGGAATTGTTTGTCAAGCATAAACTGCATGCTTAACCACAAGCAGAGCGAACTTAGTTAAAGAAGATATAATATTTCTGAGACAACATGCATAAAAGGTATTAGTGCCAGACTGCTCACGGAAGATAAAAGGAAATCAGCTGAAAGAGATGCAAAATGTTGCAATTGTTGGCAAAATTGGAACGTCTGTTTTTCGTATTTATCTACTGAGTTTTGAATAATTTTCATGTAGAGAAACTTTGATGAAAAAGTGTTTGTCTCAGATTCCCAGTCATAGAACCCCTGTAAATGTTTTTTTTAGTTTTGCAGGACATCCATAAAGTGATCTTTGTGTTTACATGAAGAAGACTAGTTTTTGCAGTGGACCTTGATGGACTTTTTATTAACCCTTGGAGAGCCAGAGAATATATTCAGTTCATTGTCCCTGGCACTCAAAGAGTTAAAACAGTGTCACTGTTAAATTGCACTGCTATTTTGCTTGCACTGATGCACACATTATTTAGACATGGAGGCTGATGTACTAAAGAAAAGTGGTGTGATCCTGTGCAAACCAAGTAAACTATAGAAAACAAATAAACATTCCAAAAAATACCACTTTTTGAGTGCCATAGAGGTATCCAAAGTATTGCATTGTAGTTCACTGGATACCTGTCTAGCACTCAAAAGACTACATGGAACTTTCAGCTACTTTAATACTAGGGACATCTCTATTGCATTGCAAAACATGGTGCTGAGATCTCTTTAGCATTCAAAGGGTTAAAAACCCCACTGAAATCAAAGGAGATTTTTATTTGTTCCCTGTGGTGCAGTTTGCTTGCCCCAGAATTGGCCTCATGGAGTTGCTTGTTTTGTATTGCCATAATGTTTGTATGCTAAGGCGGCATGTACAAAATTAGCTGAATTTAAATTTGTTTTTTTAACAACCTAAATCTCAGACATATAGGGCTGGATTCAAATGCAGGATATACATGTTACCTCCTGTTTTTCCAAAAAATTTCCTATGGAAGTCTATGGGGAAACCTGGAGATAAAAGCGGAGATAAAATTAGCACCTGCATATGAATCCAGGCCATGATATACAGAGGCATGTGTATAGTCACGAGAGCTGCAAAACTATATCTTTGCTACAGATACAAAGTAAACACGTACACCCGGATTCAAATGCAGGTGTTAATTTTATATCTGCTTTTATCTCCAGGTTTCCCCATAGACTTCAATAGGAACATTTTTGATAAAACGGGAGGTAATATTTATCTCCTGCATTTGAATCCAGCCCAAGAAGTATGTGCATCAAATCCTGACCTTTAACAACAAATCATCTGTGACTTACTATAGATAACAAACAGTGTGGTTTAGTTGCATGTTTGTGGCAGACACACCACTGCTGTCACAACATCTGTTGTTTCTGGGTGTTTTAACTGAGCTGTGTATGTCCAGACACACCATATCTGTTTCCCTCAATAAAATCTGTTGTTTCTGAATGTTTTAATTACAAAAAAAAAATGAAAACAGTTTTACTATTCCAAAAAAATGTTCACATAGGCACTGTCCAATCCATAGTCGCTGACCTGCATTAATCCACTCAGTGTCCAGTCCATAGTAGCTGACCTGCGTTTATCCAGATACACCACTGATGGCTCCATAAAATACACTTGTTGTTCCTGAGTGTTTTGCTATAATGCAAAAAAATTAAATGTAAAAATAAAAATTATAAATAAATAAACTGTTAAAAATGTATTTCATAATTTTCTTTATCAATAGTTACTATAATGTCTGGGAGTGCTTCCACTTCTCATGGTGTGGCTATGTCGGGAGGTGGCCATGAGAAAGCAGCAGCCAGATGAACACTAGTATATCAGGCCCTTTTAAACAGAAGCATTTTTCTCAGCAGTACTGTCAGCTGCAGGCAGAAGCATCAAGCAATATAGGGTAGTGGTACAGAGCGAAAATACCATCTAATTTTAGTAAGTAAATATATTGTTAACTAGGTGATGCTCTTGAGATGTAACTAGCCGTAAAACAGACAACATTGCTTTTGTTTGTGCTCAGAGCCTCTCACATCTTCTGGCTTATATATTCTTAACTAGACATTAATTTGAATTAAAATCAGGTACCTTAACATAAAATACAGTATAAAAGAGATTGTATCTGAGAATGAATATAAAACTTCAATAGAGACTTGTATTCAAAAGATGGACGAGATACCCATGTAGAGCCTCCTCAATGAACTCAAAGATGTTATTTCCAAATCTTTACATCCCTCCTCCACCTCCTCATCTGTGCTGCTGTTAATATATTTGTCCTGGCTTTGTCTGTTATACTTCTCCGCAGCAGGAGCCATAGGTGTTATTTGGACTGAACTAACTGTTGGCACTGGCAGTAGCACACTCTCTGACACATAAATAACTTCACTACTTCTTTTTTCTGCCCTTGAGCCCTGGGAACTTTTTAAAGTGCTTCTGCTGCTTCTAGTTGTTGCACCTTTAGCCTGCTGATAGTGTGTCTCCCAGTCAGACCTGTGGTTGTGCTTCAGGTGGGATCTCATAGAGGAGGTGCATAGGTGTGAGCCTGCTTTCCCCCTGCTCACATACTTTTTGCACAGACAGATAGCAACATGCTTAGCTTGAGGATCCTGAGTGAAGTATTCCATACTGTGAACTTTGTGGAATTAAGGGTTTCTGAGGAGGTGCTGCTGCTATTACTACTACTGGGGCTAGATGTTGATACAATTCTACTGCCAAAACTACTAAGTGTCAAAGGTGCAGCACTTACAGCAGCAGCAACAGAGGCAATCGTCATATCTAACATTGTAGATATTAAACCCTTAACAACCCTTGACGGTCATAGTACGTTAAGGGTCGATCTGACTGACCGACCCATGACATACTATGACCGTCATGGAATTCCGGGCTCCCCCCATGACTGTGGTCCTTAACTGACCGCACCACGCCGATCGGCCGGTCATTAAGGGGTTAATAACCTATGTAGCTGGGTACTCATAACAGGTGTGTGTGGCTGAGTGGGACTTGGACTTTGAAGAAGCGATAATGCTGATGATGAATGATAGGGTGACTGTGTGCTTTTTGACATCTGTGCTTGTCCAGGGTCAGACTTTCCAATGGCTCTCTCAAACAGTTTATAGATAGACACAGTGCTCCTTAAAAGTGGTAGAAGATTCAGCCTTTGACTTTCTGCAAACCTTATAGCCATTTCATCATCCTCACTCTCAACTTCATCTGTATCTGAACAAGAGGAGGATGCTGGAGGTATATATTCTAGATCTGCATCATCATCATCAGTCATCATTAGGTCATCTTCAGCAGCATCAGCATCACCTGACAGTTTTTGCCCACTACTACTCTTATATTCCTGTAAGCTTTTAGAGGTCTCAAACAATTTATTTTTACTTTTACTATAACGAAGTTCGCTACTACTTTGAGGATAGGTGTTTTGGTGCTTGTTTGTCTCACTATCTGATGCAGCAGGCGGTTGTAATGTTCCTGTGGGGTAGGAACCAGGGTAGCCTGGTGTTGGTTCAGAAGCTCGGGAGCAATGCTAGAGGGTGATGCTTGTGTTCGAAGACGGCGTGCCAGGTACCCCCTTGCTGCAGCCGAAGCTGGGTATAGGTGCTGGTTGCAAAACCAGATTGTTCCACTCCAATTGAGCTGGGGTGCAACCAGGATGGGAGGACACTGGGATCCGTTGGGAACCAGAAGCAGAGAAAATGGAGATAACAAAGTCCAGAACAAGAGTACTAGAAGACTGATCACCAAGCCGGGTCGAAAACCAATGGAACAGAATATCAGAGTCCAAGAGAAGCCGTGGTAAGGACTCAGGAGTGAAACAGAGGTCAAGCCAGGAATCAGATAAGCAGAAGTCAATGGAAGCAGTGGTCAAGCCAGAAATCAGATGAGCTGCGGTCAATGGAAGCAGAGGTCAAGCCAGGAATCCGATAAGAATCAAGCATAAACATACACAGCAAGCATATGGAACGGGCGACTGGAAGAGAAATCTCAGGGTTTAAATAGCCCGGGAAGATGGGCTCGTCTGTGTCTCTCACTGGATTGGTTTCTTCTAAATGAGATCCGAGCTGAGTTATTAAGGCTGTGGCCGCTAGAGTCGGCACGCCGCGCATGCACAGTGTGGCTGCGCCAAAAAGAGGATCATGGAACCTGTAGTCATCCGGGTGGCCGCAAGGAAGCGAACCGCAGGAGAGGTTGGCAAAAGACTGACGTCGGCAGAAGCCATGAGCCGACTGAGAGACAGGAGGATTTCGGCAGTGGGACCATGAGCTGCATGAAAACGGGACTCAGAGGCAGCGGCTGCAAGCCGCAGGGATGGCGACAGTGGTTCAGCTGCTACAACTTCCTCTATTATGCCATCGTCAGCATCATCATCACTTAAATGTGACTTGTTGTCATCTTCAGTGTTCTTTTTATATGGTTCTTTATTTCTACTGGCACTGGTGGTTAGGGGAGGGTGAAAAATGCGAAAAATTTCCCGTGAAAAATTTTGCAAAAATGTGCCGATTTTTCGCTTTTCCTGCGAAAAATGTCTCCTTTGTGCCTATGCAAAAATGTCCTTCTTTGTGCATATTTTAACAAATAATCCACCTATGTTAACACATTTTTCACCTATATTTCCTATAGGTACTACATGTCCCACTGTAATATTACTTCTTCTGAGGGCTGAAGTTTAGAAATAAGTGTCTGAGTCAAAATATGGCTTGAAAATGTGTTAGCATGTAAATGCATTTGTCCTTTGCCTACTACACTTTCTTACTGAAGTGACACTGGCACATATTCAGGATGATCAAGTAATAAAAAAAATAAAGTACAACCTACAATGTGGCAGATATGTATTGTAGTGGTGGTGGTGGGGGGGCTGGCATGGTGTGATTTATGTATGTATTTTTACCATTGTCATACTCTATCCTCCTTCTCAGATTACTGACACATATTACTTATCGGTCATAGCAGTGGTCCCAAGTGGGGTAGATGGTTACAACCCTTCTTCACATCCGTCCTCCATCTCCTCATCTGTGCTGCTGTTAATATATTTGTCCTGTCTTTGTCTGTCATGTGTGGTTTCTGATACTACTACAACTACTGGAGCTGGATATTGATGTAATTCTACTGCTGCTACTACTAGGTGTCAAAGGTGCAGCACTTATAGCAGCAGTACCAGAGGTATTCGTCATATCTAACACAAACTGTGTTGTTGGGTACTCAAAACAGGTGTGTGTGACTGAGTGAAACTTGGACTTTGAAGAGGCAATGATGCTGAGGATTACTGATAGGGTGATTGTGTGCTTTTTGTACTTGTCCAGGGTTAGACTTTCCAATGGCTTTCTCAAACAGTTCATAGACAGGCACAGTGCTCCTTAAAATGGGGAAGATACAGCCTTTGACATACTGCTAACCTTATACCCCTGTCATCATCATCACTCTCAACTTCATCTGTATCTGAACAAGAGAAGGGTGCTTGAGGGATATATTCTAGATCTGCATCATCATCATCAGTCATCATTAGGTCATCCTCAGAAGTATAAGCATCACCTGACAGTTCTTGCCCACTACTACCCTTATATTCTGCTAAGCTTTTGGAGGTCTCAAACAATTTATATTTACTTTTACTATAACAAAATTCGCTACTACTTTGAGGACAGGTGTTTTGGTGTCTCACTGTCTCATGCAGCAGGCAGTTCAGCTGCTACACTTTCCTTTTGCCAGCATCATCAACACTTGAATGTGACTTGTTGTCATCTTCATTATTCTTATATGGTTCTATATTTCTACTGGCAGTAGTGGTGCTGGATCTAGTTTAGATGGGATCTTGACAAACTTCATCCTCCCGTGGAGTAAAGGGATCATCATCATTGATGATGCACACACTGCAACAACCATTGCTGCAGTAGGTTTTTGGACTACTACTTTACTCTCACGTCCCTACACTGCTCCACCCCTCCCCCTTCCCCTTTTTTTAATTTTTTATTTTATTTATTTTATTTTTTTTAAGTTGTCTACCCTGTTGTCTTATCACAGTCTGTCCAAAAAAAATTATAACTGAAAAAGAAAATCAACAATGTCTTTCACAGAATTCCCCACCCAGCACAGGGACAATAACAGCAAGATTAGCAAGCAAATAGGTTGCCTGTGTCTTGCCTGTCAGTCATATGGAATTTTGGAGTATTTGGGGGACAACCTCCTTCCTCCCTTCTTATCCCCTAGAGTGCCCCCAGACTCCCCTAATACAGAGAACACATGTGCTACCTAAATGACTTCCTAAACTAAGCTTCAGTTCCCCTTTATTTGCCTATCTCCTCTAGCTAAAAAACATGCTGCTCTCTCCTCTCACAAACAAACACAAAATGGCTGCTGTGAGAGCCTGACAGAGTTTTATATGGCTGTAGAAAATTTTTGTGTGGTGTAGAAATATTTCTACCCTTTGATTTCAATGGGCGGAAAAGGCGGAAAAAAGCAAAAAAAAATGGCACTTTTCGTTGGAAATTTTTCACCAAGCGGAAAGTGCCATTATTCGCCGATTTCATTTTGAGGCGAAAATTTTCACCCATCCTTACTGGTGGTGCTGGAACTAGTTTTGCTGGGACCATGACAAACTGCATCCTCCCTTGGAGTAGAGGGATCATCATCATTTATTGCACACGTTGCAGCAACCATTGCTGCAGACAGTTTTTGAACTACTACTTTAATCTCCTATCCCTGCACTGCTCCACTCCTCCCCCTCCCCCTTCCCCTTGGCATTTGCTGGACATTACTCAACTACACTGTGTGTTTTTACTCTACAGTACATAACACAACTGATGGAGCTGTATGATGCCTTGTCTAAGCCCGGTCAGCTGTCTGTCACTGTCATCTAATATATTTAATTATTTATTTATTTATTATTTTTATTGTTTTACGTTTTTATTGTATTTTTTAAAGTTTTGCACCCTGTTGCCTTATCACAGTCTGTCCAAAAAAAATTATAACCGAAAAACAAAATCAACAACTTCTTTCCCCAGACTTCCCCACCCAGCACAGAGATAATAACAGCAACATCAGGAAGCAAATAGGTCCCCAGCTGCCTGTGTCTTGCCAGTCAGGGTACAAATGTCCTAACTAAAAGATTCCCTAAACTAAACTTCCATTCCCCTATCTTCTCCAGCTCAAACAGCATGCTGCTCTCTCCTCTCACAAACACAAAATGGCATTCTGTGAAAGCCTGACACACTTTTATATGGCTGTAGAAAACTTTCATGTGCTGGAGAAAATTTTTTCTTCACAATGATTTCAATGAACAATGAGCTAGGCAAAAAAGGCGGGAGAAAGTGGAAAAACTTTTCATGGGAAATTATTTGCCAAGCGGGAAGTGCCATTATTTGCCGATTTCAGTTTGAGGCAAAATTTTTCTCCCATCCCTAGTTATTATATAATTATAGATGTGCATAATACATTGACTTTTTAAGTTTACTCACTAATATTAGTCAAAGTAAAAACATCATACTTCACAAAAAAAAATGCAAAAAAATGAATGCATTGCATATCAGTGCCTCTAAAAATTATGTTCCCCTCAAGAATAACTTGTAATTTGTGTGGGGAAATCTCCTGGGGAAGGCCTAAGAGTGGGCCAAGTTCCATGTAATTTGTTTGAATAAATCTTGTTCAAATTTAATTCCAGAGAATGTGGTTAGGGCCTTCCCATTTGACAACAGTGTTGCATAAATGTCTTCCAGCAATGAAAATTTTACTTTAAATAATTTTTTTGTTTTGCTGAGTGAGGAAACATTTTTTACCCCAATAATTCAGATTAAAAAAAATTCTGTCCTTGCACAACTATAGCATTAACCTTTTCAATTTTCTATATCTGTAATATAGACATATATATATATATATATATATATAGAGAGAGAGAGAGAGAGAGAGTGAGAGAGAGAAAGAGAGAGACAGAAGTATGTTATATCTAGAAACCTTACCATGCATACCTTCCCTCATCCTCCCACCAATCCCTTTGATCTTTGTGTCGTGATCAGGGATTGGCCATGGTGCACTAGGACCTTATTTTCCTCAGCCCGTTGCCTGTCTCTTCCACCTCTTCCCCCATCGGACGGGTGTAGGTGCTCTAGCCATGTGGATCTCAGACCCTACCTGTGCTGTGCTGTAGCTCATGAATGTCCAAACATAGGCAAGGTAATTGGGCTGATATTGTAATTTTTTTAATTGGCTGGGATTTGAGCTTGCGTTAATAAATGCTTTGTCAAATGATGATGTCAGATGTCAGCTGTTTTTCCTTTGATCTTATTGGTTCACTCATTATTCTTCTTTCCAAATTATGCACGGTATGGAAAATCAGCTGCTGCTATGCACATTACACATCAAGTTACATTTGTGCAGCCATTGCCAGTAGCTTAAACTGGTGTAGAGTGACAGGATAAACCCAGGAAAACATTATGATTTCTATGAGTTTTTTTTTTCCATTACTGAGTGTTTTGCAAAGTTTTATTATGGGAATATATGTTATTGAGGTTATTATAGGTCAGACATTTTTTTAATCAATAGAGCCAATTTGTGTCCAAAGGGCACTTTATATAGTCACTGGCTTTGGGTCCCAGTGAAAACTATAGGATCATCACCACCTTTTGAATTGAATAGAGAGTGCAGTTTCATCGAAAAAGAACAGTAAAATATATGGTGTAATAACTTTGGTATTAACCCTTTCAGTGCTAGAGGGGTACTCAACACATCGCTTTACAAGGGTTAAAAATCTTTGAGAGATGGGAATAGTCTTGTATCACACATGCACACATGCATGCACACACAATCTTGCAAACACACACCTCTCTATCTATCTATCTATCTATCTATCTATCTATCTATCTATCTATCTATCTAGATATGAGATACAAAATGATGTCAAACCACCATGTAATGTGAACACTTGTAGGTCTTTTGAAGATGAAAAAATGTCCGTGTTGATTTATCTAGCTATAACTAGATAGAAAACCTAGAGCTTAACAATCTTATTCACTTTAACCCCTTAAGGACGGCCGATCGCGCATGTGGCTGTCACTTAAGGACCATGGAATATTTTTTTTTGTGGCATCTGCTTCTGGGCTCCCCGAAGGCGTGCAGCCGTGCAGGGAGCCCAAAATTCCATGACTGTCCAGGACCGTCATGGGTCCTTAACGGAAAACAACCCATGACAGTCCTGGCATGACAGTCCTGGACCGTCATGGGTCATTAAGGGGTAAAAATATTTCACTTATCGTTCAATTTCTCACACTGTTTTATGTTGCATTTCATATATGTAGCGCTTTCATGTTTGAATCTTGTTTGTTGTTTTCCAAAAACTAACTTCACAACTTCAAAGTGGCTGAGTACATATGTTACAAATCAGCATGTCATCCTTGATGTACAGCAGCGTCAAAATGCCAAAATAAATACAATAAAAATAAATAAACAAATAAATAAAAGTGTGTTACTATATAGTATTTGCAAGTGTTCACAGTTTACGTGCCTGAATATTTGCTGATTTTATGTAATGATTAAAGGAACTGAAATACAAACTTCCAACTAATCTTAATCTGACCTGACAATTTGCATAAATCTTCACTTACAGCTGGATGTCATATTCATGGAGGTAGACATTACTGATTCTGCTGAAGTTAATGGGAGATGCTCTAAAGTGCAGTAATGGGTCAGTTGGCAATATGGAGCTGAATTCATATCAGTGGCACTTCGACAATATGCACTGAGATTTCTTTGCCATCATATGCCTTTGAATCTGCTACCAATCCACCAACAATGACATGAATCCACTATGGCTTTAACAGGTTTAGGATTTTACTTTAACTAATTCAACAATTGCTCATTTGCATATGTTAATGTGTATGGTAGCCACATGTACTAAGCTCTGATAGTACTCTCTGTTTGTTGAAGTTCACAGTCCCAACATCGCTAGCTGGAGGGCGGCGATATTGGGATCTCCCTATAATTCTCTATGGAGACATAGGACAGTCTGATGTCTCTGCTTTAGAAAACAGACACAGCAGTTGCCCTCCCTTACCCCGTTTAATGCCATAGGGATGTGGATTGCACAACTTTGTACCACTGAAAAGGTTCCAAAATGAGACAATGGCAGTTATCAATCTCAGCTTCTTTGCCCTTCTGTACTGACTACACCAGAGATCAAGGGATCAGTGAATGCAATAGAGGGAGCAGGGCTCAAAATTTCCACTCGCCACTAGCCAATTGCGAGTGAAAATTTAGCCCTGGCTAGTAGAAATTCAGCCCTGGTGGGTATGCTATGGCTTGAAGTGGTGAGTAACTTTTCAGATCTGGCTAGTAGCAAAGGACTTCAAATTTTAAGCCCTGAGAGGGAATACCAGATGCATGTTTCTTTGCTTTTGTAAGTGTTCCTGAGCAGGGAGCTCAGTGCAGATTGAGCGCACATGTTTATATTGCAATTTATTCTCTTTTCACTTTACATAGTGTCTGATCCCAATGGGGCATTCACACTTCAGAGTCTCACACTATCACTGCTCTGACTATTTGATAGCCTGAGCATTGTTCTGTCATATTACATATCACTCCTCCGTTAGATCTCACCAACCATCAGTATTCCCTACATGGGCATCCGGAGGGGGGGCAAGGGGGGCACTTGCCCCCCCCCTACAATTACCCCCCTCCATATAAATAAAGGGGCTAGATGGGCTGGCCTGGGGATCATATTATGGCTTTGCCCCCCCTGGAAAAATGTCTACGGACGCCACTGATTCCCTATACTTTATGCTCATAGTCTCAGTGTCATGGATTTGGATTATTTGATATAGGGGAGTCTTCTACAAACATATCCAATTTTCTGCCTTGCCTTTTATAACCACACCTTTTACTTTTTTTGTATGCCTGGCATTTTATTTGTTTTTTGGTCTATTAAACGGACTACACTGAGAAGCTGTGGTGCACTTTCTCTCCTTTTTTTTCTTTGCTTCATTGCTGAGTTTTTTGGGACTTGTGAGTCCTGTGTTTACCTAAATCAGCTGATTGGAACATAGCTGGCTCAGCTGGTTTAACCACTACAGGACCCTTTTTCTTAACCACTACAGAACCTTTTTTTGCCACTGGGGTGTGCAATCCACATCCCTATGGTACTGAAAGGTTTAAGAAGTGATGCTGTTTGTGGTGTTGAAGTCTAAGACGATCCTAAGCAAGTGGGGGAGTAGAGAGGATGTGCACAGACTTCAGGGTTGTGAAACTGCTGGTGATGTGTAAGGGAGGGTATCTCTTACACATCACCAGCATTCTGACAACCATGCATGCTAATAACTTAAGCCCCCCTCCTTCGTCTTGCATCCCTAAATTTTAGTGTATATGGTGATATGTGTTTCCATCTCTAAGATGATGTTCTCTCCCCACACTGCCAGACACACCACATAGTGCATCTGCCCCCCAGATTACAAACTTCTCTCTCAGCAGTCTTTTTAGGAGGCCTTCAGTGGGAGGATTTTGTAGACATCTAAAGAAGCATGATATCTGCCCCTGTGGACATGGCATCCAGTTCTTACTAATGAGGGCTAGTCAGCCCTGGTCCTCAAGAGCTCCCAACAGTGTATGTTTTCAGTATTGCCCAGATGAATTCATTCTTCACTCATTTTAATTTGTCCAGCTGGGACATAGTGGCAACATGCACTGTTGATGCACTGTTGATAGCTTATTAGGCCCAAGGTTGGCTACCCCTATATTACAGATTAATTTTGGAGAACCAATCCACACAAACCTTGTTTTTAACTATACATATTCTGCAAGTGGAAATGCCTATAGTTTTTAATATTTTATTTACATATTCACCTCTTTTTACAGTTTTATGTCCCTGACAGTGGTCTCATAGCTCACAACACACTTTCTGTTAGGGACTGCAAAAGTAGGAAGAGTGAAACAAGGAAACTATATCTATGCAGTAGGAAAGAAAGACTGAATCACATACTGTTGCAGGAATAGTGTTACTTTGTATCACTATCCCTACATTCACAGTAAGATCTCTGAAAAAAGAAACTCAGAGACCATCACTGTCATAGACATAAAAGTATAAAACACTGGTAAAGCTGGGGGAAGAAATATAGGGGATTTACATTTTCCCCTGTGGTGCAGTTGGTTTCCTCTTTAGTGGTTCCTCTTTACCATATTGAATAGAGCTGACAGAAAAAACCCAAAAGTTATCTTCCCTTGACCAATCTGTCTCCAACTAATATTAAAAAGGAAAAAAAAAATCAAAGGAAAGTTGCTGGAATATTTATGAACACCTGTAGTCATTTGATTTGTAGTATATTTAAAAACACAGCTCAGGCAACATAGGAGAAAAATGATTTGTACTTGAAAGTGTATCAGGCTGCATATGAAATATATAAATCCTAATCTTGGCCAGAAATGAGCCTGGGGTTCTGATGCATGCCTGCCTTCCTGCCAGTGTGCATACATAAAAGGAATATTTCAACTGCAGTTATGACATACAACCAACCTTCTACTTGTCAGAAACTGGATTCCACTATGTCATGCTTGCAGGTGTACATACCCTGATCACTGTTCCCATGTGGTAATATCATCTAGCACCTCAATGCTTTTCTGTGTTGGTATTTCCAAAAGTCATGTTTAATATTCTCATTAGTTGGCCTTATTTAGTTGTAAAATTAACCCTTTGCATGGCAGAAGGGTACCCAATGCATTGCTTTGCAATGCGATGGGAACCCCTCTGGAACTCAAAAGGTTAACCGTCTGAATGCCAGAGGGGTACGCAATGCATTGCAAAGCAATAACTAAAATAACTTGTTTTTCTCTGGGGAAATCTACTAATGAAAAGGATTTAGGAGTAATGGTAGACAATAGACTTAGCAGTAGCATGCAGTGCCAGCTGGCAGCTGCAAAGGCCAATAAGATATTGGCATGTATTAAAAGGGGTATTGACTCAAGGGAGGAAGATATAATTATGCCTCTTTACAGGTCCATGGTAAGACCCCACCTAGAATATGCTGTTCAATTCTGGGCGCCCTTTCTGAAGAAGGACATTATGGAACTAGAGAGAGTGCAGAGGAGGGCTACAAAACTAGTAAGGGGAATGAAATGTTTTAGTTATGAAGAGAGGCTAGAAAAGTTAAACTTGTACACACTAGAGAAACGGCGTCTTAGAGGGGATATGATAACACTATATAAATATGTTCAAGGCCCATATAAAGGGCTTTCAAAAGACCTGTTCATTAACAGAACAGTACACAGGACAAGGGGCCACCCGCTTAGACTTGAGGAAAGGAGATTTAGTCTACAACAGCGGAAGGGTTTCTTTACAGTAAGGACACTAAAGGTATGGAATGCACTTCCGGAGGAGGTGGTGCTATCAAATACATTAGATGCCTTTAAAAGGGGCCTGGATACTTATTTAAAAGAGCATAATATAGAGGGCTATGCACGTTAGTATTGGGATTAATATTTAGTTAGGGCTTGTTGATCCAGGGAGAAGTCTGATTGCCATTTGGAGTCAGATGCCTTCTTTTGGGTCAGCGATGGTAAACAGGAATAGGAAAAGGGTTGAACTGGATGGACGCAAGTCTTTTTTCAACCTAAATTACTATGTAACTATGTAACTATGTAACTTAAAACAAAAACAACAACTTCTTTCCCCAGACTTATCCAGCACAGAGACAATAAAAGCAAAACAAGCAAGCAAATTAGACCCCAGCTGCCTGTGTCTTGTCAGTCAGACACACAGAATTTTGGGGTATTTGGGGTCAACCTTTCTCCCTTCTTCTCCCCAGAGTGCCCTCAGACTTTCCTAATAAAGAGAACAAACGTCCTATCGAATTGACTCCATAATCTAAGCTTTATTTCCTATCTTCCCTAGCTCAAAAATGTGTTGCTTTCTCCTCTCACAAACACAGAATGGTATGCTGTGAGAGACTGACACCCTTTTATATGGCTGTTGAAAAGTAGAGAAAACTTTGATGTGGTGTGGAAACATTTTTCTTCCCATTGATTTCAATGTAATAAGCTAGGCAAAAAAAGCAGGAAAACTGCACTTTCAGCAGGAAATTATTTGCAAAGCGGGAGGTGCCATTTATCACCAATTTTGGTTTGAGTCAAATGTTTTCTCTCATTCCTACTGGTAAATCAGGATGCTAAAAGTAATGATAATGTTTACTGCTTTTCTTTGGATGTTCAATAAGATTCCTACTTATCATAAACATGTATAGTGGTGCATATCATATAGGTAAGTTTCACATAATACAATTGTGCAACATACAATACTGGTTCCCAAACTTGTTCCTGTTGTGGGACCCTTTAGTTTCAAAGTAAAAAATCCCATGAAACACTGTATTCTATTATTTAACCCACTGGATTCTAGGAAGAACTCTGAACATTACAAATCAATGCAGTGCATACCTTTGTAGTAAAAATGAGTGAAACAATTCTGTATGTATGGTTTCACTTCACAAACAAATATTTGTTTCATTTATTCATTTTGTTTGCTTTTTTTAACCAAACAATTGGAAAGCAATTCATTGATGTTTAGATTTTAAAGAAAAACAGTTCACTTACCTCTCTTTTGCTCCCTCCATCCCCTACCCCTTTTGTTATTAATATGTCAAATGTGTTAATGTTTCTTTAGCGCTCCCACATTTATTAGTTAAAGTTAGTATTATATTTCATTGTCTTTAAATCCAGTCTTGTTCCTCAAATTAAAGTTGATGTACTATAAGGAGCAGGAGTAATTTTGGGACAAACCGACTGTTACCAAATTTCCATTGACTTTAATGTGAGAGATCATGTCTTTTTTAATAAGCTGGATACCTCTCTAGAATTCAAGGGGGTTAAAAGCCATCTTAAATCAATAAAATAATATTTTTCCCCTATGTGGAAGTTGGGTTGACCTAGAATGACTCCAGTTCTTTATAGTTTGTCTGTAGATAATCTGAGGTTCCACAGAACTACTAGTATGTAGAACTACTAGTATGTAGTGCTGATAGTATGTAGTACTACTAATAAGTAAAACTACTAGCATGTAGGAGCAAGTCAAAACCTGTTTCCAATGCATTCAAAGGGTTACATGAAAAAGTAAAGTTGAAAAAAAAAATTGAAAAGTGCTGCTTTTTTTTTCCTCCTGAAAATAATCATTGGTATGGTATGTGTATGAATATGGAGCATAAACATAAATAATCAGTTTCTTTATTTTCTATTCATTTGACAGTTGTGATGAGTGATCCCCTCCTGTTTCATACTTGCATATATCCTGTCTTTAATTTTATTTATGTTTAAAATGCAAACAAGCCTTTGTTTTAATGCATTTGTTTTTACTAGAATATAAGGCTGTATTTAATACGACGAGGTACAATTATGGATCAAACAAACTGCCCTATAGGGCACAAATAAAATTCACTAAATCCCCATTATAGTGCACTGGAGACTTCTCTAGCACTGAATAGGGTTAAAGGGAAGCTAGCATACAGATAGTGCCCTGTCAGCAGACCTGCCAATGAAGACAGGATTGCATTGTGAAAAGAGATGGATGAACACTCTCGACACAAAAGTGAAATGTAAAAAATGGCCTTCTTTGGGAACTTTGAGGCAAAAAATATAGTTTTTCAGCTTTTTGTTACTTTTAAATCAACGATAATAATGTAATTTCTCCTCATGTGAATAGTTTTACTAATGTATTCTGACCTTATTAACTTATCAGTATAAAAGGTTGTGTCAGTTTACAAATGTTGTCAGTCTGTGTATACAGGCCCCAGTTTGTGAAGGGTGTGGGAACTGAGAAAACTGAAGAGTTGGCATGTAGAGGTAAATCTGGATGAAAAAAGTGAAGGAGAAATGTGAACAGAGAAGGTAGAAGGAGGTGGAAGGAGCCAGACATACAGGAAGGAGCCAGAAAAATAGAATAGCAGGTATTTCAGCATTCTTAGTATAGTAAGACAGGTTAAAAAAATGGCAAGTGGTACCTTGTTACGATGGTAAACTTTGTTTTCTAATCAGAGTCTGCTTTCTGATCACCCTGCAGAAGCTGGTGCTGAAATGCGAATCTGGCACTTTAAGAGCATTTCAGCATTCTCATTCAAGTCTGTGCTTTTGATCTTGCCTTGCAGAACTGGTTTGTGAGGTGTGCCTTCTTCAGTGGATCGTACTTCCCAACTTCTGCCCAATTCATGCTTAAGACCTGTTTAAGTCCTACTTCACTTTCAATGTTTCACTTAGAAGGCTGAACCCCCCTGAATTTGGGTTCCCCTAATGGGTTATCACCATTAGACTGGGGCTAGTCCTCAACACAGGGAGCAAATTGAGATTGTATAATTAACAAATCAAATGTTGACCAAATGTTAGATCAACATTGACTAGCAAGCTATTATAAAGTTATATGCAATAAGAATCTATTCGGAGGAGCTGTGTACACTGTGTGGTGCCATTTAAATAAATGTATACATACATAAGAATTACCAATGTAGACCACAGTCTAAGAATAGGAGACAGGCAAAAATAGGTAGCTTCTGCTGCTTGATTTAAGGAGTACAGGTGGTAGCCAGTTATTCTCTGAACAGGGGGAGTGTGGGTCTTGCGGATGTGAAGGCAGAAAGGAGAATAAAAAAAATTGACTGACAATTGACAACGACAATGAGACAGGCAGGTTATCCTACCTGAGCAGTAGTGAGACTGAGAAGAATATTTTCTAGCAGACTTAATACAGCATACATTCAACACAAGACAAACAACTGGTGCAACTTGACATACTGTATTACACACACTCAACCATGTCTGTATCAACACAGACAAGAACAAGAGGGACAAGCATATACTGTAGTGTGGTGGACACTGGTGTTATGACTGATGTTTTATCCTTTACAGAAATATGAAAGCTGCTGATTCTCAGGGGAGGAACTTTTTCATATCCTACAAGCATATGGACGTAGAAGAGAGGAGGATGCTTTGGTATTGTCAGATGATGATACTAATGCTGTTGACCTAATTATTGATCATGATGTTAATTTAAAATATGTCCCTCTACACTCATCCCTTTCCTCATATACAAATTAAGCAGAGACACATGATAATGTTGATATGGCATAAAAATAGCTGTATCTAAAAGGAAAAGGTTAGTCCACTGCTGAAAAGATATGTCTGTTTATAAACTCTTTTGAGAGATCAGCTACAAAATCTAGACTAGTAAACATTCCTAATAAAACACAATCATCTTGGTCATCATTATCACCATCACTGTTTGGAAGTCCAGCCTCTAACTACTTATTCGCTATTACATGCTAAGCAGAAACAAGGCAAACTTGAAAACACTAACTATGAGTGCTTCTGCTGCTGTTCAAGGTGCTCTGTCACTGCCACCTATTGCAACTAGTAGTTATGTAACATTTAGCCCCTGTACTGTAGATAATTCATAAGTAGTAGTCCCTCAGGATCCTTTCAGTTTATCAAATCTACAGTATGGAGATAATTCACTCAACATCCAAAAGTCATACGTGTTGCTATCTGTTGCATTTGTAAAACAATATGAAAGCATTGATACCATCTAGGCACATCTTTATTGAAATCCCAACTGAATCATAACCTGAATTTTGGCTGGGACTCACATCTTTAGCATGTCATAGGTACACTGGCTAGCAGCCGTAAGAATAGTACTATTTTATCATAGCATCATTATCATCTTCAGCCATTGTCAATCCACTGCAGTATGAAGGCCTCCTCAACAAGCCCCCAACAACTTTGGTCCTATGCTTTTTGTTGCTACTGTGTACCAACAAATTTGTTAATTTCATCTACCCATCTTGCCTTTGGTCTTTTTCTTGAGCATTTAGTATTGAGTGGCATCCATTTCCAAATTATTTTGGTCCATCTTCCATCAGATCTTCTTGCAGAGTATATATATATATATATATATATATATATATATATATATATATATATATATATATTACAGGCTGTTTTCCCACACGTATTAAAGGGTATAAGGAAGGGCTTAGCTGAGTTTAAATATATTCTAAAAATAATGTATTTGGACATCCATTAACAATTTTGCCAGGGGCTAAAGAATATCATAAAATTTCCTCTTAAGAATATGATTGGAAATATTTAGGCTGATGTACTAAGGCACAATGGTGTGGTTCTGAAGAGAACCAAATTCACCACAGGAATCAGTACAAATTCCTAAAATTCAGATTAGTTAATACAATTGTTTAGCTACCTCTATAGCATTCCTCATCAGGTTAAAAGATTAACTTAATTAATGCAAATGCTTATCCTGATGGCACAGTTGTTTTGCCCTCATATTGATTCACTTTTGCTTAGTATTTCAACTTCTCAGTCACTAACCTATAAAAATAGTCTATCCTCTCAATTTTCCTAGAACTTAAACAATGGACATTAATTCTTCACCTGAATTGTCGATGTCCTCGCGGAGCAGCTGTACACGAGATTAATTATAAATTACTGTCATGATGGTACAGAACTTCACTGACCTACCCCAAAATTCCAAGTTCCTGTTGGAGATGTAGTTCTGAGACAAACTCTTTGTTATATCCTTGTTAAGCATTAGTGGAAATGACTTACAAGTTTATTTTTGTTTGTTTGATTTGTTTGTTTGTTTTTTTGCCTTCTTCTGGACCAACAAATACATGGATGATACAGCAAATGGTGAACTTGATGGACATTTGTCTTTTTTCAACCTTGGCAACTGTTACTACATTACTTAATATGTGACATGCATTACATCAGTTCTTGTTCACATTTAAGGTACTTTATTGTAATCAACAAATGTTTTTATAACATCAATGAAAATGTTCCAGTTTAGAATTTACATCATAATGAGTGTGCATGTATAATACATTTATAGTATACAGTGTAATAGCATTGGTTATTTTAGTGTGAGAGACAATGGTACTCCATAGGTTGACAATATTTGTCTATGTTTATGAACAGTCAAGCTAAGAAGACACAACAAAATGTATACAAGTAAGAAACATAACAATGTTACTATGAGAGGTCTATAATCATACATTTATAATAATGTATATGGAGGAAAATGTGATGATATTTTGCAAATCTGTTTCCATGTCAGTGCAAGCTCATTGAAACAGCATCACTGATGATTGAAAACTATGTAATCCAGGTCAGATATAGTTATCTTGATGATAAGCTCTATTTGGCAGTGCTTATTGACAATTATGTGGGTCATTCTCCATGGATGCAATTTTTGAGTGCATAGTGTTTGAGTGTTGTAAACTTAATTGGTCTATTCTTCTAGAGATTGCCAGTTCTTGTTTACATTTTAAAATCTGAAGGCTAGTTCTTCTAGAGACTGAAAATTCTTAGTGATTCATTTATTATTTTATTCATGCAGCTGCATATTGTGGTCATTTTTCTCTAGATTACATGTTATGGAAAGTGTTTCTAGTATTAAATTCAATGAATTAAAAGCCAACAGAGGAAATGGCACCAAGGGGATCTCTATAGTTCTTGTCTCCAGTCATGAAATTGTTTGTCTGTCCTTGCTTATGTTATACTATAAAGGTTATTTTTTAAAGCGGATAGATGTTCTAGATACTTTGGTAACTATGAGAATTTTGTTCACTATTGAGAGGGTGTTATTTTTTTATTATTCACTAGGTTGACCTATATGTGATTATACTAAGACTGTTATATTTAGGATTATAAATGTCTACAAAAATGTTAAAAAGAGTTAAAGAAAATTAAAACAGCCAGTTAACCAGTCCCAATGGAAAACATTAATTAACCTTCATTTGCAGGAAAACTGGGAATACATTTAATAAAGTTAGTTCCTTAAAGAGCAATGCCATGCTATTGTAAAACCGGCTACAGCCCTTGGTTTATATTTTACACTAACATATTAATTCAGGAAATTTTGAAAAAAATGTTTTCAATGTTTATAATGAAAGGGAATAATCTAAGGCATAAAGCAGACATTCCAGAATATCTACAAAAGTTATTAAGGCTGACACATAAACCCTTTGAGGCCCAAAGAGGTGTGCAAAGCATTTTCCCACAATGCAGTGTACTTCACTCTGGTTCTTAAAGAGAGAAGAAAAACCAGAACAAATTTGGAGCAAAGAAACTACTCTTTAGTGACAAACACAAATTAATTTGAGGATTCTAGAGGTTAAAAGTCTAATTTAAATCAATGAGGAAATTGTATTTTTCCCCTGTGGTACAGTTATTTTCCCCCCAGAATAATCTAGTGTCTAAGGAGCATCCAATGGGAGTGATTTTGCTCCTCAGGAAGCTTCCTCAGTCTCTCAGTTAAAGGGATAGTAATGTTTCATAATAAAAGCAGCTCCAATTAATCATCATAGTATTTGGACTTTGGAGAGTGTTACTTCAATTCTGTCAGAGTTGTATTTCAAGAGTAATTCAATGACAAAGTATACCCCTCCCACCCCTTTACTGAGGTAACACTGATCAGCCAGAGCAGAAGGGATGTGCCCAGGTAGATTGCAGAGAGTGACAAACTTCAATTAAGATAAGGGAAAAACCTGAAAAACTTGTCAAGGTGGGTAGGGCTTTCATTGTTCTCACAGGAAGAAGATTGTCCTCTGCTGTTATCTGTCTGGTCTATGGACTGCATTCCACATCTGGGAAGAGATGGCTTACACTAGGTAAAAGGGGTGGGAGGGGAAACTTTGCTTGTTAATATCACTCAAACCATAAAGGTTTGAGAGATAAGACTTATATTGTTCTTTGTGGTTTTTTTAATGCCTACAAAATAAAATAAAGATAAAATGAAGTATTACTATCCCTTTAAGGCATGCACTAAACTGCACTATCAGACAATCTATATTAAACAAGGTTATGTTTCCATGGAAACTGAAGCACATTTCTAAATCTTAAATGAAACCTATGAAATCAATTCTTACATTGTTTGCTTTAATGGGAACAGGCTTATCAATCTAACATAGCTTGATTCATGCCTTTCCTGTCTGGTTGCTTATAGCCACTTGTTGGACTTAAAAACCTGAACCCTGTGATTTTCTCTTTCACTTTCCATTAATCATGTACTGGTGAAAGCTTCAGGTTCCATCTGCAGTAACAATAGGCCTCATCTCATAGAAGCTGGCATCCATTCATTTTAAATATAGAATTAATTATGGAAGCTGGTAAAGCCTATTACTTCTAAACAATGCATGCAGATAGTTAGTTTTGATGACTGTAACGTTACTGAGTGCTGAAAGAGATGGGGGAAGTCACAGTGATTGACATATGCAATATTTGGTTCATCATTAATGCATCTTCATCCCATAGTATTGATTTTGACAGTAAAAGCATATGGTTAGTTCTGCTAATTTCCCTTGTTATACCAATAATATTCAGGTTCATTGTTCTTTTATATTCACTTCATTAATGCAAATGCACCTAAGCTGGTATCACTTATTTAAACTTTTTAAATATTAAATAAACACTTTTCTTGAAACTATTTTTAGAATAATTCTGTTGTAATATTTACTATTTTTGATTTTGTTTTTCAGAGTTCCTCTATTTTATTGTGTTCTCTTATTAATTATATTTGGTAATTTATCTGATATGGTAATGAGTAAATTGCTTATGTAATGGCTAGTAATTTTCTTACCACTAATTATAACAATGTGATTCTTTTTTCCTCAAAAGGAGAATGATGTAAGTGTAATGATTGGTATGGACAACCAGATAATAATGATCTCAGGAGACGAGACCCAGAGAGCAATAGGATGAAATGGTGAACCAACTGATGTTCTAAGGAGTCGAAATCTGACTGAGCAGGAACAATGAATATACATGGTCTGACTAGCAGGGTCGGCAATAGAGGAGTAGGAGAGGTACCAAATTTTCAGAATGAAGGATAGCAAAATAGAAGAGCCTGTGTCGACAATCGGTAATCATGGTAGAGGTACAGAAATGGCAGACTGAAGGATAGTCAATTGAATAATTTGGGTTGGCAACGAGGATTCAGTACAGACTATAGGGAACAGGAACACGGGAATCAAGGACTGAGACTGAACTGGAACACTCACAGGAACTTTAAGATCATGTGCCAGTACTGAGAATCTGGTGCTTAATAAAAGCATTGGAACAAGCATAAAGGAGAGGAGTCTGGCAAGCCCTAAGGTACAGCAGAAATAAATACATGGAGTGTGCCATGAAACACTGGAAATCAGGAACAGAATGTGACAATAAGGAAAGATTTAGGGAAGCTGATTTAGCTCAATTAATATGTAGGCAGGAAATAGCCCGGTTATGCAATAATTAGAATTGATTAGGAAGGAATATTAAGGATTAAGTACTAGATTACAGGGGCATTGGGTGGCATGACAAGCAGCAAGCCACTATTGAAGCATTAAACAGAACTAAACAAAGAAATGGCTCTTTACTCATAATCCAACAAAATAAAATGAATGGGCACTAATCCTTCTAGCTCCCTGTCTGGGGCCATGTGAGGAAATCAGATAAAATACCCTTCTACTACCCAGGACCCAATAACTCTGAAAGCAGTTCAAACAGACATGGCCTAAGATGGCATCTTTATACCTCTTCCTTCTCTTCAGGCTCCACTCTCAAACAGACCAATGTGTTTCCCCCACAGCCCTCTTCAGACTCTCAAGTCATGGCTAATGAAGTCTCTTTCAAGGCTTTCATTCTCACCATTTTGAGGAATCTCCTTGGGGAACTGAGGAACTCACTCCAAATAGATATCAACCACCCTACCAAAACCTGAAAAAAAGACATTGGATCAGTTGAGCAGTGGGAAAACACATCTGAGTCCCACCAGAAGTACTTTCACACTTATACCAGGCAACTACAGACCAAAATGACTTCTCTGGATAATAAGCCAGAGGATCTTGAAGACTGATAATGCAGAAACAGTTTGCCTTTATAGTTCAAAATCAATAATTCACTCAAAAATAGCAGGGTTTATACATAAATTCTTTGCCATTCTTATCCCTGATGCAGCTGGTTTGGACTGTAAAACTGAACGAGCTCATTGGATACTGAAGGCTCCCTATATACCTTAGGATACCTCTCGTGATGACATTGTGCAAGGCCACTTGTATTAAACCAAAGAAAATATCTTGAAGGTGTGAGAAAGAGCCAATCTTGGTGCTAGAGTATTCAGGCATAACTGTTTTCTCAGATCTTTCAGCCTCCAAACCACTGAGACTCAACAAGTTTACTTACATTGCACAGTCACAGTTCATATGGCCTAGCTAACTGATGGTGCTTCCCAGTAAAGCTACTAGTGCACCACAACAGAGACCTTAAAGTCATTACCATGCCAACTCAAGGTATTGCATCCCAGAATCTCAAAAACCTCCATAGGAGTGTTCTCCATCATTTCAAGGGCTAGCTACACTGTGGATAAACTCTCCTAAATGGCTAAGACATTGGGAGTATACGTATTTTATAATTTGGCATGCCTCAAGTTTAGAATGTTATACCATTTTATAGGGTCTTTGACTTTATTCTCTGTTCGTACTTTAATAATAGAAGAACAAATATTTAATTCCCCTTTTGTATATACCCACAATTACTTTACTGCTTTTTCTAACAGTGTCTGTTATCCCAAGATCAAAGTTTCTACCTTTTATCCCACTCCTCTATCTGGGAGGAAAAATACGTTTATATGCTCACACTCCTTTTTCCTGTAGCATACAACCTTCCTTTTTAAGTTTAATTTGTTGTTTTTCATTCATATTTTTTGTGCAAGATATATGATGACCATGATCATTTGCCTGACTTACCTTGTCAATCAGACATCATACTAGGGGTTTGAGACAGCTTGTTAATTGTTAACCCTCACATCATAAGTTCTCCTTGATTCCAACATGTCATCTAAATTGCTTAACTAAAAAATAGACTATGTGGGTAAGCACACTAGATAAAATAATATAATATATATATGTACAAGGAATGGTGTTGAGATGATGAGAATTCAAAATACAATTTATTGATCACTGAAAAATGGATATAGTAAAAGCTCTCAGGCATAGTATAAAAGGGGGTGTCACATTCCAACAAGATACTATTCTGTGTTTGTGAGAGGAAGAGAGAGCAGAAAAACGTTCAGTTAGAGAAAACAGGCTAATAAAAAGGAGTTGAAGTTTAGATTAGGGAGTCTTTTAGGCAGGGCATTTGTTCTCTGTATTAGGGGAGTCTGGGGGACCTCTGGGGAAGATGAAAGGAGAAAGGAAGTTGACCCCAAATACTCCAAAGTTACGTGTGACTTACTGGGATACCCAGGATGTCATGATCCAATTCCTTCCTGATTAGCTAAATTCCTCCACACATATATTTATTGCAGAAAAAACTTGGATGTTGAATCTTACCTTAATGACAACACAGACATGCACCAGCTGGTAAAGGACAGGATAGGATGCTTTGAGGAACATTTTTACATAGTGTCCATTCTTGCCACTTTGCTAGACCCACACTTTAAACAAAAATTACAGAATTTCTGCCAAAGCATCATCACCACCCACCAACACTATAAAATAAAAGTCCAAGAAAATACATGGCCAGATCCTTAGTCGGTCCAACATAGAACCCATCTCCACCCATAAGATGGAGCTGGTTGACCCCTCCATAATCCCAAGCACATAGCCAAAGAATATGGCAAATGTAACTTCCAACTCTAAAATCTCAGGTGTGACAAAATCCACCCACAATGATCAGAAGGACAAATTGACCATTTCTTCTTCTGCAGTAATCTCCCCAAATATATCCATGGCCAATCTTCAAACCTTATTTCTTCCTTCATCTTGGAAATTTTTAAAAAGCTAAAGACTCTCTTAAATTGAACAAACCCTAGGACCTGATGGATATTCCAATTTGTAATACAGACAACTTGCAGATACCCTAGCATAACATTTGCTTGATTTTTTTAATGAAGTTAGTGCTCAATGAGATTTCCCTGAGGATTTTTAGAAGCTACTGTAACAATCATATTAAAATCAGGGAAAGATCTCTCCCAAACCAGTTTCTCTCTTGAACACAGTTGCCAAACTATATGCCAAATTACTGGCTCCTAGGATTGCATATATTCTCCTAACTAAATCTACCTTACCAGATGGGGTTCATTAAACAAAGACAGACCCCAATTAATACCATAAACTAATTTAACTAAATATACCCTTTATCAAACCTATTAATTCACCTTCTCTCAACATGGCCTGATTACTAATGGTACTTGACAAGGGTGTCCCTTCATTTCTCACATATTCTTCTTAATCAGGAAAAACTGATCAGACAATGCATTAATGTAAATCTTTCAAACCATACAACCTCTATTCACAACCTACAAGAAACGCTGTACCACTTTAGTTTAGTATGTATGAGTCAACCACCTTCCCTTCCAAGATATCTTTTCCATCAACAAGTTCCTTATATCTTTAGTGCTAACTGTATAAAGTACTTGGACATCAGGCTTTCCAAAAACCCAGCAACCTTTGCTAAGGATAACTTTGAACTACTACTACTCTCATTAAAAACTACTCTCATTAAACAAAGTATTGCATATTGGCAAAATTGATACCTTTCTTTACTAGGTAAAATAGGTGTGTCTAAAATACTGTTCCCACTTAAATTGTATATCTATTTGGAGCATTGTCTATATCTATCCCTTAAACATATTGTTTCAAGCTCCATTTCCTTGTGATCTCCCATATCTGGAATAACAAAACACCCTAAACAGCCATTTCTATTTTACATAAATACAGAGAACAAGGTTTAGTGATATCTAACGTTGAACTTCATTGCATGTCTTTGCCTCATTTACCACCTCCATTAGCTTATACTGGCATTTCATACACTGCACTTATTAGAGACTGCACCTATTAAGGTGTTTAATCAGCTCCAAGCATACTCTTTCATAGTGCATATCTGTGGGACAGAGCCTAGAGACTGACAAGACCAAGAAGGTTCAAAGAGGTGTTATGGTTTTTCTGACACACAGACATGTAAAGTTTGGTAAAAACACAGTTTATTAAAGATAATGACAGTACACTTCTGCACCCTCACGGGTCCAGTACAGACATATGCAATACTGACACAGAATAGAATAAGCAGACAGTTTGTTACTTCTGTAACCCTTGCGGGTCCAGTACAGTCCAATACCACACTGACACAGGATCAGGTTAACAGACAGTTCAATAATTTGGTAACCCACACGGGTCCAGTATAGTCCAATACTATACTGACACAGGATCAGGTTATCAGACAATAAGTGTGTACTTGATAGCGGCAACAGAGTCCATGAGAGAGAGACAGTTCCCAGAAGGGAGCTACTAGGCCTAGGAGAGAACAGGCCCTAGTAGTGTGGAGACCAGACAGGTAGCCCTCTAATACAATGAGGTATAAGGTGGCGGCAGCAATACGACCGAGGTGTAGCAGTCTACACGTATAATAACGGCCCAGAAATGGAGGCAACAAGGAACACTGATGGCCCTATGAAATGACATTGACAGTAACTACTAGACAGCCAGACCGAGGCAACAAGGCTGCAGGATACTGTCAGCGAAATGGTAACAAGACCTTACTGAGTGAGGTAAAGTGGAGCTGCCGGAGCAGTCTGAGTAGGAATTCTGCGCACTAGTATGCAACAATGATAGAACGCTAAGCGTAACAGAACCCTAGTGAACTAGGGTAAGCGAACTGCAGGGAAATGATCCGCCCCAAGCAAAGGTGATAATTTGCGACAAGGCAACTAACCCACTGGATAAGTGCTCAGTAACTGTGACCCACAAGTGCTATCTTGCACCAACCCTCCAAGAGGGTAAGCGTACGCTCAGACCTGATAATGACCTCAGGCAAACAAGTAACCAAGGCACCCAGGGAACACGATGAACCTCGTTAACTGACTATGAACAGGTCAAGCGTACCAGGGTACTATCAAAAGAGAATGCAACACCGAAGTGAGGCGAACCCAAGAAGCACGGGAGAGGAAGAACGAGGTCACAGTACTGGAGGATAGTACTCAGGTAGCCTGAATACCCAGGGGGTAGGAAGGCTGGCAGGCCAACCTGACACACAGAGCAGGAACGTGAGACAGGTAGATGCCAGGAGCAGGAGCGTCGGTCAATCCGGGTCGGTACACAGAGCAGGAACTTCAGCCAAGCTGGGTTGATACATGGAGCAGGAACGTCAGCCAATAAGGGTAGGTACACAGAGCAGGAGCATCAGCCAAGCCGGGTCAATACACGGAACAGGAATGTCAGCCAAGCCGGTCAGTACACAGAGCAGGAGCGTCAGCCAAGCCAGGTCGATACATGGAGAAGGAAACGGAGATCCACGAAGAGTAGTCAGTCAGGCTGCGTCATACACAGGATACACATAGGAAGTCTGGAGCGTACTCACAAAACAGGGACACCACGAAAGGGCAACTGCATACTGACAAGGCTGGGGTTAAAAGGGCTAGCACTGGGTGGAGACAGGATTCAGCAGCCAATAAGAATTCAACAGGAGTCATACAGGAAGTAGCAATGTTGCCATAGCAAGATCACGGGCACCATGATATTAGGACACATATTTCACTGGCTACTGGGCCCGTGAAGAGGCCTTCTGCCCAATAAAGGGCACATGTGAATGCAATTACTGAAATGTTATTTTGTATAATTCTTATTTTTAATAAAGTATTACAGTTAGATCTATTCCCCCACAGTCTGTTTTGAGCTGTTTGCCTTTCCAAATTGCCATGGGAAAATTTACTAGTCCCGTAAGGTGCAGCTGATTTGCATCAAGAGCCTTGGACAAGAGTGAAAATAAGAAAAAAAAATCTCAGGTCTGCTCCATATCAAGTTAATAAAGCCTGTAAGATAGCAGGCATATGAGATTTAGCTTGTTCATCTCACCTCTCACTCATAAATGGTTAGATTTACATCTTCAGTACCTCATTGGCAAGATTTTCCAACTTCCATTCATGGTCCTAACTCCACCTATTACTTCTCTCTCAATCTAATTCTCTGTTGATTTTCACAGGAAACATACAGTTTGTAACAAGCAAACAAAATCAAGCTTTTAACTGGCCGTATAAAGTCAATAAATGTAATATAATTTGGACATTACAGTAATAAATAAATTAGCCACTATAAACTAGGGTATGGCAAGCAAGTCTGAGATACCAAATTGATCTTGGCGCCTCAGATCTACTCTGCCTAATGGGAGATCTACCCTTGTGTTTTGCCTTTACATTCTAAGGCTGATCTACTAAAATAATTTGAGCAATTCAGTGCTTGGGAAAAAAAACTTCATCATAAATGTTTCAGTTCACAAATGTTTCAGTTGATGTAACCAACCCTTTGAGTGCTAGAGGGGCACACAATACATTGCTTTGCATATGCATTCCATAATCCTCTGGCACTCAAAGGGTTAAGATTCAGCTGGCATGCTCCAGATCTTCTGTACTTCCCCTTAGCACATCAGCCTCAGTAACAGTAACTTCACACTAGTTTTGTTGTTATTTACAAACATTAGTAAATGGCTTAATTACACTTAATGTAAGAATTAAAGGGATAGTAATACTTCATTTTAACTTTATTTTATTTTGTAGGCATTAAAAAAACATGAAGAATGATATAAGTCTTATCTCTCAAACCTTTATGGTTTAAGAGAGAGATATTCACAAGCAAAGTTTCCCCCTCCCGTCCCTTTTTCCTAGTGTAAGCCATCTCTTCTCAGATGTGAATCTGGTTGTAAGACCAGACAGATAACAGCAGGGGACAAACTTCTTTGTATGAAAAGAATGAAAGCCCTTCCCCCCTTGACAAGTTTTTCAGCTTTTTCCCTTATCTTAATTGAAGATTGTCCCTCTCTGCAGTCTACCTGGGCACCTCCCTTTTGATCTGGCTGAACAGGGGGGGGGGGATACTTTGCTTGTGAATATCTCTTAAACCATAAAGGATTGAGAGATAAGACTTATATCGTTCTTCATGTTTTTTTAATGCCTACAAAATAAAATAAAGATAAAATGAAGTATTACTATCCCTTTAATTTAATGAAGACAAAAGAAAAAGCTGTATTGCAGATGTTTCTATTTAGGCTTTCACGTGGCAGAAATATACATTTTGTGACAGCACAGCTGGATGCAGGAGTTGAAAAAGGAGCAGTCAGACTCAATTTTCAACTAGTGTAACACTATTTTATTTAGTTAGTTAGTTAGGGTTAACTGTTTGAGTGCTAGATAGAAATCCAATGCAATTCAAGGCAATGTTGGACACCTCACTGACACTTGAGAACAGACATGTCCTTTCCCTGTTTTCTCACCTCAAATACAAGTTTCTGATGTGCTATCTCTTTAATTTCTTGCCTTTACCAACACTGAGAACAAAGCACTAAGTAAAAGTGGTCCAGTTCTGGAGCAAACCAAATGCACCATAAAGAACAAATATTCTGATTGCAAAGTGTTGGAGACCTCTTTAACCCCTTAACGACCAATTACTTGCCAGGACGTCATTGGTGTCTGTGCTTTAAGAACCTGTGACAGTCCTGACACGTCATGAAATTTCATGATCACAACATGCCTGCTTTGGTCCTTCAGTGCACCCCACGCCTGCACTGTAAGGGGCTAAGATTCAGGATGTTAGAAAACACCATTCAAATCGCTGGGACATTTTGGAGAGTACTTTTTCCCTATCATGCAGTGTACTTTCTCAAGAACTGCACCATTACATCACCAGCCTTATCTTAGTAACCATTTGAGTGCCAGAGAGGTATCCAATGCATTGCAACACAATGCACCAAATACCTTTCTGTCATTCAAAGGGCTAAACTATTTAAAACATGTTATCATTTTATTTCTTATTAAACAATATTGTGATTTTATTTCTAAATACAGTATTTTTAATCAGGGTTGCTTTAATACACTGATAGGCCCTGGGTAAAGCTCCTAGTAGTGGAGGCTCCCTCACACTACAATCCCACTTGTAAAAAAAATAAATAAATAAAGCAGTGCAGTGTAACTGCAGTGTCAATTGACTGGGGCATTAGACTTAAACACCTCACTTACATGCTTCCTGTCTGGTAGAAGAGAGGGCAAGGTTGGTGGGGGTGCATTTGGTTTGCTCCAGAATTGCTCTAATTCTTCTTAGTGCATCAGCTTTGCTGCGATACTAAGAATAGTGGTGCAAGTCTGGAGCAGCCTATCTGCACCAAAGGGAACACTCAATCATCCACTGATTTCAATTATATTTTTAACCCTTTGATGTAAAATCAATGCACTGCAGACTGCCCTAGCAATCAAGGGGTTACATTTGTATTAAAACCATTAAAAAAAGTGTCAAAACCAGGGAATAGAGGGAGGAGTGGGAGCAAAAGAAGGGCAGAAGATGGATAAATAGAGGCACAAAAACAAGAAGGAGGATCAAGGCGCACACTGGGGAAAGAGATGTGTACCAAATGCCCATGGAGGAAACATGGACACATAGAGAGAAAAAGAAAAGCAAAAATGGGAAGGCTGGGCAAAAGCTGAGTGCAGAGAAAAAAATGGCACAAAAAGGAGACAGAAAGACAACGGGGAGCACAAAGGCATACGATGGGGCAATTTGAAGGTATCTGGTTAGAAACTACTTTACTACTTATACACTATTAAAACTACACATATAGGTTTTATCACATTGCTGTACTTTCATAATGTCAAGCCATATAGTCTGGTTTGGCTTTAATACTCACTGTCTGTTGGTAATCAGCTATTGCCCATGTGACCTGTGGGGGTGGGAGATGTTACCCATGAAGGTGAATTGAGAATTCACAGTTCCTTTTGAATGGGCACCCACACACTGCAGACATGCAAGAATCAAGTCCATCTCTTCGCCTTTTTAACATGTTTGTTTATTATATATGTTTTTAATTGCATACATTAAAATTTCTAGTTATTTTAGAAAAGAGAAAAAACTATTTTTTGTCTGTCCAAAGTATTTGTGTTTATGATTTTTAGGGTTGTTTTTAGACCTAGATAGGTTCAACAGGAGTTTTAGAGTAGAACTTGCCGTTATGGGGTACCTTGGTGGGGTGGCAAGCTTAACCCTCTTTTTTGGCCAAAATTTTGGGGACTAAACCCTCATATTTATCATTATAGTATAATATATGCTCAATACAGGGCACACTTTCCACTTTAGAATGGATGAGCACAGGTTTTTTGTTTGTTGTTCGTCTGTACTTTGGCCTTTGGCCTAATGTTTAGGGGGACTGGAGCTCCCTCACATTCCTTGCTGCACACTTCGTTCTTTTTATTTTTACCTTATTAATACATGTTTTCTCACTTATACACATAGGTGTTAGTGCTGTGGGCTATCCTTCTTTGTCATTTTCTATGCAGTTCTTCTGGCATCAGGTCTCATGGACGTCTTCCAGTCACTCATAGTGAGTGATCCACTGCAGCAGCCAAATACAGAAGAAGGTGAGCTGCTCACTATGAGTGGTTGAAAGAAATCCCCAGCCATGATATCCATATAGCTGTGCATTCTCTGACTTGGGGGGCATTCAGGCCTGCCCCAGCTACTACAATTCAGTGAATTGGGAACATGAGGAAGCTGCCAGTGTGCACCAAAGTGTGGAGGAAGGTGGGAAAGGGATTAAAACTGAATGTGCACCATAGTGAAACAGTGAAAAAGGTTCTCCATCTGTGAGCCCTGGGAAAATAGCCACTTTTCCCATTGGATAAAGAAGCCCTGTTTTAAATAAGTTCATCAGATCATGTCTGGGAATTGATCTCTTTACCTACGGTGAAACAAAATAATTATAGTCGAATTTTAACATACTGAATGATATACTATGTAAAAAGTACATATTTTAGTGAAAAGTTGGTTTGTGGCATTCTATATATTATTGCTGTGGGAAAAAAATAAAATGTTACTGATTAGTTTCCTTTAATACTGCTGACTATATACCAAAAAATATACATTTTAGCAAATTAATAGTACTTATTTAACTCTGTTTTTGCCATTTGGTGTGTAACATTGTTTAAATGTCTAAAATAACATTTTAATTAAAGAAAAAAAATCATTATGTTCCACTGCCCCAGAATACATTGATGACCTCTGTGCCTCCTCATAGTGTTAGTAACACCATACTAAATGCAATTTTGCTCAATGGTACTGTTCGTATTTGCAATTTTGAACCTCATGTATGCACCTGAATGAAACATACTACAACTTGGACACATTCTGCTTTTAGTGCATCCAAATAAGTTTCTGCATGTCGCATCTGTAAGATGGCCAATGAGATCCCCATACAGATTATTTACACAAGCAGGTTGCTCAACGTTATACAACTCCCTCTGAACGGCTGAGCTACGTGGGCATCAGTCAATAATGTATGGCTGATACCCACATAATTTAAGGCAGGAAACTGTCATACCATTACTGCTCCTCCTCCATGCAATGGCATTCTATGGGGAAGTAGGATAGCAGAGGTTAGTACACATGGACAGTTGCAGATGTGGTACTTTGCAGTTCATTTAAGTCATCCATGTGAAAACAGCCTAAGGGGTTAATGCAGTAAGATGTATAAAACCACAATTTTCTAGTAACAGTACTTATGAAGCAGTGCTCTTACACAATAAACAGCAATTAAGATGGAACTATCATCTTGATCAATTCCATTTGGCAGATCTTCTATTGCGGTAGCCTAGGCTACATCGTGCAGTCTAGCTGATCAGCTAGATTGCAGATTAGGGAGTCACAAAATTGTCCACTGTGTCTGTCAAGCTCTTCTCTTGGTGGACTTGAGCCCCAAGACCTCAGTTCTCAGAACTTGAATGACCAGTCCCCATAGAAAGCAATGTGTTGGATAAGTTGCCCAACATTTGCTCCCATGACAACAGCAGTACAGTAAAGGAATTGCATTATTTAAGCCATCAACTTCAATTTTAAAACCCAGCCCACTACTGGAGGTTAGTTTTATAACCCCCAAAACAGCTGATACTCTTTTTGCACCATAGCTCCTGGCTAGCTACTAAATTTGCCCTCAAGTAGCAGATTTAGTATGATGTGTAACTTAATCCTTCTTCCTCTTGTAAGTGATATGAGTAAGGCTTTTGGCACGCAACCAGGACTAACTCTTACTAGCAATGAGGTCACTCAATTGCAACTTCTGGGTACATGAGTAATGGAAGTTTTGATAGATGATAAACGTCAGACATGTCTCAGGGCCTTCATTCTCATTAAAAATTAGTTAATTAGCCAAGATTTGCTTCCTGGATTGATCTGGAGGATCTGAAAAAAATATTGATCTACCCCAATCAATCCTGAATGAATAATGGTGGTACAGAGGAGTGTGGGATGGGGGAAAGGGGTAAATGGAGCACAGGAAAGTAAGGCTGGGAGTAAGAGGAGGAGGAAGGCAGGTGGGAGTGAGTAGAGGCATGTAGTAGACCAAGGGTAGAGGGAAATGGCTGCATGCCAAAGGAAGAGCACTAAAGAATTGGAAAGGGGGGAGTGGGGCATGGACATGAAATGGAGTGGTATAAGCCAAGCACATGGATTGGAGGGTAGTGGGACAGAGAAAGTGTAATGTAGACACAAGGGTAGTGGCCAAGAACATGAGCTGAAACAGCTGTTTTGGTAGACACGTTTCAGGTCCTGTGGAACAGCCTGTTCGGAAAAACAAATTTACACTCATATCTAATTGTAATGTGTATGTCTTATGAGCGTCAGTGGACTGTGCCCTATAATTCCTAGATTTTCCCTTGAACTAGTAAATACATCTAGATCCCTGTGCCTGGGCTGACACTGCCAAGATATGACACCTTGATATACTATAACAAATCAATAGCACCTTAAGGTAAAAAGGATAAAAAAATAAAAACTTTCCATTGATTTAAATGAGGCGTTTCACCCAATGAATGTTAGTGAGTTCTCTGACTCATTACTTTGCAATGCTTTGGAAGCATTTTTGACATTCAGACGATTAAAATCCTCATTTAAATCAGTGGGTATTTGAAAAAAAAAAATTCATTTGTTAGCTGTTCTGAAATGGTTTGCTTCAACATTGTACCACTGTTTCTTAGTACAGCAGCCTCACAAAAGGAGTGGTGTAAACATTCTTGGTTTTAACTCAGAGCCTATCAGTATACAGTAATATAAATGAAAGCTCATCTGCTAAATGTGGCTGTTAGTATAGCAAAGTTTATATACCTCAGAAATGCTACAATGGATCTTGCTGTAGGTACAGAAGTGGAAACTGGATGTAGATCAAACGTTATCCTCATTCCAATAGTTCCTTTGCTGTTATTATTCAGCCTAAGTTTGGTCTGTTTTCCTGTAGTAGTTGTGGTGTGTGTGGGGAGGGGACTTAAATAAGAGATTTGGGATTTATCTGTTTTTCAGCCAATGTGTAATTTGAAACATTTGGTGGTGAGTCTGCATAAGTCAGGATTTCAGTTCTTCAATGACAAGGTATTGCTGTGATTTAAATACAAGCCCTTCACCTCTGGGGTTTAGATCTCAAATCTGGTTTCAGTCACTAGTGAAATGAGCTCTGCAGTTGCAGCCCCAGTGAAAATTTTAATACGTAACAATGCACAACATTCTGTAATTCTGGCACTGCTTCACTTGCTCTGTGAAAAAGTATGGTTAAAATATGGTTACGAACAATTTTAAGATAGGTCAAAGTTCAACATAAACGGTCAAACTTGTGTGTGTCAAGGACAAGGTTGTAATGCAGCCATTATAGATAATGACTGACCATTACAATTAATGACCAATTACACATGCTACAACTGAGAATAAAATGTATAAATATGGGTTTAACCCCACAGATTCCAGAAAGGCTTTCAATGTATTGCTTTGTAATGCATTTCTGTCCTCTATAGCATCCAAGGGGTTAAGGAAAGAAAGCATATTTAAATAACAGCCAACTTTTTTTTTTTTGAGTTTTTTGACTATTATGCAAGCACATAATATGTAAAGTCAGATTGCCTGTACATTTTTATTATTATTTTATTTTTTTATTTTAAAAAAGCTTTATTGAGGTATATTGCAGTAATAAAGTGGTGGAGGCATCAAAATCTCATCAACATTCAAGTGAAAATAAACAAAACAATAGGACCATATTGGCACTGAGGCGTAGACAAAAAGATAAACTCCACTACCCATATTAAAGGAATAAAACAGAGCAAGGGAAAGGAAGAATGGCACAGAAAGAAGGGGGGGTGAGAGAAAAAAAAAGGTAGGGGGAAGGAGGAAAAGAAGGGAAGGGCAGCTGGCATCAAACACCGTTTAGTTACACCTCCAGGTCCACCACCTGACCATCCTTCCAGGTATTGGCTATTGGGGGTTTATAGGGGCATCTCTCCTTCACCCTGGTGCCTGTTCTTCAGACTTTGTTGAAGTATTTGCTGTTTTTTGTTGCTGAACCTGCCTGTTTTCTGACCTTGTCTCCGAATTTCCCCTTTTGTACCTCACTGACTGCTCATTGTTATGACCCTGGCTTGCACCTGACTATGCTACATTTTTTCCCTTAGGTACCTTTTTTCCCACACTTTATCTGACCAGATTGGCCTTGGATTTCTCTCTCTCTCTCTCATCTCTGGAGGTCTGAACACTTGCAGTATTCTCCTGTCCAATACTCGGCCCTGTGGGAAGGTTTTCTCAGTCCCGTTATTCAGGTTCCTTTGACTGGAGTTCCCTCGTGCCTTAGAGATCTCTTTGGTGAAGATCCCTAGAGTTGCTGGCCTTACCCGACCACCAGCTGAAGTGCCACTCCTTGCGAGGACTCTCTCCCCGAGCAGCCAATTCGGCTGCTATTTTGTTTCTCTTTTTCCACTCATTAGTCAGCCCTCACACGGCCATTGAGAAGGGGCCTGGGCTCTGACTCGAGTGCTCCATCCTGCCTCCTGACAGTGCTTCTCCAGTTGTTCAGGCTGCACTGTTTTTCAGCCCATGATTCTAGTGGTTGCCTCTCCTTTGCTCAGTATTACCCAGACTGCCTTAAATAGACGGCTTGTGAATCCTAGGCTGGAGCATCACCAATTGCCCCATCTAGCTGCCTTTTCAGCCGGTCAGGCTGCAATGTTGTATTTTCTCTTACCTAGGACCAGGTTCAGCCATAGATAGAGGGCTTGTGAATCCGCAGCTGGAGCGCCACTCTTGCTCCCTCTATCTGTCTTTTCAGAGATCAGGCTGCAACATTTTATCCTCATTCATCTTCTGATCAGATTCAGCCATAGATAGATGGCTTGTGAATCTGGTACTGGGGCTTCCCTTGCTCCTTTGGTCCATTGTTATAGCAACTGGGCTGCTACACTCTCTAGCTCCTATCATCCTTCCAGCTATTCAGATCTGCCTGTAGATAGACAGCTGCTGGTATAGGAGTACATTTTTATTGGGAGTGGATCTGGCTTCTTCTTCACTGGTCTTTATACTTCCCCTAGACCTTTTATCTGTTTTTGGAACTCCTGGTACATTGTCAGGTGGGTCATTCTTTTGAGGGTCTTTTTCCCAGTGGTGGTTCTGCATATAGGGTCCCTTTTTCTGAGTCTGTACCTTCCTCCTGATTACAAGTCTGAGTAGTGTCCATCCTGGCCCAGGCCCTTCCAGCCTTTCCCTCATTTCAAAAGTGTCAACCAGTGTACTGTAATTTGCAACCTGACAGTGACTGCCCACTCTTGGGAACGTGGAGAAGCATTGCTATTTCTAGGACTAATGAGGAGGGGGCTTGTTTACTAGGATTAGGGGCAGTTAATAAAAAATAAAACCTAAATACAATTAAAAAAAACATAAGACATGGTATAAAAGGGGTCTGAGGAGGGTGCCTATTTTGATGGGTGGAGTCTGGGGAATGAATCAGTTGAACATGGAATTTGTTTTGGGGGAATTCTTGACTGCTATTGGGGGACAGTTAAAAAAAAACAAATAAAATAAAATTTGTATGTAAAGTGATAGAGACAGGGACTCCCTGACATAAGCTGCCGCTGGGCTAGACTGATCCTTGACTTGAGTATTTTGTAGAGGATGATTTGTTAGATTTGTTGTTATAGGCCCATGCACTGAGGAATCATTGATTTGTAGGACTTAAGCTTGTTTGGCAGAAGCCTTAAGGAAACATTGATTTGTTTATTTTTTTGTAAAACTGTGTTTATTATTATTATTATTTTTTAAAGCACAAGTCATGAGAAAAAAAAATGACCTGCTGGCCTAGTGCCAGCAGGTCATGTTTTGTTGGCCAGTGGCCACTGTACATTATCAAACGTCCTCCTGAGTCCATAACTACGCAATATGCAACTGCTTTTCTTGCTGCTGCTGAGTTCTTTAAGAAGCAGGAAGATTAAGCAACTTAAAGGGAATGGGATCAACAACAGCAGTAACATGGGTGATGGATGGTGAAGGCTCCACTTGCCACGACTAGCTCCAATGATGTGCCTGAGGCAGTAGCAGCACAATAAGTAGCCCCCAATCTATGCGGAGAAAAGTTTGCCAACAATTCTTCTCCACCTGCCCCTCCTCCAAAACCATGGGTGTGTTGTTATTAGAATATATATTTTTTCCTTGAGAGCAGGAATTGTGCCTCTCACCTGCAACTGCAATGTGCACAGTATGTGTGGTAAATAACACCTGGGAGCATAACTATCTCCAAACACCATGACCCCAGAACCCTAGTACTGCCGCTGTCACTATACCCCTTGTCCACACCCCGCTAAGGATACATGACAACTTGCTGACAGTTTAATAGTAATGATGAGCCCTCCCTGCCACCATCTTAGTATATTCTGTGGGATGGAATCTCCTCAGATGCCCCTTGATGCACTGCATGTGATTTTCCTCCACCACACTGCCATGTGTGTTCAGTGCACCACACAGTGTGCAATGGGGGGACATGAACTGCAACATCCTAACATCTACAGAGTGGCACCATTTGGTGGTGGAGGTAATGATGAACGAGGTGGATTGGTAGAAGGTGTAGTTACCCTAGAGGAAGAAGGTGATGGTGTTGGCGAGCTAGTTGTTTCACTCATCATGGAACTACCAATCTTTTATTCTTCCCTTCTTAGATCTCTGCCTCGCCTCTTGTTACCTTTCTGGAGAGTCAGGGGGTACAGCAACAGCGGTGCTCGAATTCTGTGGTGGGTGTTTGGCTTTAACATGTTTGACATAAATGTCATGGTGTCTGTGTTTCATGTGTGTTATCAGGGCAGTTGTGCCAAGATGTGTTCCCTCCTTTCCTCCTCTCACTGACTTGTCACAAATTGTGCACAGTGCCTTTGGTGATGACTGCACTGTGCCTGCCCCAAGAGAAAAATAGTCCCACACCCATGACTTCAGGGGATAGGGACAGGGAACAGGTGGAGAAGAATGGCCTCTTTCTTCTTTTCCTCCACATTCCCCTTCACTGCCTAGGATGATGTTGCTGCTGTTGATGCTACTGCCTCAGAATCAGTACTGCAACTAGGACCAGGAGTATTGCTGCCGCTGGCAAGTGGGACCTGTCCTAGTCCTGCATCACTTTTTGACCCTATTCCCAGTGTGTCCATGGTGGTCTGTGACACACTAGTTTGCTAGTCAGCATCCTTCTGCCCATGCAAATCATCAGCAGGAATTAGAGCAGTTGCGAATTCCAAAAGCTCACTGCTGGTGGTGGTGATTCCCATCCTCATCCCTGTCTCCCATTCCTTCTCAGTTTCTGCTAAAAAGTCCATCAATGTCTCTTACAACCCATATTCTCCACCATCATTACCACCACCACCACTATGTGTTGCTGCTGCTTTATTACAGACATCTCACTGCTGGTTGCAGGAGATGATGAGAAATGTGACATAGGGTCCCCTAATCTCACATTTGCCATTTCTTGGTGATGTGAAGAAGACAGACTGGCAGCAGTAGCAGCAGGCACAGGCAGCTGATCTGTGCTCCTGGTGGTGGTGGTGGTGGTGGTGGAGGCATTATTATTATTTTTGTACCTGCTATCCACCAACAGGATCATGTTCCACTTGGACCCTGCTGTGAAGGGAAGGAGACTCCCAGGGCCAGAGGGATGGTGTAGGCTCCCTTGACCTCAAGTCTGGATGCTCTCAAATGCTTCCTATATCACTCCACAACACTAGTCCCACCAGCTACTGCACCATTACTGCTGTTACTACTACTAATATCAACCACATCAAGTTCAGCCCCAGAATCTTCCTTCTCACAGTCACTAGTAATATAAGGATATTGATTACCCCCTCCTCCATTCCTAACACTAACAAGCTTCTGGATCTTCTTAGTAGTATTAATAGTAGTTGCACTGATGGTACTGCTTGGAGATGACAAATATGACTTAGGGTCCTCTGCTGTCACACTTGGCATCATCTTCTCCTCCACCCTCCTGACTATTACAAGCATACTAGCAGCAGGCACAGCACTGGTGGCAGCAGGGGAAGCATATCTGACAGCAGGGACAGTACTGGTGGCAGCAAGTTCAGCACTGGCAGCAGGCACAGCCATTGTGGCAGCAGGGGCAGCACTGGAAGCAGGCACAGCACTGGTGGCAGCAGGGGAAGCACGTTTGACAGCAGACACAGCACTAGTGGCAGCAGGGGCAGCCCATCTGACAGCAGGCACAGCACTAGGGACAGCAGGAGCAGTACATCTGGCAGCAGGTACAGCAATGGTGGCAGTAGAGGCAGCACATATGGCAGCAGGAATAGGCAGTTGATCTGTCCAGCTAACACTACTACCAATTTTTCCTCCCTTCCCAGTAATTTCCCCAAAATCCCTAGGGGTGATTTATGGGGACTCGACAGCATTGGTCATGTAGTGCTCACTTCCTCCTACTCCTCAGACTCAGTGGACACATAAGAGCTCCTCCAATTCCTCCTTTTACTGTTTTGAAACTTGCTCATAGTGATAGCAGTCACTATGAGCCTCTCCTGCCTCAACAATAGAACAGCATGTCTACCACGCTCTGTAGCTGCTTCTATTGTGTTTCACTTCCTGGAACATGTCATATTTTAATAGCGAAAAAGCAAAAATCACAAAAATCAATGGGCGAAACGTTCTAGCCATTGAAAAAATGGCAAAGAATTTTGGCCAGTGGCTGAAAAATAAAAGATTTTCATCGCTGGTTTTACAGTGGATTTTCCCATGAAAAAGAGGACAACAAGATGGTTTTCGTGGGATTTCTCCCGGAAACATGGCGAGAGGTTTCACCCACCCCTAGTCTCTAGTCAAGATTATCTCTAGGCAGAGTCTAACAGATCCGAGTTAGTAAATCTTGGAATAAGACCACCAAAACTGATAATGTTTGTTTAGACTTCAGTATGTGTTGCTTTGTTGCTTTGTTACTTTGTTCTTGTTCTAAATCATTTATTCAGTTACACAAAGAGGTGTCAATAGGTCAGGAAATAACCTAAAAATTACAATAATATTCCTCCCACCAGCCATGCCCCCCACAACACCATCTAAAACACTTGTCCCTCTTTGGCCATTTGAAATGTTGTGAGAATGGCTTCCTGCAGCAGTCTGATAGTTATATTAACCCTCTGAATGCTAGAGGGATAGGCAACACATTGCTTTGCAATGTGTTGTCTACCCCACTGGCACTCAATGGGTTAATATGTTTTTGTTATAATATCTGCAGTTATATCATCTGCAGTTGAATGGATTTATTTATTCCCATTTTAGGTCTGTATTTACAGTAGTATTCTCACAATAAACAATATGATTTATCGCATTCAAACACTAACACTTTCTAATAATAAAATACCCACTTTTCTTAATCTAGGTAGAGATTCCTAAAGGCCAAATTTAATATTCGATTAGCAGTTGATATCATGTTTGTGGCGGAGGATATGATTCTTAATTGCAGGACTCTAAGACATCAAACCCCTCCTACTCAAGGATTCCTAAGAAGACTTCAGTTTGCAGAATTTGTGGCCCTGGAGGCCTACAAAAAGAATCATATCTGCCTTTGTAGCAATGATCTCCAGTGTTAAGATAAGACTGATCCTGAAGAAACAATCCACATAGGATTGATTCAGAGGGGTCAGTGCGATTTTCTGCCCAGATTATGATTAAGTGGGAGTTTATCATTAGGAGGTTGTAATGTTTTTCTTTAATGAGCAATAGACAGGATGTAACATGCATGCCTTTTAATAATCATGTAAACATTTCCAAGATAACAAATTGCAACTGACCAGCTATGAAAAACAAAGAAAAATAAAAGTATTATAAATATGTTTATATATAATATATATATAAAAATCTTAAGAGAGACAATGGTACCAAGAATCCCCAGGAAGTAACATAAATCAAACTGAATAATATTAAGAAAAGGAGCCTCTAATTCTGTGAGTCTCATAGTGAACGGAACCCAAAAAGTAGATTAAAAGCAAAAAATAAGGAGATCACTACAAAATAGCATTAAAATAATATATATATATATATATATGATAAAAAATATACAAACAACATACAAAAGACAATAATATGTAACAAACTGTAGTATTGAATAAAGTAATAGTAATAAAAAAAAATCAGTCCATAACACTGCAAAGATGTAAATTAGGCAATATGTAGTTCTGAATCTAATTGTGTTGTGATCACTGAGTAAAAATATATTATATATAAACAACAGGTGTGGATGGAACAGTCTTATGTGTTACCTCTCTTGTCCATATCAAATGATGTGAAGTTGAAGTATGTGACTTATGTCTTTCATCCTCAGCCGGCCCCCGGTGGATGTGGGTGGGAATACTGTGACCCACTAATACTTAGTGGAAGTAATCAGCTTGATTGAAGGGATTGAGCTTGATGGTTAAATGATTTCTCTCGCCGTAATATAGCTGAATGGACTGTCGTTCAAAGGATATGTAGGGACTGCAGGCAAAAGTAAAACGTTGCTGGCTTCACTTGTCCCTCTTAACGAAGAGCATTGTAGACTCCAAGTGGGCAGAGGTCCCTTCAGTAAATCAATAAAATAGCCATTGATTATCTTTTTGGCTATTACACAAGAGATGACTGAATCAGGGGTTATTCTGAACAAAGACAAGTCTTCAACCATATAATGTCAACTAATCTAGACTGCTGTGAAATAATATTACAAATAAAACTCTTCCTATACATTTCGTATCAAAATGATTCTTATTCAGGGATATAAGGTGTTATAAAGAGGAGATAACTTCTCCAGTGACATCACTTATCAAAGTCTTATGTTATTCACCAAGATCTATCCCACTTGAGAAATCTTAGTGTGTAGGTTCCATTGAATAACATAGGAACTGGAGAAGTGATGTCATTGGAGAAGTTATCTCCTCCTTATCACCTCTTTATCATAGCTTAGGGCATCTCCCCACATCTCGCCCACAATCCTCATCACTGATCATAGGGGTAAGGCAACACATGTTAATTTTAGATGACTCTATCTTTGTATATATCTCACCACTTTGGCACTGATCAACAGGTGCCACAATATACCGGGACGTTATTTTTACTCCATACTTACATTTTCCTGTCAGAATTTGCATACTCTTAGTTAATTACAAAAAAATACCCCTAAATATATTCATTTGCTTCTCCTGAATATAAGAGTACCCCATATGCCTAGTATTTCAATCCCTTTCTCACATTTACAAGGTAAATATTACAAGATGGATGCCATTATTACCAACCTGTAATTTTTCACCAATTGGCATGTGAGCATCATAGCTTAGCTGACGGTGCCAGAACCAAAAATGTTCCACAAATGTAAATGTTTCTGAAAAGTACACAACATAAGGTAAATAATAAGGAGAATTTGGGAATTTTTTAAAAATTGTGGTAATATTTTGGTTTTTTTGCAGTTTTCACACTTACATTTCAATATTATTGTTGATATCAAGTACGGGATAGTTGAAAATGTAAAAATATCCATTGTTTAATGTTCAGCTCCTTCTGAGTAAGGAAATACCCCATATGCATAGGTTTCTCAAGGTTTGGGGAAGAAACGGGACCCAAATTGGAATATGCGCGTTTCCAGTTTCACACTTTGAATTTTCACAGCTTGCGTCACTGGTGCCATGTCTCATTTGGGACTGTATGCTAGGCCTCCACCTTAAAATTTCCCCCCAAAAGTGTATATTTTGGAAAGTAGACACCCCAGGCTTTCATTTTATGTATGTTTTCAAATTTTTTACGCAGCCTTTTTACCACCAATCCCTTGTAAATCTTGACGTAAGTAAAAAAGTCAACGTTTTTCACACTTTTACTTCAATGTTGATGTGAATTTCAAGCACATGATAGGTGAAGATTTTTAAAAATGCATTGTTTAGTGTTCAGCTTCTTCTTCTGAGTACGGCAATACCTCATATGCATAGGTTTCTCAAGGTTTGGGAGAGCTACTGGGCCCAAATTGGAACATGCGCGTTTACAATTTCATACTTTGAATTTTCACAGCTTGCATCACTGGTGCCATGTCTCATTTGGGGCTGTGTAACAGTGCTCCACTCTAAGATTTCCCCCCAAAAGTGTATATTTTTGGAAAGTAGACACCCATGCTTTCATTTTATGTATGTTTTCAAATTTTTTTACACAGCCATTTTACCACCAATCCCTCGTAAATCTTGATGTAAGAAAAAAAACAGCGTTTTTCACACTTTGACTTCAATGTTGATGTGAATTTCAAGCACAGGATAGGTGTAGATTTTAAAAACCACATTGATCAGTGTTTAGCTCCTTCTTCTGAGTAAGACAATACCACATATGCATAGGTTTGTCTGGGTTTGGGGGAGCTACTTGGCCCAGTAGGGAACATGTGTGTTTCCTTTTACAGACATGCCATTTTTACAGCTGGTGCCTTGTCTCATTTCGGCCTGTTTGGCAATGCTGCAATTAATTTTACCCCCAAAAGTATATGTTGTCAATTTTTTTGCTGCTACTCTATCACAATCCCTCCCAAAACCTGCAGTGAGGCAGAGAAACACCATTTTTTTTCACACTTACATGGAATTCAATCAGATGAGATTTGCAGATTTTTTTAAGCGCTTTACATTAGTGGTGAGCTACATCGTCTGAGTATGGCAATGCCCCATATGCATAAGTTTGTCAGGGTTTAGGGAGCTACTAGGCCCAGTAGGGAACATGTGTGTTTCCATTATCAGTAACTGAAAAAACTTAGGGTGCTTTGCTTTCCATTATATTTTGATAGTATTAGATCTAAGGAGGGATGTGTTTTGAAAAAAAAAAAAAAAACATGATAGTTCAGGGGGAAAAAGTGGCCAAATAGTAAAATAAACTTTACAGCACTACTGCATAGTGCCTGAATGGTATTGCTTGAAGCAGTCACCAATGAAGAGGCCAGGTTTGGAAGGGCAATCAGGACAGTAAGTGGTGGTGTCTGTCCGTATTCCCTTGCTGTAGCAAACCCTGCAGAGCTTCTGAGGTTTGTTCTTTTGGGGAGCTGGGGGGATTTTATAAATAAAGTGTGCTTCCCCAGGTCTTGATGGGACAATTTCTGGTGCACCCTGAAACAAAAATAGGGAAATGAGTTGTAGCTGATACTGTAAAAAGCTACAATTTGGATTGGGGTTTGCCAGTTTCAACAGTAAAAATGAATTATGTACTGCAGTCTGCATCATATACATGGCAACTTTTTTGTACCATGCTCTACACTTTCTCATTGCGAGGTATGGCTGCATTAGTTGATCACACAGATCAACTCCCCCCATGTTCTTATTATAGTCCCTGATGCAGACTGGCTTTCTCAGTACCCCTCTCCTGCCATGAACAGTGACTGCCACAGTTCTGTCCTCATGCATGGTGGTCAGTATGTAGACATCTTTTCTGTCCTTGAACTTCACTGCCAGCAGCTCCTGTTGGCACAAAGATAAGAATGACCCAGTTTTTATTTTCATTCTACAAGTTTTTTGGGCAACTCCCTGCAATTGCGCCTAACAGTGCCACAGGAAAGGTGTCAAAACAAAAAAGAGACTTAAATAAAAGGAGGCTGGTATAATAGTTATCAACAAATAACTGATAACCTTTTTTTTAATAAGGGGTAAATTAGATCCCAAATTATTTTCCCATTTGTTCCCATAAATTCGGGGCAACCAGGAGGATCAAGTTGGCTGTCTTTGCCCTCATAAATTCTAAAAACCTGGGTATAGCCTGTAGCACTTTCACACAATTTATAAAATTTAACACCAAACTTGGAGCGCTTGGAGGGGATGTATTGCTTGAACCCTAACCTGCCTTTATAGTTCATTAGGGATTCATCTACACTAATTTGTTTTTGGGGCATATATTCTTGGGCAAACTTTTTCTGTAAATGATTTATTAGGGGATGAATTTTGAGCAGTCTATCATACTGGGGGTGTTCTTTTGGGAGGCACAGGGTATTATCATTAAAATGCATAAAGTGCAAAATGAATTCAAATCTATACTGGCGGCAATATACTGGGCTGCATACAAATTGGTTTGGGACACAATTTCCCCCAAAATGTCTTCCCGAAAAACAAATAAAAAAAAATTATCATGGGTAAATCCTTACACATCAATTTAAATTCCTTGGTTGCCTCTGAATTCTGAGATTTGTGGGCATAAATTAGTTGGTGATACCAATTCATTAGGATCAGAAGTGGTAGGTGCTGGGGCATTTCTTTGGGCAGCACCTGGGGCATTTCTTTGTGCAGCTCTTTGGGCACATCTTTTGGCAGGTTGCTGGAGCAGCTCTTGGGGCAGTTGCTGGAGCAGCTCGTCTTTTCTTGACAGAAGGTCCAGCATCATCACTAGAGCTGCTCTCACTGTCTGAAAACTGTGTTATGTCAAAGTCTGACCCAGTGTCTGTGGCTTCTGAGTCAGACGCCAAAAAGGCATATGCCTCTTCTACACCGTATCTCCGCTGCATTATGTACACTTACTCTAAAAAACTTTTTTTTTGTTTTTTTTCTTATGCTACCCCTAAACCTAAATTTAACCCTAAATCTTACCCTAAGCCACATATACCCTGAACCTACCTAACACAAGTCAACTACCTATCTAAACCTATCTAAACTCTATTTATTCTAAAAATCAATTTTTAAATAAAATAAACTTTTTTGTTTTGTTTTTTTCCTACGCTACTCCTAAACCTAAATCTAACCCTAAACCTTATCCTAACCCACGTATACTCTGAACCTACCTAACCCAAGTCAACTACCTATCTAAACTATAATTATTATATTTTTTTGTGGGTTTTTTTTTTCTCTGCTCCTAAACCTAAATCTAACCCTAAATCTTTCCCTAACACACATATACACTAAACCTACCCAACTACTTACCTAAAATACCTAAAATATAGAAAATAATCAGATTTTATTTAAAAAAAAAAAAAAAAAAAAATAAATAAATAAATAAAAAAAGTGAAAAAAAAAATGTTTAAAAATACAAGAGTGATAAGGAATGTACCACAGATCAGCAGCTGATCTGCAGCAAACTGATCACTGCTAGAGTGATCAAATGGGGGTAACTGTATTGATCACTGCAGGAACAGTGATCAAAGGGTTAATTTTGTCTTTTTTTTTTTTTTTTACTTTTTTTCACAGGAACACTGGAACACTATCTGGAACACTTTAACATAATGTCTCTCTGTCTCTCGCCACCTCAGCAGTGTGCAAGATGGAGGGAGGCAGAGAGATGTAACAGGGACAGTATTTACAAATACTGTCCCTGTCATTCGGCTTTTGAAACATGTGATTGGCTCATCAAGCGAATCACATATTGCAACAATGTTTCTACTGGCTGTTACTATGTACCCCGGTACCGGGGCACTTAGTAACAGCCAGCCCGTGCTATCCCATCTCTCCATGCAGCGGCGATGGGAGAGTTTAACCTATGATGCACCGGGACCGTCATGGGTCCTTGAGTCACATCTACCCATGACGGTCCCGGTACGTCATGGGTCGTAAAGGGGTTAAGGGTTATTTTTGTTTATCTTACATTTTTTATTACTCAGATCTGTGTTTTTTATTTTAGTGGTTGAACATTGATGTAACAGCTCACACACAGTGATTGTCAGATGTGTTCTGTGTGTTAGTCCCTTTTTGCCTGGGCTTTGTGTACATCATTGTTAATATTAGCCATTGTGTTCTGTATTTTGATATAGACAGGGATTTTATGGGTACATATTTTAATACCAGGGTGTTGTTTATATTTGTATGAGCTCTTATTGTTTCTATTAGTAGTTAACCATTAGTATATTCTGGTCTCTCTCATCTGTGTCCATATACTCCATGGTTATTTTTTGCTAAATTTTGTTTTTAGTGAGCTTAACTTTAAGTGTTTGTACAACATCAGTACTGACCATTATATGATGGACTCATCACTCATGGGTGTCATGTTCATGAGTGTTTAGCAAATGACGATGTTTAGTGTCATCTATCTTATTGGTATGACCCTCTGAGTGGATTACATTGTGTATCCATTTAGGACATTCGCTAGATCACATTGGTTATTTATTGCATATTTTTAGTGGTGTTTTATGTGCCCTATCTTAGGCAAACACTTAGGTATCTTTCCTGTTTTGATGGTCTTGAATATATAGTGCTATAGTATCAGGCTGACACATTTTGTGGTCAGTATATTCTAGTATATATATTTGTAGGTTAGAATTGAAAGACATTTTGCAGACAGGTTTGGAGAAAGGTATTATCTATAAAAGAAAATTTGACTTTCTTTGGAATATGAAGCCTAAACTGTTTTCTATTTTCTCCCAAAAGTGCTCAAGAATAGAGACAGGCAACCAAGGAGGCCTGTTATTTCGGGAAATGGTTCCCTAACTGCTAACATCAGTAAATATATAGATACTTTTTTGCAGGAATATGTAATAGAATTATAGGCCTACCTGAAGAACACAACACATGTGATTAACATTTTAGAAAAAATTAAATGGAAAAGTAATTATATTTTGGTCACTGCAGATGTTTAATAACGTTATACTGTTATAGATCACACATTGGGAATAGAAGCACCAAATATTTTGTACAACAGAAAAATATATTAGCACAATCACAGATTGATTTTTTATGCACATTAATTAGATTTATTCTCACTCACAATTATTTGATTTTGGGATGAAATTTTTTTACAATTAAGAGGTTCTGCAATGGGCACCAGGTTTGCTCCAAGTTATGCTAATTTATATATGGATTTTTGGGAACAACAACATATTTGGCATAATAACCCATTTGTCACAAACCTATTGCTCTGGAGAAGATATATCAATTATATATTGTTTATTTGGGTGGGTACACCTGATTCACTATCACTTTTAATAAATTATATTAATACTAATCAATATAATTTGATTTTCACTTTTAATTCCAGTGTTGTGCCAGTAGAGTTCTTGGACTTGCGCATTTATATTGAAGGTGAAAATATCAAAACAAAAACTTTCTACAAACCTGTAGATTGCAATAGTTATATATCTCTTAATACTTGTCATTTAACCTTGTAGTTGAATAATATATACAGAGGATACAGTTTTTCAAGATCAAGTTGGGATCTTACAAAAAAGATTTGTAGAAAAAAATTATGATAAGTAGGAGTTAGGTAAAACCTTATGGGAGGTACAAAATGAAGATAGATTAAGTTTAAGAAAAACAGAGGATGTTAACCCCTTAACGACTGGCCGCGCAGGAACGCGGCAGTCACTAAAGGACCACGGAGCATTTTTTTTTTTTATCCAGATTCCAGACTCCCCAAATGGCATACAGCTGCGGGGTGAGTCTGGAATTCCATGACGGTCATAGTACGTCATGGGTCGTTAACTCAGATCTACCCATGACGTTCTATGACCATCAAGGGTCGTTAAGGCGTTAAACAGTGAAAACATTACTATTGTAATTCCATTCAATTTGGGATACAGACACTTCAAAAAGATAATAAACAAACACTGGGACATTTTACAAAATGATAAGAAATTGTGTCAGATTTTACCTGATAAACCAAGTATAGTTTTTTTGAGGACCTCTAATTTAGGTACTAAGATTACCCCGAGTATAAAGAAGGATAAATCGAAAGATGATAACTGGTTACATACGCAAAAAGGGTTTTTCAGATGTGGTATCTGTGTTGGATGTAAGACATGTCATAGAAATAAAAATAGGAAAGACTTTAGTTCATATAAAACTAAGGAAATATTTGAGATTAGAACCGTTATCAGGTGTAATTCAAAAGGGGTGATTTATGGTATTAATTGTAGTTGTGGAAAACAATATATTGTCAGAACTAAAAGATATTTGAAAGACAGAATTAGGGAACATACATACAATATTAAGCAGAGGTTTACTAAACATAGTGTGTCTATGCATGCAATGGAATGTTCTTTCTTTAAATTGGAATAGATGATATTCTTCGGCATGGAAACAGTTAAGAGAAATTAGAGGGGAGATAATTATATTAGTGATATGTTGAAGAAAGAATCCAAATAGATTTATGAGATGCAAACTTTACAGACTTGGGGTTTAAATGCTGAGTGAATGATATTTGGCTTCATTTAGATAAGGAGTTTTCTGTGTTATGTTCTCTACAGGTTCTCTATAGGTTAAGATTATTTTTCCTGTGCAATTGCAATCCTAATATTTCTATATTCAACTTAGTTATATCGATTCTTATCTATGGTTTTTTTATGACTACAACTTGAATTTAGGCATATATGAAGTTTTCTGAGAAATTGTTACTTCATTTCTATGTACTATTGTGTTATACAGATTCCTACTTCAAGGGTTTACAACTATATCTTTAAATTTGGGATAGATGGGAGCTTTTAGAGTTTCATGGGGGATGTAGGAGGAGTTATTAGAGGCACATAGGTTGAATAGTCAGTTTACAGCTCATTTTCCTAATCCCTGATGACGAAGTCAGCAGACTTTGAAACGCGTTGGAAAGGCGACACACTGAGACAATGAAGGCGTGATGCTGTTGGGCTCATTTTATATACTGAAGTTCGGAGTCTGAATTGTCTTAACAACCAAAAACAAGATTATAGAGAGAAGAACGGACAGAAACGTGGTGCAAAGTAGAACAATAGACACCAAAAACATCCTTGGATTGCCAGAGAAAGATATTGTCCACACAGGCATTGAGTGGAGTAAGTCTGGCAGGAGAGACAGAGAACGAAAGAACCGACAGAACTGGTGAGATTGTTTTAAGTAACATATATTTTGTTCATATACCCTTTGTGTGCCAGAATCTAGCAATTAATAAGAAGAAGATCAGCACAGGGTGAGTCCATTTGATAACGGACTGAGAATATATTTGCAGTCTTTGAAGTGCTACACGTTTAATCAGTATACATTGTATGACAGTGAAGTATCAAAGTTATATATTGCTACATGTTACATCTCAGTACATCATATGCCAGTGAAATGATGCATGCTCTAGTATGTTCGTAGGTGTATAGAGTATACATCTTACTGTTCATCTATTGTTTGACAGTCTTCTCTATACTATTGTTGTTTAATAGCTGTCAATAGCAACATTGGATTGGTTGTATAATATTAAAGAGTTAACACACACCTTTTTGCAAGACCAATTTATCCGGTTCTCAGAACACATACCGGACATAAAGATTTTGGACTATTACAGTGTGTCCAGTTCTTTTTCTTTTTTTTATAGTTTTCTTTTGTACGTTTGATCGCTATAGTTTTTTTATGGGCTTTTTTAGTTGGGGGGTAGGTAGTGTAGTATAGGTTAATTTTTTTCTCCTCACCGAGGTGGCATTACAGGTGGTCTGTTCGATACCGGTAGTTACAAAGCTATCCTGCATGTTGGGAGGAACTGGTGATATCAGTATTTGTTGGCCCGTTAGGTTGGTGACACACTGGTGAGGAGACTAACATTAAGGGTGTAGTTATTTGGGGAGATTAGTTAGAGCTTTATATAGGGAGCTATATATGGATGGTTTGTTATAATTCACGTTATGTATATTGTGCACGTTGCACTAGATTGTTTTACACCACCTTTATGATTGGAGTGGTGGATAACAATATATTCACTTAATAATGTGTGGAGAGATTATTGTTTGGGATGGAGATGCAATATACTGTCTTGATTGGCAGATGGTGAGACACTGGTTCACTAGTTCCCATCAATAAGAGATTTCAGTTTTTATTCATATTGTGGTTATACTTCTAGATATATTATGTATTGGACTCTCGTGGATGCACGAGATGTCTGATATCTATTGTTCTTAAATAAATTTGATTGTTTACATTCATTGGTGGATTGTTGATATCTTTTCAGTCCAGGAATATATCTATATTTCCTTCACTTCAAGCACCGATTTATGTTTATTTTTTTAATTATATGAGGAAATAGTGAGCACAGTTCCTTCATTCTGAGCCTGCTGATGTGAGGTTTTGTCTGGACCTTGCATATTTGCGCTACTTTGGTTTTCGTTTTATATATTTGTAGGTTATTTGTCTCTAGTCTGATCTATGCCTATTATTATCATCATATTTTGCATCTCTGAATTTATTTTATATAAATAAATGAAAGTTTTTTCCCTGTTTTTGTATACTTTTATTTATATTGTCTTCCTCTTTCTACGTTTATTTTATGACAATAGATGGGCGTTTCTTCCTATTATTGCATATTTCTTGTCTCCTAAGAGCTTGGATTTTTATGTATGTTTTGGAATTTTTTTGACAATTATAATAGCGGTAGTCCATGTTCCAAGCTGCTGGGGGAGGTTACTCTATTTCTATTTTTATCTTGTACTGTATTTTGTAATTTTCCCAAAGAGATATGCCATCAACACCACCACAAATGTTTAATTGCTGCCACTGACACTTTGCTCAAGGATGTTGTAATGGCAGATACAATGGATACATTTAAGAGAAGATTAGATGTATTTCTTTCAAGAAGAAACATACAGTTTTATTGTGTAAGGTGAAACAGGAAGTTTCCAGTAAATAGACTAATACTCATATGTTAGCAGGAAGGTTATATAATTATCATTTTTCTGAGTTATGAAGCAAATGTTGATGCTGAACCTGATTTTTTTCAAACCAAAGTTACTATGTTTATGTATGTTATATGAATTGCTTTCTGTGATGATGATGATGATGTGTTCAGAAAACTGCAAAATGCAACCCTCCAATCTATCTATTCATATATAGTTATATTATTTCACATAATCCTCAGAGAGATGCTGCTTATTAGTGTTGAGCGAGCATGCTCGGCCGATGCTCGGATCGGCTCGAGCATCGCTCTGCTCGGCACATGGCGGTACTCGTACGAGTACCGCATGTGCTCGCCCGCCATGTTCGGGTCTCCTCCCCGCACGTTTTGCGGCTGCTGCGCAGCCAATAAACGTTCAGGGAGGCTCTGACATCGGTGTAATGCCAGCAGCCATGTTGGCTGCTGGCATTACACTGATTGGCTGGCCAGAACCCGTGGTCGGGTGCTGTATAGCACCTGACCAGCGAGTTCGGCTCAGTCTTAGCCAGGGAGAGCTGAGGATAGGAAGGGAAAGTCAGTGTAGGGAGGAAAAAAAGCAAAATTGTGAAAAAAAAGAACCAAAAGTCCTTTTTAGGACTACTGTGTGTGGGGGCAGCAGGTTATTTTGTGTGGGGGGAAAAAAAAAAAAAAAAAAAAAAAATATATTCTGTTTAGTGTGCAAAGTTGCAGATTAGAGCACATTCTGTTTAGTGTGCACAGTTGCAGATTAGAGCACATTCTGTTTAGTGTGCAAAGTTGCAGATTAGAGCACATTCTGTTTAGTGTGCAAAGTTGCAGATTAGAGCACATTCTGTTTAGTGTGCAAAGTTGCAGATTAGAGCACATTCTGTTAAGTCTTCAAACTAAAATATCAAAGTCACATATTCCATTCAGTGTGCGTCGCCGCAGTTTAGCAGCACATTCTGTGTACTGTGCAGAGTTGCAGAATAGGAAGAAATACTGTTAAGTCTTCAAACTAAAATATCAAAGTCACATATTCCATTCAGTGTGCGTCGCCGCAGTTTAGCAGCACATTCTGTGTACTGTGCAGAGTTGCAGAATAGGAAGAAATACTGTTAAGTCTTCAAACTAAAATATCAAAGTCACATATTCCATTCAGTGTGCTTCGCCGCAGTTTAGCAGCACATTCTGTGTACTGTGCAGAGTTGCAGAATAGGAAGAAATACTGTTAAGTCTTCAAACTAAAATATCAAAGTCACATATTCCATTCAGTGTGCTTCGCCGCAGTGTAGCAGCACATTCTGTGTACTGTGCAGAGTTGCAGAATAGGAAGAAATACTGTTAAGTCTTCAAACTAAAATATCAAAGTCACATATTCCATTCAGTGTGCTTCGCCGCAGTTTAGAAGCACATTCTGTGTACTGTGCAGAGTTGCAGAATAGGAAGAAATACTGTTAAGTTTTCAAACTCAAATATCAAAGTCACATATTCCATTCAGTGTGCTTCGCCGCAGTGTAGCAGCACATTCTGTGTACTGTGCAGAGTTGCAGAATAGGAAGAAATACTGTTAAGTCTTCAAACTAAAATATCAAAGTCACATATTCCATTCAGTGTGCTTCGCCGCAGTGTAGCAGCACATTCTGTGTACTGTGCAGAGTTGCAGAATAGGAAGAAATACTGTTAAGTCTTCAAACTAAAATATCAAAGTCACATATTCCATTCAGTGTGTGTCACCGCAGTTTAGCAGCCTATTCTGTGTACTCTGCACAGTTGCAGAATAGGAAGAAATACTGTTAAGTTTTCAAACTCAAATATTAAAGTCACATATTCCATTCAGTGTGTGTCACCGCAGTTTAGCAGCCTATTCTGTGTACTCTGCACAGTTGCAGAATAGGAAGAAATACTGTTAAGTTTTCAAACTCAAATATTAAAGTCACATATTCCATTCTGTGTTCGTCACCGCAGTTTAGCAGCCTATTCTGTGTACTCTGCACAGTTGCAGAATAGGAAGAAATACTGTTAAGTTTTCAAACTCAAATATTAAAGTCACATATTCCATTCAGTGTGTGTCACCGCAGTTTAGCAGCCTATTCTGTGTACTCTGCACAGTTGCAGAATAGGAAGAAATACTGTTAAGTTTTCAAACTCAAATATTAAAGTCACATATTCCATTCAGTGTGTGTCACCGCAGTTTAGCAGCCTATTCTGTGTACTCTGCACAGTTGCAGAATAGGAAGAAATACTGTTAAGTTTTCAAACTCAAATATTAAAGTCACATATTCCATTCTGTGTTCGTCACCGCAGTTTAGCAGCCTATTCTGTGTACTCTGCACAGTTGCAGAATAGGAAGAAATACTGTTAAGTTTTCAAACTCAAATATTAAAGTCACATATTCCATTCAGTGTGTGTCACCGCAGTTTAGCAGCCTATTCTGTGTACTCTGCACAGTTGCAGAATAGGAAGAAATACTGTTAAGTTTTCAAACTCAAATATTAAAGTCACATATTCCATTCTGTGTTCGTCACCGCAGTTTAGCAGCCTATTCTGTGTACTCTGCACAGTTGCAGAATAGGAGAAATACTGTTAAGTTTTCAAACTCAAATATTAAAGTCACATATTCCATTCAGTGTGTGTCACCGCAGTTTAGCAGCCTATTCTGTGTACTCTGCACAGTTGCAGAATAGGAAGAAATACTGTTAAGTTTTCAAACTCAAATATTAAAGTCACATATTCCATTCTGTGTTCGTCACCGCAGTTTAGCAGCCTATTCTGTGTACTCTGCACAGTTGCAGAATAGGAAGAAATACTGTTAAGTTTTCAAACTCAAATATTAAAGTCACATATTCCATTCAGTGTGTGTCACCGCAGTTTAGCAGCCTATTCTGTGTACTCTGCACAGTTGCAGAATAGGAAGAAATACTGTTAAGTTTTCAAACTCAAATATTAAAGTCACATATTCCGTGTAAGATGAAGAAGGTGGGTAAAAAGGGACGGGGAAGTGGACGTGATCCTGATAGTTCAGGGCGCGGGTCAGGACGCGGAGAAACTGTGCCTGGTGCCAGAGCATAAGAAAGAAAGACATCCACCATACCTAGCTTCATGTCTAATTTTACAGGGCGTCGCAGGACATCACTCTCGAGGTCCGACCACTGCGAACAGGTGGTCGGTTGGATGTCAGCTGATACTGCTTCCAGTCGGTTAAGCACCACCCTGTCTTCCACCAAGTCCACTCTCAGTAGCCAAGAGTCTGGTCAACATAATCCTCACTCTGATCATCCTTCCTCCCACTATACACGGTCTGGTCAAAGAAGTGATCCCACACTGGGATATAGTGAGGAGCTTGTCTCATCACCAATCCTTCATTTGACCCTCTCTCCAAGCACGCTTGCAGAGGAACATGACATCTTGTGCCCTGATTCACAACCTCTAGAGGGTACCCAATCACAAGAAGATGACAGATGTGAACGGCATTTAAGGTCAAAGGAAGTAGTGGATGATGATGATGATGATGAGACACAGTTGCCATTAAATCAACCACTATTTCCGTCTCAAGACCTTGTTGAGGAGAATGTTATACAGTTGTCAATGACTGAGTATGTGGTGGGATCAAGACATGAGGAGGATGATCAGAGTGAGGAAGTGGAGGAGGACTTGGTGGACGATGAGGTGACTGACCCCACCTGGGAAGGTGTAGAGCCGAGCGATGACAGCAGTCCTGAGGGTGAGCCATCTGCAGCACCACAACAGGCTGGAAGAGGCAGTGGTGTGGCTACAGAAAGAAGGCGGACCGCACCAAACCGGCCCGCAAATGTTCCACGGAGCACCCCCTTGCGTAAATCTACCTTGCCAAAGGGTAGGTGTTCCGCGGTATGGCGTTTTTTTAAGGAAAGTGCGGACGACAAAAGAATTGTAGTTTGCAACCTGTGCCACACCAGAATGAGCCGAGGCATGAACACTAGAAACCTCACCACCACCAGCATGATCCGACACATGGCATCCAAGCACCGTAATAAGTGGGAGGAACGCCTGGATCGCCCATCTGTGTCTGCAGGCCACACCACTGCCTCCTCTTCCCCTGTTTTCGGTGCCGGCCAATCGCCTGTCGAAGGCGCAGGCCCGCATACCTCCCGCCCTGCACCTGTACCATCTGAAGCACCATCAGCGACCACATCCACTTCCCTGTCCCAGCACAGCGTCCAAATGTCGTTACCCCAGGCATTTGAGCGCAAGAGAAAATACCCAGCCACCCACCCACAGGCCATAGCACTAACCTCACACCTTTCCAAATTACTGGCCATCGAAATGCTGCCATTTAGGCTTGTGGACACTGAGTCCTTCCGCAGCCTGATGGCAGCAGCTGTCCCTCGGTACGCGGTCCCCAGCCGCCACTACTTTTCCCGGTGTGCCATCCCCGCATTACACCACCATGTGTCCCGTAACATCACCCGTGCCCTGACCAACGCAGTTACTGGGAAGGTCCACTTAACGACTGACACATGGACAAGTGCTTGTGGCCAGGGACGCTACATTTCCCTGACGGCACACTGGGTGAATGTCGTGGAGGCTGGGAGCGACTCGGACCCTGGGATGGCATGGGTGCTACCCAGGGCCGAGGATTGCGGGCCCTACCTCCATCAGGGTTTCCGCCAGCACCTACGTTATTGGCTCCTCCTCCTCCGTTTCCACCTCCGAATTCTCTACACGCAGCGCCACTCCCCCATCAGCCAGTAGCTGGAAGCAGTGTAGCACTGCAGTGGGGAAGCGTCAACAGGCCGTGCTGAAACTGATCTGCCTTGGGGACAAACAGCACACGGCCTCAGAGCTGTTGCAGGGGATTAGTCACCAGACCGAGCAGTGGCTCTCGCCACTCAACCTGCAACCAGGCATGGTTGTGTGTGATAATGGGCGTAACTTGGTGGCGGCTTTGGAGCTCGGCAAGCTCACACACGTACCATGCCTAGCGCATGTATTTAATTTAGTGGTTCAGCGATTTCTAAAAACCTACCCCAATGTGCATGATCTCTTGACCAAGGTGCGCCGCGTGTGTGCACATTTCCATAAGTCATCTACAGCTTCGGCCGGCCTGTTGAAGCTGCAGCAGCGCTTACAATTGCCAGCTCACCGGCTGCTGTGTGACGTGAGCACGCGCTGGAACTCCACCTTCCACATGTTGGCCCGGCTTTGTGAGCAGCAGAGGGCAGTAGTGGAGTACCAGCTGTTACACGGTCGTCGCCTCTCCGTTCAACTTCCTGTAATCAGAAGTGAGGAGTGGGAATGGATGTCAGACCTCTGCGAGGTTTTACGCAATTTTGAGGAATCGACACAGATGGTGAGCGGCGATAACGCTATTATCAGTGTAACCATCCCACTTCTGTGTCTACTGAAACGCTCGCTGCTCACAATTAAAACCGACGCTTTGCATGTGGAAGAGGTGGAAATGGGGGAGGAAGAGCTTACACAAGGTGATAGCCAGAGCACCCTCACTTCGTCTTCTCAGCGACAATTGGAGGAGGCGGAGGAGGAGGAGGAGAAAGACACGGTTGCCTCCGCTACAGAGGGTAGCCATGGAACTTTAGTTCCATCTCTTCAGCGTGAGTGGGCAGAAGAGGAGGAAGAGGATGAGGATATTGAGAGTCATCCTCCTGGTGAGGACAGCGAAATTTTGACTGTTGGTACTCTGGCACACATGGCTGACTTTATGTTAGGCTGCCTTTCCCGTGACCCACGCGTTGTACGCATTTTAGACAACACGGATTACTGGGTGTTCACCCTTCTGGACCCCCGCTACAAAGAGAATTTCTCATCTCTCATTCCTCCGGTGGAGAGGACAAGCAAAATGGTGCAATACCAGAAGGTTCTTGTTGAAAAATTGCTCCAAAATTTTCCATCTGACAACGCTGGCGGCAGAGTACGTGCTACCTTGGCCAACCGAGAAGGGGAGAAAAGGGGAGCACACAGCAGTTCCGACAAAGGCAGGGCAACACTCTCCAAGGCGTGGGACACCTTCATGACACCCCGCCAGCACCCTCACCCTGATGCGCAGCCTAGTGTCACAAGGAGGGAAAAGTTTTGGAAGATGGTGAAGGAGTACGTAGCAGACCGTGTCAGCGTCCTCAATGATCCCTCTGTGCCTTACAACTACTGGGTGTCCAAGCTGGACACGTGGTATGAACTGGCACTCTACGCCTTGGAGGTGCTGGCCTGCCCTGCCGCCAGCGTTCTGTCTGAGCGGGTATTTAGTGCTGCTGGTGGCATCATAACAGATAAGCGTATCCGCCTTTCCACCGACAATGCTGATAGGTTGACACTTATAAAAATGAACAAGGCCTGGATTTCCCCTGACTTCTCCACTCCACTGGAGGAAAGCCCCGGGGGAACATAAACTCACTTTATATATGTTATTTACAATGATGTGAATACTCTGTATTCCCATTCACCCCTTCCACCCAAAAAACGGGTATATGGTTGACTCTTAATCTTCTCATCCTCCTCCTCCTCTTCCATATGCCCTGTGCTATAATTTTTATATAGGGCCAGCTCACCAGCGGGCCCTGTGATATAATTTTTATATAGGGCCAGCTCACCAGCGGGCCCTGTTTGACAATTTTTATATAGGTCAGCTCACCAGCGGGCCTTCTCATATAATGTTTTATTGGGTCAGCTCTCTAGCGGGCCCTCTCATATAATGTTTTATAGCGTCAGCTCACTAGCGGGCCTTCGCATATAATGTTTTATAGCGTCAGCTCACTAGCGGGCCTTCGCATATAATGTTTTATAGCGTCAGCTCACTAGCGGGCCTTCGCATATAATGTTTAGGATGGTCAGCTCTGCAGCAGACCCTCACCCATAATGTTTTAGATGGTCAGCTCAGCGCACGTTTCCCTCTTAATCATGGCCTCAGTTCAATAAAATCAAGGAAACTTTTGGGAGAATTTGCCTCTGCGCACGTTTCCCTCTTAATCATGGCCTCAGTTCAGAAAATCAAGGAAATTTTTGGGAGAATTTGCCTCTGCGCACGTTTCCCTCTTAATCATGGCCTCAGTTCAGAAAATCAAGGAAATTTTTGGGAGAATTTGCCTCTGCGCACGTTTCCCTCTTAATCATGGCCTCACTTCAGAAAATCAAGGAAATTTTTGGGATAATTTGCCTCTGCGCACGTTTCCCTCTTAATCATGGCCTCACTTCAGAAAATCAAGGAAATTTTTGGGAGAATTTGCCTCTGTGCACGTTTCCCTCTTAATCATGGCCTCACTTCAGAAAATCAAGGAAATTTTTGGGATAATTTGCCTCTGCGCACGTTTCCCTCTTAATCATGGCCTCACTTCAGAAAATCAAGGAAATTTTTGGGAGAATTTGCAGATGATATACAAGTAAATATACAGCAAATATTGTTTGGTAACAATTTTTCGCCTAAAGTCATTTTTATTTTCCTTTTTGTGTGTTTTACGGTCAGTCTGTAAAAATGGCGTACTACGGGCGAAAGATCGTTCCCAGCAGCGATGTTGGAGTCCAAGATGCATCCAGACATCCTCCCTATGCTGTCCCTGAACCATTTCTGTGGTGTTTCCATCCTTTTCTGCCCTTTTCCTATGGACCAGGCACCCTCCCCTCATCAGAGCAGGGGGTGCCTGGTGTAATGCTCGAGTCCTCCCATTGACTTCAATGGGGCTCGGGTGCTCGGCCGAGCACTCGAGCCTCAGGGGGTGCTCGGTCAGAGCACCCGAACACCCGAGCATTGGGGTGCTCGCTCATCACTACTGCTTATCACTCCTTGGAACAAATTGATCACACTTTTTGGTAGAAAATCATACATTTTATGTTTAATGTGGGGGTCCAGCAAAGTAGCAAGAATCTATTCCTCATTACTTTTAATGGACTTATGACTGGATCCTACTCAAAGCATGTCGACATGTCATTCACTAGCTGGTTCATGTCTGTGTTGTCATTATTGTAAGATTCATCAGCATGATGGTCAGTTTTTGTTGCAGTACATATATTAGTGGAATTATCTCACTAGTTGTTGCCCCAGCATGATTAACCAGCAAGGTGGCCTCCTCAAAAGTTAGTTGCCATTGTCCAGGTGTCAATGCTTGCTCTGAAGCCTTCCAGTTTCTCATTGTATACTCTGTAATGGCCTTATTCAGGTCGTACAAATGCTCTAGCATTTGCAATGGAGAATTTTATATGGTAGGGACCTCCATTTTCAATTGGTGATGGGCAGGTTGGTATGTTCTTGTATGGGATACAATGCATTTCACTCCCTGTAGGAGTGGCTAAAATGGGTACAGCTTTTTCAGGCAATAGTTAGTAAATCTGCATGGTTTTTGGATTCTAATAAGAATTTAGTCACATCTATCTTTAGGACATGGACAAAGCTGAGTACATGCACCATATTACCTATTCTCAAGGCAAGTTTATGTTGGAACCATTATCAGCAGACACAAAACCAGCTTTCAAGCAGTGGGGTCCAAGCCATTAGTCAAACATCTTCATCTCTAGTTTATTGAACACATCTGTGGCTTTGTGGAATTGTCAGTAATGCAAAAAGGGGTGTGTTGATAGTACAGACTTCCCTGCTGTTGTCCTTTAGTAATAATTGCAGAACCAGAGGCAAGATTTTTCATGATGTTGCTGCCCCTGTGGGAGGGAAATCCAGTGAGAAGTAATGGATATGTAGCATGTACCCTGGCCACTTACCCACCTAACTTGCTGTATGAGGTTTTCAACCCTTTGCCCACTATACTAACCAGCTTCTTGTATAATTCTGGCACAGGTGCAACACATGATATCAGTACTTTAAAAGCTTGCTTTCTACAAAAGAATAAAGCAGCTTATGAACTGCCAACATGTTGACATCTTTTTCATTCCAAAGGCATACTTTGGGATTATTTTTGTGAAATTTGTGACTCCTTCCCAAGAACTCAGTAAATGTGGGTTGGCAGTACATAGCAGAAAAACTGAGTTATTTTATTGCTTTTACAAAATTTCTTGTGGTGATGGGTGTCTTGGTGGTGTTTTACATTTTAAGGGCAGGATCAGGCATCTTGGGTGTTGTTTCAGTGAAGGAAATCTTGGCATACTCTATGACTCATCAACATCAATTCTTTTATGTTACCCAGAGACCCAGGAACTGTTAGAAGTGCCTCTGGTGCTTCTAGTGTTGCACCTCTGACGTGTTAATGGAGTGTCTCCCAATCACTCTTGTGGTTATTCCTCAGGTGGAATCTCATTAAGGATGTACCAAGTTGTGAGCCTGCCTTACCTAACTCAAATGCTTTACACAGACAACAGATAGCAACATGTTTAATTTTTGGATCAGGAGTTCTGTATCTCAATACTGTAGACTCATACACTGAGATTTTCCTGAATGACAACTATTGCTATTGGGGCTAGACGTCAAAACTGTACTACTTGTAGGTGTTAAAGGTGCTGCACTTCTGAAAGCATCAAAAACATTAATCATAGCTAGGGATGTAGAAGTTGATGACCTATGTTGCAGATTACTCAACATTACTGTGTGCGTGGCTGAGTGGGTTTGGACTTGGAAGTGGTGGTAATGTTGATGATGATGATTGAAAGGATAATTGTGTATATTTAGGCATCTTTACTTGTCCATAGTCAGACTTTCAATTATATAAAATTGGGCCTTTTCCTTTCATCTCACAATATGGCCATGTTATCTTCTCTCTCACTTTCAAGTTTATCTGTGTCTGAAGAAGAGGAGGATGTTGGAGGTGTATAATCTAGATCAATGTCCTCATTAATAATTAGGTCATAGCATTACTCACTTCTTCCCCATTGCTTTAATATTCCTTTTTGAAGTCTCAAAACATTTCTCTTTATTTTTCCCCTCAGAGGGATTTTCAGAATATATACTACTACTTTCAGGATAGGCATTGTATTTGCTACTCTCATTGTCAGAAGCAGCAGTTGATTGAAGTGCTACACAAAGAACAGCCAACTCAGGAAGGAAATTGTATTTCTTTCTCTTCTCAGTCAAAAATTTTTTTTGTGTATCTTGGGTAAATCTACTTTCCCCCTTAACACTTCCCCCCTAAACCCCTAAAGAGAAGATTCTCTAAACTAAACTGCAACTCCACTCTATTTGCCGGTCTTCCCTAGCTTCAAAATTGTGCTGTTTTCTCTTTTTTCTAACAAACACAGAAATGACATGCTGAAGGAACCTGAATCCTTTTATACTTTTCCAGTGGGAAAGAACAAGAAACTTTCCAAGTTTTGGGGTGGGGGTCATTCTTACCATTTATTTCAATGCAATGATCATGGTTAAAAATGTGGAAAATCTGAATTTTTTGAGGAAAAACCTTCTCTTTTACAGGAAAATGCCATTTTCACCTGTTTCACTTTTATGGTGAACATTTTTGCTCATCCATACCCTTTAGTAGAAACATAGTTTACTGCATGGATTTACTTTCTCTTTACAACATTTACTAGATCAAGGATAGGCAATGTTTGGCTCACCAGCTTTTTAGGATTAAAGCCACAATTTCCATCAATGACTGGTTATAGGAGATTAGTAGTTTTGAACAGCTGGAGAGCCAAAGTTTGCCTTCCTTTGTGTAAATTAGAGCCAATTACTTTGAAACAGAATTAAATTTAAGTGGACTTGTCACCTTAAAATATATTAAGATAAATTTAAAGATAATTAAAAGCTGCTTATATGCTTTGCTACCCTTTTGTTTTTGAGAAATTAAAATTAATTTGTTCCTGGGAAAATCATTAACTTTATACTAATTAGAGTATTTGCTGGGCCAATATTTACCACACTCTGTCCTATAAATGAGTCTAGGCAAAGCTTACACACTGAAGATGTCTGTAATTAAACACACCAAGCAATATGTTTGGCTTCACACAGACCTAATTAACATTCAGTGCACTAAATTAACATAAAGTGCTACACTGCTAACACTTTAAAATATGCCTGAAAAACTAAAATGGTTACCATTTTAATTATCTTTCAGACAAGCTAAACATGTAAGGTGGTCCAGTTTACCTCTTTGAGTGCCACAGAGGCATCCAATGCATGGAAAGTACTGGACAGTTTAATTTAAGTCAAATAGATCTAGAAATTAAATCCACCAATAAGCCATTTTATATACTATAGCAATAACATTTCTAGAAAATGTTATGACTTTCTGCTTGTATCTTTTAATATGTTACACTATGGTCATCTGTTCAAGCAATTGCAGACTCTGGCAAATGGGGTATCTTTTTAAAATGTTGCATGCAAAACAGCATGTGACTACACAGCACATTCAGCATGTCACCATGATTAAAAGGGCAACATGAGAATCTCGCACTGCAGGAAACCACGAGATTCTCTTGTAGCTGCATGAAACATCACGACCAATGTATGAAAGAAAAAAAAGTACAAAAAAAGTCTTTAATTTAGGTAAAAGCAGAATGAGCAATGTATTGCACTACAATTCTGTTGGCCACCAAGGATGATATCATATTTTCTGTCATGGATGATTCTTTTCGGAGAGATAACCTCATCACAATCTTGCTGAGCGATTCCACCATTTTTATATTCAAACTGAAAGGCATTGTAAGTTCTGACATCAAGTGCCCTGTCATTTTTCTTTTAAATGGATGCTGTCTTTCCTCATCTCTGCATGCAGAATGACTGGGCAGAGTGGAGCACGCAGAGAAGGGTAGAGAGAGCCAGGGCAGCACTCAGCAATATTGGGATGATTTTATCGCTCCAAAAAGAATCATCCATGACAGGCATTCTTCCATGTATTAACATCTTCCCTTATTCTTCCTTATGTAGAAGAACAAATCACATAAATACAAAGTGTGTGTCAAGCCATTCAGCTAGAGCTCTGACTTGATCACCCACAGCCGCAAACACACCGGCTTCAATCGCTTCAGAGGTGACCTGTGTGACAAAGGCTTCCAGGGGAAGGTGGATCTGAGAAGGTATTGGGAAACCCAGCATGGATTTAAGTGATCATGAAACAATCCTGCTCTTGTTTCCCACAGGAAATCAGCACTTCTACCAGATAAGAACACTAACCACTCATTTTAGCCACTAATGACTGTGGAGCATGTAGAAATCTCAGTTCTGTGTTTACTCACCACTTTGTACCATCAATATCCTGACCTAATGAGACAGAGCTTTCTGTGACCGAGTTTCACTAGATAACACCAAGGCACAGTGTGCACAGAACCACAGACAAACCAATAATATGCGGTAACAGCTCAAGACATGCAATTATTGATATGGGCAACATCTGCGAAGAACAATATAAAACTCTGCAAAGAACATGAAGACACTGATCTATACCCAGGTTGGCACATGTGTCTAGCACAGTGTTGGACAGCAGGAGGCTCTGGAGTCACACACATCTCTCAGAATCTTCTCTTGTGGCCAACTCTGTTGTTGGAAGCCTTCATAACTTCATAACTTCCTTCATCACACACACACCGTATTTCACCCCAAATTGAACCCACTTTATTTTGGCTCACAATATTCCTCCTTTTACACTTGCTGTTCCATGTTAACCCCATAAGAGCTCAGGATGTCTCCAGAAATCTATAATCCCAACCTTGCTGAGCACTGCCCCAGCTCTCTCTCCCTCTTCTCTGTGTGCTCTGCGAATGGGCAGATAGTTCTAGCTCTTGACATGAACTTACTGCAATATGTGATGCTTCAGATGCCTGCGTTAAAGCTCTTTTAAGTACTCAGGCAGTATAAATATATTTAATATAGCAGCAAAACTACTATTTTAAATATGATTTGGATAGGTGCCTGTAAGTTTTGACTTCACTAAAAGACTGCACACAAAAGCACTAGATAGAAAGGGACCGAAAACATAAAAGTCTTATGTTTGTGAAATGTATATGCTGATTAATATTTCATAGAGTTCTCCTTGTATCTCTGGTGATCTAGTTTTAGCTAAATATTTATTTATGATTAAGACAAAGACTGATTTTTTTACTTTCTTGAATTAAATCAACAATTATCTTATTTACACAGTGAGCATTAAAAACATTTGCAAACTGATTAATGTTATATCAGATTCAAGGAAATAATAAACAAAGAATTATAGGAAAATAGTTACAAACACAATTCATTAAACAAAACTCTGAGCCTTACAAGCTCCAAAAGGTACATTTAACCCTCAGTCTCTAAGCCTTTGCCTTGAAGGGAAGGTAGGAACAAACGGGACAAGTGCTGTACATGACTATTGGGTGCTACAGTGTTCAGTATTTTACCTCACCACAAGGGGGTGCTTGGCTGAGAGTGATACCCAAAGAATATTATTGAAACCTCTACACTTCCTAACTTACTAGTTTGTTCCCAGCTTCCTTTCACTGTAACTTAGCAGCAGTTACATCTTGCATGATCATTCCAAGCCACTAAACATCAGGAGGCAGTGATGATCATAAATTTTGAGGAAGCTGAATGGGACTACCAACATCAGGGAAAACACTTCAACATTTCACAGCTGCCAGACAAAAGTCAAACAAAGATCAAGAACATAAGGCCTGAAAGACTCATGAGCAACTATATTTCTGTGAGATTGTTAGTTGTCATGTGTCTTGTGCCTGAGGCTTGTGTTTAATAAATAAATACGCAGTAAATGAGGGGGATTCAAAAAAACAGGTTTTTCCCATTCATTTGTAAACTGTAGGTGTCCGTTTTCATAATTCTCATCATCAGTCATCTTCTCCATAATCACTGATCTGGACCACACATTGACATTTTGTTTTCAGAGAAAGACAATGTATGGACAATGCTAGACACATACATTTTAGACAAAGTTACCTTCTCACATTCAACAATACATTATTTATTACTTTAATAAAAAAGCCAATATAAGTTTTATTTACATTATCACTGGTTGACCATTGTTTAGGGCACTAAATTAGTTACTGTGTTAGAATGAATACAGAAAATTGAAGATGATTCGCTAAAAATGACTGGGTTCATTCAAGGGAGAATCAGCTGTACCAGAGAAAAAAAATTAAAAATGTCCATGTGGAAAAAGAGAGGGCACCTCATTGAGCAACATTATCTATTTTTCAATCTTATGTTATTACAATAGACAAATGTAATTCTAATCAAACGTGGAAAATGCTACTTTGCAATATTTCATAGTAGCTAACCAGCCTGCAAAGGATATTCAACTTCTTCCACACAGATCTCAGATGAACACTAGCTGCTCCCCAACAGGAGCACCATCACCTAAAACAAGTACATCAGAACCAGCAATAAGCACATACAAAAATGGCAGCACTTTTTATAAAGAGTGATATCACCAACTTAGAAAAAATAGATCTTCTTATAGAGAATGCAAATTTATTACCTCATGAAATTAAAGCTGGCTCATGAAAAGACAAACTGTCATAGAGAATCAAGGGTGTTTTAATGCTCGCTGCACTTAATGTGTTTGGTTCAGTGCGCTGACTTTACTGTTTATAAAAGTTTATTTACAAGCCAGCTTTCATCACTCTTTATAAGAAGATCTACTTTTCTATAAGTTGGTGATATCACTATATAAAGAGTATCTTCCATCTTTGTATTGAATGGCAGATATGAGTACTTTCAGTGCTAATGAAGTCTACAATGCCTTGCTTCATGATATGCCGGACACCTATATAGTAATCAAGGGGTTAAGGTCCCATTTAAATCAATAACAGTTTGGGGAAATTCCCCTCATGTGATGACAATGGTACGTTAAAGAGTGTCTCACTTCCTTACAGTTTCTGCTAGAACTGTGCAGTGTACACCCTTGGAAGGATTGGGCTCTGATTCTTCAGTCCTCCCATCCTTCAATTTCCTTTCAACAACTATTGTGGATTCCAAGCCATTTTCTCCCTAAGGACCTTGTTAGGGATATGATTGTGGGTCATCTTTTATTGCCCAGGTCTAAATGGTCTCGACTGTATGGGCTTATCACGGTACCCGTGCTATCTGGCAACATTCTGTCAGTTTCCACTCCTGCTTACGCTATTGGCTACTCTGTTATTGTCCCCCCCAGCATTTGTCCTTAAATGCTGGGTTCTGGCACTTCTCCAGGGCCCTTATCGGTACCAGCGCTTGTTCCTGTTATTTGTGAGATCTCAGTGTATCGACCCGGCCTGCCTGACCATTCTGCTTCTTGTCTCTGCCCGTGTACCGACCTGGATTGGCTGACGTTCCTGCTCTGTGCACCGACCCGGCCCAGCTGACATTCCTGCTCTGTGTACCGATTGGATTGGCTAAGGTTCCTGCTCTGTGTACCGACCCGGCCCAGCTGACGTTCCTGCTCTGTGTACAGACTTGGATTGGCTGATGTTCTTGCATGGTGTAACGACTTGGACTGGCCTACATTCCTGCTCTGTGTGTGTGGATCCTGCCCGGCTGGGCTGCTGTGGTGACATGCCTCCTCTGCACGCCCTGGCCTGTCTCCGGTTAGGGTAGTGTCTAGTCCTTTGCTGTCTCCAGACAGCTTGCTGCAGATTGGTCTCGGTTACCTCAGTGTTGCCCAGGCGACATTCCTATTTGTCTGCTTCCTGTGCAGTTCCTGGTTGGGTGCCTCTCAGGGCGAGTTGCTCAGTCTCCTTTACTGCTACGGTAGTGCTCACGCTAATCAGTTTCCGTTACTGCTACGACAGTGCCCAGTCACTCAGTCTCCGTTACTGCTATGGCAGTGTCCAGTTGCTCAGTCTCCGTTACTGCTACGGCAGTGTTCAAGTTGCCCAGTTTCTGTTACCACTACGGCAGTGCTCATGTTGCTCAGTTTCCATTACTGCTATGGCAGTGCTCAAGTTGCTCAGTTTCTGTTAAGGCTACGGAAGTGCTCAAGCTGCTCAGTTTCCGTTACTGCTACGGCAGTGTTCAAGTTGCTTAGTCTCCGTTACTGCTACGGCAGTCCACAACTGTCTGGTCTCCATTATCTTGGGTGTTACTCGAGTTGGAGCTCTCACCTTTGTTTGAGCTTCTTAAAGGGCCTTGCACTATTAGGGCCTGTCAACACTCTTTGCCTAATATTAACCCATTCAGTACTGATAAACTAAGACTCACACAAGAACTGCCTGACCTGTGTCAGTATATTGATCTCTGGACTATCTACATATACTGGACCTGTGTGGGCCTACCTCTGTATAACCTGTCTTGTGTCTGTACCATATTATGTATATATTACAGGACCCGTGAGGGTTATTGTTTTCTTTATTGTTCAATAAAATTGTGTTTTATCCAAATCTACTGTGTCTGTGTGTCAAACAAACCGTTACAGGGCTATCCCATTTCCCTTCTCCTCTATTTTTTATAATTGGGAACCTGGGTTCCACACCGGGACTACAGCAGGAACGCTTCACTTGGTGGGAGTCTGTAGGTCTAACTTACTTGGACCATCTATTCTTCTCCTCCAAACTTCCGTCTCTCTCAGATTTACGTTCGGACTTTAACTTTCCAGATACTGAAGTGTGGTGATTCCATCAAATCAGTCACTTACTATTATTGTCGGATTTGCGGACTTTTACTCCGAGACCCCTTACCTCTTTTGAGAAATTATTAATCATGGACAAACCTATAGTCAATTTGATCCCCAAGATTAAAGCTATTAAAAGTCCTTTAGACTCCATCTTACCCTCCTTCCACAGACAGGAGTGGGAACGTGATCTTCATGTCTCCATTATGGATATTCATTGGTTTCGTTCTTTCTACCTCCACTCTACTCTACTGACTTGTGTTGTGTTTTGAGAGGTAAACTACAAATTGCCCATGCAATGACATCGCATGCCTGTGGTGTTACATAAATTTAATCCCACCTTCTCTGGGTTATACTGGAGATGCGGTCTGGAGGATGGCTCCTTGCTGCATGTGTGGTGGAGCTGCACTTGGATTCAACCGTTTTGGCAGGAGGTCAGCAAACACTTGGTTGCCATCACTGGACTTCTGATGCCTGCCATCCCTCAAGTACTTTTATTGGACATTTGGCCTTCTGAGTTGGGGTTTGAAGACACTCCATGGGGACTGATGAGTGTGTGGCTCTTGCTAGCAACTGCTGCCTGGGCTTGTATTCCTGCTATCTGGGGCTCTGATAAGCCTCCTTCTATATCTGACTGGAAGACTCGACTCAGGCGAGTGTTTGAAATGTACTCACACTCGACGAGAGACTTTTCACATTTCAGAGATTATATTATTTCCTGGCAGACCTTTCTGTCCTCATGATTATACAATTTTTACCTGTCAGCACTGCAGATTACTCCCCACTCTACCCATATCACTCTACCCACATCACTCTACCCATATCACCCTACTCATATCACTCTACCCATATTATTCTACCCATATTCATCTATCACTTCTATTATGTTGCCATCTTCTATTTACTTTCTCTCTTCCTCTTATGCTCTATCCAGTCATTTTCATAGTTTTTCTTCTTGATCCCTTATATAAGGATTTAGGGGCCATTATCCTAATCACATTGGTAAATACCATTTAATGTCAACCTCACCTTCTTTGACTAGCTCTCCTGTATTGCTTTCCTCCACGCTTTCTCTGTTTCCTTTCCTCCTACATTTTCCCTTTCTGATTTCTTATTTGTATTTGTTTTATTCTTTTTAGTCTACTTGGTTTTTTATTGTATTTCATTGCTATACATCATTCATGACTGTCTTCGAATTTTGTTGATTATTGCTCAGTGACACGGTATCTTTGTTTTTTTTGTGCGGATTTGAACTTCAATAAAATTTACTGGAATGGAAAAAAAAAAGTCTCATCTTTTGCTTTCTGAATAAAGCAGATAAAGTGTATGTAGTTACCAAAGTAGAGAAGAGAAACTGACCTGCATTAATAATTAAACATCATAAATTAAACATTTATTACTTCAGTTATGCACGTGCCTGTGGTGATTAATACAACAATTAATTCTTGCTATCTAGTGTTTAGGTTTTAGAGATCTTAGTTTATTGGAGGGCCACAGTTTTAAACATTAGCAAGACTAACTCTGGCTTTCTAAACACTGCACATGCAATTGAACTCCAATTAGGAAGGTCAGGAAAGGCCCTTGTAAGGTACTCTGCAGTTTGTCAGATGTATTTCTTCATGTGCTGAAGATTAGAATTCATAAACATTTTGCACTTCTTCAAGCACTATTCCTTCGTCTTTGTTTTTCTTGGCACTTGTAAGTCAATAGAACAATATGCTGCTTTATATACTGTATTCCATTATCAGCAAAAATAATAAGTACAACAAAAAAGTAACTGTAAAACTAGCAGGAATTTCTAGTTTCCATGGTGAGTCAGGCAGATGTTAATGTATTGGCATAAAACTTGGCTGGAGAATGTTTGCTTCTTTAACTATTTCAATGCCAGGGATTTAGGGAATTATTTGTACCCTAGAAGTTGTGTAGGTATGATTTGAGTAGGTAACTATATATATTCTTTTTTTTTATTTTCAAAATGCATTTTTTATGATGACTCACTTGAAATAACTCTTGTATTGTGAAAGTACACTAATATCATACACTATATATCAAAGACAGTTATGTTGAAAAGTGGTGAGTTCCCAGAGTAGAAAAATAATGTGTATAGTTTTACCTACTTGCATGGTCTGTGCAGACACCTAATTAAAAGAAGTACAAAAGGGTATTTTCAACTTTATGAACAAAAAATGAACATTCCATTGGTTACATGTCAAAACTACACAATACGTCTCAATAACTATTTTAAAACATCAAGTATAATACCCACAAGTTTGTCCCTTTTCACCTTATGTGAAGTGGGGGGTATCCTCATGCCGCTCCCCTCATCTCACCCTACCTCCATCTCATTATGCTCCTACCTTCCCTTCACTCTACTCACCCCCTCTGGAGGCAACTGTGCAGCTGACTGCATGCTTTCATTTTCCTCCCACTTCCCACATCCCCCTGGGAGGACCTGTATTAATTCGAGACAATGGTAGTGCCCTGTGAGGACCTTCAGTTCTTCACAGGGCACTACTTAGTTTCAGTACAAAGATGTTTATGCATTTGGCTCTACAGTAGTGCCCTGCAAATACCTTCAGGTCCTCACAGGGCACTATCAATATCTCAAGTTAACACAGGTCCTCACATGGGGAGGCAAATTCTAGCATTACACCCTCTGAGCCGATATCCTAGATGCCTCTGAAGGGGGTGAGTAGAGGGGAAGGTAGGAGCATATTGTGGTGGGTAGAGGGAGGGAAGCAGACAAGATACACATTTTTTGGTGGGTAGATGGATGGAAAACAAGGGTACATATTATACACAGGCACTTTTGTTTTCCCCTAAAATCTTGGGTATAATTTATACCTCAGAATTATATACAGGTGTATATTAAACCTAAGATTTCAAGGTATATAAAAGTAATATTTCCTAAAAGTAGACTAATTTGCAGATCATAAAATGGTCAAAGTTTCTTTCCTACACAGAGTGATGAAGCAAGAAAATGTTGTTAAGAAAATTACACTAATGTCACAATCTACAATAACAGTCTTAATAGGTGTGACCATAGTGATGGTGTTATATGTCCTGAGATATTAAACTTTATGAATAGAAGAGAGGTGGGTTTATTCTCAATACATTAGCAGCATTAGCTGTGCTCAAACTATTAACCAAATTGTTTCTATATAGTCTACGCATTAAAAACATACTGTAAGTTTAGGATTAGAGCTTTCACATACAACAACTAAATTTTACAGGTCCACAATGTTTAAAAATTATATAACTAATTTCTTTTTTTTGGTGTTCCTTTAAATAACATGCTAACTTCCCAAACAAAGGATTGAGTTAGTTATATTTTGTTACATAAAACTGATGTATGAGAAGATGTCCATAGCTTTATTGTGAATGCAATTGACCCATACAAAGTATGCAGTTTGCTACATCCAGTTGTTTCAAATCATAACAATGATAATAATTTGGGAATGGCACAGGAAATTCCTGCATGCAATGGTAGATTTTGTTGATTTTGAAGATAAACCAATAAATATAATTTTAGACTTTCTTTTTCTTGGAAAACCTTTAAGCAGTTATGATAGTTATCAGTCCAATCAGTGCATCTCTTTGAAGTTCTTGATACACTTGTTGAAAACATTTGACAGAGTTCTACTTTATCCGAAGCTTTTATATATATATATATATATATAGGTTTCTGTAAAAGGAGCTATTTCGCAGAAATATTATTTTAAAATTAAAAATACAGTTTATAGATTTGTTTTCATTTGTTGGATCATAAGAATTACCCAGAAGCTGGTGCATGTGCTGAACAGGATAGTAAAACCGTGATGAATATGGTGGATCCTATTGTGGATCCATCTGCTGCAGGTTGTTTGTTTATAGAAAGTTAGAACCCTGCTCATCAAGAGGTGCAGTTCTGGAGAAGACCAGTTGTGCCATAAGGGGGACAAATGACAATTCCCTCTGAGTTAAATGTGGCTTTTATACCCTTGAAGGCTAAAAAGGTCCCCAATGCATTCTGAAGCAATGTACTGGAGATCTCTCTAGCAATTAAGGGGTAAATAACCACACTAAAAATAAATGGGACTTTGTGGAATTTTTATGTACACCTTGTGCGAGATGCACTGAAGTATGATGAAGAGATGATAAAGTGGAGAGAATGTCTCAAGTGATATCACTTCTCCAGTTCCTATGTTATTCTATGGAGCCAATGCACGTTTCTCCAGCTTTTGGAGATCTTAGTACATAGGCGCTATAAAATAACAAAAGAACTGGAGAAGTGATATCACTAGAGACATTTAGGCCTCGATCCAAATGTTGGAGACAGCTGTTTTTTCTGCCGACAGCATATTTTCAAGCACAGTAAGCTATTAAAATGCCTATGCTGCTGTTTGGAATACTAAAATGACTAGTTTCAGACAACCATCATTTTACCCTAAATAACTGAATAAAAAAAAATCTGAAATATTAAGTGATGAAAAATGCAGTTATTTCTAACTCATGTCAGGCTAGATATCAGACAAGCATACATTAATCAAGTCCACATAGGACCTGATTAATCAATAAAAAGAGGCACAGTTCTAGAGCAAACCAAATGCATCTCAGAGGTAAATAAATATTCCCAAAATTCCCATTGATTGAAATGGGATTATGGGCGAAAAGTGAGAAATATGTCCAGCACATGGAAATGGAAGTTTTCTCCTATGCAAAATTTTCCTCCTTTTCTCCAATTCCAAAACATTTTTAACCTATTTCAACAAAATTTCCACCTATCTTTCCAATGGTGCAACATTTCCCAACACAATATTACTTCTTCTGAGAACCACAGTGGAGAAATAAGTGTCTGAAAGTCAAAGTTGGGAGTCCTACAGCAACACATGTCTTTAAAAATGTGTTCCTGCTTAAGTGACACTGCCACTTAACAAATGTGAGCTCTGTGACTGAGGCAGACTTGATAGACAGCAGACAACACTGAGAATTTTGTTGAGGGCCAAGGCAAGATATCACGCTCCATCAGTTGTGTACTGTAGAAAGTAAAAACACACTCACTCAGTAGTTGAGTAATGTAGACAAATGCACAAGCAGGCGGGGGAAAGGTGGAGCAGTGCAGGGACATGGGAGTAAAGTGGTAGTACGAAACCTGACTGCAGCAATCATTGCTGCTGCATGTGCAATAAATGTTGATGATCCATCTCGTCCCGGGGTGGATGCAGATTTTAAAGGTCCCACCAATCACACCATGCCAGTCCCCCACCACCACTACCATACACATCTGCCACATGGTTGTACTTTATTTTTTTTAACCACTTGACATCCTCATGAATATGTGCCAGTGTCAATTAAGCAGGAAGTAAGTCTCATGGGCAAAGGACAAATGCACTCTGCATCTTAATAACATTTTTCAAGGTATATGTCGTTGTCAGACTTACAACTTTGACTTCCAGCTACTTATTTGTCCACTACAACCCTAAGAAGAAGTAATATTGCTCTGGAAAATATTGCGCCATATTAAACATAGGAGAAAAATGTGTTGGAATAGGAAAAAAAGAGTTAGAATTGGAGAAAAATTTCCTGGAATAGGAGAAAAGGAGGAACATTTTGCATTGGAGATAAGGAGAAAACTTTTGCGAAAAAAGGTAAAAATTGCCTGTTTTTCATGAAAAGTCATACAGAAAATTTTTCTCACTTTTTGCTTACCCCTAATCACAACCACAAGCAGCAATGATGACAATGCTGAGCTTTCTGTTGCTGTAATCCCTGATGCTGCTGAGTTGCAAGGGCAGCAGGGTGATGAAGAGCAGGCTAGTGTGCCACAGACCACAGTGGACACAGTGAAAATTGGGTCCAGCAGTAGTGATACAGGACTAGGATAGGTTCCACTTGCCATCAGCAGTAGTCATCCTTGACTTAGAGGTAGTGCTGATTCTGAGGCAGCAGCATTATCATCCTCTGCCCCAGCCAGTGAAGGGAATTGTGGAGAAGAAGAAGAAAGAGGCCATTCTCCTCCATCTTTCCCCTCCCCACTGAAGTCCTAATGGTCTTGTGACACTAACAAGCCTGAGTGCAAAAATGATTCCTCTTGGCTTGTAATGCTAAGAAGCCAAAGACTTTCAAATCAATGTTTCCTCATGGCGTGGGCCTAACAAGTCTAAGTCCTACAAATCAATGTTTCCTTAGGGTTTGGGCCTAACAAGACTAAGTCCTAAAAGTCATTGTTTCCTCAGGCACAAGTCCTAAGGAAACATTGATTTATTGTAGGACTTAGACAATCCTACAACAAACCAACGCTTCCTTAGGGCTTGTGCAAAACATGTCTAAGTCCTGCAAATCAATGTTTCCTCAGGGCTTGGGTCTGCCTTTGCTTTAACAAGTTTTAATCATACAAGTCAATGTTTCCTTAGGTCTTGGGCCTCTAACAACACATATTCCTTTACAAAATACTCTATCCCATCAAGTATCTTTCTGCCCCAGTCACAGCTTAAGTCAGGGGGTCCCTATCTCTTTCACGTTACATACAAGTTTTTATTTGATTTTTTTATTAACTATCCCCCCAATCCCAGTCAACAACCCCCCAAAAAAGTTCCCTGTTCAACTGATTCTTTCCCTAGACTGCACCAACACAGGCACCCTCAGACCCATTTTATTTCATGCCTGAGCAATGAGCTGGGTGGGAAAATGGTACTTTTCGTTGAAAATGCTATACTAGGTGGAAAGTGCCATTTTTCACCGATTTGGGTTTGAGGAGAAAATGTTTGCCCATCTCTAGTTGTCTACTATAAGCAGATGTCACATAATTACCTCAGATGAAGTGTTTCAAGGGTTTCAGGTAAAACTTTTTTTTTTTAACATTACATTGTCCCTTTTATTCTCAAAAGAGTTTTGGAACAAAATATAGATGAATGGACTTACTTAGAGGTTGATATACTATGTAAAAGAGAAGCAGTCCTGGGAAATAAAACAGCAAAACAAACAATTCCCCAGATTCCCATAGATTTAAATGGAACTTTAACCCCTTGAATGCTAGGTAGATCTGTAGAAGATAGTCTTCCAATAAGTTGGAGGCCTTTCTGTCATTCATCTGGTTAAAATGGCATGTGAATCAATGAGAATTTGTATTTATTCCCTGTTGTGAAGTTGATTTGCTCCAGAATTGGTCCATTTACTTAGTACATCAACCTCACTAACAGTTCTTATTCCTCTGAGTGCCAGAGGGGTGTGCAATGTGTTAATAGAGGTGACTGGTATATGAGATATATATTTATTGTGGATCAATTTGGAGGACCCAGACAAATTTCTGAAAGAGTAGCTGATGAAAAGAGGAAGAGGATGAGAGAAGCGAAACATTGATAGAACACAAGTGAAGGGGCTGCAGTGGGAGAAATAGAGAGCAGGTGAGAGAGAAGGGTGGAACAGGAGCATAGGAGAGAACGGGAGATAAAGAGGGTTGGATCAGGAACACTGGAGAGCAAAGGAAAATGGAAGAATGAGTACTGGAGAAATGGGGGAGAGTAGGAGAAGGAAAATAATTTGAGAATAAGAAAGACAGAAGAGAGAGAGACTAGAAGGGGAGTGACAAAGTGGGGCTGAATGGGGGGGCTTTCCATGGCTGGGGGAGAGTTGTCCTGCCTATTAACCTACTAATGAACTTCTTGAATCTTGTTCAAACTAGTGAACTGGAGAGGAACCAGTTTGATCGACATCTTCAGAAATGCAATCCTGATTTTTCTCTGGTCATCACATGATTGGTTTATCTTCAATATGATTGGTTTAAATGGCAAAAAAAACAAATAAAAACAACTGTTTCGCAAGATGTTTCATGTCTTGTGAAATGTCAGGTTTCACACAAATACTGAACTAACACATCCATTTACTCATCCCTAGTTCACTGATTTCTTGGTCTACAGCTAATTGCCTGGAATGAAATTATCTCAAGTGTGGAGACTGTGAAGTGTGAAGCTTGAATCTGTAAAATCTTAAGTGCAAACACTGCAATCCTCTACACAAATAAGGAAGGACAAAAAGATTATCTTCTAGATTTTAGCAAAAGCAAAACAAAAAATCGTAATGGTTGGAAATGACATTCTATTAAAGTGTCAACTTAAAGCAACTTAGGCAATTTTAACACATTTTGCAAAATTATCTATATGTTGTTTTATGTGTGTTATATGTTTTATGTATTAAAATTGTTTTCAGGCTAATAGAATGGCACAAGTGACTTCCCATAGCTCACCTGATCTGCCCCGTGTAGTCCTCTCCCTCCTATCACCAACTGAAGTTCAACTTTAACCCTTTGCATTTCATATATGTGTGAATAGTGGGCATTGGATTAAATGCATTCAGCAATTGATCCAGGGGAGAGGGTTTTATTTTAAATAAAAACTTGCAACACTGTATTTTATACAGGGAAGCTAAAAATGCTTATCAGTAGTATATCACAGACTCCTGCCATGTGTAGGTATTAGAAAGATCTCAGTGAACTCCTGTTAACTCCTAGGAGAAAGCAGTCAGTGTAAATGCTTATTTAACTTATCATTTGCCAAATAGGCATCAACAGCCATTTTCTGTTGAAGAACAATCATTTTTCAGTAAGGCAGTAGTGAAAGGTTTAATGAAAGAAATCAATAAAATAATGTTATATATGGGATCTTGGTGGCACTATGTTTGTCCTATTCACGTTTTATAATTAAAAATAAAATGTGCATATGAAGGTGCATGACCATCTGACCCCGTTTGTTTATGTACACTCCATAAAATTGAGAATGGTAATGAATGTAATGTCTGAGGTAAGAAAGTAAAAAGGAGGAAACAGTTCCTGCAAAGCAGAAAGGATGAGGTCTAATTTCTAAATAAATATCTCTGCTTAATGTTTTCTAAATTTATTAACAAGCCTGATAACAAATGTAGCCAAATGATAGCTACTTAGCCACATTTATTTATGTAAGATTTTGCACCAAAGGAAAAAAAAACATGCTGGCTTGGAGTATTTAATAATTAAATGGATCTGGCCCTTTTTATTTTTTAGTGATACTGGAGATAATGTATCATGCATAATCCTCTAAATAGCAGGCCCTGGAATCAGCATTCAGTATCTACACCTGCCCAATGTCAATTTACTAAGTTATAGCCCCAGATGTTCCCTTAAATCCTCCCTTGACTCCAAGAGGAGGACAATGGGGCAGCATGTGGGCTCTTCGGGGTGTTCCTTAACTCCATGCCTTGATGAGGTCAATTTCATTTATTCCCATCATTGCACCTGAAAATTAATTCTAGTTTGTAATCCAGCAAAAATGTGTATGAATTGGCTATTACATAACAGGGGATACATTTCCATGTACATATTAGACTAATCCTGCCCAAAAGGGCAGTCCAGCTCCAAAATTATGTGCAAGTCCCCTCTGCACAGGAAGACCAACTAAACCCAGACATATGTTTTGGCCTTGTTGGGCCTTGTAAGTGAGGTGCTGCTGGATTCCCTAGTCCCTGAGAGCAAGGGGTTCATGCCTGGATAACCCTTCACTCTTAGGGTGACCTTCTAAGAGTATTCAAAATAAATATCCAAAATAATCTTAGGGGTCTCCCTAAGAGTGGAAGGTATTCCAGACATGGATCCCTTGCTCCTAGTGCCCAGGGAATCCAGCTGCACCTCAGTGATAAGGCCCAACAAGACTAAAATGTCAGTGTGGGGTTGGCTGGTGTTCTCGTGCAAATAGGACTTTCCTGTCATTTTGGAACTGAACTGCCCTTTTGATCGGGATTAGTTTAATATGTACATGGAAATTTCTCCTCCATAATGGCACTAGAGAGCTAAAACTTGTTGCTGTTGAATGCAGACTAGCTTTACAACAAGCCATTGTGCTGTCTCTTTGTTCTCAGAGACTCTCCCATTTCTGTATATATATAGATAAAGCAGGGCTTAAAAGTTGAAGTCCTTTGCTACTAGCCAGACCTGAAAAGTTACTCACCACTGCAAGCCATAACATACCAACCAGGGCTGAATTTCTACTCGCCAGGGCTAAATTTTCACTCGCCATTGGCTAGTGGCGAGTGGAAATTTTGAGCTCTGGATAAAGCATTCCACAATAAGACAAATTAGGGAGAAGGGTTTTATGAAGGAGAGCGAGAGAGAGAAAGGACTCAAAATGAGCTGTGGGGCAGATGCTCTTGACTGATCACAAGTCACAAGTGTAAATATGTGGATGGGGAAAAGGAAACAAGTTGCACTTTATAGGGTATATGGAGTTTGATGAGCAAGAAGAAGAAGTGGGGGGGAGAAAAACCTTGGTGAGAGTACGGTAACTTGTGCTGCAGCATTCTGTATGGATTGAAGTGAATGGAGGTGAGAGACAGGAAAGCCAGCAGAAAGACATTTACAGTTTTACATGGAGGATAGAGTGAGTGAATGTATGAGGGTTTTAGTGGAAGGACAGATTTTCTCTATTATACGTAGGAAAAAGTGGCAAGATTTGGTAGTAGCATGAATATGAGGAGAGAATGAGAGCACAGACTCAGTTATCCTCTGCATCAGTATAAAATAACTGCTTCTTTGTATCTAAAAATTATATGTAACTGTTTATCAATATTTTGTATGTATGCTTATGTGTGTGTATATTGTTTCACTGTATATGTAACATTTTACTGTAAAAAATAAGAGAAATCTTAATGTAGTCTTCCTGCTTCATTTCTTCTGACATCTAGATCCAATATGATTCTCTTTGACAAATCCTTCTAAATCTAACCCCTCCTCTAAAACTCACAGATATTTGTTCTAATCCAACAATTCTGAGACCCTCTATGCTGCCCCCTGGCACATTATTAGAAAAAACTTCTGGAAACAGCAGGTTTTAAGGACTTATTAATAGTATTCTAATTCTTATGATCTTTGTTGGATTTATATTTGTTTGTCATTTCTACAAAACTGCAAATTATGTTGACAACAAAAATGGCCTTTCTTGTTTGGATTAAAAATACTACATTTTCTAATAGCCTTAAGATAGGGGACATCTTTGATGTCCGGGACTGGATAGCTTCCCAGCTGTTTATTTGAATTGCTTCAAGAATTCTCTTATTCCTCATATGACTTCCACATTTAATGCTGTTCTATCTGGCCAAGCTTGGCCCCCTCAGGCACTCTCTGCTCACATTATGGTTCTTCCTAATGAAGGGAAAGATGGTTCTCAATGTAGTAGCTATAGGCCTATTTCCCTCCTTAATCCTGATCTCAAAATTTTTGCCAACCTTCTTGCTACTTGCATTAAGCCTCACTTGCCTACGTTGATAGGTCTGGACAAAGCAGGTTTCATGCCAGGTAGGGAGTCTAGGGACAACATAATCAAAGCCATCTCCCTGATACATACCTCTTTTCAGTCTCCGCTGCCTTCTTTGCTTCTATCACTAGATGCAGAGAAGGCTTTTGACAGGGTGAAATGGGATTTTTTTGTCAGCCGTGCTTCACCGATTCGGGTTAGGTTCTGGCCTGATTGCTGCTATCCTCTCTCTCTCTATATTTCTCTCCTTCTGCACAAGTCCGTGCTAATGGTTTACTTTCCAGTCCTTTCAGTATATCCAACGGCACTAGATAGGAGTGCTCTTTCTCTCCCATCTTGCTCATTCTTACCCTGGAACCACTGCTCTCTTTAATTCGGCTTTCCAACTCTATTTCTGGTATTAGTGTTACAAGTCAAGAGGTCAAATTAATGAGTTACGCAGAGGAAATTCTCCTATTTATCTCCATGCCGAAACTGTCTTTTCCTCCCTTAATCTCTCTTTTATCAGAGTACGGAGCCCTTTTCTCTTTTAAACGTAACTACACCAAATAGGAAAAGTTGTATAATGACTCTATGGGTAACTTAAGGGATTTTGAAGTTACTTATGCATCTTGTGTGGCATTTACTGGCTTGTGACTTCATAGGCTATACGTTTTGTCCAGTGGTGCATCCTCACTCACCTCTGCCTTCCCTTCACTTTTCCCTGTCCCTAATCCTTTTCTTGCTCCTCTTTTAATCATCTGCTTTCCTTCTCCTCTCTATCATCTTCTTATTTGTTCTTTCCCTGATTTCTCCTCTTTACTTCTCCTTATTTGGTATCTCCTATGTGCCCCTGAGATTTGTGCTATACTAACTGGAACTGGATATTTGTTTACTGGGCTCTGTGAGCTGTTTCTTTTAAAGTGTCTATGTTTACTTTGTCTAGGACCAATTGCTCAGTGTTTTTTAGGTGAGGTACTGTTTTACCCTCTCAGACCTTAAAGGGATAGTAATACTTCATTTTAACTTTATTTTATTTTGTAGGCATTAAAAAAACATGAAGAATGATATAAGTCTTATCTTTCAAAAACCTTTATGGTTTAAGAGATATTCACAAGCAAAGTTTCCCTCTCCCGCCCCTTTTTCCTAGTGTAAGCCATCTCTTCTCAGATGTGGATCTGGTTGTAAGACCAGACAGATAACAGCATGGGACACTCTTCTTTGTATGAAAACAATGAAAGCCCTTCCCCCCTTGACAAGTTTTTCAGCTTTTTCCCTTATCTTAATTGAAGATTGTCCCTCTCTGCAGTCTACCTGGGCACCTCCCTTCTGATGTGGCTGAACAGGGTGGGGGATACTTTGCTTGTGAATATCTCTTAAACCATAAAGGTTTGAGAGATAAGACTTATATCGTTCTTCATGTTTTTTTAATGCCTACAAAATAAAATAAAGATAAAACGAAGTATTACTATCCCTTTAAGGGTTTGCTTCTGTTCAAAAAATTCTGTTTAGACTGTTTTCTTTTGTATTTAGGATATAAGGCGCTTGTGTAATCTTTCATATCAACCTTTTCTGTATTGTAATTTTCAATAAAACTCTTTGAAAACTAAAGGGGAACTACCACCCGACACAATCTTTAGCTTCACTAAGTCCCCATCTGGCGAATAGTTGCTTAGTAGAGCTAGTCGCCAGAATAATTACCTTATTTAATAGATTTCTGCTCTCTTCCCCGGCTGACAAACAGGACGGAGCGTGAACATCTTGCCATTGTGACATCCTTGCGTCTGCGCTGTCAGTCTCAGCAGGGTCTAGTAGGCATTACTAGGAGCCATTTGGCTCCAGCTGGGACTGACAGCGCAGGTGTGCGGACGTCACGATGGCAAGATGTCTGCGCTCCGTCCTGCCTGTCAGCCAGGGAAGAGAGCATAAATCTATTAAATAAGGTACTTATTCTGGCGACTAGCGCTACTAAGCAGCTAGTCGCCAGATGGGGACTTAGTGAAGCTAAAGAGTGTGTCGGGTGGTAGTTCCGCTTTAAAAAAAAAATACTACATCTTATTATCTCTATTTTGATTTGGACTTAGTGTTAACATATCTTTGAAGTTTTAAGACTTTCTAAACACTACCATAGGTTTTTCAGACAGTTTATTGCTTAGAATTGGATCACATTTTAGAATGTCCCAAGGTTTGGCTATAATCTTTTGGATCTTATTAGTTATGATATTATATTTAGTTGTACAGATACTATGTCATCACTAATATTTTTCTAAAAGTTTTATTTACAACACATTTTGTTATTATTTAGCAACTTACCTATTTTCTGCTCCTTTGTTGTTTCTTTTTAAGAAGCTTTAATAATGATTCCCTCCTCATAAACATTATCTAAAAATGTTTCTTTTAATTCCCACACTTAAATCCACATTCGTGCTACAATTATGCCTTAATAAATGATAAACAAATGAGGCCAACAGATCTTGAAAAAAGTGTACAAATTGCCATACGTGCAATTGCATTATTAAAGCAAACTGACATTTCATAACTGTTTTAAAATAGCCTTGGTGCTTAACTCAGGTTAATCTTGAGATTATTTTACCATGTTAACTCAAGTTTTCTTTTTGTGGCATTAACTACAAATCAGAAAAAAAAAGAAAAAAATGTTTAGTAAAATTAAGCAGGAAAAACACATCGAAGTGGTTAACAATAAAATCCTTCATGTATCTGAGAAATTAAGGTTTGTATTAATTCAATGCCCTTACCCCCTTGAATGATAGAGTTGTCTTTCATGCATTACAAATGATACATGCTTTGCATGTCTCTAGATTCCAATGAAATGCTTCTGTCATTTTACCCTTGGAGAATAAGTTAGTATTTGTATATGTGTCCCAAAACCATTATACATTATAAACTAACAAGTCTTTAGTTTAACTCTTTGAGTGCCAGAGGGGTGTACAATGCATTGTTTTTTCAATGCATTGCCTACCCCTCTGGCACTCAAAGGACTAATAAAATGATAATTTAAAAATGTAACACACTCTTCCTATATCATTAATCAATATTTAATGACTCTGCTACAGGCATTTCTACACAAACTGATAAGGAGAGCTTTTTTCCCCCCTCATTTTTAATGTCTTCAAATCATCCTTTGGCCCTTGGCCTTCTGCTGACCTTATTCTTTAGTTTAAGTTATCTGTGTTTTTTCCAGACCATTAACAATGTAATTGCTATATGTCTTGTATGCTATTTCTCTTAGAAGAATGTTTGTGACACATTTCCTATCAAGTACTTATGGATGATATATTTCAAGAATTACTTCCCATAAGCTGGTATGCCTATTTAAGTCATTAATAGAGTGTGCAATTGTCTTTTCTTGTTGTGTTTTTAACTCTTCAGTTGTGGACAGTTATTTAATATAATGTGTTGTAACATAGTGTTCTTAATTAATCCTTTTGAAATGTTTTGGAGATATCTCTAGTAGAGATGGTCAAAAAGTCCCGTTTTGTTGCTGTGGGAATTTCTGAGAAAAAATTCCACTGTGGAACCCATAGATTTTCCTCCTTCTGCTTCATATATTTTCATTTTCTACTTATGTTTTCTACGGTGGTGAGAATTCCCACCCCTCATAATATAAAAACCCAAAACATTAGGCAATTATGAGAGCAGGAGAAGTTACAGGATAATGAGACAGAATATAAAATATAATAATAAAGTTCTGCTTTGGTATGCTTGCAGAAGTATGAGTAGCACAAGCTGGGGTCTGCTGCTGCTGTTAAATCCTAGCTGGAAAAATCCAGGAGCAGCAATAGAAATAAGAGAGGAGCCCACCTCCTGAAGAAGATGTGAGCCCTCAACATCTTCCACAGACATCTGGGGAAACATATTAAGAAGTGGGTTACTGCCAACTGTGATTATGATAAATGTAACTGCATGGTCTCTGCTCTCATATTTGTCATCAAAAAGAGAAGCAAGAAACTGGTGTTACTAGTGATGGATCAAAGTGAGGTGGAGTTGTTGGTGTAGAAGACAGCATTAACATGTTCTTGGCTGAAGGTGATTTAGTATGGGAGTGAGAGATGCAGCCAGCAGTGAGATTATGGCATTTGCTGCTAAGTCAATGAGTTGTCTGAGATGAAATCACATCTCTCACAGCAGCAGGATGAGTAGGCTATTGTGTTAGTTTCCACCATGATAACAGATGAGAGTTGGTACTCTCTGTTAGCCGTAGAAATACAGGAGGCGAATATAGTCATTGATACCTTTATTGTCTAACTAAACAGATTTAGGATGTAGGCTTTCAAGACCTCTCAGGTCTCTTCATCAGGCATGTTATACAGATACATATGAAAACTCTCTTATATACAAGTACACGTTGCATTGTTTAGAATGGAAATCAAATAGGGAAGTTAAGTCCAGACTCTGGTTCTTTGATCAGTCAATGGTAGTGGAGAGTACTGTAAATTGCAGTCTTCCTCTGAGGGGTCCAAGGTATTTATGATCCCAGGGGGCTGTTGTAAAGGTTGATAATGTGTCAGGAATTCTCTGTCTTTATTCAAACCATAATTCAAAGCTCCAAATGGGATCATTAATTTTGCCTCCCATCAATACAGTCAATTTAATGTCCCTGACACTGTGTCCATTTTGGCAAAAAAGTTCTTCCACTAGTTTTTCTTTTTGTTGTTAACACTGGATCTGTTTGAATTAAACCTTTTATGTAATGGCTGTCCAGTTTCACCCACATAAAGAGCTGTTGGACATTTTGCACACATGATGAGTTATATTACATTGGTTGATTTGCAGGTGAAGGTACTGTTGATCTTATGGTGTAAATGGGTGTTTGGAATGGGTACCTTGTCCATGGTGTAAATGTGTGCTTCAAGTATCTTTAGGAGGTTTTTCATATTCATTTGTGTGTGGATACAAATCTCTTAAACAAACTGACTTGGGCCCCATTCCAGAGAGCACCATCCTGGCCACTATGGATGTAGAATAACTTTACACCAACATTCCGCACTCAGATGGCATAGCAGCATGCCAAGAATATCTGGAAGAAAATAACACACCCATGGAACGGTAACAAAACTCATACAGTTTATACTCACCCACAATTACTTCAAGTTTGGACAGGACCTCTGCCTTCAGGAAATGGGGACTGCAATTGGTACCCGAATGGCACCAACTGGATAGCGACATCTTCTTCCTGACTACATGCAAAAAGGAAAATGTAATACCTAAAGGCCTCATGCTGAAAAATCCTACCCTGGACATATACAACAGTTGGTTTGCACAGCAACTATGTACCAGGACTTCCCAGACGCTACGCTACAACCTTATTGGAATCTGGTACAACAGGAAATCAAAGCTTCAAGCAGAAATATCAAATCTCAATGAAAAACTTGGACCAGGCACTGATGACATACAACAGGCCCTTAAAGGGACAGTAATACTTAAGGTGTAAAAAAATATATGTTGTAGGGTTTATGTCCCTGAATAAAACAAGGATAGTCCCACTGCTGAGAGATATTTTATATAAAAAAAAAAATTGATAACAGCTCAAACTTGAATTTTTTAGGTGCAATACCCCAGTGGCCTGAAAATTTACAGTGGTGCTGTTGCTACACCATCCTATGGAGATTTATGGTCTACAGAACAGAACAGTCCATGTTGTCTGAGCTAGGTCCTATTTGATGTGGGAGGACTGGTAAGATGCAGGTTTTAGGACTCAGGGGTACTGACCAGTGAAGAACTAAAGAAATGGTATCTATCACCTGTTACCAGAAAGTTAGCATAACTAGGCATGACCAGATTAAGTGAAAATGTATCCTCTACCTCTCCACAGCGTTTGCATCTATTGCTATCAGTCTTACCCATTTTATCGAGTCTCAAAGGTAATAAGTCCTATGAAGGATTTTTAATTAAATCATTTGGTGGCCAGTCATCACCACTACTGTCCTGGGACTTCTCAAAGCCATCTCCCATTCCACTCTTCTAGCTTGACCACATCAATCTCCCATTTAGAACGTAAATAACAGTGAAATGTCCAGGCCCCTTTTTCCAACCAGGAGCAGAAAAACAATAGTGGCCTCAAAAGGTGTTTCACGGACTCTGTTTTGAGCAATAGAAATTAGAGATCTTGAGAACATGGCTACTCCACTGTGCACTTAACGCATGCCTTAAACATAAGTGGGTAAAGAAGAGACTGTGAGGGATGCCAAACTACCTATTCAATTGTTCAAGCATTTTGAGTTTGTTATCTTGGGACTCCAGCCCAAGTGTAATAATGCCATATAAGGTCAAGATAGGCCCAAAGTCTAGATTCCTCATGTGTTCCAATCCTGCCTCTCTCACATTTAAAGTTTTGGGTAAAGCACCACACATCCAGTAATGTGGTGTATAGTGATCCAGACATCACAGATGCCCGGGGTAACCAGGGATGGTTACTGACTAATTTCAGATCACAAGAGGGGTGTGACAACTCATATCCCTTATGGAGATGTACCTCCTGTATTTTAGGAAAAGTGTATATGGAGTCAGGTAATGCATGTTCCAGAGCAAAATAACCCTGGGCTGCAAAATAATATGTATATGTCGAGAGGGAAGATAGTTTGATTCTGGCTCAACCCTGATTATAAAAAGGCAGTAGTTATTGTAACAATATCTGCAAAGTATCTTCTGGGAACATATACAGGAGCACTCTGAAAGATATAGAGACAGTTGGGCAAAAAAACATCTTTATAAGGTTTGAACCTCCGCTAATGTTTAATGAGAGTTCTAGCCCAAGAATGAGTTTTATCTTTAAAGTAAGCAAGCAGAGAGTCCAAATTATCAACCAAAAATCTATCATGATATATGGCCCTGTTACTCCCAGATATTTAAATTAATCTTCTTAGCTGGGCATATCAGCTAAGAGTTGGGTCAACTAGGAGAATGGAGGATTTAGACCAGTTAATGTTTAGACTTGAAAAGATACCAAACATTTCAGCTAGGTGTAACCTATGACTTAATGATCTATTATTGTCTCCAAGGAATAGGAGAATGTCATTAGCATATAATGCCAACTTTTCCTCCCTGTCCTCCAAGATGAAACCATGAATCCCTGGATTCTTTCTGATCTGTACTGCCAGCAGTGTAAACAAGTGCAAACAATCTGGGCAAAAGAGGGCATCCCTGTCTAGTGCTTCTACTCAAGGAAAAACTGTTGGATCTCATACCTTCCGTTAGCACCCTGGCATGAGGTGAGGCATAGAGAAGTTTAATTCAACTTATGAAAATAGGGCCAAAATCGAAACAGCCCAGGGCACACCATAAGTAATTCCATTCAATGGAATCAAATGTCTTGTTGGAGTCTAATGACACTACCACCCTATTCCCTGCGTGTGCGACCAGATTGCAGGTGTAAGAAAAGCACCTATTGTCTCCACTGGGTAACCCAACCTCCCCCCTAGACTGATGGTAGATCCCCTCCAACATCCTCCTTGGCAGTCATCCAAGCCAAGGAGAAAGAGCCCAGGCATGAGACATAAGTTTTAGAAAACTGAGTTACTGATTAATATTGTGAATATTTCTAGCCAACTCTACCTCCCTTGATTTACTCCAACAGATAATGCAGATTAAGAGTGGGAGAGAGAAAAGAAGAAAAAAAACAACAACAAAAAACTCAGAAACAACACCCTCTAATTACACATACAGATCACACTGTATTATTAGTACCTGTATAGTAAGATATGCCTCTCACAGTCCAGTTGTCTCAATCACAGGTGTTTCAGTGACAATGAAGGGAAGCAACAGGTTAATTGTGATTAGCAGTTGTGTATTTATATCAATTGATAATTAAATAACATTCCCTTTAACCTTTGAAGATCAGGGAGGACCAGAGAAGACAGCAAGTCAACTTGGTTATTATTGATAAAAGCGTATAAATTATACATTCTAATAACTAGCAGAGAAATTAGTCCACCAGAGTCACAGTCAAAAAAGGATAGGTCTGTGCATCAATTATTTCCCCCACAGGGGGATCTCCTCCATCACCTTCCTAGCAAACTGGCTCACCCGGCACAAGTCCATATTATACTTTTCTCAGTTCCCTCTCTCCCTCTCTCTCCCCTGTCCCCCTCCCCCCCAAAAAAAAGAAGGCATGGATTAAGTTAGTAAAGAAGATTCCTAAGGTTCTTAGGAATAGTGGCGATCAAGAGATAGACAAAGTAAAAAAACAGAACAGTTTTCAAGCGGGCACCAAATATGAAAAATGTGTTAACGCCCATTAGAAGAAAGAAACAATAAGTATATATGGTAAAATGCAGATTACTATCCAGGGGAGTATTGGAAAGAAATTGGTACTTTCTGAATCACTTCTTAAGGGCTCTTATAGATGTGGAGTCAAAAATTGTTTTACATGTGATTTTATAGGGAATTGGGTAAGGTTTTTGACATTCATGCTTTTACGAATTATGGCTCTAGGTTTAGTTTATTTGATGTCATGTGAGTGTGGTCTACAATATGTGGGCTGCAACACACAACATCTAAGATCTAGATATGGACAACACAGAAGTTACATAAGTCAATAGGTTCCTATCTTCATAGCGATATCACCATAGGTTGTATATGAGGGAATCCTATTGGATTTTCAGATTATCTACCTTACATCCATTAGGTTTGAATGAGACATACGATACCCATCGGTAATCATTTTTTTTCTTCAAGTGTTGTCCATAATAGGTTAGAGTTTTAAACAGGAAAGAGAAAATAATTTGTTTAAGCTGTAAAGCACAATTTAACATTCATTTATTATATATTATATCATCACATAGAGTTTAAACTCATAGGAGAGATAAGTATAATTCAAATGCTCTATAGATTAGTATAGGAATTAAATAATTCAAATGTATACATTATTTATTATTAATCTTGATGCATAAGTTCACTTTGAAACAAGAAATTAAAGTATTCAGTTTATAATATAGTGAATTCATAGCATCAGCTGTAGTAATCATACAATAATAACGTGTTTAGTAATGAACAAATTTGATTATTTTAGCTGTTTTATATAGTGGTCTTTTGAATAAATTCATTGTATTTGAGTGTGTATTAAATTGCACTAATTTTTATATGCAGTTAATTTTGTATTGTATCAATTGCATATCGCATAAGTAAGTTACTATTATTTAACCAATGTATTTATTGTATAATTATATGTGCCTCTGTAATTTATTGTGATTTGTATTGTGCCCGAGTTGCTAACTTCTGAATGCTGGGGGATGTATGTGTTGTATGATTTGTTGCATGCCCCTCCAGCACGGGGATGGTCAAGATGTAAATTTATTGGAAAGATCAGGGGTAAGATGTACTGGCTTATATAGTAATTTCATTAAGTATGTTTGAGCCTTATTCTCTAATATTGATGAAATTGCCATATAATTTCACATTGTCTATGTAGGTCAGGGTTTTAATCAGGAATAAGAAATTAATTAATTTAAGCCGTGTATAGCGTAATTTAATATTAATTTATTATACATTATATTAATATCACGTAAAGTTAAAACTCACAGGGTAGAGTAAAAACATGTACTTGCATTATAGGGTATTATAGAAATTAAATAATTCTAATGTATTGATTATGTATTATTTACTTTGAAGCACCAAGTTGATTGCAATACTACTAGTCACAGAAACTTAACTGGTTGTTAATAAACAAATTCATTTGATTACTTCTAGCTATTTTAATATACCGTATATGGTCGGATTAGGTATATAGTGGCTTTTCCTAATAAATACATTGGTATTAATAATCATATAATAATAATGATAAATGTAATCAATTTTGCATTGTATCAATTGCAGATTATCTTTATAAAAGTACGTAAGTTATATTTAACAAGTGTATTTATAATTTTTTCATTTTAAAATGTGTTTCACTGCAATCTATTGGGATTTGGGATGTGTCTGGGTTGCTTCCTTCCAAAAACTGGGGGACATGGGCTGTATGGTGTTTACATGCCCCTCCAGTACCGGGATGGTTACATTTATCGGAAATATTTGTGTAAGATGCTCTGGTTAATATAGTAATCTTAATTAGTGTGTTTATCTTTATTCTCATACATTGATGAAATTGCCATGTATTTGCATCCATTTGCATCCATTCATAGGGAATCTAGAAGTAAAAGAAAAAAACAAACACTTTTTCATGTTCTTGGGTATTTCATTCCAGGCATTACAGTAATCCAATCTCCTTAAGCAGGTAATTAAATATATATATATATATATATATATATATATATATATATATATATATATATATTTATACACTTATACATATTATACATATTTATACACTTATATATGCTTACCTATTTAGAGGCCAAATGTTCTCCTCCCTTCAAACTTACCTCTACAATAAGGCCAAAGGTTTGCTCCACCCCTCTACTAGAGGCAGGTGGCTTGGCTCGATAGTCCAGCCTCACCATTGCACACCTTACGTCAAAGCAGAGGCATAAGACCCCGCTATCACACCGTCCGCATGTTGGAGGCTGTAAGGTCCCCATAATTGCATCTTCTTCCCTTCACAGAGGCTGAAGGCCCCATCACACCTAGCTAGCTTTTCAAACACACTTGGATCTTTACTCTGCTTCAGTATCTCAGCATGGCGAAACAGTCAGAGGGTTTTAACAATCTATGTTAGCCCCGCTGCCTCTCATCCTTTTATGAGGAGCAAGGTACAAAATCTTTCACAGCCTTTGGAAATGGGCTGTCAGTTGAGTGATCATAACAACAACCATAGCTTATTGCAACACTAGGTCACCTGTTTCAGGGACCTTTCCCACTTGGGCATCCCTCCTTTCAATATATTTTGATTTTCACCTCCACTTTTGCTTTGCATGAGTGTTTTAATAGCACACCATGCAAGGGGTATAGCCCCTGCTGTGAAAGTAGCAGCCGGTCATTACAGATTGGAATCAGCTGGGCAATGAATGTTTTTGTCAGCACTTTGCCGGTTTAAAGGCTCCTATTTGTCTAGCTTGCCAGTCAGTCTACCACTCCCCTAATTTATCAGCCACATCCACTACAGTTGCCAGTGGCCCTGCCCCAGCCATGCCTCCAGGTCCCTTCCCACCTCCCCCATCAACCCCTTCCTCTGTGATGTAAGGCAGATGAAATAGAAAGCTGTAGAAACAAAGAGAACTAAAAAAGAAAAAAAATGTTTTGAGTAGTTGTGTAGTCAGAAAGTTAGCACCAGTACACCAATTTCTGCTGTTTCCTTCTGTATTGCATTGTCAGTGTGTGTGTGTGTGTGTGTGCACATGTGTAACAAAAATAGTAAAGGAAATGGAAGACTGCTACTTCTTATGTGAAAGAATGCAGTGGCAACAGTACTTCTAGTAGTGATAGTGGTAAGCTGAGCTCACCAGCAGATACTGCTATCACCATTGCCACCACATATACAGGGGTACCATGGGATGAACTTGTGAAAGGGGAAAATGTGTTCTTCTCCATGTAACTGAAGCTGCTTGACTCTGCCTGACTCTGTGCCTGCTGCTTCTTTGTCTGTGATCAGAAAATCAAGAGGTTAAATAACCCATTTAAATCAATGGAAATTTTAATTTGTCCAATAGGTTATAGTTCCTTTACTCCAGAATTGTACCCTGTCAATTTCCTGGATATGGAACAAATTATTTTTTTTCCACACAAGCCCTCACTGCATTGACACAAAGCCATACATTCAACAACAAACCAATATTTCAGTCCACCACAAACCAAAAAACACCTGCACAAACGTACTCGGCTCATATCATACATTTAAAGAGATGAAACACATGCTTAGGAGAAATAAAACAGAACAAGCTCAGTGTATAGTAAAATTAAATCTGCAGTGGACATCAAATTCTTTATTCTGCTCATAAGTATTATAGATTGTAGATTAGTGATCCATTTTACACATTATATCAACCTCTGAGGTCACTTTTGACAATATCACCTATATCCAAGGAGATAAATAATACAATTAAGCAAGGAAACAAAAATTGCTAGGTACTCATTTGAGAACTGTTATTGTTGTTCAGAACATTCAAGTTTTATCAATCTCTACTGTGTGAATTCAAACATCTGTGTATTTTATGACCTTCCCTGTGAATTGTTTTGCTTTCTATATGGCATTAGGTTAAATATTCTATAAATATTCCATAAACTGCAAAAAAAATTCAGATATTTAATTGTTCACATTTGGTTTTAGGACATTATTCAGTAAACCAAAGAAGAGGTGCAGGTCTGGAGCAAACCACCAACTGCACCACAGTAGACAAAAATTCCCAACATTTCCATGGATATAAATGTGATGTTTAACACCTTGTAAGCCAGAGAGTCCTCCAATTAATTGTTTTACAATGCACTGGGGACCTCTCTACCATCCAAGGTGTTAACACTCACATTTTAAGTTCTCCCCTAAGGTGCAGATAGATTCTCCAGAATTGTTCTTCTGTAGCTAAATGAATAAGGCTGATAGTGTGTAATCTGTAGCTTATCTGAAATTGATGTTGGACTCAGAATTGACTTTAACCTGGTTGCCTTTTTTTATTTTTCATTCTATTTATTATGATTTTATCAGCTAACACTCAAAACACACTCCTCTTACTCATAGATTTTATAATTAGCTCTCATTATTTACGTTATACATTTTCATCCCTCTCTCATCCCCATCTCCTCTGTTTCAATGGGTACAAGAGGACATTCATTTTAAAGAGGGAATACCCTTATCACAGTTCTTTCAAAGTATATTCCTCTGTGAACACTACTGAGCAAGTGGTGTAATGGGGTCTTATATAGAATTGTAGCTCCCCACAAGTGCCTAGAAAGACCAGTGCCCCAAATAATAAACCAATTTCATTGGGAAGAATCTAGCTAGCCACCCTGATATTAAATTTTATGTTTTAAGATATTTTAGCATTTTTGAGCTAGTGAAATTGGGATCGGGTATCAAAATCAAGTAGATAAATATATAAACATGTAACTTATTATTATTATTATTATTATACATGTAACTTCTGGAATATTTATGCATACCAATCTAGGAATAGTAAGTAGAGAACTGAAAGTAGAGGTTGAAGAAAACAGGCTAATTCTTTAGATGCTAGACTTGTGTCTTTTATTCAAGGGTTTAAAATAGAGCTTCATAAATGTGCAGTGATGACTATACTAGATCAAGAAGATATGTGTACTGGAGGGGAGAAACATATTCTACTATTCCTACCTCAGTTGCTATCAGATTAGAGGCTACATGAAGTCCCGGCTCCACAATGAAGCCTTCAACTTATTGTGGAGCAATGCATTGGCACTCTTTCTAGCACAAAGAGTTACGGGGTAGAAGGGATGGATATTTTGATCTGTGAGAGGATATTTATATGATAGTGAAGAGGGATGTAGTTGGAAGACAGAGTATAACCACAACATTAATTGCATAATATAATGGGTTTATATACTCTTGCTGAATTTTCAATGGAAACAAAATGGAGGTCACAGCAGATGTCTGGCTGCCTATGTTTTATCTATATATCTATCTGAAAGCATACATTTTTTTATGAACATTTCATTTTCTATCCTTTCAACTGGAACATGTTCCAGAAGACAATTTATACCAAATACCAATAAGAATGGCGTGGCATCCTTGAAAATGAATACTGAAATTCAAAGTATGTATTCTGTGCATGCTAAATTCAGGTTAATCATAATTTCTAAAGTGCTTAATACTGCAGAAATGTGTAAAAATCTAATTAAAGTAAGCAGTTTTTCAGCCCATGGTTAGTATAATTTGTCTTAAAAATACTTTACAGAAGTTTGTCTAAAAGTCATAATGTCCTAATATCAATGCAGCCAAATTCTTGATTTTAGCAATTTAAAAGAATGAATGTTTCTTATGGGAAATGCATGGAACATTATAATGTATTGCTGTAGTGTATAAAAACCAAACTGGCATTCTTTTAAACTAAATAAAATTGAAGCTACACTATAGCAGGCCAATATTTATACAATAATATCAGAGTGCTACATTTTGGATTTCAAGATATATGAATACTTTTTTATTTGAGAATTATATATATATATATATATATATATATATATATATATATATATATATATATAAATATATATATATATATAGCTAAATATGTCAATCGATTGGCACTCATACAACCAGTTGGACACTGGTATCAACCTGGATGCCATTATCAGAAATATGTAACGATAAAAGTAAAAAAATATGCATTCACAGGTTATGTATCAAAATATATCACAATTTTATTAAAAAGTTACATATATAGCACCATGTGGAGAAAAGTACAAATCAACATTTGATCCGCTGTCTGGGACCTTTGTCAAGTCAAATGTGTACATAATACCAATTAATTATTTATAGAAAAGTGTACTCACCACATGTGCTGGAAAAATCATGCAAACAGCTGTGGCATCATGCCAAAAGACAGATCATGCATTGCACCATAAGTGATGAAACCTATAGTGGTGAGTTATCCAGCTGGGTATTCAAAAATGCATTCCAAGCATGAACAGTTTGTATTCCAAGCAGTCATGTCCAGCTAATATCATTAACCCATATGAAGATATAATTCGCAGTGCAATAAAGTGACAAGCACCCAGTTACCACAAATAGAAGTAAATCAAAATAAGTCCACTGGTAGACACAAGTAAAGAATGAGAGAGGTAAAAAGTAGCATGCCAAGAGAATGTAACTATACATGTAAGATAGAATAAAAATAGAGGCAGAAGGTAACCAATTGCCACTAGGTGTACAGTATATCAATATGATATATATACTAATATTTCTCTTTCAGTTAATGACTGTGTTTCAACCTACATATTACAGTGATGATCATTAGAACCTGTTTGGTATAAATGTTTAATCATACACTTGACTATATGCCTATGAAATGCCTAACTGTGTGCAAGTGTACCTAGAAGAATTGATGCTGTTTTGAAGGCAATGGATGGTCACACCAGATATTGATTTGATTTAGATTTTTCTTCTGTTCACTCACTATGCAATTTGTTAATTGATAAATATAAACTACTAACATGTCTATTTTTCAAAGCATTCTTACTTTACAGCTTTTTTTCACACTTGCCACTTCAAATTCAAACCATAGTCCTCTCTGCACACCGACTATGGTCTGAATTCGGAGCACATGTACTGCAGCGCACGCAACCCTCTGTACTGCGCTTGACAGCTTCTGACAAACATACATTAGCTAATTATTATATAGGATGTGTATATGTGTGGTGAAATGTCACTCTAATACCTAGAAGAGAAACTAATTATAAAAAATAAAACAAGTAGAGCAGCTACAATCCTATAGGTCCTGTATTGAACAAAGAAAATAAAAGAAAAGGAGAACTCTCCCAGTATAATAAATCTTTAATGAACTATTAGAATGATATAATGAAAATCAGTACTTCAGTATTAATATGAAACTGTAGGAGTGTTTATTTATCTATATTTTTATTTTTACTACTCTATACATTATTGGAATCTCATCCTAATGCACATTAACTGTGTTCATGCTGTATTTTATTGATACGTACTATATTCATACAGGATAGAGACCACTTGCACTGTGTATCCCTGCCCACAATGTATCTATACTTAGACAGGAGGGAACCCTTGTTACACCATTGGCTCACAGATAGACCAGGTCCTCTCTGTCCACTTTTACCTCTCGAACCAGCTTAATATTTATAATGGAGAGATCACTTTACTAAGATGAGATGGGAGAATATGCTCCGGTGATATGGAGGAACTCTGCCTATAGACCATCAGACAGGACAGAGAAGCCAGCTTTTTGGAAGTCCCTAGTCTATATCATTCAATGAAGAGGACACTCACCATTGCGATACTTATTGTGGTATTTCACAAGAGCACTTGGTAATTTTTTGATTTTTTTTTTTAGTGATATTGTTTGCTAAATTTTTCTCTTATGGTACCATAGAGATTTAATTTTCTTCTTGTGGATTCTATTTTTGCAGGAGTTGTATATATTATATTATAGTTGTTTATCCATCTGTATTATTTATTATCTTCATTAGTTCATTCTTCATAGTTTACTAAATATTCATTTTACTAGGAACTCTCTTCTGTTCTGTATATATATACTGTATATATAATCTTGGTCAATAGACAACAGGATTCTTGAACACAACGGTAAGTTTTCTGCATACTGTATATACATTTTAAGATCTTGCGGTTGCTATCTTTTGGCACTAGCGTTAAATGCTATTTAGGATACAAATAGGCCATAAGTTCAAAAGAAATTGGAATAATTCTAGGGTGCATTTATTCGAATGTGGCTTTTATACCCTGAATCCTGGAGAGGTCTCCAGTGTGCTGAGGAACAATAAAAGCTCAATGTGAATTTGTACCATATACCTCCAATTTAGTACAGCTTGTTTACTGCGTAATTGATTCACATTTCTTTTGAATATAGGGACCTTAGTGCAAATGTGATGCATTCTTTTCATATTTATGGATAGCTGACATCATATGTTTACGGACATAGTCCTACCTTGGAACTTCTCTAAGACAGAGTACTAACTTAACTAGGGGTGGGCGAATGTTGTCACCGTGTTCCTGCAGGAAATTTCATGAAAACCACGTTGTTATCCGCTTTTTCATGGGAAAATCCGCTTTAAAAACTAGCGGTTAAAATTTTCACATTTTTTGTCCATTGGCCCAAATTTTTCACCATTTTCTCAATGGCTAGAAAGCTTCTGCCAGTGCTACCATTGCTGTACCTGCAGCCACTAGTGTTGTACCTGCTGTCAGGTGTGCTGTCACTAGTGTTGAACCTGCTGCTAGTGCTAAACCTTCTGCCACCAATACTTTGCCTGCTGCTAGTTTTTCTTGTAGTACTCAGGGGGAGAAGGAGAAATTATGCCATGTGTGACAGCATGGGACCCTCTGTCACATTACTCATCACCTCCTGCAAGCAGCAGTGAGATGTCTGGAATGGAGCAGCAGCACATAGGGACTAGTGGTGGTGGTGGTGTTGGAGAAGCTGGGGTTGAAAAGACATTGATGGCCTTTTTAGCAGAAACTAAGACGGAATGGGAGACCGGGATGAGGATGGGAATCACCACCACCACTAGCAATCAGCTTTTAGAATTTGCGGAAATTGCAACTGCTCTAACTTCTGCTGCTAAGATGAAAGGGCAGCAGAGTCTGAGGAGCAGGTTAGTGTGCCACAGACCACTGTGGACACAGTGGGAATGGGGTCAACAAGTGATGCGGGACTAGGACAGGTTCCACTTGCCAGCAGTAGCAATGCTCCTCCTGATCCTAGTTGCAGTGCTAAATCTGAGACAGTAGCAGCAACAGCAGCAACATTATCCGCTGCCACAGAAAGTGAAGAAGAATGTGGAGGACAAGAAGAAAGGGGCCATTCTTCTCCACCTGTTCCCTATCCCTCCCCCCAGAAGTCATGGGTGTGGGACTATTATTCTCTTCCAGCAGGCACAGTGCAGTCATCATCAACAACTGTACGGTGCAAAATTTGTTAGTTAAAAGGGGAAAGGAGGAAACACACCTTTGCACAACCTCCCTGATAACACACATGAAACACAGACACCATGACATTTATGTCAAATATGTTAAAGCCAAGCACCCATTACAGAAATCTAGCAACGTTGTTACCATACCCCCTGACTCTCCAGAAAGGTGGAGATCAAAGAGGAGGAAGAATAAAGAAACCCAGACAGACACTGGAAGTTCCATTACGAGAAAAAACAACTAGCTCGCCATCAACATCACCTTCTTCCTCTAGGGTAACAAGTACATCTCCTGCCAATCCACCTTGTTCATCGTTACCTCCCCCTCCAAATTATAGCCACTCTGTTAATGTTAGGATATGGCAGTTCATCTCTACCCATTGCACACTGTGTGGTGCACTGACCACACATGTCAGTGTGGTGGAGAAAAATAGATACCAGGTCATCAGACGGCATCTGAGGAGATACCATCCCGCAGAATATGCTAGGATTGTGGCAGGGAGGGTTCATTATCACTATTAAACTGTCAGCAAGTTGTGATGTGTCCTTAGCGTGGTCTTGACAAGGGGTACAGTGACAGCGGCAGTACTTGGTTTCGGGTGTCATGGTTTTTGGATACAGTTGTGCCCCCAGATGTTATTTACCACACACACACACTGTGCACATTGCGGTTGCTGATTAGAGCCACAGTTCCTACTCTCAAGGGCAAAATGTATATTCTAATAACAACACACCCATGATTTTGGAGGAGGGGCAGGTGGAGAAGAATTATTGGCCAACTTCTTTTTTTCTCTACATAGACCGGGGGCTACTTATTGTATTGCTACTGCCTCAGGTTCATCACTGGAGCTAGTCGTGGTAAGTGGAACTTTCATCATCCATTATCACCCATTATACTGCTTTTGTTGATCCCATTCTCTTTCACCTGCCTAATCATCCTGTTGCTTAAACAACTCAGCAGCAGCAGTACAAACAACAGTTGCAACTCAGGACTCAGGAGGACATTTGACAGTGGCCAGTGGCCAACATGACCTGCTGGCATTAGGCCTGTAGGGCATTTTTATTTTTTTCTCAGGACTTGTGTTTTGGAAAAATTAAATAAATAAAAAAACTAGTCCTACAAAAAAATAAAAATTTTTTGGGGGGTTTGTTTCTAACAAGCCTAAGTCATCAAACAAATCATCCTCTGCAAAAAACTCTATCAAGTATCTGTCCACCCCAGTGGCAGCTTATGTCAGGGGGTTCCTGTCTCTATCACTTTAAATACAAATTTCTTATTTTATTTATTTTTTATTAACTGTCCCCCCAATAGCAGTCAAGAAAGCCTCCCAAAACAAATTCCCTGTTCAAATGATTCATTCGTTCACCATCACAGGAACCCTCCTCAGTCCCCATTATACCATGTCTTATGGTTTTTATTTTATTTTATTTTATTTTATTTAGGATTTATTTTTTATTAACTGCACCCCAATCCCAGTAAACAACTCCCCCAAAAATCATCCCCTGTTCAACTGATTCTTTCCCCACTCCCCACTAACACAGGCAACCTCATGCCCCTTTTATACAATGCCTTTGGAAATTAAAATATTATTTGTAATGTGTTGTGTGTAACTTCTATATTCCCATTGATTTCAATGGGTGAAAAAAGGTGAAAAAGTGGAAAATCGGCAGTTTTCACTGAAAATTTTTCGCCATGCGGAAAGTGCCATTTTTGCTGATTACAGTTTGAGGAGGAAAGTTTTGCCCATACCTGTTCTTTACCTATCATTCTGAATGATAACATGAATTATGTAATTAGACTTTATGAACATTTCTCTTCAAATGCAAACCTTCTGCAGGAAGTACAGTTACATTCTGGGCTATTCCATGCTGAGTCCTACATTTTCCAACTTCAGTGAATCACTTCCTGTATTATCATGTTTAAAATATGTTTATTTATGGCACTTTATAGAATCCTGTAGGTAGAGATGCACCAAGATTTGACTACAAAGAAAAACTAGCATATTACTTTAGAAAGATAGCTGAAATAAGGTAGAGCTGCAAACTTCTCACAGGACTTTCTGAGCTCTGGGTTCCAGGGTGAGGTTTTAGAAAGGGAAATTACCGTTGGAAACAGATGTACCTGTTTTCTACTGATTTCTTCCTGCTGTGGTAAATTCCCGCATAGTCTTAGCATTAGATATATATTCAAAGAATTAAGTCCCCTCAAGAATATACCTGTAGATTTCTGAACAGTTTACCAAAGTTTGCTTTCACAGAAAAACAGACGATAAGTCTACTGCAGTAAAAAAAAAGATGCAGAGACATCAGACAGAACTGTTGATACTAGCAGGGAATGGAAAGTGGAGCTGATTTTAGATGCACTGTGAGACAATAACACAGTTGGACCTTTAAAATGTAGAATGGGAAGGTGTGAAAGGATCCGACCATGCACATTGGCTCAAGAGGACAGAAAGAATAAGTATGTCATGCTTAGGAAGTGATTAGTAGTGCAGCCGATTCAGATAATAAAACACAAAAGCAAAGAGTTAGCAAGATTCCTTTATACCATTGTTGTGCAATTTCTTTAGTGGTGTGGACACATCATGTCCAAACTACATATAAAATATATGTGACTAATGGATAACAAGTTATCACTTTGACAGCATTACCTAAGACAACCTAAATGGTGGTGGGATCACAACAACATGTACACATGCACACAAATACACAAACTGAGGAATTCTGGGGTTAACATAAATTGACCTGAGTATAGAGTATATAAAAAATGTGAAATCTAAATGGGAAGACTAGATGGGAGAAACTGCTATCTGGTTTTAACTTCTGTATTATTATGCTATACCTTAAAATCATACTAAATATGGACTACTTTAGCTCTGTTATTTCAAACCCAGTGCGTGAATAAGAATCATTCACTTTGTATTATAATCTCTTTGACCAGATAAATCTAGGTCATAGTGCTACAATGATATATATTTTGCATCATAACTTCAATATATGAACATCAATGAGCAACATAGAGGAAATGTATGTGTAATCATTGCAAAATATGAATAGGAACCATCTTACATGTATCATGATTATTATTAGTGTCTGCTTTATTTTAGAATTTTATTATCTTGTAATGTACTTGGCTCCAAATACCTAAGAAGCATTTTAAAATAAATGTGTTAGATGCTGATTATATAACCAGGAACAGAGCAGCATTCAATAAAGTTTTATTATTTCAAAAAAGGCATGATTCTTTTAGAAAGCTTATTAGGGTCTCCTGCACACCTGCAACATGAACTTCCCTCACCCTACAAATAAATAATTTATGAAATATGGTTTTTAAATTAGGGGCATATCATGTAACCTTATTTTTTCAATCTCTTTGGAATGCTTATGTAACGTGTTTGTAATTTTATTGAATTTAAACCAAAAAGTAAATGCATTATTAATTTGTAATGCATTTTTGTTACTTTATAGGGTTTATCAGAAACCTGCTTGCTAGGTGCTGTAAATATTATAATAAAGGAGCATAGAAAAATGAAATAGGGTGACATACACATAAATACCCTGTATTCCAAGGAAACATCAGTAAAAATAATTTATTTGGTTTCTAAGACCTAAAACTAATGTCTAACTAGGACCATGGTCTTCAGGATCCTCCTACTCAAGAAAGTAGGCTTGAATAGGAGGTAGTAGGAGAAGATGGTGAATCCTGGTGGCTACATTAATAGCCTATCCTATTGGATAGGTAATCAATGGCTGGGGGACTTAAGGAGGGGTCCTGATGCCCTAAGCGAGGTCTGATATTATTTAACAACAACACAAAACTGAGCATAGTGTGATCCTGTTCTATGTGTATTTCTTAAAATATTTACACAGGAATCCATTGTGTGGGGCAGAATGTGGCAGCATATGTCGGATTTATCTGTGGGGCAGCATATGTTGAATTTTACTGGGGGGGCAGCATATGTAGAATTTTACGGAGGGACAGCATATGTCGAATTTTAACTGAGGGTCAGCATGTTGAACATAAGTATTAAGGGACAACATGGGAACATCACCATTGTATGTTTGCCTCAAAGACACTGACTGACACTCCACAGCCTTTTTCCCTTGCCCAGTCAGTGCCCATGGGAATTTGTGCCATTAGGCAAGGGAACTAGGCTGTGGAGGTCAGATAGTACAAATAGAGCATATTTCAGGTGCCAAGATCTCAGTGCATAAGCAAGAAAAAGGAATGGAAAGTTTTCTCAATGGCGTGGCTTTTCTACCCAATTTTTAATTTTATGTTAATGCATGTCCTCCCAGGTCTTAAATTGTCTCTGCCACCAAAACTGCTCATCTGGTGTGCTCAGTCAAGTAGTCAGGGCCAATGTGAGAGAGAGAGAGGGAAAGAGAGAGAGAGAGAGTGACTGCATGTGAGACTGAGATAGGTATACTGAGAGAAAAAAAATAGATACCAGAGATAGAATAGGAAAAAGAGAGAGGAAAACTGAGAGGAAAAATAGAAAGAGAGAGTAAGATACTTTGATGGAAACAGAGAGACAGAGAGAGAGAGATTGAGAGATAAAGAGATATGAAAAGAAAAAAGGTGGAACACTGATAGGTTAACTTAACAAACTGAGTGAGTTAATGAGACAAATTGAAATTGAAACTGTGGAGTGTGAGATATAGATACTGGCTGGAGTGGCTAAATCTCCTGTTTTCATGCTTAACTCTTTGAGAGCCAGGGTTTCAAAGCAATGTGTTGCATACCCCACTGGCACTCAAAGGGGTAAAACCCGGTGTGTATGAGGCCTCCAGCTAGACTACATTTTCAAACATTAATTGTAATTGGAGTCCTCATCAGCTGGAGGACCTCTAATTGCCAGCATATGTGCTATGAGCCTTCCACCCAAATCTTGCCATGCAAAAAGAAAATATGTTTGTTTTACTCAACTGACAACCTGTATTAACCTAATTTGTTTAAAGGGATAGTAATGTTTTATAATAAAAGCAGCTCTAATTAATCATCATAGTATTTGGACCTTGGAGACTGTTAATTCAATTCTGTCAGAGTTGTAGTTCAAGAGTAATTGAATGATAAAGTATCCCCCTCCTGCCCCTTCTACTGATGTAACACTGCTCAGCCAGAGCAGAAGGGAGGTGCACAGTTAGATTGCAGACAGGGACAATCTTCAATTAAGATAAGGGAAAAACCTGAAAAACTTGTCAAAGGGGCAGGGCTTTCATTGTTCTCATAGGAAGAAGATTGTCCCCTGCTGTTACCTGTCTGGTCTAGCAACCAGATTCCACATCTGAGGGGAGGTGGCTTACACTAGGTAAAAGGGGCAGGAGGGGGAAACTTTATCATTCAATTACTCTTGAACCACAACTCTGATAGTATTGAAATAACACTCTCTATGACTCAAATACTATGAAGATTAATTGGAGCTGCTGTTTTTGTGAAACGTTACTATCCCTTGAAAATGTGAGCTTCTTGTATTTAAAAAAATGTGTTAAAGGGATAGTAATACTTCGTTTTAACTTTATTTTATTTTGTAGGCATTAAAAAAACATGAAGAATGATATAAGTCTTATCTCTCAAACCTTTATGGTTTATGAGATATTCACAAGCAAAGTTCCCCTCCCCGCCCCTTTTACCTAGTGTAAGCCATCTCTTCTCAGATGTGAGTCTGGTTGTATGACAGTACAGATAACAGAAGGGGACAGTTTTCTTTGTATGAAAACAATGAAAGCCCTTCCCCCCTTGACAAGTTTTTCAGCTTTTTCCATTATCTTAATTGAAGATTGTCCCTCTCTGCAGTCTACCTGGGCATCTCCCTTCTGATCTGGTTGAACAGGGGGGGGATACTTTGTTTGTGAATATCTCTTAAACCATAAAGGTTTCAGAGATAAGCCTTATATCATTCTTCATGTTTTTTTAATGCCTACAAAATAAAATAAAGTTAAAATGAAGTATTACTATCCCTTTAAATTCACATTGTGGTATGCTTTATTTTTATGATATGCATTATTTCAGTTGGTGCATGTGTGTCAAACATAACTACAATTTTCAAATAGGTAAATTGTTTGTGGTTAAACGTTAAGATTATTTTATTTATTTATTTATTTATTTATTTATTTATTTATTTTTTATGTAAACCAGATATTGTATCTATAAATAAAATAGGATTATTGTGACAGCAGGACTTCTATAAAGTAAAATAAATGATCCTTCCTAAAGCTAGTTAAGAAATTAAATCCACAGATTAGCCTGCTTTCAGTTAAACTGAGTGAAGATGTCATGACCCAACCCATTAAACAATATTTTAGACTACTTACTAAACATCAGATGATCCAAAGCTCATAATAATATTTTTAAATCAAAGTATTCTTTAATCATGTATTATTAATGTATTATTATATTAGTAGGCTGAATGATTATGTTGAAGTTATAGCATATGAGGAATTCTTGGACAAACCAACTGCACCATATCAGGCAAATAAGACTTCCTATTGATTTAAATGGGGGGTTTGTGGATCTTACATAAATAACTACTCCTTTTATTGGATGTGTAAGAAGATTATTATTGCTTCTACTCTTAGTGAAACCAATAAAAGTAGTGTTTTTTTTTACATAAAACCTTTACTCTGTTATGGTTCTAACAACAGATGGCTTAAAAATGAACCTGGGTGATTTGTTTGTAAATGAACCTGGGTGATTTGTTTGTAAACAGAAAGTACCATTATGTATTATATGAAGACTAGAATATCCTTAAGTACAAAGAAAGTACAGGGATACTGGACACATCTATATAAAGCGCTAGCCTGTGACCGCACATGCATATTAGAGACTGCCAGAACAGTGCAGTCATATGATATTGGCCGAACGAGCTGATCCGGAGTTGGGAGCTCAGGACGGCCTACCGTCTGTCTCTGCTCCCGGCTCAGGGTCAGCAGCGGAGGCCACTGGGTGGCACTTTAGCCCGTGTATATGGGCTTTCATACTAGTCCATACTATAAATGGAGAAGTGGTCATTTGACCACAAATTCTATGTCCGTGTCACCCCCCACCCCCAGGGATGCAGCTAGAGGAGATTTGCATATGTCTGTACATTGCCAGAGCCCAGTATTACATATTAAATTATAATAAACACACCCCAGGGCTGGCACATAACAGCACATATGCAGATCTCATATAGAGTGCCATAGTGAAAGATACACACCCCAGGGCACAGCTAGGAGGAGATTTGCATATCTCCTCCAAGCTGCCCAGCCGCCATTACACTGCACTGCCAAGTCATGACCTCTTCTCATGCACTGCTGGATCCTCCAGGGTATTTTTAACTCAATACATGCAAAGCACACTGTGGTCCGCTAAAGGCAGGGAAGTGATCATTTTCTCAAATTTGCTTTTGGCAATAAGCTGTGTTAACTCTCTGCATGCCCTTGTTATTAAACTACACCTAACTCTGCTAATCAAAGGGTCAAAGGCAGCACTTTCTTCTTACAATGTGTTGTCATGCTCCACAATGTGATGGAGAGCCTCAGCAAAATTATACCCTCCATGTTACAGTGGGGCTGTAGGTGTACAACACTGCAGGACAGAGAAGTGCCATTGGGGAAGCGTCGTTAGTACGCTGTGAGTGTACTATTCCATATCCTACCCACACAACACAGGACTGCACAGTGGGACAGTTATAGAAGCGCTCACACTGTAGCCTTGCATATGCTGTGTCCTGCGCACCATGTGCAAGGCTAAGGTGTGAGCGCTTGTATAACTGTCCCCATGGTGCAGTCCTTTGTTATCTGCCCAGGGTATGGAATAGTACTCATCACACCGAGTGATTAACCCTATAACAGAAAGATGTACAGCTCATAACTTTGCCACCCTGAAGGCTGTCAGTAACTGAGCTATAGCTTCCCTCTATATCCTTCCAGATCTATCAACCACCCGTAAATGTCCGTGCATGGATAAGCCATGTCATCTCTCCCCTGCCTGCCATCACTTCCCAGCAGCTTGGTGGAAGGCAGGGGAGAGATGACATGGCTTATCCATGCACAGAGATCCATGCCACACAAAGGATTGCTGTCCCAGTTGATGGAGGTGACATTTTACCCTGCACCATAAGAATCTTGCCCTCCCCACCCCCATCCAGGATTGAGGAAGGACAGAGAGAGACAATGGTGCGAGACACATAAGAAATAACTAAAACAGGCCGGCAGCAACAGAAGAAATCTCTGAAGAGTCCTAGCAAGAGTTTCAATCACTGCAAAAAAGAGACAGCTACAGCCCACTTGAAACACCAGGAGATAGAAACAGAGTTGCTGGCCTGGCATGGGAGAATCTCCGACAGTAGTGAGTGTGTAGCATTAAGTGACATACATGAATAATGCATTAAACAGGGCTACATAAGCTGTGGCTGACAGGAAAATGAGACAAGAATGTGAGAGGTGAGGGAGAGAAAGGATAGCACATGTAGTAGGGGAGAGGAATGGGAGAACACATTTGGTGGGGGAGAGGAATGTGGTGGTGAGTGCACTTGGGGTGAGAAACAGGATATTGAGCCAGCATGCCATGGACAGTGACAGGATAGTAAGAGTGCATGACTGGAGGCAGGGACGTTATAGCGAATGTGCATGGCTGGGGAGAGAGGGGTGGCATAATAGGTGCATTTATGTCAGTAAAGTACTGGATGTGTACAATATTTACAACCATTGCAGAAAATATGTCAACTTTGTCCCCATCCGTACCACTCAGTACACACTTAACCTCCACTTCACTTCGCAACACACCACCTGAAACTGAACCATCTCTATATTTGCCTTCATTCTGGAACCAATCCACTCACAACTACAATTTCCCTTCCTTATGTGTTTAACGCACAACACAGTAAAGTAACACTTCACCTCACCCCACACCTCTTCAAACTGCCCTTCCCTTCTATTTCACTTCATTCTCTCTTTAACGCACAACACACTTCCTACACAGCACACTTCAACAAGTATCTCAGTCCAGGAAGCTGACATGCGCCAACACAGGCAGGGAAGTCAAAAAAACAAGAACTACACTTCCAAAGTTGCTATGTGGACGGTGGTATACAAAACAGGCTGAACAGGCATACTGTTTACACCCATTGTCTTCTCTCAATGGGTTAACTTTGTGTAAGTGTTCAGCCACCTCGGCATCGATTACTCTTCCCTACCTATTCCCTGCAGTTGAACGCATTCAGGCCAGATACCAGTGTTAATTATACATTAACACTTCACCCTTTCACTTCCATTTACTTGTGGCACTCAAAGGCTTAAATGTCACTCTACAATTCATGCTGTTGTCAGCCCTGAATGGATTCGGCAGCAGGAAATAAGTAGGGAAGAATAATCCATGAAGAGGTGGCTGAACACTTACACAAAGTTAACCGATTGAAGGAGGACAAAGGCTGCAAACAGTATGCCAATCCAGCCTGTTTTCCATATCACGATGCACCATACAATTATACTTTGACGTTACCTCTCATTCCTCCTTCTGTATTGTTTTGCCACATTACTTACATCTCCCTATTGTGTGTAGCCTACTCACACTATGCTCCATCTGTCTTTTCCACTAAACGCCACACACAAACCCACTGAAACTATCACAGGTAGTGTTGAGCGAGCGTGCTCGGCCGATGCTCGGATCGGCTCGAGCATCGCTCTGCTCGGCACATGGCGGTACTCGTACGAGTACCGCCATGTGCTCGCCCGACATGTTCGGGTGAAGAGGATCTGTGCCGGAAGAGGCACAGATCCGAAGACGCTCCGCTGGACCACCAGGGAATGGAGGTACGGGGGCATTGCGGAGATGAAGGGGGCATTGCGGAGATGAAGGGGGACATTGTGGAAGAGGGGCATAGACTCTATGCCCCTCTTCCACAATGTCCCCCTTCATCTCCGCTATGCCCGTCTTCCACAATGTGCCCCTTCATCTCCGCTATGCCCCTCTTCCACAATGTCCCCCTTCATCTCCTATGCCATAGAGGAGATGAAGGGGGACATTGTGGAAGAGGGGCATAGCGGAGATGAAGGGGGACATTGTGGAAGAGGGGCATAGACTCTATGCCCCTCTTCCACAATGTCCCCCTTCATCTCCGCTATGCCCCTCTTCCACAATGTCCCCCTTCATCTCCGCTATGGCATAGGAGATGAAGGGGGACATTGTGGAAGAGGGGCATAGCGGAGATGAAGGGGGACATTGACCAGGCACCCTCCGCTCATCAGAGCAGGGGGTGCCTGGTTTAATGCTCGAGTGCTCCCATTCATTTGAATGGGGCTCGGGTGCTCGGCCGAGCACTCGAGCATCAGGGGGTGCTCGGTCAGAGCACCCGAGCACCCGAGCATCGGGGTGCTCGCTCATCCCTAATCACAGGTCAACTCTCGTTCACATGTTCTAGACACTTTAACTCTCAACCAACACTTTATGTATGTCTTATCACCTTCCTCATGATTGTATTTCTTTATGCTGCTTTCACACCCATGCAACATGCAATTCACAATGTTAACACAACAAAAATAATTTAAAAAAACTCAGAAAATTGTTACTACTATTTTAGTCCTTCATTGACATGTGCATGCACAAGTCCAATGAACAATTTTAAGTAATACTTCTTAAAAACTTTCTAACAATCACTATTGTCTTCATAAACCCAACAAAACAGACGGGCAAAGCCATCCCATCTCATTCTGCATTCTGTTCTTTGCACCACTATCCGGTATATATGGCAAGGTCATGCTGGCTGTCACTAGACCCCCTAAGTAAGCTGGCAAGAGAGCTAAAAAATAAATAATAATCATTGCAAATATCATACTTTCTCTTTATAGTTCAAAGACCTAGTGCCAATAAAGCACATCTGCATGAAAATCCATATTTTGACAGTCCAACACAAGACCACAAAAAGGCCAAAAGGGACAATAAATTATAGCTGTTACAACATGCAGTGACAATGATGAATACACAGTTTGTGCTACACAATGGTCCATTACAACTCCAAAGATTCAAATAGATAAATTACAGAACTCAGGCACTCTGACTCCCATATCAGTATAACATTTAGTTCCTCTCTATCAAGGTCCTTATATATAATACCCATGGGTAAACAAACATTAAATCTCAATGTAAAGCTCAGTGCATCACCATCAACCTGTTATATTATTTACCCACAATGAAACTGAGCACCGGCAATGGGCTGTGTAAAGGATCCAGCATTTTATAAGGCATGGTCACCAAACACATATTCGAACAACAAATCTACATATATAGGTGACAAGACCCAAAGGTTATAGCTATTTATAGGGCATACAACATATTTATAAGCATAAGGAACAGACACTGAACATCTACAGTGTAAAAGCAAATATAATGTTGTTACCAGATTATAGGCATGATAAGCCAAACATTCTGGGTGCAAATCCACATGACATCTTCAAAGGGCCCACCTGTAATTTTAATCAGCTTCACTTTTCTTGTAAGGTACGGCAATTCTCATTGCCAGATTCACATATCTAAATGATGATTCACCTTGACATACAAACCACGTTGACACAATTGGTCACAAGCCATCAGAAAATCTTGCAAGTCAAAGGAATCAAGATAATTAAAATGTATGATTTACTCCCATTGGGAGCGTTGTATTCAGTTTATAAACAGTTCTAGCTTTTTTTTGTTACTACAAGAAAGAGTATAGGTCTGCAATCAAAACATAGACATGAGATATTCTGCTGCTTATTATAAAAATCGTAATCTATTTATTGGAGTATATATAATCAAATATTACTCACAAAATATTGTCATTCCATCCTGCTTGAAGATGGAATTCAGCTACCTATAGGCATTTCATGCCTATTTCAGGCACTTCATCAAAGACATAATTCACATATACATTGTGGGTATATTTAAAGATACACAGACCTATCACCATTAAAGTAGAAATGTAATCTTGGAATGTTAACTTTTGTTGCTGGTTTGATGGAAGATTCTTCACTGGGTCTACACTGAAGATTAAGGTGTGGGGTCTGGGATCATGGCATATGTGGGTGCTAGAACTTTTGGGTCATACTATGTTTTGTAGGGGATATATTTGTACATCATTTTCTCAATGTTGGAAGTCTTGTGCCCCCAAAATCTTCCTTTTGTAGAAATCATTTTTTGTCTATTAACCCCTTGATTAGGATGATAACCTAGATAGCAGAGCAGTGGACTCCTCTTGATGCAGTATGCTCAGTTTGTGCCCAAGCTATATGGAAAGACATTTTGTGGGCCACTGCACTAGGTTTTCAACACACCTTATTGTATGTACAAAAAAGCAATTGTTTTATCAAACAGACATTACTGCTTGCTGTACCTCCTCTGTAATCTAAAAATTTATAAATGTTGAACCGGTGCTAGACCTCTAACAAGGAGTTTATCAAATGGGATGAAGTGAGACAATGTAATACAATAAAATCATATTATAAGTAATAGACAAAATATACAAAATAACACATGAACTGTCCCTAATCTCCTGCCAAAGTGCTGATATTAATTTTGTATAAATTTCTTGCAACAATGCAGCTATTCCCATATATTGCTCAGATCCAGTGATGAGCCAAATAAGTCACTGGTATATTGGGTATGGGAAGCAGAGCAGATGTGTATGAAAGAAATATAAGAGAGAGAGTGAAAACATACTAAGTGTTGTAGTACTGAATAATGGAATGAGCAATATAATGTGACAATAGCAACCAGGCACAAAGATTATGTGAATAGATATAAATAATGAAAAATATATTTACTACACAACCTATACAAAAACAAGGGATATAATCCCACTTTGGAGACGCAGAAGTGTAAGCAATCAATAAAATATATAGTGTTAGTATATGGATGCACCCACTGAACGGTTATGCACATAAAACATATATAGGCAATGTGATTTGGCAAGGAATTAGGAGTATCTGGTACAGGTGTGATGTACCCTTACTCTCAATATGTCTTGTTCTGAGCAGTATTAGATGGTGTAGGGCTTGTTGCATAACAGTTCAGTGGAGCTTTGATGTAATGGTGGGTGCATCCATATACCAACACTATATACTGAATTGATTGCTTACACCTCTGCATCTCCATAGTGGGAATATATTCCTTGTTTTATATACGTTGTGTAATAAATATGCAGTCTGTCATTATTTATACCTATTCACCTCATATATTAGACTTTGTGCCTGGTTGCTATTGTCACATTATATTGCTCATTCCATTATTCAGTTCTACTACACTTAGTTTGTTTTACTCTCTTCTTGTGTTACTTTCATGCTCCCATACACCATGCACAAGGCTCCAGCCTTTCAATACATACATCCAGATTTTGTTAAAATCATAATTTTAGTTACCTGTGGTGGTAACCTGTGCTGATCAGTGTCTCCTCATGAAGGGTGCTTGAGGCAGCCCGACTAGCGACGTGCTGATGTAACACGTGGCTGGTTGGCCTTACGTCACCCCGTCTTACACGGCTTCAGTAGAGCAGAGCAGCTGTCAGCTGAGCTGCGTTGAGCTCTGCAGACTTAGCGGGTGGGGGAAGCTTCTTATGAGAGTGAGAAGGAAAGCTGGCACTTCTCACTTTTGTGGGCAGCTGTAAGAATAGTTGTTTTATTGGGGGCCCAAGTGTGGCACGGCTGCCTGGTTGCTGGGAAGGAGCACTTTTCTTGTACGGGCTGGCGGGCTCCCCCATAGTTGCCGGGCCCTAGGCAGGTGCCTTGCCCGCCTTGCCTATGATACGGCTCTGCTTTTGACATTGTGTCAGTTTTTCCAATAAAATACAGTCCGCAGGGATATATATATATATATATATATATATATATATATATATATAAGGGAACAAATGGGCACTCCGATACTAGATAAAAACAACCAAAATGCCTCGGTGCTATGTCCAATTAATATACAGCTTGGATGTGGTAAAGTGATATCCCAACAAGGACTTAAATGAAGCACTCGAAGGTCTTTCAGAATAAAAAATTGAGGTGTTTATTGTTTGACGTTTCGGCTCAAACAAGAGAAAGGTCTTGAGAAAGGCTCTTGTTTGAGCCGAAACGTCGAACAATAAACACCTCAATTTTTTATTCTGAAAGACCTTCGAGTGCTTCATTTAAGTCCTTGTTGGGATATCACTTTACCACATCCAAGCTATATATATATATATATATATATATATATATATATATATATATATATTAGGGATGAGCGAGCACCCCGATGCTCGGGTGCTCGGGTGCTCTGACCGAGCACCCCCTGATGCTCGAGTGCTCGGCCGAGCACCCGAGCCCCATTCAAATGAATGGGAGCACTCGAGCATTAAACCAGGCACCCCCTGCTCTGATGAGCGGAGGGTGCCTGGTCAATGTCCCCCTTCATCTCCGCTATGCCCCTCTTCCACAATGTCCCCCTTCATCTCCTATGCCATAGCGGAGATGAAGGGGGACATTGTGGAAGAGGGGCATAGCGGAGATGAAGGGGGACATTGTGGAAGAGGGGCATAGAGTCTATGCCCCTCTTCCACAATGTCCCCCTTCATCTCCGCTATGCCCCTCTTCCACAATGTCCCCCTTCATCTCCTCTATGGCATAGGAGATGAAGGGGGACATTGTGGAAGAGGGGCATAGCGGAGATGAAGGGGCACATTGTGGAAGACGGGCATAGCGGAGATGAAGGGGGACATTGTGGAAGAGGGGCATAGAGTCTATGCCCCTCTTCCACAATGTCCCCCTTCATCTCCGCAATGCCCCCTTCATCTCCGCAATGCCCCCGTACCTCCATTCCCTGGTGGTCCAGCGGAGCGTCTTCGGATCTGTGCCTCTTCCGGCACAGATCCTCTTCACCCGAACATGTCGGGCGAGCACATGGCGGTACTCGTACGAGTACCGCCATGTGCCGAGCAGAGCGATGCTCGAGCCGATCCGAGCATCGGCCGAGCACGCTCGCTCAACACTAATATATATATATATATGTCTTCTTCTAATGTGGAATTGTAAGCAAAACCTGTACTGAGCAAGCATACTGCTCAGGTAGGGTTTCAGCTTTCCAAATGAGTAATTATAAACTAGGCAAGAGAGGTGGAGGATACATCTGGATTCAGTTGTTAGACAGTTTAGTTCTTTGATCATATTACAATGATGAGTAGTGCAATTAAAATGGAAAACAAAGCAGTATAATTAATTGTGTATTGAGTTAAGTTTACAGAGATTCATTTGTGCTGTTGAATCATATAATGCTTGCCCATAGTCAATAACTGGCATCTGTTATACAATACATTTTCTAACTAGAGATCTTAACTCCTTAGTGACTGGCCGCACACGCAAGCGGGCCAACACTTAACACCCGCCGAACCTTTTTTTTTCATTCTACTGAATGACTTCCTGGACAGACATGTACGTCCTCTGTCACTAAGTGACAGTTTCTGCGGGACATACATATATGTCCATTGTCTAAATGGGGTTAAACAGGATTTGTTTCAGTAGACCTGAATGATTAGTGTAAAATGCAGTTGACTAGCTTGAAACTAGATAGTTTAGAGACAGTACAATCTAACATTCACATTATATGAGACAGTCACTATTAATTATTTATTTTAAGGACATGGGTATATATTTATCAAGGCAGACATAAAAGTGCAAATGCACCATATTAAGCAAATACATTTCCCATTGTTTTAAAAAAAGAGGGCTTAATGTTTATACAAATGGTGCAGGTGTTTTCACCTACAGATGCTCTCCTTTTGCTTTGATACTAAAATGCAGTAATTACAATTATGGTCCAAGAAGAGGGATTTACAGACTGATCATAAAAAGGATAGATGGGAAAGGGGGCATGATGTGGGAGAATCAGAGGAAATGTGTTATATGTGTCTTCTTTAAAATTCAACATTCTAAATTATCATAATTTGTACAGATTGTTTTATCCAGGAGGAGGGGAACATCAGCCGCTAATGGCCACATAGTGCCGACACGTCACTTAAAAGTTTATTTTGTTAAATTATTCTTTTTTTTTATATATATATATATATATATATATATATATATATTAAGATAATTTGTTCCTTCTTAGGCATAGTCTATTCAGAGAGTCATTTAAAGGGATAGTAATGTTTCATAATAAAAGCAGCTCTAATTAATCTTCATGGTATTTGGGCCTTGGAGAGTGTTATTTCAATTCTGTCAGAGTTGTAGTTCAAGAGTAATTGAATGATAAAGTATCCACCTCCCGCCCCTTCTACTGATGTAACGATGCTCAGCTTAGAGCAGCAGGGAGTGTCCAGGTAGATTGCAGAGAGGGACAATCTTCAATTAAGATAAGGGAAAAAGCTGAACAACCTGTCAAGAGGGGCAGGGTTTTCATTGTTCTCACAGTAAGAATATTGACCCTTGATGTGAGCTGTCTGGTCTATGGACTGGATTCCACATCTGAGGAGTGGGGGCTTACACTAGGTAAAAGGGGTGGGAGAGGGAAACTTTATTATTCAATTACTCTTGAACTACAATGCTCACAGTAATGAAATAACAATTGGAGCTGCTGTTTTTGAGAAACATTACTATCACTTTAACTTCTTCCAAGAGAGTGTTGTGCTTTCCTGCCTCATCAATGTTTTCAGACCAGATTTGAGATATTTTCTTTTATCTGTGTTCCCTGTAGGGAAAGCTTTCAGTAGGCAGCAGGGAGATAATCAGATCATTAAACATGTCAATTCCAGTTAATTACTTAAGTTGTGCAGATTAAACTGCAGCCACACTAATTACCACTTAATTAACTGTTATCTGGTGGTTTTTACCCTATATCAGTTGGCAAAATTTGAAGCAGATGATAATGAAGCAATCTTATTGTATAATTACAGTATTTTCAAAAGAAAGAGATATTATTTTCCCCTTAGGAATTTTATTCTCTTCAATACAAAATAAATATCTTTAAATTATTTTTTTCAAGTTTATAAAACAGGAAAAAATCGGAACATTTTTGTATACGTTGCTCTGTTTTCTGATGCTTTGGTATTTTTTATTTCTTACTTCTAGAAATAATTCCATATATATGTTATATATTTTATAGTCAATATTGTATTTGTCAGAATGATTTGAATAAAGGTATTATGAAATATGCTATTTACATAATTTGTTCTAAAGCAAATATAGCATAATTAAAATATTTTTAATTATTCACATGCAAATAGAGATGGGCAAAACTTTTCGCCTCAAAAGCAAAACAGGAGAAAAATGGTACTTCCCACTGTGTGTGAAATTTTTCATAAAAAGCACATATCTTTCACTTTTTTTCTGCCTAGCTCATTGCATAGAAATCAGTGGGGAGACTGAATTTCCTCTCATCACATGACAAGTTTCCCTTCTTTTCCTACAAGCATAGTATAAAATCTGCATCACATTCCCTCAGCATATCATTCTGTGTTTGTGAGAGATAGAGAAAACAGCATGTTTTGACCTACTTAGGACAGAAAAATAAAGAAAAGTTGGAGTTTAGTTTCTTATAGGCAAGAACTATTTTCTGTGTTTTTTGGGTATTATGGGGGACTCTGGGGCACAGGAAGGGAGAAAATGGGTTAACCGTAAAAACCCCCAAATTCTGTGTAACTGACAGGGAAGACAAAATCAGCAATGATCCAAGTTCCTTCCTGACCTGACTGTAATATCTGTGCTAGTGGAGTCTGGGGGTATGTATGAGAAGGGCACAAAGGAGATTACTCCAAAATCTTGTGTAGGTAATGATCATACCTGGGAACTTTTTATTGTTGTCTCCCCAGAGGGGAGTCCTCTGCTGCCATGGGTGGTGTGAAGAATGACGTGTATTGCGTCAAAAAGGGGCAGGTCTTAACGCGAGTGCCGGGGGAGGGCTTAAAAGAAGGCTGGGGGGAAGGAGCTACATCGAGGGGAAAAAAGTGGAAGTGGGTAGAGTTTCAATAGAAACTCCCCACATCCGGAGGTCTCAGCCTCTGCCCCAGAGACCCGGTAAAGCAGTGCCAAAACCGGAGTCTCCGGGGCAAATCCGGAGAGTTCCCAAGTATGGTAATGATGCAATTTCCTTCCTGATCTAGACCTTATCTCTGTGCTAGGGGAGTCTAGGTATGTGTGAAGGGAGCAATGGATCAAATAGAAATGGAAGGTGCTTTTCTTAGAAGTGCTTCTTTGTAACTTTAAACAGATCGTTTCCCAAAGTCAGGCTCTCTGTAACAGTGTCCAACCACTCTCATAAAACAACACAATGATTCAAAGCAATCGGAAGTTGGCGCTAACTCAGAGACCACCAAGGGAGCCCTATAGAGACTTCCAGTCGAAGTAACAAATGCAGATTATCCAATGGGACAAATGTAACAAAGAGGAGAGGGAGATTTGTAGAACACAAAAGTGCACCAGTACTAAAACATTCTAGAAATTTGTATTTTATTAAGAGGATGCAAAAAGCATATGATACACATCCATAACTTAATTACACAAATACAAGAGTAAAACTATGATCTGTATATTTAAGAACATATATCTGGTAGAGACAAATTAATCATAAGATTTAAAGCAGACCAATCAATTTCTCTATGTCATTTGGAATAGCCACTCAAGGTACTTCAGGCTGTTCTAAATAAACAAATACCAAAAGAGTGTTATATATAAAATACTTCACAAGAAGAAAGTATCAATGGTACACAGATGCATACTCTATTAGATTATCATCCCTATAAAGGTAGAGCATAAATAAAATAATGAATTCCAATATTCATACAATCATAAAATATCTATTCAGAAAGTAGTAAAAAATAATAAAAACTTACATAGACACATTATAATATGTCATCTGCATCGTTCATGGCCAGGATAGTTTAGACTTAATACCTTAGCAACACATTTCGCACCACTGGATGCTTTATCAAGCAAGAGTTTTTAAGCAGACTGACAAGCCATACCAGCTATTTAAATGTCCTGGTATGCACCTTATTGGGTGCTCTTAATTTCAACTACGGAATCTCATTTTACTCAAAATTCAGTTGTCAGCATTGGGTGGAATTAATCACTTCCATGCCGACAATGGAGCCTCAAGTGTTTATCTAAACCACCATAGAGGAATTAATCCCAATTTAGCAAAACAGACAAGTGGTCTATTTGCCAATTCTTTACATAATGATATTAACCACCTCTGCTTCACATCACATCTCTTTATTATCTAATCACTCTTCACGTCAAAAATACTCTTGATTCATGTATTTGATCCATCTCATTCAGGAAAAAAATGTATTGGTAAAGATGACACCTTCCAATACAAGAGGGACACTCAGTGCACTGTGAGTAGCGATTCACATGTCACTTCAACATTCAAAGAGTTAATAACATATCATTGTACTCAATTAAGAATAATTTTTACTGAATCTATTTGAATATAGATACTGCCAAGTCATTTCTTTGTGGGGTCTATGCTAAAGCCTTTGGGTTTCTCTCTCATATTTAACATTAGCATCCATTCTATGAATAACCACATTAACCTCATCTATTCCATACCACTCCTTTAGTTGTTATTAGATCAGAAATTCTTATACTCCTACTTCCAATTCACCCTTATGTGAAACATATATGCTAGATACCCTCCCCAACTCATGGTAAATACAGTGCATGCAGCAAAATCAGTGCGTCCTGCATTGCTCTGGAACTCAAAGGGTCAACAGCATATTGTCATATCAGGAGTATATAGAGGCTTAATTCGAATGTTAGACAGTCCCATGTAAATCTCTTATCCACATATAAGCCTCACGTAGACTTATTTCCCTTACAGTAGGAACCAATTCTTAATCAATATAATTCCAAAATCAGGGGTAAGTTGTATTGATCCACCGCATTCATAGCCAAATATCAGTTCCAGGATCAAAATGTAATTACCCCTAATAGTACAAAAAATAATACAAACATTATCTCAACTCAATATTTCATTGAGGCCATTAGGGTATAGAGTATCCAAGTAGAAGATCCAATGTACCTTACTTTTGTTGAGTAATCTATCCAAACTCCCCCTCCCCCCAAGAATTTAACTTAACTAATACTGTACTCCACTAATCCCTCAGGGCTACTATTGTGGGCATCCAGAAAATGTCTTGAGACTGAGTAATAAAAAAATATCAGTCTTAATATTTTATCGTCTCTTAAAACATCTTTAAGTCTTCCGTACATAATGTAGACCACAGGGGTATGACAGCACATAAACCACTCCTATTCTTCCACAAGAAATAAATTGTGTAATTGGATATTTATTATTATATCTATTGATTACATATTCTAATTTTTTTATGACAGTTGGTACAGAAGGTACATCATTCACATTTGTGCCAACCAGTCACCAGTGACTCTCCCAACTCTAATTTATTATTCAATTTAATTAAATTCCTATCACTCATGATATTTTTATTCACACTATGTACTCTTAACATTGTTGGAGCTAAAATTTTCTTAAGATTTCAACTCTTTCTATACACTATTTAAACTATAGCTACAACTATTTTTTTTTGAGTATTTCATCCTCTCTTACAATGGTCCATAAAGAGTCCACCATCATTTTGATTGTATAGGACTGGTTAGAGAATGGGATGCTCAACACTAGTTCATACATTTTATTTTAGTTTCTCTGCCATAGCACACCATCAACCATAGTGATTCTAAATTTATTTTCTTTTGGACATCTATTAAGCCCCATCCTACTTTGCTTGTTTAATAAAAATGTGTTATCTTTATTTTTAATACTACTACTCTCAGTATTCTATTGAACCTTCTTATTAGATTGGTCGTCATGTGCTATCAGACCCCTCTGGTCTAAAGAGATGACTACTTTTTCCAAAGGTAAATCACTTGGTTCAAGAATATTTGCAGACATCTTCTTCTTCCAATAATTCACATTGAGTTTGTACTTAATAACATTTTGGCATGCTTTAAACAAACCATACCCCCTCTGTACAAATCTATGAATAAGAAAAAGGCCTTGCTCAAAGTAATCCACTATCCTTGAGCAGTTCCTCCTTATTCTAATAAATTGCCCTTTTGGTATGTTATCAAGCTGTACCTTCTTGTGGTGGGTAGAGTAGGGAATGTAGGTGTTTTGCTCTGCTTCCTAAGTATCTGCTGGACTGGAAGGGGTATAGCCCTGAAGAGCAATCTTGGGAACCAGCCTCTGAGGTTCATGCTCCTGCTCTAGTCAAGGCCTTCCATCGCAGATTCCTGGAGAAGCCCGGTCACCTGGAGGGCTGCCATTGAGGGGGCAGCACTGTCACTCTGTGTGTTTTTTCTCCACCCATCTTCTGTATGATTAAAACATAATCCCTCACCTGTTATATACTCTTCCACTTGATCATTTGAATCTCCTTGTGCTCATATCTTTTACAGAAGGTAACCTTTTCTCTCCACTAATACATGAGCACACTACATCTCAAGTTTTAATACCTGCTAGCCCATCCTCTGAAAGAACAAGAATGTGGAGAAGAAAAGGAAGATCTACATGATCAATATGCTTTTGGTAACAAACATATTATATTATTATTATTATTATAATTACTACTACTTTGGAATCTTTATTGAAGATAAATAAACCAACATGTTAAGGCAATAAACCTTTACCCCTGTTCAGATTCTGTTTTATATTTGAGCCTTACTATATACAAAAACATATGATCTATAAGCAATATAATAGAACAATACCTAAAATATAAGGTGGGACAAAACCCCAAAAAACCAATAGGAAGGAAAGAGTGGTGAGAAGGCAGATTTAGATACAGGCAATAAAGTAGACAATTTGGATGATGGTTATGATTACATTTTCTGGGTAAGTTCTCAGGTACTGGAAATAAATTGTCATCCTGTTTTGAAATTTGAGCTTTTATTGCATATGCCAAATTTTATATCCATTGATATCTATCTATCTATCTATCTATCTATCTATCTATCTATCTAGCTAGCTAGCTAGCTAGCTAGCTATCTATCTATCTATATTTGTTATAAAAGTTTAAACCAAAAGCTAGGATGATATGGTGATGCAGTGTATTTTTCACATTTTGTTAAAAAAAGGTTTTATTTAATATGTGGCAATTTTCCAGAAATAGCTTGAAGCCCATAAAAAAGTTTTCAGTAAAGAACTATTCAAAGACACACCCTAAGGTTGAAAAATAAGAACATGTGGGAATGTTCTGGCAGCTGCATGTGGGATTATTGGCTGGTACAGTTCCCTCTATATTGCATGTATATTTTTAGCTGCTCAAATTGCATGAAAGAACTATGTGTTGATAGATGGTATAGATGTTTGTTTGTGTCAATGCATGTGTGCAGGAGTGTGTGTGTTTGTGTATGAGTTTGCATGAGTGTGGGTGTGCACATGTATGTATAACTATACTGTATGTGTGCACTTGCAAAAATGTGTATGTAGTGTTTTGTGGGCATTTGCAGCCCTCAGAGTTTTTCTCCCCTTACTTTGGAAACAAATTAATGCTAGTCCTTTCTTCTGCTGGAGGTCCGTGTGGACCTCCTTAAATAAAATGTGGTTCCCTGGCACCAAGGGAGTGTGGTCACATGTTACTCTGATATTACTGCAGCAGTAGATGGTTACACAGTTTTACACTACTTTGTTTTTAGTAGAATATGTGGAGGGCTTTCTAGACACAGAGATGCAAGAGGAAATGTTAGTATCACTGCATTGCTCTCTCTCTCTCTCTCTCTCTCTCTATATATATATATATATATATATATACAGGGCTTATAATTTTAAGTCCTTGGCTACTAGACAGACCTGAAAAGTTACTCGACACTGCAAGCCAAAACATACCCACCAGGGCTGAATTTCTACTCACCAGGGCTAAATTTTCACTCGCTATTGGCTAGTGGCGAGTGGAAATTTTGAGTTATATATATATATATATATATATATATATATATATATATAGCAAATACACAATATCGGTCAAAACTGGTTGCACTCCAGCAATTTTAAACATGTTTTTTTCCTTTGGGTGTGCTTACCAAAAACCTGGACTGAAATTATATATATATATATATATATATATATATATATATATATATATATATATATATGTTCTGTAGAGGCTGATGCCACTACCTGTAATCATTATTACCTAGCAGGAGATGGATCTAGCATAGGAGAGAGATAAGTATAGGTAACTGACAGAAAATGTGAGTAATTGTGGAGCAAACAAATTGCATCACATAAGACAAATAAACATTCTCCAGATTCATCTTGATTTAAATTGGCCTGTTAATGTGAACTATTACCTTAATGCAAGTTTGATTGTTTGAAAACTGCATTAAAATTCCAGCAGATCTATAGTCTAGGAGATATTCATACTTTCATATCTGGGCAAAGTGAAAGTGAACATTTCCTGGAGCTGCACAGCCTCATTAACATATGAAATGTAATTCATTAGCATATTACACATGACTGAAAAAGCTTATTTAGTATATTGTCTAGAAAATAGATAGAGAAAAAAAACAAGAGGTGCCCTCCTATGTTGAATAGGTTTGCTGTCTCCTGGGTGCTCAGGTTCAACATGTGGCAGATCGAGTTGATAGCTTATTGGGAGGAGCTGGACATGATCCAGCTGTCATGGTACATGTTGGTACGAAAAGTCAGTGGAAAATGGAGGTCCATTAAGAAAGATTTCAGGAATTTAGGATATGAGCTTAAAGGGATAGTAATACTTCGTTTTATCTTTATTTTATTTTGTAGGCATTAAAAAAAAACGAAGAACAATATAAGTCTTATCTCTCAAACCTTTATGGTTTGAGAGATATTCACAAGCAAAGTTTTCCCTCCCGCCCCTTTTACCTAGTGTAAGCCATCTCTTCTCAGATGTGGAATGCAGTCCATAGACCAGACAGATAACAGCAAGGGACAATATTCTTCGTATCAGAACAATGAAAGCCCTGCCCCCCTTGACAAGCTTTTCAGCTTTTTCCCTTATCTTAATTGAAGATTGTCCCTCTCTGCAGTCTACCTGGGCACCTCCCTTCTGCTCTGGCTGAGCAGTGTTACATCAGTAAAAGGGATGGGAGGGGGACACTTTGTCTTTGAATTACTCTTGAACAATAACTCTGACAGCATTGAAATAACACTCTCCAAAGTCCAAATACTATGATGATTAATTAGAGCTACTTTCATTATGAAACATTACTATCCCTTTAAGCAGAGGACCTGTAAGATAGTATTTTCTGAAATATTTCCAGTGCCACACACTACATCAGAAAGGCAATGGCTAAAGACTTGGTGTAAGCAGGAGGGGTTTGGGTTCCTAGAGCACTGGATGGTCTTTCCGCTTGTGAGCGATCTTTATAGTCAAGATGGATTGCACCTTAGAGGAAAAGGGGCCATGGTGCTAGGTGTTAGGATGGTTAGAGGATTGGAGGAGACTTTAAACTAGAAAAGTGTGGGAGGGTGATGCAACACAGTATGGGGAAGGTATTATAATTGAGGAAATGGGATTATTGGAGGGGCACGGGGATGGAGAGTGGGGAATGGCCTAGTTGATCTAATTGTCAGCTCGTACGCTTCCTTCAGAGAAGAACCGGACATCCTAGTGGTCGTCTGGGTGGCTGGTTCCCTCTGCCTTCTGCCTCTCGCGGCTCATGCTGCGTCTATGTATCTTGGAGGAGAACCAGGCGCCCTAGTGCTAGTTTTGGACAGCCGGATCCCTCTGCATTCAGCCCCTCGCGGCTCCTGCCGCGTCTAGCTTCTACCTTCTGCATCTGGTGGCAGTGTGCGGGCGCACATCACTGGGTATTCCTCTAGTGACGTTGCGTCCATATTTTTAAAGAGACAGGCCCATTTAGTGCTCCATCTCCTGGGGTTTGGGGGAAGCTACTTAAACTGACTGGGCACACCAGTCACCCTTTCGTGGTGTTCCAGTGCAGTCTTGTTGAGTTTGGTGTCCGTGTATGATCCTTGGCCTGTTTATCCGTCTCTCCCGGTGTCCAGTGATATGGCTTTTCTGACTATCCGCTTGGTATTGGAGCTTCGGCTCTGGCTGACTACTCACTCTTGTATTGACCCCTGGCTTGTCTGACTATACGCTTGGTATTGACCATCAGCTCTGGCTGACTACCCACTCTGGTACTGACCCCTGGCTTGTCTGACTATCCGCTTGGTATTGACCATTGGCTGTGGCTGAATACCCACTCTGGTACTGACGAATGGCTTGTCTGAACTACCACCTGATAGTGACTGTAGGCCTGAGTCAGTCTGATACTCCTTGCTGCATCCTATTTCATTGGAAACTTTCCTTGATCCCAGCTGGTGCTATTGTACAGTTTCCTGTATTTGAGACTACTCAGAGGCAGTCTCCTATTTCTGGTAGGAACTTGGGGATCTTGGGGAAATTTGTGTCATGGGCAAAGGAAGAAGAGGGTAGTTGTGTGAGCAGGAGGTCAGCTGTCTCTGTGCCTGCTGCCAGTGCTGTGCCTACTAGGGTGTCTTCTAATTCCCAGGTGGGTAGAAAGAGGAGATGATGCCAAGTGTGACAGCAGGGGACCCTAAGTCACACTTCCCATTCCCAAGCAATCCTGCAACTACTACTACTAATAAGAAGGTCCAGCAGCTACAGACTCTGAGTCTAAGGAATGAGAAATGGAGTGATCATACTACAAAAGAGGAGGAAGACTCAGGGAGTGAAATTAATGTGGTTGGTGTATGTAGTAGTAACAACATGATGTGAAACAGCTAGTGGGACTATCATTACCACTGTAGATCCTCCTTCTGATACTGAGGTGGTAGTGGAAGTACTGCAGAGCAGCCAAACTAGTGGTCAAGGGAGCCCACAATATTCCCCAGATATAACCTGATCCTGAAGCAACAGCAATAATACCACCACCAACATCAGCACAGATTGACTGCCTGTGCCTGCTGCTAGTGATGTCAGTCTGCCTTTTTCAGCTCAACAAGAGATGGCAAGTGTGACAATAGGGGATGCTCTGTCACATTTCTCATCACCTCCTCCAACCGGTGAGACATCCGTAATAGCAGCAGCAGCAAGTAGGGACTGGTGGTGGTGATGATGATGTTGATTAACATAAGTATTCTTTATATATAATATATAATATTGATATATCATACAAAAAATATATAAATAAGTAAAAAAGAAAAAAATAATTGTATAACATTCACTTAAAACAGAAGTAGATGAGGACAGTCTGTACATCAGAGTCACATGGAAAAAGTAAACATATGGTGTACACACAAGACATGTCATCATAACTCCTCTTCCAACTACATTGGTCAAAGCACAATATATAATTGATATATACTTTGGACACCATCAGCACAATATATAACTAATAAAGTACATATATTATATTTGGAATAGCAAACAATCAATCAAATATGACAAAAAAGAAATATACTGTATCAAAAATAGCAAACAATCAAATATCAGCATCAACTCCATAAGATATCATATGCATAAAAATCACACATACTAAAATCAAGACTATTTCCCATCAATAAACCCAGTTGTTTTACTGATAAATAAAAATACAGAAATAAACAAATTTGGCCCAAATAAAATATACATATATACAGATAAGGCACCCATTGTTCCCAATGTACAGAGAGGACTTCCTATAAAGCTTGTCAATAAGAATCACTTCCAAACCCTCACATATGGAACACATAGAACCAACATGTTAAAATGTATCTAATATAGTTTGTTCATGTATAGTCTACTAAAATATAATTTACTCAATGAGACTAAGAAACACTTTAAAGTACTACAGAAGTGCTAAACATATATATTAGAAGAAGACAAAATGTGGAAGAAACACATTGGTGTGTATTGAACTGTGAATTAGTAAAGACTTTAAATAAGTGAAATAATTGAATAGATGTGATATTGTATAGAATGGAAGATAACAAATGTGCACTCCAAAATTAATCTTGACTCAAATGTTTATGCCTATAATAAAATTAAAAAATGATACTACAAAAAGGTAAGGAATGAAAAACTGCCAAAGTAGGGGAAAAAAGGGGGATGTGAATGTTGTATGTTAGTATAGTTAATTTGGAAACGTGTATGTATGGATTTAATTTGATATGTGAACATTTAGAACAAGTAAAAAAATTAAATAAATATAACAATTTAAAAAATGTCAAATAACATCTGAGCACTCCATAATGAGTCTTAGCTCAGACGTTCATGCCAATATTAAAGTTGTGCAAAGAAAGTGATAAAAAAAAATCTATCTATCTAGCTAAATATATATATATATATATATATATATATATATATATATATATATATATATATATATGTATAATCCAATAGAGAGGCACACTCAATAAAAGTAGATAAATGCCTGGGTGCCAAAACAACTATGTGTAGTCAAAAGGCATAAATCAGCACCCTCAGGACTGCTCATTTGTACTAATTGTTCTTTATTTGATGATCAACGTTTCGATCCCTATCTGGGATCTTTGATCTTGACAAAGATCCCAGATAGGGATCGAAACGTTGATCATCAAATAAAGAACAATTAGTACAAAAGAGCAGTCCTGAGGGTGCTGATTTATGCCTTTTGACTATATATATATATATATATATATATATATATATATATATATATATATATATTCATGTACAGATTCAATGGTCTCATTATGACTCTCTGCTGTTCAGTCTATGTTGTCTGTTATAGTTATTTGACATATGAATTTTTTCAGTAGGTGTAATAACTAAACCTTTTTGGGGTTTAATTGTGATGTTCTAAAAAATGTAGAGACACTATGCAATTGAAAGCCATTTGTGATGTTTCTTCTATGTCGACCAAATCTGTTCCTAAGATATTTGGGTGTGCGGCCTACATACTGAAGGGTGCAAGGACATATTAATTATTAGATCACAATTAGGGTGGGGAGAAAATTTTTGCCTTAAAACTGAAATCGGAGAAAAATGGCACTTTCTGCTTGGTGAAAAATTTCCAGTGAAAAGTGCTGTTTTCCTGCTTTTTTCACATAGCTCACTGCATTGAAATCAATGAGAAGAAAATTTTTTCTCCACCAAGCGAACATTTTCTCTACTTTTCTACAGCCATATAAAAGGGTGTCAGGCTCTCACAGCAGCCATTCTTTGTTTGTGAGAGGAGAGAGCAGCACGATTTTGAGCTATAGAAGATAGGCAAATAAAAGGGAATTGAAGCTTAGTTTAGGGACTGACTGGCAAGACATAGACAGCTGGGGTCCAAATTGCTTGCTAATTTTGCTTTTATTGTCTCTGTGCTGGGGATGTGTCACGGTTTGTAAGAACTCTCAGACAATTTGGTAAGGTAAAATTTGCTTTATTAAGAATAATAAAGAACACAGGGTCCCCTTCACAGGTCTAGACTCGGACAGTACCGTGGCACTTCCAAAATCTGACACAGGTCAGGGCACAGAAATAAGCAAAACAGGCAATACAATATTGTCAGGAACAGAAAACAGGAACCAGGAACAGAACCTCAGCAGTACCACCAAGGAAGCGGCCCAAGAGCTAGAAGGTAGGTGACTGCAGGGCAGAATCCCCAGGAACTGGGGAAGTAATATCAGACAACCGGGACACTGGAGAGTGACACGGTCCTGGGAACCTGAGACAACACTTGCAGACAATAGCCTACGTTAAGCCTTAGAGGCTAGGGAGACCGAAGGTAGAACTGACACGCTCAGCATGGAGACTCCCTGGAGACTGGTAATTGGAGGCAACACAGGCAGGCCCAGGCACAGAACGAGCCTCAGAGATCTGAGGAACCACAGGCAATACTGACAAGCACAGGCACAGGCTCAGGAGATAGAAGTAACCAAAGACAACACTGACATGCACAGACTCAAGCTCAGGAGATAGAGGTAACCGAAGGCAACACTGACAGGCACAGGTTCAGGCTTGGGCGACTGAGGTAACCGCAGACTAAACTGACAGGCACAGGTTCAGGCTCGGGAGATCGAGCAGTAGGAGGTGCTACTGACACGCACTGGCTAGACACTAGCTTCGGAGGCTAGGATAACAGGAGGCCACACTGCCACAGCCAGGATCAGTATAGCAAGCGTTGTCAGTGAAGCCCAGATATGTACACAGAAAGAGATAGTCAGCCACAGCATGGATCGGTACACAGAGAGTGATAGTCAGCCACAGCCTGGATCGGTACACAGAGAGCGCTAGTCAGCCACAGCCTGGATCGGTACACGGAGATCAGTCAGACACAGCCAGGTGCGATAACAAAGTGTAGTCAGTCACAGCCAGGGTCGGTACACAGAGCGAATCAGCCACAGCCAAAATCGGAACCCAGAGAGAGCTAGTCAGGCAGTCTGGGTCGGCAACTGGAACAAGGCAAACGGAGACAGGAGCAAGGTCAGGCAAAACCAGATCATACACTGAGCCGGAAACACAGCAACTAACTACAGATACAGGAACACCACGAAAGGGTGCCAAAGAAATGACAGGACTGAGTTTAAGAAGGCTCACGCTGGGTGGAGCAGAACCCAGTGGCCAATAAGAGTCCAGCAGGAAAGAGGCAGGAAGTAGCAATGTCCCCAGAAAGGGAATCACGGGCACCGGATGTATGGGGAAAGAAGTTGCTGATTTTGTTTTTTAGCTATATATATCTTTTTTTTTTTACTGACTGCGATAAGATAGAGTGGACAACTTAAAAAAAAATCTAATAAAAAATACATAAATAATTTAATGAATAAATATATTAGAAACTATCTGGGAGCCTGATGTGAGCTCTGTGACTGAGGCAGACTTGATAGACAGAAGATGACATTGAGAATTTTGTTGAGGGCTAAGGCAAGACATTACACTCCATCACTTGTGTACTGTAGAGAGTAAAAACACACACACACACACACACACACAGTAGTTGAGTAACGTCTAGCAAATGCAAAGCGGGAACCAAATCAGAAAACCATTCACCCAATTAAAGCAGACAGGCAAGTCAAAATTAAATAAAATCAATAGCAAAATGAAAATAAAAGTAAATAATTGCTTGTTAAAAACTAATATAAGACAGAATTCAAAGTACAAAAATAGGAGTGTATCAGACACACTACACTTCTTCTCGAGCATTGACAGATACCTTTGGGCACTTGTCAATGAGCAATCATATTTCCCTTCTTCATGTATGCAAGACAGGGAAATAGAGTAAAATACATGGTGTAAATACCATCTTTCATGTAATATACTTGCATACAACATACAGCATATTTGTATGTTTGTCTCATCCCCCATACCTTTCTATTAGAAAACTGCCAGCCAGAACTTGATGGATGTGATAATGGCAATGACAAATTGATGAATGACCTGATACCACATACAGTTCAACAAATAATGAACTAGTGAATGGCAAAATGCACAAAGAAATGAGAGTTAAGAGAATTTCCATTCACCTTCAGCCATTCAAAGTTTACTGTCTTAGAAAAGAATTATATCCTAGGAATAAATGGTTTTTAATTTGTTTAACAGTTTAATTAACCTCTGTTGGCATCCTTCTTACAGCAGTCTAGTCGCTCTGCATTTTTATGTTTGTAATATATCTGCAGCTTCCTCATAATTATGTCTGTTGAAGTCTACCTCTAGAAGTTTCAATAGAAATTGAGTTGAAAGGATCACTAGTTGTTATTAGATTATAAACTGAAAGTAACTTGCTTAGCTTTAGAATACAGCAGAGATCAAGTGCACAAACATAAATTAGATGTCCCTGGCTGCTATATGAAGGGCAGGTTAAGAACATTATTTTTTGAACAATAAAAGACAGACTTATTACTAGGATAAAATACAATTTTCATCTAGAAATTATGATAGAAAAAAGACACTGAGACCATAAACATTGGTAAAACAGTTCACTTGCCTTTAACAATAATTATGTTATATGCGTATCACATTTCTGGCTGAGTTAGGGTCATGCCACACTGAAGTGTGTTCATTGATGATATACTTCAATTTTAGACTTTTGATTACTTTTATTTCAATTTTTATCTAGGCAAATATTGAACATAATATAATTCACCTCTAAGCAGATCCCTGGCTGACATTCAAAATTGTGAGACAGCAGATACAGAAGCATTCTGTGCCATGTGGTAGATATGGAACAGACAAACCTTGCAAATTATATCAAGCGTATGTTTTATTAGTTTATTATAACATTTATCATTAAATACCTTTAAATCAATATTTGCTGGTTAAGAAAAAAATGTGGCAGTGCCAAATCAAGATAAAAAGCATAATGGACAATTTCAAGGCCATAGAGATTAGCGAAGATCATATGAGCCATGCCTAGTTCTCTGCCTTGCATTGCTTATTTTCCTCAGTTACTTTTTTCCAACTTTTGTATTCCACTATCTTCTTACTTTCTCAAATCTCTGACCTGTCTTCTACCTTACCTTCCCCATTTTACCCCTTTTTTTCTTTTTTAACATTTCATTGTTTATTGTAACCATAAAGCTAAAGAAAAATCAGGATAGACTAAAGGATCTGAACGTGTATAGCTTGGAGGAGAGAAGAGAGAGAGGATATGATAGAAAAATTCAAATATATGAAGGGATTCAACAATATGCAGGAGGGAAGTACATATCAAAGGAATATAAATGTTAGGACAAGAGGCCATAGTCTAAAACTAGAGGTAGAGAGGTTTAGATATAATGTAAGAAAGTTTTACTTCACTGAGAGGGTGGTAGATAAGTGGAATAGCCTACCAGAAGAAATGGTAGAAGTTTATACAGTGCGGAAATGTAAGCATGCATGGGATAGAGATAATGCTGTCCTGAACATAAGACAAGACCAAGGACCAAATAAGGTTTGAGGTTTTTACAGTAGGAAAATGGGCAGACTAGATGGGCCGAATGGTTCTTATCTGCCGTCAAATTCTATGTTTCTATGTAATACAATTCTGGGGCAAATCAACCTCATCGTGGGAGACAAATATTAAAAATCCCATTGATTTAACCCTCTGAGTGCCAGGGGGTATGCAATGCATTGTTTCGCAATGCGTTGCGTACCCCTCTGGCACTCAAAGGATTAAATGTGGCCTTTAACCCCATGAAAAATCCCATTGTGAAACATTACATTGGAGACCTCCCTAGATTTCAAGGGGTTAAAAGGCCTATTGATTGAAGAATTCATTTCTCATCTATGATATTGTTTTCCGCAGAATTACTCCACTTTTTCTTTACGTCAGCCTCAAAATGTGTGTGTGTGTGTGTGATCGGTTTGTGAATGATAAAACGAGTTTAGCACATTCCTAACGTTCTGACAACATAAAAATAAAAGGAATTTCAGAGTTGTGTAACTATGCACTAAAAAGTTTCCCAGAGTATCATTAAATTATATTACATGTATTGCACAGTAAAAGATGGGAAATTATGGAGCACATAATGATTCAAAGAAATAAATATAAGATTTTTTGATAGTAAAATGTTGCCAGTTTTGTTGGAAGATATATAGTTACTTGGAGTAAGATGACTCATTTTTGCTCAGATTTTGGGCAAAGCTCCTCTTTTCCTGGCCAATGCAGATCTGACTCATTACCACTGGTGAATCAAGGATAAAATACTTCTGGCCTTCTACCATTATTAGATGTTTTTTGTTCTTTCTTTCATTAACCCTTGGATGGAAGAGAGAAGCAATGTGTTGGATAGCTCTCTTGCTTCTAAGGGTTTAAAATTGCCAAAAATCTCAGTCAGCGCAGAACAATCTTTCTTTGTTTACAGTTAACTGTGAAATCTAAAATATGGAAGGGAAAAAAAGAATGTTCATTTTTCCAGTTAAAATGCTATACCTCAAGGAAAGCCAAAATCTTGCTGGCAATTGGATTTTTCTACAGATCATTGCAAGTGTATTAACATAAATAGGGTAAAATATACTTTGAGTTGCCTTCAAAGTGAAGCTTATTCTTTGAGAGACGGTGACATCACAAAAGCGTCAGTAACAATAGTTCTTGTTGTAAAATCAGTGATGGAGAACTACTGAATGGCCAACTTGATAATTCATTTTATAATTCTACAAGGAAAACCACTGCTGCTGTATCATAAATAAAAAGGCTCTTTCAGAGTATTGTATGTTTGTCTGAAGGGGATACGTAGCTGTGTAACCATTTATGTTATGTTCCATCAATTTTGATTGAAACATAGCTGTGTAGCACTATGTTTACAGTAACTATGTGAATGAAGTAATATTTTTTTAATGAAAATATTTTACCAGGAAGGATACATTGAGACTGTCTCATTTTCAAGTATGTCCTGGGTACTCATTTTATCTACCTCAGAAGAGTGAAAGGCTGAGTTGACCTTGCCGGGAGTAAATCCTTCAATCCAGAGGTTTTGAGCAGGTTTTATAGATGTGCATTATTCAACTGAGCTATCTCACCTTTCATGTGCATAATAACGTAACCATGTATTAACACAATACTAAGTGCACTACATTTGCCCACATAACATTGATATATATATATTGTGCAACAACACCACAAGTGGTTCATTCATTAAAGAAATAGCAACACTTAGTTTGTATTTTACTTAAATACAATACAATAGTTAAATAAAATACAATAGTTTGTATTTTACTTAAATCTATTCTTTGACATTTAACAGTGTGACTTGATGTTGGTAACACTCTTAAACTCTGCCTTCAAGATGATTTTGGAAAGCATTAGCGGAAAGCATTTAAATCCCAGTATTTGCTGCAAAGTCAGTTTGCCATAGGAAATCTGCATAGCGAGATCCTGTCCAGAGAAGTATGCCTATTAAAGGTCTAAGCAGAAGTCATGCTATCAGACAGGAGATTTGCCAACAGCCAAGTAGTGCTCAAGCTGCCTGCAGAGGTCAGGCTTCCAGTAAAAGCATTGGCCAAGTAGTTGCTCCCGTAATGGTCAATGAGTTGCCCCAGTAATGACTAAGGAGTTACACCAGCAGTAAAGATCCAAGCTATAGAAATGAGGAATGCAGCAGGAGCCAAGAGGGACCGCAAAAACACAGCCATAAAGGATAGGCCAGAGGGACACTGCCTAGTAAGGGGTCAAAGAAATGGGAGTAAATACTGTCCCCAACAAGGGAAATGGAAATCTACTATTTCTACAAGGAATGGAAGACATACGAAAAGGAGTTGCTACACACAGTAACTCTTGACCAGGAGGCTTTAGTCAAGAGTGGCCCACAGGCACAGGGAGACTGATCTCAGACTGCCCAGAAGAGAAGCTTTTGGGATATAGAACCTGAACTAATTATTATGTGTTACTTTTTTATTGAAAAGACCAGTGACACTTTTAACTGGTACCTAATAAAGAGGGCTAAGTTCACTTGGCATGTACTTCCTGTGTCATCATCACAGGCTCCTGGGCAGTCAGGGACCTACTCATGTGGTGTGCAGTGCCACAATGAGATTCAGGTTTTATCCCCCCCTCCCTCTACTTTATTGGACATCAGCCCCTCTTATACCTGGTTGAGAAACCAATGGAGCTCCAGTTGCCATGGCAATCAGCAGTATCACAAGGCACACATTTCTCAGCAAGTAATTCTTTTTATTGCATCCTGAGTAGTGCCTGTAATAAAGTTATTACTGTAGGCTAATTGAAATCAGTTATAAGAGGGAAATGTCTCTTTCACATAATCACCAGGTAGTGTTGCCATGGCAACCCCAACTCTTCTGGGGTTAGATTTTATTGCAGGTGCTAAATGTTAACACCCATTTTATCAAACATTTTCTTATTGAAGTATATGGGGAAACCTGGAGATAAAAGCAGAGATAAAATTAGCACCTCTAATAGAATCTAGCCCCTGGTTGTTTAATCAGGTCAGCCTCTTCACTAGAGAAGGGTCTGAAGTCAGATAAAGTGGAAGTAAGGGTAAAAACTTTGATATCTCCTTAAAGTCATTATTTTTAAGTATGACTGATTTAGTCACTCACGTGCCAAAGAACAGATTTAAACAAAAAACGAAGTATTATTGTTGCTTTAACCCTATGAATGTTAGAGAAGTCACTTATTACCACATTACTTGTAGTATGCAAGTTATATTTCTAAATAAGTGGTTAAATGCATGCGTCTATTGCTTTACAAATTTACACCGATGAACCGGCTACATTATACATGCTAATATTTACTTACACATGAATTGGACTTTTTGCTTTTTACTTTTTGGGCAATTTCTCTTTTTATACACATTTCAAATTGGCAGAAACAATGTTCTAGGGGACCAAATGTTTGCACTCCCACAATTCATTGAAATCTGCAGTCTAAATATGTGCTCACATCATGTAAAGAAAGTGCTTATAGATTTTACTTTACCAGTTCCCACAGGAAGGAAATCCAGGTGAAACATGCCTAATGTTCCTGTCATACTGCATTTTATTTTATTTTTTTTGTATGTTCGTTATTTTAGATGCAACTTACTGTCCTCATGCCATTACATCCCTTCTCCACAGATCATGGTTTACAGATAGGAAACGAACGACCCATAAAATATAATTTATTACATACCCCCAATCCAAAGCCGAGGAGGTGAGGAAATGAGATGGCAATCTATTAACCTCCAAATATAATTGTTTTGTCTATTTGCTCCAAGTCCAAGCACAAGCACAAGCTGTTGATATAACATAAGATAAATTAATTTATCTACAATTATCTGCTACTTCAAAAGAACAACCACAAACTCTCACTCTGAATACCTAATGTAAAAACTACTTCTGAGAGCCTACAGGTAATACTACAAACATATTTCAAAAGAAATATGTAACTGTAAACAGCATTTCTATAAGTAAGACTTTTCATTCTGCAAGGCGGATAATTTTATTTGAATTCCAGCAGTCTGATATTTCCATCTATTTATACAATGTTACCAAATTGCTGGTGTATGGAAACTGTTGTGTTTGCACAATTAATGACCCTCACAGCATGGGTTATAATTTACAGCTCAAATAATGGTACCTCAATACAAGCTTAAAGGGATAGTAATATTTCAAAATAAAAGCAGTTCCAATTAATCTTTATAGTATTTGGGCCATGGAGAGTGTAAAGCAAAGTATCCCTCTCCCGCCCCTTTTTACCTAGTGCAAGCCACCTCCCCTCAGATGTGAAATCTGGTCTTAAGACCACACAGCTCACAGCAAGGGACAATCTTCTTACTGTGAGAACAATGAAAACCCTGCCCCTTGACAGGTTTTTCAAGTTTTTCCCTTATGCTAATTGAAGATTGTCCCTCTCTGCAAGCCATATGGACACCATATTTCTGTTCTGAGGTGAGCAGTGTTACATCAGTAAAAGGGACGGGAGGGGGATACTTTATCATTCAATTACTCTTGAACTACAACTCTGACAGTATTGAAATAACACTCTCCATGGCCCAAATACTATGAAGATTAAATAAAGCTGCTTTTATTTCAAAACATTACTATCCCTTTAAAGTATGAAGTACAAGGGAAACAGACAGGAGGTTTAGAATTGCCCCCAAACTACCCTTAATCTCTGTTGCCCTTATCAAATCTGAAAAAGGCAAATCTTTATGAGCACCATTAATGAACAATTATTGCTGCTGTTTTTCCATCTGGTTGTTGTTGGCTTACAACTACCATTATTATTGTCCATCTGTTCACTGGTTGAGGTTGATCAGAGTTGTGGACCAACAACAGCTAGAGGAGAGCTATGGCTATACCCTCCTTGTTTGTTTTCAAATAGCTGTAATGGATTTTTCCATGCATTTTATTTTTTGGAAGTTCCACTTTGGCAAATTATTGCTTTCTTTTCTGACACAAAAGCAACATTTGGCCCACAATCATGTACAGTTTTAGTATAGGATTAATTCTTACCTTGTTGAAAACCAAGCAGTATAGAAAATATCACTTAAGATTGTGGTTTGACCCAGAAGATGACATGAACCATTATACTTTCTGAAGTTTCTGTTGCCTGCATATCTGGACAGTTTTATCCTAGAATAGATCTGTTTCATTGAATGCTTCTTTTGACACTTTGCTTTGATGACACCCTTGCATTAATCTCTTATCAGGGTTTCTGCCAATGCACCAAATAACAGGTCCTGTATAGCTCTTAGTTTCATAGCTTCTTGCTTGTATTTCTTCTTAAAACTGTCTTTCCTTAAATATATTAAAAATTGGATATTTTAAATGTCTGCATGTCCCTTTTGAAAAGTTATAGCATTAATGAGTATGTGAACATAATATATTTATGACTCCAACAGTGTGCTTTATGTTCACAATAAAACTGGAGTTATTTGGAGTCAAATCATTTGTACCATAGTTGATAAATACAAATCCCCCAAATTCCCATTTATATAAATGAAAAATTCCAATTGTTATAAATGAGAATTGCATTCCCTTGAATGCTTGAAGTCTCCAGTGTATTGTGACATAATACTTTCCATGGTTAGTCCAAAAAATTACTGTTGTCTTTTAAACATAACATAGCAGTGCCTTGACAATGAGACACGGTCAATAAAGTAATAATGACAAATATTCAGAAAGAAGGCCACTTGTAAGTTAAGTTTATAGTCTAGTGATGAATTTCAGAGTTGTGCGATTTAGTCTGTTTCTACTGTCATTATAGGGGGAAATTGTGTCAGTAAGTAGGGGGTAGCCAAAAATATCTAGCGAAGTAAAATAGGCAGGAAATGGCCTGTTTCTCCTTCCACACAAGAAGGCCATTTTTGCTGGTGAAGACTTCCTGCAGTGATTAACTGTTTGAGAAAATATGAAGTGTACATACCTGGTTGAGTGTATGTGTGTATTATATGATGATGTATACATGCGTGATGTGTGTGTGTTTGCATGCCTGAGCGAAGGTGAAGCCCATTAAAGAACATGACTTCACCTTCCAATACAGAAACAAGGGTAATTTTCCTTCTCAATTGAATGTCTTATGTTGGGAGAAATATTGCAAAAATTCCTGCAGAAAGGAAATTACAATTTTTACTCATACAATTTTGGACAAGAGCAATATATAATTTAATTATTATTATCATCCCTCTAAATTAGATTTCCTTTAGGCCAAAGATTAAATAAAAAATTAAGAAAAAAACTTTAAATTTATTATTTTAGTGTTCACTTTTTGTCTTGTCATAATGTGGTACTCTTGGGGAAATGAAAAAAAAAAGAAAACATTATAAAAATCCTGTTATAAGTGACCATAATGTTGCATTTTCATTTGATGTCTCACAATAAAATTTTGTTTGCAAGTTGCCTGAGTGTGCTTGTGTCATTATTGTTACTGTAGATGCAAGAGGCAGATGCAATTATTTTACTCCCTGTGTCTTGTGAGAAGTATCCATATCCCTGATAAATGAAATCAGCTATTAACCCGTTGGAGGGTAGAGATGTCTCCATCGCATGCAATAGGTTAAACTTTGTTATAGTTTCTGCTGCCTGTATATCTGGACAGCTTTATCCTAGATTAGATCTTTTTCACTGAACAGTCTCTTCTGACACTTTGCTTGATTACACACATGAATTAATTTCTTATCAGGCATTCTTCCAGTGCTCCAAAGGACGGATCCTGCTGAACTTCTTTAGTATAGAGATAGATTACCCGTGTTTCATTACTTTCTGCAGGTAATTTTTTTCAAGACTGGCTTAGCTCTTTTTAAATGTGATAATAATCCTTGGATTTAGAAAAAGTCTGTATGGATATGCACATCGTTATATATATATATATATATATATATATATATATAGTGACACAAACAATGTTTGGAATGAGACAATTCATGACATGGTCACTGCAGTCTATAGAAAAAAATATTTAGAAGAAAGCCATTGACAAGTTAGGTTTAGATAAACATTCATCAAAAGGTGAATGGCTAAAAGTACAAGCAAAAATGCTGATTAATTAGAGGACAGATTGTACCTGGTAAGTGCTCACTCATCATTGGGATAGATTACCAAGTAATCTTCCACTCCCATCCACTAGGTTCAGGCACATAGAAACCTATGAGGTAGATGTATGCATTCAAAAATATTGTATGCATAAACATGTGTATATCTGCAATGCCTGCATTTATGTCATATTTTTCCTATCAGTTATTTATGTACAGTAATGTGCAAGGGTTTTAGGCAGGTGTGAAAAATGTTTTAAAGTAACAATGCTTTCAAAAATAGATGTTAATAGATTATAATTATCAATTAACAAAATGCATAGCAAGCGAACAAAAGAACCAGAAGAAAATCTAAATCTTTGTTTTCTTCTTTAACCTCTTCAGTTCCAGAGGCTTGGAGAATTTTCTGTACCCTACAGGCCAGACACATTTACACTAGTTTTGTTATCCATCATGTACATTATTTTTTTGCAGAACAAATTGAGTTTTTGCATGGTGTCTCACATGAACTCAATTTTGCATTGCGAGACAAGCTACGATGTCATAATTACAAAAAAGTTAAAAAAAATTGTTGCTAAAATCACATACTATATATAATGTACATTGATTGTGAAAGATATTTGAAAAATCAATGACTCCCACAAGTACAAAAATACCAAATATGTATAGTTTTACCAACATGCATGTCCTGCACAGACCCCTTATTAACAGGATCTCAAAAAGGTATTTCTGACTTTATGAACTAAAATGCACATCCCATTGGTTGCATGGTAAAAGTACCCTTAAACCACTGAATATCTATATAAATATATAAATAACTATATAAAACTATATGTTTCTGGAAAGTAGATATCCTACTGCATCAAATGAGGGGTCAAGTGCCTTTCTACCCCTAACCCGATGTGCAAAGATGTTTCCAGAATGTAGCACTAAAGAAAAAATGGCCTTTTCCCATTTCTACCCAGTAACATAGTAACATCCTATATAATAATTCGCTAAATTGTGTGTAACGCCGCAACATGCGCAGTCATGCGCAGTAGAGACTGCTCGCGCCGCGACTGATACAGAGCTGGGTGCTCCAAAGGAGCGTCCAGCTCTGTCTCAGCCACGGCGCGGGCAGTCTCTACTGCGCGTGACTGCCCCGCGACCGGGTTGCAGTGGCACTGTGGCCCGTGTAATGGGCTGTTCAACTAGTAGTAAATAAAGCTGAAAAAAGACATGCGTCCATGAAGTCCAGCCCATGCCAAAATACCCCTGTTGATCCAGAGGAAGGCAAAAAAAAAAGCCCTCTGGAGCCATTCCAATCTAGTCCCAAGTGTTTGTGTGTGGTGGGGAATTATTCCTTCCTGACTCCAATTGATCGTCAAATAGTTCCCGGATCAATATCCTATTTGCTTTGAAGCCATCTGTCATAATTGTCAATATTGTTCGGTGCTAGATAGGCATCCATTGCTTTTTTGAAGGCAGTTGCATTATCTGCAAGCACAACACCTCGAGGCAAAGAATTCCATAGCCTTACCGCCCTTATTGTAAAGAATCCCTGCCTTTGTTTTAGTCGAAAGAGGCTTTCCTCTAGTGTTAATGGATGACCTCTTGTTCTTAGCTCAGCTCTTTGCATAAATAATTCATTGGATAGTTCTTTGTATTGACCTTGAATGTATTTGTAAATGGTAATCATATCTCCCCTTAGACGTCTCTTCTCTAATGTAAACAAACCCAGTTTTGCTAGTCTTTCTTTGTAACTCAGATCGTCCAATCCCTTTATCAGTTTTGTTGCATATCTCTGCACCTTTTCCAGTTCAGTAATGTCTTTTTTTTAGAACAGGCGCTCAAAATTGTACTCCATATTCTAGATGAGGCCTAACCAAGGATTTATACAGAGGTAGGATAATATTAGCATCCCTTGCTTCTACACCTCTTTTTATGTAGGCTAGTATTCTATTTGCTCTTGCAGCAGCTGAGTGACTATGCACACTGCTGCGAAGTCTTTTGTCTATCAGTACTCCTAAATCTTTCTCAAATGAGGATTTCCCAAGTTGTCTCCCATTTAGAGTATATGTAGCAAGTTTGTTTCTACAACCCAAATGCATAACCTTACATTTATCTACATTAAATGACATCTGCCACTTTTCTGCCCATTCACTTAGTTTATCTAAATCCTTCTGCAGGGAAAAAACATCCAGCTCTGTATGTATTTCCTTACATAGTTTAGTGTCATCAGTAAAGATTGAGATGCTACTTTCAATTCCCACTTCTAGATCATTAATAAACAAATTAAAAAGCATTGGGTCCAGGACTGAACCCTGCGGTACCCCACTTATAACCCTAGACCAATTTGAAAAAGTTCCATTTAAAACAACTCTCTGCCATCTATCATTTAACCAGTTCTCAATCCATGTAGAGGTAACACCGCCCAAACCAAAGCTTTTAAATATATACAGTAACATGTTGTGAGGCACAGTATCAAAGGCTTTTGTAAAATCCAAGTATACTACATCAACAGCAATTCCCCTGTCCAAATTACTACTCACTATTTCATAAAATGCAAGTAAATTAGTCTGACATGATCTGTTCTTCATGAAACCATGCTGATTCCTACTAATGATATTGTTTGTCTTCACATAGTTCTGAATACTGTCAGTTAATAACCTTTCTTGTATCTTACCCACTATGGAATTCAAGCTCACAGGTCTATAATTTCCTGGACTGGATCTTGCTCCCTTTTTAAACAATGGAACTACATTAGCTTTCCTCCAATCACAGTGCACTATGCATAATGAAAGTGATTCAATAGAAATTAAGTATAATGGTTTTGCTATTACTGAACTAAGTTCCGTAAGTACCCTTGGGTGTATACCTTCTGGTCCAGGCGCTTTATTCACTATAACCCTTTCCAGTCTCTTTTGGAACTCAGTAAGCCATGTACATGTTGGTGGAAATTCTGTGGTTTTGTCTGTTTGCCCATAGCTTGTCATTGCTGCTTCCTTTGTATATACTGAAGCAAAGAACGTATTTAGGGTGTCAGCCATAGCTTTATCCTCACTAATCAATTCACCTGTCTCAGTCCTAAGAGGACCAATATCAACCTTAACTTTTTTGTTATTAATATACTTGCTCTCATTTGCAATGTTTCTCTCATTTTCTATTTTAGCTAGCTTAATTGCTTGTTTGCAGATTTTATTACATTCTTTATATTTTTTAAATGATGCATCTGACCCGTTTGACTTAAACACTTTAAAAGCCTGCTTTTTTATTTCTCATCCCCCTGCTAACCACATTATTGCATCTAAGACACAAAAACTGCCCATTTGGAATGGATTTGACAGTATGTTGAGGATGAAAGCCAGTTCCATGTAAAATGAAGTTTGTGGAAGTGGTCTTTCAATATCCCCTTGTTTTTATTAAGCCATCATCTAAATATATTTGGAGATTTAAAAAGTCTACCATTGTATCACCTATATGTTACATGAACTGCTTATTTCTCTCATTTACATTCATCCAGTCACTGAATTCCTGCAACATTGCGACCTTCTCACCTCAAGGGATGAGGATGTTGTTGATGAAGAAGAGTCACAATTTAATATGAATACCAAATCAATTATTGGGGGCAAAGATATAATTTTCCTCCCCCCAAAAAATTGCATAAAAAAGGGGGTTACTGAAGTGTCCATTTAGGGACAAACCAGTTGGTTATACCACTATCCCTTGAAAATGATTGAGTTGTTTTTTAAAATGAAAGAAGTACAGTCCAGCAAAAAATCTATTTCTTCCTGAGTCTGATATCTAAAAGGAAAGTTCTTCAAAGCATCAAATCCATTACTGTGTCTGATATTGCCATATAGGCTCTCCACATCAATGGTAGCCAAATGCAATTACCCAAGTATTTAAAGGTTTCCACAATGCTAAATACTTCCATCGTACCTGTCACAATAGATGGAATAGATTTCAAAATAGGACTATTATGGCGTTGGTTTGGTTACCTAAAGTGCACAAAAATATTATGTTCCCTCTGTGGTAGATTTCATAACAGAATACTATGTACAACAATGTGCAAAAGTTTTAGACAGGGGTGAAAAAATGCTGTAAAGTAAGAATGCTTTCAAAAAATAGTTTATTTTGTATCAAGTAACAAAATGCATAATGAGTGAACAGAAGAAAAATCTAAATCAAATCAATATTTGGTGTGACCACCCTTTGCCTTCAAAACAGCATCAGTTCCTCTAGGTACATTTGCACAAAGTCAGGGATTTTGTAGGCATATAGTCAGGTGTATGATTAAACAATTATACCAAACAGGTAATAATGATCATCATTTTAATATATAGGTTAAAACACAAGCTTTAACTGGGTTAAAACACAATCTTTAACTGAAACAGAAATACCTGTGTATGAGAAATAAAACAGGGTGAGGAAAAGCCAAACGCAGCTAACAAGGTGAGGTTGCTGAAGAAATTTTAATGTCAAAAGTCATACACCATGGCAAGACTGAGCACAGCAATAAGATACAAGGTAGTTATACTGCATCAGGAAGGTCTCATGCTTACTTCCCCTTGCAATCAGAAGATGTCCAGCAGTGCCATCAGCTCAGAATTGGCAGAAAACATTGAGACTCTGGTACACCCATCTACTGTTCAGAGAAGTCTGGCCGGAAGTGGTCTTCGAGGAAAACTTGTAGCCAACAAAGCCATATATTTGATGTAGAAATAAGTACAAGCCACTCAACTATGCACAATTGAAAACATTGTATTTGTAAGTGTTTTAAATGTTGTTATTCAATCAGCATGATTGGGGCTCACTGTCTCTTTAATCCCAAAAATTAATGGAGATAGACTTAGAGCTCATAAAGGAGCTAGTTTGAATATTGCTGTAATCAATGCCTTGACAAATTGCTACAGAGGCACAAAACAGCTGTCGGCTACCTACCCCTGTGAACACTTGCTCTCTGTTTTGTGCATTATAATATGAAGACATATTGAGGTTGAGTACCGACAACATGCAGGACTATTGAGCTTAATAAAAAATGTCTCAATGCTAAGCTAAATATTTTTAAGGCAGTTCATCTCCTATACCGGTTTATGTTGTACCAGCATCTCCACACAAGTAAAAGTTTGAATATATGTGTAGCCAGCCTTGACCTTTTTGGGTGTTTCTGGCACAAAGATTGTGGAGTGAGAGAAGAATATGTAGTCCCTTGTACCAGGATGTAGTAGTCTCCATATATCAACTAGGTGTGTTGATTTCAACAGGTTGCTTATAAAAGTGACGGTGTTAGGAGAGTGTGATGAATAGTCTTGGGATGGATATAATCGAATGTTGAATTCGCCTCCCACTATCACTATCCCCATTTGAAAGGCTGAAAGTTTTGATAGAACTCATTCAAGAAAAGTGGTTTGATGGGTGGTAGGGGAGTAAATAGAGACCATAGTAATTTGAATAGATCCCAAATGGCCCTTTATAAAAATATTATTATCTCAATTAACAGAATTGAGAAACTCAAACAGAATACTGTGATGGATCAGAATCCCAACCCCTCTCTTTCCTCCTAAGCAGTTCTATAGTATTGGGAAGTGTCTCTTAGGGTATCCCCTATGTCCTCCCTCCTGAAAATGTTTCTCCTGAAGAAAGCAGATTTGCCCCCTCAAATGCATACATTCCCGCACAATCATCTCCCTCTTACCCTGGGAGTTGAGTCCCCTGATGTTAAGGAAGAAGGTTCTAATGAGGTATGAAACTGTAGCCATGCAATCTCATCAAAAAGCTCCTGCATACAACACTAAGTGATTTCTCACTTGAATCACCTCCCTTATGCACAGGGGATGTTTTTATGTTTAAAGAATCTCCACAGGTGAAGTGCCACAAGATTGACATAAAACCAATGTGGTGGCTTTATTTCAGCAGGGAATTAAAACAGGACCTGGGAATTATATCCCTGTGAGTCTGACCTCGATAGCAGGAAAACTGCTAGTAGGGATAATAAGGGATAATCCTTTCAGAAAATACAATTAGTAAACGTAATAAGCATGGTTTTATGAGGAACAGATCTTTCCAGACAAAAAATGTATTGAAGGATAAGGGAACAGTGTGTTGTGTAAATGGAAACTTCTCCAATACTGTAAAGGCTATGAGTGGAGTGCCTCAGGGTCCAGTACTTGGTCAACTGCTATTTAAATTATAAACGACCTAGAAATAGGTGTAGAAAGCAAAATTTTAATATGTGCATGTGATGGTCACAATACACAAGATTCGGAGTTCTCCTCCCCCTAGCTGGGATCATGTGGACACTAATACTGAATGGTATGGAGAGAATATGTAGGGATTTTTATGGAAGCCTGCTCCAACCTTCCCCCACCCAGACTCAGAGGCTCTGAGAGGCAAGATGCCTATCACCTGAAATTGTTGGTTTTATGGAGGGGAACAGCTATTCACTGGGAATGTATACAGGGTTGCTGTTTGTGCTAACCCCCCACCCTCCCCTGGAGATTTCTACAGGAGATGATTAGAGTCTTGTGTCTACCTACCCCCCTTTTATTAACCTTTGTCTGATGTTAAACCCAACGTGTCATGTTTTGTCCATGTGATGACTGCCCCTTTCTCTGAACTGTATTAAAATTCTGTATGTGGTTGAAAATAAAGTAGTTCGTGATTTACCAAGAAGGAGCTTGTTTGTCTCTCCCTGAAGTATCCAGGTATATTGCTGTTTCTCATCCACTATAGAGCAGTTACTCATAGAGAAGTGTCAGAGGACTAGATAGATAGAATATCCTATACGAACCAGAGCTATCAGTGCAGTATATCCTGCATTGCCTGTGGATACACAAATCAAAGTATCAGGTCTTAGTGCTTAGTATAGCGGTTAGCTGTGCAGGTTATCAGAAGAATCCCATGGACAATAATGTGCCTGAACTGCTATACCTTCCATGGCAGAGATGCCAGGGCCATATTGTCACAATGCAGATGACATAAAATTGTGCAGGGTCATACATTCTAAAACGGCAGATTGGAAAAACAGTGTAAATGTATGCATTTGGGATGACCAAATCTCAATGCTACTTATGAACATAATGGAATAATTTTAGGTGACTTGTTGCTAAAGCACGAAAGATCCGTAAGTCTTTGAAACCTGTAACTTGGAAAAGTGATCAGCATCACATATCAGTAGCAATAGCAAACAAAGACCTGTCTTGTATAAAAAAGGGTACTGAATTAAGAGTGGATAATATCATTATTTCATTGTACAAATCATTGTTAAGACCTTGATACGAATATATTGTGCAGTTTTAGTGTACCAGCTCTGAAAAGGGATATTCTAGATCTGGAGTACAGAGAAGAGCAACAAAATGAATTAAGGGAATGGATGATTTGAAGTATGAACAAGGTCTAGCCAAACTTGGTTTGTTTATTTACTGAAGAGAAAAAATACCTAAGTGGGGATCTTGTTACACTGTGTAAGCATATTTGTGGTCAATACAAGGATCTCTTTAGTGTACTTTTCATTCCAAGGCCTGATCAAATAACTAAGGGAATTGTGGAATACCTTACCCAAGGATGTGGTAATGGCAGACACAACTGATACATTTAAGAGGTTAGATGCATTTAGAGCAGAAGGGAACATATAGTGTTATAATGTGTATTAGTAGGTAAAAAAATTCTAGTAAACAGTGTAATATCCATTTAGGAGTCTGGAAGGCTTATATAATTCTCATTTTCTTAGTCATACTGTGGCAAATGTTGAACTTAATGGACTTGTCTGTTTTTTAAACCTAATTTACTATGTAACTAAAAAACTTCTCCACTGATATCAGTTCTCCAATATCATGGAGCCTATGCACTAAGATAAATCTTAATGCACAGACATCATAGAACAACATATGAACTGGAAAGATTATCTCTTAATCACCTATTTCCTACACCTTAGTGCATCTCCCCCATGGTATTTCATTCTATTCTTATACAGAATGTATATGTAACTCCACTGCTTCTTCTGTAAATGTATTAATTATGTATGTTAGTTCACTTTTTATATAGCATTTCTTTATAGTTTTAATTCATCTCCCTATTGCAGTGTATTTTATCTCTTTTTTTGTATTTTCCTAAGGTGGATGTAACAGAAGGGGGCAGCATTTTGAATGTGTCATTTATACTGCATTTCACTTATTATTTATATTAAAATGTTCTCCACAATTTTATTGTTTAATTTGCTTAAAATTTTATATTTTGAGTGCCAACCCAGTTGTCTTTTATACTATATACTATAATCAGGGTAAGACTAATTAGACTATATAGAAACATAATCTAGACTCAATAAATTTAATTAATGCATAATAATTTAGTAAGTTTGAGCTGGAGAGCAATGAAAAAATGCTGAATTATATAACTAATATGAAGATAGATACAATAAAATAGAGATAAATATATAACTAACTCATTCATGATATATATCCATGTATCAATAACGTGCAGAAAATTGCCTGAGTTATTCTGTTGATTACTGCTTCAATTAATCTATCTTCTTCCAGCTCTGAAAACCACAGCAAGTTTTCCTTCTTTATTCACCTAGAATGATGTCATTTAATGGTCAGTGTGGGTTTATAAAGCAGAAAAACAGTGAAACATTGCTCTTTTAAAAAGCAGCAATTTCCATGTTATATATTACAGGACTGTCTTCTTGTCTAACAAATCACTGCAAGTTATTCTATAAATAACTCTTTAAATGTTTGCTTACCAGAGGGGTGTGCAAAAGGTGTCCATTTCAATGCTTTACAATGCAGGACTGGAAGGGTGTGTGATGCACTGTGAAACACTAAGGGCTCGATTTAAAGCCAACCGTTAAACCAGCCGCTAAGTGAAAAAGGCACATCGCTCGCAAATAATACAGGAGTTACGGCAGATTCAATAGCTACTCTACGAGAATAGCTATCGAGCGTAGGCACACAAAAAACACGTAACACAAAACCCGTTGTCGCTCATGTTAATGCACAACGGGCGGACAAATCACACGATAACTGAGCTCCAAACAACATGTAACATAACGGCTGCCGTTGTCAAGCAACCCTGATTGATGCCAAAACAAATTCAAACACACATCCAATCCCAAAGGCCCAATGTATCAAATAACTTCAAATACACCTATATATACCCAAAAATAACCGCCACACACTGTCTGTTATCGAGTTCTTCAGAGCCAGATATCAGGACCCAGGAGCGGAGGATAGTCATTAGAGAGAGGGAGAGAGGCGCGTTCATTGGAGGTAGAGGAGTTTTGCAGTTTGGAGAGAGGAGAGAGGTGCACTATATATACACATATCACACTTTTGCACATATTACATACACACATACAAACACAAACACATACACATACATACACATAGTCTTTTTATTTCATAACACCTTACACATATTACTTTTTATTTTGACAGTGTGAATCTGGGAGTGAAAGTGTGTGACAGAGAGTGACTGGATCGAGTGTGTCTGTGAGGGCCTGTGGGAGTGCCTGGGTGTGACTGGGTGAGTGATGTCAAGGAGAGGAGGACAGGAGAGAGGGATGGGGAGAGTAGTGGAGGAGGAGGAAGGTCAGGAGGGGATCCCTCAGCAGAGCAGGGGTGGGAGAGGGAGATCCGCAGGGCGGAGGGGGACCAGGCCCACCAGAGCAGGAACACGCAGGACAGGGACAGAACCTGCAGTGGGACGAGGGGTAGTTCCTGGGGAGCACCCCACACAGGCAGGGTCAGACCAGGCAGGGCACTCCGGCTCTGAATCCTCCCATGCCGGAGCTGATGAGGGCAGGATCAGGGATCCCAGATATAGTGAGGAGGAGAACACGGCTCTTGTGGAAGCTGTCCTGGAGAGGCAGAGTGTTCTCCACCCGACGGCAAAGGTCCCTGGCCTGGCAGCGCGGAGGAAGGCAGCCTGGAACCAGATCTGCAGCCGGGTGAACGCGGTGGCAACATGCAGGCGGGACGTGGAGTCTGTGAAGAAGAGATGGGGCGACTGCCGGAGGGTGGTCAAGAACAAGATGTCTGACATGGCCAAGCAAGCCCGAGGCACCGGAGGTGGCCCATCTGTGCCCATCACATTCTGCGGCTGGGAGGAGATGGTGCGGCAGAACATGTCCCCGACCATGATCGAGGGGGTCGTGGGAGGAACTGACACTGGGGATGAGAGGAGCCTCCACACTACCGGTAAGTGCAACACTACAGAACAACACACTACAGCAACCAACACCAGCTGCACACACACTCACACCTCAACACATGGCCATCACTCAGCCATACAACTGCACCAACACAGCACCATGAGGGTTAAAAAAAGGACACAACACCTGGACAAATGGCAACGTCCAACTTGGGACAAACCTGTCAAAGTCCTACTTCAACCCTCCTGTCGCTGTGCTCATTACACACAATACACAAACCTTCATTTTCAAATTGTCGACTGTAATAGATCATCACTGTTCACACACAATGTCACCCATGTCCCCACCCCCACCCTAACCCCGTGAGTGCTAGAGGGATCATCAATGCATCGATCAACAATGCATTGGCAACCCCTCTGGGACTCAAGGGGTTAACCTGACAACAAACAAGTCAATAGGCCAACGATCACATGCTACACAGGGGACATTCACTAAGCGGTGACAAACACATGGTGGACACAAAGTAACCCTCACACACCCTCACTTCACCAGTACCAGTGTTAGTCCATGGAGAATATGCCAAAACAAGAATCAAGTTCATAGGGTCCCATTGTACAGACTCCATGGAAAACACTGGAAATGGGGAAAGGAGATCACTGGAGAAGTCACCATCATGTTCATGTCATCGGTTCAACATCACCGCTTACTGAATCACAAAAGGGGGCATCAGATCACACATCACAGTGTCACACAGAATAAATGCTTGTAGGTGCAACACACAGGCCGAAAACTATTTTACAGAATTCAAGCAGGAAAAAGTAGGCATTGGTGTTGTGGCTGCAATCATTTCTCTGACTTGAAATGACATATCCCATATCTGATTCCCACATGGATCCACAGGGGTGCTGATGCCATGGATCGATGGTACACCAGCATCTCTATGCAGGATACATATGGGAAACAAATAGCAAACATTGTACCTTGGTCACCAACAGGCCATGACTGATGGATATCTAGGACTGAGTACGGTTGCCTCACACAGAAGGATGGATGGGCTCATACACAGACAAAAAAACAGGCCTCAATCAAAGATATCCCTCACTACTGGCTGGATTGTTGCCCTTAGGATTCAAATGTTACTAAATATGTTCCAACATGATGTGAACACAGAGATCACTTCACTGGATGTGATTGCCTTACTGGCCAGATATGTGCACCCATCACATATCAACCTACATTGCTACCATCCAAATACACATACATAGTATATCACACCCTACGTAGATGGGATATACGAGGTATGTTCATATCCATCATATCAATACAATGTCTTGTTGGATGGGTGCACATATATAGCCAGTAAGGCAATCACACCTAATGAAATGCTCTCTGGCATCACATCTTGGAAGGATATTACTCCATCCATATGAAGGGTACATATCCACATACATATATGACCATTTCTACTTGTGTGTCACTGTAATGGGATAGCAATGGGTAATGTCATCATGATGTCATATCATTGCCATCGTTAACAGATGTGTCTTGATCTAAGTCCCATCCCTCCAACACTCATGGTTATACAGATATTGCTCCATGTGACAGGTGAAGATATCCATCATTTGACCACACGGAGGCTCTTCAGCAGAGCCAAAGTCACAACATATAGAGAGAAATACCTCTTTGGAATGGTCCACAGAGTGTGCTTGTAAATCATGCACACCCTGTACACCATTCCAATTAAGTATTGTTCTCTAAATGGGTTGATTTTGTCTCTGCTGAAAATCCCTCGTGTAGACAAATGACTGAAATCTACATCCGTCACATAGAGCATTATCTGAACAACCATGAGGGTAGGAAGGATAGGACTAACAGAGAACAACATCTGTTCCCACAATGTCTACAATCTGACATCAAGGTGGACTTAACCTTTGCCACCCCCCTGGAGGGATAGCCATCCCTACAAGTTGTGAAGACAAATATATGTTGTTGGATCTCCCCCCCCCCCCGAGTTAAACAATGGTATTCGTACTGCTGAAAGGTGTGTTGATGCAAAAGGTATCACAGCTCAGACATGGATATGTCAGGGGCAATATCCTAGTGGCCTGATATTGTACAGTGGTGCTGTTACTACACAATCATATGGACAGCTCTGGTACAGGGACCAGATATCTACATGGGAGGGTGTAGCAACAGCCCCACTGTACTATTTCTGGCCACTGTGATATTGCACCTCAAAATGAAACCTTCACCCATAATAACTCAAACACCTTTCAGCAGTGGGAGTACCCTTGTTTACCCAGGGGGATTAACACAAACACATATATTTTTCTTCAACACATATCAAAGTAGAATTGTCTCCACAAACATATGGCAAAGGTCACTAATCACAACATCTTCTTCCTCCACACAGCTTACGGCCGTCAAGCCCAGCAGGAGACAGTGGAGGAGGCTATGTCACCCCCCAGTGAGGAGGACACAGAGGAGGGGACCAGCCGGTGGTCACCTTACCCACCATCACCATCCCCTCCAACACAGGCTGCACCACCCCTTCCAGCTGCACCACCACAGGCTGCACCACCCCTTCCAGCTGCACCACCACAGGCTGCACCACCCCTTCCAGCTGCACCACCACAGGCTGCACCACCCCTTCCAGCTGCACCACCACAGGCTGCACCACCCTTTCCAGCTGCACCTCCCCAGTACAGTGGCTGGATGCCACAGGAGGAGAGGTGGACACATCCATCCACCTCCACCAGCTACTACCCTCCATCAGCAGCACCACCACCGCCAGGGAGGCAATGGCTGCCAGGGACAGTGGCCAACACCCAATATGGGCCATATGCCTCCCAGATCAACCCACCCTCCTGGATGGCTCCACAGCATGCCCCAAGGTATGATCCAAGGTGGGGTCCCACCACCTATCAGTGGCCACCATATGACCCTTGGCCACTGGACTACACACACCTGGGCCTGATTGGTGAGCCCCAGCGCCCCCTACCCAGGGACATATTCACACCTCCACCAGCACACACATCTCTGGGCAGCTCTGCATCACTTGATGTGGTGGGCATATGCCCATCATCTGCACCAGCCACTCCAACAGCAGCCACAGCACCCTCAGCAGCAGCAGAGGATACAGCACCTCCAGCAGCAGAGGAAACAGCACCTCCAGCAGAGGAGGAAACAGCACCCTCAGCAGCAGAGGAAGAAACAGCACCCTCAGCAGCAGAGGAAGAAACAGCACCCTCAGCAGCAGAGGAAGAAACAGCACCCTCAGCAGCAGAGGAAGAAACAGCAGCACCAGGGACACCGGGCACATCCACCTCCAGCACCGCACGCCTCACAGGGATGGAGGCGGAGTGTATGGCCCTTCAGAGGAGACTACTCCGGTCGAGCAGGAGTACTGACAGCAATATCACCAGGAGCAGGAGGCAATCCAGGAGGAACATTGTCCAATTGGAGAGCAGGATCCAAGGTTTGGAGTCGGAGGTGTCCAGGGGGAATACACTACTCCAGCAGCTCAGGACTGGTGTGATGGACATGTTAACACAGGTCCTTGTGGAGCTGAGGGAGATAAACCGCAGGGAGAACCTGAGGATGGAGAGGGAGAACTTGCGTTCCACTGAGGGGTCTACTGCAACCACCACCCCCTCTAGTGTTACCCCTGAAGCAACACCTAGGGGGCAGAGGGTTACCAGGAGATCCACAAGGGCATCCACCTCTGGCACCCAGGCTAAGGCCCCCCACCCAAAGAAGAAAAAATGAAAGGCCCAACCTGTTAAGTTTCCCCTCAATAAAGAAAACATTTTTTTTTAATTCCAGTCTGATCTGTTGTGTCTTCAGTTATGGATTGGGTGGCAGGGTTGTCTCCAATGCATTGCCATACAATGCAGTGAACACAACCTCTGCCTATGTGAAATGTTAGTGGGATGCTACAACATGGGTTCACACACACACCGTTGTACAAATTCAACTTGTAATACATCCCTGGAGCCATATTACACCACTGTGTTATATGGCGGTGTTGTGTGTTGAATTTGAACAACAAAACATACCCCTTAGCACAACAAATTGTACAACACTGAACATTTGTCTACATCATGTGCTGTGTTTAACCCTTTGAGTGCCAGAGTGGTAGACAACGCATTGTCAAGAAATGCGTTGGGGACCACTCTTGCACTCAGTGGGTTAATGGGATAACCAGACAAACAGCTCTGTGATTTAGCAGGGACATTATAAGCAGGATAGATAAATGGGACATGTATCCATGTTGTCTTGGATTCACACACTCATTGTGCAACTGACTTACTGAAGAAGCCAATGTTTTTAACCTAGGATTTCAACGTGTAGCACACACATTGATATCCTGGGCTGAGCATTGGGGTCTCCTGTAAGTTGAGTTGCTGTTTCCCTAAGGGTGTAACAGACTTCACCAGTGATAACACATGTCCACTTAGTCTGGTTGTTCGTTAGCCCATGTACTGAGATATGTCAAAGTGGAGCAAAATCTCCGAACATGGATTATACTGAGCAATACAGATACTGTGGACAGGTATTCACTGTGGAAGTATGTCCCCTGTATCACCTCTTCATCACTCCCACAACACATTGGTGCATCACTGCCACCATCATCTGTTTGCATTGATACATCACAGAGTCCAGTCACTGGCAAACAAGTGGTGGACTCCTGTGATGTGGGTGTTGCCTTTCCATGTATGGGGCATACTCTACCCTGGGTGTGGTAACACATTGACATATGTGTTCTCAAATATATCCTCCTACAGACACAGATAGAATGGTGATGGTTCATCTTTATTGTGTCTCAAAGTACATTAGAATGTACATGTGTTTTGTGTGTGTATTGCCTATATGCATTGAACACCTGTATGAGAACACTAAATGTACTTTGAAACTAAATTGTAATACTTCAGTAACACTGCTGCCCTGCTCATGTGTTGTCCATGAGGTTTGACAACTCTGTAGCTGAGCATCCTGACTGTACAGGTTACAACACTCAAGAATTAGTGTTTTCTGTGTCTCTATGAGAATGTTCCAGTAGAGGTTTGTGTGAACCTCAGGTCAAACTTTGCATCACCAACAACATCACCATAAACAGCAAGGGGTGATCTTCATGAAGGTGTTGTCAAGACATCAATCCAGTCACATGGAAGATCTTCAGTTCAAGGATGGATCATGTTACGGATGCCTGCGGGACAAGAGGACAGGATTTGGAGCAGTAGACCTGAACTGATCATCAAGCAACAACAATTTAGTCTTTTTCATCCCCTCAGTTTTCACAGTTACAGGTGAGTGCACAAACCATTGCTTGACAATGTGTTGTGTACTCATCTGTAACCAATTCTGTGGGGAACTAAGGACATGTGCATCAGTCCTAGGGATATGTGCCCCTGACATGTATACACACATTAACAAGTGTTCTGAGAGCTCCATGGAAGTAATGACATTGTGCTGCCACTGTGAAAGTGACAGTGGCAGCCCAATGTCATTTGTTCCATGGAACTGTTAGGACACATTTGTTGATGTGTGTATTCATGTCAGGGGCACATACGTCTGCACACTCACAGGTCTGCATGGAGTCCGTGGTAATCTGATCTACGTCTCATGACCTCTACATTGTGTGCCCATACCACTGTACATCCACCCCTGTGCTGCTCTTCTCAGCTGTAGCACAGTACAGGTCCCATATTGAGTCTGATGTCCCTTCTCATGCAAATCATTAGATAATACTCTTTCACTACTGGGCTAGCATGGTTGTTCAGGCTCTAATCATGGCATATCCAGTTAGTTGCTGTCAATCAAGCCGTGTAAGGTGATGAACATGGGTAATATGTTGTACCTTGTTTCTCCTGAGGGTGTGCGTGATATCCTTGGGGTCTGTATGTCAACGTGGAGAGTGGAATGGAGGATGGTTGCTGAGTCCACACACACAATTTTCCACGTCCACTGCCAGTGCAGTGCTGTGTCACTGTTCCTGTGGGGTGAGACAGAACAAAATGTGCAGTGTGGTTAGTGTCACAGGACTGCTGGGGGACTTGCATGGATTGTTTGCATGCCTGTGTTATACTCACAGTTGAAGTATTCCGTGATGAGCCTGTCTCTGATCTGTGCCCCTCTCATGGTCTCCTCCACATGCCCGATGTCCATGGGCACTTCCTGTATGGGGGGGTCCGGGATGTGCTCCAGCAGCCTGGTGTCCACTGCGATATTGTGCAGTATTGCGCACGCCACAATGATGTCACACACCTTAGCCGGTGCATACTGCAGTGCTCCCCCAGAGTGGTCCAGACATCGGAATCTTGACTTGAGGAGCCCAAATGTCCGCTCAATAGCATTCCTGGTTCTGGCATGAGCCTGGTTGTAGCTTTCCTGGGCATGTGTTTGGGGATTGGCCAGAGGGGTCAGTAGCCAGGACTTGCATCCATAGCCAGCATCACCTGTGTAATGTGAGTGACATGGTGAAACAGGGAGCACATGTTGTGTGAATGATGTTTTGTGTGGTGGACGTAGTAGGTGTGGGTCAGGTGCATGCTGAGCTGAGTGGTGTGTACGCCTGTGTATGTGGTGTGATTTTGTTTTGTGAACTCACCCAGTAGCCATCCCCCTGTAAAGGTTCCATTCTCAAAATCTCTGTGGACTGAGGAGTTTTGTAGAATGTATGCATCATGTGTGCTGCCAGGATATTTTGCACAGACATTCATGATCCTCATGTTGCTGTCACACACCATCTGCACGTTGATGGAGTGGAAGTTCTTCCTGTTGATGAATATCTGTGCGTCACGTGCTGGGGCCTTAATCCGGACATGGGTGCAATCTATAGCACCCATGACCCTGGGCATGCCTCCCTTTGCGTAAAAGGCCTGCTTGACGTGTATCCAGTCCATGTCGGTGGTGGGAAAATGTATATGGGTACTGGCCTTGATTTTGAGGGCTGGCAGGACCTGGGCCAGCACTCTGGAGAATGTGGCCTGTGACATGCCAGATGCGTAACCCTCAGTGGACTGGAAGGCCCCGCTTGCCATGAAGTGTATGGCACAGAGTAGTTTCTGCAGGCCAGTTAGGGCATGGTTGTGGATGTAGATGGGATCCACCTGCTCCTTGATGACCTCATACAAGGCAATGATGCTGTCAGGCCTCAACCTGTAGCGATCAATGACCTCGTCATCAGCCATTCCAAAGAGTGTGACCCTTGGGCGGTATACCCTGGGCCTTGGTGGTCGTCTATACATCCTGTGCCCTCCAGGTGGGGATGGACTCCTGTGTGGCTGCTGAGCCAGAGCCTCCTCACTTGCAACAGGTGGAGGCTGTTGATGAGGCGTGCTTGGGGTTTGCTGATGTTCCCTAGCTCTCTCCCTTGCACGCCTTCTCCGCAGTCTTCGCAACAATATGTAACCCAACATACTGTTTGCTCTATCTGTCTCTCTCTCTCTCTCTACCTCTCTCTCTCTAGCTCTCTCTCTCTAGCGCGCTCTCTCTCTCTCTCTCCCTCCCTGAGTGGAAAACAAGCCACAAGTGAGTGTGTTGAGTTGTCCCTTTAAGTACTTGCTAGGGCGTTGTGTAGGTGTGGTGATGAGGTGAGTGCTGACCAATGGAGAGTTGTTTGTGTCCAGGTAAGTGTTTGCAGGTGTGTGTGTGTGTGTGTTATAAGATGTGGTGTGTTGTGCTTGTTCTGTGTGTGCCATTTGCGGGCGTGCAGTTGTGGGGTGCAGGTCGCGTGTTGATGTTGCCCAGGTGAGCTTGTATTTGCAGGGTCCGCTTTGTGTGATGACCCCCATTGTTCCGTGCCATGTTGTGTTGTTGTTTTTTTGTGTGTCATTGTTCCTGTGGTGTTGGTTGTTGTTTTGTGTGTAGTGATTTGTGTTGTGTGTGCATGTTTTTGTGTTGTTTTGGCATTGCACGGGTTAATTTTCCCATTTACATGGTTGTGCGGTAAGCCTTTTGTGTGTTTTCCTCTGTAACGGGTGTTTAGTTTTGGCCGTTAAGTGTCTAACGTGTGTGAGAAGTGGGTCTTAACTTTTAGCCGTTAGGTGTGTCTTTTTTTCAGCCGTTATCAGTACCGCAAGCCTTTGAATAGCTCTGGGGTATGTTGTTCCATGTTGTTCCATGCGTCTGAATGCACGTAAGTGTAGCGGCCGTAGGAATTGTGCAACTGCCGTTAGCTGTTGTTTAGACGGATCTTTGAATTGCAACATGACACTTAACGCACCCGTTAGTGTTTTTTTTGGTTAACGGCTGCCTTTAAATCGAGCCCTAAGTCCTTAATGGGTTAATAAAACTATTGCTATTGCTATTAGAAATGATCTCGGGAGACCATGGAATAAATGTACTAGAATTTGTAAATTTCCTCCCAAAATTGAAAAATTCCTAAACATTTGCAATTCAGTCATTCATGGCTCTGGGTAGTAAGATTTTCTTAATGGCCATAATCCACAGTCCACATTTAAAGGCATAGTCCACATTTAAAGGCACAGGGGCATGATACATTGTGTCCAAATAGAAGGGCATAGGCTGTTAGAGACAGCCTGTACCCTTATAAAAATAAATGTTAAAAATCACTAAAAAAAACATATAGGGTATTTCTATAAATATGAATATTTACAGAATGTATTTATTTTAAAGGGATAGTAATACTTCATTTTATCTTTATTTTATCTTGTAGGCATTAAAAAAACATGAAGAACGATATAAGTCTTATTTCTCAAACCTTTATGGTTTGAGAGATATTCACAAGCAAAGTTATCCCTCCCGCCCCTTTTACCTGGTGTAAGCCATCTCATCTCAGATGTGGAATCCAGTCCATAAACCAGACAGATAACAGGAGGGGACAATCTTCTTCCTATGAGAACAATGAAAGCCCTGCCCCCCTTGAAAAGTTTTTCAGGTTTTTCCCTTATCTTAATTGAAGATTGTCCCTCTCTGCAGTCTACCTGGGCACCTCCCTTCTGATCTGACTGAACAGTGTTCCATCAGTAAAAGGGGCGGGAGGGGGATACTTTGTCATTGAATTACTCTTGAACTACAACTCTGACAGAATTGAAATAACACTCTCCAAAGTCTAAATACTATGATGATTAATTAGAGCTGCTTTTATTATGAAACATTATTATCCCTTTAAGACAATTTAACTAAAAAGAGAGGGAATCCTGTAGCTTATATTTTGTTTTCAGTTTCTATAACTAGGGGTGGGTGAAAAGTCCAGTCGTGTTCCCACGAACAAATCTGAAAAAACATATGGTTGTCCACTTTTTCACAGGAAAATCCACTTTAAATAAAGCGATTAAATCTTTGCCGTTTTCTCCCTTCACCAAAATTTTTTCGCAATTTTTTTCAGTGGCTAGAAAGTTTTCATCCCTTTCATACATATTTCTCAACTTTTCTCTATAAAAACATGACATTTTCCAGGAAATGAAACACAATACAAGACAGAGTGAGAGAGTGTTGCTTGGCTTTTGTGCTGTGAGTTAATACAAAATTGAGTCAGGTGAGGCTCATAGTGACTGCTATCACCATGAGGAAGTTTAATAATAATAAAAGGAGGAGCTGAAAAGACCATTATGTATCCAGTGAGTCTGAGGAGGAGGAAGTGACCACTAAGAGCACTGTCCTGATTCCCCTGTCCCAGTGATGGCCAGTTCTCCTACATCACCCTTAGGGATCTTGGGGAAATTTCTGTCACAAGAGGAAGAAGAGGATAGTAGTGTGAGCAGGACAGGTCAGCTACCTCTGCCTGCTATCAGCGCTGCGCCTGCTGCCAGTGTGTCTTGTGATTCTCAGGATGGGGGGAAGGAGAATATGTCAAGTGTGTCATCAGGGGACCCTAAGTCACACTTGCCATCCCCAAGCAGTCATTAGTACTACTACTAAGCTTGTACAGGCTCAAAGTGTTAGGAGAGAGGGAGGGGTGATCATATTACTAGTGAGGAGGAAGACACAGGGACTGAAGTTGATGTGGTTGGTGTTAGTAGTAATAGTGATGGTTAAGCATCTGATGAGACTAGCATTAGGGGAGTAGTAGGGGAAGTAATGGACAGCAGCCAGGCTACTGATCAAGGGAGCCCACAACATTCCCCTGATCCTGGTAATCCCCTTTTTCAGAGGGAACATGATACTGAAAAAGCCAGAACTGGTGGCTAGCAGCAATAATGCCAGCATCACCATGAGCACGGATCAGCTGTCTGTGCCTGCTGTTAATGCAGTAAGTCTGCCTTCTTCAGCTCAACAAGAGATGACAAGTGAGGACCCTCTGTCACATTTCTCATCACCTCCTCCAACCGGTGAGATGTCTGTAAAAGAGCAGAGTATGAATTGGGGTTTGGGTCTGTATTCTCTGTATTCTTCTTATACATTTACAAACCATGATGGATAAGTATGTTGTCTTACATTTTTCTAATTTGTTATAATAAGTTAAAATGTTTATATTTATGCACTTTGCACTTTATTGTTTATACTTATTTGGGGAACATTATTATAAACTTTAGTATCTACTGTGTAATATATGGCAAATTTACATAGGGTGTATTGTATGATATTATTAATGAAGAGATATGTATTAGCTTGCTATAGCCCGTCTTCAGTGTTTTTAATGATTTTAAAGCATCTCGAAATATGTAATTTTTGATAAATGTTGCTATATTTTTGGATTGCCTCACTTTATAGGGTCTTCCTTTTTTGGAAGCCAGCCATGCAATGGTGGCTCCCTATTTACATTCCCTTTGTAATGGAGCAGCAGTAAGGAGGGACTTGTGGTGGTGGTGATGATGATGATGATGATAGTGGAAACGTTGGGGTGGAAGAGACATTACTGGCTTTTTTAGCCCAAACTGAGAAGAAATGGGAGACAGGGATGGGGATGGGCATCACCACCACCACCACCAGCAGTGAGCTTTATGAAGTTGCAGAGTTTGCTGCTGCTGTTATTCCTGCTGCTGCTGAGTTGCAAGAACAGCAGGATGCTGTGGGGCAGGCTAGTGTGCCCCAGACCACCATGGATACAGTGGGAATGGGGTCAACAAGTGATGCGGGACTAGAACAGATTCCACTTGCCAGCAGCAGCAATACTCCTGGTCCTAGTTGCAGTGCTGATTCTGAGGCAGTAGCAGCAACAGCAGCAACATCATCCTCTGCTCCAGCCAATGAAGGGGAGTGCAGAGGAGGAGAAGAAGAAAGAGGCCATTATTCTCCACCGTTCCCTTCCCTTTGAGGTCATGGGTGTGGGACTATTTTTCTCTTGGGGCAGGCACAGTGCAGTTATCAGCAACTGCACTGTGCAAAATTTGTGACGTCAGTGAAAAGGGGAAATGAGAGAATGCACCTTGGCACAACCCCCCTGATAGCACACACGAAACACAGACACCATGACATTTATGTGAAACATGTTAAAGCCAGACATACACCAATGAATCAGGCACCGCTGTTTCCGTACCCCATGGACTCTCCCCAAAGGCAACAAGAGATGAGGTGGAAATCAAAGAGGAGGAAGAATAGAGAAGCCCAGCCAGACCCTGAAAGTTCAATGGCGAGCAAATCACCTGGCTCGTCATCACCTTCTTGCTCTAGGGTATCTACATATTTAATCCAACTCTCCCACCGGTTGATAACTGTAACGGATCTTATCCGTTACTTGGGCCCTTGTCTGGACCTTGACTATGGCCCCTTGGTCTCCTTTGACCTCAGATGGGGGGTTTACTATCTTTATGTTAAAAGATTTATGTTTTATGTATTGTCAAATATTGTATGTGTTTAATTGTACTTGTCCCTAGGATCTGTATTGTAGCCACTCCAGCCATTTGACTCAAGACCTCCTGCTGGGTGTTAATCAAGTCATTGTATTGAGAACTGTCCTGAGACCCCCTGCTGTGTGTGTTAATCCATTCACGCCCCTCAAGTCTTTGTTCAATCAAACCCTTTTGTATCTGAAATGTAATCATGTCTGAGTTATTGTATTTGTTAAGACCATCTGCTGCTGGCCTTTTGTCTGATGTGTTATGATTTAATCATGTTCCCTATTGTATCAGGTTTCCCCATGTGATCCAATGTACTGTACTGTATATAAATATCTGTGGTTTGTGACAATAAAGTGAGTTATGTTTTGGAGTGAACAAGGAGTCCTGGAGTCTTGTATTGCTTATGGTCTAAAGTATCCACTCTGATACCCATCTGCGCCAAGTATCCTGAATCGCCGACCGCCTGCTGCCAGTTTCCTGTGACCTAACTTCGTGGACTGTCAGGTGGCGAAGTGGACTCTTCCATGCTTCCCTGCTTCCAGCGATCCTGCTACTGTTTCCAGTGACCGTCCATACTTCAACTGGTGCATCCGAAGGAGCTTATCTGCGTCGAAAAGGAGAGACCCGGGAACGACGGCGGAAGGCGACGCGGTCCCTTCTCAGCTTCCGTTACAATAACCATTCAGTAGATGTCAGGATGTGGCAGTTTGTGTCCACCCATTACACAGTGTGTGGTTCACAGCGTGCACCACACAGTGTCCAATGGGTGGACACTGTGTGGTGCACTGGCCATACATGACAGTGTGGTGGAGGAAAATCTCAACCAGGACATAAAGCAGAATATGTGGAGATTACATCCCACAGAATATGCTAAGCTAGTGGCAGAGAGGGTTAATCATCATTATTATTATTAAACTGTCTGCAATTTGTTACTTGGCCTTAGCGGGGAGTGGACAAAAGGGCATAGTGACAGCAGCAGTATTTGGTTTCAGGTGAGATGGTGTTTGGTTATAGTTATGCCATGTGTTTGATGTGGATCCAGATGTGCCCATTGTTCAACATCCTTCCCTTATTTACCACACATACTGTGCACATTGCAGTTGCTGATGAGAGGCACAGTTCATATTCCCAAGGAAAAATTTCTGTTCTAACAACACCCCCATGATTTTGGAGGAGTGGCAGATGGAGAAGCCTTATTAACTAGTTATAGGGGCTAGTTATGGCGTTTACTGCCTCAGGGGAGCTAGTAGTGGCAAGTGGAACCTTCATCATCCATCACCTGTGCTTTTTAAACAACTCAGCAAACAGTCACAAATTCAACAATTACGCCGGGATATTAGATAATGACCATTGTCCAATACAATATGACCTGCTGGCACTAGGCCAATAGGGCATTTCCTCTCCCCTCAGGGCTTGTTTTAAAAAAATAAAAAAAAAACAAAACAGAGGCCTACAAAACACATTTTGGGGGCTTGTCCTACATATCAATATTTCCTTTGGGCTTGGGCCTAACATATATCTCAATCCCTACAACTAATCAATGTTTCCCCAGGGCTTGTGCCTCTAATAAGTCTAAGTCCTACAAATCATCCTCTAAAAAAACCTCTATCCCGTCAAGTGTCAGTAGTCAGGGAGTCCCTGTCATTGTCAAGTTACTTACCAATTTATTATTTTATTATATATTATATTATTATCTGTCGCCCCAATTTCAGTCAACAACCCCCCAAAAAAATTCTCTGTTCAATGGATTCTCTCCACCAACACAGGCACCCTCTTACCCCTTTTATATTATGCCTTAGGGAAATAAAGTAATATTTGCTATGTGAAAAAAGCATAAAAACTGCACTTTTCACAGGAAATTATTCATCAAGTGGGAAGTGCCATTATTCACCGATTTTGGTTTGAGGTGAAAATTTTCACCCATCCCTGCTTTTAACCCCTGTGAGGCAATACATTGGAAACATTTCTAGTATTCAAGTGCTTAACCACTTAAGAGCCGTCTGATCTTGGGGGTGGGTGGCACTATAGTCCATGGGAATTTGGGTTTTTTAGAACAGATGCATTCTGGAATGGCTTCCCACTATTCCATGATATCCTTAATGTCTGGACTGGAATGACAGACCTGGCACATCACTGGCCGTTAAGGGGGTAAAAGTCCCATTTCATTCAATGGGAGCTTGGGGAATTTGATTTTGTCCCCTATGGCACAGCTGGTTTGCCCCCAGATTGCAAAATTTTCGTTGTACATCGGCTCATGTGTCTGATGTCCTTAAGTTAGCCTACCTATAGAAATGCTAACGTTTTTTGTACAAATTGGGATATTGCCTGACTTTAGTTATGTATTTATTGAGTTATTTCTTTTACAAGTTTATTTTTTAAGTCAATAGAAGTGGGTAGCAATATGCCAAAGTTCAAGTAGCTTTTGTGATTTAAATGTTCTAGCAGCAAATGTTCTTTATAAACTAGTACAAAAACAAAGTGGACACAATGTGTGTTTACAATGGCATCGGTCAAAACCACAAACTACAAATCAGCTGTGGCTGCTTTGTACATGGTGCTGATATGCATCACAATTGTCTGCCACCTTGAAGGTAACTGACAATTCTGACATAATACAACAAAACTGTACTGCACAGGCATTTCCTGTTGTAATAAGAGGACAGCCAAATATACAAGAGAGATAAGGGGGGCTAGGGGACAATGTCTTGTTTTCTGTTTTTCATTTTAACAAGTGGCTTGTTACTTTTGAGAGAGGTGTTGAACTGCGAAGCACATTAGCATTAAGCCAGTATTTTATATACAAACATTATTTTAATATGTATTCTTTTTTTAAGAAGATTTGAAAGCCCACCTGGGTGATTGGATTGATGTTACAATAACAGCTTTTTTATAAACCTAAAGGAGAAGGGTTTATATTCTCTGTAAGCCTGTTTGTCAGACACTGTGTAGACAACAATCTGACCACTACTTTATGTGAGTACCCTATTTGTTTACATTTCTAACAAGACTGTGTGTTACATTGTTGCACTGTTGGGAGCTCATTTCTTCTTTTTGTTTACAATTTAGGTGACAATGTGAATATGCTGCAGACTCTGCATTTGGTCAGTTTTGGCCTTTAACTCTGGTAACAGGCAAGTGTTACTGTTGCTGAGACTCGTAGGTAAATATAAACATGACTGGACTTCTGGTTACCAATTTAATGTCACAGATGTTGGCACAATGTGCAGGAATCTTTTATTTTCAATTAGAGCAGTAATGTGTTAGTATACTGAGTTTTTAACTATGATATGACATCCGAGAAAAAAATGCACTGTCAAAATACATCTAGCTGTCAGTGGAAGATATGTAAATGTGTGTGTCACCAGCATAGATATAAATTAGAGGATTCTCACTAAGAAGGTACAACGTATGTTGTTATCTATGGGATGGTACCCACTCAGTATTTACTGTCTTGTGCCATAACAGAGGAGATAAGGATGAGACAGAAGTTACATAAAATGCTGCACAGATGTACTCATATCCATAGCATGCCTATCATTATTGGGACAATTATCCTTTATAATGGAAAACACACAATACAGTAAGAAAAAAAGCTATAAAAAGGTAAATAAAAACAAGTAAAAAATAAGGGAAATATAAAAATGGAAGTAACATGTAGGGTCACCAACAAAGAAGTACAAATGTTAACTTGCTGTTGCAAAAAATAATACACAGGAAATATAAATGCTAAAAAGACATAATAAAGAAAGGGTACCACTATTACTGTGTAAATGCTTACATCTACCATTGGGGATATAAATCTATATATAAAAGAAGAAGTATGCTTCTCTGCTACACACCTCCAGAGTCAGCAGTAAGGAAATGTTTGACTCTTCTCCATACTGCCTATCCTGGAGATACAGAGGGCTGTGAAGGGTCACTCCTGTCAAAATATCTGCAAGGAGCTGGGCTTCCCTCAGCATCTGCCTGAATAAAAAAAACATGGCTGACACAAACACACACTCACATGGTCACCTGGATCTGTCCTACTTCCTCCACTTGCATTTCAGCAGCAGGGAGAATATTCTAACTGTCCTCCAGGTACTGGCCTGACATTTTTGATTTCTCATGTTAAGCTGCATCCCTTCCCTCACACCCCTCCACTTTGCTGTTTCGTCTCTCACTTCCAGCCCTCCACTTCATTGAATCCTCTCCTCCTGCCAGGGAGCCTAACTCTTTCTGTTCCCACAATCATTACAGTGCCACATGAAGTGTACAACTCTTGCAATACATTGCAGACTTCCACCCTCTTAACGTCTCAGTTATTGGCCATTTAATTGTTTAATTACCACAGGACAACATTGTTTTATTCTGCTGTATTAGTGTAACAAAGTTAACCCTTTGAGTGTCAGAGGGGTACGCAACAATGTGTACCCCTGTAGCACTCAAAGGGTTAACACTCCCTTCTACCTGCACCAGCTGCTCCTCTGCTGGACTGCTGGAGTCTCCTCTTGCATACCTTTATCCTGCTCTGCCCCTGCATGCACTTACACTCCAGCATACAGCATTAGTTTACAATTCCTTTGCACTCGGAAAGTTTCCTTGAGTAACATTACTGGAGAGGAATCTTGGATTTTGAAGCTGTTCCAGGAACATGAATAGCTTAAGGAGTAGTCACCATGGGATACACTGAAGGCGCAACTGTTTGAGGAACGTGTGATGTGATTCAGAATCCTCCAGTACATTTCTGAGGAATCAGTCACTTCCCTATTTCCTATGTACAATACGGTATTATTTCCTACTTATACAGTTTATATCTAATAATTGGTGGCACAGTTCCATTTCTGTTGGTTATTTTGTAGAGGACAATTTGTTAGATTTGTTGTTAGAGGCCCAAGCCCTGAGGAAATATTGATTTGTTGGACTTAGGCTTACTAGAGTAACAAGCCCTGAAGAAACATTGATTTGTTGGACTTACAGGGATAGTAGTGTTTCAAAATAAAAGCAACTCCAATTAATCTTCATAGCATTTGGGCCATGGAGAGTGTTATTTCAATACTGTCAGAGTTGTTGTTCAAGAGTAATTGAATGATAAAGTATCCCCCTCCCACCCTTTTAACTGATGTAACACTGCTCACCTCAGAATAGAAAGGTGGTGTCCAGATGGCTTGCAAGGACAATCTTCAATTAGCATAAGGGAAAAAACTGATAAACTTGTAAAGAGGGGCAGGGTTTTAATTGTTTTCACAGTAAGAAGATTGTCCCTTGCTGTGGTCTGTCTGATCTTAAGACCAGATTCCACTTCTGAGAGGAGGTGGCTTACACTAGGTAAAAGGGGCGAGAGGGGGACACTTTATCATTCAATTACTCTTGAACTACAACTCTGATAGTATTGAAATAACACTCTCCATGGCCCAAATACTATGAAGATTAATTGGAGATTCTTTTATTTTGAAACATTACTATCCTCTTAAACTTGTTTTGCACAAGCCCTAAGGAAACATTGATTTGTAGGACTTAAACTTATTAGAAACAAACTGCCAAAACGTGTTTATTTCTTTTGTAGGAATATGTTTTTTTATTATTATAATATTTTAAAGCACCAGCCCTGAGAAAAATATGCCCTTCTGGCCTAGTGCCAGCAGTTCATGTTGGCCAGCGGCCATTGGACATTGTCACATGTCCTCCATTCCTGAGTCCATAATTATGGAATTTGCAACTGCTGTTCTTGCTGTTGCTGCTGAGTTGTTTAAACAGGATGAATAGGCAGCTAAAAGGGAATGGGATCAACAATAGCAGTAACATGGGAAATAGATGATGAAGGTTCCACTTGCCACAACTAGCTCCAGTGATCATCCTGAGGAAGTAGAAGCATAATAAGTAGGCCCCAGTCTATGTGGAGAAAAGAAGACGTTGGAAATAATTCTTCTCCACCTGCCCCTCCTTCAAAATCATGGGTGTGTTGTTATTAGAACAGACGTTTTTCCCTTGAGAGCAGGAACTGTGGCTCTCATCAGGAACTGCAATGTGCACAGTGTTTGTGGTAAATAACACATGGCACAACTGTATCCAAACACCATAACACCAGAAACCAAGTACTGTTTCTGTCACTAAACCCCATGTCCAGTTCCTGCTAAGGACAGTGTGTGTGTGTGATAATTAACATCTGGGGGCACAACTATATCCAAACACCGTAACACCCAAAACCAAGCACTGTCGCTGTCACTGTACCCCTTTTCCAGACCCGCTAAGGACACATGACAACTTGCTGACAGTTTAATAGTAATGATGAACCCTCCTTGCCACCATCTTAGCTTATTCTGAGGGAAGGAATCTCCTCACATACCGCTTGATGCCCTGTCTGCAATTCTTCTCAAACACTGCCATTTGTGGTCAGTGCAGCATACAGTGTGCAATGGGTAGACACGAACTTCCACATCCTAACATCTACAGAGTGGCTATCATTTGGCAGGGGAGGTAATGATGAATGAGGTGGAATGGCAGAAGATGTAGTTTCCATAGAGGAAGAAGGTGATTGCGAGCTAGTTGTTTCACTCCTCATCGAACTTCCACTCTCTGCCTGGGTTTCTTTCATCTCCGCCTCGCCTCTTGTTGCCTTTCTGGAGAGTCAGGGGGTACAGCAACAGCAGCGCTTGATTTCTGTGGTGGGTGTTTGGCTTTAACATGTTTGACATAAATGTCATGGTGTCTGTGTTTTATGTGTGTTTTCAGGGAGGTTGTGCCAAGACGCGTTCCCTCCTTTCCCCTTCTCACGGACCTGTCATGAATTGTGCACAGTGCAGTTGGTGATGACTGCAATGTGCCTGCCCCAAGAGAAAAATAGTCCCATACCTGTGACTTCAGGGGGGAGGAGGAAGTTAGCAAAGAATGGCCTCTTCATTGTCTGTGACAGAGGATGATGTTGCTGCTGTTGCTGCTGCTGCTACTGCCTCAGAAAAAGTACTGCAAATATGACCAGGAGTATTGCGGCTGCTGGCAAATGGAACCTTTCCTAGTCCCAGATCATTCGTTGACCCCATTCCCACTGTGTCCATGGTGGTCTGTGGCACACTAGCCTGCCCCTCAGCATCCTTCTGCCCTTGCAACTCAGCAGCAGCAGGAAATTAGAGCAGTTGCAAATTCCTCAAATTCCAAATGCTCACTGCTGGTTGGAGACGGTGACAAGCAATGTGACAGAGGGTCCCCTAATGTCACACTTGCCATTTCTTGGTGATGTGAATAAGGCAGACTGGCAGCAGTAGCAGCAGGCAGAGGCAGCTGATCTGTGCTCCTGGTGGTGGTATTATTGCAGTGGTGACAATTCTGCCTTCTTCAGGATCATGTTCCACATTGACAGTACTGTGGGGGGAAGGGGACTCCCAGGGTGAGGGGAATGGTAAGGGCTCCTTAGACCGCTAGTCTGGACGCTCTCAATTGCTTCCTCTACCACTCTCCTAACACTAGTCCCACCAGCTGGTTCACCATCACTGTTACTACTACTACTAACACCAACCACATCAATTTCAAAAATGCAAAGATTTTAATAGATATTTTTAAAGTGGATTTTCCTGTGAAAAAGCAGTCAATAACCTGGTTTTCCGGGATTTTTTCACGTAAACACGGTGTGACCTTTTGCCCACCGCTACTGTAGGGGTGAAAGTTGATAGAAAGAGAGCATGAATGATGACCTGCAATCTCACTGTATTCTTTTTTGGTGGAATTTGGAGTGCTGGAGAGTACAGACTAGGAGAGGGGATATATTTTCTCATGTTTGGGTGGTTAGAGAGTGGGCTTGGGCATCTGCATTTGTGTTATTTATGTGGCTGTATCACATCAAATACTAGTGACTACAGAAAGGGCAATCTGGCATGGAATCGCCTCTCTCCAGTCCATTAAAAACATTGTGAGAGACAAAAAGGAGGCGGTGGGAGACAAAAAGCCACAGGCTCGATTCTGTTGGACCCAGTAAAACAAGCAGACCGGCACACACATCTTTGTACAGTAGGAATTCTATTACCTGTCCAGCATCCTGCATAATGAATGCTGGTCGCTTGAACTCAAGTGTTGGCCAAACACTTGTTGCAGTTTCTGTCCCCACAACTCACATTAAATAGATTTAGGTGAGAACATCAAAGGAAACTACCTAATGCTCGATGTTTGAGTGTCAAACGTTGATTGTGGGATAGTATGCCTTATGCCCCCTACCCACTGTTAAACAAGCACATGACTTACCTTGATGTCAGAGATCCAGTGGTGTCCTTGACACCATGGTTCTCCTGCATCTTCTTTAACACCAATACAAAAAAAATAAAATAATTTCCCTATATCACCACCTCTAATAAATAATGAAAATTCCACACACACCCCCACCCCCAGTCCTGCTTGTGCCATTGACTGAGCCAGTGTGAGCAAAAATTTAACAGGAATTGGCTTTAAAATGGCCAATCCCTGTCCAAATGAATTCCTATGCTCCTATTCGCTGTGAAGTCTGTTTATGCAGGGGGTGGAACATGCCCTGGAGTAACCTTTCCTCTCCACCAATCAGCATCTAGATGGAAGGGTCACCAATATGCATAATGTCACGTCTTCATCTAGGCAATCATTGACTAGATGGAGGGGTGACATTGTATTGTACTGTATTGTATTGTATATTTTTATTTATATAGCTCCATCCAGTGTGCTTGGCACTTTACAGTTTACATTTAGTATAGAAGGGGTACAAAAAGTGCAGTGATTTAAGTGCTTATACAGACAATCATAAGGTGAACACCAGGTGAGTATACATTAGGATAAAAGGTCAGTTTTCATGACCCTTCCCTCTAGATGCTGATTAGGGAGGTAAGGTTACTCCAAGGCAAGTTTTGTGTCTTGTGTAACCCCGACTTTCTGGCCAATGGGAGATGGGAAATAATTTAAACCAGGATTTACCATATATAAGGCAATACTTGTTAATTTTTTGTTCACATTGGCTGATACAACAGCCCGAAGCAGTACTGGGCGGGTGGAGATTATTTATTTATTAGAGGCAGTCGCAATGATGGCTGCAGGTCCTTAGGATTTTTATTTTATGATGTTGGTGTTGAAGAAGATGGAGGACCATGGCATCAAGGACACTGCTGAACCTCTGATATCAAGGTAAGTTATGTACTTGTTAAACATGTGCAATGAGTTATATACCACTCTGGCACACAAAGGGTTATTTTTTTTAAGCTGGTAGTGTTTTGGAGGTTAGGGTGTTAGGAGACTCTTTTTTGAGGTTTAGATGAATTGATATAGAGACCTTGGCCCCCTTATCAATTAATTTGTTGGTTGCTAGTATAAGAATGCCTAGTTGCACATGAATGTTTGTCTTTTCACTGATTTTATGTTGTCTGGCAGTGGTCTTTAACATTAGTGACTCAGTGACTATGGGCTTTATTCTGTCAAGGCGGTTAGTGAAATTAAACTAACTGCTGTAGTTTTAAGTCACAGTTTGGCATTCTATTACCTGTGCTGTTATTAACTACTGCCAGTTAGAAATGCATGATGGGTGCAACACTAGAGCCCATTGGCATCAATGGTACAACACTTCTATGTCCCATTCTATTCCATACAGTGAATATTAACGTGTGTTAATACCTTTTCTGGCAGTGATTCAGGCATTTGGTCCCTAACGCGTGGTAAAAATCACCGGCATACAATAGCAAACTAGTAAAATAACAATCATGCATGTGCAACTAGGCATCCCTACACTATTAACCTGAACATGAATTGATAAGGGGCACAAAGCCACAACCAACACCGCCTATAATAAAATTCAAATAAATTCTGGTTCTGCTTCGGCTGTTACCCAAGCCAGTTTGAGAAAAATAGGAACATAGATTTACTTTTTTATAGCCAATCTCTGTTCAGATTTGTCCCCATGTTCCCACTGACTGGTATGCTGGGATAGTCAGGGCATGGAACCTTCCCGGAGTAAACTCAACTTCCAAACAGAATCTAGCTAGAGGGGTCATGGATATGAGTATTGTCATCAAGCCAACTAGCCAATCATTGAATAGCTGGAGGGATGAAAATATGCATATCCGCCACCCTCCAGTTGGATGCTGATTGGATGGTAGGTGAAGTTACTCCATGGCACATTTCATGCCCTGTGTAACCCCACACCGAGCCAAAGGGATTGCGGGAACCAATTTAAACAGAGACTGGCATTATAAAAGCCAATCTCTGTTCATATTTCCCTCACACAAGTTTGCTCATTGGCCCTAGCAGGACTATAAGGGGGAGGGGGTATTTTTTAGTTGTCCCTTATAGTGCAGTTGATTTGCCCCAGAATAACTCCAATTTGCTTTAATAAATATGGGCCAATTAAGGTGAATGGAGAACTTTTTGAAGGACCAAATTGTATCTTTATTGCTGTCTAGCTATGATTGAAAAAACTGTAGAACATTTACTTCCCAAAGCACTGAAGGCCTCATTATCATCCAATGGATTAATGGGATTCTCTACTGTAACCCTATGAGTTTCTCACCCACTCCAGCATTCAAAAGGTTAAGATTTACCTAGAGGAGCTCAAAAAGTCAAAGTGCCTGGAAAGTCATGCAATTAGCATACACAAACACAACACACATTCAATACCTAAATCAGTGGGTCTCAATCTTTGTTTGCTCAAGGCACACTAACACACACTCTGGAATTTTTAGGGCACCTCTAAAACATTATATGTAATTTGTCAAGGGTGTAATAAAGGTTACAAATCTATAAATACAGTTATTCTAAGAAAAATAAAACAATCATAATGTACATGTCAACTTCCATAAATATACATTTTAATGTTAACATCAAATATTCTGTCAACGTCTTTATGAAAAAGGAGGCACCCGAAGGGGATATCTAAGGTGTGCCAAAGTGCCATGGCATCCTGATCGGAAATCAATGACCTAAATATATCAACAATTATTTTCTAAATTTAAAATGTCTACTACAATAGAAAGCTCCTCACTTCCTGGTCAAAAAGCTGTATTCTATTAAGTTAGACACAGCAGGAAGTGAGGAGGACAAAGGAAAATTGCACCCCAGTCTTCAAAAAACTGTGAGTTCCCTGAATTTGTGTTTCCAGAGAGCTTGCTCTCAAGGACTGTGATAGCAGGAATAGTGACGCAATGTAATGCTATGCCTTCAGCAAAAAAGCCTGCCTCTATGCTCTCAGTGCATTGTATGCTATACTTATTAGACTAGAGGCAGGCTTTTCTTCTGCAGGGACAGAGTTACAGTGAGAGTTGGTACCGTGTTAGCCTCTAAAGAAAATTGTATCTCTGTGTTAACAGTCTTTGATGGAAATCTTTCTGGAAATAGATATTCAGGGGGCTCACTGTCAGGAAATTAAAAGTATAAAAAAAGGTGAGGATAAAATGAATCATAAAAAGCAAATACAATCTGACTTCACACATTATATACTAGCAGAATACATAGTCAGCAGTTTACTGTTATTTTAATCTTCATCAATGTGTAAAAACCTGTATAGGCATATATGTGAATGTTATAACATTCAAATAATAACACCTTGCACTATAACAGCTTGGATGCAAATCAAAGCACTGGTGGTCTATGGTATCCAAGTGGTTAACATTAGTGTTTCTTTAACTTGCAGCTGTGACAAAAGTAGGAGAAAATTGGCTCATATCACTTAGTTTACATTTGTTTTTATGAACCAATCACCAGTATTCCCTGCTGTAGTCCAACAAGATGTTTAACATAATTTGACAATTGCCATCAGGTCAGGATAGTGACAGCAAGCTGTGCATCCCCACATTATATCATTCACTACTGCTTGCAATCTCTGCAATGTTTACATAAAAAAATATGAAGCAATATTTGTTAAAAAATGGTTTATCTTGATTCAGAATGCCAGACTTTGTATTTATGAAGTAAAAAGCTGTAAAATATTCTGACATGCTTTAATATAAACAGGAACATTTAAAATGATTGCTTGGCCTTAAGATGTTTTTCCTCTAGCCATTTGTTTATCCTTCTTAGAAATTAAACTCTATTTATGGATAACTAAATAACACAAATAAACATCCGACAAAGCAGAAAAATCAGCTTTGATTATGCATGAAAATCTACAATGTCATTGTGTATTCTTGTGCCGTATTCTGATTGCCTGTTTATTTTTACAGAACTGCTGGCGAGCCCATGGAAGAAGACTCAGCTTTGTGAAGTGCCAAGTCTTCCATGATATTTCCTGTATGTGACTTCATTGTGTATCCCCCAAAGGCACCCTCAGACATGTCTTGTCTGCTGCTTGGGTGGCACAGATCAGCTAGAACATAAACACTGGGCACAGCGTTCTGAACAGCAGCCTCGCTCATTCACTGGCTGAACCGGGGAACCTCTGAAGCTAAATGTTACCACTGACATTCTGAAGTTACTATAAACTAGCCCTGGGAAAAGCAGGAAAGCTTATTTTCTTTTATCACACTGCATAACTCACTTAGCAGCTAAACATTTATCAGACATACACAGAGGGCCATATGTACAAAGGCAACATTGGAGGAAGTCTGTGTTACACCAATGGCACCACAGGGAACAAATAAACAGTGGTCATTAATTTAATTGGGTTTATAACCTCTTGCTTGCAACAGAGATCTCTAATACATTGTGGACCTCTCTCTCTAGAATACAAGGACTTAAAACCCTCTTATAAATCAATATGAATTTGATGAATGTTTATTTATTCCCTGTGATGCAGAATTGATCTTATTTTATCTTTGGACTTTTGGCCCAGTGTGTTATTCTGTTGTACTGAAATACTAACTTTAGTGTGAGTTATGTTTATCATAAATTACACATTTATTGTTTGTGTTGTTCAATCTGAGCAACCACAGGAAATAAAATATTCCCTTAAACACCTTGCAAGCTAGGAAAGGCTCAAATGCATTGCACCCAATCATCCAGGACATCATAATACTTAAATTAAATTACCTAATAACTGCTAACTGTTTACTTTGGATACACAAATTTAGCAGAAATGCTCTTATACTGTATGATATGAAAATCTGCATGTAAAATGCATTTTCAAGTAACTTTATCTCACAAATACCAACAGAAATAAAATGACATTCCATTCAGGCAGTTATTATAAGAAGCAAAGCCAAACCAAACATTATTAACCAGCGGTAAAAGGTTGTTCTCAGGGTTGTGTGGAACCCAAAGCATGTGGTAGTGATTTTAAAATATTAGAGTACAAGACCTATAACAATTGGTGCCCATCAAATAGCAGAACTCAGGGTGATATTCCCTGTTCACCCCTCCCTTCAGGCATCCCATCCTAGTGGGTGTGGTTTAATGTACTGTCATATTATAGGGTATTTAAAAAACATTCTTCTATCCATCATTTTTTCAAACAAAATAAAAATGTGATGATTTTTAATATATTTAACCATACTTGTCTGATATTCAGCTATATCCTGTAGACTTCAAGGAAAACTATTGTTCTTAAAGACTATAATCCTGGTCACTTTTAAAACCAGCCTAAAGCTTTTAAGGACTACTGGTGTGTGAAACACATTGCTTTCACATTACATTGTACACTACTCTAGTCCATAAAGGAGAAGTACATTTTTTTAATGAAAAAATATATATTGTAGGACGCTTCCTGTTGAGTGAAATAAGGGTAATCACACTTCTGAGAGATGCATATTTTCACAGTTATTACAGTTTAAACCTATGTTTTTTTTAAATTATCAGTTCCCTCTAGAGGTCAAGTTCCAGTTAGTTACATTCTAAGGGAGAGGAATGTCAGTGACGTACAGTTCTCCATAGAATGTGATAGAAACTGCTGAGTCACTTCCTGTCAGTTAGAACTTTCAGGAAGTAAACACACAGTAAGTTCACTTCCTGATTATTTGAATTATTATACATTTTGAACAAAATAACTAGCAGCAGTGGGAGTGACCTTGTTTTAATCAACAGGAAAAGCTCTATAACATATAGGTTATCATTAATACAGGTTTACTGTTCCTTTAAAGGGTTAATGGTATGTCATTTCTTTTTTTCATATAAGTTCCAGATAGCATAAAATCCTAAATTGCATCTGGTCTTCTTGGAATTCAACTCTCTATATTGTGGAGTCGTCCTGGCATCTCCTCTCTTCTTAAGTAAATCTAAATTAAGCTTGCTTATTCAGTTTCTATAAACAATACTCCAATCTGGGGCAATCTTTAGTACTCTAGCTACTGGAAACTACCACTCCCATCACCACCAATAAGTCAACAGCTGGTTGAGTATGATGGGAATTGTAGTTTTTCAACAGCTGATGGTCCAGCGATTGACTACCCTAGCAATAGTGTAACTACATGCATTGTAGTATATTATAGCGGGTGAGTCCAATTACAAAACAGAATAATTGAATGTATGAAGTTCATGAAGTTGCTGACGTTGATGTACTAAGAGGAAATTCAACAATTATGAAGCAAATCAACTGCACCATAGAGTGATTTTTTTTTTCAAAATACCCATTGAATAAAATTGAGATTTTAACCCCTAAACAACAACATAGTCTCCATCAAACAGAAAGCAATGTGTTGAAGACCATTCTAGCATTCAAGGTGTTAAAACATCCATTTAGATCTGAATGTTCATTTGTCCCCTGCATTGCAGCTGGTATGTTTCAAGATTGCTCTGGGGAGAGATGTACTAAGGCTTGATATCATGCATGGCAGTTTTTTGCCAATGTGTTGAGATCACTTTGCCTTGCTGCCATTTGCACTAAAACATAGGTAGCATTTGCACAAATACTACACTCATGCAAATTTTTCTCTGTGAGCTTTGATGGTATTGCCAGGTATGCATATGGTGAATAGTTACATTAACATAAAAATTTGTCCTAAAGAATATGAAAATGCCTAATCATTAGACAGAATTTCAGTAGGCTAATAAACCAATGGCAAAGAAGACACAGGAACATCATTAAGGCAGCAAAGGCATGGCAAAGGGATGTCAATGTAGGTGTATTTAAGACATAATCCCAGAGATGAGATGGTACACATGATAAGTTGGATTTGTGTCAAATTTGACACATTATGACTAGGGGTGGGCGAAAATTTCTGCCTCAAACTGAAATTGGCGAAAAATGGCACTTTCCGCTTGGCAAAAAATTTTCAGCGAAAAGTGCAGATTTTCCGCTTTTTTCTGCTTTTTTCGCCTAGCTCATTCCATTGAAATCAATGGGAACATAGAAGTGACACACAACACAGCAAATATTATTTTAATTCCCAAAGGCATAGTATAAAAGGGCATGAGTTGGTGGGGTGTGGGGAAAGAATCAGTTAAACAGAGGATGACTTTTGGGGGGGTTGTTTACTAGGATTGGGAGGCACTTAATAAAAAAAAAATCCTAAATAAAATAGAAACCATAAGACATGGTATAAATGGGTCTGAGGAGGGTGCATGTGATGGTAAATGAATGAATCATTTGAACAGGGAATTTGTTTTGGGAGGTTTCTTGACTGCTATTGGTGGGACAGTTAATAATAATAATAAAAAAATAAGACATTTGTATGTAAAGTGATAGAGACAAAAGCTGCCATTGGGGTGGACTGATACTTGACTTGACAGAGAATTTTGTAGAAGATGATTTGTTTGATTTGTTGTTAGAGGCCTTTGTAGGACTTAGACTTATTAGAAGTCCAAGCCCGAAGAAACATTGATTTGGATGACTTAGCCTTGTTTGGCACAAGCTCTAAGGAAAAATTGATTTGTAGGACTTAGGCTTGTTAGAAACAAACCCCCTAAAAATTGTTTATTTTTTTGTAGGACTAGTTTTTTTATTTATTTATTTATTTTCAAAACACAAACCCTGAGAGAAAAATAAAAATGCCCTACTGGCCTAATGTCAGCAGGTCATGTTGGCCAGTAGCCAAATGTCCTGAGTCCTGAGTTGCAACTGCTGTTCGTACTGCTGCTGCTGAGTTGTTTAAGCAGTGGGGTGATTAGGCAACTGAAAGGGAATAGGATCAACAATAGCAGTAACATGGCAGATGGATGATGACGGTTCCACTTGCCACAACTGGCTCCAGTGATGCGTCTGAGGCAGTAGCAGCAGAATAAGTAGCCCCCAGAATATGCGGAGAAAAGAACAAGATGGCCAATAAATCTTCTCCACCTGCCTGTCCTCCAAAATCATCATGGGTGTGTTGTTATTAGAATATATTTTTTCCCTTGAGAGCAGAAACAGCAGGTCACATCAGCAACTGCAATGTGCACAGTGTGTGTGTGTGATAATTAACATCTGGGGGCACAACTATATCCAAACACCATAACACCCAAAACCAAGTACTGTCGCTGTCACTGTACCCCTTTTCCAGACCCGCTAAGGACACATGACAACTTGCTGACAGTTTAATAGTAATGATGAACCCTCCCTGCCACCATCTTAGCATATTTTGCAGGATGGAATCTCCTCAGATGCCACTTGATGCACTGATTGGGCTTCTCCTCCACCACACTGGCATGTGTGGTCAGTGAACCACACAGTGTGCAATGGGTAGAGATGAACTGCCACATCCTAACATCAACAGAGTGGCTATCATTTGGTGGGGGAGGTAATGAACGAGGTGGATTGGTAGAAGATGTAGTTACCCTAGAAGGTGATGGCAAAAGCGGTGCTTGATTTCTGTGGTGGATGTTTGTCTTTAAATGTCATGGTGTCTGTGTTTTATGTGTGATATCAGGGCACTTGTGCCAAGGTGTGTTGCCTCCTTTCCTCTTTTCACTGACTTGTCACAAATTTTGCACAATGTCTTTCCTGATGACTGCACTGTGCCTTCCCCAACAGAAGAATAGTCCCACACCCATGATGACTTTAGGGGGAAGGAAACAGATGGAGAAGAATGGCCTCTTTCTTCTTGTCCTCCACATTCCCCTTCATTGTCTGTGGCAGTGGATAATGTTGCTGCTACTGCCTCAGATTCAGCAATGCAACTAGGATCAGGAGTATTGCTACTGCTGGCACGTGGAACCTGTCCTAGTCCCACATCACTTGTTGACCCCATTCCCACTGTGTACACAGTGGTCTGTGGCACACTAGCCTGCTCCTCATCATCCTGATGCCCTTGCATCTCAGATTCAGAAGGAATTAGAGCAATTGCAAATTCCTCTAATTCCAAATGATCACTGCTAGTGGTGGTGGCGATGCCCATCCTAATCCCTGTCTCCCATTCCTTCTCAGTTTCTGCTAAAAAGTCCATCAATGTCTTTTCCACCCTAGATTCTCCACCATCATCATCCCCACTACCACCACTAGCCTATACGTGTTGCTGCTGCTGCTCTATTACAGACATCTCACTGCTGCTTGCAGGAGGTGATGAGGAGCAATGTGACAGAGGATCCCCTAATGTCACGCTTGCCATTTCTTTGTGACATGAAGAAGGCAGACTGGCAGTGGCAACACTAGCAGCAGGGACAGGCAGCTGATCTGTGCTCCTGCTGGTGGTGGTATTAATTGTGTGCCTGCTCTCCCCCAACAACAGTTCTGACCTTTTAGTCTTCAAGTTCCTGTTCCATTTGGCACTTTAGTGAAGGAAAGGGGAGGACTTCCAGGGTCAGAGGAATGGTATGGGCTCCCTTGACCTCTAGTCTTGATGCTCTCCAATGTTTCCCCTACCACTCCGGCTGCTTCACCATTACTGCTACTACTACTAACACCAATCACATCAAGTTCAGCCGCAGAGTCTTCCTCATCAGTCTCACAGTCAATAGTAATATGAGGATATTGATTACCCCTTCCTACAATCCTAACGCTAACAAGCTACTGGACCTTAGTAGTAGTAGTACTAGCACTGACGGTACTGCTTGGGGATTGAAAGTGTGACTTCGGGTCCCTTGCTGTCACACTTGGTATCAATTTCTCCTCTCCTGAGTACTACAAAACTCACTAGCAGCAGGTTCAGCACTGGTGGCAGCACATCTTGCAGTAGGTACAGCAATGGTGGTTGCAGGTACAGCAATGGTGACTGTAGGAACAGCACTGGTGTCAGCAGGGGCAGTACATCTCACAGCAGGTACAGCACTAGTGGCAGCAGGGGCAGCAAATCTGGCAGCATGTACAGCAATGGTGGTTGCAGGTACAGCACTAATGACAGCAGGGGCAGCACATCTGGCAGCAGGTACAGCATTAGTGACAGCAGGGGCAGCACAACTGGCAGCAGGTACAGCAATGGTGGCTGCAGGTACAGCAGTGGTGGCACTGGCAGCAGGGGCAGCACGTCTTTCAGCAGGCACAGGCAGCTGACCTGTCCTTTTCTCACTAATACTACCTTGTTCTCTCTTTTTGCTGCTCATAGTGATAGCAGTCACTATGAGCTTCTCCTGCCTCAGTTTTCACAACAAATAACAGCAGAACAGCACAGCATGTCTACCTCGCTCTGTAGCTGCTTCTTTTGTATCTGACTTCCACAAATATGTCACGTTTTTATAGCAAAAACACGAAAACAACGTAATTATCAATGGGCGGAAACTTTCTAGCCACTAAAAAATTAGAAATTTTACTCACTGTTTGAAAAGCAGAATTTCTCGTGAAAAAGTGGACAATAACGTGGTTTTCACTGAATTTCTCGTGGGAACATAGCTTTTGCCCCATCCCTACTTTTTAGTACATCAGCTTCACCGAGTAAATAATACAACTTAATTAAAACAATTTTCTATGCTGCTGCAATAATGCAAAATTCTTCATAAGTTGCTTTTAGAAGAATAACATTTCCCCATCGTAGACAAAGATGTATTCCTACAAACTAAAATTCTATATCTCTAAAAATGTAAAAAAAAAAAAAATACATACCTGGTGCTTGTTTATACTACTAGGACTATAACATTACTATGTGTTTTAATCCCTTGGATGCAAAATAAATCTGCAATGCATTTAAAATACAGTGAATATTTCACTAACAACCAAAGTATTCAAAGTAAATAAGAAAAACAAATTCTGGAACCTCAGGGTCATAGGTACTAGTCCCTGGCAGTGTCAGAAATCTGCCAACTCGCACTGGACCAACATGGCAGATTACAGATCATCCTGAAGTGGACCGATAATGGCTGCAGCTTAAATATAAATGTTCATATACACCGCAATAACCCTTTGAATGCCAGAGGGTTGCACTACTCTTTGCTTTGTAATGTGTTGTGTACCCCTATGGCACTCAAAGCGTTAAATGAAGCACCATACAATTCTCACAGTCTTTCCTTTTTATACAAGCAGTTTACAGTGGACTATCTTCAGTGTAAATTGGTACTAAGCTTCCAAAGTAATAACAAATCCATTCCAGAACCCATTTTTATCACAATGAATTGTATTAGTACTTCCCTCCTCTTGAGGCTGATACACTAAACAGCTGGAAGAATTCTAGAACAAATGAATGGCACATAATAGACAAATATAAAAAGCTTTTACCTCCTTGAATGCTACAGAAGTCTCCAAAGCATTGAGGACCACTGTGGCATTCACGTGGTTAAAAGATCCATTTACATCATTGGGAATTAGTGGAATTTTATGTCACCTATGATACAACTGGTTTTCTCTAAAAGTATTGACAGTTCCTATTAGTACATCCTTTTCTCAACTGATACTTCCCCTTTAACCATTTTAGAGCTTCTACCAACAGTTCCTTGGTTTTGAGGATGTTGTAAATAGAATGTGATTTCTTTATTTGGTATTGTGGCATCATGACCCATGTACAGAAAAAAGCAGCAATGATGTATTCCGTGCAGTATTCTAATAGCAGCACTTGATAATCGCTTGACTTCTAAGGCATATTTTTTTTTTATATTTTCTTAACTCAAAGGATATATATTAAAGCCATAAGTGAAGATTGTCATGCTTTTTATTCAGAAATATGAAAGGACCCTTAATTAAAACAAGGTTTGGTGGAAGGCTGCGATATGAAAGATATAGAACAATATGGTTCCATTTATAGCAGACTCGAACCTGTAAATCAAAGATGAAAGATTTCACTCAGTTAGGATTATATAATTCTCTTTTGTTATATATTCAGACTGTTTTGTGCCTGCATTTGGGTTTGTTTAGGATCAGCATTCAATTTTAAAACGACTTTTATTACTTGCACGGAAAGAAGTGCTGATACAGAGCTGAAATTTTTAGAAATACGAAACCTTTATTGGCTGTGGATTAACGAAAGGGGAAGTATTTCTGTATTATATACAGTTGTCTTTTAATTTGGCATGGTAGTCTTAAAAATAATGCAACTAATAGTGTCACTGAGAAATCAGTCTAGGCTGCGGTGGCCAACCTGTGGCTCTCCAACTTTGTTTAATTACAATTTTCATCCTCACTGATGGCTATCAGTGAATGGTGGTAATAGTTGTAGTTCAAAATGGAAACACAGTTGCCCACCCTTGGTCTAGACCTGAGAATGATAGACTGAGACTTTCTCTAAATCAAGCTGGTTTACATAGAATATACATTTTCAAGTATTATTTCTCAGCAGTTTACATATACAAAGCTAGATGCACAAAGGTAATGGAGCAATTCTGGGACTATCCAACTGTACAGTAAGGAACATATTAAAAGTACATTGAGTAGAATGGGGCCTTTAACCAATTGTGTTGCGTACCTACCTGGCACTCAAATAGTTAACATCTTGAATGCTAGATATATATTCAATGAATTCCTTCCCAAATTATTGGCAACCTCTCTGGCATTCAAGGCGTTATAAGTCCCATTTAAATTAATGGACATTTTTACTTGTTTTCTATAGTACATTAGTATATTATCTTTGTTAATGTGGCTCTCAGATCACACACAAACATATTACTTTACGATACATTTAGTTTACATAGACTTCAAATCTTCCTATTTATTCTACTAGTCATTTTTTTCATAAAATAAATTATTTTTAATCCTTTGCGTGCCAAAGTGGTATGGAATGCATTGCTTTGCAATTCATTCTGTACCACTCTGTCACTCAAAGGATTAAGAAATCAACTATGTGTTGGTGGCATAGTGTGGCACTTTATGCTAATTTCAGACACAGTATACCAGTAAGTTATGTTCCAGGCTAAACTTTCCACTCACTTTGCTGTTAGAAATGTCCCAATATATGGGTTCTGCCTAGACTCATTCATAGCACAGTGCGTGGTAATATTGGTAAAGCAATAAACTATTTAGCATAAAGTGCCAGACTTTGCCACAAACAAATAACAGTTCTTTAAAATTACTTAATTTTAAAATTAATTAACCTGGAAGTTAGGTCCACTTTAAGGCCTATAATGAAAAGGGAGTTTAGTAAATATCTCAAAAATAAATGCCATGTAAGATACTTGTATAAAAAGAGAACTGTGTGTTACAGTTTCTGTGTTAATTGCTCCAAGAGCAAGATACACAGGGGTGGTCAAATTCATTGCAAATTATACATAATTCATATAGTCATATGTGTATTTCTGTATTCAAACTATGTATCTGTTATTTCAGTTATGTGCTTTATTGAGTCTCCAAATATATGTTGTTGTTAAGCATATTTTTCTTGCCAATTTAAAGATCAAAAGTCCATATGTACAAAATCAAACATAAAGCAGTGTTCCCTTTAAGATGAGCACAGCTGAGCTACACAGATCTGAAAGCATTAAAGTGATAGTAATACTTAGCATTCAATAGATTTAGTTCTGTAGATAATTAATAAACTTAATAAATTAATTAGAAATACTTAATTTGAACGGTCTACACCATGTGCTTGCAAACCAGGCACACATTGTAGACCGTTCAAATTGAAGTATTTCTTTGTAACTACCGCGATCAAGGCTCTTCTGAAGAGCCGCAGAACAGTCTATAGACTGCGATCTCCGTCTTTAACTTTGAAAGCTAATGTCAGCACAAGGGGAGGGAAGGGGGAACTTTGCAGACTGATATCTCTCGAACCATAAATGTTTGGGAGATCAGAAATGGTGCAATTAATTTATTTTTTAAGTATCTACAGAACTAAATCTATTGAATATTGAGTATTACAATCACTTTTAAGAGGAGTTTTTATGCAGGACTGAACCAGAATAACAGATGTATCATGCAGCCCTGTATTCTTTGTTCTCTTAACAATTTCGGTGCTGAGTTGCTCACTTTAGAGGGAACACTGGCCAAAAGTAGAGCTAATTTGGTGCAAACCAACTGCACCCTAGGGAACACATAAAAATCCCAATTGATGTAGAAGGGGTTTAACTATTAGCATGCCCGAGGGTGACCAATGCAAGCATCGCAATGTATTGGACACCCCTCTGACACTCAAGAAATGAAGCTGTTTAGAAGTGAACTGATGAACTCTCCATCATTAAAGGGATAGTAATACCTTGAAAAAAATGCAGCTATGATTGATTCTCCTATAAAGAGGGTCATGTAACTCCTTATTTCAATATTTTCTGTGTTGTAGTTAATTAAATGGTGAAGGATCATCATCCTGCCCCTTTTACATCCTGTTAGCCGCCTACCCCTAGATGTGGGACCAGACAGCACACAGCAAGGGGCAATCTTCATACACACAGTATAAGGAAGTCTGCCCCTCTTGATGAAGGAGGGCAGGATTTTCCTTATGCTCAGTGAAGATTGTACCTCGCTGCACTCCATCCAGACAGCTGAAAGAGACAGTGTGATGTGAGTAAAAGGAGAGGGAGGGGATCCTTAAACATTGAATTAATTTTTAACTACAACACAGAAAATATTGAAATACAGAGTTACATGACCTTTTTATAGGAGGATCAATCGGAGATATATATTTTTTTCAGATATTACTCTCCATTTAAAAGGCCCAAATTAATGATTTTTTTTAAATTGATTCCCTATGGTGTGACTGACTTAACCCAACATTTCTGCACTTTTGTTTCTGTACTTATGGCCCCTTAGGATTACTGATTGTTACCAAACATCTCTCCTGGCACCTAGACATGATCTCATTAACTACAATGCTAGATACCTTAACAATAGTTTTAGTTAGGGTGACCAACAAGTTTATATACAAAATGGTTAATATTTCCATTGTAAGCAAGATGAACATATAAAATCACAATTCATGTAAGAAGCAAATATAAGAGCAGTGATTTTGAAGTGGAAGACCTGCAAATTATTAAAATATGTATTTCCATTCAGGACTGATTATAATGGTCATTACCAATTAGGGGTTAGATTCTATCGCAGGTGCTAAATGTTAACTCCCGTTTTATCAGACATTTTCCTATTGAAGTCTATGGGGAAACCTGGAGATAAAAGCAGAGATAAAATTAGCACCCCAGGAGAGCTGATCTTAGTAGAGTATTCTCCTCTATTATGACGCTATAAGTATCAGATACGATTATAAGATAAATAAAGACACAGAACACATGCAGATTTTAGTACAATCGACTGTTAAACTTTGTATTAATTACATGTTTTCATTAATACTGTGCACTGAATATTTAAATAATTATCAGATATTCAGATTGATTACTTTCGTGTTTAGTATTATTCTAATAGATTTTTTTAGAGGAGTACTATATATTCTCATTGTTTGAAATGGAGATTTTTTTTAACACCTTCAATGCTAGAGAGGTCTCCAAAGCATTGCTTCACAATGCATTGGACACCACTCTAGCATTGAAGGGGTTAAAAATTCCCATTTAAATCAATGGGACTTTTATGGATTTTTAGATCTTTCCTGCTGTGCAGTCGGTTTTCCTCAGCATTCCACCGCTTTTCTTTTAAACATGCGGCCCATATAAATGCCTCTGGTTTTAGCAAGGTATATTTTACACATAGGGCCATATGTTCAGAGAAGAAGTGCACAGATTCTAGGGCAAACCAACTGCACTGTAAGTAAAAATGAAAACTTCCAAAAATTCTCAGTAATTTAAAGGGGGATTTTAACCCCTTGATTTCTAAAGTGGTCTCCACGACAAGTACAAGACTACATATTGCCCTTTTAAGAAACCACAACTTAAACCTCTTAAAAAAATAAGATGAGGTTAGCACTCTGAAAAAAACATCATTCTTACTTCAAGCTATAAATCTAAGGAATAAAATATTTTCCTGTATGCCATTATTATGATTATCTAGTATAGTAAAAATCTGCAGTAATTCACCAGTCTCTCTTATTTATTTCTGTGAGAAAATATTAACCCTTTGAGTGCCTCTATGGCACTCAAAGGGTTAAGGTAACTTAACAGTATAATGATTTAAAAATATTTGGTGTTTCATAATTAAGAAAAATAAACTAATGATAGATTTTGCTTATGTCATTTTATGACAATCGAGATATATATATGTGATACATTTAATTTATGTAGAACAATGGGAAATGCTTTTTATTATTTATTCTTATTTTTTTCTTTAATTGTAAGGTCCTCTAATGCTGTTTCTGGATATTCCAATTAATGTAACATTTCTATAATAGCAGAACTGTAAAAATGTGTTTTCACAACTTTAATTTGTCACCTTCTCAATGTGGCTAAATTCCTTATACTTTTTCATTGGAAATCTGACAATTGCCCTCCATTACAGGAATGGCTTAATCTAATTGAATCATATCGGAACACCTTGAAATGTCATGCTATAGTAACTGAAGATCTTACTAATTTTTATGATGTTTGATCCTTATGGCCTATGAAGGATATAACTTCCTCTAATGTGTCACCCTCCCAGTTGGGAGCTTAGTCTCCATGAATGTGCGATCTCTTGTGTTACTTGCAAGGCAAATTGGCTTTGTCTGTTGTAGCTGCCACCCTGGGTCCTCTTTTTTTTTTTTTCTTTTTTTTTTTATACTTTACTTATCTCCATTATTCTTATTCTCTCACTCTCTCATCTCCTTCCCTTTGGTCTTTTCTTCATATCTTCCATTTCATTTTCCGTAAGAGTATCCCATATCATAATTTGGAGTTATTGGCCCCTTCCTTCAATTTTACAGTCTGGAGTGTGTTCACACCTAGCATTCCCACTGACAACTTATAAAAGATTCATTGACAAGTTGCTTAATTACTTGTACACATTACCCGCACACAAGTACAATATGTTTTATGTTTAATATGTTCCTAACATTTGTCTATTGAACATTATGTTGTTTATAATTGTGGCTCACTACATATGCTCATGGATAATTATCTCTTGAGTTGATTGTACACTTCTGATGTTATTTCGATGTATGTATCGCATTATTTTCACAATAAAGCTTTTTTTTTTTTTTAAAGTTTTTTCACCAGACTTTTAACAATATTTTTGCATTTAACAGTTTAATTTTATGTAGTTATCATTGTGGCAATATTGTGGTCTATGTTTAGCCAGTAGTCTGAAGAAAACACTCAAAATATTAAAATTATTATTTCCCAAATTCTGTAAAATAAAGAATTTGTGTGACTTCTGAATAATCTGAGCCATTTTTTGAATTGTCAATAGACTCAAGAATTTTAACCTGATTGATAATGTTAGGATTCGTTCAAATTGATCAAACTCAAAAGTATCACACATCAAATGTACTCATATTCTTAGCTATTTTATAGGTACAGTGTAAATTAAAATGTTTTTATGAAGTTGCAAACAAAAAAGTATTTTCAGATGCTGGACAAGATCAGTCTTGATCCCAGCTTTATCTATTGCTATTACTATCACTATAAGCAGGGAAAAAAATAATCAGTGGAGGAGCTGGAAGGACCATTATGTGTCCACTGAGTCTGAGAAGGAGGAGGAAGTAACTAGCAGTCCTGAACCAATGCTGTCCAGTCCCCTTATATCACCTCAAGGGATCTTGGGAAATTTAATGGGAAGGGAGGGAGAAAAGGGTAGTACTAGTGAGAGCAGGGCAGGTCAGCTCCCTGTGCCTGCTGCAAGACGTACTGCCCCTGCTGTCAGTGCCACCATTGCTGTACCTTCAGCCACTAATGTTGTACCTGCTACCAGATGTGCTGACACTAGTGTTGTACCTGCTGCCAGTGCTGAACCTGCTGCCACCAATACATTGCCTGTTGCTAGTGTTTCTTGTAGTACTCGGGGGGGGGGGGGAGTAAATGACAAGTGTGACAGCCAGGGACCCTCTGTCACATTGCTCGTCACCTCCTCCAAGCAGCAGTGAGATGTCTGGAATAGAGCAGCATCATGTAGGGACTAGTGGTGGTGGTGGTGTTGGAGAAGCTGGGGTGGAAGAGACATTGAAGGCCTTTTTATCAGAAACTGAGAAGGAATAGGAGACAGGGATGAAGATGGGCATCACCACTACCAATCAGCTTTTGGAATTAGCGGAAATTGCAAGTGCTCTAATTTCTGAGATGAAAGGGCAGCAGGGTGCTGAGGATAAGGCTAGTGTTCCACAGACCACAGTGGACACAGTGAGAATGGGGTCAACAAGTATTGTGGGACTAGGACAGGTTCCACTTTCCAGCACCAGCAATACACCTGATCCTACTTGCAGTGCTGAATCTGAGGCAGTAGCAGCAAAATTATCAGCTGCCACAAAAAGTGAAGGGGAATGTGGAGGACAAGAAGAAAAAGGCCATTCTTCTCAACCTGTTCCCTATCCCTCCCCCCAGAAGTCATGGGTGTGGGACTATTATTTTCTTCCGGCAGGCACAGTGCAGTCATCATCAACAATGGTGCTGTGCAAAATATGTGACAAGTTAGTGAGAAGGGGAAAGGAGGGAACACACCTTGGCACAACCTCCCTGATAACGCACATGAAACACAGACACCATGATATTTATATCAAACATGTTAAAGCCAAACACCCATTGCAGAAACCTAGCACCGTTGTTACTGTACCTCCTGACTTTCCAGAAGGGTGGAGATCAAAGAGGATGAAGAACAAAGAAACCCAGAAAGACACTGGAAGTTACATGATGAGCTAAACAACTAGCTCACCATCAACATCACCTTTTTCCTCTAGGGTAACAAGTACATTTCCTGTCAATCCACCTCGTTCATCGTTACCTCTCCCACCAAATGATAGACACTCTTTTGATGTTAGGAGATGACAGTTCGTCTCTACTAGTGTTGAGCGAGCGTGCTCGGCCGATGCTCGGATCGGCTCGAGCATCGCTCTGCTCGGCACATGGCGGTACTCGTCGAGTACCGCCATGTGCTCGCCCGCCATGTTCGGGTGGCGGGGATCTGTGCCGGAAGAGGCACAGATCCGAAGACGCTCCGCTGGACCACCAGGGACTGGAGGTACGGGGGCATTGCGGAGATGAAGGGGGCATTGCGGAGATGAAGGGGGACATTGTGGAAGAGGTGCATAGACTCTATGCCCCTCTTCCATAATGTCCCCCTTCATCTCCGCTATGCCGTCTTCCACAATGTCCCCCTTCATCTCCGCTATGCCCCTCTTCCACAATGTGCCCCTTCATCTCCGCTATGCCCCTCTTCCACAATGTCCCCCTTCATCTCCTCTATGGCATAGAGGAGATGAAGGGGGACATTGTGGAAGAGGGGCATAGCGGAGATGAAGGGGCACATTGTGGAAGAGGGGCATAGCGGAGATGAAGGGGGACATTGTGGAAGACGGGCATAGCGGAGATGAAGGGGGCATAGCGGAGATGAAGGGGGACATTGCGGAGATGAAGGGGGCATTTGGAGATGAAGGGGGCATAGCGGAGATGAAGGGGGGCATTGACCAGGCACCCTCCCCTCATCAGAGCAGGGGGTGCCTGGTGTAATGCTCGTGTCGCCCCATGCATTTCAATGGGGCTCGGGTGCTCGGCCGAGCACTCGAGCCTCAGGGGGTGCTCGGTCAGAGCACCCGAGCATCGGGGTGCTCGCTCAACACTAGTCTCTACCCATTGCACACTGTGTGGTGCACTGACCACACATGCCAGTGTATTGGAGGAGAATCAGGCCATCAAGTGGCATCTGAGGAGATTCCATCCTGCAGAATATGCTAAGATGGAGGCAGGGAGGGTTCATAATTACTATTAAACTGTCAGCAAATTGTCATGTGTCCTTAGCGGGGTCTGGACAAGGGGTACAACGACAGTGGCAGTACTTGTTTTCGGGTGTCATGATGTTTGGATACTGTTGTGCTCCCAGATATTATTTACCACACACACTGTGCACATTGCAGTTCCTGATGGAAGCCACAGTTCATGTTCTCAAGGGAATATATATATATATATATATATATATATATATATATATATATAAAACAACACACCCATGATGATTTTGGAAGAGGGGCAGGTGGAGAAGATTTAATGGTCAACTTGTTATTTTCTCCACATATACTGGGGGCTACTTATTCTTCTGTTACTGCCTCAGACTCATCACTGGAGCCAATCGTGAGAAGTGGAACCTTCATCATCCATCTTCCATGTTACAGCTATTGTTGATCCCATTCCCTTTCAGTTGCCTAATCATCCTGCTGCTTAAACAACTCAGCAGCAGCAGTACAAACAGCAGTTCCAACTCAGGACTCAGGGGGACATTTGACAATTGCCAGTGGCTACTAGCCAACATGACCTGCTGGCACTAGGCTAATAGGGCATTTTATTTTTTTCTCAGGGCTTGTGCTTTGAAATATAAAAAATAAATAAATTGAAAAAACTTAGTCCGACAAATAAATACCAATTTTTTTTTGGGGGGGGGTTGTTTCTAACAAGCCTAAGTCCTACAAATCAGTGTTTCCTTAGGGCTTGTGTCAAACAAGCTTAAGTCATACAAATCAATGTTTCCTCAGGACTTGGTCCTCTAACAACAAATCTCACAAATCATCCTCTACGAAAAACTCTATCAAGTCAAGTATCAGTCCACCCCAGTTACAGCTTATGTCAAGGGGTTCCTGTCTCTATAACTTTAAATACAAATTTCATATTTGATTTTGTTATTAACTGTCCCCCCAATAGCCATCAAGAAACCCCACCAAAACAAATTCCCTGTTCAAATGATTCATTCATTCACCAACACAGGCACCCTCCTCAGACCCCTTTATACCATGTCTTATGGTTTTTATTTTAATTTATTTAGTATTTCTTTTTATTAAGTGCCCCCCAATCCCAGTAAACAACCCACCCAAAAAATCATCCCCTGTTCAACTGATTCTTTCCCCACACCCCACCAACACAGTCACCCTAATTCCCCTTTTATACTGTGCGTTTGGAAAATAAAATATTATTTGTAATGTGTCGTGTGTAACTTCTATGTTCCCATTGATTTCAATGGACGAGAAAAGCGGAAAAAAGCAGAAAATCATCACTTTTTTCTGGACATTTTTCGCCAAGCGGAAAGTGCCATTATTCGCCTATATAAGTTTGAGGTGGAAATTTTCACCCATCCCTACTATTATTAGCAAACCCTGTAATGATTTCAAATATGTATACACCGTTTAATTGTGATGGAAGGAAACGTTTCCAAACTACTTCAGTGTCAACTCTTGCTGCAAATATCTTTCATACTCAGTGGGTTACTGGGGAACTTTACATTATAAAAGTATATACTAGGAAATTGATAGATAGATAGATAGATAGATAGATAGATAGATAGATAGATAATCAAACATACAGACTATAACAGAGATCAAGTGAAAATAACAAGAATATAGATATACTGGACTGCTATATGAAGGACAATTGAACAGGTTATTCTTCTAAATTTAGAGGTACTTATTTATAGGTCAGTGATTTCCATAGTTAGTCCTCAGGATACTCCATCAGGTTTTCAGGATACCCCTGCATGGTCACATGTGGGTAATCAGTGTCTCAGTCATTGTGGTTGATCTGCCAGAGATTAATCATGGATATCCTTAAAGTGGAACTATCACCTTAGCTCAAATTTAGTTAGTTCTACAAATAATTAAAATCTTCTTATATATTATTCTAGCCATAATTATGTAAAATGAATCATGTTTGAAAAATTAATCTTTGTATTTGGGAGGCACAGTGTTGCATTTTATACTAATTTCCAGCACAATATGCTTATTAGTTTTGTTTACGGCCAAACCACTTGCCGTGCTTTAGAATTGCCCCAAGTGTGTGGGCTCTTCCTGGATTCATTCATAGAGGTGTGAGGTAGTACTGGCCCATCCAAGAAACAAACTAACATAAAGTGCTATACTTTGCCACAACAAATAAAGATACATATTTATTTTCAAACAATGGGCTAGTACAGAAGTATTGCCAGTTTTTTTTTTGTTCTCTTTAAAATTAACTAAACTGATATTGGATTGACAGATCCACTTTAAAACCTAACTCCTTGGTGTGCCTCAAAGACTAGAGCTGAGAATCACTGTGCTAGGCTACAGCTAATCTTTAACAGTGGTTACATGAATTAAGACTTTGAACTAAAATAATGGGAATGTGTTACCAGCCAAAATCTATTTTAATAACACATATCTATTTTATTAAAGCAAGGTTTGGTATTGATGGCTGCATGTTGTATGAGTGCATAGAAGTAACTTCTGTATTTGTTTTGTCATAGAGATACATGTGCACATCTGCCAATATCTTTGTTCACAGGGCAGTATTCTGATAATTGTCATCAAATGTGGAGCCTCTTTGCACGTTCTTATATAACCAATCATTCCTACTCAAAAGGAATCTAATATATTAATATGTTATTGCTCTGAATAGGTCTGATCTCAATGTGAATAAAATGTATTTATTAGAAACAGATTTGTCCATTGCACATTTCTGTTGGATGTAAAACTAATTATACTTTCACTTTTTAAGGTTAAGCTGGAATGCCAACGATGTCTTTTTGGTGATGCTGCTGAGGACCAAGTGTTTTATGATTAAAAAAAAAGTTGCATTTATTTTTTTTTGTCTGTGATAACGCTTATTTATTTCAATGTAACATAAATAATAATAAATGGTATTTATTTCAATGTAACATATTCTACTGCACAGTTATAGAAGATTGCTAAGCCATAAAGGGGCTGTGTCTCCTAGCACACATGGATGTACAGTAAGCTAGCATGTTAAGGGGAGAAAATAAATCAGAACTATGTTTTTTTTTTATTTTTTTCTGGATTATCTTATTCATGAAGAAAAAAAAAAAGAATCACGCCCATGGTGGTCAATCAGCTCTGTCACATGGCTGACATTCTCCAGGTTTACCACATTTTTTCATCTGGCACTGGTATCACAACAGCCAATTTTGATCCTCATATTGGTATTACATGTTAACCCCTTACATACCAGAAACTTCTCCAAAACATTGCAAACCTGTGCACTGGTGATGAACAATCTAGCATCCATGGAGTTAAAAACTATATTTGTGGTATATATGGTTAATAATACATTTTTCATCAAGCTGAACTTATTTTAGTAATTCTAACAGCATGTCCTTATATAAATCAATTGATAATCATAAGGAATATTATAAAAAAAGTAATAAATGTATTAAAATCAAAGTAGGGTATTTTTCTGCTTATAAGACTTACTTCCTTTCCTTGATAAAACATCTTTTAATGTGTTGAAAATCCAAGAATTCCAGTAAGTACAATGATTATTTCATATACATGCACTCAATAACCGGAGGAGATATAAGAGAATGTAAAACTGACAGTAGAGAAGACGAGCCAAAGTTAACCACCATCATGTGTCATACTTCCTCTTATACAGTTGTATTTCAACTAATTCAGCTTAAAAAAATAAGTACAGTATCATGTCAATGACTGCAAAATGTTTATTTATACTATATTTCTTCTGAAGATCTGGGCTAATGTGTCCCTCAAGATTTACTTGGACTTTTCCACCGCAGGCTTCGTAAGCTGTTAAACTATGGATACCATAATTTCCCACAATGTATAATCATGTTCTTCTCTCTGGGGAAGAGAGTGCAAAATACTCTTGTAACATATAAGGTTATTCAAATCTCTTCTTTTGTTTCAGTTTGTATTGTACATTCAGCACATTTAACCCTTTGAGTGCAACACAATGTGTTTGATATCTCTCTGGCACTCAAAGAGTCTAAATATATAGGATTGTATAGGCAAATCAAAGAGGATTAATTCTGAGGTCTCTAGAGAGGTCTCTAACTCAATGCAAAGTATTCAATGGGTTAATATGACAACAAACTTACTTTTAGACTTTACATGTTCTGTACGTTCAGAACATATATATATATAATTGCTTATACATTTTCTTAAATCTTCATCTATGTTTACACTTTTATGTTCCTGATGCTGCTGAGCTGTGTCAGAGACAGCTTTCTGTCAAGCACTGTGAAAGCAGGGAAAATGTTACAATATAACACTATTCCTGTAGCAGAGAAGCCCCCAGTCATGCAGAACACTCATTGCTGGAGGGATTGTGTTATAGTGTATAACTATCCTTGCTTTTGTATCCCTTGACAGGAAGCTCTCTTGAAGTAGAAATAAGGATGCTTACTGTAAGTAACATAAAAGTATGAAAATAAATTGATGAAGATGAAAAAAGTATATGCAAATTGACTTTACATATCTGTCTCTTTAAAAGCCCAATTTAAATCAATAGGAATTTCAGGAATTAATGTTTACTATGCTGCAGCAGTTTTGCTCCAGTATTGCTCCTTTTTTGTTTTGTGCATACAGCCCATTAGATCTTGTTTATTAATATTTGATATGCATTAACATTAGTAAACATTTGTTATTAAGAACAGCAGCATATATTGCAGGACATTTCCTGTTGCCTAAAACAAATGCAATTTCACTGCTGGGAGATGCTTTCTTTCAACTTTATTACAGTTTAAACAGTTTTTTTTAATTAATGGTGCCACACAGTGTCCAGACGGTTCCCTTCTTGTTATCCAGGGGCTTGATTTTATTAGGATCAGTAGTAAAACAAAACTAACGTTGCTAGTTTTAAGTCACAGTTTCGTAATCTATTACCTGTGCTGTGACAAACTACTGACTGTTAAAAAAGCACAACGGGCACAAAATTAGTGCCCACTGAAAACAATGAAACAGCATATAAATTTGCTATTGAGTTATATGCATTGGCTGGTAATACGTGTTCAGGGCATTTTTTTTTTCATTATTTTAGTACCTAACAAACCTAGATCTCAATTAAATAAGGTACTGTAAAACAGTCATTAAGAAGAAAACCAATACTGATCGATAACCATACCTGTGTTCCACAGCTATTCAATAACCCTTCTACCAGAGTGAACAAAGAGCGTAGGCCACACAAATACACATAACCTGAAAACGTGAGTTGTATCTTTTTTTTCTTCACCGTGCCTTGGTTTAGTTATCTAAATAATGCAAGAAAACCCAGGTTCAAAGGAAAGTAACTACAGCTCAACATTCGTAGGCGATGCTAAACATTATCAAAACAAGTTCAAAAACCCCACTAATCACCACACAGCAAAGTATCAACTTCATTCAAATAACTGACACACTGCCAGTGTTTGTATGTTCAGGAGTGGAGAATAGAGACAGCAAGAGAGAGACAGGAGCAGACATTGGAGAGAGTTAGAGTTGGAGTAGAGAGCAAGTGGAGAGAAGTGAATACAAAAACCACATAAGACACTTTGGCGTTTATTGCACACATTGCATCCACAGACACACAGATGCACCTTTTGTTTTTAGACACAAAATACATTTTATATTTTTATTTTATACAACATGATTGAGTGAGTGTAAGGGAATGGCAATGACTGAATTTAAACACAAAACATAGTTTAAAAGGGGGTCTAAGGGTGCCTGGTGGAGTCTGGGGAAAGAATCAGTTGAACAGGGAATTTTTTTTGGGGGGTGGGGTTTGTTGACCGGGATTTGGGGGACAGTTAATAAAAATAAATAAATAAAATAAAAAAGAATAAAATATAAACCTGGGATGTAACTTGACAGAGACCCATCTGACGTATGTTGTAACTTGGGCAGACTGATATCTGATGTGATAGAGTATTTTGTAGAAAATTATTTGCATGACTTAGTCTTGTTGTTAGAGGCCCAAGCCCTTTGGAAGCATTGATTTTAGGACTTAAACTTGTTGTTAGAGACCCAAGCCTTGAGGAAACATTGATTTGTAGAACTTAGTCTTGTTAGGCAAAAACCTTGAGGAAACACTGAATTTTAGTACTAATAGTGACTATTATGCACTAAACCATATAATCAAGGCTCGATACAGCTGAAAGATAAAAACTAACACCATCACTCCATGTGCTAGTTAAATTAAATAATAAATAAAAAAAATATGCCTGTACCCTAATGTTAATATCTGAATATATAATTGTACAGGTATCTCAATACTATATCCAATAACCTAAATATAAGAAAAAGAGGAATGAAAAAACACAACCCCTATACAAGTTGGTTATTCCAATATATGTATTGCCTAGTAGAGATAGGTGTTGAGAGAGACAGAGGCAAAACAAAAACTTAAAGCTATGTCAGAATCGTATCAATAACCACCCTTATGGCAAAATGGTGTCAGTGTAAAACACCTACAGCCAGGTGTAGTTTCTACACCAATGCGAAGAACCCACACCCAGCAAATAATAGCACAAGCCTGGAGGTAACATTGATTTGTAGGACTGAGACTTGTTAGGCACGAGCCCTGAGGAAACATTGATTTCTAGGACTTAGACTTATTGTTAGAGGTCCAAGCCTTGAGGAAACATTGATTTGTAGAACTTAGTCTTGTTAGGCAAAAGACTTGAGGAAACATTGATTTTAGGACTTCGACTTGTTGTTAGAGGCCCAGGCCCTGAGGAACAATTGGTTTTTAGGACTTAAACTTGTTAGACACAAGCCCTGAGAAACAATTGATTTGTAGGACTTACACTTGTTTGGCACAATCCCTGAGGAAACATTGATTAGTAGTACTTTGGCCTGTTAGAGGCACAAGTCCTGTGGAACAGTGATTTGTAGGACTTAGGCTTGATAGAAACGAGCACCCTAAAATTGTTTTTATAGTCCTCTGTGGTATATTTAAAGAATAAACCCTAATAAAAAAAGTATGCCCTTCTAGCCTACTGCCAGCATTTCATGTTATGCTTGCCACTGTTCATTGGCAAATGCCACAGTGTCATTGTGACATTTGCGACTACTGTTGTTTCCTGTATGAGTTTTCATGAAAAACAGATGATTTTTCTCTTTTTTCGCAAGTTTTATCCTTTTCTCCAATGCAAAATTTTCCTCCATTTCGCCTATTCAAGCAAATGTTTTGCCTATACCAACACATTTTTCTCCTGTTCCAACACCTTTACCCTATTCCAACACATTTGTCTCCTATGTTTAATATGGTGCAACATTTCTCACCACAATATTAATTTCTTGTAAGGGTTGTAGTGGAGAAATAAGTAGCTGGAACTCAAAATTGTGAGTCCTACAGCAACATATACATTGAAAAATATGTTAGCATGCAGAATACATTTGTCCACAACACTTTCTTCCTGCTTAAGTGACACTGGCACATGTTCATGATGATGTCAAGTGATTAAAAAATAATATAATACAACCTACAATGTGGCAGATGCGTATGGTAGCGGTGGTGGAGGACTGGTGTGGTGTGATTGGTGGGACCTTAACAAACTGCATCCACCCCGGGAGGAGAGGGATCATCATCATTTATTGCACATGCTGCAGCAACCATTGCCACAGTCAGTTTTGTACTACCCATGTCTCTGCACTGCTCCACCTTTCCCCCTTCCGCTTATGCATTTGCTAGACATTACTCAGCTACTGTATGTTTTTACTCTCTACAGTGCACAACTGATGGAGTGTGATGTCTTGTCTTGGCCTTCAACAAAATTCTCAATGTCGTCTGCTGTCTATCAAGTCTGCCTCAGTCACAGGGCTCTCAGTCAGCTGTCTAATATATTTATTTGTTTAAATATTAAAATTTTTTATTTATTTTGTTTTATTTATGTATTTATTTTTAACCCCTTAACGACCCATTACGTACATGTACGTCACTAGATGGATGTCCCTAAAGGACCATACATGTATGTCATGGAATTCTGGGCTCCTCGTGCGGCTGCACGCTGTTCGGGGAGTCCGGAATCGGATGAGAAAAAAAAATGCTTCGTGGTCCTTAAGTGAAGGCTGCATGTGTGCACGGACGGTTCTTAAGGGGTTAAGTTGCCCGCCATATCTTCTAACTTAAAAACAAAATCAACAACTTTTTTTCCCAGACTTCCCCAGCACAAAGACAATAAAAGCAAAATCAACAAGCAATTCATACCCCAGCTGCCTGTGTCTTGCCAGTCACGCCAAATTTTGGGGCATTTTGGGTCAACCTCCATCCTCCCTTCTTCTCCCCCATTGTGTTCCCAAACTCCCCTACTACAGAAAACAAATGTCCTACCTAAATGACTCTCTAAACTAAGCTTCAATTCCCCTTTATTTGCCTGTCTTCTCTAGTTCAAAAACATGCTGCTCTCTCCTCTAACAAACACAGAATGGCATGCTGGGAGAACCTGACACCCTTTTATTTGGCTGTAGAAAAGTGTAGTGTGATGGAGAAAATGTTTCTACCCATTGATTTCAATGCAATGAGTTAGGTGGAAAAAGAGGGAAAAAGCAGGAAAAACTGCACTTTATACGGGAAAATTTTCTCCAATAGTAAAGTGAAAATTTTCAACGATTTCAGTTTGAGGTGAACATTTTCTTCCATCCCTAATAATGAGGAATCCTCCCTGCTACCAGCTTAGTGTATTATGTGGTATGGAATCTCCTCAGATGCTTCTTGATTCCATGTCTGTGATTATACTCCACCATATTGCCATGTATGGAAAGAGCACCACACAATGCACAATGGGTGTACATGAACTGCCACATCCTTGCACCAACAGAATTTCTATCAGCTGCTGGGGAGGTAACAATGACAGAGGTGGATCACCAGAAGACTTTGCTACACATCTTCCTGTGCCCAGATCCTAGAACAAGAAGCTTATGGTGAGCCAGGTGTTTCACTCTTCATAGAACTATCATGCTCTGGCTCAGTTTCTCTATTCTTCTTCCTCTTCAATTTCCACCTCGACTCTTGGTGCCCTTGGGGAGAGGCAGGGGGTACAGCAACAGTGGATCCAGATTTCCTTTGTGGGGGTTTGGCTTTAACATGATTCACATAAATGTCATGCTGTCTGTATTTCATGTGTGGGGCAGGGGATGATGCTGCTGTTGTTGCCTTAGAATCAGCACTAGAATTATGACCAGGATTATTGGTGGCAAATGGAACCTGTCCTAGTTCCACATCACTACTGCTGGACCCCATTCTGACTGTATACAATGTGTCACATTAGCCTACTCATCATCACCCTGCTGCCCTTGCAACTCAGCAGTAGCATGAAATACAGCAGCAGAAAACTCCACAATCTTACTGCTGGTAGTGGTGGTGATACTCATTGCCATTTTCAGATCTGTCTCCCATTCCTTCTCTCTTTCTCTTAAAGAGGCCATTAATGTCTCTTCTACCTCAGCTGCTTCACCATCACCCTTATCACTACCACCACCACTTGTCCCTCCTTGCTGCTGCTGGCAGCACTAGCAGCAGGCACAGACAGCTGATCTGTGCTGATAGTAATACTGCTAGCCAGTTCTGCCTTCCTCAGCATCAGGTCCCAGAGAACCAATGCCAGAGGAAAGGGAATCACAGGGTCAGGGCGGATGTTGTGGTCTCACTTTACCACCGGTCTGACTGCTCGGCATCACTTACCCTTCCACCTCAGAATTAGGATCTACAGCGGTCATGCTAGTCCCACCAACAGCTGCTTCACTATCATCACCATCATCTTCTCCTCCCTAACCTCAAACACTTTCTAGTTGTTGTGTAGTAGTAGTGGGACTACTTGGGGATGCCATGTGTGACTTAGGGTCCCTTGCTGTCACACTTGCCATCTTCTCCTTCCCCTGAATATCTGAAGGCACACTGTCAACAGTAGCAGCAGGTACAGGTAACTGACCTGTCCTGCTCACACTGCTTCATGTTCATTTGCTGATTTGCTCACAAATTTTCCTCAGATCCCAAGGGACAATGTTTGGGGACTGTGACTCATTGGGTCTGGTAAATCAGAGCTCCCAGACGCTCCTATGCTGGTGGTGGTAACTTTTTCTAACTCATTGGATGCATCATGAGACTTCCAGAGCCTCATCCACTTAGCCAACAGTCCTTATTTCGCTATATAAATCAGTACAAAATCACCTAGCACCCTCTCTCTACCTGCTTAATTTTGTGCTTCACTTCCTGGAAACGTCATGCTTTTGGTGAGAAAACACAAAGTATGCATAACTAAATGGGTGGTAACTTTGTAGCCATTGAAAAAATGGCAAAAGCATTTTAGCAGTAGGAGAAAAAGGCAAAAATGTAAGGTGTTTGTTTAAGGTGGATTTTCAAGCAAAAAAGCAGACAACCAAGTTTTTTTGTGGATTATTTTTCCCAGGAACACAACAGGACCTTTTGCCAGCCCCTAATGAGGAGCACTATAGAGGAGGGGAGGCAGCATTTCCCCAATGTAACTTGGACATCCCTCTGTTTCTTGATGGGTCATGCTATGGATGCCTGTAGGAAGAAATTACAGGAGTTAAAGATGTACCAGTGCTTGTAGGGGGATAGGTCCTATCCCTGATCTGGCAATTTCATAATTTACTTATGGAATACCAGTTGTCAGTTGAAATAGGGTATCCTGGAATGATCCATTGCATGCCATCTGTATCTGCTCATTAGAATGAAGGCTATGTAGTTGTGATGTTAAAGCAGGCATGTTCCAGAGTGGAGGGTTAGGTGGATACAAGTAATCGATGGACAGCCAGGATGTGAATTCACTTCACTGACAGTCAGAAATAGGGTAGCAGTTCAAGCAGGAGCCAAGTATCCTGTGGAGTGAAACATATCATAAGGTTTTATACAAATGTATTTCCACACATTCCCCATACAGAATCACGGTGATACTCGCATCATGTTTGAATCAGGCATTGTACTCACAAGTAAAGAAGTCCCAGATAAGCCTGTCCTGTATCTTTGCCCCTCTCAAGGTCTTCTCATTCTGTGGCATCCCCAATAAACGTGTGTCCTTTGCAATGTTATATAGTATGGAACATGCAAGGATTATATAACACACTTTAGGGGGGCACATGGTAGAGCTCCACCAGATTTTTCCAGACACCTGAATCTGGTTTTCAGGAGTCCAAAGCTGTATTCAATTGTATTCCTCAACCTCACATGAGCATCATTGCACTTGTGCTGTGCTGGTGTTTGTGGATTAGCACCTGGTGTCAGTAGCCATGGTTTTCAACCATGTCCTGCATCCTCTGTGGAATAGAAGTCACATTGTGACACATGTACCACATGCTTATGTTGATGATTTTGTGTAATGGGGACATATTTATTGTGTATAATGACTATGTTAAGCTACTGAATTCTTTTATCATGTGAGTGCCTCTGTCTATGTTACCTGATGTGATATGTAAATTGGTCACTCACCCAACAGCCATCCTCCTGTATAGGTCACATTCTCAAAATCACGGTAGATGAAGGAGAACCTGAGGATGTAGGAGTCATGACAACTGCCAGGATATTAAGCACATATATGTGATATGAATGCTCTCATCAAACACAATCTGAATGCTGATGAAGGGGAAATGCTTCCTGATGATGAACAGATATCCCTCATGTGAAGGAGCTTGTAGGCACACATGTGCAGTCACTGACCCCCATCCCTCTGGGTATGCCAACCCTTCTGTAGAACTCCTGCTTAACCCATGCCTGCTACATCTGGGTGGAGGGGAAGTGAATGTACCTCCTGGTCTTCCTCTTCAGGGCTGTCAACAACTCCTCACCCAACACCCTGGAACATGTAGCCTGGGACATGCCAGATACATATCCCTCAGTGAACTAGAATGATCCAGATGCCATTAAATGGAAGGCATACAGCAGCTTCTCCATGAAGGAGAGGGCATGATTGGTGTTGGCTATAGGGTCAAGGTAATCTTTGATCACCTCATAGAGGTCGATGATGGTCAGTGAAGTCAACCTGTAACAGTGGCTGTCCATAACCTTTTTGAAGAGATTGAAACTTGACCAGTATATTCTATGCCTTGGTGGCCATCTTGCATCCTAGAGATGCTCCTCTGGCAGCTATGGCTGGGGGACATCTGGTTCAAGCAGCTCAGATGCTACTGCCTTGCCAGTTCCTTCACCTGGAGATGGCATTCTGGGTGGTTCATCAAAAGAAGCATCCAAATGTCCAACAGTCGGCACATGTTCATGTGTGTTTGGGAAATCCTGGGGCTCCTCATCTGATGCCTTTCACAGGTATTGCATTGGAAACATGATCCTAGGAAGAGCTGTCTGAGCGGGCTCACTGTATATTTGCCACTTTCACAGGATGATGGGAGTCCCTTTAAGGCAGGGGTGAGCCAGAAGCGATCAGCAGGTAACAACGGAGCAATAGGAATGAGGGGCTTGTCCGATAGAGTGCATGTGGTATGGATGTTGTTGTTTGAGTGTGTTTGGAATGCTTCACCTGTCAACTGCAGATGTGACATTGTCCAGTATGGTTGATGATGCCGGTGCATCTTTGTTGATTTGGGATTGGCAAGTGTGCATAATATCTTGGCTAGAAATTACATATTGATATCTCTTAACCCAAGGTGGGCTAGGGGAGCATGCAACAGATTGGTTCATGTTGATTTGCACATCCCTTGTTACTCAGTGGGTTCATGGGTTCATGTACTTTGTCCAGGACTTGTAAAGATGGAATGCAAATTTCAGTGGTGCTTCTTTGCGATTTCAGGGGTTATTTTTGCATTTTTTGTCATTGTGATATATCATAACTGTTGTGTGAGATGTTTCTTCTCTGCTTTCTGATGTTTTTTGCAGGTTTTAAGTGTTCTATGCCTGAGATTTTTAGGTGCAATACTAACGTCACAAAATATATCCCTTTAACATGCATTACCACTTGCTGCACACAACTGAATGGCACATGGCTTGAGCTGTTCCATTGATCTCAATGGGTGAAATATTACTGTTATTTTTGCAGTAAGCAGTTCACAGCACGGGCAGTAGAATACCAAAATGTGCTTGCTAGAGAGGTCTCCAATCCACTGTGGGTCTCCAGTGCATTGGAGACTAAGGATGGGCAAAAGTTCTCTCAAGAAATTTTGCGAAAACCACGTTATCTGCTTTTTCGTGGGAAAATCCGCTTTAAAACTAGAGCTTAAAAGTTTTGCATCTTTAACACGTTGGCCAAAATCTCTCGCCATTTGTTCAATGGCTAGAAAGTTTCCACTCATTGATTTACATTGTTTTCACACTTTCGATATAAAAATGTGATGTTTTTGCCGAAGGCAGAAACAACAGAAGCAGATACAGAGCGAGATAGACATGCTGTGCTGTTCTGCTGTGATATTTTGCAAAAATTGAGGCAGGAGAGGCTCATAGTGACTGCTATCACTATGAGCAGGGTGAAAAATAATCAATCGAGGAGCTGGAAGGACCCTTATTTGTCCGCTGAGTCTGAGGAGGAAAGGACCACTACTGAACAAATGCTGTCCTGTCCCTCTAAATCACCCCAAAGGATCTTGGGGAATTTAATGGGAAGGGAGGGAGAAAAGGGAATGGGAAGGGAGGGGGAAAAGGGTAGTACTAGTGAGAGCAGGACAGGTCAGCTGCCTGTGCCTGCTGCTAGACTTGCTGCCTCTGCTGACACTGTTTGTTGCCCCTGTTGAAACCAGTGCGGTGTCTGCTGCCAGTGCTGAACCTTCTGCCACCAGTGTTGAAGCTGCTGCCACCAGTGCTGAAGCTCCTAGTATGTCTTGTAATACTCAGGTGGGGGGAAGGAGAAGATGATGCCAAGTGTGGCAGCAGGGGACCCTCTGTCACATTGCTCGATACCTCCTCCAAGCAGCAGTGAGATGTCTGCAACAGAGCAGCAGCACGTAGGGATTAGTGGTGGTGGTGGTGTTGGAGAAGCTGGGGTAGAAGAGACATTGATGGCCTTTTTATCAGAAACTGAGAAGGAATGGGAGACAGGGATGTGGATGGGCATCACCACCACCACTAGCAATCAGCTTTTGGAATTTGCAGAATTTGTGATTGCTCTAATTCCTGCTGCTGAGATGTAAGGACAGCAGGATGCTGAGGAGCAGGCTAGTGTACCACAGACCACAATGGACACAGTGGGAATGGGGTCATCAAGTGATGCGGGACTAGGACAGGTTCCACTTGCCAGCGCCAGCAATACTCCTGAACTCCTGATCCTAGTTGCAGTGCTAAATCTGAGGCAGTAGCAGCAACATTATCCACTACCACAGAAAGTGAAGTGGAATGTGGAGGACAAAAAGAAAGAGGCCATTCTTCTCCATGAGCCCTATCCCTCCCTCCAGAAGTCAGGGTTGTGGGATTGTTATTCTCTTCTGGCAGACACAGTGCAGTCATCATCAACAACGGTACAGTGCAAAATTTGTGACAAGTTAGTAAAAAGGGGAAAGGAGGGAACACACCTTGGCACAACCTCCCTGATAACACACATGAAACACAGACACCATGACATTTATGTCAAACATGTTAAAGCCAAACACCCATTACAGAAATCTAGCACCGTTGTTACTGTACCCCCTGACCCTCCAGAAAGGCACCAAGAGGCGAGGTGGAGATCAAAGATGAGAAAGAATAAAGAAACCCAGACAGACACTGAAAGTTCCATGATGAGCAAAACAACTAGCTCGTCTTCTTCCTCTAGGGTAAAAAGTATATCTCCTGCCAGTCCATCTGGTTCATTGTTACCTTCCCCGCCAAATGATAGCCACTCTGTTAATGTTAGGATATGGCAGTTCGTCTCCACCCATTGCACACTGTGTGGTGCACTGACCACACATTCCAGTGTGGTGGAGGAGAATCGATACCAGGTCATCAGGTGGCATCTGAGGAGATTCCATCCTGCAGAATATGCTAGGATTCTGGCAGGGAGGGTTCAACATTACTATTAAACTTTCAGCAAGTTGTCCAGTTAACTTAGAGGGGTCTGGACAAGGGGTATAGTGACAGCAACAGTACTTGGGTGTTTGGAAACAGAAGTACCCCCAGATGTTATTTACCACACATACTGTGCACCTTGTAGTTGCTGATGAGAGCCACAGTTCCTGCTATCAAGGGAAAAAAATATATTCTAAAAATAACATACCCATGATTTTGGAGGAGGAGTAGGTGGAGAAGATTTAATGGTCAACTTCTTCTTTTCTCCACATATACTGGGGACTACTTATTGTGCTGCTACTGCCTCAGGCGCATCACTGGAGCCAGTCGTGGCAAGTGGAACCTTCATCATCCATCTTTCATGTTACTGCTATTGTTGATACCATTCCCTTTCAGCTGCCTAATCATCCTGATGCTTAAACATCTTAGCAGCAGCAGTACGAACAGCAGTTGCAACTCAGGACTCAGGTGGACATTTGACAGTGGCCACTGGCCAACATGACCTGCTGGCATTAAGCCAGTAGGGCATTTTTATTTTTTTCTCAGGGCTTGCGTTTTGAAAAAACTAAATAAATAAATAAAAAACTAGTCCTACAAAAAAATAAACAATTTTTGGGGGGTTTGTTTCTAACAAGCCTAAGTCCTACAAATCAATGTTTCCTTAGGGCTTGTGCCAAACAAGCTTAAGTCCTACAAATCAATGTTTCTTCAGGGCTTGGCCTCTAATAACAAATCTAACAAGTCATGCTCTACAAAATACTCTATCAAGTCAAGTATCAGTCCACCCCAGTGGCAGCTCATGTCAGGGGGTTCCTGTCTCTATCACTTTACATACAAATGTCTTATTTTATTTTATTGATTTTTTTTATTAACTCTCCTCCCAATAGCAGTCAAGAAATCCCCCAAAACAAATTCCATGTTCAAATGATTCATTCATTCTCCAACACAGGCACCCTCCTCAGACCTCTTTATACCATGTCCTATGGTTTTTATTTTATTTTATTTTATTTAGGATTTCTTTTTTATTAAGTGCCCCCCAATGCCAGTAAACTACCCCCCAAAAAATGATCCCCTGTTCAACTGATTCTTTTCCCACACCCCACCAACACAGGCACCCTCATGACCCTTTTATACTATGCCTTTGGGAAATAAAATAATATTTGCTATGTGTTGTGTGTAACTTCTGTTTTCCCATTGATTTCAATGGAATGAGCTAGGCGAAAATAACAGAAAGAAGAGGAAAATTGGCACTTTTTGCAGGAAATTTTTCACCAAGCGGAAACTGCCATTTTTCGCTGATTTCAGTTTGAGGCAGAAATTTTCACCCATCCCTACTGGAGACCTCTCTAGCATTCAAGCAGTTAAAATGCCTAAATATTTTCTCCCCTGTAGTACAAATGGCTTGTGCCAGAACTCTCTACCTTTCTTTTGAACATATAGCCCTTAAAGGGATAGTAATATTTCACAAAAAAAAAGAAGTTCCGATTAATCTTCATAGTATTTGGGCCATGGAGAGTGTTATTTCAATACTGTCAGAGTTGAAGTTCAAGAGTAATTGAATAATATATGGTATACCCTCCAGCCTCTTTTACCTAGAGTAAGCCACCTCCCCTCAAATGTGGAATCTGGTCCTTGGACCATACAGCTCATAGCAAGGGGCAATCAAAGCATAAGGAAAATCCTGCCCTCTTAACAGGTTTTTCTGTTTTTTCCCCTTATGCTCACTGAAGATTGTCCTCTCTTAGATCCATCCAGACAGTCTTGCTGCTCTGAGCTGAGCAGTGTTACATCAGAAAAAAGAGATGGGAGGGGGATACTTTATCATTCAGTTACTCTTGAACTTGGACATTATTGAAATAACACTATGAAGATTAATCAGAGTTTTTTGTGAAACATTACTATCCCTTTTAACATGAAAGCAATGTGCAGTGATTTGCTTTGGAATGCACTGGATACCATTTTGCTACTGAAAGGATTAAAATATAGTTAAAACATTTCCATAACTAACCTGAGCTTGGATAATTGTCAACTTGCCAACATTTCAAAAAGATTTGCAGAGGTAGATTTCCCCTCGGCAGAAATATGAAAGAGCATCATAGAAAATCATAGCTATAGAAAATCATATCCATAAGCAATATAAAAGGGAAACAAACACTTCCTAATTATAACATACACACACACCTCCACTTAACCTTACTATGGCCGAAAAATTTGAATGGTCCCTATGAATTTTTCGCTTGCGCCATTGTTCAAGAGATAACATCTTCAGTCAGTCCCAGGTGTCATATCCATGGAGGCAGATATGAGAGTTGCTGGCAATTTTTCAAGATGAAGCTGGAAGACTTCATGATCCTACTTAACCCTTTAAGGACCAGAGAAGTGCACAATGCATTTTAATCAATGTGAACTTTTATTTGAAGGTGTAGGTGGTTTGCCCCAAGTTATTCTTGGAATATCAGTTTCACTGAGTGTTTTTATGCCCAGTAAAGGTAATTGTGAATTTAAAATATGAAACTGTATAGTTCTGTCTAGGAACACAAACTTGGAAAAAATGTAATACAAGCAAAGATACTATCAAAACAACCGCACCCTTCAGCACTCAAAACACCCACAAACTGGTGTGAGTGAAATTGATACAAAGCATTTTGCTGCATTAATGTCAGAATGATGCACTGTACATATTAAGTCATCTATTATTATTACATTTTATGCATTAAGCAGAGTACAGAGAGTTCTATAAACAAAATGGCAGCAATGACAAATATTCCTGCAGACAAAAATGTACAGTAGGTCGGAGAGGTCCTTAACCATAAGAGCTTTACTGAGTGATGTGTTCTCTTTGCAGTGCTTAAACTTTCACATTCCACCAAATGCTTTTAGATGTAAAAGTCTGAAAAACCATTGTTGAAAATAAAAGATTGCCATAAAAACTGTAGAGTTTTCTCTGATCATTTGACAGTTGTAAGATTGCTGTGTTGAGAAATTGAGGCCAAGAAAGTGATGCAAATCTGGGGCAAACTGACTGCACCATTGGTAACAAATAAAACTTCCCAATTGATTTAAATTGGGCTTTTTAACCACTTGAATGCTAGAAGTTTCCAACCCAATGAAAATCAATGTGTAGGAGACCTCTTTAGGATTCAAGGTGTTAAAAGCCCAATATAAATCAGTGGGGATTATTATTTGTCCTCTATGGTACAGCAGGTTTGCCCCAGAGTTTCTACAATTCTTCTTTGTACATAAGTCCCTAGGCACATGTCACAGTTCAAATAATTCACATTGAGGTCTCCAACAGAGATCTTACAGTTGAAAATAATTTTGTTTGGTTCCCTGTACTAAGGAGGGAACCAGGTTTTCTTTGACAGCCTGGTTACACTCCTGTATGAGAGCATCTTGTCACTAGTATTAGTGTTTATTAATGGTCATTGTTTTGTTGTTTGTCATCCTCCTCAACACAACACTGATCACCAAATCTTTGACTGTTAATAAACAGTAAGAATTATTTTTTCACCTGCATCAGAAGTCTAAAGAGTGCCGGGTCTTACTTGGATTCTGGAAAGTCATTGTCAATCCACTGCAGGATGAAGGCCTCCACAGCAAGTCTCAAACAATTTTGATATCTGTGTGTGCCTGTGTGTTTGTGTGTTTAGATGTCTCTATGTCTGTGTGTAATTTACAATAGAAATTTGTGTCTTAGTTTGATTAATAGTGTCCTCCACACAGCAGACATGTGCATCTATATATATACTTTAATTTTGTACATGTAATTTCTGTTGCAGTTTAATGTTGATGTTTCTGTTTACAATCTTAGAAGACTTGTGTCCCATGTGATCCATTCAGCTCTGTCAAAAGCCATTGTTTTGTCATGAAGTTACCTATAGACAGACATCAGCAGATATCAATATATGCAGGTGATTGCAGAGATAACTGATTGCTGTATAAAGCACAAAGTCCTTGACAAATTAACCTGTTAAATGAATAGCCTCATATTCATAGCATATAGTTATCTTTCGTCAAAGTAGAAAAGAGTTATAAAATGAATTGAAACAAAGACACCGAGGCTGACACACTATAGAAAAGTGACGCTGTTCAAGAGCTATCCAACTGCAACACAGGGAATAAATAAAAAAATCCCCAAATTCCCACTGATTTAAATGGGGCTTTTAGAGAATTATCCAAGACAACGTACTCAATAAGTTCAAAGCTCCTGCTAAATCAAGGACACTGTTCATTTGTTCTCTATGGTGCCTTTGTTTTGTCCCTGTACTTGTCTTTTGTATATGAGCCACAGTATGCTCAAACAAAAACCTGAGGCATTAAAGCGGATCTACCACCCAATAATAAGATAGCATCACATCATTGCCCATCTGGCGACTAGCTGCTCAGTACCGCTAGTTGTTAGAATTCTTACCAGATTAAAGAGAAATCTCTATTCTTCATGGACTGACAGCAAGACGGAGCATGGACATCTTGACCTAGTGACGTCCACGCACCTGCATTGCGATGTCAGTTCCAGACGAGACCAAATGGCTCCTAGCAACGCCTCCTAGACCCGGCTGGGACTGACAGCGCAGGCGTGTGGACGTCACTAGGGCAAGATGACAACACTCCGTCTTGCTGTCAGTGCATTCCAGTAAGAATTCTGGCGACTAGCGCTACTGAGCAGTTAGTCTCCAGATGGGCAGTGATGTAATACTATCTTATTATTGGGTGGTAGTTCCGCTTTAAACCCCTTGAATGCTAGGGCAGTATCCATCGCAGTGAGATGACATTCTCTAGCATTCAAGTGGGGGAGGTTCCCTAAGCAGTGATAAAGAGGTGATAAAGTGGAGATGACTTCTCCAGTTTATCACTTTCCCTATTCCTATGTTATTCTATGGAGCCTATGCACTAAGATTTCTTCAGCTTTGGAGATCTTAGTGCATAGGCTCTATAGAATAGCATAGGAACTGGAGAAGTGGTAAAGTTATCTCCACTTTATCACCTCTTTATCACCACTTAGTGAATCCCCCTCGGAGTTATTAATGGGAAATTAAGATTTGTTTTTTGCCCCCTATGGTATAGTTGCTTTGCCCCACATTGACTCCAGTTAACTTTTGCACATAGGACCCTTAGACTATATTACCTAGGTGCCACTTAAAGGCACATTTAGACGTACATCTTCCTTTCCTTTTCACCTTGAGATAAGTATTTTTCAAAACAATTCCTATGTATCAATACGCCCTAAACAATATCATAGCCAGCATGTACAGTATGTGTCTTCCACAGATGGCAATACAGAGGAAGAATACATGTTTCTTCTCAATTTACATGACAGACATACAGTGAGTAATACTGGTAATGTCTGGGCATTTTATCTCAGGCCTTGTCCACACTTCATGCTTTTGTTGTCCGGTTAAGAGTATCACAATCAAATCTCTGGTACCTAAAACAAAAACACTGAGGAGGAGGTTTTAAGAAAAATTGCAAAAGCATGCCTAGTGCTCACTCACACTTCACTTTACATCAGCCTTTTTGTAGTAGATCAACTCCTCTCCAACATTTTGGGGGTTATGCATTAAGGCATGATAAAGAGGTGATAAAGTGGAGATGACTTCTCCAGTGATATTACTTCTCCAGTTCCTTTGTTATTCTATGGAGGCTAGGCACTAAGATTTCTCTAACTTTGGAGATCTTAGTGCATAGGCTCCATAGAATAACATAGGAACTGGAGAAGTGATATCAATGGAGAAGTTATCTCCACGTTATCACCTCTTTATCACACCTTTTGTACATAACCCCCTTTGTCTTGCATTGAGTTAGAGACTTCTCTATCATCCAAGCTGTTCAAATACATCAACAGGGCACATATAGTTTCACCTTGTACTCTTCATTTAAAATATGTGCAGGTAGGTCAGTCCTAACTATACTGGGATCTTCTCGTTTGTACTGGAATGCATTTGCTTCCACTACCAGAACCCAATTTGCAAACTCCCGAGAAGAAACTTAGATCTATGTTACATTGGCTATATGTCACATCCATGGCAGCTATAGCAGAACTATCGACTAGTTGTTATGGAAATTTCATGAATGCATTTATAGCTATAGAGCAAGAGAGAGAGGGTCACTATGCATAGTTCTATGCACAATGGAGAGCAACACAAGGCCCTCCAGCTGCTGCCACACTATAACTCTCATTCCGTGCCAGCCAACAGGTGTAATTTGGCAGCAGTTGGAGGGCTTCACATTGCCCATCCCCATGGCTACCAGTAGACTGGAATAAAACAGGGGGTCCAGAATGTCTGATTCTGTGGGCACCTTGGGATAAGGAGGGGGTGTCAGTCTGTGTCATTCTCTACCGTTGGACAAGACAGGATGGTTAGTATGTTTGGTGGTGAACAATAAATATTCCCACTATTTTTCTTTTTGGGTGAATTCTTTCTCACACACTGGAAAGGCTGAGATATAGGCACACCCAGAGCAGGCAGAGATAAAGGCAAACACACAACTCAGGTATACACATAGGCAAAAACACAGAGCAGGCAGAAACAGACACACACACACACATGACAGGCAGACATCCACACACAGGGTAGGCAGAGACACAGGCACATACACGCACATGCACTGGGAAGATATAGTCATAGACAGACAAATAGGATAGGAAGAGACACCCATACACATGGCAGGCAGAGACACAAGCACACTCAAAGCACATGTAGAGATGCTGGCACAAGCATACATCTCAGGCAGAGACAAAGGGGCACACACACACAGGGCAGGATGAACACACACAGAACAGGCAGAGACACAGGCACAACCACAGATACACACACACTAGCACACACATACAGAGGGCAGGCAGAGACAAAGGTGTGCACACACACAAACTAATGCACACACAGGGCAGGCAGATACACAGGCATGCACACACAAGCACACACTCATAGGGCAGGCAGAAACACAGACACACAAGGGGCGGGAGGAAATACCAACACACACACAGTACAGGCAAAAACACAGGCACACACACACAGGATAGGTAGAGACATAGTCACACCTACAGGTACTCACAGATACATACACACAGGGAAGACATAGACAAAACAAAGCATGCACACGTACAACCTGAAAAGACACAGATACACATGCATACAGGGCAGGCAGAGATATAGGCACACAGGTCAGACACATATACACACACTCACGCACACATACACAAACACCCTCGCACACAGGACAGAGATACAGACACAAATAGTGCAGGCAGAGACAGAGGCACACACACACAGGATATGCAGGGATAATGGCCCACAGATACAGGCAAATACAGACAGACACACACAGTGCAGGCTGAAACACACACACACCAACATGCAAGAACAGGGCACATACAGGACAAGCAGAGATACAGGCACATGCATTTTTACTCAATGTATTGAATGCCTCATTAGCACCCAAGAGATTAGATTTAACTACTCAACATGCCTTGTGCAGAATCTCAGAAGTTCTACTGATCCTGGCTCATCAAAAAAATTAAACAAATAAAAAATCACCAAAGTTCTATCCCATGCTCGCTCTGCATATCAGAAGATATGGTCTTAAGGACCTGTGTCGATCTAAGGACCAGCAGTTTAAAACCATCGAACTAGAGCTTTTGTGCTCAGAATTATTCATGCTCATATTATACACTTTTAGCAGTCTTTGAGGATGAAAGTTTAGAAACACAAATCATCTATAGCTTCTGGGCATTCAAAACAGTGATTAGATTTATACATAGACCCTAAACAGGAACCATTCATATTGCATTTGGGGTGAATGCACTGTGGCAATTATACTGTAAATCAGGTTCTGAAAACATTTTTAGTCCTTACACCTACATTATATTTGCTAAGCAACATATACTTCAATTATGTCATTTAATGCCATTTGTGTCACAGGGCTTTTAGGAGCATTCCTTTCCTCTGTGCCTTATTTTACACTATGTATTAATGTGTAGAAGAAATTGCATAATTGTATGCTCTTTCCCTACAAATGCTACAAGACAGGCATTTGAGGCTTCCTGGCATTGAAGTTCTAATGTAGCATGCACTCCAGCACTCATACACTATACTGCATACCCTGAAGTGAAGCTACTGGAGCTTTACTGGAGAATTCATACATTCACTCAATTATAACTGAGGAAATAAAATGTGTGCCAGATAAAGCGCTCATTATGATCTCAATTTAATTGTTTCTAAAGTCCATGCTTATGCAGTTTCTTATAAATTGTCTGACTTCAAGCTTTTCTTTGTAGAAACCCAAATATTTCACATCTGTATAATAAACATTTTCTTGGCTCTTCAACATATTTATTTCAAATAATTCCTCATCTTTTCTTCACATAATTAAAATGCAATCTTCACACAATAAAAAGGGAATGCATTTCAACTGTTCAAACTGTTATTTATATAATGAAGAAAACAACCTGTCTTTATAATATAGTGAGAAAAGATTTGAAATTCAAGTGACAAATTAAGCTATATCTTTGTTATAGTTGAAGCATGAAAACATATTGTATTTGTCAAGAGTTTGGATGTTAATACTCTAGAAAGAATGTTAAGATCAATCATTGAAATATCTTGTAGATGCAGATAAATACACTAGTCATGTGACTGCCCTACACAATACCAATATTGCAGTGGCAGCCTCAGGACTGGGAAGACTCCTACTACTGAAGGCATTATTTTACACAGAAAATAAAATTAGATGTTAATAAGTGTATTTTCCTGTAAGCACAGCCTTAAACAGTATAGCAAAGTTTTCAGGTTTTATCAGTGTTCCATTTTAATAAGCTTTTATTCTAATTTTTTTTGCCTTTGTTGATTCACTTTTATTTGCTATTGGTATCTTTGACATTGCTAAATACATTTTTGAAAGTTTTCTCTTACTGCACTGATGTAAACAATAATGGTAAGGATTAAAGGGTTGCTATTAAAAGGAAAACTACTGTATGTCAAAAAACATAACCAGACTGTCGTATGATCCGTAGAAATCAGATATGTTACCTGATTAACCTAATGGCAAGCATAGTAACATAGTAACATATATGACTAGGCAGATAAAAGACATGTGCCCATCAAATCCAGCCCACGCCAAATCACCTTTGTTGATCCCATTGAAGCCATTACAAATTAATTAAAAATCCTTCTTGACTCCAAATGGCAGTCAGATTGTTCCCTGGATCAACAACCTATCTACCTTGAAGCCAGCTGTCATAATTCCCAATATTGTTCTGTGCTAGATAGGTATCCATCACTTTTTTGAAAGTGGTTACAGTATCTGCAAGCACAGCATCCAGATGCAAAGAATGCCATAGCTTTACCATCCTTATTGTAAAAAATCCCTGCCTTTGTTTTAGTGGAAATCACATTTCCTCTAGTCTTAATGGATGAGGTCTTGTTCTTAGCTAATCATATCACCCTTAGATGTCTCTTCTCTAATGTAAACAAACCCAGTATGGATAGTCTCTCTTTGTAACTCAGATCCTCCAATCCCTTTATCAGTTTTGTTCCATGTCTCTGCACTTTTTCCAGTTCAATAATGTATTTTTAAGAACTTTTGCCCAAAACTGTACTCCATATTCTAAAGAGGCCTTACCAAGGATTTATACAATAATTATATTTGTATCCCGTGCATCTATATTAGTGTTGAGCGAGCGTGCTCGGCCGATGCTCGGATCGGCTCGAGCATCGCTCTGCTCGGCACATGGCGGTACTCGTACGAGTACCGCCATGTGCTCGCCCGACATGTTCGGGTGAAGGGGATCTGTGCCGGAAGAGGCACAGATCCGAAGACGCTCCGCTGGACCACCAGGGACTGGAGGTACGGGGGCATTGCGGAGATGAAGGGGGCATTGCGGAGATGAAGGGGGACATTGTGGAAGAGGGGCATAGACTCTATGCCCCTCTTCCACAATGTCCCCCTTCTTCTCCGCTATGCCCCTCTTCCACAATGTCCCCCTTCATCTCCGCTATGCCCCTCTTCCACAATGTCCCCCTTCATCTCCTATGCCATAGAGGAGATGAAGGGGGACATTGTGGAAGAGGGGCATAGCGGAGATGAAGGGGGACATTGTGGAAGAGGGGCATAGAGTCTATGCCCCTCTTCCACAATGTCCCCCTTCATCTCCGCTATGCCCCTCTTCCACAATGTCCCCCTTCATCTCCTCTATGGCATAGGAGATGAAGGGGGACATTGTGGAAGAGGGGCATAGCGGAGATGAAGGGGGACATTGACCAGGCACCCTCCGCTCATCAGAGCAGGGGGTGCCTGGTTTAATGCTCGAGTGCTCCCATGCTTTTCAATGGGGCTCGGGTGCTCGGCCGAGCACTCGAGCCTCAGTGGGTGCTCGGTCAGAGCACCCGAGCACCCGAGCATCGGGGTGCTCGCTCATCATTAATCTATATCTCTTTTTATGCAGGATTGTACCCTATTGCTTTTGCAGCAGTTGAGTGACTCTGCACACTGCTCTGAAGTCTGTCGCCTATCAGCATTCCTAAATCTTTCTCCAGTGAGGATTCCCCAAGTTGTTATTTCCCATTTAGAGTATATGTAGCATGTTTGTTTCTACAGCCCAAATGCATAGCCTTACATTTATCTACATTAAAAGTCATCTGCCATTTTTCTGCCCATTCAATCAATCAGTTTATCCAAATCCTTCTGAATTGAAAAAACATCCGGCTCTGTGTGTATTTCCTTGCACAGCTTAGTGTCATCAGCAAAGATTGAGAAATTACCTTCAATTCCCACTTCTAGATCATTAATAAACAAATTAAAAAGCATTGGGCCCAGGACTGAACCCTGTGGCACCCCACTTATGAGATTAGACCATCTTGAAAAGGTTCCATTTACAACAACTCTCTGCTGTCTATCATATAACCAGTTCTCTATCCATGCATAGATATCACCTCCCAAACCGAAGTCTTTTAATTTATGCAAGTAAAAATATAAAGGAAAAAAAGCAACTTTTTACAACAATACATTACTTTTCTCAGTCATAGACATTATTTAAGGAACAAATTATGCATAAATTAAAAGTGGAATATCCCTGGGGTGATCCAACTGTGCATTCAAGACCAAATAAATATGTCCCAAATTCCTTTTTCCCCTTGAGTGCTGCAGAGTTCTCAAACACATTATAAGGACCCCATTGAACTCAACTGAAATGTTTACATATACCCGGTGGTGCAGTTGGTTTGACCCAGAATTGCTCCATTTTTAATTAGTCCATATAGTCCTAAATGTGCATTTTTTTTAAAATAAAAATGATCTTTCATTTGCTGCATTATATTTTTTTTCCAAAAAAAAAAAGAAAAAAGTTTAAAGATAATGCAGGAAATTGTATTTGTTTTCTGTTGCTAAAACAGTCAATTAGTTACATTTGTTACTAAAACAATCATAAAAATGGGATATGATAAAAAAAGGACATTTGTGTCATGAGTGAACGCATTTGACCATTATGTATTTCCTTTTTAAAATAATTCATTTTAAGATACAGAAAGCTGGACATGTTGAAGCTTCTGGAGGAATGAAAATGAATTAAATGAAATAACTAATACATATCTATACTTGACAAAGGAATAAAATGTAGCTAATCAGGAGAATCCATTATAATATTTGTACTTTTAAATTTCAAATAGTGTAATGTTTAAAACAGTTTTTTTTTTGTATTTATTTTATATTTAGCTTTTATCACTTTTCTCTAATTTCATCTGCTATGTGTTCTGGTAACAGATTTTGGTAGAGATGTTAATTCCAATTTCCAAAAATATTCTCTTATATGAGATTTTTCTGTCCTGTTCCACTCATTGTATTCAGCCAATGAGATTGTAAAAAATCTAATCACATGATCCATACACATATTAAATAATTGACTTCTGGGTCAGTCCCTATGCAACTCTTTTGCTTAAATGTGGTGTGAAGGTGGGGTAGGAAAGCTTTTCTGAGTAATATTGTTTCAAACATGTTACATTTTATATACCAGAAAATATTTTCTGATCAGAAACATTAAGTTAATAATTAACATATTCAACTGCTCAGTTCCCACTAATTGACCATTCTAATGACTTGATAACGAACAGTTCATGTGCAAGATGCAATATGCTGCACTTATGGAAGCATGTTCGCTAGAATTGTAAGAAAAACATTACCTTATTTATTTTAGGAAATTGACCAATATAATGAACTATGGCTTATGTCTATTTTAGAATATCTTCAATCTCAGAATCAGATATTTTTTCATATTGCTATCTGAGTCTGATACCTGAATCTGATATCCGATAATGTCAAGTATCAGAATCAGACACATTTCTTAATGACATGATTTTTCTTATCTCCGATTCTCTGATCCTCTTTTTCTAATGACAGAGATTTTCTATACAATTTGAAAAGAAATCCATATAATAACTAGGAATCAGAAATATGTTACTCATTAGAAATTCATCACTATATATTGAATATCTCTTGTATGTGTATGTATGTATATCTTTATTAATATGGTACCCTACAGTGTACGCAACACCTTATAAAATTTCAATGTTACAATAAATAAATGAGAATAAAATAATTATAGTGATCACAGAAAAAATAGGAAAGAGGTCCATGTCCTAAGGAGCTTACCATTTAAATGGGTAATAGGAGAGGCGACAGATGGCAGGGTATACGGATGTCAAATGCCGTGTATTGAAGTGCTGTTTTTGTCAAAAGGCAGTGCATGATGTGGGCAGATGGTGTGGATGGCGTAACAAGAAGGTTGTTGTGTGTTACATAGTTACATAGTTACATAGTAATTTAGGTTGAAAAAAGACTTGCGTCCATCCAGTTCAACCCTTTTCCTATTCCTGTTTACCATCGCTGACCCAAAAGAAGTCATCTGACTCCAAATGGCAATCACATTTCTCCCTGGATCAACAAGCCCTAACTAAATATTAATCCCAATACTAACGTGCATAGCCCTCTATATTATGCTCTTTTAAATAAGTATCCAGGCCCCTTTTAAAGGCATCTAATGTATTTGATAGCACCACCTCCTCCGGAAGTGCATTCCATACCTTTATTGTCCTTACCGTAAAGAAACCCCTCCGCTGTTGTAGATTAAATCTCCTTTCCTCAAGTCTAAGCGGGTGGCCCCTTGTCCTGTGTACTGTTCTGTTAATGAACAGGTCTTTTGAAAGCCCTTTATATGGGCCTTGAACATATTTAAATAGTGTTATCATATCCCCTCTAAGACGCCGTTTCTCTAGTGTGTACAAGTTTAACTTTTCTAGCCTCTCTTCATAACTAAAACTTTCCATTCCCCTTACTAGTTTTGTAGCCCTCCTCTGCACTCTCTCTATTTCCATAATGTTCTTCTTCAGAAAGGGCGCCCAGAATTGAACAGCATATTCTAGGTGGGGTCTTACCATGGACCTGTAAAGAGGCATAATTATATCTTCCTCCCTTGAGTCAATACCCCTTTTAATACATGCCAATATCTTATTGGCCTTTGCAGCTGCCAGCTGGCACTGCATGCTACTGCTAAGTCTATTGTCTACCATTACTCCTAAATCCTTTTCATTAGTAGATTTCCCCAGAGAAACACCATTTAAACTATATGTTGCATTTTTATTATTATACCCAAAATGCATAACTTTACACTTGTCTATATTGAATCTCATTTGCCATTTGCCTGCCCAGTTACTCAATTTGTCCAAATCCTCTTGTAATGAAGACACATCCAGTTCAGACTTTATTACCTTACTTAATTTTGTGTCATCGGCAAACACTGATACATGGCTTCCTATGCCCTCTGGGAGGTCATTAATAAACAAATTAAAAAGAAGAGGACCCAGGACAGATCCCTGAGGCACTCCACTTATCACTATTATCCAACTGGAGAACTTGCCATTTACTACCACTCTTTGCATTCTATCTTTCAGCCAATTTCCAATCCACACAGAAACATAAGTGAACTGCTTACTTCAATTGAGTGAAGTAAGCAGTCAGAAACATAAGTGAATGTAAGGTGAGAGATGTAAGTGAGCAGCAGTGTGGAGAGCTTTAAAAGTAAAACGATGGACATTGTATGTGATACAGTGCTGAATAGGGAGTCATGTGAGATGTCTAAAAATGATGTCAGCAGGTTCAGTTTTTTGGATAGAGTGTGATGATTCATGCAGTTCAGTTTAGGACAGATTGCATAGGGGAAACATGGGGAGCAGGAGGCCAGTTCATAGTATAATGCAGTAATCTAAGTGGGATAAAACGAGGGCATGCACAAGAGTTTTAGTAGTTTTTATGGGGACAGGAACAGGTGGATATTAGCAATGTTACAGAACAGCGTGCTGAGCTAATTGCTTTGGCGTGCTGAGCTAATTGCTCTGGAGAGCTTGCTATCATGTAAGGAGCTGAACTGAAGTGAATAACAATAAAAATAAAAAATAGGGAATATGATTTTGGAGTGATTTATATAGCTAATCAATATATTATAAGGCAGCCCAATGTTTTGTTTTTGTTGAAATTATTTTTCAGGGAACTGCGGAATGCAGATTACACTGCTAATTAAATAAATCTGTGAGCAAGAGAAATACTTAACTGCAAATATGAACCATCTTTCATCTCTCTAAAACTGTTCTGTGCATGGATGAATCGTATAGTCGATCTCATAATATAACTGTATTAATCTAACAATGATGTGGAAAAGAACCCAGACTGCTGTGGCATTCCTAAGAAAATTGTTTGTTGATGAGTTTCTATTAGTGATAGTGACAATTTGAGGAAAGCTCTTCCCTATGTCTGTTTGCCAGCAGAAAATTATCATAACAAAAATGGTTATTTGTATCAAGAGATTACTGAAAAAGTATTCATTATATGTGGGAAGGCATAGCCATTACCATGGCAATCCTGAGGGTTATTGAAGCAGTGCCATTTTTTTTAGAGTAAATTGAATGTACCATTGCCTAAAATAGTAATTTTGTTCAAAAACAAAGTATTTTAAGATTCCTTTTTTTCTAGTTATATATTTTTCTGCTTTCTTGGATGTTTTCTTTTTTTCAGAAATCATTTGACTTTTATCTGCTTTCTCCAGATCAAATAGCAAAAGCCTGCTGATGTAGAGCTCCAACGTCCAACACTGCTAGTACATCTCTGTGAGGAAGCACCAAGCATACAACAGACTGTGTAGAGTGAAAGAATGATATATATACATGAATTAGCTATCAGCCAAGTGCATGAAAGAAAACACATAAAAACACAAACAGTGCATTAAACAATGAAAAGTAACTGCTTGACAATGGCTCTGTTATTTATATAAGTACTAGTATAAAAGCCAGTGTACACGGGCCAAGGTCTGGGTGATGTTAAGAGACCGGTCTTGCTCTGCGTCCTGCCGCTCACGTAGTCATGCACTGTAGAGACTGCCTGAAAGCACAGAATGCTCCCAGCATTCCTACACCTCCCACCATTCTGTGCATTGGGGCAGTCTCTACTGCGCATGACAGCTTCTGACAAACATCCTACCGAATTATTATACAGGATGTTATAATTTTCTTTCACTTTGGCTTTGCATTGTCTAGTGCAAAAGAGAAATGGGTTTAAAAACATCACTTTTGAGGTCTCAGTCCCAGTGCACTGATAGCCATATAGCCACACATACTATTGAGTCTGGACTTACTAATGAAATGTTGAGCTAGTAATAGCAACTGTCAAAACTGCAACTTCGAAATGTTGCTGGCATGAAAATGGCTCAATTAAAATGTCACCTTTACATATGCTGTAATCTTGCTTGACCCTAGCATAATCTTAGCACCCTAACCTAACCACTAACCCTGACCTACAATTAACCTAAACCCCCCCCAAACAGGAACTGATACTAATATAACCAATATTAATCTAACAACCTAACATAATAGATACACACCCTAACAGAACAGATTCTAACCCCCCCAAACCTAACATACACTGACCCTAACTTAATCTAACAGATAATAACCTGGCAACATTCTGAATAGCTACATATTGTATGTGCCATTTTGACAGCAGCAACATTGAAATTCTGGGAATCAGAGGAAACTGAGGAAAAACTTACCCCAATTCTTGACCTGGTTGATTGATAGTGTCTTTTGCTTGGGCCTGTGGGTAAGAATCTTTCCAGTTTTCAGTTGCTGGGACAGGCTATGAAGTCTATTGATGGAAGACCCCATTTCTGAACAACCAGACCAAAGATCTCCCAGTACAAAGCCCAGAAAACGGGGTCCACCTGTGATCTGCTCAGGAAATCTGCCAAGATATTGAACTTGCCCTGCAGAAAGTCTGCCATCAGGTTGGATGCATGCAATGTTGCCCATGACAGAACTGGGTTTATCTCTTTAAACAAATTCCTTCTCCTGGTCCCTCCTTGCTTCTGTTGTAGAATACCACTGGAAGATTATCCATCTGAAACTTTACAGACTGATTTTCTAGCTGATGAGGTGAAAGACTGCTCTGCGTTCTAAAATGCTTAAGGGTAAATTTGAGAAGTGAGTTGGCCACCAGCCTTGAGCTACTTTGTCTCTTAGGTATGCTTCCCAGCCTGTTCCACTGGCATCTGCGTTGAGGATCTTCCATTCTATTGGCTTCCACATTTGGCCTTGCATGAGGTTCTGTTCATCCTTCCACCAAGTCAGACTGTTGCGAATCTCTTTAAACGGGAAAGGCATTACATAAGAGGTTTAATTTCCACAGATCCAGCATTAACAACAGAAAGACAGAGACACTAGTGGGAGAACATTTTTGCCAAAGTGGACATAGTGTGAGGGACATTAGACTCACTGTACTGATGGGACAATTTCGCAATCAGAGGGACAGAAAATTATCGGAGGTAAAATGAATTCTACAATTTGATTCTTTGACTTTTGGGCTGAATAGAGAGAGAGAGTTTCTGTCACATTACCACATTACGACAGTTCCTCTGGGATCATAAATACCTGGACTCCTCAGAGGAAGAATGCAATTTAAATCATATCCTCTACCAGTGACTGATCAAAGAATCAGTATATGGACTAACGTTCTTATCTGATTTCCATTATAAACAATGCAATGTGTACTTGTATTTAAGAAAGAAGCTTTCATATTTACCTGTATAACATGCCTAAGGAAGAGACCTAAGAAGTCTTGAAAGCTTGCATTTTAAATCTGTTTAGTTAGCCAATAAAGGTATCAACTAAATGTTTGCCTCCTGTATTTCTACGGTTAACACGGTACCAACTCTCATCTATTATGTTGTGAATCTCCTCTGAGATCCGAATAGGAACAGTTAGTTAATTGAAGCTGCTGTCCCATTTGTCCAAGAGAGTAATTTGGAGAGACCTCGTGAACCATCTGGCCCACTTGACCACTGGAATGGTGGAGGACATGAGACCCAGAATCCCTGGCTATCATGTCCTCTGTTTGAAGGACTGGACCTGCTGCTTTAGATGCCACTCTTTTTCGATTGAAAGGTACGTTGTTGCCACTGAGAATGCCCTGGAAAATCAACTGCTGAGAGGGAATAAGATGGTTTTTATCCATCTGAGAGATGAAACTGATTGCCAGATACCTCTGCTGGGGCATAAAGCAGTTATCTTGAGAGATAATTAGGATATGGTCAACGTAATAGAACATTTTCCATCAATTCTGCAATTAATGGAAGAAGGACCTTAGTAAAAGCTCTTGGTTCTGTATCTATTTGGTAGGGTAGGCATGGGAACTGAAAATATTGGTTTATTGAAAACCAAAAGAACTGCTGGTAGACTGGAATATGTATATATGTGTCACTGAGACCTAAAGATATTATCCAGTCCTTTGGGAGTACCAGTGAGATCATAGTGTTGATAGATAGTGCTGAAAGAAACATAGAATTTGATGGCAGATAAGAACCAGTCAGCCCATCTAGTCTGCCCATTTTCCTACTGTAAAAACCTCAAACCTTATTTGGTCCTTGTTTTTTTCTTATGTTAAGGACAACCTTATGTCTATCCCATGCATGCTTTATCCAAAGATAAAGTGGTCTTGCAGGACAGTTGAACAATCTCTACATCCACCATAGGAGGGACATCCTAGAGCTCGTGATCGATATCCGAAAACAGGTATATCGTCTGCATTCCATTTGTGGTCTTCAGCCTATGTTCCGACTTGGACCATTCTTCTAGAATCAAATCTCAGACAACTGCATGGAGTGGAAAAAACATGGCTGTTTTATTTAATGAAGAAAACATTCTGTCTGATTAATGTTTTTCTTGAGATTCTTGCAGTTCTAGAGTTTGATGAACCACCTTGATAAGAGATTCCATGAGAGCTATGTCAAACCCTGTATGTTCTTAAGATTCCTCTTCCTCATCAGCTGAATCACCTAAATCTTGGAAGATGTGGGTGCGCATATCAGAAGCTTCTAAAATAGAAACTTTCTGATGTTCTTGGGTGTGCTTCCTGGGATGCAGAAGGGAGACATCCTGAATCCCTTAAGTTTCTGTCATGAATTATGGAGTGTACTATGTCTTTTGCTAACTCCAGACATTAAGAATGGCAAATTTTCTTACCTTCTATTGTGTTGTTTTTGTAGACAAGCGGGAACTGAGTGAAGTAAAGGAAAATAAGCTCCATCAGGGCTGGATAGACAAAAAGGTCCCATCAGCCACTGTATCACTCTTTTTAAAAGAAAAATGGAATTACAGTGATTATTGACTTACCCCCCAGCCTTCACATGTGGAATATTAAGTGTGGATCCAGGATCCATTGGGCACAAGTGGCTGCAAAAGAAATGCAATCCACAAACTAAGGAAAATGTAAATTAAAAAAAAACAAGATTAAGCAAAGGCCTCCCCAACACAGCAGACCTCTTTTGGGGTTAGGGAAAAGATAACATTTTATGGAGTTTCTAGGAATGTGAATTTCCACAGATAAAAACATAAAATTGTGGGTGTTCAGAGAAAATTCCCAGGGGGAAAAAAATAATTTTTGCCCATCCATAATATCTAGCCTATTATATTGTCTTAACAGTTATTGCTTGATGTTAATTCCAGCAGTTAAGAATTCAGAAGTAAAAATATAGCACCATATTAAATATCTGGAATAGATATAGATTAGTGCTAATTGGAAAGTGGCTTATTTCCTTTATTGTTTTCTGTAACTAAAGAGAGAATCTCTGTGTATAAAAGCAGAGCATTTAAAGGATTTTGCATTGCAAAACATACAAAAGAACATACCCATTCTGTGCAAAGTATTGCCCAGTTGTTAACCCAGTACACTGTATAATACTTAACTTTTAATTAGCTTAATTAATAACCCATTTGAATTGCCTTGCATGTAATTTTTGCAGTTAAAGGGATTTGGTTAAAATCATAGCAGTAAAAGCAGCAAGTACTCAGCTGCTATCCTATTAAAATCCTGTTTAGTATTAACAGGGATGATGCAATATGAAATCAATTAGTGATCAAGAAATCATCTCAGTACATATTGACTGCTTGAACATCCCACAAGACAGTACCAGTAAAGTTTAGGTGCTAGAATGTAGTAACCTCTTATAATTTAGTGGAAAGGAATAAGAGAAAATCTTAAAGCTCTTGGTCATTTAATTCAGTCCCTTCGTCACATCAAAAAAGAAGGGGTAAATATAAAAGTAAAATTTATGTATTAGAGTGGCATATCAAAGGTCACTATACAAGTTGAACATCCCTTATTTGAAATTCTGAAAACCGAAATATTCTGAAATATTCCAAAATCATTTCCGTGCACACGCAGATTCCCAGACGTATTACTCTTTTTTTCTCTCTGCTCTTTGGCATAACGGATAATGTCTGCAGAAGATATACCTATGCGTGACAGTGATTAGAAGAAGATGAAGCATTTATGTTTATCTATATTACAGAAAATCAAGCTGTTGGAGAAACTGGACAGAGGTGTAAGTGTGAAACATCTTACAGAAGAGAATGGTGTTGGAGTGACCACCATACATGACCTGAAGAAACATAAGAATAAACTGTTGAAGTTCTGTTCTGAAAATGATGAACAGAAGTTGATGAAAAATAGAAAAACACTACATACAGCTAAAAATGAAGATCTAGATTGTGTATTGAAAAAGTGGATCCGTCATCATCACAGTGAACACATGCACCTTAATAGTATGTTGATCATGAAACAATCAATGATATATAATGAAGAACTGAAAATGGAAGGGAACTGTGAGTATTCAGTAGGCTGGTTTCAGAAATTTAAGAAAAGACATGACATATTTTTAAAGATTTGTGGTGATAAAGCATCAGCTTGTCATGAAGCAGTGGAGAAATTCATTGGCGAGTTTGTCAAGGTCATTGCTTTGAAAACTGAAACCAGAACAAATCTATAATGCTGATGAAATCACTATTTTGGCGTTATTGCCACAGAAAGACACTGACTACAGCTGATGTAACAGAAATTAAGGATGTCAAGGACAAAATAATGTGCAAAATAGAAAAAAAGAGAAAATGATAGGCACCAACCACCACCTGTAGGTATTATACTCATAAACACAGAGGCTGAAACACCCATATATGTGTTGTTCAGCTGTATTGCTCAAGGGATTATAGTATAACCGCCCCCTTTATAGCAGTATCTCTAAGGCAGCTTTCTTCCAGATATATTCATATATACATATGTTATATCACAGTGGCATCATATCCACTCACATTAAAAAAATTTCAATAATCAGGCATATGCCTGTCATCGACTATTACAGCATACAGGGTACTTTACCCGTCGTTGCTTGGGTAAGGCAGTGTGTCCCTGGTTCAGGCATGGGAAATTTTCTCCACCTCTCCTTCTTGATGTTCACTCTCTGTAACGGTTTGTTCAACACTCAGACACAGTAGGTTAGGATAAAACACAGTTTTATTAAAAGACACAATGAAAATACCCTAGCGGGCTATAGCCTATCACAGCAGAATAGACAGGTGTAATATAGGACTTAGCCTTATGCCTACACAGGCTCAGTATAACAGTAAGAGAGTGTACATATACTGTCACAGGTCAGGCATGACAAGGAGAACTCAGAACAGCATGGGTTAATGTCCAATTGATATAATCAGTCTCTGATGTGGTGTGTTCAGTAACGCCCAGTATGATGGAAGAACAGCGATAAGGAGACTGTAGTGCTAGAATGGAGACAAAGCACTTAGATCTGCTGGAGTAGAGCTGAGATTTATACCCCCTGCCGTAGCAGTAACGGAGGCCACACAACACTCTGCAAGAGCTGTACGGAATAGAGCCACGGGCACCCTACCTGTGCAGTAACGGAGGCAACAGTACTCTGCATGAGCTGAATTGGATAGAGCCAATGGCACACGACCGGTGCCGTCACGGAGGCAACAGTACTCTGCAAGAGCTGAATTGAATAGAGCCAATGGCACCCTGCCGGTGCAGTAACGGAGGCAACGGTACTCTGCAAGAGCTGAGCGGAAACGCAACCACGGGCACACTGCTGGAGCAGTAACGGAGGCCACAGTAGCTCTGCAAGAGTTAACGGAAGGCTCAGCAGTAACGGAGGCAACCGTAGCTCTGCAAGAGTTAACGGAAGGCTCGTAGCAGTAACAGAGGCAACAGTAGCTCTGCAAGAGTTAACGGGATGCTCAGCGGAATGTAGATTGCCGGAGCAGTAACGGAGGCAACAGTGACACACTGTCTGGTAGGCCCAGACTAGGCGGAAGTAATAATGTCGCCCAGTGACACGATGAAGCAGGAACTGGAGAGCTGGGCCGGATAACGAAACAGGAAAGTCAGACAAGCCGGGTCAGGTCACGGAGCAGGAACGTCAGCCAGGCCGGGTCGGATCACAGAGCAGGAACTAGAAGAGGAGTAGTCAAATGGGCCAAGTCGGTACACGAGAACACAGCAACTCAAGTCAGCACTGGAACAGGAACACCACGAAAGGGCACCAGAGCCCAGTATAAAAAGGCCATACTGGGTGGGCCAAACCAAGCTCAGCCAATAGGAGCGCAACACACAGAGATTGACAGGAAAAGCACGGGCACCGTGATACTCTCTTAACTCCACCAGTAACTTCAACAGAACTCGTTGGATTATAAAGAGATATCAAAAGTGCAAAAATAACAACTAAAAAGCATAAACTTTAAAAAAAAAAAATAGAATAAAATAAAAGTAGCCGTTCTTCTCTCAACAATATAAAAAATGTATTGAAACAATATGCATCTATTAGATTGTCAATAGAACGCGTTTCGTAGCACTAAGCTGCTTTCTCAACCTTAAAAGCCTGATAACTAAATTCAAATTTAGTTATCAGGCTATAAAGGTGGAGATAATTTCCCAAGCCTGAACCGGGGACAAACAGGCCTACTCAAGCAGGGACGGTTAAAGTTCCCTATATGCTGTAATAGTTGATGACAGGCATATGGCTGATTATTGACATTTTTTGAATGTGAACGGATATGATGCCATTGTGATATAACATATCTATATATTGGATAATTCACTACTGGCACTCTTTCTGTTTTCTTTCTCTTCATTTGCAAGGACAGAATAACTGTGCTGGCAATTGCTAATGCAGCAGGCACAAATAAATGTAAACTTGCTGTAATAGGCAAAAGCTGTTTTAAAGGAGTTAATTTTCTACCAGTTCATTATTATGCTAACAAAAAGGCATGTATCACCAGGGACATCTTTTCTGATTGGTTTCACAAACATTTTGTACCAGCAGCTTGTGCTCACTGCAGGGAAGCTGGACTGGATGACTGCAAGATTTTGTTATTCCTTGACAACTATTCTGCTCATACTACAACTGAAATTCTCATAAAAAAATAATGTACTTTCCCCCAAATGTGACTTCATTGATTCAGGCATGTGACCAGGGTATCATTAGATCAATGAAGAGTCACTAGAAAAACACTTTCTTGAACAGCATGCTATGCTAGCAGCAGTGAACAGATGTGTGGGTGTGGAAGGTTTCCAAAAGGAGTTTAACATGAAGGATGCAGTATATGCTGCTGCCAAAGCTTGGAACACAGTGACTAAAGACACACTTGTTCATGCCTGGCACAACCTCTGGCCTGATGATGATGATGATGAAGAACAAGGTGATGACTATGAAAGATTTCTTATGTCAAGAGAGAAAAAACTTATGTCTGACCTCCTTAGATATGCAAGAAATATACATTCAGAGTCTGTCAGCAAGCTGGAAGAAGTGGATATAGAAGAAGTTTTTAACATCATTCATTGATGGTGAAATAGCGGAAATGGTTCTGAATCAAGGTGACTGTGATAATAGTGACAATGAAGATTACATTGTTACCACTGCAGAAAAAGTGAATATAGAAGACATGGTGAAAATGTGTGATGGTCTTATTAAAGAACTAGAGCAGCGTGCATTCATAACAGAACAAGAAATCATGTCAGTTTATAAAATCAAAGAGAGACTTCTAAGACAGAGGACTCTGGAGGAAACATTTAAAAAAGCCATCCATCACAATGACTCCTCATCCCTAGAGGACCCACCTCCTGGTCCCTCAACTGTTTCTGATGTTTTCCTCACCTAAGAAAAAAAATGTGTACAGTAATCTTTTAAACCTTTCAGTGCCAGAGTGGTATGCAACATTTTGCATACATACACATAGGTAAAAAAGGAATAAAGTGGAATTGGAGAGAATAAATTAAATAACTATTACAAGTATAAAATTATTTTTAATTTCAGCTGGTTTCTGTATACCTGTATGTACCCTGCAAGCCTTGACACATGCATGCCAACATGTACATATTACTTCTATCTGTTCTAACCATTCCACTATTAATATAGATTTTCTCTTACCCCTGCATCCAACCTTAACATACTAATCCACCATGGACTTCTGCATACATGTTCAGTACCCTCTGAGTGCTGATGGAGAGTATTAAAAACAAGCTCACCCAGCCCCAGTAATTATAGTAACAGACACACCCTCTCACTATTTGCTCACCGAAAATAAATCACTAAATTTGTATGCATTTTATTACTTGCCTTGGCAAATGACATAAAAACCAACCCTGGCCCTCAAATAGCAATAAATGGCAACCTCACCTTTAAAAACGGTCTCTCTTTTGTGCACTGCAACATACACAGTATCCTGCCCAAAAATGGATTAACAAAAAGCATGGTGTTATGCATACTGAATCCTGGTTATCCCCAAAAATACCTGATACTGCTGTTGCTATAGATGGATACTCATGCTTTAGAAAAGACTGTGCAAAGCGAGGAGGATGGGTAATCATATACATACAGGAATCAATAAACTTAACACTTCTAAATGAATGTCATAACTCTGTTTCTTATGAATACTTTTCTAGCAAAATGTGTCTTCCGTACTGAAAACAAATCATAATTGTTGGCATCTACAGACCGCCAAATACCCCAGCACATTCCCTTTCAGACATAGCTCAACACCTAAAGGAGATTGCCACTCAAAACAAGCGAGCTGATGGTTCTTGGAGACTTTAATATTAATTGGCTAGACTCCAGGAATGAAAAATTTTGTTTGTTGTTTAAAATATTGAACTTATCACAGCTAATATCCTCTCCTACTTGCATAAATATTAAAAGATCCAACCATACTCTGCTAGACTGGATCGTTTCATCCTGTACAAGCAGAATCCAAGATTCAGGTGTACTAGCAAACGTGTTTAGTGATCACTCCATATTATACAATTTCAGAGATGCCTCATGGACAAAATGTAAACAAACCGGCTCCTCTTATGATCACACTGCATACAGACAATTATGGAAGACATGTACAAAACAACCAAAATTAGCAAAACCACAATATTTCACTGACAACTTAAAAAGTAACATTTCAAAGCCAGACAACTTTTGGAAGGTTATTAAAAACCTTTACAACCCTCCTAATCATTATCACCCATCAACTATAACCATAGACAAAGAAACAATACAGTGCCCCACAGTGCCCCATGTGCCACCACCCCGATTCCACAAAACAAAGATAACTTAGAAGTTCAACCATCTACAGAACAGTCACTGGCACCTATTGCCTGGTCCAATTATGAAACTGAATTCAATTTCATTCCAGTAAATGAAAGCGAAATATATGTTCACCTCATCAACCCAAAAATGAAATCCCAATCTAGCGCTGACAAACTAACAGCAATGCTATTAAAGCTCAGTGCCATGGTCATGGCCAAACCGATTGCATCTTTGATTAATGGCTCTTTGGCAACAGGGTATATGCCCAAATCCTGGAAGGTGGCTAGATTTGTGCCTATCCACAAAAGTGGGGATAAAAATGTATTATCAATCTACAGATCAATATCCCTACTCCCCACTTTATCCAAAATCCTAAAGAAATGTGTACACGTGCAACTAAATAAATATTACCGACACACCAGTTTTTTCACCCCTCTTCAATCAGGCTTTCGACCAAATCACTCAACAGTCACGGCCCTCCTAAAAGTAACCAAAGATATCCAGACGGGCATGGAAAATGGTGACCTCACAGGAGCCATTTTCCTAGATTTTGTCAAGGCCTTTGACACAGTAGGTCATAATATTTTTATAAACAAACTCCAAAGATCAGGATTGAGTAATAAGTCTCTAAACTGGTTCCGATCCTATTTATCAGACAGAATGCAGTATGTGTCAGTTGCTGGCAATGATTCCCTTCCACTCAAAGTAACAAGTGGAGTTCCTCAAAGCTTCATTTTTGGCCCTCTTCTATTTTCTCTTTTTATAAATGATATGCCCAAGGTTTGAAAATCATCTTCAGTACACATGTATGCAGATGACACCATAATCTTTGCTAAAAACTCAAATATATCAGACCTTGAAGCCATATTACAACATGATTTCTGCTGGGTTGAAAGATGGATAGCAAGGACAAACTGTTCTTAAACACAGACAAAATGGTCACAATGATATTTGGCACAAAGCACAAACTGTGTAATCTCGGCAATACCCACCTACCCATTGTAATGGAGTCTAATAGTAAATTGGCCCCAGTGGACTCTTACAAATATCTTGGTATGTGGCTTGACCCCAACCTGACTTTTGTTCATCATATTGACAAATTAACCTCCAAGCTTTATCCCCAAATCAGTACTCTTTTTAGTCATGTTTAAGTCCCCTGATTAGAAAATGTATTGTGCAAAAGATGTTGCTGCCAGTCATAGACTATGGTGATGTAGTATATGGTCCAGCGCCAGAAATACATCTTAGTAAACTTGACACCCTGTATAATTCAATATGCCGCTTTAGCCTCCAATGTAATTACAATACTCATTGCTGTGATATGCTAAAAGAACTAAATTGGTTAACACTCAAATCTAGACGTGTCCTTCACCTTTCTTGCTTAGTACATAACCATTTCTCTGGAAGACTACCAGACTACCTGAGCAGTCTGCTCACTCCTGCTCTCCATACTAACTATAACCTCCGCTCCACTGCTAACAACTCACTAAGTATACCACAATACAAGAAAGAAGCAGGAAGATCTGCCTTCTCCTTCAGAGCTCCAAAGGCCTGGAACAATCTTCCTGAAATAATCAAATCTGCTCCCAGTCTAAAATCCTTAAAAGTAAAGACTTCATATATTTAAAAACAGAGTGTAACTGTATATAACTTTAATATTCCATATGTATGTATATTCAAATGTATATGTATGTATATGTATAATAACATGTAATATATAATGTTTCTCAATTTATGTACATATGTAACCCTTTACTGAAAACTATCCAGGACAAACTTGAAAACAAGAGAAATCTCAATGTATTCTTCCTGGTAAAACATTTTCTAAATAAATAATAAGAATCATGATAATAAAAAAAAAAAAAAAAAAAAAAAAAAAAAAAAAAAAAAAATATATATATATATATATATATATATATATATATATATATATATATATATAAAGATGAGATGCACTCACTGTTATCCGCAGGTGAATCTGGATGCCAATCAGAAAATAGATAAATACAATTAGGGAGGGAGAGACAGCACTCACAGGAAAACAAATTGATGAAAATCCAAACGATGTTTAATTCGACATTTCAGCCAGAGATTCTTGATAAAGGCCACAATCTCTAGCCGAAACATCAAACTAAACATTGGTTGGATTTTCATCAATTTGTTTTCCTGTGAGTGCCGTCTCTCCCTCTCGAATTGTGTATACATATATATATATACACTATATTCTCAATTATGGTGGGTCAATTATGTGTAAACAGTCAAAGAGACATTAGAGATCATAGTACGGACCTATTAGCGACCACTTTGCAAAACGACTTTGATAAATAAATGGAAGGTCCTTCTCATATAGCCCAAAATGTTCAAGTTTATCCATTGCATGATAATATACTTGTTTATCTAAATCCATCAAATATACTAGTCAAAATTAATATTATTAAAATATACATAGTTATTATCTTGAATAATGTTAGTGCAAACTTACATTATTTATTACCTTTCTGACATAATGGATATGAAGAATAAAAATTCCCACCAACTTTAAATAAATATGTATACATAAAAGGTAGATAATTATTTTTATACATCCAGGCAATATATACATGTCTATAAATTCTGATTAGTAATACATAGTGACACTATACATTTTAATCAACAATTATATTGTTATTCGACATGTTGTTGTTACTTACAAGTTCTTTCATTTTGAGATGAAAAATGTCACCAATCCTATTGCCTAATACAAACCCCAAATTATAATATATATATATATATCTAAATTAAAGAGCAAAAACAGTTCCGTACAATGCACTTTGAGTATACTGTATATATTTGTGAACTTGCAATTTCTCTGAACACCTTCATGTTCAAATAATACTATCACAATATTCTCTTCCTGAAGTGATTACCTAGGATAATTTAGTGCTCTTATAGAGAGCTCCAGTGGCTTTTTTACCTATCCATCCCTCTTTATTTGTATATGATTGATGCAGGAGCCTTATATATACCCATAATTAGTTTATAATAATTTTTCAGCGGTTCGAAAGTTTCCGCCCATTGATTTACATTGTTTTCATGTTTTCGCTATAATGACATGACATATTCCAGGAAGTGAGGCACAATAGAAGCAGCTACAGAGGGAGGTAGACGTGCTGTGCTGTTCTGCTGTGAACTGTTTGTTAAATTGAGGCAGGAGAGGCTCATAGTGACTGCTTTCACCATAAGCAGTAAAAGGAGGAACTGGAAGGACCCTTATTATGTGTCCACTGAGTCTGAGGAGGAGGAGTAGGAGGAAGTGACTAGCAGTACTGAACCAATACTGTCCAGTCCTCCAAAATAACCCCAAGGGATCTTGGGGAATTTAATGGGAAGGGAGGGAGAAAAGGGTAGTACTAAGAGCAGGACAAGTCAGATCCCTGTGCCTGCTGCAAGATGTGAGGCCCCTGCTACCAGTGCCACTACTGATGTACCTACAGTCACCATTGCTATACCTGCTGCCAGGAGTGCTGCCCCTGCTGCTACCTGTGCTGTACCTGCTGCCAAAGCTGAACCTGCTACTACCAATACTTTGCCTGCTGCTAGTGTGTCTTGTAGAACTCAGGAGGGAGGTAAGGAGAAGATGATGCCAAGTGTGACAGCAAGGAACCCTAAATCACACTTGCCATTCCCAAGCAGTCCAGCCAGTGCTAGTACTATAGCTATGAAGGTCCAGCAGCTTGTTAGAGTTAGGAGTGAAGTAGGGGGTAATCAACAATATCCTCATATCATTAGTGACTGTGAGACTGAGAAGGTTGGTGTTAGTAGTAGTAACAGTAATGGTGAAGCAGCAGTAGTGGGAAACACTTGAGATTGTCCAGACTAGCATTCAAGGGAGCCAACACCATTCCTCTGACCCTGGGAGTCCTCCCTTCACTAAAGTGTCCAAATGGAACAGGATCCTGAAGACTAAGAGGTCAGAACTGCTGTTGGGGGAGAGCAGGGACACAATTAATACCACTACCAGCAGGAGCACAGATCAGCTGCCTGTCCCTGCTGCTAGTGCTGCCACTGCCAGTCTGCTTCTTCACGTCACCAAGAAATGAAAAGTGTGACATTAGGGGACCCTCTGTCACATTGCTCGTCACCTCCTCCAAGCAGCAGTGAGATGTCTGTAATAGAGCAGCAGCACGTAGGGACTAGTGAGGTGGTGATGATGATGCTGGAGACGCTGGGGTGGAAGAGACATTGATGGCCTTTTTAGAAGTAACTGAGAAGGAATGGGACACAGGGTTGAGGATGGGCATCACCACCACCACTAGCAATGAGATGTTGGAACTAGAGGAATTTGCAACTGCTCTAATTCCTTCTGATGCTGAGATGAAAGGGCATCAGGATGCTGAGGAGCAAGCTATTGTGCCACAGACCACCGTGGACACAGTGGGAATAGGGTCAACAAGTGATGCAGGACTAGGACAAGTTCTACTTGCCAGCGCCAGCAATACTCCTGGTCCTAGTTACAGTGCTAAATCTGAGGCAGTAGCAGCAAAATTATCAGCTGCCACAAAAAGTGAAGGGGAATGTGGAGGACAAGAAGAAAGAGGCCATTCTTCTCCACCTGTTCCCTTTTCCAGAATATGCTAAGATGGAGGCAAGGGGGGTTCATCATTACTATTAAACTGTCAGCAAGTTGTCATGTGTCCTTAGCGGGGTCTGGACAAGGGGTACAGCGACAGCAGCAGTACTTGGTTTCGGGTGTCATGGTGTTTGTATACAGTTGTGCCCCCAGATGTTATTTACCACACACACTGTGCACATTGCAGTTGCTGATGGATGCCACAGTTCCTGTTCTCAAGGGAAAAATATATATTCTAATAATAACACACCCATGATGATTTTGGAGGAGGCAGATGGAGAAGATTTAATGGCCAGTTTGTTCTTTTCTCTACATATACTGGGGCTACTTATTCTTCTGCTACTGTCTCAGACGCATCACTGGAGCCATTCATGGCAAGTGGAACCTTCATCATCCATAACCCATGTTACTGCTATTGTTGATCCCATTCCTTTTCAGCTGCCTAATCATCCTGCTGCTTAAACAACTCAGCAGCAGCAGTAAGCACATCAATTGCAAATTCCACAATTATGGACTCAAGATGACATTTGACAATGGCCAGTGGCCACTGGCCAACATGACCTGCTGGCATTAGGCCAGTATGGCATTATTATTTTTTTCTTAGGGCTTGTGCTGAGTCCTATAAAAAAATAAACAATTTTGGGGGGGTTGTTTCTAACAAGCCTAAGTCCTACAAATCAATGTTTCCTCAAGGTTTGAGTCTCTAACAACAAATCTAAGAAATCATCCTCTACAAACTACTCTATCAAGTATCAGTCCACCCCAATGGCAGCTTATGTCAGGGGGCTCCTTTCTCTATTACTTTACATACAAATGTCTTATTTTATTTTATTAATTTTTTTGATTAACTCTGCCCCCAATAGAAGTCAAGAACCCACCCCCCCAAAACAAATTCCCTGTTCAACTGATTAATTCACAGACTCCACCCAGTAACACAGGCACCGTCCTCAGACCCCTTTTATACCATGTCTTATGGGTTTTTTAAATTTTTTTTAGGATTTATTTTTATTAACCGCCCCCAATCCCAGAAAACAACCCCCGCAAAAATAATCCCCTGTTCAACTGATTCTGAACATCACACCAACACAGGCACCCTCATGCCCCTTTTATACTATGTATTTCGGAAATAAATAATATTTGTGATGTATTGTGTGTAACTTCAATGTTCCCATTGATTTCAACGGAATGAGGTAGGAGAAAAAAGTGGAAAATCAGCACTTTTCGATGGAAATTTTTCACCATGTGGAAAGTGCCATTTTTCACCGATTTCAGTTTGAGGTGGAAATTTTCGCCCATCCATAGTAATATATTAAACAAGTCAACAGCCATTTTTTAGTATAGTTATATGTATAGCTTCCCTGTGAACCCATCACCTGACAAATTTAGTTTAGAATTTAAATCTGCCAAATATTGTACTAGGTATTTTTCTATAGTTCTTGCAGAATTAACCTTTGTGTTTTAGTGGTACATTGTGGCTAATTCGCTGCACAGTATGCTAATTGATGCAAAACGTATCACTTAGGGCTCGATCCAATAAAGCACAGTAAAACTGCCGTAAAGGCAAAAAGCATTACCGACCATTAGCCATGTCTGAATAGAGTAACTATGCAATAAGCCATCTACCAGAATGGCTAATGAGCATAGGCACAAAAAAATCCAAGTCACTTCAAACAGTGCGTCACACATTTTTACCTTACTGTGCGTTCATTTCAGCCGCTAAACAATGACAGATATGTCAACTTCAAAGGAATCAAAATAACGGTCAATGTTATCTAGCGACTCTAAACGTTGTCAAGCCAAGTTCAAACTCACAGACAATCATAACCCTCCAAAGTAACAAGTACAATCAAATAAACCTATATATACCCCAAAATAACTGACAGACCTTGCCTAGAGGAATAAAAAATTGTACTTTTAGATATTACTCTTTTGCTCTCCTTTCTATATAGCTTCTGCATTGTAAGAGAGATAAGGTCCGTTATTGGGATGCTGTACTGAGTTACATCAGAAGCTGACCATAATTATACTGGATGAGACATGTATGTCATCCTGTTCATCATTTCCACTTTTTTGCCATTTCCATTTGTACTATCCATTCATCAGGCATAGGAGAGGATGAAGGTGAGCAGGGCATCCCCAGTTGGGGAAGGAGAGGGTGAGCAGTTGGGTGGAGGGGTAACTGACTAAGGAAAAGTAAACATCAAACAGGCAGAGCACAGACAGTGGAAAGAGGGGTGGATGTCAGGGAGCACCATACACAGTTAGGGACTAGAGTATGGAATGATATTGAATACTTTCCCTGGTGCATAATGAAGAGCTCCTTCTGAGTTATCCACGCAAAAAATATCTTGTTTTGAGGAGGCCAAAGGTGCGTTCAGTTGCATTCCTAGTCCTCACGTGGGCCTCTTTGTAGTGGTGTTATGCAGTTGTTTGGGGATTTGGGACATGTGTGAGGAGCTACGGGTTATAACCCCATCCAGCATCCCCTGTGTAGAACGAGTGACATTTTTACACATAGACCACATGTTTATACGGATGATGATATGTAAGGAGGACATACCATGTATTTGTCATGACCAGACTAAGCTGTGTTTTCAGTAATCGTGTGCATGCCCCTGTGGATGTGGTGTGATGTAAAGAATGTTCCCTCTCCAAGAGCCATCCTCCTGTATGGGTTCAATTCTCAAAATCTCTATAGATGTAGGAGTCCCTGAGGATGTAGGAGTTGTGACAACTGCCAGGATAGGAGGCACATACACTGGTGATCCTCATGTTGTCATCACACACCATCTGAGCTTTGATGGAGTGGAAGTGCCTGTGATTAATGTGTAGATGTCCCTCATGCATAGGAGTTCTTATGAGCATGTGCGTGCAGTTGATGACCCCCATGACTCTGGGTATGTCTCCCCTTTTGTAGAACTCCTGTTTGACACATGCTCACTCCATCTAGGTGGAAGGGAAGTGCATGTACCACCTAGCCTTCTTTTTCAGGGCTACCAACAGCTGAGCCAACACCCTGGAGCATGTGGCCTGGGACATCCCAGATACATATCCCTCTGTGGACTGGATGGATCCACTTGCCATGAAAAGTATGGCATACAGCAGCTTATGCATCCCAGATAGTGCACGGTTGGTGCTGTACATGGGGTTTACATCATCCTTGATCACCTCATTTAGGTCAATGATGCTGTGTGAATTCAACTTGTAGCAGTCTACCACTTCAGCATCCATCATTCCAAAGAGCGTGACCCTTGTAGGTATATCCTGGGTCTTGACAGTCGTCTGTCCTCCCAGTACTGCTCTTCAGGTACCTGTGGTAGCTGAGGCAGCTGTGGGAGCTGTGGGGGATCCAACCACAGCAGCTGAGGTGCTTCTGCCTAGTGTGGTCCTCCAGGTGGAGATGGGCTTCTGTCTGGCTCAGCAGCCAGAGCATCAGTGCTTCCAACAGGTGACAGATGTTCAGGTGTGCTTGGGGGTTCCTGAGGTTACCTTGGCCTAGCATGGCCCTTCTCTGATGTCTTTGCAGGAATGTCAATAAAACATACTGCTCGTAATCTGTCTCTAAGTGGTCTCATTGTAAACACTCCACATTTGTGAACACTGAGATGTCCCTTTAAGACAGTGGTGTAGTGTTGTCCAGGCATGTTCATCAGGTACGGCGGGACCAATGGGAAGGTGTGAGTTGTCCAGGTGAGTGTATGCCAGTGTGGCTCTTGTTGTTTGTAGTAATTTCTGTTTAACACTGGCTAGTTATGTTGCACTGGCAGTGTTGGGTTGCTTAACCCCTTAAGGACCGGCTGGCACTTGAGGACCACAGGGCTTTTTTTTTCATTTCTGGTTCAGGGCTTCCAGAGCACTGTGCAGCTGTGCTGGGATCCCTGAACTCCATGACATGCCAGGACCGTCACTGGTCCTTAAGTGTCGGACTGCCATGATGGTCCTGGCACATCAGTGGTCGTTAAGGGGTTAACCATTGCCAGGTGTGAATATTGTGTTGTGTGGCGATTTGTGTTGGTATGTGTTATCCCCTGTTGTGTTGGGGTATGGTGTCATGGATTGTTTGAGGTTGATTTGTGAACGCCTTTTCCGTTATAAATGGTATGCTGTTGTTTGTCTAGGACTTATTTGTAGGGCATGCACATTTGCAGGGTAGCTCATTGGTATTGCAAGGCTTAATTTTTCCATTGCTATCATTGTGCTATGTGCTAAGTGTTGTGTGAGCTGTTGTTTCCATGCTTAGATTTCATCATATGGGTTTTTTCCTCCGTTGTGTACTGTATGCCAAAAAAGGAGGCACAGAATTTCTGCTGGTAATTGTAATAGTTTATCATGCTTTTGGCACTGACCACACAGAAATGAATCACTCATGAGTAGAGGTGTTCCATTGATCTCAATGGGCGATATGTTAGTAGCCGCTGTCTTTTTTTTTTTTTTTTTGCCATTAGCAGTTGACAGCATGGGTTATTGGATGGCTTACTGTGTTTGTAAGACTGCTGAACAAGGTTTTTTTTAACTAGAACAACTGGATCAAGCCCTTACTGTGCTATCAGTAATGTTCCCAGTGGGTGGTTCTGCCTACATTCATTCATAGCACAGTGTGCGTGGTAACATTGTGACAGATTGTCACAGCACATAAATAAATTAACATAAAGTGCCATATTTTAACAGTGACAAATAAAGCTTAATTTCTCAAAAGCTATTTATATTACAATCAAAACGTATAGTATAACATATAGGCATTTTAGGTACCCAAAAAACGTATTAAAATTATAAATTGGCCACTTAATACACTAAATATATAATCGGACCTAGCTATTATACTAATGGCGTAAACTGTGTACAATATGGGAACAAAAATATGGAAAGAACAGGAGACCACTCCTAATATATATAATGGTCAAATACTGAATATGAATATAATAAATGTAATAAATTAAAAAAAATGCTCATAAATAAAAAAATTATTTAACAATCACAGTACATATCAATTCCATAAATAAAATTATATGATAACATGCGATATTTGATATAAAAATAACCCCAAATCCTATATAGGATAAAAATTCTCTGATAAATGATAAGTCTTTCAATGTGAAAATAGAATGCTGTTAAAGTGCTCTGGTATATAGTCAATAATGGAGACACACAATGTGCAATAGTAGTATACCAGATACCGATATCCTATTGAAAAGTCTCGCCCTTTTGATGGTCGCTAAATAGAGGGCCACATTTCAATAGTAAACCCTGATCACCTCCCATCTGAATAGGTGCACCAATACAGCCCAGGGCAAATAGGACTCTCCTGTCTCTCTTAGATCATCCTTAGTAATGGATCTCATAAACCTATCAGTGGGCAGACGTCTGTTGGCTTGAAGGAATGTGTAGTTAATGTACATCTCAGATAATCTTGCCACTATGTGAACAAAAATGTTGTGGGCAGGGATCAAGAAATAAGGTAGCAATCACCTCCGGTCTCTCATACAAATACTCACATATCTCAGTAAAGTTGTCTCAAATTTCCAGCATGTTTTGTATCTATATGATACTTCTTACGGGAATAAAGAATGAACTTGCTTATTAACTGTCTCCCAGAGCACTTTAAATGCATGCTGTGACGGAATGGTTGTCACCCTGAGAATGAACCCTGTCTGTTTTCAGTGATCTCCATTGTTTCATATGTGTTCCCATTCTTGAAAACATTAATGTCCCCTGTGTGTGCATGCATCAGAGAGTGTTGGCCATTTACCAGCATCGTATGGGTTGGTTAGTGTGTATGATGTACAGAGGAAAGGTGCCATCCAGTCTAGCTGACCACAGAGACTGTGTTATGAGATAGCCAGTTTGGTCAGATAGAGGGGGGTAGGGCAAATCTGTGTGTGGAATGTGTGTACTTTCCCCCTTTCATCAGGCTAAGCAAAAAGAGAACTTGAAAATGTTACCTGTGTGTTACAGCTTACCATAGTTTCAGTGTCATCTACAGGCATGAGGCTTCAAGCATGCAGCAGGCCTCTGTTTTATATGTTTGCTTCCTGTAGTCACTCCTATCTACTTCCTCCTACCTACTTCCTCCCTCTGAGCTGCACCTCCTACCTACTTCCTGTGGAGGGGTTTAAAGGGCAGTCTGAGTCCTGACTCAGTTGCCCTTGCGTTGTTGTTCATAGCAGTTCTATTACCTTGGGCTCTGATTATGACCTGGCTAGTCTTCCATCCAACCTGGTGCTGACCTGTGGCTCTGTCTGACTATTCTTTTGCTTATCGCTATAGTGGACATCCAACCTGGTGCAGACCCGAGGCTCTGGCTGACTACCTGAACTGTTTATGACCTGGCTTGTCTGACTACCCCCTCTGGTCCTGACTTGTGGCTCTGTCTGACTACTGTTATGTTTGTTCCTTGTACCTGGCAGACACCCAACCAAGTGCGGACCTGGGACTCTGGTAGGCCAGCTCTAATACTGACTGCAGGTGAGTCAACTATCTAATTCCATTCTGACTGCAGGTGTGAGTCAGAGTTCGCTCCCTTCTGATTGCAGGCATGGGTCAGAGTTCACTCCCTTCTGACAGCAGGTGTGAATCAGAGTTCGCTCCCTTCTGACTGCAGGCATGAGACAGAGTTTGCTCCATTCTGACTGCATGGGTGAGTCAGAGTTCGCTCCCTACTGACTGCAGGCCTGAGTCAGTACGCACGCTATGTCGGATTAAGATCCAGTGTTCCTGGTTCTTGCTGAGACTACCAGTGGCTAAGACCTAGACTCAAGCACTGTGGTTTAGCCTTGCATCCTAGTATTCCTAATAGCAGGGTTGCTAGCTTTAACCCTTTGCCTGTTCCTTTGTATGTGTATATATGTATATATTTTCTTTGTTCATTTTGTCAATAAAATTGCATTAACTATATTGACTCCTGAACTTTTCTGGGTATCTGTGACACTGTGACAACAGATCCTGTAGGGGGTGGGCAGAAAAAGCCTAAGATGAGAGAGAGAGGAGAGACTTGAAAATGTAGGAAGAGGAGAGAAGACCTCTCTGTAATGGTGGGAGGCCTAGGGTCCATGGGCATTCTAAATGAGTACTGGGGACACTAGGACTGGTGAGTGCCCTCACTGGAAGAGTTAGAGTGAGTGGGCACTGTAGTGGTCAGGTGCACTTTTCAGTTGGGGGCTGTAAGTCAAGGAGGCTACAGCCACAGAAAGTACCCTGATGTTCCCACCACAAGGATTGTGGCCAGGAAGCTAAACTTCGGTGGCTATGGCCCAAGACTAAAGAAAGTGGCCAGGGATAATCTCTTTGGATGCCTTTCCTAACTCCTCTGTCCGGACTAAAAGATACAAGGAACCTTCATGTAACCCAGCATGTGTAGTGGGCGGGGTGCCCACTCTTGCTTCTAGTGGGGACTAGGTGTAAGCTCCAGCATAAAGCTAAAATGGACTGTGAGTATTAAATGTAACCCATGGCAATTTGTGCAACATTGCTGGCACACCAAGAAGAGAACAGAAGAAGTTTGTAGTTTTTATGTTTTACCCCTGTAATTGTTGTCCTATGTCTGTGTGCCGTGACCTCTCTAATAAATGCAATTTATTATATTTTTGTCTGGCTGGATAAATTGTTTATACCTCAGTCTACAAAGCAGTAACCCCTGTACCCCCGTCACACATGCTGTTTACACACTGAAAGCCTTATGAAAGCCTTATCATTTAATGGAGATTTTTATCCTATGTAGGATATGGGACTATTTTTATTTCACATATCTCATGTTATTGTATTATTACATTTATGGTATTGGTATGTACTGGGATTGTTTAATTATGTTTTATTTTTGAATGTCTTTTATTTAAATGTATTACGTTTATTATATTCATATTCAGTATTTGATCTTTATATAATTTAGGTGCACACTCTTATTCTTTCCACATGGGAATTTTGAATCAATTTAAAATTAACTAATTATGTCTTATGGTGACAGGGTAACTTTAAAACTCTTAGGTTGAACTAGATGGGCCGAATGGTTCTTATCTGTCATCAAATTCTATGTTTCTATTAAGGAGTCTGCCTCTTTATCAAAGTGTCCTAAAGCTATATTATAATATGACTAAGTTTAATTGAATAATATTAAAACAAAAAAGCTTACTGTTATTACTGCATTGTTTTCTTTACTGCCTCAGGCATCTCCTTTAGTGTTTCAAATTTTTTCAAAAGTTTTCATATATGATTTAGATGAGATGGATAACTAGGTTAGCATAACAAATTGATTCCTTCTTGTCCTCAAACTTCCATGTTCTACAATTATTATAAAGAACACATTACAGGAGGTGATGATACAGAACAGAGATCTTGAATGAGAACCTGGCTAGGGTTAGGATGTGGTAAGCATTCCAGTTATCCAAATAACGTTTCCATACCATCTTTTCAAACTGGAATTTGAATAACTGACGACTTTGAGGGATCTATGATCCATCTGAATTAACATACAAAGTTGCTGAATCGGGAAAAAATAAATAAAGACGTGTCCATCAGGTTCAACCTTTGCCACATCAACCTTGTTTTTGTTCATTCAAAGGTAGTGAAAAAAAGAAAGGAAAACATCTCCAGTTATGACTCAAGTGGGTAAAAAAATGCCTTCCTTACTTTAAAAGACAGTCAGAAATCTCCTTGGAACAAAATCCTAACTACATGGAAAATAACTGTCACATTTATCTAAATTGCTCTGCTAAATTTGTTTTTAAAAGTAGTTACATTATCTGCCAACACATCCTGAGACAAGGAGTTTCACATCCTTACTGCCCTTAATGTAAAAAGTTCCTGCCTATGTTAAGTGCGCCTTTCCTCTAGCCTAAAAGGATGACACTTTGCTTTCTACTCGGTTCTTTGAGGAAATAATTCTCCAAGGCATGTCTTATATTGGCCATGAACATATATGTAAATAGTGAGCATACCCCCACCACCACAACCACCACCGTAGACGTGTAATGTAAACAAGCCAAGTTTGGCTAGTCTTTCTTTATAACTACAATCATCCAGTCCCTTTATCAGATTTGTTGCATGTCTCTGTACTTATCCAGTTTAAAATGGCATTTTTAAGAACTGGTACCTTAACCTGTTCTCTGTATTCCAGATGAGGTCTTAACAAGGATTAAGGTGTCACTATTTGCTATACCTACTTGAAAACCATTACAAGACCATTACTTGAAGACCATTTTAAACGAATGTAAAAGCACTGGAGACAGGTCCAAACTCTGAGGCACTCCACTTCCAACTTTAGACTATCAATTAACCAGCTTTCTATCCATGCACAGATATTGTTTCCCAAGTGGATCCCTTTCAGTTTACACGGTAATCTCTTGTGAGGCACAGTAGTATGTACAAGTTACTGTGAGGGGCTGTTAGTCCTCATATACTGAGCTGTAAGATGGCTTGTGCAGTGCATCTGGGAGTGATGAAATATAAGTAAGGGGCATCCAGATATCTGACACAGAATATGATATTTCCTCCTAATCATTATCATCTCAGGGGATTTTGTTTTTCTGGTTCTGAATGACTTTTCATCCATTAAACATATTTCGTTTAGACTAGTGTATGAAATGGCATAGCTGACAGAGTTGGGGTTGTATGCAAAAAGGAGGAGAAATCCTGTTACTAGCCATAGGGGAGAAATAAACATTTCCCAAATTACATCTTGAATGGAAGAGTGGTCTCCAGTGCATTGTAATGTCCCATCTAAGTCCATGGAAATTTTCATTTATCATTTATGGTGCTGCTGTTTGTTTTCTTTTTTTTTAATAGACTTGCTCTTCTTTTCTTTCTGCATACTGTCTTTGATTTGTTTTACCTCACTGATTGCTAGAGTTTTCTCTAATTCAATTTAAGCGAAATTAAAAGTTCTGAATGACTGGTGATTTTGAAAAAGGGTTATTTGTAGACAATTGACCACTGATTTGTGGAGAGGTATCCTGTCACTGTGGGATGCAGTATTTGTTCTCATTGCTAAATCTGCTTCCGCTGCTGCAACAACACTAGAATGTGACTGCTTATCATCTTTAGGTTTAGTGCTTCTACTGGTTGTGGAAGTTTTTGCATAATGTTTACAAGCAGCATCCTCAAGTGGAATTGAAATATCATTATTTACTGCACAAGTTGCAGAAACCATTCCCGCTGTCAGTTTTTGTAGCACAAGTTTACTACCACCAGTTCTGCATTTGTCAGCAAGATAATGTCCTCAATGTTGTGCAAGAGCTATCAGATGAAGAAGGAAAGGGAATGACAATGCAGTCTAATGACATGTTATTATACCCCACTGGTTTCCAGTGACTTTGTCTATGATTAAGGACCTGTGAGTCCAAAATGTGTTAGGCATTAAGGAGTTCTGTGTTTTGGATATATGTCCATGTGTCTTTCTGGTTATGTTTTTAAGGTGCAAATAAACTTCTGCTATTTATCATTGTGATAAAATCTGATCTGTTTTTTTAATGATGTGACCTGACCAGTCTTCAAACCTCAATCCCAGAGAACTTGAATATGATGAATTAGACAGAATAGTTAAAGCAAACCCACAAGTGTCCTACATCTCTAGGAACTGTTGCAGAAGAGCTGGGAAGGCAAGTAAATTACTAATGAAATTGGTTATCAGAATGCCTCTTGTTTGTAATGCTGTTATTATGGCAAGGGTGGCTATTTTGAGAAATCCAAGATTTAGATTCAATTTTCAATGTTCCTGAACATTTCTTTGATACTCTTGTTTTATTTTGCAATAGTTAAATGTATTTGTACTCTATAACATTTTCAATTTTTTCAAGAAAGCTATGAAAAACATTTAATAATTATAAAATAAACCTAGTTTCCAAAAAGAGTATTCAAACTTTTGACTGGTACTGTTTGAAACCACAATTACATAATTGATTACATTCCAAATGACCTCATCAACTGCATCATGGGTGATATCACAAATATCTGTGACATCACTAATAATCTAATCAGTGACATTGACAGTTATGACAGTTAACAATATTTATAAGATGTAGTGTCAGTGCTGAGTGATGTCGCTCTTACTGATTTAGGATTTGTAAACATATTATGCTTTTGTTTTTGTAATAGTTTTGCTATTGGGGAATAAGCTGAAGTGCTACTACATAACCATTTTATTGTGTGTCATGCTTGACAGTGTGGGTGTTAAATTTTAATGAAATTTGTAAATGTTTTCTGTACTAATAGTGGAGCATTACTCAACTAGTTTATTGGGTCACCGTTTTAGGACTGTGTAATGAGTGTAGTATTGCAATAACATTAGAAAAGTACTTTGGTGCAGTGTTTATTGGTTTCAGGGCAACAGGATAGCTAAAGGTTTGCAGTGTCAGTCTTTCTGCTTTGGATTTTGGTGCCATATTAGAACATTAAAGCCAAGTGACATTTTAGTGGTACACTGTTTTGGATTAGTGTAATTACAGGATAATTCAGAACATTACTGTTCTGGTGTTTTTTATGATGTGTATTGGTGTAGAATGAGGATATTTAGTGCAATAAAGAATGAGATTTGACCCACTTGCAGTGTTTTACTTTAGTGTTGCTGCTGATATAAGTTAGTGGTAGGTTAGAGATGCGGAGATGCAGTGCTGAAGATATGCAGTGCTGATGATGTGCATTATTATCAGGGTCATTTGTGATGCCACCAGTGATGCCATTGATTGGGTCATTTGTGATTTAATCAATGATGTAATTTGTGGTAATATATGTGATGTCAATAGTGCATCATTGCTGATGTCAATTGCAATGTCGTATCTGATGTTATCAGCAAGGCATATGTTCTGGAGTTCGATAGGAAGAAAGTAACCTGCATTTCCTGCCTTTTGTGCATTTGAGCAAGAACTTATCTTTGGTTTTAAATAAAGATTTTTATCTTTGAATTTCTCTTTAAAATGTATTAAACGTATCTTAATTTGATAGGTCTACTTTAAGCTAATTGTAATTTTATTTATTCTTTATAGGGAATTTGATTTCTCTGTAATTGCTCTTCTTTAGTTTTGCGCACATGACCAGTGAAAATGACTCTGTTATGCCACCATATTTCTGCCAGCATCCCACTGTGTTTTTTCTCTGTTGCTGTTGGACAGGACTACGTGACTCCAGACAGCCATTATCCTGACTTTTCTCAGCTCTGGCAGAGTGTGAGTAGGGTAAGGGGAGTTCATTTTCTATTTATTTTTCTATGTCAAACTGACAGGCTTGCATCCAGATTCCACTATTGCCATGTCTCTGTAGCCTCACTAGACTGGTTTATATTTTAAAAGTTATTTTAGTCATACAAAGTCCTTTTGAATTGTATAGTCATATTTTTGGATAGCTAACAATACACATTAGCTGTTGTCAGAGCTGTAAATCACAGTTTGTTCACCTCTTTTATTACTGCTGAGTAGGAGTATCTGAAATCAGATGAATGTTAGTTACCAGAACCATGAAGAAATGCTGCCCTGAACTTACAGTTTGCCAAACTAATTATAGAAATGGACACAACATAATAATTCTTTTTGCCTGTGAGCAATAATTAATAATGTTCAGTAGCCCAGCATGAACCTATAGATGAATGGACTGTTATGTACTGGTTGCTGTTATAGGCATTGCTCTGCAGTGCCTTTAATCTGCTTCTTGCCTTGTTGATAGACATACTGATTCGTATAGTGAACTCTAAGAATCTCATGAATGATGCATACTTTGCTACATTTCTGAGGAAAGAATAAGCATACTGCACCATTTGGGCGATGCCTCATTCCAGACCTGGCAAATTTTGTACTGTGTAAGAAAAATCTATTTTACTTAAGCTCAAGCAACGCTTATATATCAAGCACACTTTTTGATACACTTTGGGGACATATAGCAGCCAAGTGCATAGAGTTAAAAAATAGATATGCTAGGTTCCCAAAATACATAACAATACATTGTTAGTGCTATGTGCAGCCAATTGCATCATTACTAGTATGGCGATTGTCATCATTATATGATCTTTTGATGGCAAGACCATGAAGCTTGGGACGTTATTTCCCACAGCTAGCACCTAGCAATGCCTCTGGTTAGACCTTAGGACACAAACCCACACTTAAAGGGATAGTAATGTTTCATAATAAAAGCAGCTCTAATTAATCATCACAGTGTTTGGGCCATAGAGGGTGTTATTTCAATAGTGTCAGAGTTGTAGTTCAAGAGTAATTGAATGATAAAGTATCCCCCCACCCCTTTTAACTAGTGTAACATTGCTCACCTCAGAGTAACAGGGTGTGTCCTGGTAGATTGCAGAGAGGTACAATCTTCAATTAAGATAAGGGAAAAGGCTGAAAAAACTGTAAAGGGGGCAGGGTTTTCATTGTTCTCACAGTAAGAAGATTGTTCCTTGCTGTGATCTGTCTTGTCTATGGACTAGATTCCACATCTGAGGAGAGGGGGCTTACACTAGGTAAAAGGGGCAGGAGGGGAAAACTTTATCATTCAATTACACTTGAACTACAACTCTGACAGTATTAAAATAACACTCTCTATGGCTCAAACACTATGAAGATTAATTGGAGCTGCTGTTTTTGTGAAACATTACTGTCCCTTAAAAATTTCCCAAAGCACCACTACAGTGACATTGAACCAAATTCATCCCAAGAGCCACATATATGGGTCTCCAGTCCACCAATAGACTTCTCCCCATACCTTCAGCCTACACTCCTTTTCCCACCTATCTCTCTGCTACCTCTCTCAAACATACACACTGTTTCTCCCACAGGCACTCGGTTTCACTCACTCTATCAAGCTAGTCCCAATGTATGAAATAAAAGATACATGATGTATTTTTTAATAAAATACAAATGTATATGTGGTATATGTGTAATTTAATGTTAATGTAATATGTGTGGTATGTGTAAAAGCGTAGTTGATATGTGCAAAAGTGTAGTATGTGCTGCTGTAATGCAACTTCCTCCTCTCCTACACCCAATAAGAGCCACTATACCTCACTTTAATGTATGCATCTCTTTCTCAAAGCAAGCAAGCATGGTATATCTGTTATTTTGAGGTTTATATATAGTAGTTAGAGTTGAAATTGCTAATTTGGTACAAATGTATTGGTTGGTATTTAAAATGCTTTGAAAACATCTAACATTGACATCACGGTCAACAATTAGCTATTTTTCTTTGATCTACTGGTTCTCTATGAATTTTACATTCTAAATCTACAAGTCTTACAGAAAGTCAGCAAGTGCACACATTAGACATGAATGTAAATTTGTGAAGCTTTCGTATTTTATTTGGCCTGCAAGTAGAGTGACCGAATACCTCCAGGAAAAGTGTATAATTTCCATGCAGCAGTAAAGTTGTATATTGTAGTATTCCAACTAAGGGCCACATAGTAGTACCTTGGTAACAGATATCACTGATTCAGTTTCAAATCTCCTTATAGATTATAGACCATATGCAAATAAAACAAAACTGTAATTCTGAATCAAACCAATTGCTCAATAAGATGCAAAGAAAATGCCACCAAATCCCTATTGATTTAACTAGGAATTTTAAACCATAAGACACCGGAGAGCTCTCCAATTCAAATGATGTTTAGCTAGCCATTCCATCAGATGCTTCTGGGCTTGGTCTCATACTGGTAAATGTGCGGTGGGACTTTAATTACTAACATTACCTCAAAATCCAAGAATCAGTCGACCATTTATGTGGTACTCTTGATATCCTGTGGAGCCTTTGCTGGTGAATGAAGGCTGTAGGAACTGTAACACAATGCTCTTGTGATGAGAGCTACCTCAATGAGCTTTTGTTGATGATCTTGATGAGAGCTTACCCCTGTTCCACCATTACACACATGCTCAATCCAGGAGGCTGTTTTTAGCTTCTTTAAAAGTTCAGTTTAATTCCTCAGAATGTTTTGTAAAAAAAACAAACAATTGCACTTTCATAAGTTACACTATGTTTTACACTTTTTTGTCTTCTGCTAGAAGAGGGAGCTCATATCAATGAAATTGTGAGAAAGAGAAGAATGGAAATAGCTGATTCAAAGCAAGTACATACAGATAACTGACACCTTTTATTAATAATGACCCCTCCCCACTTCCCTTATTGTGGAAGGAAAATCCTATTAGTCCCCATGAATTTTGCCCTTGTGACTTTGTCCGAGAGACAACATTATCAGTCAGTTCTAGATGTCATTTCCACGGAAGCTCACAAGACACTTGCAAGCAAGATCACAGGACCTCAGACACTTCACACTGCCCATGGCATTCTTAACCTTTTGAATGGCAGAGCTGGCACTTAAAGGGTTAAGGACCAGAGGTGTGTGCAATATATTGCTTTCCAATGCCTTGCAATCCCATCAGTTCTTTAAAGAGTTATGTAGGCTCATGCACTCTGCCTGCTTCAGCAACTCTAATCTCTAATTTCATTGTCTGTATTTGAGGATATGCACTACAGTGTATGATCTCTGCAGAGCATACTAGCAACACATGTCATCAGTGTAGGACTTTAATACCAGCAAGCTCAGCATGCAAGCCCCATAGCATGCCCACTTACGCCATTTTCTCTATGCCATGCCTTGCTTAGTACATTTATCTAAGCAAGGCTTTGGGGAAATCAATGTCCCCAAAAACAGACAGATTTCTCCATTAGCCTCTCCTTGGTACAAGTGGACTTACGTGGAGGAATGGGGGCATACATAGCTTAGAAACTTGATGTTAGGTGGGTGTAGTAACAGAATGGCAATTCCAGGGCCTGTTTGTGAGTGAAATTAATGTGGTACCCGGTTTTCTCTTGAACAAATGCACAAGAGAAACATTTATAAGAACTATTATGTTTTTATTACTATAATAGGGCAAATGGGGGTTATTAACATGCAATATTAATTCTCTTTTAAAGAAAACATAAACCTGAAGGTAACAGAAGTTAATAAACACTACTGAATAAAAACAGATATCATGAAACAGCACTATTTCATTAAGTGTTTGTTTCCTTTCATACAGAGACATAAAATGGTTTTATGACAAAGGCTGCTTAGTAAGTATGTCCCATAATCCCTAAAACTGCAAGACTGTCCAAAAGATGAAGTTAATTTGAGGTGTAAGGAAAAATCCAATAGACAAAAGTGCAGCATCAGAAGTCATTGGCAACTGGGGTTTGTGTCCACTGATATACATTGCTTGGAGGATATGTCTGAAGATTTTACACACACCTGCCTTAAATTACTTTTCAGCAGTGCACAGTTTATATAAGACTTAGAAAGTAATTCTGTTTTAGTGTATGTGGTTGCCAGATCTTTGACAGAAAAAGGCTGACACATTTATTTATTAAATTCCGAATATACGCCTTTATGTTCTATCAATCTAAAAAGAACCAAAGTGGATCACTTAACTCCTCAGCTGCTAGAGATGTCTCCAGTACTATGTAAAGCAGTACACTGGAGAAGTCTCTAACATCCAAGGGGTTAATGATTTCTTTGCTGTAAGATAAAAATGTGCTGGTGTGACCTACAGAGCCAGCAAAATGAAAGCCTTAACATGAATGAATAGTACCAGGGGTGTCCGGACACCCATGAATAGTACATTGGCTTATTAACAGCTAAAGTCTTTAATTAAAGGAGAAGTAAAACCTCCTTAAAGTAACTCCCTAATTTACCTTGCTGGGTCAGAAAACCTCAATGGCCATTTAAATGTTGTCCTTGTGAATTTGTTCAAGAGATAACATCTTCAATCACTCCTGGATGTCATGTCCATTCAACAGGACATACATTCTGCCAACTGTACATTGAAATCTTAAAAGAAAATAATGGTGTGCAACACATTGCTTTGCATTGTGTTGTGCCCTCCCCAGTCATCGAAGGGTTAAGTATACTGATGAGCTCTGCCTGCTTCATTTTATAAAACTTCCAGTAAATGTTATGGCTGCCTCCAAGGACATATTATCTCTTAAACAAAGGTCAAAAGGCAAAATTCATACAGGCCATTAGGGTTTTCTAGCCATAGTGAGGTAAGTGGAGCTCTAAAACTGGGGCAAATTCAGGGTAAAAATGATTTTGCCACAGACTGATGTACAAAGAAGAACTAGAGCAATTGTGTCTATTTACTCAACAATCCCTCACACTGGGACACAAGTTATTGTTTTTGTCAATAACTAAAGTTATCCATTATGCATGAATGCCTCTGGTGTCCTAGTTATTTGACCAACATGATACACTTGATTTCCCAGAAGGGCATCTGCCATGTAAAGGGGAGACATCCAGAGCTTGAGAAGTTGGGATGTATGCATGAGCGTAAAAGAGCCCGCAGTGAGCTTCAGACCACAATTTGGAGAGGTTTCAGGATTGCCCTGGCCAAAAGGGTATACAGATTTATTTTACAACTATGACTTTCTGATAGTATGATGGAGGCATGCTGGCACAAACCTATTATGCAATAAGTATCAATGCCTCCCCATACATTTTCATTCTCATCCAATATCTTTTCTCTACAGCAGTGCAATGATCAGAAGGGTAAAGAAACAGGAATGGTGCAGTTCATGTCACAAAATGATAATAACATGAGAATTTACAAATACACACATATACATATAACATATATTCCTGTATATGTTACAGGTGTGTATATATATATTTGAATAAAGCTTCTAAAATGGAAATGGGCAGGCCACATAGCAAGAAGACCTGACAGTATATGGACCAAACAAATTTTGTAATGGATTCCATTTGATACTAAAAGGCCAAAAAGAAGACCAAAGACAAGACGGGTAGAGGAATTTGCCAGATTTGTTGGTACACAGTGGCAATAAGAAGCACAAGTTGTTGGAAAATTGCCAGCAGGCCTTCATCCTAAAGAGGGTGCTGCCCTCTTTATTTTATAAGAGCGAGAGAGAGAGAGAGACAGAGACAGAGATAAAGAGGGTAGCACCCTTGAGGCAGTGTCTTGAGAAAGGTCTTTGTGAGAACCAAAACGTTGACCAAATAAAATTGTCCTGATCCAAATTAAAGTCCCACAGGTGTTGCCCTATTTATTTATACTATATTATCCTACTTTGGAATTGTGCACCTGGGCAAATAATAACAGTAAGACCGAGTGCCAAGGTCCTCCAGCATCTTCTCATCTTCTCTCCACCACCACTGTCACCTCCACTGCATCTACAAAAAAAAAAAAGAAAATGAAAAAACCTTAATCCTCCTCAGGACATTCCCCGAGCCAGAATGAGGGAAAAAATTTACAGGGATTGGCCATCATGATTAAGCGGTGTTCTCGTGAAAACGCGATGATGATATAGCAGTTTGTCTCCAGCTATCTGAGGTTGTGAGTGATTTGAGAACACAATGTTTATACCTATCATTTTAATGCTGTTTGATCAGATGCTGTTGGTTTTATATTATCAAACCTGTTTCACTTTATGGTGCAGTCTATTCTATACATTGGCATTGGCTTTTATATGATCATCACTTTCATATGAGTCCCCATGTTCCCATTGGCTGGGATTGTGGGGGTTACACAGGGCATGGAACATGCCTCGCAGTAACCTTACTTCCTAGTCAGTCAGCATCTTGCTGGAGGGGTCACAGATATGCGTAATGTCACCCCTCCATCTAGCCATGTGTAACTCCAAAATCCCAGTGATGGGGGTGATGGTGGCAGTGGGATTTTGTTTTTTAATTCTTAATGTAATTATACGGAAAAGCTGCTGCAGGACAAAATTTCCACTCTCCACTAGCCAATGGTGAGTAGAAATTCAGCCCTGGTGGGTATGTTTTGGCTTGCAGTGGTGAGTAACTTTTCAGGTCTGGCTAGTAGCAAAGGACTTCAAATTATAAACCCTATATATATATATATATAATATATATATATATATATATATGTATGTATGTGTGTGTTGTGTGTACTGTGTGTGTTGTGCATGTGAAATTATGAGATGACAATGGATATTTACAATGGTGATTGCATACTAAATCAGGCACTGGCCTAAAGACATTATGTTAAGCTATCTATAACAAAATTCATCCCCATGACACAGTTTGCATCAAAGGGAAGACAATGGGATGGGCAGAGGGAAAAACAAGGCAATCCTTTCCTTTATGATTTTGTTTACTTCAATACACATAGGGGAAATTGTGTTAGTGTATGCCATTTCCCTGCACATGTTGTAGAGGTGTAGGACGGTTTTTGTTTTCATTAATGTGCTAACGATGGAGGCAATTGTTCACCAATATGCAGTACAATGTTCATTCTGTGGCCCATACCCTGAAGAACAGCCGCTGGCATTACATGTTAACCCCACCTGAATACACTATGTTAGTATAATGCTATATGTAGATGTCCTTGTAATTTGGTTCATAACATGTTTCTGTCTTTAGATTATATTTTGTGACAATTACTGTAATATTTTGGAACAGATCTTTAATAAAATATATATTTAACATAAACGAGATTGCTTGAATTGTGCTTTGCACAGAGGAACTCATATGATTCTAGAACAATCCAACTTCCCAAAATAAAAATTCCTAGAATTCCAATTTATTTCAACCTTTGAGTGCCAGAGAGGTATCCAACGCATATCCAACACAAATGAGTTGGATACCTCTCTGGTACTCAAAGGGTTAACTCCTTAAATGCTAGGGTGGTCTCATGCATTGCTAGGCAATGTGCTGAAGACCTTTCTAGAATTCAGGGGAGATGAAAAACAATTAAAACTAATGGATTTTTCTGTTACCTGAAGTTTTGTTGGTTTGTCCCAGAATTACTCCTGTTTTACTTAGTATATCTGCATATATGATTCCCAAAAGACTTGCCCTTTTAAGTAAATGTTCAGTTATCTTTATCAGTAGAACATTTAATGCTTTTTTAGTTTACAATCAGTTAACACTTTCTCACTTTTGCACTTTTGGGTTGTACTTCAAAAAAGTCCAGAAACTGTCCATGCATTCTTTGAAAGATTCCGTCTCCACATCTGTTTCATGTACTTAAATCCATCAGCTATATTATTGGCTGGAATTCAAGACTGTCCATAAGTTTCCTCAATTAATCCATCAACTTTCAATTCCCGTTTGGTAACCCTAATGTGTCTTGTGAAAAAAAATCCTGATTTCTTTCCTTTTTTTGGATGGAGAAAAAAGGGGTGAGGTGAATAGTGAGTAATTTTTATGATAAGAGAAAATACACATTTGGGCTTAAAAATATTTTATACAGTTCACACAACTGAAATTATGGAAAACTAATGTCTTCCATATTAATATTTCATAGAAGCACATGCAATATTATCCTATAATAACAATGTTCCAATATCTATAAAGGTCTTACCAGACAAGGTGCATTAACATGTTTAAATAATTACCATGAAAATGATACTGGATACTAGTATTAAGCAGAGATGATGTTTCAATTTGCACTGTCTCAAGAGTAGACAGAAAGAAGATTCAGATATTTATTTAAAAGGTCCCATGGTATAAGGGGAGTGTAGTAGATACCAAAAGATTAGGGACCATTGGTATGTTTGTCAGTATACCTATTGATAATAGCACAGCATGCAAGGTTAAAATCAACCTGCTGCCCTAAGGTAAGTTCAGTGAATTTTAAAGATAATTAAAAAGGTGCAGATATCTTGTGATATTCATTTGTTTGCAATATAAACAGCCCGGCTAGGTTTTGTCATTCGGTTGCTCCTGAACTATAGCTCTGAGGGTGCTGAGGTGACGCCCTCTGTGCATCAGGTGCTGGAGGGATTGATCAGAGTGGCTGTTTATATGAGACATTGCCATCCCTTTAGTAGTAAAGGGATAGTAATACTTAAAAATTACTAATCCCTATACTTTAGGCATGTTAAAAAGAATTTAATTGTCCCCAGTGTCAGCTCTCAAACCTTTATGGTTTGAGAGATAACCGCCCGCAAAGTTCCCCCTTCCCTGAAGTCAGCATTGTACCTGATTGTACGACAGTCAGGCGGCTCTGCAGCAGAGCCGAGAACGCGTTAGTAAAAAATAATTATTTCACTGAAATGGTCTTCTGTGTGTGCTTCGTTTGCAAGCACACGTAGAAGACCATTTCAGTGAAATAATACTTTTTTAGTAATGCGATCTCGGCTCTGCTGCATAGCCACCTGATGCACGTAAGATCGGATATCCCTGCAGTCGGTACAACGCTGACTTCAGGGAAGGGGGAGGGAGGGGGGAACTTTGAGGGTGGTTATCTCTCAAACCATAAAGTTTTGAGAGATGACACTGGGGACAATTACATTTTTTTAACATGCCTACAATATGGGGATTAGTAATATTTAAGTATTACTATGCCTTTAACATCTATTAATAACTACTTCTAGAATAGTTTGTGTGTCCATATTATGGAATGTAAATTACGGAATACTATCGACCTAAATGTTATCTAATGTTGTCGTATGTAGGGCTAGGTAAAAATTGGTATTGTTTTGTGTCTTTATGTAAATGTGGTTTTATGTAAGTCTATGGAAAATGTATATTGTTTGTATTTCTTATGTAATTGAAAGATTTACAAATTAAAAAAAAAAAAAGTTTTTTTTAGACATGCATGTTGAATTGTTGGTGGCAAAATGTAGCACATTATTTTGATTAATTTATTTGCTGGGTAAGTATTTCTCAAGAAATGGCTAGTATGCATTTCACTGCATTGGATACCTCCCTGGTACTCAAAGGGTTAATGCACTGTAAAAACAAAGTAAACTTGTCTTCAGATCACAGGTCCATTATAAGTATTCTCAGGTTAACCCCTTAAGGACCGGCCACGCGCACACGCGGCCGGCACTTTAGGACCACGGACCATTTTTAATTTTTTTTATCCAGTTCCGGGCTTCCCGAACGTCGTGCAGCTGTGCGGGGAGACCGGAATTCCATGACGGTCCTGGCATGTCATGGGTCGTTAACGCAAAACAACCCATGACGTGCCATGGCCGTCAAGGGTCGTTAAGGGGTTAAAGGGAAACTTTTCCCTCACTAAAGGCCATATGTTCAAATGAAAAGTGGTGTAATCTGGGGGACACGAACTACGCTACAGGGGACAAATAAAAATTACCAAATATTTAAATGGAGCGTTTAATCTCTTGAATGCTAGAGGTTGTCACGGTTTATTATGACTCTGAGACACAAGTTTTAGGTAAAAATCAATTTTATTGAAATAATAAATTGATAACGTAGGATGGCAAACACATACATACAGATATAAACAGAATATAACAAGACAGAAGGCAGACTCTACCGGTCCTGTCAATATACCGGACAGGACAGTCTGAAGTAGCAGAATGTTAGGCTCTACCGGCCTTGCCAATACCGGGTAAGGCAACCTGCAGATGGAATAGCATAATGGTTCTACCGGCCTTACCAAATTACCGGGCAAGGCAGCCTCAAAAAATTCAATGTAGGCTCTACCGGCCCTGCCAATAACGGGTAAGGCAACCTCAGATGGAATGTGGCAAAAGGTTCTACCGGCCTTACCAATACCGGGCAGGACAGCCCAGAGATAGTAGCAGCAGTCAGATGGTAATGGCAAACTGACAGGATCGTAAGCAACCCAGTGTACACACACTGAGACCAACAGGGGAATCGTAAAGCCGCAAGACTTTGGAGCAAACCAGCGTATGCACGCTGGGACCAACACTGAATTGTATAGCTGATAGGCTTTGGAGCAAACCAGTGACCGCACACTGGTGTAACAAGCAAGTTTGTATAGCCGCAAGGCTTTGGAGCAAACCAGCGTCCGCACGCTAGGACCAACACAGAATTGTATAGCTGATAGGCTTTGGAGCAAACCAGTGACCGCACACTGGTGTAACAAGCAAGTTTTGTATAGCCGCAAGGCTTAGGAGCAAACCAGCGTCCGCACGCTGGGACCAACACAGGATTGTATAGCCGATGGGCTTTGGAGCAAACCAGTGACCGCACACTGGTGTAACAAGCGAGTTTGTATAGTCGCAAGGCTTTGGAGCAAACCAGCGTCCGCACGCTGGGACCAACACAGGATAGTATAGCCGATAGGCTTTGGAGCAAACCAGTGACCGCACACTGGTGTAACAAGCGAGTTTGTATAGCCGCAAGGCTTTGGAGCAAACCAGCGTCCGCACGCTGGGACCAACACAGGATAGTATAGCCGATAGGCTTTGGAGCAAACCAGCGTCCGCACGCTGGGACCAACACAGGATTGTATAGCCGATAGGCTTTGGAGCAAACCAGTGACCACACACTGGTGTAACAAGCGAGTTTGAATAACTGCAAGGCTTTGGAGCAAACCAGCGTCCGCACGCTGGGACCAACACAGGATTGTATAGCCGATAGGCTTTGGAGCAAACCAGTGACCGCACACTGGTGTAACAAGCGAGTTTGTATAGCCGCAAGGCTTAGGAGCAAACCAGCGTCCGCACGCTGGGACCAACACAGGATTGTATAGCCGATAGGCTTTGGAGCAAACCAGTGACCGCACACTGGTGTAACAAGCGAGTTTGTATAGCCGCAAGGCTTAGGAGCAAACCAGCATCCGCACGCTGGGACCAACACAGGATTGTATAGCCGATAGGCTTTGGAGCAAACCAGTGACCGCACACTGGTGTAACAAGCGAGTTTGTATAGCCGCAAGGCTTTGGAGCAAACCAGCATCCGCACGCTGGGACCAACACAAGATTGTATAGCCGATAGGCTTTGGAGCAAACCAGTGACCGCACACTGGTGTAACAAGCGAGTTTGTCTAGCCGCAAGGCTTTGGAGCAAACCAGCGTCCGCACGCTGGGACCAACACAGAATTGTATAGCCGATAGGCTTTGGAGCAAACCAGTGACCGCACACTGGTGTAACAAGCGAGTTTGTATAGCCGCAAGGCTTAGGAGCAAACCAGCGTCCGCACGCTGGGACCAACACAGGATTGTATAGCCGATAGGCTTTGGAGCAAACCAGTGACCGCACACTGGTGTAACAAGCGAGTTTGTATAGCCGCAAGGCTTAGGAGCAAACCAGCGTCCGCACGCTGGGACCAACACAGGATTGTATAGCCGATAGGCTTTGGAGCAAACCAGTGACCGCACACTGGTGTAACAAGCGAGTTTGTATAGCCGCAAGGCTTTGGAGCAAACCAGCGTCCGCACGCTGGGACCAACACAAGATTGTATAGCCGATAGGCTTTGGAGCAAACCAGTGACCGCACACTGGTGTAACAAGCGAGTTTGTCTAGCCGCAAGGCTTTGGAGCAAACCAGCGTCCGCACGCTGGGACCAACACAGAATTGTATAGCCGATAGGCTGTGGAGCAAACCAGTGACCACACACTGTAGTAACAAGCAATGTCGCCGATGCGACCAGGCAGGAGGTCGCCAGGATACAGGAGACAGGCGATGCGATGACAGGAACCAGCAACGATCAGTCAGGTCAGGAAACCGCAGAGAAGAAGTTCATCAGGAACTACAACACCAGAGACTAGGCCGGAACCAGGACTAGAATTACTCAGCATGCAGGAAACACTGGAACAGTAGAGATCAGGAACTCAGGAACACATGAGAACAGGAACTCAGGAACACTGGAACAGAGGCCCAGCTATCACTGGCATAGTGATAGCAAGAAGGTCAGAAACAACACGTAAGGGCACTCAAAGGGTGCCCAATCCAGGTTTAAATAGGCAATAAGAGGCGGGCTATCTGCAGACAGCCAATAGAAGCCCCCTACTGGTGACAGACAAGGAACTGCAGCAATCACGGGCACCGTGATAGAGGTCTCCAACATGTTTTAAAGCTATGCATTAGAGACCTCTCTATGGTTCAAGGGGTTAAAAGCCCCATTTAAATCAATAGAACATTTTCATTTGTCTGTGTGATGCAGCTGGTTTGCTCCAAGGTTACTGAAGTTTTCGTTTGAGCATAATGCTCTATGATCCCGAAACGTAACTTTTTATGTCATCAATGGCACATTAGTAAATCCTTCCATCCTCTCTATCTTTGATTGGATTCTTCTCTTCAGCCATGAGTGTTCATTTTTGATGCCATTACTGGAATGATCTCTCACCCTTTGTAACCCTGAATTATAGGTTTGCAAAGGTGTGTGATTTGCACAACTGCCATTCAGTGTTTTCCATAGTAGCACAGAAAAGGGAAGGAGTCCATTGTTGACAGCTATGACAGATCACTTAGGGTTGAAGAAGAGAGTATAATTGAAATGAAGGACTTCTAGGTGGACGGTGGGATTCTCTCAGCATTGCAGGAAGCAGGACCTCATCCTTTTATCTCAATGGAATGAATGTACAAATCCACGAGTGCAGCTTCACACAATCAACAGTGAAGGCACTTATGGACATGCATCACATAGTACATAATCACTGTAGCTTATACCACTACTAGGACTCTTACTTTAGAAAGCCTCTTACACTAGCCACATAGCCTACACACAAAATAGGGGTACAGTACCACCATTTCTTCTGATTCTTGTTTAATAAATGTATTTACACAAGGAGAACATGAAAGGAAAGCTCTGAAATAACTTTAAGTGAGAGAGAGAGAGAGAAAAAAAACACACAAGGGGGTGCTAAGAATCTTATATGTAAATAAAGTGGATTCCTTCTTCCTTCTTACAAGTATAATACTCACATGCATATGATGACCTGTCTCAAACTCAAAAAAACAGCATTAGTATGGCAGGGGATTTACCTGACCAGCTTGTGGAACTCCAGACAAGTCTGCCAGATCACCAGATATCGTAGATGACAATGACATCTTCCCAGCCAGTTTTTGATAAAAAATATGTATTAGAACAAACAAGAACCAAACAGACCCACTCTAATTTTTTGGTGTTATTCATTTTCACCAGGAGCCAAAATAGCCTGAAATCAATTCATAAAAGTTACATAAAAAAAAACATTTAAAAGCCCTTTTTCATCTAAAACAGCTGAGGGAAGATGCAATAAGGTGTGAAAAAGATATGATAAATAGGTGATAAAATGAAGATGACATCCAGTGTTCTCAACACTCCAAGTCATATGTTATTCTGTGGAGCCAAATTAAAGCACTAAGATTTCTCCAGTGTTAGAGATCTTAGTGCATTGGCTCAATAGATTAACATAGGAATTGGAGAGTGTAACACACTTGAGAAGTCATCTCCACTTCATTGATCCTCATGCCTCCAGGTTATGAGGCAAAAGTTGAACTTGATGGACTTGTGTTTTTATCAGCCCAAGTTATTATGTTACTATGTAATTGTATACCAAATTATTATTATTTTCTCTTTAAAATATCAGTACATTTACATATTCTTTGAAGAGAAAAACTGTTTTCCTGGAAATATTACTGTATAGGCATCCCAGGTTTCCGTGTGTGTGTTTGTGTTTGTTTGAAATGATTATAGACTGCCCTATTAGCCTCCCCTTGGTGCAGGTGTTGTTAAAAGGAGAATGAAAATCTCCTAGATCAGAAATGGAATTATGGTGTATAGTCTTTTGACAGATCTTAAGAAAGGAGTATTCTCACCTGTAGTCATAGTACAAGTGGAGAAAATCAAATCATGCATGCTGAAGCATATATCCTGTGGCCTAGACTCCCAAGTGGCTGTCACAAAGGGAAGCAGAGTGCCAGGTTCCATTTGGAAGACTGACAAATTCAGTTTTCTTTTAAGATAAGAAGGTTAGTGGAACAGTTCCTATCGCTACACATTTTTTTTGGTTTATTGGTAGGCTCACAAATCAAGGCGTTATAGAAATCATACTGGAGATTATCAAACTACCATGATAATCCAGAAAGTCATCTGGCAATGCCATTGAGGACAGATTGCACATAGAAATATGAAATAATAGGTAAGGATATGGATACTCCCATATATAGATAGCTATAGGCCCCAGCTCACTGGTATTCCACTCTATTTATATTTAAAGAAAGTTCATGGCCAATAGGAGTTAAATATATGCCTTAATATAAATATATCTTAGAGAGTTTGTTTCCAAGGTCATCATGTTTCATGTACTTATTTTTTACAATCGGTTAAACTCATAAACAGTTTTTTACTCAGCTGCTTAGTATATATTATCGTGTGAAATGCATTCCTCAAAAAACAAGTTAGGATATTGCATTAAACGCCATTGCTCTAAACCTATGGGACTCCGACAACTAGAAAGGAAGTTGAAGAACAGTGAATATTAAAGGAAGACTAAGCCCCTTAATGATAATCCCCCATTTACCTTATTGTGTCAAGAAATTCATAATTACCATTATGAATTTTGCCATTGTGCCTTTGTCCAAGAGATGGCATTTCCACTCAGTCCTGGATGTCATGTTCATGAAGGTGGACATGACAATTGCTAGCAAGATTGCTTCTCATTGGCTCCTGCACTCTGCTTCAGCTTAAAATAAACTGCTAGAAACTATCATGTCTACCTCCATGAACATGACATTTAGAATGGATTATAAACATTGTCTCTTGGACCAAAAATGGAAACACAAACTTCATAGTCACCACCAGGATTCTCTGCCAATACTAAGGTAAATAGGGGTATAAATTAAGGACGTGTAAGTGTTCTTCTAAGAGTTCCTAATTTATATTTTTCATTTTATTTAGGGATTTTAATAACAGGAATACTGCAAATATGAGTATTCAAAAGCAACAATAATAGTAAAGCCAATGTGAAAGTACTTAGTCATGATCAAAAGCATGGAGACTTGAGTTAGAGTCCAGAGAAGAGAACTTTAATGCCATCATATTCCTTTGCTTTGTTAGTTATTTGTTATATATGATAAATGATAGAAAATCACAGGGGAATTGTGGCGTTTAAGTTCTATGCTACACAAAAAAAAATGTCCATGTTTTTGATCACATGAGTGACAAGTATAATGTCAACTTTAAAGAATGTTTTTGATCTCCACAAAATACATAGAGCCAAAATATATAGTGTGAGGCATGGTACTTTTGGGACTTATTCAGGGTGAAAATAGATTTATAATAATAATAACTAGTATTTATATAGCGCCTGTCTCCCAGTAGGACTCAAAGCACTTTCAGAATTAACCAAATCATAAGCTGAAATAATAGCCAATCAATGGTACTCATTTATTGACCTTGGAAGGACAAAGGGCTGAGTTGACCCTGCCGGGATTCGAACATGCAACCCTGAGGTTGAATAGGCTCCATAATCAGGGAATTTGCCACTGAACCATCTCACTGATTTGTTGTGATCAATAATTTCAATAATATTAATGATATTTTTAAGACATCAATGTGTAAAATTAACTAGATTGTAAACTCTTTGGAGCAGGGTCCCCCTCCCAATGTATTATTCACTTGGCTGCACTTATGATTACAGTTTAGCCTGATGCTCTTATCCTTCTCCAGTATTTTTTTTTATGTACTGTTAGTTTTTCTGTAGAGAACTGTGTACTTGTAGCATGCTGCTATATAAATAAAAATACATACAGTGTGGATTTGTCTGGCTTAAGTTGGTAAATGATAAATATTATCTAACTAAATTAACAAAAAAAAAAAAAAAAAGAAAACGCATATACCTAACTTTACTTGCCAGCTTTGAACACAAGGCAATTAGGATGCATTTGAATCCTCATGCAATTCTTGATTACTAAACTGCATATGATCAAAAGCCTTTTTCGTGAATGTCTGTGATTGTGCTCCTTTCAGTACTCAGTAGCAATTTATTTTAATATGATACTCTGCAGGAGAACTGTTTCAAAGTAAAGACACAACAAGCAGTTTATCATTCCCATGCAAGGCATTTAGGGTTATTGTATCTTAAAAATGCCTGAAATGATAATACCAGAAGTGAAATACAGATATAAATAAAATATACATGTGAAAGCTCAATGAATAATATCTTCTCAAACATAATAAAGATCCTTTCTTAAGTACAATGCAATATTAGTAATAATTTATAGATAATTATACAAGACGATTGAGCCAGTTTTTCCACTGTATCTAGAAATATCAGCTGATAGACACAATAAATAAGTCAAGTTGATTAACAAATTGATATACCATTTTTTTTACTTTTCTTACAAGGCATAAATCAGGACATTAAACCTGAATATTGGCTCTAAAATGATATTACAATAGGGTGTGTGAATTAGTTGTTCTGTATAAATGTATTTTGATACAATAAAAATACTTAGACAGTCATTTAAAAAAGCCATGTATTAGAAAATATGAGGTGATGTTTTGCTCTTCTTACTTTAACCCTTACCCTTTAGCACAGAGATGAACAACTTGAGGCCCTCTACGTTTGAGGACTATAATTCCCATCATCTTTAACCAGACAGCTGGTGTAGCTGTATCTAAACAGCTGGAGATGCACAGGTTGCCCACCCCTGCTTTAGTTTATCGCTTGCAAACTTTAATTTGTAGTGTCTGATCATTTTAACTTACAATAACGTTTCTAAAAAGCCTTTCTTTATATATATATATATATATATATATATATCCTATATAATAATTCACTAAATCGTGTGTAACGCCGTGACATGCTCAGTAGAGACTGCCAGCGCCGCGGCTGATACAGAGCTGGGCGCTCCGAAGGAGCGTCCAGCTCTGTATCAGCCATGGAGCGGGCAGTCTCCACTGCGCGTGACTGCTCCGCGACCTGGTGGCCGTGGCACTGTGGCCCGTGTAACGGGCTGTTCAACTAGTATATATATATATATATATATATATATATATATATATATATATATATATACAGTATACAACACGGAAAGGCTGTCGACACACTGCTACGTATCTATGCTTATCCCATTTAAATTGGCACCTGGGCAGTTAACTTTTGACGGTGAAAGTGCGCCCCATCTGGACTATATATATATATATATATATATATATATATATATATATATATATGTGTGTGTGTGTGTGTAATTTTAAAAGAAGCATTCTCAGGACATAATGTTGATGTGCAAAAAGTGAAAAAAGTTTATTTACAGATCAGCGTTTTGGTTAACTAACCTTCATCAATGTGTGCATGTGTAGATAGATAGATAGATAGATAGATAGATAGATAGATAGATAGATAGACAGATAGACAAACAAAAATTGTATTATAAAAATTGCGCCATTGTAGTCCCTGACTCCTAAGTTCAAATAAAACACAGAGAGGTATATGCCACTATCCTTAAAATTCTTATAGGGCCATATAAAAATTATTTCAAATGTGAATTCACATTTGAAATAATTTTTTTACAGCACGATATATTTTATGATACAAGGGGAATTTTGTGCTTACATAATTTGCTATTGTGCTTAATGTCATAAAAAAAAAAAATATATATATATATATATATATTATTACATAGAGGTCTCACACTCTCCTTCTACTGATATTTTATATGTATATATATATATATATATATATATGTGTGTGTGTGTGTGTGTGTGTGTGTGGAACAAAAGACAATGTGAAGAGTGGAGAGTGAAAATTGTAATAAGCTGAGAGTGATAAACAAGACGGTGTAAAGTGGTACATTGGACTGAAGCCAGACAACAGTTAGAAAAGTGAAATAGAGCCTGAAGATTCAGGGGTAAGAAAGTATGGGAGGTTTGGTAGATATAAGCATTTGAGTGATAAGACTGCATAGGTAATGAGGGAAGACAAAGGTTGTAGTAGAAAAAGTGCATTAAGATTTTGGGGTGGAGAAAAAAATGTGGGGAATTAGAGAAAGAGCAGACTGAATGAGGAAGGAATGCATGTGTGGGGACAGAAGACATTAAGAGAAAATATGGTGAGGGTAATTTTGAAACATTAATTTATTTAGTTTTTAACCCACTAAATGCTAGATAGGTCCCAAACGCTAGTAACGTCTCTAGCATCCAATTGGTTAAAACCCCCATTAAAATCAAAATAAATTTATTTTTATACCTTATTGTGCAGTTGGTTTGTTCCAGAACCTCTCCCATCTTATTGCATCAGTCTCAGTGTGGGACTGTGCACAAGAAAGATAATTAGGCTGAAGTGCTAACAAGAGCTGAAGCAATTCTTGAGCAATCAACTTTGCCACAGGAGAAAAAAAATACAAATATACAAATTCCAATAAATATAACTGAAGTATTTAACCTGTTGAATGCTAGAGAGATCTCAACACATTGAAAAATACACAAAATGAGGCGTACTGACAGAGCCTTACATTCCACCCAATGAGTTAAAGTCTTAATCTAAATCAATGGAAACACTGGGGGCTATTATTTGGAGCTGTCGGTTTACTTCAAAATTTTGTTTTGTACATACGACCTTTAGTAAGACATCAAGATCTAGGCTTTGCAGTTCCAAAATGGCTACTATCAGCAATTCCAGGGGTCAGAATACTGACTCTCTACTTGGGAGGAGTTCTGGGCTTCACATGGAAAGTCTGACAGTGAAATCACAAATGTTACCTTTGGCACTGCAGCACCCATTAACAGCAATTGTCAAGGCTCACTTAATATTCTTCATTACTGTCAATGAAGACTATGAGTGGGACATTGACAGCTGGGCTCCAAGACATCCTAGTATCTGCAGGACCTGCCAAAAGAGCTGCAGTGATAAATGTTCTCAGCACCAAATCATCTGTCAGGCTTGTCTACTAATATGGATCTGGCAATATCAGATGGTAGTTCCTCTTTAAAGAAGCAGTAAACGTTTTATTATGAAACACATATTTTATAGGAGTTTACTTGGTGATGAAAATAAGATTACTCCCAGAGCTAATTCTTTAAAAAGTATTACAGCTCGAACTATAAGCAACAGTGCTAACCAATGTCCAAAGTACATCTTTTATAATGCACTCTATGGAAACCCCATTGACTACAGTTCTCCATGGTAAATTATGTTTTTACTGTAGATATATTATATATCATAAGCCAATATTTTCCCATAGAACGTTTACTGCTCTTTTAATTGCTTCATGATGATCTGACATCATGAATTTTTAGCAAGGCTAAACGATGCTTCATAAAGCCATCAGGTAGGGCAGTTTTATTGAACCCTGAGCCCTGTTTCTAAATGATGAATGGAAGACCCCAAATACAGGCAAACATTAGGATTCTATTAGGTTTATTTGTAACCTTCCTTCCTGTTTGTGGATAAAGCAGCCATATGTATGTGCTGTGCACCCAGAGCAGCCTGCCTTGCTCCTCCCTGACCATATGACCACTGGATTAACTTGGTTCCTTCCTACAAAATAGAGCTGTTGGAAATCAGTGGGGAGGCCCCATGAAATATGAGGCACTGGTAAATGCTGGATACACTCATGCAATAAAATGCCTGTGTCATAGGGCATATACAAATAGTAAACAGTGGAAAAGTTCTGGAAAATAAAACAACTATACATTAGGAACAAATATAAATCCCCATTGGTTTAAATAGAACTCTTCACACATCAATGGAGACTTAGCTGGAATGCAAAAAGTAAAAATCCCAATTTAATTCAGTGGGAATTTGGGGAGCTTTAAGTCTTTAACCCCTTAAGAAATATAGGGTTGCACAAAGTATCGAGAAGCAATGCTTTGTGCACCTCTCTCGTCCTTATGTGTCGTGTATGGTGCATATTTGAAAAGGCCAAAGAGGGACACTTGATTTGGGTAGTGTTGCTGGGGGAGTGGCTGGTGGACAGGGCATTATAGACAGTTTTTTTAGGTTATTTCATGACCTATTGTAACCGAATAAATGATTTAGAGCAAGACTGAAGTATTTTTTTTTACACAGACTAATTTATAAACACATATACTGAAGGTTAAACAAACATTAATGTGGTTTTTTTACTGTGAAGCAATGTGATATACACACCACACAGTCTGATCTCCTAAAAAGAGAGACCCCAGAGTAGGAAAGAGGGACAGATGGATTAGTGTCTCTAAAAAGAACTGTCCCTCCTAAAGAGGAACACTTGAAAGGCATGTGGTGCAGTTGTTTAATTTACTCAATTTTTTATACTTTCTATTTATACCCTGTTGAATTTTAGGATTTATATAGCTTTTTCTAACTGCAGAGTTTACTAACCACTTACTAATTTGAAGTCATTGTGGATGGCAGTAGTTCAGGGATTCACAGAGGACAGGAGTAGTCAACACATGTCTATCCAGCTGTTATGTTATGAGATGATGTTATTAGAGACATACAGGCATTCAGTTGCACAGATATTTATATTTATGACTATGACAATCACAATCACAATAGGAACAATTTATAAATTACATCAAAATTATGTAAAATAATAATATTAATAATACATACATACATACATACATTAAATATATCATAATTATTATGGAAATGACAAAAAGCCAGAGGAGGTTTATAATTTCACAATGATATAGGCTTAAACCCCTAGTGTGCAATTGATGTATCCAGACTAGATCATCTGATATCAGGCCCTGCGCTCCTTAAAAAAACAGTATCAGTGAACATTTACATGTTATAGAAAAAAATGATTGCCATTAGCCAGATACACTCATGTTTAATAATTCAGACATGAATCTATTCATGAAGAAAGGATATTGCTATTGAAAAATTGTCCAAATCACAAGAGGTGAAAATATTTTCCCATACTTGAACTGACAAGAGATGATTTGGATACATCGGTCAGACACTATGGTACTTAGTGGACTTAATGATGAATGGGATTTTAGCCTATTCTATTGAAAAATTGTGAATCCCATAGATCTGATTTATTCATTATTATTATTAAGATCTCCAAAAGCATGGAATAACGTTTTAGATCATTTTAAATTCAATTTGTAAATTGTTCCTACTGTGATTGTCATAACCATTTAAATATTATAACCTTAAAGAAATGCTGTCACATTTGAATAATGTATCCATTCCATTGGGCACCTGAATGTCTCTAGTAACATTACCACTGAATAATTATATTTTTTAAAATGGTATATGATATGTAAAATATTTTTAGATTATACATACTTTGAACAAGATAATTGCTCTTGCACTAGCTTGTAAATGTTTGATCTCGCATTGGTATTATGATTCCATTTATGGATTTAAATGTTTCTATGTTGCATGGAGGGGTGTGTTTAATGTATTTAAACTTCCATACCATCCGCCTGGTGTGCCTATAAGTAATTGCCTATGATTAACCCTTTGAGTGCCAGAGGGGGCGATGTGTTAGCTACCCCTTTTGCACTCAAAAGGAATACATAAGGAATATGTGAGGTTGCATGCATCTTGTTTACTCATGTTTGTTTGTTTGTTTTTTCATGAAAAAGGTATCCATTTTTTTAATACATATTTTTATTGCATTGTGGATACAATTGTTCCTGAATTTGTATTTGTCCCCTATGTGTCAGTTATCTTTTTTGCAGTTTGTGATATTAACATGCCTTTATTTACTGGTAATAGATGTGCAAACTGTGAATGTCTGCTTTGAAACCATTAAAGTTCAGTTTGTATTGTGTTTATTTAAATCACTTCTGAAGTGTGTTTTTTTTTCTCTTCTAACATTATAACTGGGTAAAATATAGAGTTGCAAATATGTACATGCAAAAACCAGACTGCAAACACTATGGGGATATAGCAACAGAATTAATAAGTTAATGGCACAGTGCAAAAAAAAACTATTTTAGTATCCCATTCAAAATAAATAAGTAAATTAATAAATAATGCATTATAATGGATTTGTGCAGATTTAACTGTTTACTATAGATTCTATTTACCTGGGGGATACTGCCCCTTTATTCCATCTTTAAGAACAAATGTAAAATTCTACAGTATTATAAACTCGTTAAGAGCCAGAGCAGTGTGCTTTAATACAGTACAGTATTAGCCATATTGAAAACGCTACTACCCAGCACAATGTCAAAGCTTCACATCTATTTTGAAAGTGTCCTGGTGAGTAAAGGCATGTTTACTTTCACACCTAAGTGTGCACATTGTGAACATAAATAAACAAACAATGTTCCTCAAAGTTCATTTGATGTGCCCAAGCAGCTGCTCCTCCTTGATTTTGCGTATATGTCCATAAGTTTTCAATTCAAGTTATACAGAGTACAAAAATTAATATTGGTTCTTTTTCTAACATGCAAAGAGGATTAACCCTTTGAGTGCCAGAGTGTTATGCAACACATTGCAAAGCATGCCACTCTGGCACTCAAAGGGTTCAAATTGAACTGGAATGTGTTCTGTTCTGAGAAATATAGAATGGATCCAGCCATCATCTTTGTATGCTCTGCACATTTAACCTTGTTACCATAAAACATACAGATCAAAGTAGTATACTGAAAAAGTAACCCACAAAGGAAAATAAGAGAGCATGAGAATTGTGACAAAGAGGGAAGCAGATCATCATAGCCATGACAGAATTTCTCTTAGGACTGTGTGTACTGAAACTATTCTAATTCCATTATGCACATATGACATTGTTTAACTTCTTTCTAATATGCTGTCGAATTGCTAAAAGTGCAGGGATCTGTCCTCTAGCTCCTTCATACACCCAAGAAAAGTAAAGGATGATGTATAAAAACATTCTATTATCAGTAAAATGCAGAATGAAGGGTCACATTTGTAAATAAGTACAGGCATGTTTATAAATATGTATCTATTTGAGAAAATCTGTTACTGAGAATTTTTTCCACATATTTTCTTTAACTTAACATCTGATATACTTCCATTAAGAACGGGTTAGTAATGTTTTATAAGGCAGCTACAATTAATCTTCATAGTATATGAGCCATAGAGAGTGTTATTTCAATTCTGTCAGGGTTGTAGTTCAAGAGTAATTGAATGATAAAGTATCCCCTTCCCACCCCTTTTACTGATGTAACTGCAGCTCAGAGCAGCAGGGTGGTGCCCAGGTGGATTGCAGGACAATTTTCAATTAACATAAGGGAAAAATCTGAAAAACCTGTCAATGGGGGCTGGGCTTTCATTGTTCTCACAGTACGAAGATTGTTCCTTGCTGCGATCTTTCTGTTCAAGTGACCAGATTCCACATCTGAGGTGAGCAGTGTTACACTAGGTAAAAGGGGCGAGAGGGGGAAACTATCATTCAATTACTCTTGAACTACAACTCTGACAGTATTGAAATAACACGCTCTATGGCTTGCATACTATGAAGATTAATTGGAGCTGCTGTTTTTATGAAACATTACTATCCCTTAAAGATTTAAACATTAAAACTACCTTTATTTTCAGGCGGGTAGTAAATTTCTTTATATACATGTGGAGACACAATTCTTATTTGGACCACATCAATTTCTACTCAAGTCAATTGATTAACATTAGTACTTTTATTAAGGGTCAACGTTCCAGCCCAAACGCAGCCATTCTCAAGAAGCTGTCTTGAGAAAAGGCCCGTGTTTGGACTGAAACATCTTATACACACTCATGGAATATGTATCAACACTTATAAATAACATCTTAAGTGAATATAGACAGATCAACAATTCAGCAGCAACGTTTTGGTCCTCTCCCAGGGACCTTCATCAAGCTAGATGTTCACTTAAGATGTTATTTATATTATAAGTTTTGATACACATTCCATGACTGCGTCCTTTATATATATATATATATATATATATATATATATATATATATATATATATATATATATATATATGTATATCCTTCTGTCTGTTTGTGACAGTTTAACAGACACTTTCTTTATTTTACCAGTTTTATACACCTCCTAAAGTGAAGTAATGAAATTCTGGGGCAAACCAATTGCACTGGAAGGGGAACTGTTAATAACCTGGAGACTAGGGAGAGGTCTACAATGTATTGTGAATGTTAGATACCTCTCTAGCTTTCAAGGGGTTAAAAGGCCCCATTTAAATCAATGGCAATCTGGGGAATATTTGTATGTCCTTGATGGTTCATTTGATTTATTCCAGAATTGCACTACTACACCATTTTATATATATATATATATATATATATATATACACACAGTCCATAGGACCTTATGTATAACAGCAATGTGGAACAATTCCAGAGAAATCCAACTGCACCATAGAGGACAAATAAAAACTCCTATGGATTTAAATTGAGATTTTCAACCATAAAATGCTAGAGGGGTCTCTAATGCATTGTAAAGCAATGTAAAGCAAGGTTTTAAAACTCTCCATTTAAATCAATGGACATATTTGGAATTTGAATTTGTCACTTATAGTGTATTTGGTGTGCTTCAGAATGATTCCTATTGGCTTTCATACCTAAGGCTAAAAGAGACATATTCAAGAATCTAAAGATGAACAATTCTGGAGCAAATTATCCTCTTGACTGTCAGAGGGGTATGAAACGCATTGCAAAGCAATGAGTTACACACCCCTCTGGCACTCAAAGGGTTAACTTCCTCATAGGGAACTAACTTACATTCCCTGAATTATCATGAAATGAAATGGTTCTTTTAAAATACTAAATGCTAGTAAGGTCTCCAATGCATTGCTAAAAAAAAGCCACAATTAAAATAAATGGGAATGTTGAGACTCTCTTTTTCACCTCTGTGACCAGGGGAAGGCTGGCAACATTTAGCCTGGGGGGGCAGTACAGTCAAGTAGCCTAGTTCTACTATTGCTCCAACCCAATGTCCCTGCCCACCTAGGGTGCCCACATTTCAATTCTACCTTTCAGGGACACTGCAGAGAGAAGAGCACACCACAGAGTTCTAAACACTGGAGGGAGAACTGATCATTGACTTGTGTGAAAAAAAGTGGTGCCCGTGGTAGGCTACAAGAAAATGTACATCACACCCAAAACCTTAGATTAGCATTACACTACAACAAAATTGCAGGTCCTGATTGATGTGAGTATCAAGGCTCAGTTCTCTCTCTGGCGTTTAGATCTCTGTCTAGAAACCATTTTTCTGTAGCCCAGCAGACACATCACTTTATGACAGCAGTGTATGGGCTATTCTTCTTATAGTGTTTAGACCTGTGAGTTCAGGAATCTTCATTCTGGGACATTGTACTGTCCCAGAAGGGGGCTGCCCGGGACAAGAGACAAACATTTAAAAACTGGGACTGTCCCAGGCAATCCGGGACATGTGGTCACCTTATGCCCACCCCTTTTTCTTAATTTTATTACTGGCATTGATGTTATTAAGTGGGGTATATGATGCCAAAGGGTTTAAGTATAACCCTTTGAGTGCCAGAAGTGTATGCAATGCATTGCTTCGCAGTGTGTTGAGTACCCCTCTGGCACTTATTGGGTTAAATGATGATACACTAATGATGTTACAGAACTTACAATTGAAATGATGCTACACAAGTCATACTAAAGAGCTTAACCCCTTAAGGAACCTTGACGTACCAGGACCATCACGGTCCTTGAAATACTCAAGGACCGATGACGGTCATAGTACGTCACGTACTTTTTACTTACAGCGCTCTACCGGGAGCGCTGTAAGTAAAAATAGGGCCTGAAATTGACCGCTCCAAGATCGGAGCGATCTCTACCAGGCCCCATAATGACGCGCCGGTACACGTGACCAAGTGCGCCTATGCGGTCATTATGGGACGGAAATGTCCCGTGACCGCCGGTCCTTAAGGGGTTAAAGTTGCAATGGAGCTACACTAGTGATCTCACAGAGCTTACAATTGAAATGGATGTACACTACTAGTGTAGCTCCATAAACTCTGTTTCCTCCACTTATACCAGCAAGTGTGAAACTGAGTGAGGCAGAGGCCCGCTGACCTAGACTAATGACTGGCCCCAAGGATAATTGCCCCCCAGGCCAGCCCTCCCTTTACTGTGGTGCAGTTGGTTTGCTCTAAAATTGTCCCACCTTAGCTTCTTGAATACAATTCATGTGGATTTCTGCAGCAAGATGAACAGTTGTTCCTCTTTAGTTTGTTAAATAAGGTCTTGTAGTACCACATTCAGCAAGCTAAAAAAGGAGCAATTCTGGAGAAAACAAACTGCACCAAAGCAGAGGAAATGAACGTATTTAAATGGGGATTTTTACCTTTTGAATGCTACAGAGTTCGCTAGCACTTTCCGAAGTAATTCAGTGAATATCTGTCTAGCACTGAAGTGGCTAAATGCTCCATTCAGTGCACTGGAAATATTTGTAAGTTTTGTTTATCCCCTACTAGCTGAACAGCCCATGTACACGGGCCACAGTGCCTCTCTCTGAATTCGGAGAGCCCCGCTCCATTATCAGCTGTGGCTGGGGGCAGTCTATACTGTGCATGGCTGCAGCGCGTGCAGCCGTCTGTACTGTGCATGAAGGTTTCTGACAAACATACATTAACAAATTATTATATAAGATGGTGCAGTTGATTTGCTCCAGAACTGCACCCTTAGGGATGAATTTAACAAGCTAAAGAGGTATCATTCTGGTGTAATCAAACTGCACCTTAAGAGACATATGAAAATTATCAGAATTCCCATTTATTTAATTGTGCTTTTAACCCCTTGAATGATAGAGAGGTCTCCAATGCTTTCTAGAATTTCACAGGTTAAATACTCCATTAAGCTCAAGGGGAATTTTTATTTGCACCCTTTCCACCTAGGCAGCATATGCAATAGAAAGGGGTTGGCTACTAAGATCACAGCCTCAAAAACTTTATTATCCACTCAGAGACAATGGGGTGAATGTACTACAGGGATTCAAGGCCAAATCAGGAGCTGCAATTGATTTCTAGTCTATACCTGCTTAATGTCACTTCACTAAGCTACCTACACCAAACATCTTCGTCTTAAAGCTGCTTATGTGAAGGGGAGGGCAATGAGACAGTATGTGGGCATTTCCAGTGTTCCTGTACTACATTTTATTTAATTTGATATATTTAACATGGCATAGAGGAAATACCATGATTTAGCCCAATTTCCCGGTGGATGCTAAATGCCAGGTGTACAGAGTTTGCATTAAAGTCCTAATGATGTTGTAGGTTGTCTGCCAGTATGCATTACAGCAATTACATGCTACAGTTCATACCTCCTTGTGCAGGTTCATACCAGTGGAGCTACACTAGCTACCTTACACATTTCCCCCTAATGGGCCATCTAATCCTGGGATGTACAACCTGATGTTTCTATCTGTTTTTGGACAACTGCACCCTCAGAAAGATTGGAGTTCTCATCTAACAATAGCTACAGGGCTGGATTTACATCTCAGGAGCCTGAAGACAAAGTATTCTGAAGCGCCCCCTCCCCAATTTGACAGCTCCACTATTGCCCCCCATCAGCTCCATATTGCCCCTCACATTGCCCCTCATCAGCTCCAACTTGCCACCATCATCTCTATATTGCCCTCACATTGCCCCCATCATCTCCATATTGCCTCCATCAGCTCCAACTTGCCCCCATCATCTCCATATTGCCCCTCACATTGCTCCCATCATACCCATATTACCCCCACATTGTCCCCATCATGTCCATATCCCCTCACATTGCCCCCATCATGTCCATATTGCCCCTCACATTGCCCCCATCATCTCAATACTGCCCCTAACATTGCCCCCATCATCTCCATATTGACCCCCTTTTCCTACCTCGCTGGAGAGGAGAGGTATGTGACTCCTTTGGCACAAAGCTGTAACTGCTGGAGCTCCCGCGCGGTCTGTAATGTCATCTCCCAGCGCTCTGCATTATTACTAAAGAGCCAACAGCAATGAGGGATCTCAGTAGCTACAGGTCTTCGGTGCAGACCTCTCCTCTCCATGTTGTTGTGGGCGCCAAGCGGGGGGGCAGGGGTGACTAGCAAGGCTAATTAAAAAAGAAAAAAAAAAAAAGGAATCCAAAAAACTATCCCAATGACAGGCGCCCTTCTGTGGGATGCGCCTGTAGGCAGGTGCCTACTCTGCCTTATTTCAAATTCGGCCCTGAATAGCTGGAGTCCTATAGTTTGTTCACCTCTGTCAAAATTGTTGTATGTTGGTTCATCATTGGATTTTTGCTCCTCCCCAACCTAAACAAGCAAACCTTGGTGTCTGATGCCAGGTAAATAGCTCAGCATCTCCTATATAAAGTAGTTCTTTTCTATACATTTTTCTTGTTAACATTCAAGGCTTTTTTAGAGATGAAAAAGTAGCCATTGGAAGGAGATTCTGTTTTCTGACAAGCTTATACTCTCACTCTCCTGGCCAAAAGGTTAAAGCTCCATAAAGCTACATGACTTGTATAATTTGTGATCATTCCACTCCCAGTCTGATATTCTTTAAAGGGGAATATTCACCTCATAAAAATTTTTAACCAAAGGTTCAGTTAATAAAGTAGTTTTAGGAAAGGCTTTTTTTTCCTATATGTAAGCACTTTTAAAGATATTTCACCTTCAGGCTGTGCACTTCCACATAATGTGCACCCTGAATCTTTGGCACAGCTCTTCTTTTCCTCCCACCTCCCTCCCGGCTGCCCCAGGGTGCGCGTTCACGCTTCCCTTCGGTGTGGTGTGAATGGCTTCTATCATAACATCAAGCTCTGGTTAGCATTAGACTCAGTATACTCAGCATTACTCAGCATTATACTCAGTATAATGCTAACTTCTAATTCTATTGTTACATCAAGCTCTGGTTAGCATTATACTCAGTATACTCAGAATTACTCAGCATTATACTCGGTCTAATGCTAACCGGAGCTTGATGTAAAGATAGAAGCCATTCAGACCACATCACAGTGAAAGGTGAACGTGCTCCCTGGGGCAACTAGGAGGGAGGTGGGAGGAGAATTAGGAAGTGAAGAAGAGCTGTGTTGAAGATTCAGCATGCTGCATTAAGCTGACCAGCACAGCATGAAGATGAATTCTCTTTAAAAGTACATACATTTAGAAAAAAAAACACCTTTCCTAATACTACTTTATTAACTAAACCTATGGTAAAACAATTTTGTGAGGTGGTGAATCCTGTCACAGGCACTCAAAACATTAAAGAATATCAAACTGGAAGTGGAATGGTCCCAGATGATTTCTCACCAAAGGAAGTCATATAGATTTATGGAGCTTTAATCTTTTGAATTTTGAGTATACTTATAACCTCTTGAGTGTCACACTCAAAGGGTTATAAGCAGGTTGAAAATTTTAATTTTATTCCTTGTGGAACCCAAACAATCAAACTCTTGAACCCCTTGTATGCTAGAGAAGCCTCCAACACACGTTGCAAAGAAAGGGATGGGCAATCTTTCTAGGATCTAAGGACAGTGCTCAGGAAGCTAAAGAAAATCTATTCAAGAAAAAAAATGCACAACTGCTATTTAAATCAATAAGAATTTGGGGAAAGGTTATTTGTCCCCTGCAGGTAGGGATGAGCAAAAGGGCTTCAATTTATTTCCCAGATATATCCAAGGGACACAGAATAAATTCTACCTACATCTAAGCTGCTCCAGAACAAATCTCATGGGAATGAGGAGAAAGTGGCACACAGTGAAGTCCGGACAAGCTAAGGAAGGACAACAAAAGGAAGAAGAGGCTGATCTCAGTACAGCAAGAGGAGGTGGGACCAAGAAAGTTAGAAGGAGCAGGAGAGGGGAAGAGAGATGAAGAGAGAGCCACGTATGGGAGAGGGAAGCCAAGTATAGAATAGAAAATAGTGAGCTGTAACATGGGACAAAATTCGCAGATGGCCTTAAATTTAGGATGAAGAGGAAGCTAAAAAAAGAAGGAGACAGGGTGAGGTCTGAAAGCAGAAGAAAGCAAGTTCTGGAGACCTACCTAAAAAAGTTCCTTACCTTGTTCACACAAGGGCCCCACACAGGAACATGCTATGAATGACATTTCGCTATAAGTGGATTCTGCCTTTTTCAACCATCTGTTCGGTTATATGAGTAAATGAAATGCAAAAATTAAACTTCTGTTTTGCAAGATGCGTGGGTCTTGTGAAACAGCCTGTTTTGCATGAAAACTGAAATTGCAGAATTGTTTCCCTCATCTTTACCTCTGGTGCAGTTGGCTTGCCCCAAAATTGTTCCTCATTAGCTTCCTGAATACAGTCTCAAGTGTGTATTATAATATCTGCATCTAAATGTATCATAATACTAGTTGTTACTGGTAATTACAGATAACAGAAACATCAGCAATTTGTTTTGTGAGTCAATTAGGTGGACCCAGAGTAAAATTCTGATTCATCCGAATACATTTGAATGAATTGTCTGTGGACAGTGGGAGGGGTAAGAGGGATAACGGGTGTATGGGAAGCATTCAAGAGAGAGTTGGAGTTCTGGTGAGCACAGGAGATAAAAAGGGACTGACATCTCAACATAACTGACCCTGCTTTAGATTTGTACTTATTTTTTTTACAGGTAATGTGATCACTTTTCCCTCCCTATTAAATTCCCCAAGATCCCTAGGGGTGATTTAGGGGGACTGGACAACATTGGTTCTGTAGTGCTCACCTCCTAAGACTCAGTGGACACATAAGGGTCCTTCCAGCTCCTCCTTTTATTATTTTTAAACCTGCTTATAGTGATAGCAGTCACTATGAGCCTCTCCTGACTCAATTTTGCACAACATGTCTACCTCACTCTGCAGCTGCTTCTGTTGTGTTTACATTCCTTGAAAACATAGTTTTTATAGCAAAAAGGTGAAAAACTCGTAAATCAATGGGCAGAAACTTTCTAGCCATTGAAAAAATGTCAAACAATTTTGGCCAATGGGCGAAAAATTTGAAGATTTTAATCACTAGTTTTAAAGTGAATTTACCAGCAAAAAGTGGACAACAATGTGGTTTTCACAGGATTTCTTATGGGAACACTACAAGAGCTTTCGCCCATCCCTACTACATACATAATATCTGGGATAAAGTGAATTTGTACCAAGGGTAGGGAATAACTGCCCTCTGAGTCTGTGTAAGGGAGGACAGGTACAACCCGTTAAAAGCTACTGCTATCAATCATGTTCATTAAGTATCTGTAGCCAGTGGTTCAACTTTCCCATAGAATGCAATAGCATAACTGTTTTGACAACAGGTGGTACTGTTTTTTACAGTTTAATAAACAAAAAAGCAACATTAATAACTTGGGAATTAAATATTACCAGCAGTCAGAGTTTCTTTTTTTTTCACTCAGCAGGAAGTCCTACAGCACATGGGTGTTTTTTTTTTCTTGGTTTATTTTTTCAAAATAAACTTTTCCAACTCCTTTACAAATGACTGAAGAATTTAAAGGAATAGTATCACATAAAAAATATATATTGTAGAATCTATTCTACTGAGTAAAATAAGGGTATTCAAATTGCTGTGAGGTGTTTTATTCATAAGTTATTGCAGCTCAGATTTGACTTTTTTAGGTGCAATATCTCAATGGCCTGAAATTCTACAGTGGTGCTGTTGATACACTGTCCTATGGAGATTTATGGTCAATTGACCAGATCTGTCCATAGGACATCACTCGGATATGAAAGCAGATCTGAGGAAACTCTGACTGATATAGCAGAAAGGGGCAAGAGGGAGAACTTTAATCTAAAAATGACAAGGAAAATACAGTGATATGGACATTTAAAATGGTTCAGTGCATTATACAAAATTATAATGAATAATCAAATCTTACTTTTTCTGGTGACATCACTATCCCTTTAAGATAAGTGAGGGTTTATTCTTTGTACATTTCAGTGTCCTTTAAAATCAAGGTGAGCAAACCTCTGCTTTAATGTAGAATGGTTATGAAAATGTCATTAAGCAGGGCTGCAGAGAAACCAATGTAACCCTGCAGTGTGTTATTTTCATAAGCTCCCTGCATTAAAGGAGAGGTCTGATCATATTAAAGGGATAGTAATACTTAAAATGTAAAAAAATATGTTGTAGGGTTTATCCCCCTGAGTAAAACAAGAGTACTCCCACTGCTGAAAGGTGTTTCATTCAAAAGTTATTAATTTTCAAAGTTGAATTTTTTAGGTGCAATATCACAGTGGCCTGAAATTGTACAGTGGCGCTGTTGCTACACGATCCTATGGACAGCTCTGGTCCCGGGACCATAAATCTCCATAGGATGGTGTAGCAACAGCGCCACTGTACATTTTCAGGCCACTGTGATATTGCACCTAAAAAAATCAACTTTGAAAAGTAATAACTTTTGAATGAAACACCTTTCAGCAGTGGGAGTACTCTTGTTTTACTCAGGGGGATAAACCCTACAACATATTTTTTTTACATTTTAAGTATTACTATCCCTTTAAGATCCTCAGATCCCTTTATATAACAGAGTAGTGACTTACCTAAAAGACTGATGTATGTACTTGCAAACAGACAATGAAATAATAGATGAGACTCTTTTGTAAGTAATCAACCTACGTTTGGATGTTACATTCCATTTAATACTGGAAATCATTGTTTCAGTAATAGCCGGACACAATGCCGTCTCACACTATGTAGGATAAGCCTAAGGCTACAATTGATCACAGCAGTGGCTTTCTGCTAGGATAGGATTATAATGGAGATGTGTCATTGTTAAAGTCCAACAATACATTGAAGACCTGTAAGTGATCTTGTGTTGAGCAATGTAGACTGTGTAACTTATTACTAGGGATGATGTATGAATCCTTCAGAATAGCTCATTTTCTGTACTTGGATGATAACAAAGAAATCCCATAGCTGCACTACTGGGTATGTACTAGAGCAGGGGTATACAAGTTTATTCCAGTCAAGGGCCACATGATCAAAAAGCCATACGGGTAAGAGCCACGTTAATTTTTTTAACTGAAATAGCCTTTTATATTCTCAAAAATGTGGATTTATTTATTTATCAATTCAATGACAATACTGCTATTTAACAGAAACCTATTTCATTATTATTCTTCAGTTACATAGCTCCAACTTATTCCGCAGCGCTGTACAATAGGGAATAAGACATACAGTGGTAATAAACAGTACAAATGGAACATGGAAAACAAGAGTATCAGAGAGCCCTGTTCAAGAGAGCTTAGAGTCAATTAGGCCTTACTGGCCTACTAATTCGTGTATGATAGTTATTCGTTTTTTGTTGAAAATCTCAGATGAGATGCAGCCTGAGGTCAGACAGGCACCATTTGGCCCAGGGGCCGCACGTTGGATGCCAATGTACCAGAGTGTATGATCACTATACTACATAAATGGGAGAATGTTCTGCATAAAGGGCCTTAGAACATAGGAGTTAAAGGGGTAGTATTACTTCAAAATTACTAAATGATTCATTGAAACAGTCTTCTACGTGTGCTTGGTTACAAAGCACACGTAGAAGCCTGTTTCAATGAATCATTTTTCCTTCCATAACGAGATATCGGCTCTGCTGAAGAGCCTCCTCTTGATTCAGAGACCGGATTCCCCTGCTGGCAGCAGAACGCTGAAGCAGGGGACAGGAAACTTTGAAAACAGCTATATCTTACACCATAAAGGTTTGAGAGATGCCGCTGGTGTCATTTAACTCAGTTTATTAAGGGCTACAATATGAGGGATAGTAATTTTGAAGTAATATTATCCCTTTAAGGAGGGGCAGCATACACAAAAATGATAATTCGATTATAGTGCATATTTTAGCTAGGAATCATAAGTGTACATCCACCCTAATATGTGTGGTCTCCACGAGGCCCAAAGGTTTAGTAAATCTGAAGCAAAACAATTTCACCATATGTATCAGCGTAAAGGCCCACATGAAATCAATGTTCTTTTTCTGCTTGATTAATGTTAGAAATTGTTTCTCAAGATTTATTAAATTTTGGATTCTATATATATGCTCCAGCGATTCTGGGAAAGGATCCATGGTATTGCTGTTTCTCACCAACATGTTATTCACAAGAATTATCAATAAGAGGGAAATGGTTAGAACTCTGGTGGTTTGTAGAGCTAGGTTAAACAATGGTAAGGCTGATGTAATAGGCAGAAATTGAGAAATTATAGAGCAAACCAATTGAAAAATAGGGGAAAATAGGAATCCCCATTTGAACAGGGCTTTTAATTGCTTGAATATTAAAGAGTTTATTGGAAATTTCTAAAACATTCAGAGGGTTAAAAGCTTCAAATGAGTTATTTTTCTCCTAATGGTGCAAGTAGTTTACTCTAGAATTGCTACGGTTCTTCATAGTTCACAGTCTATCCCTCTCTGTCTCTTTATCAATCTCTGGCTCCAGGGGAGGGCTGGCAGTTTGTGTCCTGGAGGGCAGCTACAATCAAGTGGCCCGATTTTACTATCGTTCCAGCCCTCTGTCCCAGCTCACCCTCTTTTGTTAATTTTAAAATTGCCATTAACCTTGTGAGTGCCAGAGGGGTATGCCACTCAAAGGATTAGTTTTGTGAAGTAAGGCAAGCAATGCCACAGATCTTACCATTGAAATGGGGTTACACTGGTGCAACTACAGAGCTTACAATGTAAGTCAAGCTACACTAGTGATACCATATAACTTACAAGAGAAATGGGTTATGCTACTAATGTAGCTCCACTTGGATTGTAGCTCCATTTCAATTGTAAGCTCTGTGGTACCACTACTGTAGCTACATTTGCAGCAAAAAGAGGGAGTGGCCCACCAGCCCAGACATATGACTGGCCCAGGGGGCAATTGCCCCCTGCCCCCCAGGCCAGCCCTCCCCTGTCTGGCTCTCTCATCTGTGACTTTCCAATTGCAGTATAGTGCGGGGGGGGGGGGGTGTAAGAACTTACCAGACTGGCATTACCTCCCAATGTTAGTGTCTGCACTTGGAGTTATACGCTAGGGTATTAGGACCCTCCTGTCAGCAAGCCCTACTATGCCTGCCCTATAGTATAATCACTAAAATTGTATAAAGTTAATTTCCTCCTGGGCCTTGTTAGAACACAACATACAACATGAAGCAGAGGAAAGGAACATGAAGACACTACTATACACATCCACATCACTCTGTTCTTAGTGCAACAGGCATTAAGGGGAGAATTTAGGTTAAGTAGTTCAGTAAATTATCCTTTGGCAGGCCTAGAGCAAGAAAAAGAATTCCAGCTCATGGTATAACAATGAATTGTATGTGTACCCCCCCCCCCCAAACCAATGACAATAACGGCCATTTGCACCAAAGAAAAGGGCAGCAATTCTGGAGTAAACCAACTGAGCCATGAGAAGAAATCAAGGTGTCTGTTGATTTAAATAGGGAGCCATAGAATGAGTTGGAGGCTTGACTAGCACTCTATGGGTTAAAAACTCCATTTAATTAAATGGGAATTTGGGGAATATTTATGCACTCCCCATGGTACAGTTGGTTTGCTCCAGAATTGTTCATCTCTCCTGTTGTGCATAAGGCCCTATTCAATTCACTAAAGAGGTACATTTCTAGAGTGAAGCAATTGCAAATAAAAGATCCCCAAAACTTTTCACTTCAATGGAACTTTATCCCTTTAAATGCTAGAGAGATATCCAATGACTTGCATTGCAATCTGATGATAACCTCTGAAATCAGTGCCATTTTTCATTTCTCCTCTAATGTGTAGTTGGTTTGCCTCTGAATAGTCCCGCTGTGAGTCTATTGGGAAGATAATGACGAAAACTTCAGTAGCAAACCAAATGCACAATAAAGAACAAATAAAAATTATCCAAATTCACATTGATTTGAACGTTTTAACCCTTTAGATGATTAAGGTGTCTTGAAGCAATGCGTCGGACACTAATCTAGCATTCAGTGGGTTAAAACCCCATATAACACTTTGCGTGCCAGGATTTGTGCAAGGAGGGCCTCGTGAACACCTCTGGCACTCAAAGGTTTAAAATCAGGGAAACGTTTATTTCAGCCCACTTGTGCAGGTGATAGCTACCTAACCCTCTGAGTGCCAGAGGGGTACGGAACGCATTGCTTTGCACTCAAATGGTTAAAAATGTAATTATCAAAACAGTCATTTCAAAACTCCTGGAGATCTGATCAATACAGTGATGTCTGCAGCAGCTTGACTTTGATCCTTACACATCTGGAGCTAGATTCCATTGCAGGTGCTAAATGTTAACACCCATATTATCAAACATTTTTCTGTTGAAGTCTATGGGGAAAACTGGAGCTAAAAGCGGAGATAAAATTAGCACCTGTAATAGAATCTAGCCCCTGCATGTTCTTCTTTGCAACATGAAGGAAACGTGTTCTGAAATGTTTTAATACAGATTTTAATTTGTAATTGTAGTTGATGTAGTGGTTGGTACTTTGGAAATTAAAAGCAATATCACAGCTGGGGGAATTAAAAATCACAGCGTGGGGGCTTTAAAGGCAGCCCATTCACCAAGTACTAGGAACAGAGAAACATTAGTACCTGTTTTATAACACAATGGAGCCTGTTCAATTGCTTCCCATTAAATGTATCACAGTCTTTAACCCATTACTAACTGCCTGAGGGCAAATACGTCCTGGGAATCGCACTGCCTGCAACTGTTTACAGGAGAGAGAGAGTGTGTGTGTGTGTATTTATTTTTGGATTCTCTACTATATTCATTTTGTTCCTGTATCTATGTATATATATATATATATATATATATAAATACTAATGTAAAAGCCCATGTCCATGGGTCAAGGTCCGTGTAATATTAACCCTTTGAGTGGCAGAGGGGTACGCAACGCATTGCATACCCCTCTGGCACTCAAAGGGTTAAGAGGCCGCTACCTCACTGCTCCATGCGATGCAGTCTTGTGTCGCCTCACTCACGGGATGCAATCATGCGCTGAAGAGACTGCCGGACACGGCCAGTCTCTACAGCGCATGACTGCATCGTGACAAACATCCCAGCGAATTATTATATAGGATAGGATAGGATTAGCCAGACAGGAAGCACTAACGCTTAAGGTGGATGTTTGCCTGGGTGCTAGTGTCGAGGCATATACAGAATCAAATTTGCAGAAACAGAAGTACACTCAGGTCTTAGAAATTCTTAGAAATTAAGTTGAATATCAAGGGTTATCGATCAAGCTTTTGGTTGCCCACATATATATAATATACACATACAAATTTAAACTATTGTTTGCCTATATAGTTCTAGCTCTCGCTTTCACTCTCTCTGTCTCTTAAGCACTCTCTTTCTCTCTCTCTCGGAACACGCCAACAGGTCAGGTTTTCAGGATACTCCTAATCAAGCAAAGACTGTTCAATCATAACGACTGAGCCACTGAGATATCTTGAAAAACTGACCTCATGATGTGACTCCAAATACACATACATTGAGGCAAACCAGACGCACCATAGGAGACAGAAGAGGTCTCAACGCAAGCATTCACGGGGTTAATCTATTTATGATCAGATGTTGTGAAAAGCATTGCGAAGCAATGCGTTAGATACCCATCTGGTACTCAAGGGATGAAAACCCCCGCTTAACCCCTTGAGTGCCAGAGGGGTGCCCAACACATTGCTTTCTCAATGCATTGGACATATTTCTGGCACGTAAAGGCTTAATGTCAAATGGAATTTGTGGAATGTTCATTTGTCCCCCCACAATGCAGTTTATTTTCTCCAGAATTGCCCAACCTATTCTCAGTACACCAGTCTCACAGGGTTTAATCTTTAAGGTAACCTTATGTCCATCCATTAATACTCATCACTCTGAATGAAGTTTACACTGCACAGAATCACACGCTGCTTGTCTCATCTCTTTGAAATCCTCCCCTCTCTCCTCACAGATGGGATGCAGGTAACCATCACTTGATCTTTCGTGTCCAATAGACTGTCAAGACATATTAACATTTCAGTGGCTTGTTTTGCCTTTTGGGGACAGGGTCCTGACCAGAAAATATGAAACGATATTGTTCAGTTCTCCCCAAAATATCAATACAAAGTATCATGTTTTTAGGTTTTGTAAGTACTCCCACATGTTTCAGAAATAATTAGATTTTTATTGACATTTTGGCACTGGTCCTAAAGATGAATATCCTTCAGCTGCTAAACATTTGATAGCTTTGAAGTTTTTTTGTTTTATTTTTATTCTTCTTCTTGAAATATACATACAGCAGGGAAAATGACCTCAAAATGTGATTAGGTTGGCATGCGTTCATTTCCCCAAAATAAGAATACAATTCGATTTGTGAAATGTATAGCGAATCAGACCAAAGCAATCAATACAAGGCACAGGTTGACCTGTCAAAAATGTAAAGGTGCTGAACAAATCAATTTTAACTTGAGACATCTTTTTTAACTTCGCCTCCTCTGTCATGTACATTAAATTCCACATCACTGTAATATTATAGGGATGTAATAAGGAGAAATGCAATAATTGTCTAGCAATCCAACTGCTCCAGAGAAAGGAATTATAATTTCTCAAAATCAAAATTTTTTTGAAATGCGTCTTTAACTCCTTGAATGCTAGAGACGATTGCGCAATGCGTTGGAGACCTCTCAAACAGTCAAGGGATTAAACTTCCAATTCTGGTAGTCAAAGGGTTAACAATTTGAGTGATCTGCAATGTCCAGTTGGTGTGCTCCAAACTTGCTCCAGTAATTATAGCACATCAGTCTCTCATACTATTCAGATAAGAATACATGCAGTTATATGGTTCGATGTGTTGTTTATTCGTTTGTTCTTTTTTATGAAATAATGCAAATATATAAAAACAAGACTTATAGTGAGATGTATGCATACATTTAAAATCTTTATTTATTCTGCTTCATTCCACTAAGAAGACATGTTTTTATGCACTATAGAATGGATGCGTTACATAGATATCACATTATACACATTCCAAAATATAGACATTTACATTGTTTATATATGGTAAATTGTAAGCACGTTTATTGATTTGCTTGTTACCAGTAAACAGTTGTGAATAAATTATATATTCTTTTTTTTACTCAATAGTAATGAAGCTTATCATTTTTCCAATCATTTTTCATCACCATGAGGCGTATGTACTAAGGGGGAATTGGAGCAAATATAGGGCACTACTACTGCACCCTAAAAAAACCACATATACCCACTGATTCAAAGTGTGATTTTAACCCCTTCAAGCAATGCTTTTGGAGACCTCACTATCAATCAGGGGATAAAAAGCGTGGTTTAAATAATCATTTGCTTTCTCTCTTAAGGCTGTTATGTGCCCCAGAATTGATACAGTTGTTATTAAATCAGCCTTCCTCTTTTTTGTTGCATTTTAGTTAGATAAATAGATAGATAGATAGATAGATAGATAGATAGATAGATAGATAGATAGACAGATAGATCGACAGACAGAGGTACACTACAAACACAGATACATAATATACGCACATACACAGTAAACTCACCTCTTGGAAACATGCAATGGTTGGCACATTGGCGCCTGATATATTTATAAGATCAAAACTAAATCAATCTGGAGCAAAAAGAAATAGGAAAATGCATCATATTTGCTCAATAGAAGTAAAGAGTCTATTTAATATCATAGAATCTCTTTTCTTTGGCAAATCAAGATCAGTGTTTTTGCCCCAGATTTTAAAGAATAGTAATATATACAAATACACTGGTGTTATATACACTTTGGTATCCTGTACTTCCTAGCATTTGTTCTCTGAGGCCTAAAATCTAGTTTTATATTTGCTCCGAAGGAGCAGACACTCCTGCCTTTGCCAGGGCTCCCGACTATTGTCCAGGATGGTCTGTTAATAGGTTGCGATAAGACAACAACCTTCCTGAAAACAAGAGCATTGGGGTTAATCTCAATACAAACAGTACTAACACCAATAAGTGAATTCTCTATAAAGAGGACAATTAACACTCGTTAAATCGCAAGTTTAGGACTATATCTGATGTATATGACAATTGAATAATTCATTTCATATTTGTTATCTGTACCTGCTATTTAAATTTATAGCAACCCATTTCATTTTTGGTGTTGGTGTTCCTTTAATAACCTTTTGCCTTGATCAATAGGTCTCTGTGGGCATTAACTATAAAGAAAACTGGAGCAATTATCTGGCAAGACAACTATGAAAAAGGGACAAATAACAACCCCCCACACACACACATATTCATTAGCTGAAACTGGGATTGTAACCCCATGAATGCTGGATGTGTCTTCATTCTCTAGTAGTCAATGGATTAAATGCTCAATTTAAATCAATGGGGATTTTTATATCCCCCCTATAGGGCAGTTGGTTTTCCACAAAATTGCTCCACTTTCTTTATACATGTTTGGAATTAATATTTAACCCTCGAGATCCAGAGATATATCCAGGTAGTGTGCAAAACAAGGAGATGCACAGCAGTCTGGCCCTCAAATAGTTACAAAAAAAAAACTGTATATGACAAGCCTTGATTATTTAGCAAATCCAAGACAAGGCTGATATTGAAAACAGGTTCCTATGGGATAAGAGTCATCTGGAATTGTCAGAAATAAGCTTTTGTCATAAATCACTTTGAAAAGCGTTCAGATCAGACAAGTGTCCTGAGATTCTCCATATCTTCCCATTCAAATTCCTAGATCAAAGCATGAGTGCTCAGGAACCTATAAACACCTATTAGTGAGAGAGCAGGACACAGGGAAATGTATGCAATAAAAAGGAGAGCTTAGGAAAGAGGAAAAAGCATTGCTTTTCTACAGACACACCTCCAAATACTGTAAGACCATTAAAGTGACAGTCAACCTCCTTTCTGACATCACATATTCTGCAAATGCATAACATTTTAAGCCAAACTCCCTATACTTTTTATTACTTATTTTTCCACCTTCATTTATTTGTATGTGTCTAAGTAATTGTAATAAGTCTAAGTAATAGTAATAAGTCTAAGTAATAGTAATACAAGATTGCATTATTCCTTCAGCAGAAAACTCTGCCACAACTATAGCACACAGTGCACTCCGTGCTGCAAGGACAGTGTAACATTGCTTCACTGACCATGCCTTCAAGGTCCCTGAGAGTAAGCTCCCTGAAAACAGAAATTAAGGGAGCTTCCTATCAGGGACATGCAAGAGTAAAAAAAATGGTGAAGTTAGAAAGGATGTGGACTGTCACTTTAATACGGTGCAGGACAAGTGTTCATGCTGGTGAGACCTGTCACTGGAGCTCTGGTAATATGAAGAACAGAGAATTGTGGGGCAAACCCGCTTCATAATAGAAGCCAAATAAAAAATCATATTGCTTTAAATTGGGCTTTTAATTCCTTGAACGCTAGGGAAGTCTCACCTGCACTTGGTGATCTCTCCGTGATTTAACCCTTTGGGTGCCAGATATTTATCCAACACATTGGGTTGTATTCCAATCTGCAAGCAAAGGGTTAAGGAGTTAAATGTCCTCATTTAAAGCAACAAGAATGTGGGGAATGTGTAATCAGTCTCATTATATTCAATAATCTGGTTCGCTAAGAAAAAAAATGGTGCAGTTAACCATTTGAGTGCCAGAGGGGTACGCAACGTATTGCAAAGCAATGCTTTTCCTACCCCTCTGGCACTCAAAGGGTAAAGGGGCAAACCAGCTGCACCATAAGGAATCAATAACAATTCTTACCGCTTTAAATTTGTTTTATTTTCACTGTCACATTTTGAATGACAGTGGTTTCCCACGTATTGTTTAGCAATGACCTGAAGACGTTTGGCATTGAAGGGGTTAAAGGTCCTATTTAAATCAATTTTCAATTTCCCCTATGGTGCAGTTGCTTTGCACCAGAATTAAACATATTTTTAAAATATGTCTGACCATGTCTATAGCACAGGTGCACCAAGGTCCTGGAGAACAGTAGTCATACCAGCCATTCCTGATATTTAGATAACATGATGGTACCTTCTTTAGTGAGACAAAGCGCTGTTTAACCCTTTGAGTGCCAGAGGGGTACGCAACGCATTGCACATCTGACACTCAGAGGGTTAACAGTGTATCTATATGTCTCCAGTTGTTTTGTTTTAACGTTTCTCTCCCTCTCTGTCTGTCAGTCTGTCTGTCTGTCTAATCTATCTACACTACTGTTCGTGTGGGGGTCTTTACTTGTGTGTTTGTGTGATTTTTATGTAGATTTTACGTTTTTTTAATATCCCTAATTTCAGATTTTTACACAGATTTAATCTCTTCTTCCTTAAAATCAGAGGACCATAAAACGTATAACATGCCCGTTGCTATAAACACATATTTGGTTATACTTCCATGTCTCTTTAAAGAAAGGTCACTTAGCCATTTAGAATTAACGCTTTGAGTGCCAATGCGTTCCGTACCCATTTGGCACTCAAACTGTTAAAACAAGTTGACAGCTCAATGGCATCTGGTCTGTGGGACTATCCCTGAAGCTCATGTAATAAGGACTGTAGCTATTCCGGGGAAAACCAACCTCACCGTAGGGGAGACATGAAAACTCTCAAATGACGTAAATGCGGCTTTCAACCCTCTGGGTGCCAGATGGGTCGCACTGATACTGATGTGCTACATGGAACTGATTCATTTGGAGCAAATTAACAGCATCATGAGGACAAATAAAACTTCCCTAAATCCCCATTGCTTTAAATGCAACTTTTGCAATGATTTTGTGACTTCTATAGAATTTAAAAGGTTAATACCACAATCTGAAATCAGCGAGCATGTCTATTAGTCCCCTATGATTCAGTTGCTTTGCTCTAGAATTTCTCCAATTCATTCAGTGCATCAGCCTCACTGGGTGGAGAGATGTTACCATTTCTGAAGTTGAGGTTTGAGGCCTGTGATCAGAAGCATTTTGTGAAAACAAAATATTTTTGCATGTATTGAAGTACATGACGTTTTCCTATCTAGAAATCTCAGTCAGCTTAACCCTTTGCGGACCAGAGGGGTGTGCAAAACATTGCTTGACAATTCGTTGAGTACGATCTAGTCCTCAAGGGGGTTAATGTACCAGATTTAATTTCATAGTCTTTTATTTGACTGTTCACTGATACAGTGTACTCTAGCAGCTTAACCCTTTTAGTGTCGGAGGGGATAACTTTAATATATGCAGGTAATTGTATGAAAAGGTAACACAGTGATGTGCATAGACAAACGTGCCTGTGTGCATCATTCATAAATGTTTTCCCAGCTATTTCCTTATGGCCCAAGCCATTTGTCCCACCACGAACATAATTGTGTCACATTATGTAACAGCAAAAACCACAGATCAAGTTGCAGACAAAACCCTAAATCTTAACGCATTGGATACCATTCTGGCGTCCAAAGGGTTAAAACATGTAGGGTCTTATGCAAACTGGAGTGATGATAGGGCAAACCAACAGAGCCATAGGGGAGAAATCAAACTCCCCACTGATTGAAATGAGGCTTGTGAAACCCATTGTATCTAGAAGTCTACTTTCCAACACATTGAGAGGCCTCTCTAGTATTCAAGGGGTTAAAATCCCTATTTAAATCAAGGGGATTTTATTAATCATTGTGTGGATAACATATGTCCCTTATTTAGAAAAGAAAACTAGAATAAAAATTAAACTGGGCTTTTAACTCCTTGAATGCTAGGGATGTCTCCAATAATGCATCTAAATAATAAATAAAGCATCATTTAACACTTTGAGTCCCAGAGAGGTACGCAAAGCACTGCTTTGCAATGTGTTGAATGTTGTTCTGGCACTCTAAGGGTTAACTGCACTGGAATTTAGGAATTTTTATTTGTCTCATATGGTGCATTTGGTTTACTCCAGAATAACCCCAGTTATATGGACCAAAGGGCCGTGCTCACTAAACTGAAGAAGTGCAATTCTGGAGCAAACCAACTGCACCATAGGGAAGAACGTTGTACTTCCCAAAGCTTTCAATAGGTCTTTTAACCCCTTGAAAGCTAGAGAGATCTTGGCAATAGGTTGGAGAGGGGCAGCATTTAATAAGTTAAAAGCTTACTCTAAATCCATGTATATCTAAATAAATATTATGTGTCCCCTATGGTGCAGCTGGTTTGCTCCAGAATTCCACCTCTTCAGGTTCCTGAATATGGCCCATAGTACCTTATATATATATAAAGACAAAATGGAGAAACTCCTAAGCACACTAAATGCCCCTAAAGTCCAGCCATATAGATTGAGTTTTTAACCCCTTGGATGCTAAAGAGGTCTTTCAATTCGTTGGAGACAGCTCTATATTTGTTAAAGCCCCACTGAAATCACTGAGAAGTTCTATTTGTCCCCTTTGGGGCAGCTGGTTTATTCCAGAATTGCGTAATTTTAGCCTTTATACCTAAAGCCTATATAACTGTTTAATCCCCTGAGTGCCAGAGCGGTATACAACGCGTTTCAAAGCAATGCGTTGCATACCCCTATGGCACTCAAAGGATTAATGTATTTTAGTGCAATGCGTTGGTTACCCCCTGGCACTGAAAGGGTTACTGAATGCGAGGTTTTGTATCCTGGAATATAAGTAGGTGTAATTCAGGAGCAAACCAACTGCATCCAAGCATTCTGCAAAACTCCAATGATTGATAGTGGATTGTTAACCTCTTGAATGCTAGATATCGCTAACATTTAAATAATGAAACCCCCAATTTACTGTAATTAGACTTTTATATCCCATTTGGAGCAATTGGTTTGCTCTAGAAAGGCAAATCTATAGCTCCCTCAACACAAGCTTTGGAATACACTGAACAACGTATTTAAACATTGTCACCGCATTAACCCCTTAGATGCCAAAGAGATCACAGTAAGAGGAAACTTACATTCAAGAGTTTAAAATCAATAATAGTGCAGTATAAAAGAAGAAGTTAAATGAAATATGATTTAAAAATCAGTTTTAATTTAAATACGTAAAACAAACAGGTGTTCATCAAAAGAGACGCTCGTAGCGTCTGGTCAACCTCTTAAAGGCCATAAAGGAGCATTGAAAAGCAATGAGTTGAACACCCCCCCTGTTCATTAAGGGGTTAAATTCTTAGACCTGTGTAGCCTGTTTTAAATCAACATTCATATCAAAACAAGGATACGTCTCGCTGAAAATAGACATAGTAGAGAGAGTCCACAATTATTTTAACCCTACCAGTACCAAAGAGAGATACGCATGGCGTTTTGGAGCAGTGCGTTAATACATTGGGGGCATACGTACAAAGCGAAAGTGTGGCAATTCTAGTGCAAACCAGCTGCACAATACGGAACAAGTCCTTTATTCAAGGCATTGCTTCAAGGGGTCAAAATACCCATTGCTCTACAATGCTTTGGCTACCTCTCTGGCACCCAAAAGGTTAAAATAAAATAAACGATACTTGACCTCAATGCAGATTGTTTTTTGCACGGCCCTTTGTTTCAGAAATAAGATTATTTTGCATTCAGATTTTTTTTATCCTGCAGTCGTGACTGATCATCATAGAGAAACGTTAGAGAACTATCAGCCTATGGGTTAACCCTTTGAGTGTCAGATGTGTACCCCACTGGCACTCAAAGGGTTCAAAATACTCATATGATATATATATATATATATATATATATATATATATATATATATATATATATATATAATTTATTTTTCTGTGCAAAACAAAGAACATCACCACAATACGTCATACCTAATTGAATACGTTTCTTCTTTTTTAATGACTTTTAATTCATCAATCAAGAATACAAAATGCAATAAACACACAAAGGTATACTTTCATGTACAGCCCCCTATATTCATATACATGATTTTAGTGAATACTGGGACTTTGTCTTTATCTGACATTAGATTTTTTTGCATCTGAAAACAACGAGAATATTTTCTTGCTTAATTTTAACCCTTTGAGTGCCAGAGGGGTACGCAACGTATTGCTTGGGTTAACAGTTATATTGATTAGTTATGGAAGTTAGGATATTAAAATGCATGTTAGATATCTCTGGATTATAAGTAGTTGAGTACTGATAATCTGTGAATTGTTCCAATATGTAGATTGACATGAGCATATAAATAATAGCACATCCTATATATATATATATATATATATATATAGAGAGAGAGAGAGAGAGAGAGAGAGAGAGAGAGAGAGAGAGTTAATATACATGTAGATCATAGTGTGGCGTATTTACTAAGAACTGGCGAATTTCTGGAGCAAACCATCTGCACCGTAGGGGACAAATAAAGGTTAAAAATAATTTTGATTGAAATGGGTATTTCTGACTCTTTGAATGTCAGAGAGGTCTCAATGGCGTTGCTTCCCCAAGTGAATTGGGGACCTCTCTAGCATTCTATCATTATAGGGGTTAAAAGCCCCATTTAAATCAATGGTAGTTTTTATGTTTGCCCTATGATGCTGTTGGTTTGTCCCAGAATTGCTCCAGTTTCTTAGTAGGTCAGACTCTACATGTCTTTCAAAACATGAGCTTGTCTCAAACATCATTGCAAAACACAATACTTATAATCGATTTATGTATATATATATATATATATATATATATATATATATATATATATATATATATATATATATATATATTATGTGCAGTCCTTTCTCCTGGGTGTCCCCTAGAAGATTCTGAACCTCCCACTAAATAACCATGATGCTAAGTCCTTGGTCAGACGGTGATTATTCCCACTGAATGCAGGGAGGACCCCAATGCATAAATTATACAGTTCCTGTGAGACCTCTCTAGCAACCAAAGAGTTAAACTTTAGTTCAAAGAGCTGTTTAAATTGACTTTATTCCCAAACTCAGGTCAGCCATTTCTACGTTGCAATTTGTATATATACCGAGCAGGCAAGAATGAAGCCAGTGGTTTTAAATATGTAATTGTGAACTCTGTAATACATAACAGAAAGGGGGATAGATAGATAGATAGATAGATAGATAGATAGATAGATAGATAGATAGATAGATAGATAGATAGATAGATAGATAGAGATAGAAATGGTACATATATATTCACACAGACAAACAGACCATTTTGAACAGTGACAGGCAGGCAGAGGCAGATCAATGACTTCTGATGGCATTCCCAAATGTAATCTCCCTGGTATTGGTTGGGAAGAGCAGAGACAGATGACAGTGTTAGTCGATGCTGGGAATGAACCTGCCTGTCCATGCACCATACCGCGTGTCTGTCAGCTCATCCTTCTGGCTGGGTGCTCTCCGATCTGTCAGGACTGGCATTCCTTCCCATTCCTTGTCACCCCTTTCACGGGAACAATTGATTAGTCTCAGGGTGTCCCAGGCTGAGATCCGATACTTTGTCAGTAGTGATCAAACGGCTGAGGTGGGCCAGCCTGGGCGGCTAGAGCACTGTGTGCTTGGTGTAGTGCAGGCCTATAGGAAGCCTGTGAGGGAGATCCGAGGGCTGTGTCAGGCTGGGTGAGGAGGTGGAGCTCGGCTCTACCAGCAACTAGCACATCTGTTCATTTCACGTGACAAGTTTTTAGGGAAAACGTTCACATCTGGTCCAAAGAAATAAATAACATCCAGGTACCTGCTTAACTTTACACATGTCACAATCCATCGGTCCCTTTGCTCCCTTCAGTGCATGTCCTTTTATCTGTGTTGCCCTTCACAGTATATTACTATTATTATGGTGCTAAAAGTATTGCTATGCTCGTTTATATACTGAAAGCCTGCGAATTCCGCAGTGTTGTGTAATAGTGTAATAATTTACTGGGATGCTCAAACGTGTATTTTAACTCTTGAGTAGCAGAGGGCGTGAAAAGCAATTTTTCTAACGTCTTTGGCGCTCCAATGGTTAAGATTATTTTAAAGTAAATAATGCGTAATAAAAAAACAAAGTTTAGAGAAAATATATTCTGGCAGAGAAAAAGAAACACACACACTCTGACACACACACACACACACACACACACACACACACACACACATATATACACACAATTATACACACACTCACATGTATACACACACAGAGACACAAACACATTTAAGCACAAACACACACACACACACACAAGCACAAATGCACTCACACAAGCACACACACAAACTTTAATGCCTACAAGCAATCACAATCATATACAAACAGAAACATACACACACACACATATGCAAACACACACACACACTGCATACAGACACACTATCTATCTATCTATCTATCTATCTATCTATCTATCTATCTGTCTATCTATCTATCTATCTTCTGTCTATCTTTCTGTTTGTCTTTCCATCTGCCTGTCTGTCTTTTATTCATCCATGCATTCATCCCTCTCCCTCTCTGTCTCTCTCATCACGTTTTAAATGTTTGCAGTTAGACACTGATGCTGATGTACTAATGATCCGCAATGTGTTGGAGACCTCTCTAACACTGAACCGGTTAGAAGTCAATTCGGAATACACTGGAATTTTTCGAATGAGGCCCTATATCCAAAGTAAGAGTGTAAACCAACTGTACAATAGAGGAAGATAAATGTATTAGAAACCTCTCTAAAGGGAAATTGTACATTTTTCCCTGTGGTGCAGCTGGTTTGCTCTGCTCTACTTTTTTTTAGGGCCCTAAAAATTAAATCGCTTTCTAATTAGGTTTAAACTTTTGGAAATACTAAATGGCGAATTACCATTCATTTAGGTGGGACTTTTTAACCCATTGCATGCAAGTGCGTTGTAGACCTCTCTACAATTCAAGGAGTTAAAAAGGCTCCATATAACCCTTTGAGTGCCAGAGGGGTATCCAATGCATTGGTTTGTTCGAGGCGTTAACCCTTTGAGTGCCAGAGGGGTACGCAACGCATTGCTTTGCATTATGTTGCGCACCCGCTGGCACTCAAAGGGTTAAATTATTTGTTCCCTATGCTGCAGTTGGTTTGCTCCTAGAATTGATCAAGTTTACTGTTATACACAAGGAAGATATTTTTCTTTAAGCACAAAAATAATCTTTGAGGACAATGGGTCATGGAGAACTGCTATAGTTTTAAGCCATTATTCATATACACTTAATAACTAAACAGATCGCTATAAAATATCTGGTGTGCTTTTCTGCTTTTGCTGCTAAATGGCAGACTGTTTGGTTGTAAAAGGGAACTTTGTGCAAGTGATTTTAACCTGCTCCACCTTCCAGTGACCTGCCAAATGCCCCTTCTTATTTTATAGACATCTGGAGATTCCATACATGCCTCAAACTCCAATTACACACCTTCTTCAAAGAACATGGGCTTTGATTTGCAAAGAACATTAAGAGGACTGAATCCTCAAAAACCGTTACTTGCCAAAAGTTAATGTAATAGAAGTCGTATAAAAATGTTTACTAGCAAGGCCATTTTTGTTGTTCATGAGATTAAAATGTAAAGCAATTAAACTAGGCCCAGAACCCTTCTATTAAATAATAGCCTGACAAAGAGCTGATATTGTTTACAGTATGTTCTACCCAGTCTAAACTGCACCAAAGGTCCCAAGGCTGCAGAATTCTGTGTCATTTTGAGCCATCTGTACGGAAAACGTGCATCAGTTCTGGAACAAACCAGCTGTAAATAGAGGTCAAACAAAATGTCCCTTTTATGTCAGTGAGACATTAACCCTTTGAGTGTCAAAGAGCTATCCACCACATTGCAACGCAATGAGATGGATAACTCTTTGTCTTTCAAAGGGTTAACCCTTTGAATACTACGGAGATCTGTGCCTCATTTGTGTGTTTAAGCTTGTTTTTTTAAGTTTGTTTAAGATTGATATATTAACATTGTGATTGTAATGGTCCCAGGTTGTGCAGTTTATGTGTTTATGAATTTTTCTTTCTTGCTTGATCGATGTATATAATTATGTCAGTTTTACTCTTTCCTTATATATATGTGTGTGTGTGTGTATGTATGTGTGTGTGTGTGTGTGTGTATGTGTGTGTTTGTGTATTTGTGCGTATATATATATGTGTGTGTGTGTATTGGTGTTTGTGTGTTTGGGTGTGTCTCCATAAAGCGAAAATAAAGATATGTAAGTATGTATGTGTTTGTGTAGGTGTCTTTGTTTGTGTTTGTTTGTGTATGTGTGTTTTTGTATGTATGTGAGTGTGTGTGTGTGTGCGTGTGCGCTTCTATATGTTTGCATAACTGTGTATGTGTGTGTCTTGTGTGTTTGTATGTATGTGAGTGTGTGTGTGCTTCTATATGTGTGCATAACTGTTTATGTGTGTGTGTGTTGTGTGTTTGCATGTATGTATGTGTGTGTGCTTCTATGTGTGCATAACTGTTTATGTGTGTATGTGTGTGTTTGTATGTATGTATGTTTGTGTGTGCTTCTATGTGTGCATAACCGTTTATGTGTGTGCATACATTTGTGTATGTGTTGAATAGTGTGTTTGAGTGTATGTATATGTGTACAGAAAACATCAAGCTGTTTGTATTTGTGTCTGTATGAAAATATAGGTATTATAGAATTATATACATTTACTTCAGTTCGCATTATAGATGTAATACATGAGTGTGACTATATACAGTATGTGCAGATATAAATATGTTTCTCAGTGAATGTGTTTTCTGTGCATTGCAGTGTGCTGTGGGATTACCTATTATATGAGCTGATTCTACATTTGACATTCTATACTGCATTCTTTGGCAGAATCGTCTGGCAGTGAATGTGTTCAACTGAATAACTGTTTTGATATGCATTTGTAGACTTCTGAGATCAACAACCTGTACCTGTTGTCCACTGTTTGTGGGCTGAAAATTAGGTGCACACTTCTGTTTATGTGGTTCTTAGATTTAGGCCGGCTGAGCTGAGTGCCCCATACTGCCCTGTGTGCCCCATACTGTACAGTATACTTTTCTGTGTGCCCCATACTGTACAGTATACTTTCCTGTGTGCCCCATACTGTACAGTATACTTTCCTGTGTGCCCTGGAAACCCTTCCTTTGTTGATCCGCTCCACAGGTGAAACTCTTCCTTTCTGAGTCCTGTTTGGCTTTTCCATAGCATTTGTTCCCTGCACGTTTGTTTGTTTTTCTTAAAATTTCAGATGCAGGGAAATCGCCTTACATCATGAGAGAGCAAGACAAATGTTCACTTTGAAGGATTCCTGGGCAGGACTTCAAGTGAAATCATATGCTTCAGAAGAATTTGATACTGGACTACAGAAAATAGCTATTCCCACTTTGCCAAACCAAGGAATGTACAAAATTCTCTAGTTTTGCTATAGGAGAACAAAAAAGTATATTTAAAATGTGTGAATTTTGTAAAGGGTTTGAGCTGAAGTGAATTCCCAGTGAGTGAAGACTGCCTAAAACTGGGGTAGGAAACCTTTAGTTTCACATCTGTTAGGGACTACAATTCCCATCATTCACAACCAACCAGGGACCGGCTGAGAATGCTGAAGGTTGTGGTGTCCACAGATGGAGATCCAAAGGTTGCCTGCTCTTGGCCTAAACCAATGCACACCATAATCTTCATTTACTCCTTACTGGGAATCAGGGTGAAGAAAATGACGTGAAGTATTATAAACACTTCGGAAGATAAGGAGCCTGAGGTACTAAGAAGAACTAGAGTAGCTGTGGAGTAAACCAGCAGACCAATGGGGGGGGGGGGGGATCTAAACTTCCCCTTTGTTTAACCATTTAAGGAACAGAGGGGTGTGCGTTGGGAACATTATCCTTTGGATGTTAAATGAAAGTCTTCAACCGCGCGTTGGTGACCTTTCTAGTATTCAACTGGTTAGATGCCTTATTTGATTGAGAAGCACTACCCGCTTAACTTACTATGCCCAGGAAATGCTCATGGCCCCTTGTGTCATTGTCCATGAGATAACATATCCAGTCAGTCCTGGATCTGGATGTCATGTCCATGGAGATGGGAATGACTGGGAGTTGTTTTACACTGAAGCAATCAGAATGTATGAGCCTACTTAACGCTTTAAGGACCACACATGTATTGAACTTTAAAGCAATGTGTCCAAGACACCTCTGGTCCTTAACCCCTCAAGTGCCAGAGGGGTACAGAACAGCTCTGGCACTCAAAGGGTAAAGTTAAGATTACCATGTGTATTGGGCGGAGTTTGTGTCCCAAGGTCTTGCTAGCAACTGTTATGTCCGCCTTCATGGACTTGACATTCAGGACTGATGGACAATTCCGTCGCTTGAAACAAGGAGGGTTTTCTGGCTTTACCAAGTTAGTTGGGAGGTTATTACTAGGAGCTGCTATTTCTCATTTAACTCTTTCAGTGTCAGGTATTCAACCCATTGTATTGCAATGCGTTAGATATCTCTCTGGTATCCAAGAGGTTAAGTAAATGGACACTTTACTTCTCCCCTATGGTTTGCTCCAGAACAGATCCAGTTCCCCCTTGTACATCAGCCTCATACATTGTTTTTACACAAGGTGCAGCTTAGAATAGTTTAATATCATTTTAAATCCGAAATAAAATGGTACCATTTAATACAAAGGGGTGGGGTATGCACAGTGGTGAGCTCAGCAGAGGGTTCAAAATGTGTAATCATTTGCACAACTCTCTGGCACTCAGAAGGTTAATAAATTGTCGACATACCCACATCATTCCTTAGAAAAGCCATGTTAACGTTAAGATCTGATATCAAATCCTTCCTAAAGCCACACAGTCTGAGCACTGCTAATTCTTACATCTCTAAAGCATAAAAATGGCCTTAACCCTTAGAGTGCCAGAGGGGTGCGCAACGCAGTACAAAGCAATACGCCGGGTACACCTCTGGCACAAAAATGAGTTTGGTATCGAAACAAACAGCAGTAATTATGAGGCAACCCGTTTGCACAATTTTCCATAGGTCCAAAAGGAGTTTTAACCCTTTAAGTGTCAGAGCAATGCGTTGCGTATTAATCTTGCACTCAATGGGTTAAACCCAGAACTGTTAGAGAGGTCTCTGTCGCATTCCTTCGCAATACAATGGAGCCCTTTCTAGCGTGCAAGGGGTTAAAAGCCCGTTTTGATTAAGCTGGAATTGTGGGAATGATCAGTTGGTGGGCCCCAGAAGTGTTCCCAATTGCTTTTATACATAAGGCCCTCCTGTGACTGGTGTACTAAGCAGAGTCTGAGCAGTTGTGGGGCAAACCAACGGCACCATGGGGGGGTATACAAATTCTACAAACAATGAGTAATTTACTTGGGGAGTTTTAACCCCGAATGTCAGACAGACAATTTGTGTTTGTCCACTTTTGGGAGAGTTGGTTTGCTCCACATTTGCTCATGTTTGTCTTTCTGAATAAGCCCCAGAGAGTTTTATAGGCACAATAAACTAGAAGGGATTCTGGAGAAAACCAGCTGTAGCCCCTATTAAATAAATGGGAGTGTGTAGCTGCCCCTGTTGTACAATTGGTTTGCCCCAGTTCTTCTGAGTCACATCAGCCTCAAAGATTGTTTTAAATGTTTAACTCCGTTCTTGCCAGCTGTACCTGCAGTTAATATTTTATGAATGGGAGTTGCTTTGCCTCATTCATTGAATCGTAGAGCTGGATCCGAACTAATTAAAATGCATGAAAGCACCCAGATACCCAGAATGCAGAGCGGGTGCCAGAGACCATGGCTGGGCAACCTGGGGCCCTCTAACTGCTCTGGAAAGCTGGAGAGTCTCATGTTGATCAATACTTCCTTAGATCAAATGAGGATGGTGCACTAAATACAACTGGATTAACTCTAGAGCAAAACAACTGCAAAATCACACTGATTTCAAAGGGACGTTTAACTCTTTGAATGCTACAGAGGTCTCCAACATTATCGTTTGTGGAATTGTAAGAAAACAAACCTTGAGGGAGATGTACTAAGCACAACTTGTCTAATTCTGGAGTAAATTGACTGCACCACTGGGGAAAATTACAGTTTCCACTGATTAATGGGGGGTTTTAACCCCCGAGTGCCAGGCAGTGCACAATGCATTGGGTACCCCTCTGGCGTTCAAGGGTTTTAGGCGTCCCCTATGCGGCTGTTGGTTAGCCTTAGAATTACCCCGGTCGCTCTTTGTACATCAATTTCAATTACTACACAATTATTGGTTCAAAATAATGAATAATTCAAACGAACACAATGTGTAATACTTCAGTAATCTGGAATAATGTTGTCATTGGAAGCTACTATTCCCACCATTGTTGTTTTCCTAAATTGTTTTGGATGACTCCAAGGGCATTATGCAGAAAGTTTAAACATTTGAGTGACAGACAGGTATCGCAATGCGTTGGATAACCCTCTGGAACTCAAAATTTAAACGGAGCAATTCAGAACATACCATCTGCACTAGAGTTGCCTCGCATTAGCCTCCTCTGTAAGGCCCAAGATATCTATAATACTTACAAAATTTGAGATAAAATCAAATTTGTTATTGGGAATAATACTGTGCAAAAAAAGAAAAAAAGTATATTATACACACACACACATATATATATATATATATATATATATATATATATATATATATAAAACGATGCCTAATGTTAACGCTTTCAGTACCAGAGGACTGTGTGTGCCCTCTGCTACACAAAACGTCTTGTTCCTTCCTAGTAGAATCTTGTTGCTGTGCTTCTAATAAATTAGTATCAAAGGCACTGAGACAACTTATCAAGGGAATGAAAAACGTTTATTAACCTCTTGAGAACCAGAGTGGTGGTTTGAAGCAACGTCTGGTTACCAGTGGTCAAATATGGAACAATATTATGTCTAAAATAATAATAATAAAGCCACTTAACATTACTTTCCATTGCTGAATTGTGTGAAATTGTTTTCCTTCTGAGTTAACCCCTTGGATTCAAGACAGGTCTCCAGCTTTCTCTTGCTTTCAATGGGTTAAATGTGAAATAAAACATTTTCACAAAATTTAGCAATGAAAAAAACTTACATGTTCTCCAATGTCTATGGGCTGGATTCAAATGTAGGTGCTAATTTTATCTCTGCTTTTATCTCCAGGTATCCCCATATACTTCAATAGGAAAATGTTTGATAAAACGGGAGGTAATATTTATCTCCTGCATTTGAATCCAGCTCTTTGATGGCTAAGCTAAATTTAAAAAAGTATTATTCTTTTTTTTTCACCGTTGTTGTTTTTCGAAACAGACCACCTAACCTTCAATCCAATTTTCAAAGTCCTCGTTAATACCATAATAAAAACAAACTCTGCGGGCTTTCTTCTGTAAACATTATGAACAGCCCTGAGATATGCACAATATTAAATTCATAATAATGCACTGTCAGCAATACACAGCTTTATGTGGAAACCAAAACACTGGGGGCAGCAGTATCCCCCCAACCTTTGTTACACAAACAAGATCTCTTTGGAAAAACACATCGTTGTTTACCCAAGTCATTGCCTGACTTTCAGCTGCAGACTAGTTTGTTACTAGTATTTTATTTTCTTAATGTCTTACAATTTTGAGGCAAAACATGTTAAATAATTACATCTCTCCTTTCTTTGTCGCGTTTTCAGGAAGATTTAAGATGAATTTAGCTTAAAATTACAACAGTCCTTTGTCTAACGTTACAAGTTTAAGGGCATAATTATCAGTAGTGCCAACATTTCGTAAGCCTGGAACTGCTCAACATGATCAAGGAAAGGAAAAAGTCAGTTGAATTCAATGGGGGCTTTTTCTTTCATAAATATAAACAGTTGCCTTGCTCCACACTTAAACTAACCTAACATATATAGATATTCATAATATTTGCATTTTGTGCTTAGGTGTATGTGAGAGCGTATATTTATATATCTGTCTAAATATATGGTGTATATTTATATATATATATATATATATATATATATATATATATAGAGAGAGAGAGAGAGAGAGAGAGAGAGAGAGAGAGAGAGATAGATAGATAGATAGATAGATAGATAGATAGATAGATAGATAGATAGATCTATACACACACAGTCTGTCAATCCAACCCCAATACATGGAGTCTATATTAACTTAATTCAAGAACCCCGTATTTATTTTAGGCTAATCCTAGGGAATTGGTAATAGTTGTGTGGTCAGAGCATCTAGTATTTGTTTTTGTAGGAACAGCACAAATTGCTTTGCAAAATGGTGCGACAAAGTGTGACATTCTACACTTAGGTCCTAACTAATGGGAAAGAAAAGTCTGTTTAACTCCTTGGATGCCAAAGAAGTTTCCCCGCATTGCAAAGAGAAAGTTAAATCATGGGTTTTGGTCCTATATACCATAATCTGCCTTTCCCCATCCTTCATCTTCCGACATTATTCAAATCCCTAATAAGGAAGCCACACAAAATTTTAAAAAGTAAAGCAGAATCATAAAGCTGTCTCTTTAAATAATGTCTGGGTCTCTCAATAGTTAGAGTTTTTCCCTAAGTCTGCATTATTTCCCTTTTCATGGGCGTCTCTAAAACCCTTTGAGTGCTAAAGAGGTATCCAACGCATTGCAACGCCTTAAATTGGATATCTCTAACACTCACAGGGTTAACAGTTAAACAAACCGACAATATATTTTCCATGCATTAATCATGCGATTTTTTGATACAGACCAAAAACTATACCATTTCTTCAATCATATTTATTTATTGCAGAAAAATAATATACAATGATATTTACAAAAACAACCATAAAAATATGAATGCATTTAGACACCGGATCTAGTTGCATTTTTTTAAACATGAATCAATAAATAAATAAATGTTATTTTTTCTCAGAGAAATGAATAGAGATGCAGACGCTTGTATATAAGTTTTTTTCTGAACCAAGTTTCATATAACAAAAATAGTTTTTTTCTCCTATAAAAAAGAAGGGTTTGGATTTCATAGGAACGTTCAAGAATGGGAAACAATGTATTTTCCTCTAAAGTGGCTTCAAGGCACGACTGGTGGGCATGCATGCATGCAAAAAAGGGGAAAAAAAGGAAAATTAAAAACTGAAAAAGTCAGATTCCAACATTCTTCGTCAAAATACAGATTTGTGAGATTGTTCAGACTTGAATCAGAATGGAAGTAGATGTGTGAACCCTGAAGACGCCCTTGTTGGGGTGTATGGTCAGTGTGTGTGTGTCCAGGCCATTTTACTCTGTCTTTTCTGCTCTGTTAAGTGCTCCCCACGCCCTGTCTCTCTCTGACCAACTCTTCCAATAAGCACAAAAAAATCCTCTGGTTTATTTGTATAAGGATCCAACTGCAGTATGGAGACTGTCCATTTCCTTCTTCATTGGAAACAGTATCGTCTAGAAAATAAAGCATAAGAGATTGGTTATGATGATGATTATTGATATCACTATTGATACTTATTATGATTACTAAGCACATTAAATGCATAGGGGAAAAAATATTAACCCTCTGAGTGCCAGAAGGGAACGCAAAGCAATGCGTTGCGTTCCCTTCTGGCACTCAAAGGGTTAAACAATTGAATGCCAAAGGGGGTTTGTAATAACTTTTGACACTTAAAGGGTTAACTATGACAACTAAATGAAGCTATCAAGAGAAGAGAAAAAAATAAAAGGCTATGGGAGTAAACGGACTGAACGTTAGATTTGTGGTTAGCACAAAGTAACGGTTTTGGATTAGTCATGGAGAAAAAAATGAGCATTTTCTAAATACAACAGGAATTTAAACTGAGCAAATACGGGAAAAAAAAATCACATATTTAACCCATTGGATGATAGAGAGGTGTCCAACGCAATGCATTGGAACCATTTCTAGCATCCATTGGGTTAATACAAACTTGTATACGCATGCAATCCTAACAAGGTACAATGGTAATAATGTAAGTATTAATATGTCATTCTCAAGTAATACAAACATTCTTGCTTTTATCGTTTCATCTGTAAGTGCCAGCGAAGTGCGCAGCGCGTCCCACTAGCACTTAAAGGGTTACAAAGCAAACAACAGAAATTGAAGGGTTTTTTAAGATCCCTTTTCTAGGCCTCTTGTCAGTGACCTATGAGAGCATTGTGGTTCTAAAGCCTTAGCTTGGGGGATGCATGGATATTCTGATCCAACAGGGAGTAATGGTGAGCAATATGTGTCTCTTCAGCTGATGTTGGACTACAGCACCCATCATCCTCAGCCAGCCAATGATGGGATTTGTATTTCATCAACAGCTACAGAAGCACAAGTTAACCACCCTACAACAAAACAGCTTCTAGTACAGTGAGGTTAGTCTGGACACATCAAGATCAGCATAGACTGGCGAGTCCTTACCTGGAGGTGCCCTTCATCGCGTGCCTGTGCTGTAGTGGGAATCATTAGTGAGATGCAGACATGGACCATGCCCCTTCCATCCTCCACACTGAGAACGCATAGCTTAACCTCTCGTGTGCCACATAACTGCAGCTTGCCATTTTGGAGTCCAGCTCATCACTCTGTAAAACCTGGCACAGGAAATCGATGTATCTGGATGCCAGTTTGAGGGTTTGGATTTTACTCAGTTTGTCAGATGGAAGGGTGGGGATGATTTTCCTCAAGGCTGCAAAGGCTTCATTGAGGGACTGGGTCCTCTGGCGTTCCCTTACATTGGCCATAACTCTCTGGGTCTGCAGCTCTTCAAAGGACTGTGGGCTGCTGCCTGTGCTGCTGGACTTCTTGTTCCTTTTCACAGAGATTGGACTGTCTGGATCCTCGGGGTTCTTTCTACTGGATCGCCTCTTTCTGCATCCCCTCTTGCTGTGCTGCCTGTCAAGCTCTTCCTCGCTGTTGCTCAAGCTGTCCACTGGGGAGACTGGGGAGCTTGACTCTTCCTGCATCATTTTCTTCCAGCACTTAGGGAGAGAATGAACCCGGGCAGAGGGGCAGGGGACTGGCCCAACCGATCTCCCGAGTAATCCGTGATTTAATATACGAGAAAACTCTTCTCCAAGGTGCTGGAGACCCAGGTGGTGGGGGAGCGATCGCAACCCAACCCAATCACTTTATTGTCCCCAGACGCGAACGTGGTTCTGAGTTGATGTAAAACTTTCTGAGCTCTTATATTTCTTTGCTGGCAGAAGGATTTGGGGGGCGATTCCTATTGGCTGAACTGCTCCCCCTCTACGTCACGGGGAGGATCCTCCCATCTCTCAATTTTATTAGGTTTCCGCTAAGTTGAAAAAAGGGGGAAGAAAGAAACAATTCTTTTGCCATCAGTCTTAGAGGATATTTTAACCTCTTGTATGCTACAGAGGCATGCAACTCAGTATTAGGCCTTATATATAAACAATAACGTATGGAAATATGGAGCATTCCTCTGCTTCTTAGGGGACAAAGGGATATTCCTCGAAATCTCTTTGCTCTAAATTAGTATTTATATATATATTTAATTCAATTTACTAATTTAATCTATTGAATTCAAGAGAGGTATCTAAATGCATCATAGACTTCCAAGGGGTTAAACTTTCGGTTTCAAGCAATCTCCATTTGTATTTGTCCCCTATGGTGACAGTTGGTTCGTTCCATAATTTCTCCACTTTTCTTTTATACATAAGGTCAGTTAAACTGAACATCTCACAAGCATCCAGGTTGTTAATAAATGCTACTAAATAATCATTTTTTTAACCTGGGGCATATCATATCATTGTGATCTTCATTTGATTTATATGCACAGCAATACATCAGAAAGAGGGTGTGTTGCACTTTAACTCTTTAAAGACCAGAGATGTGAGTAACGTATGCCTTGCCCAATACTCTGAACTAAAGAGTTATTAAATGTCATTCTGTTTTCTTCTTGATTAACCCTTTCAGTACAAGATGGGTGCGCAATTCATTGCTTTCCATTGCGTTGCATACCCCTCTGGCACTCCAAGGGTTAAAAAGGCATAAAAGATCATTCAGTCTTCTTCTAATTTATGCATGGAATGCTGCTGCCATAGAATATGCAAGGCATTGTGTTTCCACCGGGCAATGGAGGGGTTAATAGTGAGTCCCAACGAATAAAACCGATAGATCTTTGAAAAAGAAAAAAAAGAAAGAAAGATTGCACAACTCACATTCTTTCAGTGGATTGCTTGTTTTTCTTTTCATTTTTTTAAACAGTCCACTGATTTTCCAGTCAGTTCAAGATGATGTAATACAAGAAAATAATCTATTGTTTTTGAAAAATTAGCAGAGATAAATTATTAAGTGTTTTGCAACTCATCAGTGCCAGTATTTCGGACTGATCTATGATTCCCATATCACTTAACCCCCACCTTTAGAGTAAGCGGGGGTAAACAACGCATTTCCTTGAGCATCTCTCCAATTCTTAAGGAGTTTTATAAGAATTAGTTTTAAACTGGTCCTATCACCTTTAATGACTTGGCCGATTTTGAAAGAGATTTCAAAATCTCTCTCTCTCTCTCTCTCTCTCTCACACACACACACACACACATACGCACACACACACACACACATTAGCCACACTTTATTTATAACTTATGGGATACTTAGCTTTAGATATGTGTCTGTTTATGCTGATCAGGCAGTGCTGGCTTGCACAACATGGTCTGTCAGTTACTAACACTCTCCCTCCCAACTTCCACTTCCTACCAGGAAGTACTGTTTACTGTGTATAAACTAAAAAATAACTAAAGCTAAAGATCTCCTAAATTACAGTGTTAAATAAAGAATAGCTAACATAGATATATGTGATTTTGAACGCTCTTTCAAAATCCCTAAAGTGATTATGACATTTTAGTTCAGCTTTGAGGGCCTTGTGCACAAATGAAGACAGGATCAATTTCGGGGCAAACCAAACCATAGGTGACAAATGAAACGTCCCATATAGTGACATGTTGTGACCCTTTATTGCCGTTTAAGACAAACTCTACTGAAAAATAAGAAACTCTCACTGAATTGTGTCTAGGTATCAAAGGGACAGAGATAACGACTTTTCCCTGGAGATTACAACTGATTATTATCAGTATTTATGTTGATTAAATGCCCTAGGTTAAACCCCTTGTGTACCAAATAGGTGCGCAAGTTCCATCTGACCCTCTAGGGCTTAAATGAAAACTGGACTAATTCTGAGAAAATCAAATCAATTGGGGAGATATTACCCATTTTTTTTATTTAAATGGGGCACTAATCACTTGAAGTTAGAGAGTTCTCCACCTCAAGCACTGTAGATTCCTTTAGAATTCAAGGGGTTAAAATCTGTATTTAAGGCATTGGTGATTTGCGTTTGACCCTGTGGTGCAGATGGATTGACACATAATGACTCTAGTTAACTTTTGCACATAGGACGCTTAAAATCTTACATTTGGTGATTGTTGAAAGTGTAATGAAGAAAGATCCTAATCCTATTATTTGCTTTATATTTTCATATTTAACCCGTCGAGTGCCAGATAGGTACGCCACGCATTGCAAAGCAATGAGAGAAGTAACTCTCTGGCACTCAAAGGGTTAATTGACGCTATACGCGTATACAGTGCGAATTGTCTTACAAGTCATTAGCGTTATGTGTTGTTAGAAGGTTATCACTGCATATCGTAGATATCTGGTTGTGTTGACACACCTGAACGTGTTAATTGGCTGTTTAACCCCTTGGCTACTAGAAAGATCTCAAACGCATTGATAGACCTCTCTAGCATCCGAGGGGTTAACCCAACACTATTTGAGGCTGCAGGGGCCCCCGGTATCTTTCATGGAGTCGAGGGATCATTTATTTGCATGCTTTAAAGAAAATATTATCTCTGCTATAATGGAAACATTACAGAGGATTTAAACGTGTGAAATGTGGTCCAAGCTGTGTGAAATGGGAGGGATAAGATCAAATAAGGAGGAAAAAAGGGGGCAGGGGAATCTAAACGGAAATGTGAGATCCTAATTTACCAAAGTCATGCCACTGATTACATTTAATTGTTTTTGACAAAGGCTCTCACTAGCAGCCTGTCCCCTATATGAGTGTAAACCCCATTCCAGCATGGTGTTGATCTGTCTAGGCCGCTTTGGCTTCAGTCTTGAGGCTGATGGACTAAGGTGAAATGGAGCGCTTTTGGAGCAAACTAGCTGCACCCCAAACCCAGAGTGGTGGAATTGGGACTGTAACCTCTTACATTGCTTTGCCATCCGTTGGAGACTTCTCTAGCGTTCAAAAAGATTAAAACCCAAATTTAAATCAGTGGGATTATGGGACGTTTTATTTATCATTGTGTTTTTTGTTGGCAAAAACTTGGAGGATCCTGTACTAAGAGGAACTTGAGCAATTCTGTGGCACACCAACTGCACCATAGGGGTGAAATAATTAAAAAATATATTGATTGAATGGTAGCTTTAACCCTTTGAGTGACACAGAGGTATCCAACGCATTGCACTGGCACTCAGATGGTTAATCCATCGGATGCTCGAGATCTCTGAAGCGTTGTTTTGCCTATCCCTCTGGCTTTAAGGGGGTTAAAACCCCCATTTCAGTCAATGGAAATGGGTATTTCTCATCTATGGTACAGTTAGTTTTCTCAAAAGTTGTTCTAATGGTTTTTTATACAACATCCCATTTGAATAGAAAAGAGTTGCGCAAAATGCCATTTAAATGATTGAAATTATGGATGTTCATCAGTCTATTTAATTGGATAGCGCCAACAGTGTGCGTATAGCTGTACATACATATAATTCATTCTCTAATACAAACAAATGATTTACATAAATTCTACAGAAAGGGGGAGCTATACAATCTATACATTTTTGCATTATTTAATACATTAGTCAATCAGTCAGTCAATCAATTAATCCTGTATTGCATGACTGAATTTGATATAATTAAATATCTTAACCCTTTGAGTGCTTTTTAATGCGTTGCGTACCACTCTGACACTCAAAGGGTTAAAAACATGTACCCACATCTTGGTGCTCTGGATTCAGTGGAATTTCCTTCTGCATATTTGCTTAAAACTGTAACATTTGATCAAACGTGTCTTGATTGATTTTGACAAAGAAAAATCCAAAGGCAAAGCTCGACTTAATAGGTTGCAGGCCTCTGTCAACGGAAAGGGTTAATGTCGTGTATATAGTAGCATAATATGCTAGCTCCCAACTGACTCAATAAAAATACCTACAAAAAGTGACGTTTTCTAGGAAAGGCTGATCTGAGAAAGTGTTGATTTGAAGCAGATGCACCAAGTGACATTCCCATGAAGAGGATGATGATGTCATTACAGACTAAAAGTGACGTGTCAAATGTCAGATTTGAAGGGAGACCACTTTTAACCCATTGTGTACAAGACATATGTGCACTGCACTCAGCTGTACATTTCTCAGGCACTCAAAGGGTTAAACAAGTAACCTATAACATATTTTAGTTTTTCCCAGACGATTGTAATTATCTAACATCTCAGAACTATAGTCTCTTTAACTACATTTTCACCCAAAGTTAGTACATTCTTATAATATTCACTATTCAGTATAGGTACGATATGTTTTATGACATATCACAAACTGGAACTTCATTTCTAACCCTTTAAGCGCCAGAGGGGTATCCAACGCATTGTAAAGGGTTACACTGTATTTTTTTTATCATAATTGTAATTTGTGGTATGAATCCATTGTAATGGAGTTTAGAGCATTGACTGTGATGTCATAATGAGGTAGTTTAGGATTGTCAGGACTGTGATATACACATATGATCCCAAAATCAGCTGGAGAAATTCTCCCCACCCCCTCTAAACGCATCCCATTTTACCAGATGCTGTGTGGGGAATGCAACTGGTATTGTTCTTATTTCTGTGGATTGGCTTTTCACCCTTTAAACGCTAAAGTAGTTTCAAAATCAACGCAAACAACAAGGCTGTTGTATAAATCGGTATTGAAGCAATTCTGGAGCAATCCAACCGCAATAGAGGGACAAATACATGTCTCAAATTTTCAATTGATTTAAATGGGGATGTTACCCCATTTACTGCTAGATAGGTCTCCAATGCATTGCTAAGCAATGCATCAAAGACCTACTTATACACCCCAAGGGGTTAAATACTCTGTTTAGATCAACTGGGATTTTTAGTTGTCCCTTAAGAAGAACTGCAGCAATGTTGGGGCAAACCAATTGCACCACAGGGGACAAGTAACAATTCTCCAAATTTCAACTGATTATTAAGAGGCCTCTAACCCATTGATCACTAAGTGGCTAAAAGCCAAATGTAAACCAATGTACAGTAATATTTGTTCCCCATAATTGCTACATTTCCTCTTAGTACATGTGCATCATTGTGTTGGAGCCAGTGGGTTAAAGTGCAATATACATTTATAACATATCCCTTTAATAATATCTATTTTGCAACATTTAACAACCCATTAAAACTCTCTTCTTTAGCCATTGCATAAACTGGGAAAGAATTATATATATATTTTTTTTCTACATCTTATTGCTATATTATATGCATTAACCACTTGGATTCATCACAAAGCTTTCTAGTCCTGTTCAGTATTCAATGGGTTAAGCTGCCCATAACTTTGAGAACACAGGCCTGTCTTGTGTAGTCAGTTTAACATATGGTTTATCAGGTCCTAGGATAAGACTCTAGGCGTAAATGATGTAACAGAGTACTTACTGTATGTCAGCAGGGCTACTGATCTGGGGCAGGCTGGGGGATTAGTGCAAAATGTAACATAAACACTACCTGGTGAGACTGTGTGTGACAGATAAAAGGCAAAGGCAGCTCAGAAGAAAGCACACAAACAAGGCTTGGATTGGAATGTATTTATACATATATATAAACCTAGCTGCTACCATTAACCCCTAAAGTCCCAGTGAGTTATATGCAATACACAGCAGATCAATGTATGAAGTAACTCAAAAACAGACACTTGTTATAGACATCTCTTTCTAATATCTACTGTTCTTGGTTCTAGCAGCTGATCTGTTACAAGCATGAGATGGCATTGGGTGGAGAAACCCACATTAACCCTGCAGCACATTGTTCACCTATCTGGTTTGTAAAGTAATAACAGTCATCAATCTGGAGCAAAAAAAAAATATATATATATATATATGTGTATATATATATATATATATATATATATATATTATATGTCTATATCATATCTATCTATATAAAATATATATATATTTACAATTTTTTTTATAAGAAAAAGACAAAATGGAGGATACTAGCATTTTTCCTATTAACCCTTTGAGTGCCAGAGGGGTAGGCAACACATTGCTTTGCAATGCGTTGTCTACCTCTCTGGCACTCAAAGGGTTCGAAATTATGATGCAATAATTTTGGTGAGATTTAGTAAAGTGTTGCCTTTAATTGATAAACTTGCCTCTATTAGTTCATGATTAGTCTAGTGTGATGTCCATTTGCTGCATAAAGATGTCAGGCTACCTAGGCAGCCCATGCAGATTAGAGATGGTGAAAATTCCAGCAGAGGAAATAAAATGGTGTAAAATAGCACTTTTCTCCAACACGGCAATTCCCACTTAAAGGGATAGTAATACTTTGTTTTATCTTTATTATATTTTGTAAGCATTAAAAAAACATGAAGAACAATATACGTCTTATCTCTCAAACCTTTATGGTTTGAGAGATATTCACAAGCAAAGTTTCCTCTTACTGACCAAAACGGTCATGTCTGCCATCTAGCTGTCAGATTTGAAATCCGGTCTGCAGATTAACCGGTGGCTCTTCAGCAGAGCCGAGATCGCAAGATATAAAAATAACTATTTAATTGGAAGGATCTAAAAAGTGTGCTTGCAAACCAGGCACACTTTGTAAACTATTCGAATGAAGTAGTTCTTCTTATATCTCATAATCTCGGCTCTGCTGTAGAGCCACGGCCGGTCCGTGGACCGGATTCCAAATCAGACAGCTAGATGGCAGACTTGACCGTTTTGGTCAGTGAGGGGAAACTTTGCTTGTGAATATCTCTCAAACCATAAAGTTTTGAGAGATACGACATATCGTTCTTCATGTTTTTTTAATGCCTACAAAATAAAATAAAGATAAAACAAAGTATTACTATCCCTTTAAGGTGTGTTTTTGACCCAAATGTTTGCATCAGTGACAGCAATGGTAATAGTAAAAACATTTCAGTGAAATTTTCAGAACCTGCATTTTCAGTCCATTAAAATCAATGGGAATTGTACTTTCCCCTCCACTACTTTACTCTTTTCTGCCCAAACCTTTCTCTGCATTAGCAAAATAGAAGGAATAGTAGAAAATTATGACAGAAGCTGCACTTTTTTTGCATTTCACAGGAATTATATTGGAAAACCTAAAATGTTACTACATTTGTGGACATTCCTTCAAGAAGAGAAGTGGCGCTTTTGCCCTTCCCACCTGCAGAATGTATTAAAGGAATAGTAATACGTAATATGTAAAAAATATATATATTATAGGGTTTATCCCCTTGAGTAAAAGAAGGGTACTCCCACTGCTGAAAGATATTTTATTAAAAAGTTATTACAGCTCAAACTTGATTTTCTTAGGTAATGTATCACAGTGGCCTGAAATTGTACAGGGGTGCTGTTGCAACACCATTCTATGAAAATCTTTGGTCAGTTGACCATAAACTTCCATAAGATGGTGTAGCAACAGCACCACTGTACAGTTTCAGGCCACTGTGATACTGCACCTAAAAAAATCAAGTTTGAGCTGCAATAACCTTTGAATAAAACATCTTTCAGCATTGGGAGTACCCTTGTTTTACTCAGGGGGATACACACTACAACATTTTTTACATTTTAAGTATTACTATCCCTTTAAAATGACTTTAGATGAGAAATTCTACATTTATGCTTTAACTTAAAGGGACAGCAATGTCCCATAAAAAATGCTTACAGTTTTGTAGAGGTTAAAAAAATAACCGATATGACACAAAACCTATCTCTCAAACCGTTATGGTTTGAGAGATATCTCTGCTAAAGTTCCTCTTCTCCTGATGTCAGCTGTAAAGCTGACAGAAGGAGGTCCGTGTCGGCCGACATGAGGAGGCTCTTAAATAGAGCCACAATAGCGCAATTTAAACAGAAATACTTATTTGGAGTGGTCTAAAAAGTGTGCTTGCAAACCAGGCACACTTTGTAGACCTTTCCAAAGAAGTATTTCTTTTTAAGTTGCGCTATTGCGGCTCTGCTGAAGAGCCGCTTGTTGGGCCTCGGGCCAGGAACTCTTGCTGTCAGTTTACAGCTGACGTCAGGAGAAGGAGAGGGGAACTTTAACAGGGGATATCTCTCAAACCATAGAGGTGTGAGAGATAGGATTTGTGTCATATCGTTTATTTTTTTAACCGCTACAAAACTCTAAGTATTTTTTATGGCACATTACTGTCCCTTTAAAGTACCACCTTGCATTTAACCCTGTAAGGACCAGGGGGCACGCAACAGGCTGAGAAGCAATGAATTGTACACAACTCTGGGCCTTAAAGAACTGGGTTTTCAAATCAGAAAACTTAGTTTAAATGTGTCATGTTAGCCAAAATAACAGCAGATACATAGCTTAGGAGATATTGATAATTTTATTTCTGAAAAGTGAATGTTTCTCAGTGTGGCTTAATATGCTAAGTTAGCTCTGTGCCACTATTAGGATACATGAACACATGGTACCTCATTCAGTAAGCTCTCAGTATTGAATGAAAGTATGAATATCTCTAAAACTATGCATCTGTTGGTCTTTAAGCTTAGATGATACATAGTTAGTTTTAAATTTAGTTTTCAAATATGCAAACTTGAATTTAGACTGACAACTGAAATTTAGAAATCATTCATGTGCACCTATTCTAATGTACAAATGTTTAAGAGCACACCAGCACAACCAACTCCAGGAATGCACTATTACATTAACTGATTCTTCTGTGCTACTCCTTCATCAGGCAAGTGTAGCACACAAGAATCGGTTAATGTGCCTATGTACAGTGGCGTAACTATAGGAGTCACAGGGGGCACTCCTGCGACCAGGCCCGTGCACTCCAGGGGCCTGGCCGACCCCTCCACCTGCCCCCTACAATCTCCTGCCGGCGCTCTAGTAGTGCAGAGCGCTGGGAGATGACATCATCTCCCAGCACTTTACATTACTAAGAGGACAGCGTGGGAGCTGGAGGTAGGAGATGGTGGCATTGTAGAGGGGATCAATGTGGTTGAGGGGGCCGATGTGATGGTGGGGGGGCCCGTGGCACTTCTTGTACCAGGGTCGGGAGGCTTCTAGTTACGACTCTGCCTATATACTAAACTAGTTGCATTGAAAATTGCCCTTTACGCAGCTTGTGCCAAGCTGAGGGCAGCATGAGAATGTATCTGAGTTTTGGGGCATACTGTTGATCTTCTTCTTGTTAAACCGTTTGGGTGCCAGAGGGGGGGTGCAGCACATTGCTTTGCAATGCATTGCACACCCTTCTGGATCTCAAATGGTTAATAGTAGACTTGTGCGATTTGGTTCGGCTAATTTCGGAATTCAGACGCATAAGGCGTATTCAGCATCATTCTGACCTTCCAAAAACCAAGGTCCGCCCACACAAAAAAATCAGAATCCGAAATGGACTTAGTTCGGATTTTCGGTGTAAATTTCCCAAATTTGGACGGTGCTTTCTGAAACCATTACAATGTTGCTACATGCTACTAAAAATAGAGCTGGTAAAACAGGTGCTTTACAGTTAATGCAAAGTGCTGAGATATTAACCACTTAAGGACACAAGCAATTCTGGCATTTTTGCTATGTGTGTGTTCAACCATAATTCCTATCTTTCTCATTTATTGCACAAACACATATTATATACAATTTTTTAAAGGGCAGAAAGGTCTTTAATTTGATGTGACATATATAAGTGTATAGAAGTTTATAAAATACCCCTTCCTGTCTCATGAGAGATTTAATATGATTATTAATGTAGTTTAATATATTTTTTATTTTCATTTGTTTCATTTCAATTTTTTATTGAATATTTTAAATTGTTTTTAAAATTCGGCCGAATAATTCAGACTATTGATGAATTTTGTCCGAGTCGAACAGGTCCGGTCCAAAATTCGGATCCTCCGAATTTAAAAAAAAAAATTAGTCCGAAATCAAATTTTACCGAAAATGTTTGCAGTGCACAAGTCTAATTAATAGCATGTAATAGCAAGGAGCATAGGAGCTGTACAACAGTCTACCATTTCCTGCACACAACAGACGTGTGGTGCTTGTGATTGCCTGCATTAACTACACTGGTAGAATTGTGTGTGTCAGTGTACACTAAAGCGTTTTAAGCTTAGGTGCAGGTGCATGATTTACAGTGGCGCTGTTGCTACACTATGCTATGGACAGCTCTGGTCCCGGGACCATAAATCTCCATAGGATGGTATAGCAACAACACCACTGTAAGTTTTCAGGCCACTGTGATATTGCACTTAAGAAATTCAAGTTTAAGCTGTTATAATTTTTTAATAAAATATCTCTCAGCAGTGGGAGTACCCATGTTTTACTCAGGGGGATAAACCCTACAACATATATTTTTTTACATCTTAAGTATTACTATTCCTTTACGCTAACATTTTCAAGTACAGAAAATGAACTGTACTGGTAAATGTGTACATTTTCCATTTTAGTCCTTTAATGATCAGATGCTGCACATTCCCTGGTCCTTAAAGGGTTAATATGAGACCATTCAAACACCATCCTCTGCATTTTCAGAAATATAGAAGAATTTTACACCAATTTCCTCTGAGCCTTGGTGTTACAATGTTTTGACCCTTTGAGTGCTAGTGGTTGAACAATGAACTGCAGACCGCCTGGTCGTCAAATGGTTAACCCTTTGAGTGTTAGAAAAGTACTGAATGCAAGAAATGTGTTTTGTACCCCTCTGGCACTCAGAGGGTTAAAGAAGACACAGAGGAATGCACTCATGGAAATACTCAGACACCCCCCACTGTCCTGTCCTTAGCACAAAGAGGACACTTTTTGGTGTAAATAGATTAGGGCAGTGTGCCGTGGCGCTTTGGTGTGTCACTGGCCCCATCTTAGGGTGCCACATTTTTCCACAAAGATGCTGACAAAAATATGAATGTTGACTTTTAAATGTATATTTAAATGTAGTTAACCCCTTAGCAACTGGTGCCGTGTCAGACCCATCACTGGTAAACATGCCTAAAGGTCCAATGACAGTTCTGGCACGTCATGTATTTTGTGCCTACAGTCATCTTCGGAAGCACTGTAAGCACCAGAAGGGTCTGAAATGTACTGATCCAAGACCAGAACGGTCTCTCTCAAATCCCCGTTCGGCACGCCGGTACACGTCATCAGTCACATATGCTGGTGCTCCGACCAGCTTCAAAGAGGTCCTTAAGGGAAGTGCTCTTACCAGATCGCTTGTCCTTAAGGGGTTAAGGAAATTGTAATGCTCAGTTTGCTTGAATTTATCCTAATTGTAAGACCTAAGGCTAACTGTATATTTATGTATTTGTCCCCTTGATTACTCCCTTGACAAATAGCTATAAAATGTGAAGGGTGCCCTGAAAATCTCAGACTGTGCATTAGGGTGCATTGAGTGGAAATAGAATGAGAATGGCTGGGTTACACACACATGTTAGGCAGCACCCACAGATTGGTTCCTGTTTTCTATTTTAATGCAGAATCACATGTTTACATTCTCTTTATTGAGCCTGATGAACTAAGAAAACCTGGAATAAACAATGGCAATCCAGCATCACTATAGGGCACAAATACGAATTCAAAGTAATTTTAAATGGGACTTTTAACACTTGGATTGCTAGGTAGGTCTCAAATGTATTGCTTCACAATGCTTTGGGGACCTCTCTATCTTTCAAAGGGTTAAAGGCCTCATTTATCTCAATGGAAACTTGGGGTCTTGTATTTTCCTCTATGACCATCCCTGGAAGCTTTCAAACTGACTTAACCCTGAGATTTTGAAATATTAACCCTTAGGACTCCCCAAAACATACATTATATTTGTGTTTGCTGAAACACAGAGTCAGTCTTAAATCAACCTATAACATGTTAAAATTAAAGGGATAGTAATGTTTCACCAAAACAGCAGCTTCAATTAATCTGCATAGTATTTGAGCCATAGAGAGTGTTATTTCAATACTGTTAGAGTTGTAATTCAAGAGTAATTGAATGATAAAGTATCTCACTCCCACCCCTTTTACCTAGTGTAAACCACCTCCCCTCAGATGTGGAATTTGGTCTTGACACCAGACAGCTCACATCAAGGGACAATCTTCTTACTGTGAACATAAGGAAAACCTACCCCCCCTTGACTTTTTTTAGGTTTACCTCTTATGCTAATTGAAGATTGTCCCACTCTGAGATCCATCTGGACACCTCCTTGCTGCTCTGAGGTGAGCAGTGTTACATCAGTAAAAGTGGCAGGAGGGGACTACTTTATCATTCAGTTACTCTTGAACTACAACTCTGACAGAGCTAAAATAAAACTCTTCATGGCCCAAATACTATGACAATTAATTGGAGCTGCTTTTATTGTGAAACATTACTATCCCTTTAAGAGTTCTCACTGCATGAACATATTCAAGACAAATACAACTTCTTCCTCTTCTTCTTTGTCAGTTAGAAAGAGCACCAAAGTAGAGGATAAAGAAACAATAAATTGATGGAGATCATGTAGTGGGGAACTCCTAACCTGAGAATTTGACCTTTCCCCCTGAGACCCTGAGATTTGGGTCAAAACACTCAATTTTAGGATTAAACACAGTGCCTATGGCATTGGTTTGCTCCAAAATCTCTACAAAAACTCTCAAATAGTACATTAGTCTCATTGGCTCATATCTATAAAAGCAAACTAGAGTTATTCTGGAATAATCAAACTGCACCACATGTGACGGATACAAATTCCTGTTACATTAAACTGGGCTTTTAACACCTTGGGGGAGATTCACTAAGCGGTGATAAGGAGGTGCTAAAGTGGAGATGACTTCTCAAATTTATCACTTCTCCAATTCCTATGTTATTCTATAGAGCCTATGCACTAAGATCTCCAAAACATAAGACAGGTTAGTGAATTGGCTCCATAAAATAACATAGGAACTGGAGAAGTGATATCACTGGAGAAGTCATCTCCGCTTTATCACCTTTTTATCACTGCTTAGTGAATCGTACAGAAATAACAATGCACTGGAGACCTTTCTAGCATTCAAGGGATTACAAAGCTTTATACAAGAACATGGGAATTTTTATTTGTCTTCTATGGTCAGTGGCGTAACAATAGGGGTCGCAGGGGTCGCACCTGCGACCGTGCCCGTCACTCTCAGGGGCCCGGCCGCCCCCTGCTACCCCCTCGCCACCCGCCCGCAGCACAGCTGATGTCCCGGCGCCCAGCGCTCGAGTAATGCAGAGTGCTGGGAAATGACATAATCTCCCAGCGCTCTGCATTACTAAGGACCGAGCGGGAGCATGTCACACACACCGCTAGACCACCAGGAGGTAGGAGGACGGGGGTCAGTAGGGGCAATGTGGCGATGGGGGCATTGTGGAAATTGGGGGGAAATGTGGAGAATGAGGGGCATTGTGGAGATTGGGGGGGAATGTGGAGAATGAGGGGCATTGTGGAGATTGGGGGGGAATGTGGAGAATGAGGGGCATTGTGGAGATTGGGGGGAAATGTGGAGCATGAGGGGCATTGTGATGGGGGCATTGTGGAGATTGGGGGGAAATGTGGAGAATGAGGGGCATTGTGGAATGGGCAATGTGGAGGTGGCCAATGTAGTTGAGGGGGGCCAATGTGGTCAGAGGGGGGCCCGTGGCAATTCTTGCACCAGGGCCCCGTGGTATCTAGTTACGCCTCTGTCTATGGTACGGTTGATTTAAAAAAGAATAACTCCAGTTTGCTTTTATATATAGGGGACATTGCTCTCTAAAGTGCCACAAAAGTCACTGGCAACAAAAGGATAAGTATTTGGAAATGTTTCCTCCGTTATTATTGTCTCCTGATATCACACACATATAAATATGGGCATAGCCTGGTACCCTGTACACAGCACAACTAGCTTACAGTCTAATTCTGTAATAATTGTCAGAGACATTGTGGATCCATGCATATGCTAGGGCAGGAGTAGGTGGCTTTTGGCTGTTCATCTTTTGGGGGCTACAACTACAGTCATTCTCTGCCACCTGTATGGGAATTATAGTCCCCAACAGCTGGAGTGCCAGAGTTTGCTTACCCCTGTATTATGGAAATTAACCCTCTGAGTGCCAAAGCAATGCATTGCTACCCCTCTGGCACTCAAAGAGTTAATCAACTGAACACATCAGCAAATGAGGAAGTGAAAGCAATAAATAAATACAATTCAATCTTATGTAATTTTGTGGCACTCCCAGTGACCACAAGAGGACACACTTTCCCACACAACCATCCTGAGCAGACAGTTTTGTCAGTGCCAGTGCAAAAGGCATGGCTGTCTGATTATATCTGTCTAAAGAACACATGGAATACTATGTGTCATATGTCTGCAAAGTTACCAAACACAAGCCAGGTTTTTCATTTATTTATTTGTATATTTTTTGGCTACTTAACACTTGATAGCATGATTTTGTGTTTTATTTAATGGGATATATTTTTATTAGCAAACAATGAGAAAACCACCTTATTCCTGAAACTCATCACGTCATATATATCTCTAATGGACAAATTATACTTATCATATTATTCCACAAAGAACACAGGTATAATTATTGAGCACATCATCTGTACCATAGACTGTGAAATGAAAATCCCCAATATTCTGATTGAGTTGAGTGGGACTTTTATCCACTTTAATGCTAGAATTGTCTCCAACGTTTTGCTTTGCAATGAGCTAGAGACCTCTCTAGCAATAAAGGGGTTAAAATCACCATTTAACTTAATGGTAAAATGTATGTCTTCCCCTATTATACAGATGGCCTGTTCCAGGATCGCTCCTCTTTTCTTTTGTGGATAAGGTCCACGACTGTATTTCTTCTTCAGCATGTATGTAGTGGAATGTAACCCTTTGTATCATTATGATTACATACCTCCCAAGTGTCCCTCTTTAGGAGGAACAATTCCTCTTTGAGACCCAAATCCCCCTGTACCTCTTTCCCACCCTGGTGTCCCTATTTTTTGGAGATCAAACTGCATGGTGTGCATATAAGTGTATCATGTTGCTCCACAGCAATAAAACTAACATTAATGTTTGTTTAAACTGAAGTATATGTGTTTATAAATTAGTCTGTGTAAATAACATATTTTGGTCTTGTTCTAAATAATTTATTTAATAAAACAAAGAGGTGTCAATATGTCATGAAACAACTTAAAAATTCTTAATGTCCTACTACACCCCCAGGAATAATACCTAAACACAAGTGTCCCTTTTTGACAATTTGAAATGTTGGGAGGTATGTGGTTAATAATGCAGTACATCAGTTGTATGTGCTAGGAATGAATGAGGATCTGAAAATAGTGTAACCCTTGTTGCACCTTCAATTGTTGATCATAGCCATAGGGTGTGCTAAGAGGGATGATGTCATCAGCATACAATCTCTGCAGCTGCTTCATTGTGCTTGGTTCACTTTCAGGTAGGTTTAAATGAGAGGGGGTATAATCTTTCCAGTTACTCTGCTAGACCCCTATGCAATCTAGTGCCCCAAAACAACCTCCACCCACATTCACACAACCCCTCCCAAATCCTTGCATTGCCATACAAGTTTATAAAGCAATGTATTGAATACTCTCCTGCCCTGAATTTTGCTTCCAGACTGGAACATGTAATAATGTCATTCTCCACTGATCTTGCTAATGATAATGGTGGAAATTGGTTGTAAAGAACACTAATAATGCATTAAAGGGATAGTAATACTTGTAACAAAAGTGCAGCTCCGAGGCTTCTTTATACTATTTGTCCCATGTAATGCTATATTTCAATAATATCAGGCTTGTAGTTCAAACGCAATTGAATCAGAAAAGATTCCCCTACACCCCTTCTAGCCACCCCCTTTCAGATGTGGAATCTGTTCATTGGACCAGATGTATCTCAGCGAAGAACAGTCTTCACGAAGTAAGTATATATAGAAAGCTCTACCCCCCTTGACAGAGTGCAGGATTTCCCTCATGCTTATCGAAGATTGTCCCTTGCTGCGCTCCATCCGGACTGGTTTGGAGAGGCATAGTGCAACAGGTGAAAGGGGCTGGAGGGGGATCCTTTCTGATTCAATTGCAGTTGAACTACAAGCTTTAGATTATTGAAATACAGCACTACGTGGGACAATCAGTATAAAGATGACTCGGTGCTGCGCTTTGTTACAAGTAGTACCATCCATTTAAACGGACCCAAGAAACAGGTCATTTGGGAACCAAGCAAAACTGCTGACAATGGTTTAAAACTATGTATATATAATAAGCCTTTACCCCATGAGTATCACAGGGGTGTACAAAGCATTTAACTGGCATGTCAGTAAAAATTGGTCTTGGACTATATAATAAGGCTGATGGAGCAGTTCTAGAGCAAACCGACTTCACCATAGGGAACACATTTACATTCCCAAAATGCCCATTCATTTAAATAGGATTTTTAACTTCTTGAATGCTGGAGAGGTCTCTTAAACATTGAAAAATAATGCACTGGAGACCACTCCAGCATTCAAGAGGTTAAAAGCCTGATTAAAGTATATGGGAATTTTTTTGTATGCCCTTTGATATGGCTGGCGCTCCCCAGAATTCCTTCTGTTCTTGCAAGTACATCAGCTTCAATAAGTATATGGGAGCCATAGAATGGATGGTACTTTTTCAGAGAAAACTGGCAACCCTTTAAGAAGCAATCCTGGTATGTTTGTAAATATAAATCTTAATAATTCAATGTTGTAAATATGTATTTATTTCTTATTTTTAGCTGTGTTATAAATATCTGAAGTAGTCATATGACTTGTATCTGCCTCCCCCTTATAGTATCAAAAGCATGAAGTGTATAGAGTGGAAGTTGGAAATCAGTAACCTACTAGATATGGAGCGTCTATATTACTATTCTCATGGCAGGTATCAAGATTTCCATGATACATATGATTCTTTTTTTTTTTTTTTTTTAAATAAGAAGGTCTCCCCCATTATTTCAACTTTTGTCTCTATACTTATAAGCTAGGATTTGATTCACTGAGTTCTCAACCATCATTCTCCTAGGTTGGTTATATAACCTTTACTTTACATTATGGCCCAATTCTAGGCTCCAGATGGTCTTTTTATTTCTGAGGTCATATCTGTTTTTACAGTTCAAACCATAGCATTATACTTTTGTGTTTTTTTTAAGTGTCTACAATTATTACAACCTTGTCTTTTCATTTGTGTAAACCTCTTTCACTATTGATGTATGACTTTGCAAACACAAATAAAGCTTTGAAAAAAAAAAAAAATATATATATATATTTCAATTATATGTAAAGCAAACTAAACATATCTTAGGGTAAGTCAATTTCAAGCAATTCTAATAAGTAGACTTATGAAGCAAATCATTTGTGTGTAGACAACAATAAATGAGCATTAAAAAAAAGCATGAAGTGAAAATCTTTGAAGGAATAAAATAAAAATATTTTGTTAGCTTGCATTAAAAAATGTCCAGCAGTTGACCGTTTTGATACTGAAGAGATTTCTTATGCCTCTGTCAGTGGCGTAACAATAGGGGTCACAGGGGTCGCACCTGCGACCGGGCCCGTCACTCCAAGGGGCCCGGCCGCCCCCTGCGAACCCATCGCCAATCGCCCACAGCCCTGCCCGCAGCAGCTCAGGTAACCTCCCGGCGCTCTAGTAATGCAGAGCGCTGGGAGATGACATCATCTCCCAGCGCTCTGCATAACTGAGAACCGCATGAGAGATGGAGGTAAGAGGTTCACGTGGGGCAACGTGAAGATGGGGGGGCAATTTCTGCACCAGGGCCCGGTGGCTGCTAGTTATGCCACTGGCCTCTGTGTAAGCTCTTGAGGTGCAAAATGCAATAGGCAGCGTGTGACCTTATCTCATGAGTTGGTCCTCCACTGTTTCATTTTTTGGTTTATATTCTAAGGCAGTGTTTTTTCACTTAATGCTTTTTATGTTCAGCTCAGCAGCTTAGATCAGCTGTTTTATTCTATTGTGCAGCTGAAGGATTTGGATGAGTACAGTTTAAGTTATACTTCATAATTGGTTGGGCTTGTTGCCATGTCGATGTTTGACTTCCCATGATACTGTTTTCTGGCCAGCTTTCCCTATAGAGCCCATATTGTCCTTCACTGTCAGTTATGCTCCATGGAGAAGACCCACTGAGTTTGTTTTTTACATCTATGATATAAAATAAATCATTTAAGGCAGTATTTAAAAAGCCGAATATGTGCAATTTTGGAGCAAACCAAATGAAAAATGAAAAAATTCCCAGCGATTTAAATGGGGCTTTTAACTGTTTGAAAACAAAAAAGATCTCCAACACAATGAGGGTTATTCACTAACGCATGATAAAGGGGTGATAAAGTGGATAAAGTGGAGATAACCTGGAGATGACTTCCCCAGTTTATCACTTTTCCAAGTCCTATGTTATTATGAGCCTATGCACTAAGATTTCTTCAGCTTTGGAGATCTTAGTGAATGGACTCTATAGAATAACATAGGAACTGGAGAATTGATAAACTGGAGAAGTCATCTCCACTTTATCACCTCTTTATCACACCTTAGTGAATCTCACCCAATGAGTTATAAACATCTGTATATTCAAGGGGTTTAAAACTCCATTTAAATCAATGAGTATTTTTATTTGTATTCTGTGGTGCAGTTGTTTTTCACCAGATTTGCACCTCTTTAATTTATTGAATAAATGCCATAGAAATTGTTTTAGTGTAACAAGTAAGATAGGGATAGTAACCATATACAGCAGTAAAGCTGTCTTACTTATAACACATAACTTTAAACAAACTTTGGTACTAAACAAAAATAAAGATTTCACTATACAATGCTGTGTTTAAAGGTAGACTGTGAACATGTTTTATAGTTTTCCATAAGATGCAAATTACTCTTGTTTTCTTTATCAGTACAAAAAATACAAAGAAACAAAAACATGTTATATGCCTATTAAAAGGAAAACAGACACCAAAATGTAACTTCTCTTATCATGTATTTAGATAGCATATGTAAAAATTATTTTTATGTTACATGCCTAAAATATGTATATATAAACTGTCTTATTCAGAGAGAATGTAATTAGATTTGTTTATGCTGTTTGTAATGAGAAATAAAAGCTACAGTCAGTTAATTAACTGTGATTAGTGCCAACTGATCTTTTATTCAAAGGCTGTTATCCTATGTCTATCCATTACAGACAATCCTGGACAATCGCTTCAAGACTGCTATGATATTTGGACCCCTGGATGATGAAGTAAAGGCTGCTGCCTCATACATATGTTAATTAGACTTTAGGTTTCAGAAAACAAAAAGGTACGTTTTGCAGATGCTAGCATGAACTACAGGGTATTTAAGTTGATATAAACCCAGATCTTTTTAGGTGTTAGTGTTCCTTTAAGTTCAACTTCCTTATAGTGAAGAGTTACTAATCAGTGAAGTCACACTGACCCCTTGTGTTGAATGTAAACACATTCTTTGGTCCTGGTTTTGTACCCCCTGCCCCTCCCCCTTCCAGCCAGACTTAAAATGAACTAATAGCAGTGCAATATATACTGTGGCTGATGTACTAAAAGAACTGGAGACAATCTGAAGCAAACTGCAGCACTGAAGATTAATAAAAGTTACCCAAATTCCTATTATTTAATTTGGACTTTTAACCAGTTTAACGCTACATTGGTTTCAACATGTTACCTTTCAGTGCTTTGGAGATCTCTAAATCCCTCTATTAATCAGGATGATTGTGATTTGTCCCCTATGCTGTAGTTCTTCTGTCCCAGAATTTCTCCAGGTCATGTTAATAAATCAGCCTCACTGTGTTGATTGTGGGTATTTTTTCTTGTTTATATCAAAATCCTTAGATGTGAAAAAATAGCTAAACTACCGGCGTTCCGTGGTAAAGTGCATATTTTGGTTGTGGATGTGATTTGATATTATATATTTGGCAATAATAATGAAGCTACTGTACTAAGAAGTAATGAGTAGTGTTGAGCGAGCATGCTCGGCCGATGCTAGGATCGGCTCGAGCATCGCTCTGCTCGGCACATGGCGGTACTCGTACGAGTACCGCATGTGCTCGCCCGCCATGTTCGGGTCTCCTCCCCGCACGTTTTGCGGCTGCTGCGCAGCCAATAAACGTGCAGGGAGGCTCTGACATCGGTGTAATGCCAGCAGCCATGTTGGCTGCTGGCATTACACTGATTGGCTGGCCAGAACCCGTGGTCGGGTGCTGTATAGCACCTGACCATCGAGTTCGGCTCAGTCTGAGCCAGGGAGAGCTGAGGATAGGAAGGGAAAGGCAGTGTAGGGAGGAAAAAAAAAAATTGTGACAAAAAAGAACCAAAAGTCCTTTTTAGGACTACTGTGTGTGGGGGCAGCAGGTTATTTTGTGTGGGGGGAAAAAAACAAAAAAAAAAAAAAAAAAAAATATTCTGTTTAGTGTGAAAAGTTGCAGATTAGAGCACATTCTGTTTAGTGTGCACAGTTGCAGATTAGAGCACATTCTGTTTAGTGTGCAAAGTTGCAGATTAGAGCACATTCTGTTTAGTGTGCAAAGTTGCAGATTAGAGCACATTCTGTTTAGTGTGCAAAGTTGCAGATTAGAGCACATTCTGTTAAGTCTTCAAACTAAAATATCAAAGTCACGTATTCCATTCAGTGTGCGTCGCCGCAGTTTAGCAGCACATTCTGAGTACTGTGCAGAGTTGCAGAATAGGAAGAAATACTGTTAAGTCTTCAAACTAAAATATCAAAGTCACATATTCCATTCAGTGTGCTTCGCCGCAGTTTAGCAGCACATTCTGTGTACTGTGCAGAGTTGCAGAATAGGAAGAAATACTGTTAAGTCTTCAAACTAAAATATCAAAGTCACATATTCCATTCAGTGTGCTTCGCCGCAGTTTAGCAGCCTATTCTGTGTACTGTGCAGAGTTGCAGAATAGGAAGAAATACTGTTAAGTCTTCAAACTAAAATATCAAAGTCACATATTCCATTCAGTGTGCTTCGCCGCAGTTTAGCAGCCTATTCTGTGTACTGTGCAGAGTTGCAGAATAGGAAGAAATACTGTTAAGTCTTCAAACTAAAATATCAAAGTCACATATTCCATTCAGTGTGTTTCACCGCAGTTTAGCAGCCTTTTCTGTGTACTCTGCAGAGTTGCAGAATAATAAGAAATACTGTTAAGTTTTCAAACTCAAATATTAAAGTCACATATTCCATTCAGTGTGTTTCACCGCCGTTTAACAGCCTATTCTGTGTACTCTGTACAGTTGCAGAATAATAAGAAATACTGTTAAGTTTTCAAACTCAAATATTAAAGTCACATATTCCATTCAGTGTGTTTCACCGCCGTTTAACAGCCTATTCTGTGTACTCTGTACAGTTGCAGAATAATAAGAAATACTGTTAAGTTTTCAAACTCAAATATTAAAGTCACATATTCCATTCAGTGTGTTTCACCGCCGTTTAACAGCCTATTCTGTGTACTCTGCAGAGTTGCAGAATAATAAGAAATACTGTTAAGTTTTCAAACTCAAATATTAAAGTCACATATTCCATTCAGTGTGTTTCACCACCGTTTAACAGCCTATTCTGTGTACTCTGCAGAGTTGCAGAATAATAAGAAATACTGTTAAGTTTTCAAACTCAAATATTAAAGTCACATATTCCATTCAGTGTGTTTCACCGCCGTTTAACAGCCTATTCTGTGTACTCTGCAGAGTTGCAGAATAATAAGAAATACTGTTAAGTTTTCAAACTCAAATATTAAAGTCACATATTCCATTCAGTGTGTTTCACCGCCGTTTAACAGCCTATTCTGTGTACTCTGTACAGTTGCAGAATAATAAGAAATACTGTTAAGTTTTCAAACTCAAATATTAAAGTCACATATTCCATTCAGTGTGTTTCACCGCCGTTTAACAGCCTATTCTGTGTACTCTGTACAGTTGCAGAATAATAAGAAATACTGTTAAGTTTTCAAACTCAAATATTAAAGTCACATATTCCATTCAGTGTGTTTCACCGCCGTTTAACAGCCTATTCTGTGTACTCTGTACAGTTGCAGAATAATAAGAAATACTGTTAAGTTTTCAAACTCAAATATTAAAGTCACATATTCCATTCAGTGTGTTTCACTGCCGTTTAACAGCCTATTCTGTGTACTCTGTACAGTTGCAGAATAATAAGAAATACTGTTAAGTTTTCAAACTCAAATATTAAAGTCACATATTCCATTCAGTGTGTTTCACCGCCGTTTAACAGCCTATTCTGTGTACTCTGTACAGTTGCAGAATAATAAGAAATACTGTTAAGTTTTCAAACTCAAATATTAAAGTCACATATTCCATTCAGTGTGTTTCACCGCCGTTTAACAGCCTATTCTGTGTACTCTGTACAGTTGCAGAATAATAAGAAATACTGTTAAGTTTTCAAACTCAAATATTAAAGTCACATATTCCATTCAGTGTGTTTCACCGCCGTTTAACAGCCTATTCTGTGTACTCTGTACAGTTGCAGAATAATAAGAAATACTGTTAAGTTTTCAAACTCAAATATTAAAGTCACATATTCCATTCAGTGTGTTTCACCGCCGTTTAACAGCCTATTCTGTGTACTCTGTACAGTTGCAGAATAATAAGAAATACTGTTAAGTTTTCAAACTCAAATATTAAAGTCACATATTCCATTCAGTGTGTTTCACCGCCGTTTAACAGCCTATTCTGTGTACTCTGTACAGTTGCAGAATAATAAGAAATACTGTTAAGTTTTCAAACTCAAATATTAAAGTCACATATTCCATTCAGTGTGTTTCACCGCCGTTTAACAGCCTATTCTGTGTACTCTGTACAGTTCCAGAATAATAAGAAATACTGTTAAGTTTTCAAACTCAAATATTAAAGTCACATATTCCATTCAGTGTGTTTCACCGCCGTTTAACAGCCTATTCTGTGTACTCTGCAGAGTTGCAGAATAATAAGAAATACTGTTAAGTTTTCAAACTCAAATATTAAAGTCACATATTCCATTCAGTGTGTTTCACCGCCGTTTAACAGCCTATTCTGTGTACTCTGCAGAGTTGCAGAATAATAAGAAATACTGTTAAGTTTTCAAACTCAAATATTAAAGTCACATATTCCATTCAGTGTGTTTCACCGCCGTTTAACAGCCTATTCTGTGTACTCTGCAGAGTTGCAGAATAATAAGAAATACTGTTAAGTTTTCAAACTCAAATATTAAAGTCACATATTCCATTCAGTGTGTTTCACCGCCGTTTAACAGCCTATTCTGTGTACTCTGCAGAGTTGCAGAATAATAAGAAATACTGTTAAGTTTTCAAACTCAAATATTAAAGTCACATATTCCATTCAGTGTGTTTCACCGCCGTTTAACAGCCTATTCTGTGTACTCTGTACAGTTGCAGAATAATAAGAAATACTGTTAAGTTTTCAAACTCAAATATTAAAGTCACATATTCCATTCAGTGTGTTTCACCGCCGTTTAACAGCCTATTCTGTGTACTCTGTACAGTTGCAGAATAATAAGAAATACTGTTAAGTTTTCAAACTCAAATATTAAAGTCACATATTCCATTCAGTGTGTTTCACCGCCGTTTAACAGCCTATTCTGTGTACTCTGTACAGTTGCAGAATAATAAGAAATACTGTTAAGTTTTCAAACTCAAATATTAAAGTCACATATTCCATTCAGTGTGTTTCACCGCCGTTTAACAGCCTATTCTGTGTACTCTGTACAGTTGCAGAATAATAAGAAATACTGTTAAGTTTTCAAACTCAAATATTAAAGTCACATATTCCATTCAGTGTGTTTCACCGCCGTTTAACAGCCTATTCTGTGTACTCTGTACAGTTGCAGAATAATAAGAAATACTGTTAAGTTTTCAAACTCAAATATTAAAGTCACATATTCCATTCAGTGTGTTTCACCGCCGTTTAACAGCCTATTCTGTGTACTCTGTACAGTTGCAGAATAATAAGAAATACTGTTAAGTTTTCAAACTCAAATATTAAAGTCACATATTCCATTCAGTGTGTTTCACCGCCGTTTAACAGCCTATTCTGTGTACTCTGTACAGTTGCAGAATAATAAGAAATACTGTTAAGTTTTCAAACTCAAATATTAAAGTCACATATTCCATTCAGTGTGTTTCACCGCTGTTTAACAGCCTATTCTGTGTACTCTGTACAGTTGCAGAATAATAAGAAATACTGTTAAGTTTTCAAACTCAAATATTAAAGTCACATATTCTGTGTAAGATGAAGAAGGCGGGTAAAAAGGGACGGGGAAGTGGACGTGATCCTGAAAGTTCAGGGCGCGGGTCAGGACGCGGAGAAACTGTGCCTGGTGCCAGAGCACAAGAAAGAAAGACATCCACCATACCTAGCTTCATGTGTAATTTTACAGGGCGTCGCAGGACATCACTCTCGAGGTCCGACCACTGCGAACAGGTGGTCGGTTGGATGACAGCTGATACTGCTTCCAGTCGGTTAAGCACCACCCTGTCTTCCACCAAGTCCACTCTCAGTAGCCAAGAGTCTGGTCAACATAATCCTCACTCTGATCATCCTTCCTCCCACCATACACGGTCTGGTCAAAGAAGTGATCCCACACTGGGATATAGTGAGGAGCTCGTCTCATCACCAATCCTTCATTTGACCCTCTCTCCAAGCACGCTTGCAGAGGAACATGACATCTTGTGCCCTGATTCACAACCTCTAGAGGCTACCCAATCTCAAGAAGATGACAGATGTGAACGGCATTTAAGGTCAAAGGAAGTAGTGGATGATGATGATGAGACACAGTTGCCATTAAATCAACCACTATTTCCGTCTCAAGACCTTGTTGAGGAGAATGTTATACAGTTGTCAATGACTGAGTATGTGGTGGGATCAAGACTTGAGGAGGATGATCAGAGTGAGGAAGTGGAGGAGGACTTGGTGGACGATGAGGTGACTGACCCCACCTGGGAAGGTGTAGAGCCGAGCGATGACAGCAGTCCTGAGGGTGAGCCATCTGCAGCACCGCAACAGGCTGGAAGAGGCAGTGGTGTGGCTACAGAAAGAAGGCGGACCGCACCAAACCGGCCCGCAAATGTTCCACGGAGCACCCCCTTGCGTAAATCTACCTTGCCAAGGGGTAGGTGTTCCGCGGTATGGCGTTTTTTTAAGGAAAGTGCGGACGACAAAAGAATTGTAGTTTGCAACCTGTGCCACACCAGAATGAGCCGAGGCATGAACACTAGAAACCTCACCACCACCAGCATGATCCGACACATGGCATCCAAGCACCGTAGTAAGTGGGAGGAACGCCTGGATCGCCCATCTGTGTCTGCAGGCCACACCACTGCCTCCTCTTCCCCTGTTTTCGGTGCCGGCCAATCGCCTGTCGAAGGCGCAGGACCGCATACCTCCCGCCCTGCACCTGTAGCATCTGAAGCACCATCAGCGACCACATCCACTTCCCTGTCCCAGCACAGCGTCCAAATGTCGTTACCCCAGGCATTTGAGCGCAAGAGAAAGTACCCAGCCACCCACCCACAGGCCATAGCACTAACCTCACACCTTTCCAAATTACTGGCCATCGAAATGCTGCCATTTAGGCTTGTGGACACTGAGTCCTTCCGCAGCCTGATGGCAGCAGCTGTCCCTCGGTACGCGGTCCCCAGCCGCCACTACTTTTCCCGGTGTGCCATCCCCGCATTACACCACCATGTGTCCCGTAACATCACCCGTGCCCTGACCAACGCAGTTACTGGGAAGGTCCACTTAACGACTGACACATGGACAAGTGCTTGTGGCCAGGGACGCTACATTTCCCTGACGGCACACTGGGTGAATGTCGTGGAGGCTGGGAGCGACTCGGACCCTGGGATGGCACGGGTACTACCCACGCCGAGGATTGCGGGCCCTACCTCCATCAGGGTTTCCACCAGCACCTACGTTATTGGCTCCTCCTCCTCCGTTTCCACCTCCGAATTCTCTACACACACCGCCACTCCCCCATCAGCCAGTAGCTGGAAGCAGTGTAGCACTGCAGTGGGGAAGCGTCAACAGGCCGTGCTGAAGCTGATCTGCCTTGGGGACAAACAGCACACGGCCTCAGAGCTGTTGCAGGGGATTAGTCACCAGACCGAGCAGTGGCTCTCGCCACTCAACCTGCAAGCAGGCATGGTTGTGTGTGATAATGGGCGTAACTTGGTGGCGGCTTTGGAGCTCGGCAAGCTCACACACGTACCATGCCTAGCGCATGTATTTAATTTAGTGGTGCAGCGATTTCTAAAAACCTACCCCAATGTGCATGATCTCTTGACCAAGGTGCGCCGCGTGTGTGCACATTTCCGTAAGTCATCAACAGCTTCAGCCGGCCTGTTGAAGCTGCAGCAGCGCTTACAATTGCCAGCTCACCGGCTGCTGTGTGACGTGAGCACCTCCACCTTCCACATGTTGGCCCGGCTTTGTGAGCAGCAGAGGGCAGTAGTGGAGTACCAGCTGTTACACGGTCGTCGCCTCTCCGTTCAACTTCCTGTAATCAGAAGTGAGGAGTGGGAATGGATGTCAGACCTCTGTGAGGTTTTACGCAATTTTGAGGAATCGACACAGATGGTGAGCGGCGATAACGCTATTATCAGTGTAACCATCCCACTTCTGTGTCTACTGAAACGCTCGCTGCTCACAATTAAAACCGACGCTTTGCATGTGGAAGAGGTGGAAATGGGGGAGGAAGAGCTTACACAAGGTGATAGCCAGAGCACCCTCACTTCGTCTTCTCAGCGACAATTGGAGGAGGCGGAGGAGGAGGAGGAGGAGGAGGAGGAAGACACGGTTGCCTCCGCTACAGAGGGTAGCCATGGAACTTTAGTTCCATCTCTTCAGCGTGGGTGGGCAGAAGAGGAGGAAGAGGATGAGGAGATTGAGAGTCATCCTCCTGGTGAGGACAGCGAAATCTTGACTGTTGGTACTCTGGCACACATGGCTGACTTTATGTTAGGCTGCCTTTCCCGTGACCCACGCGTTGTACGCATTTTAGACAACACAGATTACTGGGTGTTCACCCTTCTGGACCCCCGCTACAAAGAGAATTTCTCATCTCTCATTCCTCCGGTGGAGAGGACAAGCAAAATGTTGCAATACCAGAAGGTTCTTGTCGAAAAATTGCTCCAAAATTTTCCATCTGACAACGCTGGCGGCAGAGTACGTGCTACCTTGGCCAACCGAGAAGGGGAGAAAAGGGGAGCTCACAGCAGTTCCGAGAAAGGCAGGGCAACACTCTCCAAGGCGTGGGACACCTTCATGACACCCCGCCAGCACCCTCACCCTGATGCGCAGCCTAGTGTCACAAGGAGGGAAAAGTTTTGGAAGATGGTGAAGGAGTACGTAGCAGACCGTGTCAGCGTCCTCAATGATCCCTCTGTGCCTTACAACTACTGGGTGTCCAAGCTGGACACGTGGTATGAACTGGCACTCTACGCCTTGGAGGTGCTGGCCTGCCCTGCCGCCAGCGTTCTGTCTGAGCGGGTATTTAGTGCTGCTGGTGGCATCATAACAGATAAGCGTATCCGCCTTTCCACCGACAATGCTGATAGGTTGACACTTATAAAAATGAACAAGGCCTGGATTTCCCCTGACTTCTCCACTCCACTGGAGGAAAGCCCCGGGGGAACATAAACTCACTTTATATATGTTATTTACAATGATGGGAATACTCTGTATTCCCATTCACCCCTTCCACCCAAAAAACGGGTATATGGTTGACTCTTAATCTTCTCATCCTCCTCCTCCTCTTCCATATGCCCTGGGATATAATTTTTATATAGGGCCAGCTCACCAGCGTGCCCTGGGATATAATTTTTATATAGGGCCAGCTCACCAGCGGGCCCTGTGATATAATTTTTATATAGGGCCAGTTCACCAGCGGGCCCTGTTTGACAATTTTTATATAGGTCAGCTCACCAGCGGGCCTTCTCATATAATGTTTTATTGGGTCAGCTCTCTAGCGGGCCCTCTCATATAATGTTTTATAGCGTCAGCTCACTAGCGGGCCTTCGCATATAATGTTTAGGATGGTCAGCTCTGCAGCAGACCCTCACCCATAATGTTTTAGATGGTCAGCTCAGCGCACGTTTCCATCTTAATCATGGCCTCAGTTCTGAAAATCAAGGAAATTTTTGGGAGAATTTGCCTCTGCGCACGTTTCCCTCTTAATCATGGCCTCAGTTCTGAAAATCAAGGAAATTTTTGGGAGAATTTGCCTCTGCGCACGTTTCCCTCTTAATCATGGCCTCAGTTCTGAAAATCAAGGAAATTTTTGGGATAATTTGCCTCTGCGCACGTTTCCCTCTTAATCATGGCCTCAGTTCTGAAAATCAAGGAAATTTTTGGGAGAATTTGCAGATGATATACAAGTAAATATACAGCAAATATTGTTTGGTAACAATTTTTCGCCTAAAGTCGTTTTTATTTTCCTTTTTGTGTGTTTTATGGTCAGTCTGTAAAAATGGCGTACTACGGGCGAAAGATCGTTCCCAGCAGCGATGTTGGAGTCCAAGGTGCATCCAGACATCCTCCCTATGCTGTCCCTGAACCATTTCTGTAGTGTTTCCATCTTTTTCTGCCCTTTTCCTATGGACCAGGCACCCTCCCCTCATCAGAGCAGGGGGTGCCTGGTGTAATGCTCGAGTCCTCCCATTGACTTCAATGGGGCTCGGATGCTCGGCCGAGCACTCGAGCCTCAGGGGGTGCTCGGTCAGAGCACCCGAACATCCGAGCATTGGGGTGCTCGCTCATCACTAGTAATGAGGCTTTACATTAAGGTGTAATAAAGAGGTGATGAAGATATAACTTCTCCAGTGATGTCACTTTCTCCAAGTTCTATGTTGTTCTGTGGAACATACACACTAAGATCTCTTCCCTAAACCCTAGTGCATAGGCTCCATACAATAACCATGAACTGGAGAAGTGATCTCACTAGGAAGTTATGTCCTTTTTATCACACCTTATTGCATCTTCCCCATGGAATAATTCTGGAGAAAACCAGTTGCACCATATGGGACAAATAAACATTTTTGGAGGCCTCTCTAGCATTCAAGGGGATTTAAATAAAAAGTAATTATATAATTTTGTATTTATTCTATGTGGTGACATTGGTCTGCTCCAGAATCACTCTGGTTCTTGGTATATCAGCATCATTGTTTAGCCATTTTAGAACCCATATGCACATTTTTGTATTTAAAAAAAAAAAAAAAAAAAAAAAAAAGGAATTGTTACAGCAAAGGTTATCCAATAGTAAAGATAATGTATGTATGATTCAGTGCATAAACTGCACTTACATACAGGTTCTCTTAAGTGAGAGTTTGTGCGGTAGAGAGCAGAGGAGTGGCACACCCTGAATCCCATACAATTCCACATTGCACACTCTTGGCACAAACAAGCAAATCAGTCAGTTTTAATGCATGAAGCAAGTGCTGAACACAAGAATAGTTCATTGCACGATACATATTTTCATTCACCAAATTCGATTTATATACACCTCTTTGGGTTTTAAAGCTGTAAACCACACATCAAATCACATCCAATATACAGTATCATCTATCCATCAATCAATCCATCTATAAATCAAAATCTCCACAGGACAATGATTTTGCCAGGAAGTAAGCTCCCCTAGACACTCCTGGCAAAATCTGTGCAATAATAATAATAATGTATTCAATTACCTTTTTTATTTTATAGTACATATACTACATTTGTGATAATCCGTTAGCAAGTTATAGCCCTGATTCCAATTATGTGAAATTATCCACTGATGGGTTATTTGCTGCATCTGCTGATATTTTCTTCTGCCAAATATTGCCACTACATATGGGGCACGTCTTGTAACCATATTCGTAAATAAAATTAAAAAAAACTCAAAACATGTTGATTGTGAGTGTCTTGTTTAGATCAAGTACCTTAGAGTGAAAAAACAGCTAAACTACCAGCATTCCATGGTACAAGTACATATTTTGGTTGTGAATGTGATTTGATATAATACAGTTGGCAATAGCAATGAGGCTACTGTACTAAGAAGTACTGAGGGGTTACATTAAGGTGTAACAAAGAGGTGATGAAGAGATAACGTATCCAGTGATGTTACTTTCTCCAAGTTCTATGTTGTTCTGTGGAACATATGCACTAAGAGCGCTTCTGTAAATCTTAGTGCATAGGCTCAATAAAATAACCAAGAACTGGAGAATTGATTTCACTAGGATTTTATGTCCTTTTTATCACACATTATTGCATCTTCCCCATGGAATCATTCTGGAGAAAACCAGTTGCACCATAGGGGGACAAATAAACATTTATGTGAAATTTTCCACTGATGGATTATTTGCTGCATCTTTTTATTTTTTCTGCTAAATATTGCCACTACATATGGGTTGTGTCATGTAACCAGATTCCTAAATAACATAAAAAAAACCCAAAACACCCTCCCCCACCCTCTGCTTTGAAATCATTTTGGAGAGCTGAAAATCTCTCTAAATTTATTAGAAAATTAGGCTCCTTAAAGTGATAGTAATGTGTCAAAATAAAAGCAGCTCCAATTAATCTTCATAGTATTTGGGCCATGGAGAGTGTTATTTTAATACTGTCAGAGTTGTAGTTCAAGAGTAATTGAATGATAAAGTTTCCCCCTCCCACCCCTTTTACCTAGTGTAAGCCTCCTCCCCTCAGATGTAGAATCTGGTCTCAAGACCAGACAGCTCACAACAAGGGACAATCTTCTTACTGTGAGAACAATGAAAACCCTTCACCCCTTGACAGGTTTTTCAGGTTTTTCCCTTATGCTAATTGAAGATTGTCCCTCTCTGCAAGCCACCTGGACACCACTTTTCTGTTCTGAGGTGAACAGTGTTACATCAGTAAAAAGGATAGGAGGGGAATACTTTATCATTCTCTTGAACTACAACTCTAACAGTATTGAAATAACACTTTCCATGGTCCAAATATTATGAAGATTAATTGGAGCTGCCTTTATTTTGAAACATTACTATCCCTTTAAGCTGCAAAAGAAGAAGGTAGAGAACGTCTTGTTCCCTTGGGTAGGATCATACATGGCCCCCTGTGTGACTCTACAATGCCCTGCTAGACTCCCTAAGTTCATTCGCCATGTCCACCCTTTTCCCGGTTAACCCCTCCATTATTAGGTTGAAGTAATTTCACTTATCGGCATCAGAGGAGTTAACTAACATTAATAGAATACACTTTCCACACCACCTCTCAGTATACCACTAAAACTTATAATTAGTTGCATTGGCAATTGAGGGGTTAATCCACTTAGAGATCAGACCATATTAGTTTATAGCCAAAAAAAAAAAAAGGCCATTCAAGCAAACAAACAAAACAAAATAATATGGTATCTGGGATCCGTTCCTCTACTCTTCCAAGGCAGTGATGATGGGATAAAAAAGATGAATACGGGGTCCGAGCCCTAATATTAATATTTCTTAAAGAATAGGTCCTAGGACGCCCTACACTGTCCTCCTTAAAACTATTAAACTGGAGCTTGGATCCCCATATTAACCAATGGGAGAGGAAAAGTAAAAATATATTAATATGGTATCCAGAGCCCCTACAAAGGGGTCCTAGGGTCTCTTCCTCATCTCCCCACAAAGGAAGTATAGAAAGAGTGTATTTTTTTAATATTCACCTGGACACAGAAGTCACCCAGAATGTCAGTGATGTACTGGTCCACTCTTACTGGATGTATTAATAAAAAATAAATGAAATAAATTTGCCTCTATCACCATAAAATAAAAAATATATGCAGGTAACATACTCTTTCCTGGGTCAATGTCCAGGCAACTTAAAAAATGGCAATGGCTTATCTATACATTTATTTCTAAACCAATCTGAGTTTAATCTTCTCTCACCCAGTCATTGGCTGGGAAGACGCTATCGCATAGGGTATTCTGCATGCCTCAGAGTAACCTCTTCCTCACAGCCAATCAATGATCTTGAAGGAAGAGGCTATGCATGCGCAATCTGAGCCCTTGCATGACCCTTTTTTCCAAGCCAACTGATTTCTTGGAAGGAAAAGGTTACTCTGAGGCTCACACAATGCCATGCATTACCCTCTTGCTTCTAGCTAGTGACTGAAATTTAACCTTAGGTTGGCTTATAATTTATATTTGTTTACTAAGCTGACTTAGAATCAGCCTAGAAAGGAGTACTGCACATCTATTACTTTAAATTTATTTTAGGTGGAAGGGACAGGTTTATTTATTTCCTCATCATTTCCTGTACCTGCCTAATGACAATTTGCTAATATTCTTATACCAAAAATTCTCCCTTTCAAGGTTTTCCTTTTCTCTATGACTTGTTTAAATATATGTAGCAAACAAGGCATGAAGGAAGTAATGTGACTTTATACCATTTTCATGTGCATGCTATGGGTTAGAGGTAAGGGGCTTGCTGGCATTAAAGCTTTTACAATGGTGGATTATGTCCACTGGTATGTAATACCCTCAAAGGCAGCCACTGACATGGGAGGCTATTGCCAGTGGAGCTGTACTAGCATATTCCTATATTCACCCCACCGTCGATGAGTGCTAATACATATAAGATTACATCATCAAGATGCAGCACATACAGCTAAATGCAAAGAAAACCCTTGCACAAAATATGTTTAAATAAAAATACTCTACACTATCTTGTTTGAAGTTATGCTCATACACATAATTCAAGTGTTACAGGAAGCATCAAAAGTATTTGGGATATAATTCCTTCTGTCATAGAATGCATAAACAAGTCCTGTAAAGTGTTGGGAAATGATAATTAGGAATGTCCTGGGTGTTGTAATATCCCCTGAATACTGTTAATGAGTCAATCCTGACTATATATATTATGCTGGCAAATGACAGAGAAAAACATATACTGCTATTGGTACTTGAAGATTGAGAAACCATAGTCTAGCACCTCTTTCTCCAAGACCACTAACAGGATATAGGAATTTCCATTCTTAAGCACAGATGAATGAATTAGAGGCTCAGTCATATTGATTCACTCACCTGTGCTCAAACAAGTCCAGGCCTTTTAATGATACTTGATTAAAGGTTCATGCAAGTTGTTACTGATTTGTTATTTATTCTAATAGCAAAATGATTTAAAGGAGCAATGTCAGTGAAGTTACTATAGTTCAAACATTGTTTATGCTGAAGTGCACATTTCTATTTTGGCCACCAGGTGGTGGTGTTCCTGTAACTTACCATGAAAAGCCACAGAGAATGACTCAAGCTCTTGCATAGCTTGCATTGATACATAAATATATTGCCCTTTGGACATCAGTTGATATTGTTAATCATTTGGTTTAAAAAATAATTTTGAGCTGTACAAACGTTTGAATGAAAAATGTTCTATCAGTAGAAATACACTTGTTTTATGCAGCAGGTGCCATGTAACATATATTTTTTCATTTAAAAAGATTAGTTCTCATTTAACCACTTGGCTGTCAAGGATGTTACGGGCAGAAAAACTGCCCGTCTCCTAGAAACTTGAGGGTAACCTTGTTGGTGAATCTCCATCAAGGGGAGATACTAAAGGGTTAATGTCAGGTGATCATGTAGTCTCCTGGGATTATATCTAAAAATATAAAAGGTATGTATTAATTGAGTGACTACTAGGTGTTTGTGTGATTATCTAGCATAATCATATACATATAAGTGTAGTTCATTTTATACATCTTTATGTATTATTATTATTTATTTTTTTACAGGAGACCCGTAATTGGAAAGGAATGAGCCTCCCCTTTCCAACAATCCTAGACGTGAAAGATTACTAACACATGATCACATGATTACACAAAACAAAAGTAATTCTGAAGTAGAAAAGTGCATTAAACAGTCTCTGGCACCTGTCCAGCAGTAGTGCAAAATGGTATTTCATTCCAGTATCTGAAATGAAATATGTGAGTACCTTCTCATCCAAAAAATGAGATCACAATCCAAACCTGACCAGTTACCAGCAGTGTTACTAAAACACATTGCCTCGGTCATTTTCCATCCTATTGCATCTCTCCATCATTTGGGTATATGCCCAAAGCCTGGAAAGTGGCAAAAGTTTTGCCTGTCCACAAACGTGGTGATTAAAAATGTGGTATCAAATTACAGACCAATATCCTTACTTAACACATTATCTAAAGTCTTGGAAAAAATGTTTCCACAACTTTATAAGTATTAGTGACAGTTCAGCTTTTTTCACCCGCTTCAATCAGGCTTTCGTCCAAATCACTCAACAGTTACAACCTAAAAAGTATGCAATCATATCCAGAGTGTCATGAATAGTGGTAAACTTACTGAAGCTATTTTCCTTGATTTTGCAAAGGCTGTTGATACCATAGACCATAATATTCTGATAAATTAACTAAAATGTTCAGGATGGAGTAATCATCCCCCAGAGTGGTCACTGTCCTATTTATCAGATAGAACTCAATATGTGTCTATTGCTGACAATATTTGCCTTCCATTCAAAGTAACATCTGGGGTTTTCAAGACTCCATTCTTGTCCCCCTTCTTCTTTCTTTATTGATAAACAATCTGCCCAGGATTTGCATGCATCCTTTCTGCACATGTATGCAGATGACACTATAATCGACACTAAAAATTCCAAATGGATCACAAGCAGTATTACAGGATGATTTCTCTGAAGGTTAAGGATGGATCGCTAGAAATAAACTGTACTTAAACACTGACAAAAGGGTCACAATGGTATCTGGTACAAAGCTCAAATGACTTAAACTACACAATACACCTTTAACCTTTGAAACAAGGTCTAATCGTAACTTGGTCCTGGTTGACTTCTACAAATATCTTGGTATATGGCTTGACCCAAACAGCACTTTTGGACTTCATTTTGAAAATGACGATCCAAACTTTATTTTAAAATAGGTGCTCTGATTAGAAACAAATCCTTTCAAAGTCCCCTGGTATATATATATAGAATTGCGTCTCTCATGCCTAAAATGTTAATTAAAACAGGGTACTACAGAACAACATCAATAAAAACATCCAAGCTGTGCACTGATTTACAAGAACATATTTTATTGAATGAAAGTATAGCAAAGTTTCAGTTCATGCATCGGAACCTTTGTTAAGCCAAAGATTCCAATATGTGAACCAAAACATTGCTATACTTTCATTCAGAAAAATATTTTTTTAAAGTCAATTAGTACAGCTTTGTTTTGTTTATACATGCACAGTGTACGCAGCGTATTAAGCAGTAGTATGTTACAATAAATAAATGGGGATAAAATAAGTGTTGCAGTCATAGAAATAAAAAGGAGAGAGGTCCCTGCCCCAAGGAGCTAACAGTCTAAATATATATATATACATAGAGAGAGAGTACATTAGGAATCTCACACCCAAATCCTATCATCACATAAGTACACTTGTTGTAAATTGGAGAGTATCTCCTTTTGAAGGGGTTAATATGAGGTGATCATGTGATCACTTGGTAATAACATATATGTATGTGTTTAGTTGTAGTGCTGGTAGGTATCTTCTAGTGATAGATGTAGATTATTGTTGCTGCTAACCTTTGCAGTATTTCAAGTTACTCCAGTGTGGTACCCTTTTTCTGTGACTTAATATGTGCTGAATTCATTAGGAGATTTGAATTGGTAGATGTGTACATTAGTACTTTGAATTGGTAGATCCGTAAAAACATATCTATAGCGCCATCTGTAGTTGTTGCAGCATTTGTTGTCCAGGCAGTTCATGTTTGAAGAGGTAGAAAACATGATAGATTGTGGTTCATGCAGTTTTCTGGTCTTGGAGCCAGTTTTTTCTTTTCTTTGCTATAGTGCCATCTTCTGGAGGTTTTAGAGCAAGCCAACAATGGGGTAGAAACAGAAAAATGACTGGTACCTGAAATTGAAATCTTGTGTACTTTGGAAAAAAATATATAGCATATAGTGTACATGGTTTATTTCTCATTATTTTGTGACTGAAATTAAGATTGATATTATTGCTAGTTATGTTAGGGGATATCCACAAATCAGTGGTATCTTTTGAAAGTGCAAGGTCTGCTAAATAAATTATGTAAGAGATGTTGGGCGAGTCACAGAAAAACAGAGAGAGATTAGTGGCTCAATTCAATTGTGTCCCGTAAAACTGGCGTTAAGTCAGAAATGACTAATACACATCAGCTGTGTCTGACTTACATCATATTCGATACGAAGTCTATCAGAATGGCTAACGAGCGTAGGCCCAACAAATCCATTTTGCTCAAAAACCTGCATTGCACCTTTTATCACATCACAGTGTGCCCAGTCAGGCGATAATTAACATACAATAGTCTAACGTCAAGGAAACATTATCTACCCTGATTGTTTCAAAACAAGTTCAAACCTACAGTCAATCACAACACGCCAAAGTATCACGTACAATCAAATTCACCTGCGTATATACCCGAAAATAAACGGCATAACTTGTCTCGGCTAGTCACCTTTCTAAAGCATAACATTTTAGCTCTCCAGTGCCATTAAAGAGGAGAAATTGACACATACATATTAGACTAATCCCATCCAAAAGGGTGGTCCAGTTCCAAAATGACTGGCAAGTTCACTAAGCAATGGAAATACCAGCTAACCCCAGACATACATTTCAACCTTGTTTGGTCTTCATCAGTGAGGTGCAGCTGGTTTCCCTAGGCACCGAGAGCAAGGGGTCCATGTCTTGATTACCCTTAGGGAGAGATCCTATGAGAATTTAAAAATTAAGCCAAAAGATGTGAGAGTCTCTGTGCATTAACAGAAACAATGATACCTGTTCTACAGCTAGTCACTGCTCAAGAACATAACATTTTAGCTCTTTAGTGCAATTACAGAGGAGAAATTGCCACATACATATTAGAGACTAATCCCATCCAAAAGGGCGGTCCAGTTCCAAAATAATGGTCAAGTTCCCTCTGCATGGGAAATACCAGCTAACCCCAGACATGCATTTCGACCTTCTTTGGTCTTCGTCAGTGTGGTGCAGCTGGTTTCCCTAGGCACTGAGAGCAAGTGGTCCACATCTGGATTACCCTTTACTAGTGTTGAGCGAGCATGCTCGGCCGATGCTCGGATCGGCTCGAGCATCGCTCTGCTCGGCACATGGCGGTACTCGTACGAGTACCGCATGTGCTCGCCCGCCATGTTCGGGTCTCCTCCCCGCACGTTTTGCGGCTGCTGCGCGGCCAATAAACGTGCAGGGAGGCTCTGACATCGGTGTAATGCCAGCAGCCATGTTGGCTGCTGGCATTACACTGATTGGCTGGCCAGAACCCGTGGTCGGGTGCTGTATAGCACCTGACCATCGAGTTCGGCTCAGTCTGAGCCAGGGAGAGCTGAGGATAGGAAGGGAAAGGCAGTGTAGGGAGGAAAAAAACAAAAATTGTGAAAAAAAAGAACCAAAAGTCCTTTTTAGGACTACTGTGTGTGGGGGCAGCAGGTTATTTTGTGTGGGGGGAAAAAAACAAAAAAAAAAAAAAAAAAAATATTCTGTTTAGTGTGAAAAGTTGCAGATTAGAGCACATTCTGTTTAGTGTGCACAGTTGCAGATTAGAGCACATTCTGTTTAGTGTGCAAAGTTGCAGATTAGAGCACATTCTGTTTAGTGTGCAAAGTTGCAGATTAGAGCACATTCTGTTTAGTGTGCAAAGTTGCAGATTAGAGCACATTCTGTTAAGTCTTCAAACTAAAATATCAAAGTCACATATTCCATTCAGTGTGCGTCGCCGCAGTTTAGCAGCACATTCTGTGTACTGTGCAGAGTTGCAGAATAGGAAGAAATACTGTTAAGTCTTCAAACTAAAATATCAAAGTCACATATTCCATTCAGTGTGCTTCGCCGCAGTTTAGCAGCACATTCTGTGTACTGTGCAGAGTTGCAGAATAGGAAGAAATACTGTTAATTCTTCAAACTAAAATATCAAAGTCACATATTCCATTCAGTGTGCTTCGCCGCAGTTTAGCAGCACATTCTGTGTACTGTGCAGAGTTGCAGAATAGGAAGAAATACTGTTAAGTCTTCAAACTAAAATATCAAAGTCACATATTCCATTCAGTGTGCTTCGCCGCAGTTTAGCAGCACATTCTGTGTAGTGTGCAGAGTTGCAGAATAGTAAGAAATACTGTTAAGTTTTCAAACTCAAATATTAAAGTCACATATTCCATTCAGTGTGTTTCACCGCCGTTTAGCAGCCTATTCTGTGTACTCTGCACAGTTGCAGAATAGTAAGAAATACTGTTAAGTTTTCAAACTCAAATATTAAAGTCACATATTCCATTCAGTGTGTTTCACCGCCGTTTAGCAGCCTATTCTGTGTACTCTGCACAGTTGCAGAATAGTAAGAAATACTGTTAAGTTTTCAAACTCAAATATTAAAGTCACATATTCCATTCAGTGTGTATCACCGCCGTTTAGCAGCCTATTCTGTGTACTCTGCAGAGTTGCAGAATAGTAAGAAATACTGTTAAGTTTTCAAACTCAAATATTAAAGTCACATATTCCATTCAGTGTGTTTCACCGCCGTTTAGCAGCCTATTCTGTGTACTCTGCAGAGTTGCAGAATAGTAAGAAATAGTGTTAAGTTTTCAAACTCAAATATCAAAGTCACATATTCCATTCAGTGTGTATCACCGCCGTTTAGCAGCCTATTCTGTGTACTCTGCACAGTTGCAGAATAGTAAGAAATACTGTTAAGTTTTCAAACTCAAATATTAAAGTCACATATTCCATTCAGTGTGTATCACCGCCGTTTAGCAGCCTATTCTGTGTACTCTGCACAGTTGCAGAATAGTAAGAAATACTGTTAAGTTTTCAAACTCAAATATTAAAGTCACATATTCCATTCAGTGTGTATCACCGCCGTTTAGCAGCCTATTCTGTGTACTCTGCAGGGTTGCAGAATAGTAAGAAATACTGTTAAGTTTTCAAACTCAAATATTAAAGTCACATATTCCATTCAGTGTGTTTCACCGCCGTTTAGCAGCCTATTCTGTGTACTCTGCAGAGTTGCAGAATAGTAAGAAATAGTGTTAAGTTTTCAAACTCAAATATCAAAGTCACATATTCCATTCAGTGTGTATCACCGCCGTTTAGCAGCCTATTCTGTGTACTCTGCACAGTTGCAGAATAGTAAGAAATACTGTTAAGTTTTCAAACTCAAATATTAAAGTCACATATTCCATTCAGTGTGTATCACCGCCGTTTAGCAGCCTATTCTGTGTACTCTGCAGAGTTGCAGAATAGTAAGAAATACTGTTAAGTTTTCAAACTCAAATATTAAAGTCACATATTCCATTCAGTGTGTTTCACCGCCGTTTAGCAGCCTATTCTGTGTACTCTGCAGAGTTGCAGAATAGTAAGAAATAGTGTTAAGTTTTCAAACTCAAATATCAAAGTCACATATTCCATTCAGTGTGTATCACCGCCGTTTAGCAGCCTATTCTGTGTACTCTGCACAGTTGCAGAATAGTAAGAAATACTGTTAAGTTTTCAAACTCAAATATTAAAGTCACATATTCCATTCAGTGTGTATCACCGCCGTTTAGCAGCCTATTCTGTGTACTCTGCACAGTTGCAGAATAGTAAGAAATACTGTTACGTTTTCAAACTCAAATATCAAAGTCACATATTCCATTCAGTGTGTTTCACCGCCGTTTAGCAGCCTATTCTGTGTACTCTGCACAGTTGCAGAATAGTAAGAAATACTGTTAAGTTTTCAAACTCAAATATTAAAGTCACATATTCCATTCAGTGTGTATCACCGCCGTTTAGCAGCCTATTCTGTGTACTCTGCACAGTTGCAGAATAGTAAGAAATACTGTTAAGTTTTCAAACTCAAATATCAAAGTCACATATTCCATTCAGTGTGTTTCACCGCCGTTTAGCAGCCTATTCTGTGTACTCTGCACAGTTGCAGAATAGTAAGAAATACTGTTAAGTTTTCAAACTCAAATATTAAAGTCACATATTCCATTCAGTGTGTATCACCGCCGTTTAGCAGCCTATTCTGTGTACTCTGCACAGTTGCAGAATAGTAAGAAATACTGTTAAGTTTTCAAACTCAAATATTAAAGTCACATATTCCATTCAGTGTGTATCACCGCCGTTTAGCAGCCTATTCTGTGTACTCTGCACAGTTGCAGAATAGTAAGAAATACTTATAAGTTTTCAAACTCAAATATTAAAGTCACATATTCCATTCAGTGTGTGTCACCGCAGTTTAGCAGCCTATTCTGTGTACTCTGCAGAGTTGCAGAATAGTAAGAAATACTGTTAAGTTTTCAAACTCAAATATTAAAGTCACATATTCTGTGTAAGATGAAGAAGGCGGGTAAAAAGGGACGGGGAAGTGGACGTGTTCCTGAAAGTTCAGGGCGCGGGTCAGGACGCGGAGAAACTGTGCCTGGTGCCAGAGCACAAGAAAGAAAGACATCCACCATACCTAGCTTCATGTGTAATTTTACAGGGCGTCGCAGGACATCACTCTCGAGGTCCGACCACTGCGAACAGGTGGTCGGTTGGATGACAGCTGATACTGCTTCCAGTCGGTTAAGCACCACCCTGTCTTCCACCAAGTCCACTCTCAGTAGCCAAGAGTCTGGTCAAAATAATCCTCACTCTGATCATCCTTCCTCCCACCATACACGGTCTGGTCAAAGAAGTGATCCCATACTGGGATATAGTGAGGAGCTCGTCTCATCACCAATCCTTCATTTGACCCTCTCTCCAAGCACGCTTGCAGAGGAACATGACATCTTGTGCCCTGATTCACAACCTCTAGAGGCTACCCAATCACAAGAAGATGACAGATGTGAACGGCATTTAAGGTCAAAGGAAGTAGTGGATGATGATGATGATGATGAGACACAGTTGCCATTAAATCAACCACTATTTCCGTCTCAAGACCTTGTTGAGGAGAATGTTGTACAGTTGTCAATGACTGAGTATGTGGTGGGATCAAGACTTGAGGAGGATGATCAGAGTGAGGAAGTGGAGGAGGACTTGGTGGACGATGAGGTGACTGACCCCACCTGGGAAGGTGTAGAGCCGAGCGATGTCAGCAGTCCTGAGGGTGAGCCATCTGCAGCACCGCAACAGGCTGGAAGAGGCAGTGGTGTGGCTACAGAAAGAAGGCGGACCGCACCAAACCGGCCCGCAAATGTTCCACGGAGCACCCCCTTGCGTAAATCTACCTTGCCAAAGGGTAGGTGTTCCGCGGTATGGCGTTTTTTTAAGGAAAGTGCGGACGACAAAAGAATTGTAGTTTGCAACCTGTGCCACACCAGAATGAGCCGAGGCATGAACACTAGAAACCTCACCACCACCAGCATGATCCGACACATGGCATCCAAGCACCGTAGTAAGTGGGAGGAACGCCTGGATCGCCCATCTGTGTCTGCAGGCCACACCACTGCCTCCTCTTCCCCTGTTTTCGGTGCCGGCCAATCGCCTGTCGAAGGCGCAGGACCGCATACCTCCCGCCCTGCACCTGTACCATCTGAAGCACCATCAGCGACCACATCCACTTCCCTGTCCCAGCACAGCGTCCAAATGTCGTTACCCCAGGCATTTGAGCGCAAGAGAAAGTACCCAGCCACCCACCCACAGGCCATAGCACTAACCTCACACCTTTCCAAATTACTGGCCATCGAAATGCTGCCATTTAGGCTTGTGGACACTGAGTCCTTCCGCAGCCTGATGGCAGCAGCTGTCCCTCGGTACGCGGTCCCCAGCCGCCACTACTTTTCCCGGTGTGCCATCCCCGCATTACACCACCATGTGTCCCGTAACATCACCCGTGCCCTGACCAACGCAGTTACTGGGAAGGTCCACTTAACGACTGACACATGGACAAGTGCTTGTGGCCAGGGACGCTACATTTCCCTGACGGCACACTGGGTGAATGTCGTGGAGGCTGGGAGCGACTCGGACCCTGGGATGGCACGGGTGCTACCCACGCCGAGGATTGCGGGCCCTACCTCCATCAGGGTTTCCACCAGCACCTACGTTATTGGCTCCTCCTCCTCCGTTTCCACCTCCGAATTCTCTACACGCAGCGCCACTCCCCCATCAGCCAGTAGCTGGAAGCAGTGTAGCACTGCAGTGGGGAAGCGTCAACAGGCCGTGCTGAAGCTGATCTGCCTTGGGGACAAACAGCACACGGCCTCAGAGCTGTTGCAGGGGATTAGTCACCAGACCGAGCAGTGGCTCTCGCCACTCAACCTGCAACCAGGCATGGTTGTGTGTGATAATGGGCGTAACTTGGTGACGGCTTTGGAGCTCGGCAAGCTCACACACGTACCATGCCTAGCGCATGTATTTAATTTAGTGGTGCAGCGATTTCTAAAAACCTACCCCAATGTGCATGATCTCTTGACCAAGGTGCGCCGCGTGTGTGCACATTTCCGTAGTCATCTACAGCTTCGGCCGGCCTGTTGAAGCTGCAGCAGCGCTTACAATTGCCAGCTCACCGGCTGCTGTGTGACGTGAGCACGCGCTGGAACTCCACCTTCCACATGTTGGCCCGGCTTTGTGAGCAGCAGAGGGCAGTAGTGGAGTACCAGCTGTTACACGGTCGTCGCCTCTCCGTTCAACTTCCTGTAATCAGAAGTGAGGAGTGGGAATGGATGTCAGACCTCTGCAAGGTTTTACGCAATTTTGAGGAATCGACACAGATGGTGAGCGGCGATAACGCTATTATCAGTGTAACCATCCCACTTCTGTGTCTACTGAAACGCTCGCTGCTCACAATTAAAACCGACGCTTTGCATGTGGAAGAGGTGGAAATGGGGGAGGAAGAGCTTACACAAGGTGATAGCCAGAGCACCCTCACTTCGTCTTCTCAGCGACAATTGGAGGAGGCGGAGGAGGAGGAGGAGGAGGAGGAGGAGGAGGAAGACATGGTTGCCTCCGCTACAGAGGGTAGCCATGGAACTTTAGTTCCATCTCTTCAGCGTGGGTGGGCAGAAGAGGAGGAAGAGGATGAGGATATTGAGAGTCATCCTCCTGGTGAGGACAGCGAAATCTTGACTGTTGGTACTCTGGCACACATGGCTGACTTTATGTTAGGCTGCCTTTCCCGTGACCCACGCGTTATACGCATTTTAAACAACACGGATTACTGGGTGTTCACCCTTCTGGACCCCCGCTACAAAGAGAATTTCTCATCTCTCATTCCTCCGGTGGAGAGGACAAGCAAAATGGTGCTATACCAGAAGGTTCTTGTTGAAAAATTGCTCCAAAATTTTCCATCTGACAACGCTGGCGGCAGAGTACGTGCTACCTTGGCCAACCGAGAAGGGGAGAAAAGGGGAGCACACAGCAGTTCCGAGAAAGGCAGGGCAACACTCTCCAAGGCGTGGGACACCTTCATGACACCCCGCCAGCACCCTCACCCTGATGCGCAGCCTAGTGTCACAAGGAGGGAAAAGTTTTGGAAGATGGTGAAGGAGTACGTAGCAGACCGTGTCAGCGTCCTCAATGATCCCTCTGTGCCTTACAACTACTGGGTGTCCAAGCTGGACACGTGGTATGAACTGGTACTCTACGCCTTGGAGGTGCTGGCCTGCCCTGCCGCCAGAGTTCTGTCTGAGCGGGTATTTAGTGCTGCTGGTGGCATCATAACAGATAAGCGTATCCGCCTTTCCACCGACAATGCTGATAGGTTGACACTTATAAAAATGAACAAGGCCTGGATTTCCCCTGACTTCTCCACTCCACTGGAGGAAAGCCCCGGGGGAACATAAACTCACTTTACATATATTATTTACAATGATGGGAATACTCTGTATTCCCATTCACCCCTTCCACCCAAAAAACAGGTATATGGTTGACTCTTAATCTTCTCATCCTCCTCCTCCTCTTCCATATGCCCTGTGCTATAATTTTTATATAGGGCCAGCTCACCAGCGGGCCCTGTGATATAATTTTTATATAGGGTCAGCTCACCAGCGGGCCCTGTTTGCCAATTTTTATATAGGTCAGCTCACCAGCGGGCCTTCTCATATAATGTTTTATTGGGTCAGCTCTCTAGCGGGCCCTCTCATATAATGTTTTATAGCGTCAGCTCACTAGCGGGCCTTCGCATATAATGTTTAGGATGGTCAGCTCTGCAGCAGACCCTCACCCATAATGTTTTAGATGGTCAGCTCAGCGCACGTTTCCCTCTTAATCATGGCCTCAGTTCAATAAAATCAAGGACATTTTTGGGAGAATTTGCCTCTGTGCACGTTTCCCTCTTAATCATGGCCTCAGTTCTGAAAATCAAGGAAATTTTTGGGAGAATTTGCCTCTGCGCACGTTTCCCTCTTAATCATGGCCTCAGTTCTGAAAATCAAGGAAATTTTTGGGAGAATTTGCAGATGATATACAAGTAAATATACAGCAAATATTGTTTGGTAACAATTTTTCGCCTAAAGTCGTTTTTATTTTCCGTTTTGTGTGTTTTATGGTCAGTCTGTAAAAATGGCGTACTACGGGCGAAAGATCGTTCCCAGCAGCGATGTTGGAGTCCAAGATGCATCCAGACATCCTCCCTATGCTGTCCCTGAACCATTTCTGTAGTGTTTCCATCTTTTTCTGCCCTTTTCCTATGGACCAGGCACCCTCCCCTCATCAGAGCAGGGGGTGCCTGGTGTAATGCTCGAGTCCTCCCATTGACTTCAATGGGGCTCGGGTGCTCGGCCGAGCACTCGAGCCTCAGGGGGTGCTCGGTCAGAGCACCCGAACACCCGAGCATTGGGGTGCTCGCTCATCACTACCCTTTACCCTTAGGGAAAAATCCTATGAATATTTAAAAAATAAGCCAAAAGGTTTGAAAGACTCTGAGCACGAACATAAACAATGTTACCTGTTCTACGGCTAGTCAGCACTCAAGAGGTTCACATTTTAGCTCTCTAGTGCCATAACAGAGGAGATATTTCCACATACATATTAGACTAATCCGCCCTAAAGGTTGGCGCAGTTCCAAAATGATAGGCAAGTCCTCTCTGCATGGGAAATACCAGCTAAACCCAGATATACCTTTGTTCCTTGTTTGGATCTCTTCAGCAAGGTTCAGCTGGTTTCTAGACCTTGAGAGCAAGAGGTCCAGGTCTGGATTACCCTTTACTCTAAGTGAGAGACCCTAAGACTATTTAAAAAACAGACCCAAAGATATGAGAGACTCTGAGCACAAACAAAAAATTAAAATAAAAATGTAAATATTTTATTAGAAGCCAGGTCAATGTTTCGGCCCTTACTCAGCTCTTTCTAAAGACAAATGAAAATTCAATATTTTCTGTTATACAATAAATATCAAGCAAATGTAAGCTTTTAGTTTCCCCTACTATATTGATATTAAATAATATAGTTTACATGTATGCATATCCTGAATTAACCACTTGTTAAGAGCATTGCAAGAGCTTTTCAGCTTTATCATAGATGAGACGCTCGTATTTAATACTCAAAGTACTTAAAACTCCAGTCACATTTACAATATCCTTCCTCAGGACAACAAACTGTGTAAGGGAACCCCTCTACATACCTATTAGTAAGTTACATTGATGTCATGTTACACAATTGCAATATCTCATACACTAAAAAGAACCACATGCAAATTAGATTGTAAGCTCTACGTGGCAGGGACCTTTTATCCTAATGTATACTCACCAGTTGTTTCCCTTATGATTGTCTTTATAAGCACTTAATCATTGTACTTATTGTACCCCTTCTATATCAAATGTAAACTGTAAAGTGGCAAGTACACTGGTTGGCGCTATATAAATAAAATATCCAATACAATACAATACAAAATGTAAACCAACAATGTGAATCCAGTTTATGATTTCAGTGTAATAAAGCAGGTTCCATTCAAAGTCCACGCCTCTCTGGCATCTATATACCAGTTAATCAGTGAACGACACTGGGGAGAAAAACACACACAAACTGACAGAAAAACACACAAGAGACACTTACTTAGGGGCAACACAGAGACTGAGACATCCATGCACACACACTTTCTGAGAAGGAGAGAGATGCTAACACACAAGGACAGTTTTACTCTTAGAGAGATTAGGCAAGTGCCTAGAGAGAAAAGTTTTGAGGGGTGTATTTTTTTTATTTTTTATCTTTGCATTTTATAGGCTAAAAGCATTTTCTATGCAAGGCATGGGTCTGGGGTGGAGTTGAATGAAATTGGGGGTGTGGTTATGGGTTGGGCTAAGAGTGTCTTGGCTGCCTTGCCTAGGAGTTCTTGAAATGTAAATCTGACCCTGCTAACAAATGCATGAGACAGTGGGGTTTACTTACTACATACCAAGGAATGTAGCATGCAAGATCACTGGTATTCTGGGGCTCCATTCAGTGACCTTCACTAAACTAAACTGGTGTTAATAGAGTTGAAAACTACCTTGTAAGCTATTCAATGACTTGTCTACATGAAAAAAGTCCCTAATTTCAGAGAATGGGCACTAAAAAATACACCATAGAAATAAATAGAAAACTATACCTGCTGAGCTGTTCAATGACCTACAATAATACCCTGTACATGCCACATGGATACATTTCCTGTCATGCATTTTAAACCATCAAATCACTATGCCTAGAATCCACTAAACATGCTAAACCAACTTCTATACACCGTAGAAGCCTTAAAACAATACCTAGAACATTCACACTAAGGAGGAAATAGGTAAACAAAGAAAGATGAACTCTTTCTATAACACAGAAAACATCAGAACATGAAAAAAAGGAACCACCAGAACACACCTGTGCATAATCCAGAGGACCAATCAAACCACAAACACCCTCACACATCACACAGCACCACATACACACCTGGACCATATGTACCTCCACCCTCAAGTACACAATATGCATCTGGACACCAAAGAAGGTCAGTGCAGCATTTTGTCATATATTACTTCAGTGCATGAGAACTATCAACCAATCATAAATAGCACACGCCAACCACTCCATCTTTAAAACAGCTTGTAAATGTCAATCAAATAAATTTGCTATGTTTTTCTGCTATGTTGGCTGAGAAGATATAGGAGAGATTTGTACAACAGGAACATTGACTGCAAGGATCCTGGACCTGCTTGTAAGCTACACATTCACAAACTCAACATGTTACCTTTTGCTGCTATGGCATATGTTGGTACAATCTGACATGCATAGCTCTGCTGCAGTTGCTGACTTACCTGCTGTCACCACTGCTGCTGCACCACTTGAGATGGCAGTTCTGCCCACCCAGCAACCACAGGTGCCAGTCTGGGGAAGAAACCAAGCCGCATGGCACAGGAGATGGTCATCAGCCAGGGTGTATAGGACCTGGTCATACAATTTGGCATGAGTGAGGATGAGGTGAGAGACCGCTATAGGCTGAAATCTACAAGTCTAATACAGCTCTTCCAAGTTGTATAGGTGGACACAGAACCCTGAACTTATGGTAAATATGCCACCATTGTGATGCAGAAATTATTATGTGCCAAATATTCAAGTGATTGGTCTCTTTCCAAACCACCAAGGGCATAATGTCTGGGATAACGTAGCATATGTGTTCTAGGGCCATAACTAAAGTCCTTAAAGGGATAGTAATATTTATTTTTATGAGGCAATAATATTGTATGTAGTAAATAATTACACCAAACCATCTATATAATTTCCCCATACCTTTACTAGTTTAAGCGTAATAGTGTTTTAAAGTTTACCCCTCCAGAAACTTTTAGCTACATCATCGGTCTAGCCGACAGACTTGGATTCTGGTCTTTGGACAGACGGCTTGTCTGGAGAGCCAAAATGATAGTGGATACAAAGCAAATCTTCATGACGACAGTCTACAAAGTGGGCATGGTTTTAGGCACTAGACCATCATCATGAAGATTTCCTTTATATCCACTCCTATTTTGGCTCACCAGATGAGCCGTCCGATCTGAAGACCAGATTCTAAGTCTGTTGGCTAGAGCTGTGACTTAACTAAAAGGGGTGGGAGGGGTACATTTTAAAATGTGATTACTCTTAAATTAGCAAAGTTATGGGAAAAATATATAGATGCTTTGGTTTATTTATTTAATACATACAATAGCATTGCCTCAAAAGGTGAAGTATTATTATCTCTTTAAAGTTATGGCATGCAAACCCCAGACATATATTTCCTTCCCCTCCACCAAGTAGTCATGGGGAAGGCTCAAGCAAAAAGCTAAATATTGGTGCACATCCACATTTAATCAGCATTAACCCTTACTCGGTGGCATATTGCTTGTGCAATATATTAAAGGTGAAGTGGTATGGTGGCATGTTTAGAACACTATGGCCATATTATGTGACTAAAACCCCATCTTCAATGTAGTGGTGGTAAGCAGGAATATACCACAGAGTAAAGAGTTAATGCACATTAAATATGTGTGCCAACATTTTTGTGTTTTTGTTTTTAGCTATTTTTGTCAAAATTTGTTGCGCTCCACAAATTTTAAATGTGTTTTTTTTCTTTGGGTGTGCTTACCAAAAAGTGTACTGGAATTGTACATATAGAAGTTTTGATCAGCTTCTATTCATTTAAACACACCCTCCCACCTCAAGGTGCAATGTTCAGTTTCTTTAGGACACTGTAGAATGCCTGCTAGAGAATCTCTCTCTATCAGTGAGCAAAGCTGAGAGAGAGAGAGAGTAAACTGAGGTTAATAAATAAGTAAAACAGGAGATATTCTCATAGCAAAGGATATTAAACTTTGGACTTGCCTATAATGGGGTACCTTGGTGTGGTACACCAATATTTTGTGTTTTTGCTCTTAGCTATTTTGGTCAAAATTGATTGCACTTCAGCAATTTTAAATGTGATTTGTTCTCTGGATGTGCTTACCAAAATCTGGATATGGATCAAGTTAGCATTCTGTATGTGTGTATGTGGCAGAAGGGGGTGTTCTCCAGTGTTATGGGAGCTATTGATTGCTATTGAGGCTTGTCACTTCCCATGAGGAGAAGCACATACATGTAAAATGTAAGGACTATTCAATAAATACCCAGATGGTCTGTGCTGTAAACATGAGGATAACCCATGTGTTTGCTGCCTTCCCTGGGCACACATAGGCCTCCTATATCCTGTCCCATGCGTTCATCCACAGGAACTTTGAAAATGGAACTCTTCAAGGTAGATGGCTGCTAGGTAAGGACTTACACCTCTGCACGACAGTAGTGGATAACATGATACATGAAATCTCCTCATGCACCTAGAACAGGACTCTTTTCTACTCTACAGGAGATGCAGGCTATGCTTGCAAATCCTGGCTCCTAAGCCCAGTGGCTGTTCCTCAGACCCCTGCCTTGCACAGATACAAGGAGTTTCATGTCAGAAAAAGGAATTTCATTGAGAGAACATGTGGCATTCACAGAACTGGCAAAGTCCACAAAACTGGTAAAGTCCTACAATATCTATGCCAAAACTGTGTGATTATTACAGCATGTGCAATACTCCATAACATTACTGTAGCCTGTTGGGAGACATTGAACCTGTTCTCTATGAAAGGGTATCTATGCCTGTGGGATTGACCAGGAGGTATAGGGAGATGCATCAGGATTTTTCCACATCTTCAAAGTTGTTTTAGATGTTGGGGTCCCTTTGTGACAACATATTTGATGCTGCCAATGACATTACAAAACACATTTGTAAAATTAGTGACATCTCTTTTTTGCTTTCTTTTTTTAACCTGTCTTCATCAGCATCAGCCTCACCATGCTCCTGCTTGTCCTTCTACTCTTACACTACCTCCTCTAGATGGTGTCAGCATATTGTGTCATGGACAATAACTAAGGCCCTCCATTCTGTTCCTTTGGCTGTGGGTGGGTGTCACCCCAGCCCCTTGCCCAGTCCTTCTAGCACCTCCTCCCCATCTTCTTGCATGCCTTGCTTTACTCTACTGTCATCACCCCTACTCCCAATACCCTGAGCCTTGCTCATAATCTCCTCCTGCCTACCTGAGCAGGCCCCCTACTCCCTTTCCTTTTGTCGTGTTCCTCTCTCTTCTGCGACCTCAGCAAAAAATCCCTTGACTTCTTTCTGCCATCTCTCCCTACTCCTTCTCCTCCACACTCACACCTCACTTACACGCAGGTGCTTCCATCAACACCTTCAACCTCACTCAATCTCATGGACACTGTCTCACCTTCCCAGTCTCTGTTGCACACCCCACTTGCACCCAATAATTTCCAGTGAAAATCAACTCCACTCAATTCTCCAGTCTCTCACTCTCGATCACTCAAAACTGTATAACATAATATATAGTTTTGTGTAGAAAGAAATTGGTTTAAGTGTTTGTGTAGGGGGTTGCAGTATGAGTGGTGTGTTATAGCACATATCAATGGAAAATAACTGCCATGGTTATAACTTTAATTTCAGCAACATTGTATTCCTTCCCCCTAGCATGTGTGGGGAACAACATTAAAGCACATAATTTCCTTTGTGACTTGCTTAATACATAGAATTAAACAAGGTGTAGAGGAAATTAATGCTCCAAAATGCCTATAGTCAGTCCCATTTACCTTACTTTAGCAGAAGCAGAATTATGGACAGAATTTTAGGCATAGGCAGATTAGTAAATCCACTTTAAGCAGGTGTAGGAGAGTCTAAAATCAATTGCAGTGTCTAATTTAGGACAGCATTACTGTAGAATATCCATCCCAGAGAGACGTAGACACAGTTAGAAAGAGTAGAGAGAGACTGAGGAGGAGAAAGACAATCATAGAAGAGATGCACTAAGTGACTGGGAGATTGGCACACTGAGGCTGATGTGCAAAAAAAGTGCAATTAGGTGGCAAATAAACTGCACAAGAGGGAAGAAATTAGCATTTGTGTTAATTGAAATGGGTCTTTTAACCCTTGAATGCAAGAGAGAGGTCTCTAGCTTTACAATGCATTGGACAGTTCTCTAGCATTCTGGTAGGTAAAAACTCCATTACGTCAAAGAGGAACTAAGGCATTTTTATTTGTTCCCTTTAGTACATTTGTTTACTCCATAATTGCATTACTTTCCTAGTACAACAGCCTCAGTAAAAAGGAGTAGTGTAGACACAGACTGAGAGACTCCCAGAGGTATAGACTGAGAGTAACATACACAATAAAAACACACATGCACGACTGTATGAAAGTGTACACAATGCACACACACAGACACACACAAACACAAATATATTTATGAGGACACACAGATAAAGAAAGGGAGAGACACAGAGTATATATTAAAGAGATAGAAAAGAAACACGGAAAAGGTAAATGGAGAGAGATCTGGAAATTGACAAACTAACTGTCATTGGTAGAGAATCTGAGACACAAAAAAGGATGAGAGAGAGAGAAAAAGAAACAGAAAAACTGATATAATGAATGAGACACACAGTACACACAGACTGAGAGACTGAGATAAATGGAGACACCAGAAAGAGAAAGGGTACAATGAAACTGGAACTGTGGTATCTATCTATCTATCTATCTATCTATCTATCTATCTATCTATCTATCTATCTGTCTACCTATCTAAGTAGATATAGATATACCAGCAAATACTGCACAGCAATACCCATGAGATTCAGTGCTAAATCTTCCTTTGTGGTGCATGTCAGGAAACCTCAGCAACTCGATGACAGTGAATCTGCCCCATTGCAATCCACTCCTGTCTCACCTCCTCATGCATCTTGCTCCTGTCAAAATCAAAGCCCCATTGCAATTTGCTGGTCTGCAGGCATACTCAGGCCCCCTGCTGCCCTGGTGAGGGGAGGACAGCAATTTAGAAACATATATATATATATATATATATATATATATATATATATACTGTTAAAATGTACTACTATCAAGAACTGTAAACTGAAAGTAATTGGTCACAAATGTATCCCAGGTGTTATACTCAGAAAGGGAAATTCAAGTTCAGACTGTGATAACCCAACAGAAGAACACACAAATTAAATCTAGAGCTGTAACCTACATGGGTAAGAAAATTGTGAAGCAAGCTATATATATATATATATCAGGGCTTAAAATCTGAAGTCCTTTGCTACTAGTCAGACCTGAAAATTTACTCACCACTGCAAGCCATAGCATACCCACCAGGGCTAGTGGCGAGTGGAAATTTTGAGCCCTGTATATATATATATATATATATATATATATATATATATATTCCACAACATAACTTGCGTCACAATTTTCTTACTCATGTAAGTTACAGCTCTAGATTTAATTTGTGTGTTCTTCTGTTGGGTTATCACAGTCTGAACCTGAATTTCCCTTTCTGAGTATAACACCTGGGTTACATTTCTGTTGAATTGATTTAGTTTACAGTTCTTGATAGGAGTAAATTTTAATACTCAGGAATGTGTATATTTTGATCTTACAGCAATCAAACCCGGCACACCACACATTCTGTAGAAATCAACTACATGCAGAACTTTACAAAGAAACTATGCTCCCTAATTAATTAATTTTACTGTTATCAAACCCAGGACACTTTTTTGGATTCTTCTACAATTTAACTGGAAAATGTGTGAGAGTGAGACAGCACAGGATTAAGTTCTAGAATCCAAAATAACCATTTACCCCTTTGAGTGCCAGAGAGGTATCTAGTGCATTGCAGCACAATGCATTGGACGCCTTCCCGGCACTCAAAGGGATAAATAATTAAATGGGTATTATTGCCTAAAAACAACATTGGTTAATTTAAGTTTTCAAAATCACTTATTTGCTGTTAGCCTTTTTTTTATTTAGAACATTAGATTTTGAAATATTTAAAGGGATAGTAATGTCAGAAAAAAGTATTAACTATATGGTAGATACAATTAAAAGAGAGTACTTGCACTCATTCGTATCTCTCAAACCGTTATGGTTTGAGAGATATAGGAAAATAAAGTTCTCTGTTCCCTCCCCTTTCTGCTTGATGACCTGTAAAGCTGTCAGGAGCAAATTCTGGCTCCTGAATCAGACAGCGGCTCTTCAGCTGCGCTGACATAGCGATATCTAAAAATAAATACTTCATCGGAATGGTCTACAACGTGTGCCTGGTTTGCAAGCACACATTGTAGACCATTCCAATGAAGTATTTATGTTTAGATATCTTTATATCAGAGCTGAAGAGCTGTGTCTGGTCAAGCCACCAGAATCTGCTTCTGACAGCTTTACAGCTCGTCAAGCAGAAAGGGGAGGGACCAAAGAACTTTATTTTCATATATCTCTCAAACCATAATGGTTTGAGAGATACGAATAAATGCAAGTACTCACTTTTAATTGTATCTACCATATAGTTAATACTTTTTTTCTGATGTTACTATCCCTTTAAATGAATAGATCAGCGGTTCTCAACCCATGCCCTCAGTAGCCACTAACAGGCCAGGATTTAGGAATTTCCCTGCTAGAACACAAGTGTGTTGATCAGAGGCTCAGTCATATTGATTAGCTCACCTGTGCTGTTAAAAGGAAATTCTCAAATCCTGGCCTGTTAGTTGCCACTGAGGGCACGGGTTGAGAACCACTCATATAGATTATGTTAATTAAGGCATGCCAGGCAGGCACTTATTTTACCTCCCCATTCACAGACAATTAACCCTTTCTGTGCTAGGGGAGATGGGCAGTGAATTGATGAGCAGCGTCATTACACAGGGAAGGTAATTTAAGGCTAAGACAGAAAGTGTATGCACAACATAATCTATAAATCTAAGTAATTCAAATATTAGTTTTCTAAATAAAAAATGTAATCACAACATATAGGTGATAATAAAAGCATTTTCAAATCAAAACCATGAAAATTGTTTTTTAGAATATAGGGTCCCATCCCATTAAGCCACCGCAGACCACTCTAATATCTAATTGGTTTAAAATAGAGCATGATGCATTGACACTTTTAAAAAGAAGACAAACTAACTTCTTGAATACTAGATACATCTCCAAACCATGAGACATAGCTTCTTAAAGGGGCAATGCATAGTTTGAATGCATGGATAAATATTTGACTCAACTGTTTATTAAAAAACTCAACATAATTAGATGAACATCCCTCCTCCTCGCACTGTGGGTTATCACATTGGTAAAAAAAAATTGGCTGTCAAAACGGCCATTTCTGGCCACCAGTGGCTCGTACTTCATCATCAGTTAGTAACATTTAGCCCCACTCTGACAAATGATCCATCTTTAATGGCAGTTTAGTTACAGATAGATCTGTCAATCAGGTGTAAATTGTATCTCATTTATCAGCAGGGGATTCTTACTGACACCTCTGAGGTGTGATAACCCCCACTGGGGGGGGGGTAAATCTAGAAATATTTATCAAGTAGTCACAGCTGCTTGGTAAATGTTTTACAGTAAAAAAGAGCAAGCTGGTATTTATTGTAAAAAAGTGCCCCACTGACTTTGACAATGAGTTTGAGTCAAGGAAGCCTCGTTTTGACTTCTTAGGATAGTATTATCTAAGGGAGCAAAGAAACATGCTCAACTTTTTGTGGCTCTTTACTTTCCTCTGTGTTAGAGGGATGCCAGCAAGCAGAAGTTTTTGCTACAACTGGTGCTTGTATGAAAATTGTAGAAAAACATGGCAGATCATGTATTTTTTTTATATTGATATTAAGAAAAAAATGTTTTTCATTGGTTAGCAACTCTGCTATGTGTATTAACTCAAAACTAAAAGAGAATTTGTACATGTTATTGCCACAAAAATGAGTGGGAAATTGTGAAAATGTCTTGGGCTAGAAGAAAAAAGTTAATTATTTAAGGATGAATGGGTTGCTCAACACATTATGATAATAATGTATTGTACATCCAACTAGTCCTTAAATCATTGCTTCTTGACCAGGGTGCTATGCCATTTTGGTGTGCCATGGGCACCAGCTCAGTGTATCCCAGTTTGTCCATGAATATTTTGACCAAAATGTTGAGTTTTTAAGTTATACTTATGGGAATTATTATGCCTAATATGCTCTTTGTTGTCATACCTATGAATAGCTATACATGTATAGTTTACATTCATATGTACCCTTCATTTAGTTCTTGAGAAATGTTAGCAGTACCCTGAAAATATCAGACTGCATGTAAGAGATACCTTAAGTGAAAAAAGATTGAGAACTATTGCATTAAAGGGGAGAATAGAGCAAAAAATAAGGTAAGTGAATAAAAAAGTCCATTCCCACTTTTTCACCCATATTTATCCAGTTACCCTTTAGTAAATTCCTCCTGATATATTAAATACATTAGTAAGTGTGGTGGTTTTCATGTATAAGGCACTATCTCAGTGTTTCTCAACTCCTGCCATCAGGATCCACTAACAGGCCAGGACTTAGGGATTTCTCTGCTAGAGCACAGATGTGGTGATCAGAGGATCATTCACATTGATTAACTCACCTGTGCTCTAACAAGGAAATCATCAAATCCTGGCCTGTTAGTGGGTCCTGAGGACAGGAGTTGAGAAACACTGCACTATGTGATACTGTCCATCTGTGTGTTGAGAAGAGCTGATGAGAGGTCTACTGGAGGTTGATAAGGCTGAGTTGGGGCAATAAATATAAACTCCCCAGTCCACACCAGTATGATTGCTAAGGAGTATACAAGTACTGCCCTAGCCAATGAGCTTATATCTGCTCCTGCAATTTCTTTGTTTAATATCTGGTTGAACTAGACATATTACACTATAAATATCCCTTCTTTGTGTTCTTTTTATATTTTACTTCATGTGCCAGAGGTTAGATCAAGGATGGGCAATGTGAGCTCCTCCAACTGCTGCCAAACTTCAACTCCCATTGGAAGTTGTAGTTCAGCAGGAAATGGAGAGTGCCAGTTTGTCCACCACTGGGGTAGGCTGTAAGGTCTGCACCACACCTGAATAAGAATCTATTTACAGGGCTGCAGACATATAGAGACATGCTATCATAAGGAAATGTACTTGCTAGGAAGTGACTCCAGTGATTAAAATGTCATTAATTCTGATTTCCAGAATAATAAGGTTGATTTCTAAAAGTTTTTCCACATGTGCAATGAAAATGTAGTTCTGTACTCCCCTTCTCCTGTATTCCACCAGCTATGCCTTCTCAGGAGGTCATGTATGATAGCTTTCCCATGTAATAGCCAGCCAGATATTATTGGCTGATGTCTACATGGGCAAACCATTCAATAGAGATTTAGATAACCATCTGAACCTCCAATGTTGCTCATTTTGAAAGAACTCTCAGCTGCCCCACAGGCTGCATCTATACTGCATTTTGGAGTGATTGCAGTAATGATGCAGTTTGCTGGACTATGTTGCACTTAGTTGAGGTTACAGTGTGAAATTCTCCATAGTCCATCACAATGCAGTCCATCACAATGCAATATCACTATGTTAGTGTTGCCCATGTAAAAGAGGTCTTTTTGGAGAAAGCCAGCTGCTCCATAGGCTTTTAAAGCGATAGCAAAGTTTCAAAATAAAAGCAGCTCCAATTAATCTTCATAGTATTTGGGCCATGGTGAGTAGACTTGTGCACAGGCAAAATTTTCGATTTAATTCGAATTCGGCCAAATTTTTTTTTTCTAAATCGGATGATCCTAAACTCGGACCAGACCTATTAGATTCGAATGAAATTCTGATCCATTCTGAATTATTTGACCGAATTTAACATGGGTTAAATTATAGCAGTGCGCCTCTGTGCACGCTGCTATCATTCTTTCCAGACAGGGTGTGCATTTAGAAAAAGATCCATACGAAAAACGTACATTGTCTTACATTGCCAGTCTGTGCATGTCACCTCTACTCCAGCATGGGATGCCAGTCACAATCCAAATTGCACATGGTCGAACATCGACAACCCATGCCTGTCATTCAATTGAGCATATGCTCGAACATTGAAAACCCATGCCTGTCACATCCTACTCAACATAAGTGGTTGACTCAAAAATCGACAAACTATACATGTGACATTCTATGTTAGCACATGGGTAAAGGTTAAGGTTTCATTTTCTGGTACCAGCCTCCTACCCTACTGTCCCTCTTTGTTACCCAAATTCCTCTCTCTCGTTTTCCTACCCTGATTTCCCCTCATATCAGATAAGTCTATGTGTATACATTAGTGTTTCAAACTACGTCAAGAATAAACAATGTTTGTTTAAACTGCAGTATGTATGTCTAAATTAGTTTATGTATTGAAAATACATTAATCGTGTGCTAAATCATCAACTCACTTACCCAAAGAGTTTTCAATAGGTTATGAAGTTAACTACAAAGTGACCGGAAGGAATATCCCACCAGTCACACCACCAGCAACACATATATATGATCTCTGTATATCCATCTCCCTTCACCACTTTAGGCTGTAATCTTTCAAACACAAACCCCACTTTTTAGTGTTTAATTCTCCTAAGCAATCTTCATGCTGTATTGTCCAAACCCTTAGCTGCTTTCACCCTTTGAGTGCCAGAGCGGTATCTAACACACTGCTTTTCAATGCATTTGATAACTCTCTGACAATCAAAGAGTTAATGAATATGTTCACATACACCAAGGGCTGGCAAGAGTTCAACCAATAGGTTGACAACCATGCCCCATGCACCACTAATTCAAAATAAATTTCCCCCATCTTTGGCCATTTATTTTCCAGTTAGCTCCGTGCTCTGCTTGTGTCTTCCTAGCTATCACTGTAAGTACAGTAATGTTATGTACAATATACATTGGAGTTGTCGATGTAGATCAAAGAAACTGAATGCGCCAGGCCTGGAGCACTCAGTTGCCTCCCCGGAATGATCTCAGATTGCCAAGCATAGTTTGTTGAACATCACGAACATATGTCTGTCACAGTCTAACCTTCATAGTTTGCCGAACATAACCAAGCCGTCTGACCCCGCCTACGCTGCACAGCTTGTCGAACAAACCATCTTGTCACTTCCTGCCCCTGCTTAGTGTGCAACATCATATTGTATCTTCCTCGAATCGTATTGGATAGATTGAGATGGTATAGCCCATTCCAGCTCCTGCTTTCGAATACTATTGGCCCAAGTTTCGAACTCACATTCACATTGCTGGTTGGCCAGGTGCCTTACTAGCAATGCAAAAAAGTTAAAGATGACTCTATGGCCTGGAAAAAAGGTGGGGAATACCCCAAACAAGGACCAGCCCCCAACAGACATCCATTTCAGAGAAGCAGCCACCATTTTGAGACACAGCAGAGGAAGATCAGCAATGGCCAGAGGAAGAGAAATACCCTTCAGCATGGAGGAGAATGAGGCACTAGTGGGGGCACTGCAGGGCTGTTATTCCCAGCTCTTTGTCCCATTGGCAGCTTCCACCGCATTAGTGGATAGGAGCGAAATGTGAAATACTGTGGTGGAAGCTGTTAATGAGGTGGCATTGTCCCCACACACATCAATCAGGTGCAGGAAGTGGGTATACGACATTAGAAGGCAGGTGCTGCGGAAAAGGGTGAGGATGGAGGTAGTGCAGTTATCTGGGGCCTCCAGTAGACCTGTTCTATTTCATCTTTATTAACAGGTCCTGGATGGCCTCATTGCAGCATCTGATGCAGAAGCTGCTCCTGCTTCAGGTGGTGATGAGGCTGTTGCTGGTCCATCGCATGCTGGATCAGCTCCCATCACCCCTGTAGTAGGACCAGTGGAATCCCCAGATGCTGAAGATGACCGTGCTCCTGCATCTTCCCCTGCCCCTACAGTACCTGTCTTCCCTGTCCACGTGCCTGCTTCTGTTCCTGTTGATGAACGTGCCCATTCTCCATCAGCTGTAGGGAGCGACTCTTCCTATGGTCTAGTGATTTGCACAAGTTCTGCCAGGAGCAGTGGCAGTGATGCCCTCTCCCTGCATGCCTTAGAGTTGGTTACTCCAGCACCAGAATTCTCAGCAGCTGAGGAGTCAGGCCATGCTGGTGGGTTTTCTGGCAAGTAATTGTATTCTAATGCATGTGTTCATGTAATGTTGTTAACCCTTTGAGTGCCAGAGGGGTAAGCAATGCATTGCATGTGTTGTGTAACCTTCTGGCACTCAAAGGGTTAAATATCTACGACTGAGCAGATAGGTGTGCAATGTATGGTAAAGCACTGCAAATCACACATATCTGCTCTGTGTAACTTAATCCTTTGTATTGCAATGTCCACATGTGTGTCCTGTAATGTAGTACTTTGTTATGCAATGTCCATGTGTGTGTAATGTAATGTAGTACAGTTTGTTATGCAATGTCCACATGTGTGTGTAATGTAATGTAGTACAATTTGTTATGCAATGTCCATGCGTGTGTGTAATGTAATTTAGTACTTTGTTAGGCAATGTCCATGTGTGTGTAATGTAATGTAGTACAGTTTGTTATGCAATGTCCACATGTGTGTGTAATGTAATGTAGTACAATTTGTTATGCAATGTCCATGCGTGTGTGTAATGTAATTTAGTACTTTGTTAGGCAATGTCCATGCGTGTGTGTGTGTACTGTAACGTGGTGTTCTCTTCCCATTACAGATGAACCTGATGGAGTACCTAGCTCTGGCAGGGAGGGGGAAGAAGACTTCATCACCCTCTTTCTGGAGCCGGTCACTGCCACTGCTCCTGCCAGTGTGGAGGAAGAGGTGGCTGCTGGTAAGTTGTTTTTAAGATGTCTCCCTCACGTACAAACACGTTTTTAGTCATGTTAAATTGTTCCGTATGTGTATTAGCAACCCCAGCTTGCTTTAGCAATATCTAGTTTATGTAACTATTGCATTGCCACTGGGTGAGCAGCAGCGCCTTGCTAAGCTATGTTTCACTCACCCTTCTGGCACACCAAGGCAAAGCCAGACTGGCCTACCGCGATACTGGAAAATTCCTGGTAGGCCGCCTGCACTGGACTTCCCTGGGGCTGCTTCAAAATCAAGAAGCAATCCACGGCCACGGTCCTGTCACCTTGCGGCGGCCGGTTGCTTCTTGATTGAAGGAGTGCTGGCCATGGCCACAAGGTGACAGGACAGCATCCGGGAGATTTGAAGGGCCCCGCAACATGCTGAGGTCTATGCCTTCATTGGCACAGACCTGTAGCAGCTGAGCTCCCTCGTCTGATCTTTAGTAATGTCGAACGCTGGGAGATGACATCATCTCTGCTCTGCATTACTGAAGAGAAGAATGTGTGGGAGCAACAGAAGTAAAGAGGTCTGTGCAGAAGGAGGTACAGACCTCTCTTGCCACACCGCTGTACCATAAGGGAGGAAGGAAATAGACACGGGGGGGTCAATGTGGAGATTGGGGGGCAATGTGGAGATTGGGGGGGCAATGTGGAAATGGGGGTCAATGCAGAGACTGAGGGGCAATGTGGAGATGGGGGGCAATGTGGAGAATGAGGGCAATGTGAAAACTGAGGGCAATGTGGAGATTGGGGGGCAATGTGGAGGTCACCCAGTGATGTCAGACGCACTGTGAAGAAGAGCACTGCGTCTGCTCACCGGGTCGGTCGCACCGCAATAATATGGGGCTGGTAAGCAATTTTTTCCAGGGCTGGTTTTTATTCCCTGTCTGGCCCTGCTCCAAGGGTTAAATATCCCACTAATGCAAAAAACACAAAAGAGAGAAGCGCACTCGCTCTAAGTGTAGACTGTAATGTCAATATATGGAATCCTCCACCAAATAATCACCTGTGAGCTAGCAAGATGTCTACTCACATTTACATGAGGCTATACCGGCCTCTCAGTGAATAAACCTCCACTGGATCACCCCCAGTGCGGGTATCTGTATCACTCCCGTTCCAGATCTTCCACTGGTCTTCCCAATGTATCCCAGTATTCCGCCTCACCCAGAGTGGATGGAGATGATATAATACTCCAAAGGCTCCAACTAATACTCTATATCCGGTGAGGACCTACGCGTTACGTGATATACTATCACTTCCTCAGGGGTCTATCTGCAGACATCTTTCCATAGTGACATCTGTGTGCCTGCACTGTCAGTCCCAGCCTGCTCTAGGAGGCGTTGCTAGGAGCCGTTCGGCTCCAAAAGGGACTGACAGCGCATGCGTGCAGACGTCACTATGGAAAGATGTGTATACGGTTTCCTGTCTGACAGTCCGGGAGCAGTGAATAATTTTCATGAATACGGTAATAATTCTGGCGACTAGCTCTACTGAGCAGCTATTCGCCAGATGGGTAATTATTTGGGTCCGTGTTTGCAAGAGATGGTAGTTCCATTGTAATGTGACATTTCAAAAGAGAACCAATCTGTGCGAGGCATACTCAGAATGACAGCAGCAACATTGGAGATGTACCCAGAACTCCAGAACACTAGAGCAGGCAGGACTCAGTCCATAGATGGATACAGCAGCAACTGAGTAAGACTGGTGCGAGGCAGACTTTGGATGACAACAGCAGAACTGGAGATGTAGCCAGAACTGCAGAACACTGGAGCAGGCAGGACTCAGTCCATAGATGGATACAGCAGCAACTGAGGAAGACTGGTGCGAGGCAGACTCAGGATGACAGCAGCAACAAGCAGCAACTGAGGAAGACTGGTGCGAGGCAGACTCAGGATGACAGCAGCAACACTAGAGATGTAGCCAGAACTGCAGAACACTGGAGCAGGCAGGACTCAGTCCGTAGATGGATACAGCAACAACTGAGGAAGACTGGTGCAAGCCACACTCAGGATGACAGCAGCAACACTGGAGATGTAGCCAGGACTGCAGAACATTGGAGCAGGCAGGACTCAGTCCGTAGATGGATGCAGCAGCAACTGAGGAAGACTGGTGCAAGCTACACTCAGGATGACAGCAACAACACTGGAGATGTAGCCAGAACTGTAGAACACTGGAGCAGGCAGGACTCAGTCCGTAGATGGATACAACGACTGAGGAAGACTGGTGAGTGGCCGACTCGGGATGACAGCAACATGGATGATTGTAGATGTCTGAAGTCCTTTTTGTTTTTCTAATCTGCATCGAACCTGAGAGCAGGGTAACCAAGCTTGACTTTTTAAAAAAGTAATTTGCTCCATGAGCTGGGGGGCCAATTGAGAGCGCTGGGGGCTAAGTGTATTTCCAGTAGCAGAAAATACCCGCTCACTCTGGACAGTGGTTGGGGGGCAAGAAAGCAACTCCTGGGCTTCCAGGTACAATGTAGGCCACACAGCCCTCTTGTTATCCCAGAAAGTCAAGGTATCTGTACTTGGGGCCAAAGAAGGTTCCGCAAGGTAAGCCTTAACCTCAAACTCAGCACTTTTTCTACTAATGGGGAACTGTTTGTTTTTTCAGAAGCATAATCTGTCCATTGCCTCAGCATAAAAAGCAGCAGCTGCTCCACCGGGACAAGATGAAGTGCTACTGGAGCTGCTACTAATAGGTCCCGGAAGATCACCACACTCCTCCAGCTCATCTTCGGAATCTCCTCCCATCTTCTGTGACTGCATTCTAGGTTTACTTTGCCTCTCACACACCCTCACTATCAATTGTTCCCTCCAGGCAATGAGGGAATTGGAATGAAGTGCCATCTTGCCTTTAATTCGAGGATCGCAAATTGTGGCACGCATTAACTCGGGACAATTGTCCATGAGCTCTTCCATGTTCCGAGTCACTTCCTTCTTCAGCTTTGTTAGAAGGGCAGAAACATCGGGAAGTATATTACCCTCAGCACCAGGCAAGTGTTCCCTATGGGAAAGGAAATCATCCAATTTTAAGGAGAGGTGCTTGAAGAGTGGAATGACTTCTGCCAGGTTAGTGTTCTCTTTGCTCAAAAGTTCTGTTAAAGCACGGAAAGGCGTAAGGACTGTCACTACCTGTTCCATCAGGGCCCAGTCAGCCCTGCCCAGTGTTCTGTTACTGCCAATGAAATGTTAACATGACATTGCATGGATGGCCTTTTTCTGCTCCAGGATATGCTCTAGCATATCTAAGGTGGAGTTCCACCTGGTCCCAACATCTTGTTTTAGGCGGTGCTCTGGGAGGTCTGCCTTTTTCTGTTCCTCCCTAAGTAGCTGGCTATCTTTGACGCTCTGATGGAAATGGCCAGAAATTTGTCGGCACAACTCGGGAAGTGCTGACAACCTTCCAGTGTTGCTGCCATCCTCAAGAGCAGCCTTCACTACTAGATGCAGAACATGCGCTGAGCAGCGCACACCCACAAATCTGTCATCCCAGAGAGCCTTGATTATGTTAGCTGCACCATCAGTAACCACAAACCCCATTTGCGCCTGTGTGCCTGCCTGCTCCCCTAGCTATTGCACCACCATGTTCTGCAGTGCTTTGCAAATGTTATCTGAGGTGTGCTGCTGATCCATTACCTCAGCATGGAGGAGGAAAAAGCGGTGCCCTGCCTCTTGGCTACTGCACCTGAACTTGTTGTTGCTATGGGTGTGTCTTGTAACACACTGGGCTGCCACCAATGTGCCGTCAATGACAGGAAGCCAAATTGAAAGTTGCACCCCCAACGGCTATGAGCTGTGCAATGAGGCGTGTAATTTTCCTGGACTGCTGTCTGCTCATCCCCTTGGAATGAAACCCACCAAAATCTTCCAGTGTGGCCTGTATTGACTTTGGGATGGGCTGTGACTGTCTGCTGCTTTTACTAGGACCAGATGTGGCATGATCTCACTGCCCTTTCTCCTGCTTACTAGTGGTGAGTGTTACACTGGTAAATGTAGTACTGCCACCACGTTCTGCACTCATCAACACTGACTTGTGGTAGTGGTTCAGGTGTTGGTTCATCCCAGAGGTGGATAGATGACCCAACACCCTCCCATGGCTGTCTTCCCTGCCACACAATTTACATTTCGCTAGCCGGCCATCGCCAAGTGTCACAAAATGGTCCCACGCTTTGGAGCGACAGATGACTTTGGAAGGTGGTGAAGATGAAACTGAGGTGACACTTTCTTCATCTTCACATGCTGGAGCAACCTCACTATGCTTTTTTTTTTTCTACATACCTTTACAGGGGTACTAGTAGACCCAAAGATGGCAGCAGGGATGTCGGAACTGGGACAGGAGGAGAATGGAATAACACTGGTGGCAGAAACACTTGCAGCTACTACCTGCCTGTGAGACTCATTTGGAACTGGAGAGGCAGGTGGTGAGTTTTCATCAATATAAGACAGAATTGTAGCTGGAGAAACAGAAGGAGTACTATGGGCAGCAGTGGAAAAATGAAACTTAGGAGAATAATCAAGGTCAGTGGAAAAATCAAGCTCAGTGGAAAAATCAAGCTTAGCAGGCCTTGGTCCCTCATATTCTTCTTCTACCTCTTGTAGGTTTGGACAGGAAGAAAAATCATCATCAGCAGATTTTGGGGAGAGCTGATGAATTCCCTCTTCTGTCTGGTGGCTACCAGGAAATGGTAAATTATCTCCCTCAATAACCTTTTTTGGAGACGATATGCTCTCAGTGTCAGTGACAGTGGTGGCAGGAGAAATTTTCTCAAAATACTCCAATCATTCAAGTTTGGGCTGCTTACACGGACGCTTGCTGTAAAACTCCCGCGTTAATACTGCCTGCAGTTTCCCACCAGTAGTGTTCATGTTCAACACGCTAGATATCCCCAGGTTTATAGAACTGGCTATAGCAGAGGTGGTGACGGAACTGGCAGTGGCAATAGTCATTGTGCAGGTGGTTCTGGGGGGATCATCACGAAACAGCTGATGAGAGATGGGTGACGGCCGCTTCGTGGTCTTAGAGGAGGAACTGGACCTCTCTACCCTGCTAGTAGAGGTAGAACGACCTGCAGTTCCCTTCTTCTTTCTAGGTTTTAGTTTGGACTGCTGCTGCTGAGTCTGACTAGTACTACTCAAAGTACTCTTCTTTCCCCGCCTGCTGTTGCTAGCTCTATTTGAAAGCAACTGCACTGTGGTGGTGTTGGTGGTTGCTGGGTCACTGCAGCTGGTACCAGGACGAGAAACATCAGGTTGTTCACTAGGACTCAAATCCATTACGGATAGGTAGGTAGAGAACGATTATAGTTTTACAATTCTAAAACCTGCCCACACGACAACTGTGACACTGGCAGTGTGACTCTGAAAATTATTCAAACAAATAACTTGTATTATGAATATTTTTAATAAAACAAACACAGGTGACTCTCCCTTGCAGTGGCTAAAAGGCACCCTGCCTGCCTATACAACTGTGACACTGGCAGTGTGACGCTAAAGATTATTCAAATAAATCAGTTGTATTTTGTATATTTTTAATAAAACCAACACAGGTGACTCTCCCTTGCAGTGGCTAAAAGGCACCCTGCCTGCCTATACAACTGTGACACTGGCAGTGTGACGATGACGATTATTCAAACAAATCACTTGTATTATGGATTTTTTTAGTAAATAAAGGGTGCTGGAAACTGGAAATGCTGAGGCTTTTAAGGCCTAGTAGGTGGACGGAGAGATGACATCACAAACCAGTGACCTATAAGAACAGCAACTTGCATAGAGCGACAGCCAGTAAGTAAGAAGGTCGCTGTTACAGCAACTAAACACTGGAGGCAATCACAGGCACCATGATAGCTACACAGGGGACATTCACTAAGCAGTGACAAAGAGATGGTGGAGAGAAATTAACCCTTACATACCCTCACTTCACAAATCCCAGTGTTAGTCTATGGAGAATATGCAATAACATGAATCAAATTGCTAAGGTCCCATTGTATAGACTCCATAGAAAACACTGGAAATGGGGAAATGAGACCACTGGAGAAGTCAGCATCATGTTCACTTCATTAGGTTTACATCACCACTTACTGAATCATAAAAAGGATGGATCAGGTCACACATCACAGTGCCACTGAGAATAACTGGTTGTATGTGCAACACACAGGCCTCAAACAATTCACCAGAATTAAAGGTGAAAAAAAGTAGGCCTTGGTGTTGTGGCTGCAATCATTTACTCTAACTTGAAATAACATATCTCACTTTTGATTCCTACATGGATCCACAGGGGTGCTGATGCCATGGATGGATGGTACACCAGCGACTGTTTGCAGTATATACATGGGAACCAAATATCAACCATTGTACTTTGGTCACCAACAAGCCATGAATGATGGATATCTCGGATTGAGTACGGTTGCCTGACTCAGAAGAATGGATAGGCTCATACCTGGGAACTCTCTGAATATTCTCATTTGGACACTCCCATTCTCAGCCCTGTGTATTTCTCAGGGAGTCATGGATGAGAATGTTCCCAAGAATGAGCATGAGGTATAGACAATGTAAAATGAAATATTTGGGGGCGTGAAACAGTAATTCTAATAACCCTTTGAATGTTCGAGCAATGTGTTGGATGCTTTTCTGGCACTCAAAGGATTAATAATTTAAAGGAGTGGTAAACTTTATGAGAGTTGCATAAAAAAGGTGTGGGGCTTAGTCACAAGTGGGGCAGAGCTTGTAAAATGAAAAAAAGTACGAGAAATAAATTGGGGAAGGAGGAGAAGAGGACGGAGAGTGGGAGGAGAGTGGATGTAACACTCTGGAAGAAGAAGATGTTTCATTAGAAACTCCCCACATCTGCCTCTGTGCTGGAGAACTGGTAATTAGCAGTCAAAACCGGAGTCTCCGAAGCAAATCCGGAGAGTTCCGTGCTATATCTATGGGACCTGTCTATAGGTCGTTCAGATTAGCTGTCATGCTGCCCTTATCTATGGCTCCTGGGGGAGATTCTCTAAGCGGAGATAAAGAGGTGATAAAGTGCAGATAACTTCTCCAGTTTATCACTTCTCCAATTCCTGTGTTATTCTACGGAAAGTATTCACTAATATTTGTTCAACTTTGAATGGCTACATAGAATAACATAGGAACTGGAGAAGTGATAAACTGGAGAAGTCATCTCCACTTTATCACCTTTTTTATCACCGCTAAATTAATCTTCCCCCTGGGCTTTCACTGCTGCCATAGTTGTAACAACAATGTTTAGGTCCTCAATCAGGAATTTTGTCAAGCCCATTCAAGGAGCAAAACATTTCTCTTACAACGTTTGTAGTAAAGATTGTTATGAAAAGATCCATGAATGTGCAGTTTGTACAGTATATTAATTGTCTCTGCAGTACCTAGGACAACCTTCTGATGCCCGTCAAAGAGGTCTGATAAAAAAAAATCCTTTGTGTGCCACAGAGGTTTCCATTCAATTGCAAAGCAATGTTTTGTACTGTCTAAGCACAAGCAGGGTTTCATTTTTTATTATCATTTTCTATTTAAAACCCCTTTTTATCAAACATCATGAGAGAACATCAGGACCCTTCTGATGCCCCCCCAGCTATTGGTCTCCCATCCAATAGCACTGGCAGAACAATATTGGTGATGCAACACGCTCTCCTGCTTCACTCCTACTGGACTTCCATGTAGGAGTGGGTGGTATCAGGGAAAGAAAAATAAAAATAAAAAAGGAGGCACTCCTAGTGTAATAACGTTTAGGTCATACACAATCTTTCCCTTCAACCCTTTAAGAAATTCACTCACAATGAAGATGTTCAATGTAACACATATATATTCACTGAAATATGCGCCAAAGGGTTTCTTTGCAACTGTCCCTCAAACAGTACACTTCTCCAGGTGTTCCTAGATTTCCTTTGGGCCGCTCCTTATACAACCACTCGGTAGTAGTAGATATACACAAAACAGACAAGAAAAGGGTGGCCAATAGTGCCTTTTATCGTTATTGACACTTACTTCTTAAAATAATAATTATAATACTCACAAGAGTGGTGGTTGTGAATGGACTTATGTACAGTCACAACAAATCAGGCATGTAAGGAAATTTAAACCTGTCCCTGCTCAGGTGCTTGGAATAGGGATGGTGCTTCAATCCAATAATCTCAGCATTCAAATTACAAGCTGCTACAGTCTCAAAAATATATTTAATTAATAAAAATAGGGTCATACCCTTTTAAAATTAACTTAAAACAATATACAGGCAAGCAAATTTTACCAACGTTTCGCAGTTATCAAACTGCTTTCTCAAGAGCTAACCTAAATTCAAAGACAACATAGCAGCAACAACAAGATCCCATTTAAATTCTCCCTCCCCTTTCACTCTGATTGACTAATTGCCATTGCACTAGGAAGTTGGTCTAAACAACATCCCTAATTAAAATTTCAAATTTTCACTCAATACTCACCTATTCTCCCCACCTATTAACTATATAAAAAAACTTTTTGCCTTAATATAAAAATTATAACTCTTGATTTTTATAAATCAGAAATAAACAATTTCACAGGAAGCTGTCATCCATTGACCCCTTCCGTTACTACCTGGAAGTGCTTTTAATTTTGAGATCCTTACACAAATTTTTAATTTGAATGCTGAGATTATTGGATTGAAGCACCATCCCTATTCCAAGGACCTGAGCAGGGACAGGTTTAAAATTCCTTGCATTCACATCCACCACTCTTGTGATTATTATAATTATCATTTTAAGAAATAAGCGTCAATAGTGATAATAGGCACTATTGGGCGCCCTTTTCTTGTCTGGTATCAGGGAAAGCCTCCCCCCATCACTGCTGACATGATCACTGGTGACGTGAGAAGGCTTTCCCCGATTCTGGCCATTCCTGCCCAGAAGTTCAGATATGAGTGAAGAGATCATGGTGCTCTCCTGCGATGCCAATATTTATTTCCCAGAGCAATCAACTGAGAGATCAGGAGGGGTCCTGATGTCCCCCCATGAGGACTGAGATATTTTCTTTTTTATTGTGGTCACCTCAAGCCAGTAAAACTGGGTCATGCGGTGACTGCAATTAGGCACTACGGAGTACAGGCTTGGCTCAGAAGGAACAGCTGACCAAGCACATGCAAGGTACCACCTTGGCATTCTGAGGCTTAAACAAACATTAATGTGAGTTTTAATGCTGAGGAGCAATGTGATATCTTATATAAACTCAGTACATCATCTGACCTCCTAAAACACCAGGATGGCAAAGAGGAACAGAAGGATTTGGGTCTCAAAGAGGTGACCTGTCTCTCGTAAACAGGGACAATTACGAAGTATGTGCATACACAAACCTACATATGTGCACGCATTAACACACAAACAGACACAATGACACATATACACAGATAAACATATACACATAGGCACACATGCAGACTCATGTACACTCACACACATATATATGGAGACAGTCACTCACACACACGTATACACACAGACATGAACACACATACAAGCATTCACATGCACACACACACATACGCACACACATTAGAGGGCCATTGGAGGTAGCAGTGGCCTATGTGTGGGTTAACCCTTTGAGTGTCATATGGGTAAGCAAAACATTGCTTTGCAATGAATTGCCTACCGCTCTGACACTAAAAGACAGAGGGGAATTGGTATGTGTGGATGTGAGCAGCACATTGATATGAAAGTTTGATTAAGTGGAGAGAGGGGAAGTCGTTATGTGCAGATGTGACCTGTGTTAACGCTGTGAGTGGCAAAAGGTTGTGGAAGCCAATGGTGTACAAAGTGCTGGACATTGTTTAGTTGAATGTTGTGAGGCTGCATTTTCCTGTACTTTATAGTCTTACTCTGCTATTTCTGTGTCCAGAGAATGACACAATGAAGGGAGCAATAAAAAGGAATTAAGTTTGGGACCCATGGGGTTTGTTGGGCGTCCTGGGTCTCAACAGAGTTGTGGGTCATAAGCAGGGGCGGTTTGCCCTATCGGAGGATCGGGCATCCCCCGGTGGGCCACTCAGTTATGGGCCGGTAGGGAGATCAGATGATCTCACCTCTCCAGCCCACAGCTCTATAGACACAAGGCACAACTAGCTATCCAAAACCCTGAAGCAGTGAAGACCAGGTCCTCTTCTCTGTACCTGTCCCAAGCCCAAGGCAGACTTAGCTGGCCCGGCTCTGCCTGCAGTTGTCCTTGTGCAGTGAATGATTGATTAGAACTTCTGGGACCTGACTATCTAGCAGATTAAATAGGTATTATTTAATTCTTTTTAACTAATTGTACCCATTGTTAGAGAGGCTTAAAGGGATAGTAATACTTTGTTTTAACTTTATTTTATTTTGTAGGCATTAAAAAAACATGAAGAATGATATAAGTCTTATCTCTCAAACCTTTATGGTTTATGAGATATTCACAAGCAAAGTTCCCCTCCCCGCCCCTTTTTCCTAGTGTAAGCCATCTCTTCTCAAATGTGAGTCTGGTTGTATGACAGGACAGATAACAGAAGGGGACAATTTTCTTTGTATGAAAACAATGAAAGCCCTTCCCCCCTTGACAAGTTTTTCAGCTTTTTCCATTATCTTAATTGAAGATTGCCCCTCTCTGCAGTCTACCTGGGCATCTCCCTTCTGATCTGGTTGAACAGGGGGGGGATACTTTGTTTGTGAATATCTCTTAAACCATAAAGGTTTCAGAGATAAGACTTATATCATTCTTCATGTTTTTTTAATGCCTACAAAATAAAATAAAGTTAAAACGAAGTATTACTATCCCTTTAACTTACCTTTTGTTAACCCTTTAACCCACTGTATGCTTTAGAGAGGTATAGCTCAGTTATTAACCCTTTGTATACCAGACAGGATTACAGCAATGTTTTATTCTGTTATTAACCAGCTGAATTCCTCATAGGTGCAGTACCTCATAGATTATGCTAGAGAGGCATAATTCATCAGTAATCAACCTCTTCTATGCCAGAAAGGTGAATAAAGTTGTTAATTACTGATAAATTATGCCTCTTTAGCACACAAGGGGTTAATCATTGAGGTACACATTCCAGCACAATGTGTTGTGCACCTATGAGACATTCAATGGTTTAATCACAGAACACATTGTACACCTCTCTGGCATTCAAGGGGTTAAAAATTGATCATTTATTGCATAGAGTATGTTAAGGGGTTAATAACTAACCATTTATGCCTCTTTAGCAATGCATACAGTGGGTTAGGTTAACCCTTTGAGTGCCAGAGCAATGTTTTACATACCCCTCTGGCACTCAAAGGGTTTTAATATATGCATACAGATTAGAATACCAGGTAGTGGGCCAGTTAAATAAAAAAAATCCCCCGGGCTGGTATTGCACTACAATCTGCCCCTGGTCATAAGGGATTAAAGTAGTTAGTGAAGTTTGTGGTAAAAGGAATTTAATGGTTTGTTTCCGCTTTAAATATGAACTTAGCAACATAGAGCTATTTTTAGTCCTTATATTCCCACCTAGGGTGCTTATTGGTCGCTTAGAGGATACCTAGCACCAGGTATGCACTTTTAGGTGGGAATTGAGGGTATATATACTCCAGGTTTCCCCCCCTTTTACCTCACCTTAACATTTCAGCTCCAGAGTATCAGTCAGCTCCCTCCCAGCCGCCCTCTATTTATGGAAGGATTTTATGGGCAAGAGTGTCATATTTATAATAAGAAAAAAAAGGAAAAAAAAAAGAAAAGTGTTGTTAAATGGAATAATATTTATACATGTGTATAATTTGATTGGTTTTAACGCAGTTGGAGGGTGTAAGTAAATATTTATTTATTTAATTCTGGTAATCCTGGCTTTTAGGGCAGGATGATGGTTTGCTAAATTGGTTACTTATCAGGCTGGTAGGGCTGATAAGATGTGTGTTTCACTGGTAATGGTTTTTTGTGTTAATAAAATAAGTTATAACCTTACCACCATTCTATTTTGTCTGTCTGTTATTTATTGAACCCCTTAAGGACTGGCCGCGCACACACGTGGCCGTCACTTAAGGACCATGGAGTATTTTTTTTTTCCAATCCGATTCCGGACTCCCCAAATGACATGTCATGGGTCCTTAACGCAAATCTACCCATGACATGTCAGGACCGTCAAGGGTCCTTAAGGGTTTAAAGTCTTTATTAGAAATATTTGGTAAGGGTTGCGACCATACAAGGCCCCTGCTGGCATGCTAACCATTTGAGAGCCAGAGGAGTAAACAATTCATTGCGTACCCCTCTGCACTCAAAGAGTTAAACATCGGTTCTCTGGAGGAGGACGTACAGAAGGACAGGGGAGAAGGCCAATGGTGACAGATGATAAGGTGAATGATGAGGGAGGGTGGAAGGTGTAGGGAGGGAGTGGTTTGTCGGAGGAGCAGACCAAGAATCTGAGCAGTAAAAGGGAGGGTGGTAGGATCAGGAAGGGCAGGCTGTGCTGAGCGAAGCACATTTACATGCAAGTTGTAGTCGCAGGGAAATGTACATAACTGTATGTACTGAAGTCGGAGGTGAATGTGTTTGTATACGTCATGTGTATGTAGCGTAATTGCAAAGTGGAAAAAGTGGAAAAGCTTTGCCCCTTGCCCACTCCTGTGAAAATCACACCCCAATGCTTACACCAATGGGACAGGCAGTATAGAGGGAATTTGGACAACTCATCCTTACTGCTGTCAGTGGGCGTGTGTGTGTCCATGGAACCAAACTTTTGCTCACATGAAGCTTCCTTTTATATTGGCTACAAAGTGGTAGCCTCGCTGGTACTGCTCCAGAGCATGTAGCAGAATGGGGAGCAAGAGAAGCTCCTTGACACCATTCTGTAGTAAAGAGACAGGACTCCTTCTTACTCCAAAATGAATACTAGTTTATTGTGGCAGAACAGCTCTTTTTATAAAAACATAACCATGTTAACTCACATGGTTCAACAAAGAGTACAATAAGGGTAAACATTCAGTGGAGACATGATACAAAGGGCCAGACATGATTGAATTACTATACAAAGGACTTGGATTGGGATCAGACAATGAAACAAAGGCAAGGGGCTGGAATACACAACATTTCACACAATGCCAGCAGTGTTGAAGCATCTTTGAATATTCTGTTTCAACCCCTGGCCAATCCGGAACTGGGAACCTGTGGCCAATCCTGACTGCCGGTGTCACAACAGTCTTTAGCTTATCAGACCGACCGATAAATCCCTGGGCCGCCTACTTTCCCCTATGTTAAGTCTAAGGGGGACCTTGAAACGGGTTCTGGCCAATCAGAGAAGCGCCTACTTCATCTGTGAAAGTTCAGTCTTTAGGGCTTTCTGGCCTGGCTCTTACAAGAGCCCTTAGTAACTCACAGACACACACTTATACACACATATACATGTATACACAGACACGTGTACAAATAGTCACACCTACACCTGCTCATGTATATATATATATATATATATAGAGAGAGAGAGAGAGAGAGAGACATTCTCTCTCTAACACAAATAGAGATGCACCGATACCAATTTTTTAAGACCAAGTACGAGTACCAATACTTTTTTCAAGTACTCACTGATACCAATTACCGATACTTTTTTGCGGTCATTTGCTAGTTTTCCCAAGTACCTAAAGCATATATATATATATATATACACTTTAGGTACTTGGAAGTATCGGTGAGTACTTGAAATATATATACACAGACACATACATACACACATCACCTCTTGATTCTCCCCTTTTGCCTCTTTCTCCCCCTCTTGATTCCCACCTTTTACTTCATTCTCCCCCTCTTGAGCCCCCTCCTTTTGCCTTGGCTTTTTCTCTCCCTTTTGATCCCCCTTTGTCCCCCTCCTTGACTCTTGATCCCACCCTTTTGCCTCTCTCTCCCTCCTGATCCCCCCTCCTTTTGCCTCTTCTTGGCCCCCCTCCTTTTGTCTCCTGATTCTTCCTGCAAACAGATACAGGAAGCTCACTGACACTGACCTAAAAGTATTTAAAAAAGATGGTATAAACTGTTTGACTGTACATGTTATCTACTTACAAAATATGTAAAGACAAAATAAAAGGAGGACTATTGACTTAAATGTTGTGGAGATATTTAATTTATGGTCAGGGAAAATTATATAAGAAAAGTGCCAAACTCAACAAAAATATTTTCCATACTTCCATGCCTAGAGTACATATTTCTCATTGTAAGGGCAAGATCCCTATCCCCCTTTTCCTGCCTTACCCTCCTCTGCCGGGTGCTCGCTGTTCTCTCGCGAGCTCCGGCAGAGGTCTGTCTCTCCCTCCTGCAGCGTCATAGCGTTGCTGCGGGTTATCATGACAACGCTCCGATGCTGCAGGAGGGAGAGAGGCGACCGGGGGAGCATTGTGAGCAGCTCCCCAGGCTCCCTCTCTGCAGCACCGACCCTGACACAGGGTATCAGTGCTGGCATTGGCCGCATTTGTGCGAGTACAAGTACTCGCGCAAATGCTGGTATCGGCACCGATACCGATACCAGTATCGGTATCGGTGCAACCCTAAACACAAATATACACAGACATTACTCAAAAGCATACAGACACAAACTCACACATACACAAACACACACAAACACAAGAAAATAGGGAGAGTGCTATTTCAATACTGTCAGAGTTGATAAAGTATCCTCCTAGTGCAAGCCTCCTCTCACCCCTTTTACCTAGTGTAAGTTGCCTCCTCTCTTCAGATGTGGAATTTGGTCTTAAGACCAGAAAGTTCACAGCAAGGGACACTCTTCTTACTGTGATCATGAGGAAAACCCTGCCCCTCTTAACATGTTTTTCCCTTATGCTAATTGAAGATTGTCCCTCTCTACAAGCCATATGGACACCACCTTTCTGTTCTGAGGTGAGCAGTGTTACATCAGTAAAAGGGGTGTGAGGGGGACACTTTATCATTCTATTACTCTTGAACTACAACTATCTCAGTATTGAAATAACACCCTCCAAGGCCCAAATACTATGAAGATTAATAGGAGATGCTTTTATTTTGAAACATTACTATCCCTTTAAAGCGGAACTACCAGTTTTAGTCACAGTTTTAGTTACAGTTCCTCCAATTCTGAGTATATCTTTCATTTGGAAACCTTTTGCAATCAGTACATTTTTGTAGACTTTTGGTAATACTACCACCACTTATTTTAACTCTAGCAATATCCTGGTTTCTGAGAAGTGCACTTTTATCCTTTGCAGTGGAATTATAAAAAAGCCATATGGTTGACAGACACATTCAATAGATTGCCAAAAGCAGTATTCATTTTTGCATTAATTAGAGGCTATGTAGAGGCATTTGCAGAATGTAACTAGATTAACTCCTTGAATACTGCAAATGTTTATAATGCAGTGTGAACCTAATGTAAATCTTATCATTTGTCACATTAGAAAGATAAAAATCAGATTAATATTACTTAAAAAGACACTGATTGGCAGGGCAATATTCTCCATTTATTACGTGTAGAAAATAGGAAGGACACACAGCACTAAAATACCATAAAATAAATTCAGTATATACAAAAAGGACCCAAGTTAATGAAATATGAAGCATACCAAGGAATGAGATGACCCTCCACAGTCTCCAAATAAAAAAAAAAGACAGAAGACAATCCTGCACTGCTTTATACAAATTACTTAACTGGGAACCCTGTGTAGAGTATATATTATAACCAACTACTAATTCACCTGTTTTTTAAAAAAAAAAAGAGACAGTTTTGTTGCATAGTTTGGCCAAAATATTTTTAAAGGAATAGTAATACTTCCTTTACATTAGGCTTAATATTGTTTATAGTACTTTCTTATATTGGATGGTCCTTCTCTTGTTTGTTGTTTAAATTCTTTAGAAAGAGCTCCTGAAGTTCCCCCTCCGGCCCCCTTTCTCCACATCTTTGTGAGCTATGACAGACCTGAAATCTAGATCTAAAAGAGCATCAAAATTGAAAGTCTGAAACCCTGCCCCCTTTGAGGCTGTAATCATGTGTACAACACTGCCAATCTGATTGCATTGACACTCCCATATGCTGGAACTTTATATGACCAGGAGCATAAAAGCATTCATAGTAAGTTTTATGCACATATTTGTGTTCTTTATAAAATTATATATCCTATTATATAAAAGGCCAGATGTATGTTTGTCAGATGCAGTCATGCTCAGTAGAGACTACCCGAACGGACAAAACACGCCATCTTCCCAGCCGCTTTCCCAGCCCTGTGTGCCCAGTGTCCGTCCCTGTGTGTGAGGGAGCCCTGGCCCTGGTCGAGCTGTGTCTAGCTGAGCGTGGAGGTACAAGGCGCGTTCACAAGCCCCCTGCTCTGGGTCAAGGAGTGCTCCCGCATGCACACCTGAGACTGATGGGGTAGAGGCGCGCTCCTTCTCCTGGTACCTCACGCGATGTTGCTACTGAGGAGGCAGCAGGTGAAGGGACTGGCGGGTGCACAGCTATCTTAACCCTTTGAGTGCCAGAGCGATACACAACGCATTGCTCTGCAATGCGTTGTGTACCCCTCTGGCACTCAAAGGGTTAAACCCATTCAGTGCCATTCACTTTGGCCCGTGTATACTGGCTTTTACACTAGTATAAAATAAAATACTTTTTAAAACAATCTGCTTTACCAAAATTTATATGGTAGCTTGAATATTTACACAGATAAGTTTAACCTTTGCATTGTAGGCATCTCCATTGTATTGATATTCATCTTAAATGCTTAAATTAACACACTAGGGGCTGGATGCAAATGTTGGCAATGGGTGTTTTTTCTACCGACGGCATTTTTTCAAGAACAGTAAGTATTCAATTACTTGTACTGTGAAAAAATACCGGAAAAAAAAAGCCGTCGGGTGATAAATTTAAGGTGCTGGATTCAAATGCAGAAGCTAATTTTACTTCTGCTTTTATCACCAGGTATCCCCATAGACTTCAACAGGAACATTTTGGGAGGTAACAGTCTCCTGCATCTGAATCCAGACCAAGAGGTCTTTTCAGCCATAGCAAATAATGAAAACACCGTAATTTGCAATTCTAATGTTTGCGTTAGTCATGAAGATCTGATAAGGGACTCAGTTTATCATAGGAAATTTAAAACCCATTTATTTTTTGGGCTAGAGTCCCTTATCTGATTTTATAATAGCTGACACAGAAACTGAAAGGAATAATTATCCCACCGGCATTCACATGGTTAACCCAACTAAATCACAAAGCAACACCCTGTTAAAAGTAACACACCATTAATCCTGATGTCCAGCTGAGTCCTCAGCATTCTGGTCATCTGCTGTCCTTCTCTTCTTTCTTCTCTTCATTCTTCTCTTCTTTCTTCTCTTCAGTCTTCTTGCTGTAAACAAAAATAAAAGTATGAATATAATGCTGAAATATCCGGCACACTAATACATAGTTTAACCCCTTGAGTGCCAAAGGAGTATGCAATGAATTGCTTTTGCTCTCGGGTTCAAAAGAGTTAAAACATGTATTACTGTCTCTTTCTAAATATGAATATGCCTCAATCTATTCAAATATGTCCAACTTTGTCAAAATAATATATCCAGAAATGCCATAATAACATAATTAGCTTTATACCATAATAAAATACTTAGCTCAATAGCTCAAAGTTGTCTGTCTCCGCTGCTGTGTGAGGCCATGGTAGCGGTGGCAGCGGAGATAGTATTATGTGGCACAGCCCCCCCGTCCTGTCCCTCATGAGCCGATGTCCATTCCACACTGAGGGAATTTGAGCAGAGACTGACTTTATATATGTGCAGTCTCTGCTCAAATTCCCTCACAGCCAATCAGATTTGATTGGCTGTTCTTTAAACTGATTGGCTGGGATATGCACAAGTTAGACATATTTGAATAAATGGAGACATATTCATATTTAGAACTGGACAGTAATACATGTTTTAACCTTTTTGAGCCCCAGAGAGGTACGCAACGCATGGCTTTGCAATAAGTTGCATTCCCCTCTGGCACTCAAGGGTTTAAACTATGTTTTAGTACGCTGGGTATTTCAGCATTGTATTCGTTCTTTTATTTTTATTTACAAGAAGACTGACGAGAAGACAGAATGAAGACAGAAGGAGAAGGACAGGTATGTTTAATGTTTGATGCTTGGCAGTATGTCGGCAGCAATCGTTAGCTTTTTTTCCTTTGAATTTCTTAAAATTGCTGCTATTTAGTGGTGTTTTTTGAACTTAACACACAAAATGGACGTTTGGCCACAAGACCTTTTCTGTGGCCTAACGTCCATTGTGCTTTTAGCCGGTAGGATATTTGAATACCGATTTAGACATTTTCTTTTGTTGTTTGGTATCCATTTTGCCCTAAAGGCTTTTTTATCGCCAACATTTGCATCGAGCCCTAGAGGTCGTCTGCAACTCCCTTATCTTCAAATTAAACACATTAACTCTTTGATTGTCAGAGGGGTATCCAAATCGTTGGATATCTCCTGGCACTCAAAGCATTATGTGGTGTGAGGGTGAGAGAGCTGCAGTGGATCTTTTACACAGGCAATAATATTGAATTTGTTACTTCCTTGTTACTTCCTTGTTACCGTCTGTAAATATGTTAAAGTATGGGGTTTGAGAAGAAATTGTGGCTGTATTGAAGACCTACAAACATTAAATCAACTTATTTCAGTATATTACTGTTGACCATTACTATTGCTTTAAAGGGATAGTAATACTTAAGTATTAATAATCCCTATAGTAAAGCCCTACTAAAAAAAAGTATTGCCCCCAGTGTCATCTCTCAAACATTTATGGTTTGAGAGATGATTGCTTCTAAAGTTGCCCTCTTCCTCCCCCTCTCCTGTAGTCAGCATTCTAGCTGACTGCAGGGAAGCAAGTCGTACAACTTTCAGGCGGCTCTCCAGCACAGCCTGATCGCGTTACTAAAAAAGAAAACTTTCACTGAAATGGTCTTCTACGTGTGCTTGGTTTGCCAGAAAAATGTTTTGTAGTGTCCTTCTGACATGTAATCCACCAAAATTGTCCCATACAGATAACAATTTAACCCCTTAAGGACCAGTGGAGAAAGCAATGCATTGTGAAGAAACATATAATCAGGGAAGAGTTCTCAAAGACTCATCACTTACATATTTAACTAGTTTTAAATCCTGTGTACAGGTGCCAACACTGGTCTCAGGATGGTGCTCAGAGAGGACTCCGGTCTGAATTCGGAGTGTCCCGCTCTGTATCAGCCACGGCGCAGGCAGTCTCTACTGCGCATGACTGCAGCACGCGCAGCTGTCTCTACTGAGCATGACGGCTTCTGACAAACATCTTTAGCAAATTATTATATAGGATGTTTTAAAATAGATCTTTTCTGAAAATTGTGAACTAAGGGAGCGTGAGCAAAACAATTGCACCATAGCAGAGAAATAAAAAACTCTCAGTGATGTATTTTCATGCTGGGCACCTCTCTGGTATTCAAGCGGTTAAAAGCCCATTTAAATCAATGAGAATTCTGGGAATTTTTATTTGTCCCCTATGGCACAGTTGGTCCATTTCTTTAGCTTAATAAATACAGTTGTAAAAGTTATAGTAGTCTATTTATTTTCTGTAAGAAAATGTGTAGGCGCCGCTTGTCTTTTTTTTTTTTTTTTTTTTAGTTCAACTATATATATATATATATATATATATATATATAAAGAAGCGTTCAAATGTACTCAGCCTGGGGAAGTCCTGGCTTCATACGAGACAGCACTCAAGAAGCTAGTGTAGCAGAAAAAAACTTGTTACTTTATTGCATTCTTGCCGAACGTTTTCGGTCCTCACACGGACCTTCCTCAAGGCAAATGGCAACAAATTCACACAATACAAGATTATAAAGCAAATTCTTAATTGACACAAAATTACTTACACCCATCTCCAATCGTTGCCTCGAATCTCCCAGGCGCCAAAACACGGCGTCCCGAACGGAGCGGGAGGCAGTGACGTCAGATGGAGTACCGGTCGCCTAGCAACCCAATCGCCGCAGCGCGTGAAAAATAAAAAATAAAACACCAACCTATCAAATACACACAGCAACCTTCCCTAGAGCTCAGCCGGCTGGTGGCTGAGCTCACTAGCAGGCCATCAAAAAGACTCGGTTCCCACTTGCCAACATAAGCCATTTGTGAAAATCACCAAAAGAGCGAGAAGTTAATTTCCTTAAACAATTGTAGCTCTTGTCGTAAATACCGCAACATGTAATTGAAAATGTAACATCAAATAAGTTCTTACTTGTTTCCATAAAGATCCTTCTGTCAACTTTATTCCAGTGCTCGAACACATCATATGATAAGCACATTCGTGTGTTTATCCAATTGATACGATCCATCTGTCTCCGATACATCACACATCATTCTAGCATCTATGTCACTCCCACATTCAAGAGCGCTATAGTGCGGTGATGGTTTGTTTCCATAAAGATCCTTTTGTCAGCTTTATTCCAGTGCTCGAACACATCATATGACTAGCACATTTGTATGTATCAAATTGATACGATCCATCTGTCTCCGGTACATCACGCATCATTCTGGCATCTATGTCACTCCCACATCCAAGAGCGCATTATTGCGGTGATGGTTAAGCGCTAGGTGCTACTTCCCGTGAACTCCTCACAGGGAAAGCCCAACAGTGCGCCTGTGAAAACCAACATTCATGTTAAAGCTTATTTATCATAACTTATTCCACTTCTTTAAAGAAGTCCATCCAACTCCTTAGAGCATCAACCATTGTAATGGATATATTGAAAGTAACATTGTAGGATAAAACGGCTTGAATGCAATTAAAGTAAAACGTGGCTATTGGCAAAGCGGGGAACCTACTATGGCACAAAAAATAAACTGAGAAAAGAAGACAATCCAATGTTTTATAAGGATACAATACTAAAGTGATCCCCCTAGATAGGAGAACCCCTTAAAATGACCCACCCCACAACACCCATATCATAGGAGTTCACAAAAAACAGTTAAGTTGAAGTTCATGATTTAAGCCTACAGGTGCCAATGTATTATATTCATAAATCAATTGAGCCTCTTTTTGTAATAATTTGCGGTGTCGATCACCACCTCTAATGTTTCTTGGTACCATAACAATAGGCATAAAACGAAAGTCTTTAAGTTTATGTTGTGCCAACTCAAAGTGTCTGGCAACTGGTTGAGTCATTCTTTCTTTATGATCCAAAGATCCTTCAAGTGCCTTCCGAATTGCAGACTTGTGGTTATTGATACGTTCCTTAAGCATAGTTGTGGTTTTCCCTATGTAATATTTATTACATGGGCAACGGATAAAATAAACAACATATTTACTCTCACAAGTAAGGAAGTCCTGAATCCGAACCAGTCTGCCAGTTTTGGGGTGCTCATAAGTTTTTCCTGTAATTATCTGCTCACAATTGGAACAACCCCTACATTTAAACACTCCTATGGGGCGTTTTAACCAAGTGGTGCCACTGTCATATTTGTCCTTAGGATCTGCACTAGTAAGCATTTCACCTAAATTTCTACCCCTACGGTAACAAAATAATGGGGGATTCCTGAATAATTGTCCTAACTTTCTGTCACCAGAAAGTATGTGCCAATTCTTTTTGATAGCCTGCCTTATAGAGGGAGAAGCTGTAGTAAATGTAGTTTGAACACAAAATCTATTCTCTTTATTAGATTTTGGAGGTTGTGGGAACAATAGAGTTTCTCTATTGAGAAGACTCGCTTTTTCAAGTGCTTGTTCAACATCGGTCTTTTGATATCCTCTTTCTAAAAATCTTTCCTTCATGACATGTAGTGCTTGTGTGCACTTAGTTGAATCTGAGGTGGTTCTTACCACCCTAATCATTTGGGAATAGGGGAGGCCAACCTTTAGGGGAGTAGGGTGATGGCTGGATGCGTGCAATAAAGTATTGCGATCCGTAGGTTTGTGAAATATACTGGTTCTTAAACTATTACCCACTCGGTAGATAGTCATGTCCAGAAAATTGATGGTATTTTTATCAAACGATAATGTGAACCTTATCGTTGAAGGAATGGAATTGATGTAATCAACAAACTCCCTTAATGTATTAACCTCACCTTCCCACAGCAGGAAAATATCATCTATGTATCTCTTAAAAAACCGTATGTGTTTGGTAAAGACACTGGAAGTGGAAAAATGAAGTTTTTCATAAAATTCCATAAAAATTGAAGCATACGATGGTGCCATATTGGATCCCATTGCTGTGCCTTGTAATTGAAGGTAATAATTTGATTCAAATTTAAAATAATTCTTTTTCAAAATGATGTCAATTAACAACAATAGGAATTCAATAGGTGGACCATCATATGTATCATCACCGCTAATCATGAACATGACTGCATCTTTTCCTAGGTCATGGGGAATGCTAGTATATAGACTAGACACATCTAAGGTCACCAAGATCATCTGGTCTGTAATGGACTCAGGAAGTTGTGTTATAAAATCCGTAGAGTCTCTGATAAATGAGGAAAATTTAGTAATGTATTTTTGTAGAAAGAAGTCAACATATTGGGAAAGGGGTTGACAAAGTGAATTCATAGCTGAAATGATAGGTCGTCCTGGCGGATTGTCCAAAGATTTGTGTATTTTTGGAATACAATATAATACAGGGATAGTGGGATGATCCTGTGTCAAAAATTGTTTAATTTCTTCAGTGATCCATCTATTGTGGAGTCCCATACGAATTATTCCATCTATCTCTGTTTTATAATTGAGAGTAGGATCTCTTTGTAAAAGTTTATAACAAGTGGAGTCCGATAGTTGTCTAAATACTTCCTTCCTGTAGTTACAGTAATCCATGACAACTATTGCCCCGCCTTTGTCAGCTTTTTTGATGATGATATCACGGTCATTAGACAGATTCTTAATTGCTAAATATTCTGCTTTACTAAGATTATAGTAACTGGTCTTTTGTTTACTTATAATCTCTCTAGTCTCATCACCAATCAGGTTGACAAAGGCTCCAATGTGTGGGTTGTTACTAATGGGGTCAAATGTACTTTTCTTCTTAAATTTCCCCAGGGTTGTTTGGTTGTCAATCGCCACTGAGTCAGAGAAGAAATCCTTCAACTTGAGTTGTCTATGTAATTTAAAAAGATCTACCTCCCAGTCAAACCTATTTTGTTTGGTGGTGGGCACAAAGCTTAGACCTTTACTCAATACTGTCATTTCTGTATCTGTCAAGGATCTACTAGATATATTATGGACAGTTATTTGGCCCTTGTTCTTAAAGTCATTGGTTCTGGAACGATATTTGTGTCTTCCCCTTCTAATTTTTCTCCGCTTGTAGTTTTCCTTTCTTTCCCTCTTTTTATTTTCTGACGGCCTAAAAAAGAGGAGGTGGAACCTTCAAAACTACTATCTGTGCCCTCTGTGGCAGATGTTCGATCAGTATCACTGGATTTGTCCCCACTGTTTCTATTACCCTTAGGTCTCTGTCTTCTATTGTATGAAAAACGTCTCTCAGAAATTCCTAGTAACCAAGGATACACCCTTAATTCTTTATAATCTGATTGTACAGATTTAAGTTTCTCCCTTTTAGAGTTGGCTATCTGATCTTTATAAATAGCAATATTCTTTTCTAATTTTTCAATCAAATCTTTAGTTTTATCAATATTAAAAATTTCTTTATGCTTGATTTCAATTTTCTGGATATCGACCTTAGTCTTTTCTATTTCTTTTGCTGATTGTTCAATCACTAGTAATATTAGTTCAAATGAACATTTATCCAAAATGTTGCACCATTTTTTGCAAAAATCAGGGTCACTTCTACCAATGGTAGGTTGGTTCTTAATCCTAAATCCTCTAGGAATAATTTTCTCTGTATAATAATGACTTAAAGTGACTCCATGTAAATAATAATCTATTTCTTTCTTTTTCAATTTAATTAAATCATTATAAATATCAATTGGTTTTTCTGGTCCTAGAGCAAAATCCAAACTATCCCTAAATAGAGTAACACCTGATTCATTTGTCATCAAATGGGCAACATTACTAGTCATAGAAGATGTTCCCTCCAAAACTATATCCATATTCTGAATTCAGTACCAAGTCAGGAATGCAAAGAATATCAAACTAAATCATAAAAATATTATAATCTAGAATATATAACAAACAATATATACACAAAATGTGGTGCTCAACTGGCATAAATACAATCATAAACACTTTCAACATGAGCAGTGGCACTCACTAGTTTAAAACCCATACGCATAACATTGCAATAATAGGTGCATGTCCCATAGAAAAATTAATAAAGAAGCGTTCAAATGTACTCAGCCTGGGGAAGTCCTGGCTTCATACGAGACAGCACTCAAGAAGCTAGTGTAGCAGAAAAAAACTTGTTACTTTATTGCATTCTTGCCGAACGTTTTCGTTACTTGTGAGAGTAAATATGTTGTTTATTTTATCCGTTGCCCATGTAATAAATATTACATAGGGAAAACCACAACTATGCTTAAGGAACGTATCAATAACCACAAGTCTGCAATTCGGAAGGCACTTGAAGGATCTTTGGATCATAAAGAAAGAATGACTCAACCAGTTGCCAGACACTTTGAGTTGGCACAACATAAACTTAAAGACTTTCGTTTTATGCCTATTGTTATGGTACCAAGAAACATTAGAGGTGGTGATCGACACCGCAAATTATTACTAAAAGAGGCTCAATTGATTTATGAATATAATACATTGGCACCTGTAGGCTTAAATCATGAACTTCAACTTAACTGTTTTTTGTGAACTCCTATGATATGGGTGTTGTGGGGTTGGTCATTTTAAGGGGTTCTCCTATCTAGGGGGATCACTTTAGTATTGTATCCTTATAAAACATTGGATTGTCTTCTTTTCTCAGTTTATTTTTTGTGCCATAGTAGGTTCCCCGCTTTGCCAATAGCCACGTTTTACTTTAATTGCATTCAAGCCGTTTTATCCTACAATGTTACTTTCAATATATCCATTACAATGGTTGATGCTCTAAGGAGTTGGATGGACTTCTTTAAAGAAGTGGAATAAGTTATGATAAATAAGCTTTAACATGAATGTTGGTTTTCACAGGCGCACTGTTGGGCTTTCCCTGTGAGGAGTTCACGGGAAGTAGCACCTAGCGCTTAACCATCACCGCAATAATGCGCTCTTGGATGTGGGAGTGACATAGATGCCAGAATGATGCGTGATGTACCGGAGACAGATGGATCGTATCAATTTGATACATACAAATGTGCTAGTCATATGATGTGTTCGAGCACTGGAATAAAGCTGACAAAAGGATCTTTATGGAAACAAACCATCACCGCACTATAGCGCTCTTGAATGTGGGAGTGACATAGATGCTAGAATGATGTGTGATGTATCGGAGACAGATGGATCGTATCAATTGGATAAACACACGAATGTGCTTATCATATGATGTGTTCGAGCACTGGAATAAAGTTGACAGAAGGATCTTTATGGAAACAAGTAAGAACTTATTTGATGTTACATTTTCAATTACATGTTGCGGTATTTACGACAAGAGCTACAATTGTTTAAGGAAATTAACTTCTCGCTCTTTTGGTGATTTTCACAAATGGCTTATGTTGGCAAGTGGGAACCGAGTCTTTTTGATGGCCTGCTAGTGAGCTCAGCCACCAGCCGGCTGAGCTCTAGGGAAGGTTGCTGTGTGTATTTGATAGGTTGGTGTTTTATTTTTTATTTTTCACGCGCTGCGGCGATTGGGTTGCTAGGCGACCGGTACTCCATCTGACGTCACTGCCTCCCGCTCCGTTCGGGACGCCGTGTTTTGGCGCCTGGGAGATTCGAGGCAACGATTGGAGATGGGTGTAAGTAATTTTGTGTCAATTAAGAATTTGCTTTATAATCTTGTATTGTGTGAATTTGTTGCCATTTGCCTTGAGGAAGGTCCGTGTGAGGACCGAAAACGTTCGGCAAGAATGCAATAAAGTAACAAGTTTTTTTCTGCTACACTAGCTTCTTGAGTGCTGTCTCGTATGAAGCCAGGACTTCCCCAGGCTGAGTACATTTGAACGCTTCTTTATTAATTTTTCTATGGGACATGCACCTATTATTGCAATGTTATGCGTATGGGTTTTAAACTAGTGAGTGCCACTGCTCATGTTGAAAGTGTATATATATATATATATATTTTTTTTTTTTTTTTTAAAGCTTTATTGATAATACAAACAAGAATACAAATTGTTTCAGAGTACGCAGTGTAAGGAGTATAGTGATAAAATACATGGTACAAATACATGTTTCAAATATACTGAGAAATACTAATGCAGTAACAGAATCACATATAGGATTTATCATATAGATGCACATTTGGGAAAGAGTGGGCCCTTGTACATGGGCATGTTTATGGAAAAATTGGGTACACCAGTTGAAGGATGAAAAGATTTGGGAGAAGGCTATATCTGTGCAATGTTTAAAGAAAGGAAAGAAATGTAGGATGGTTATATATCTATATATTGTCAGTGACGTGTGGAAGAGGAAGAAAAAAAGAAAGAGTGAAAGGAGGGGGAGAGGGTAAGGTAGTTCCTTCAGTGGGCGCCCGAGAACTAGTCCTATGTCGCTTGTCACCACATTAAGACACCTGAGGAGGAGTAGACTAATAATACTGGAGTCAGAGGGGTGCCTCTTGTGTTTTAAACTTTTGAGTGCCAGTGAGGTTTCAGTGCATTGCTTTGCAATGGGCTGCACATTGCTTTGGTACTCAAAAAAGTTTAAATATACTATAATTAATTTTAAATAAGCTGTGGTGCACTTCATGACCCTCTTCTTTCTGCTACAATTTCCTGGATACAGCATTAGTGATATCGTTATCCTATAACATAAAGTCCTAGAATGCGTCGCTCACTGTGTGTGTGTAACCGCACATGCGCAGAAGGGACTCGCAGAACTGGCTGATCCGGAGCGGAGAGCTGTCACCCAGCGCCTCTGCTGCTGCCCCGGAGCACAGACAGGCTGTGAGCCACCCGGAGCTCCCCGCTATGGATCAGCCTGTGTATAGGGGCTTTGTAACTGGTTATTTTAATATTTGCCTGTAACTGCTGTGCAGCATTACATAAAGTATCATAATGTAATATAGCCTTATTAGTTCCTTTTTAGTTATTACTATTCATTTTCTGCTTTGCTTGTAAGATATTCTTCTAGGTAATTAAGGGTAAAATGCAAGAAAGTGGAGCATTTGCTATTTTATAAAAGCCATAAATTTATGTGCTCTTTGAAATTGCTCATGTTTTGATGCAAGAAACTTATTAACACCTTGATACTGAATAGCACACACTCCTACATTGACAGCAAAGTTAGCCAGACATATGAAAATGTGTGCTAATTGCTTTGCTGAATTAGGTGCAATTGCTAATCCTCTAACAAAATGGTGGATATTTTAGCCACGGCTATTTTTTTGAAGAGCATTCACTAAAAAAATTATCAAACATTCTCTAATTGACAAAAAACATACATAGTTGAGGAACATTTTGGTGCTAATCATTTTGCCATCAAAGGTACACTGTAAATAGCAATTGTACAAGTTTCTTGCATTCCGCCCTAAATAACTTGTATCAACTTTCTTCTGATCAAAGAACAATAATCTGATTGGACTTTATGGTTGAGTAGTCCCAGTAGAGCAGTACTGAAACATAAAACTCCACTACACTATGTAACCCAGTGAGTGCCTGAGGGGTGCACAATTTAAACCTTTAGTGCCTGAGGAGCATACCTGGGAACTCTCAGGGTTTTATCCTGAGACTCAGGGTTTTGGGCCAAATCTCAGGGTCTCAGGGTGAAGAGCCAAAATCTCAGGGTGAGAGAGTTCAGTGCTCCCTGTTATATATTCTGCTCCAGTTAAATGGTTCTCTGGTCTCTAAACTGGTGCCACTTGTACCAGAAAGGCAGAGGGAGAAGTCCTGCTTGATTTGTGTGTGTTCATGCCCTGATATCTGCAAGTTGTTGTGTATTAATGTCTCCGTGAATGCTGAATGGAGCGACTCTCGATTACAGCAATGAGGGATATATCGCAGATAATCTATATTGTGGGAAATTTAAGGGTTAATATTTACACAATCTCAGGGTCAGCTCATTTTGAAAGTTCCCAGGTATGCTGAGGAGTGTGCAATGCATTTTAGAGCTATGCGTTCACACCTCTCTGCACCTCTGTGTTTAAGGATAAATATTTTTTATTAAACAATATAGTTTCCCTTTAATATTTGTGACTTTGGGTTGTGGTTTGGAGACAATTAGGCTAGTCTTTCACCTTCAAAGATGCCGAAAATGTTTTTCAATTTTAAATTTAGGACAAAGACAACATACAGACCATAAACTACATCTGCAAATTCGTGAATGTGGCTTTATTATATTGCATTTATAACATAACATGTAGTTGAATAGTCAACTTGATGCTAACATCAATTGCTTATTTTTACTTCTAGGGGAAGTTTACACAAATCATCATTCCAGTGTGATTTCATTGAAGTCTACATGTCTGAATAATAAATGTAATGTGATAGTTTGCCACAAATGTGCTTTTAACCCACTGGTTCCTGGATTCCCCTTGAACAGAGAAGAGGTATCCTCTTTGCAGGCTGTTCTAGTTGACGAAAAGAATAAGCCTCCACTGACCAATGTTACATGTAAGTGCAAAATGTTATTTTATACACATATCTCAGTGATAAGGCACTCTTTTTGTACCCTCTAGTCTTCTTTTTTCAAATACATGTTCTGATTCCGATGGATGTATTGAGAAGCAATGCCTGCTAATTTCTGCTGATATTGAAGTCTTGGAGTTTTGGAGTTACCACTGTGTGAGTAGTATCCCTTTTGCTGGTGTTATTGTCAGTTTCCATTGACTGCACTAGGAGTTCATCCTTTGTTTTTCTTCATTCTACAATGCATCTAAGAGGATATGTTGCAGGAAATGGCAGGGTCACAGAGCAATGCTATGAAGGAAGAAAGGTCAAAAATGTTTGTTTATCCATTTTTGTAGGTTGATGAATAAATGATGATATTGCACGGGAAATCAAGAGTTCTCTAAATAACATATAAATTTACCAAGTGACTATATGGAACTGCGTTGTTATGCAACAATATTAAATCAAGGCCAATGACAATAAAAAAAAGAACATTTGGAAAAGGGTACCCTTCTGTTGATGTAATAAATCCAGGACTTGCTTAGGAATTTAGGAAGTGTCTTAGATTTTTGCAAGGGTTGGATTAGTCCTGATGTTCTTTATATGTCTAATGTCTATAGAACTGAATCTGATAAACGATAGACCTCAATGCAGAGTCACTCAGCTGCTGTAAATAAAAAGTACACCCCAGCACACCATGCTCTGGTCCGGTGCAGGTTATCAAGCAGGTCAGTGCCAAATACTGACCCAGAATACAGCAAACAGGAAAAGCAGAAATCAGGATAAGCTAGCACCTGACAAAGGGAAAGATTCCCCGAAATGTTGTGCACATGGTGATTAATAAAATTGCTCTGTAGAGCTTAAACTACAACTCTGTGTATGGATATTATCCTTTTACTGTTCATTCAGCTGCTGTAAGACAAAATAGGGTACTATCCTGCCTAAAAAGCGGTATGGATGCAAAGGATGCTAATAAAATTCTACCTCTATATGAGTCCATGGCAAGGCCTCATCTTGAATATGGAGTACAGTTTTGGGTGCAAGTTCTTGAAAGAGACATTATTGAACTGGAAAAAGTGCATACATGCAACAAAACTGATAATGGGGTCAGAGGATCTAAATTATAAAGAGATATTAACCAAACTGGGATTGTTTACATTTGAGAAAAGACATCTTAGGGGTGATATGTTTACCATTTACAAATATATTCAAGGTCAATACAAAGAACAATCCGAGGAACTATTTACTCAAAGAGCTGAGCGAAGAACAAAGGATCATCCATTAAGACTAGAGGAAAGGCTCTTTAGACTAAAACAAAGGCAGGGATTTTTTACAGTAAAGAATTCTTTTTTCTTGGGATGCTGTGCTTGCAGATGCTGTAACTGCTTTCAAAAAAGAAACTGATACCCATCTAGCACAGAACAATTTTCATAATTATGACAGTTGGCTTAAAAGCAGATAGGTTGTTAATCCAGGGAACTATCTGACTGCCATTTGGAGTCAGGTAGGAATTTTTTACCCACTTGGGGCTTAATTGGAAATGGCTTCAATGTTTTTATTTGCCTTCATCTGGATAAACAGGGGTGTCTTTGCATGGGCTGGAGTTGATGTATGCATGTCTTTTTCAGCCTCATCAATTATGTTATTATGTTACTTTATAGTCTAGGGGTCCTATGTTGAAAGAAAACTGAAGTAGTTGTGAAGTAAACATTCCCATCAATTTAAACTAAGGGTTTTTTTTTAAATAGATTTTTATTGGTTTTGATATCCAAAAATATTACATTATGAGGAAAATAGTCATTTGTACAGAGAGCAAATAAAAATAAAAAATAAATAAATAAAATGTCATACAATATAGGTTTGATGATACCTCCAACCTTTAAATCTTTTAAATAAATAATAAAAAGAGTAGCTTTACTGCACAACAAAAACATCTATTGTGACTGAATAATCAATCTGAGAGACAATTATTACAATAAAGTATCATATCGCTTGGATAATAAAAAGAAAAGAAAAAACAGAAAAATAAGTAAGAGAGAGAAGTAAGACGAGAGAATAAAGAATAGACTACAATAAAGATTTTAACCCTGTGAATGCTAGCAAAGTACATCTCTCTAGCATTCAAGGAGTTAAAGGAACATAACTACTGGCATCTGTAAAAAAATGATGTTAGAGAGCTAAAATATAACCCTAAACTTGCTTTTTTAATGCATATGTAGACTACCCTATTCAGACTCCATCGGTGTGGTAATGGGAGGCAGGGAGCCCTGCAAAGGGAAATGATGGAGGCTCTTATGGAGCATTTACAGAACTGGATTGTAGATGTCAGAACTATTACAGTGGCTAATATGAAGTGCAGGGCATTTAAGTGTATATAAAACCCCAGTTGATTTTTAGATTTTACATTCCTTTAACATTTTGAGGGCAAAGAGAGGTATCCAACACATTGCAACACAATTCGTTGGATACCTCTGGCACTCAAAGGGTTAAAATACACCTTTGCATGAGTGGAAATTGTGGGGATGTTTTTGTCCCCATGGCACAGGTGATTTGTGCCGAGTTACTCCAGGTTCTTTTTAACATGAGGCCCACCAGCATAAAAAAGACAAGAAGCACTTAAATAAATGGACAAGTACAAGGGGTATATAAACTGATAAATAACTGACCCAAATAGTCTATTAACTGGTATATAAACAGCCATCATAAACCAGGAGGTTGTGTCTTGTGCATGGGTCCTAGAATTGTATTAGCCATGCCAACAAATCACTATGGAGGGTATAGCCAGTACAGCTGAGGTGTGTCTTACAATGGAATATCCAGACATGATGATGTGATATTGCTAGTCTTTATAGAAAATCATTGCTGTGCTTCCTGAATCTTTGTTTTGTGAAAGGTCTATGCCCAATCACCCAATCCCTAAGCACCATAAGCAGTAGTTGAAGTGAGTATTTTAGTGTTTTGTTGGCTTCTGTAAGATGCAGTGTCAGTTATATTGGTACATTATTTTCAGGAGATTACACTGATTGTGTGGGGGAGTTCTCACTCTGTGGATTCTATGTGTAATAGAAAAGTGGAGTAATTCTGGGACAAACCAACTGCATTATAATTATTATAATATAATTACAAATATTCTGTTTTAAATGGGACTTCTAATCCCTTGAATGCTAGAGAGGTCACACATTCATGGAGAAGCAACATTTTGGAGACCTTTGTAACAATCCATGAGTTAAAAGCCTCATTTAAATCAATGGGAATTCTTAGTTTTTCCCAGTGGTGCAGTTGGTTTGTCCCACAAATACCCCACTTTTATTTTGAACATATTTCTCCCATGCATTTGCAGTTATAGGAACACATCTCAGCATCCTTGTGTGACATTAAGCTATCTGCTATTTTGGCTATGTTTCCTAGCCCAGATGATTGAGATTGATTCATTTACTCCACGCTGAATAGTAATAAAAAAAAGTGAAAGATTTTATCACTATTTTGGTAGTCCACTGATATCTAGCATGGCCTCAGTCTGACAATGCATTTGTTTATATGTCACCTTCAGTGTAAGGCCTCGATCCAAATGCTGAAGATAATGAAGCTGGTAGGGCAAAATGGATACCGACCGACAAAAGAGAATGTCTTGGTCGGTATCCAAATGTCCTACCGGATAAAAGCACAACGGACGTTAGGCCACAAAAATGGTCTTGTGGCCAAACGTCTGTTTTGTTTGTTAAGTTCCCAAAATGCCACTAAATAACGACAGTATTGGGAACTTCAAAGGAAAAAACATTAACAATCGATGCCTGACATAATGTCAAGCACCGATCCTTAACTAATTAGTGTTACACTTACATGTCATCCACTGTCCTCTTTTGTCCTTCTCTTCAGTCTTCTTCCTTCTCTTCTTGTATCTGTAAAAGAAAAAAATAATATTAATACAATGCAGAATACAATACATCGTTTAACCCCTGAGTGCCAGAGGGGTATGCAACACATTGCAAAGCAATGCGTTGTGGACCTCTCTGGGGCTCAAAGAGTTAAACAATGTGTTATTGCCCCCATGTATATTGAAATATGCTGTCATTATCATGTGAAGCCAGTATGGTAAAGTTGCATATCATATGTCCCAAACAATAATAAAAATACACTTAGCTTGCAAATACGGATAATGTCTTCACCTCTGTGTGCGGCCACAGAGGCGGTGGCAGCGGAGACATCGCTGTGTGCCACAGACCCCCCCTTCTGCTGCATCACAGGCCAATGCCCATTCCGTAATGAGGGAATTTGGTCAGCAACTGCCTTTATATATGGGCAGCCTCTCATCCAATTCTTACACAGTTGCTCAAATCTGATTGGCTGTGATGTGCATAAGCACACCTTAGCCTATGGCTGTGAGGGAATTGGATCATATATAAAGGCAGTCTCTGATCAAATTCCCTCATTTCGGAATGGGCATTGGCTGGTGAGGCAGCAGAAGGGGGGGGAATGTCTGTGGCACAGTGATTCAGATTAAAGCACAGTTGCTCAAATCTGATTGGCTTGGCCACACACAGAGGAGACACTATCCGTATTTGCAAGCTAAGTGTATTTTTATTATTGTTTTGGACATATGATATGCAACTATACTATACTGGCTTCTGGCTACACATGATAATGGCGGCATATTTAAATATACACGGGGGCACTAATACATTGCTTAACTCTTTGAGCCCCAGGGAGGGTACTCAAGGGGTTAAATGATGTATTGTATTCTACTTGTATTAATACTATTTTTTTTATAGATACCAGAAGAAAGAAGACAAAAGAGAAGGATAGAAGAGAAGGTCAGAAGAGGACCAGGAAGCTGAGGACTCCACTGGACATCAGGATTAATGGTAAGTGCTACTTTTAATGGCATGTTGTTTTTTAGCTCAGTCGGGTTAACCTCATGAATGTCGGTGGGGTAATTATACCCCACTGGCACTCAAAGGGTTAATTTGACTAACTTTTGATACATTTTTCATACTCTGGATGTATTGATATGGGGCTTAGGGCCTCATATCAATACATCCACTGAGGACTTGTTTGAAGGTCCAATAAGGGACTCAAGGAAAAAAACTGGGTCTTAACTTTACTGCGATAACTTGAGTCCCTTATCAGATCTTCATGGCTAATGCAGACATTTGAATACCAAATTATGGTGTTTTCATAATATTCTATGGCTAAAAACACCTCTTAACTATATCACACGACGGCTATTTTTTTTGCTGGTATTTTTTCACAGCACAAGCATTTGAATAGCTTACTGTGCTGGAAAAATGCCGTTGGCAGAAAAAAGAGCCGTCTCCAACATTTGGATCGAGCCCTAAATGTCTGTCAAATTATTGATAGCAATATTGGTCCTGAAGAGAAAAAAAGTTCATTGTAGTCAGTGATTTTGAGCATTCAGAACCACATATGTTTATTTCTCAAGTTCTGTGGTATCGAAAGCTCTGTACCCCAAAAACATATATTAAAGTGATAGTAACCTTTTCTTTTTATTAGAACCTGGTCCCTGACTAGAAAAGATGGGATAAAGCTACCAAGTACACTATTCTTACTGCTGAAAAGACAGGAGGGAACTTGGGGAGCTCTTTCCTTCTAGTCGCTCACAGAATCAAATGCATTCTGTTTCCTGTATACTGTTCCATTATTTGGGTTCAGAGCACACCAGATGTAACCATGCTCTGTCTTTCCTTTAAACATTTCATCCTTGCTTCACAATAGAGTTGAGACCTCTGTAGCATTAAAGGGATAGTAATACTTAAGTATTACTAATCCCTATTGTAAAGCCCTAGTAAAAAAAAAAAACATATTGCCCCCAGTGTCATCTCTCAAACCTTTATGGTTTGAGAGATGAACGCTTCTAAAGTTGCCCTCTCCCTCCCCCTTCCCCGTAGTCAGCATTTTAGCTGACTGCAGGGAACAGAGTTGTACGACTTTCAGGCGGCTCTCCAGCACAGCCTGATCGCATTAACTAAACAAAAAAACTTTCACTGAAATGGTCTTCTACGTGCGCTTGGTTTGCAAGCACACGTAGAAGACCGTTTTAGTGAAAGTCCTGATGATCTATAACCGGATTTCCCTGAGTCAGCTAGAATGCTGACTTCAGGGAAGGGGAAGGGAGAGGGCAATTTTAGAAGCGTTCATCTCTCAAACCATAAAGGTTTGAGAGATGACACTGGGCGCAATACGTTTTTTTTTTACTAGGGCTTTACTATAGGGATTAGTAATACTTAAGTATTACTATCCCTTTAAAGGGGCTAAAAGCCTCATTTTTTATAAATAAGAATTTTTATTTGTATCCTCAAACCGCTAAATACATTCCAAATTTCAACATTACTCTACTAGCTAGAACAGACAGTTTTTATCCTAAAGGCACAAATACACTCCATTATTCACAGCTAAGCCACAAGACACAACTGTATCGAGTCACAAACAAAAGAGACAAACAGCTGCAAAAACTCCAGAAAGCTTTCACTACAACCTTCAAATCACATGGAACTAGATACACAGAACAGCTAACATACCCAGAAATAAACTCTCAAATACAAACAAAAGGGAGAGGGAAAACGGGTGGTACTAGTGTGACTTACAATTCTCAGCTGGATGTCCTCAGAACAAATGCTTTGCAATCTACAATTAAACAGAAAGTAAACCTCCTTTTTAACTTTATATATGCTGCAATTGTGCAACATGTAGAGCCAAATTGATGATACCTTTTATTATTTTTTCACCTTCACTTGTGTTTTATATCCCTGACATTGAACTCCCGCTCTGTGTTACCAGACAGCTTTCATTTGGGGACTTTGAAAACAGAGATATTTACAAATGTTGCAGTAATTCTGCAGTGCTAAATGATTTGTATGCTGCAATGGCAGGCTTTTCTACATTGTTTCACTGCATTTTTTTTGCATTGTATCTCTTTTACATTGTTTCACTTTCTGCATTCACAGTCCCACACAAAAAGCTTTATGAAAACAAATTCAGATAGCTCCCTGTCAGATGCATAAAAGTGTTCTAAATAGGCAAAGATGAGAGGTTATCTCTCAAACCTTTATGGTTTGAGAGATAACCGAAGGCAAACGTCCCCCCTCCCTCCCCTTTTCCTGAAGTCAGCGTTGTGCTGACTGCAGGGGAAGTCTGTTGTACGACAGGCTTGCGGCTCTGCAGCTGAGCCGAGATCCCATTAGTAAAAAATAATTATTTCACTGAAACGGTCTTCAGTGAAAGCACATGTAGAAGACCGTTTCAGTGAAATAATTCTATTTCACTAACGCGATCGCGGCTCTGCTGCATGATGAAAGTCATACTGGATATCCCTGTAGTCAGCACAATGCTGACTTCAGGGAAGGGGGAGGGAGGGGGGAACTTTGCCTTCAGTTATCTCTCAAACCTTTATGGTTTATGAACCTTATGAACCTGGGGGCTATTATTTTATTTGGCAAATATGTACAATATAGGGGATAGTAATAATAAAATATTACTATCCCTTTAACAATGACAATGAGTCTGTGGCCAGTAAACCCTAAAGTGTATGCATACTCTAGTGCAATGGTTCTCAAGGGATTTTTTCTGGTGGCCACCAATGCGGCCACAGCAATGTTCTGGTGGCCGTCACTGCGACCACAGCCATGTCATGGTGTCCGCACTATGACATTACACACGCAAATGGTATAAGGGGATAAAGACATACAAAAATTACATATAAACATATGCCACAACAATAAGTTTACATCATATTACAATTTAAACATTCCAGAAACCACATAGAATTAAAAACGTCCTCATAAAAGGTTTTTAAAACATACTAGTTACTATATATATATATATATATATATATATATATTTCAGAGACAGTATTGGAGACCCCTAGCCAACAGGGGGGTAACAGCTCAATTTAAATCCCTGAATTTGTATTTGTTCTTTATGGTGCAATTTGTTTGCAGAAGCAGTGCTCCACTCCTGTCCACTGTGCTTTTTATCACTGGTTATAATCATGGGAACTCACTGGAGCAATTATTAGGCAGCCAAGTGAACCATAGGGAAACAAACATACAATATTCCCATTAATTTAAATGGGAATCTTAATCCCTTGAATGCTAGTGAGGTCTCTAATGTATTGCAAAGCAACAAGTTGGAGACCTTTAGCCTTGAAAGGGTTAAGAGCCCCATTTACTTAAATGCAAATCTTATACTTTCTATCGCTATGACTCAGTTGTCTTGCCCCAGAACTTCTCCACATTTTGTCTTGTACATATGGCCTCTTGTGTTTATCTAAATAACAGTCACATCTTGGCCCTGACTATGCGACGTCTGTGCCCCTGGGGGAAGTGTGCAGGTGTTGTTGCACTGGTAACGTGTGTGGGGAAGGCAGTTGTTGTTGCACTGGTTACATGTGTGGGGAAGGCAGGTGTTGTGGCACTGGTTACACGTGTGTGGAGAAGGCAGGTGTTGTGGCACTGGTTACACATGTCTGGGGGGATGGCAGGTGTTGTGGCACTGGTTACACATTTGTGTGGGGAAGGCAGGTGTTGTGGCACTGGTTACACATGTGTGGGGGGAAGGCAGGTGTTGTGGCACTGGCTACACATTTGTGTGGGGAAGGCAGGTCTTGTGGCACTGGTTAAACATGTGTGGGAAAGGCAGCTGCAGTCTCCAGTTCAGGGTTCTATGCAGAATACTGCCATGGTGCTGCTGGGGTTCACCCATTACACTATTATAGCTTTATATATAGAACAGGATAGTCAACCTGAGGCCGTTGAGCTATTGCTGGTCTATTACACCAGTTTCTCTCAGCCACCCCTAATGTAAACTAAAAGATGGTATACAAAACAAAAAATGCAATAGGAGAGCACTCCCAGACTATACCATAAATACACTCAATGTCAATGACAATAAATGTTAAAGATGTATATTCTTTAATATCTAACACTTTAGTTCAACCTTATGCCCTCATATAAGCATGTGTAAAAACATATAAGAGAAACATAGCCAATGCTGACAAAATAATAATAATCATACAAGTTAATGCATTTATTTGTTCTAGAAAAAATGCTTATGAGTCCTGAGATAATGTCCAAATTAAATAATATTTTTTTTTGGGGGTGGGGCAATTTCCTATAATTTTACTTTTATCGCTTAAAAGTTAAACCATTTTTTGTTATATATACATCTTTCAACATGCACCCCTTCTGAAATGCCTAGTAAAAAATGTGTCTGGCTCCAAAGATATCTTTGTCCTCCCGTCTTTTAAAGTATATCAGGTGGAAAATGGAGAACCGTCCAATTGCCCAAGATTCCTTGCAGTTAGGAATAAACTTAAATTTAGCTAGTGATGCCAGAACATTCTTCTTTTATCTAGTTTTCTCTGTCACAGATAGTTAAAAGGATTAGATGGGTGTGCACTCCCCTCTGGTATTTAAAGTGTTAAATATAACATGTGGAGAGATTCAGATTCCTCTTTTACCTGAACTATACAGCCTTCCCAAGAAGTCCCATTCATCTGACCCACCAGTAATTTTGATAGCTATGGAAATAAATACAGGGATAGATTATTATCTCCAACCATCCGTTGGCTGTTTGGGGATAATGGGAGTTGTAGTCTCCAAAAGCTGGAGGGCCAAAGATGGAATACCTCTGGGTTAACATTAGTGATGAGCGAGCACCCCAATGCTCGGGTGTTCGGGTGCTCTGACCGAGCACCCCCTGAGGCTCGAGTGCTCGGCCGAGCACCCGAGCCCCATTAAAGTCAATGGGAGGACTCGAGCATTACACCAGGCACCCCCTGCTCTGATGAGGGGAGGGTGCCTGGTCCATAGGAAAAGGGCAGAAAAGGATGGAAACACCACAGAAATGGTTCAGGGACAGCATAGGGAGGATGTCTGGATGCATCTTGGACTCCAACATCGCTGCTGGGAACGATCTTTCGCCCGTAGTACGCCATTTTTACAGACTGACCGTAAAACACACAAAAAGGAAAATAAAAACGACTTTAGGCGAAAAATTGTTACCAAACAATATTTGTTGTATATTTACTTGTATATCATCTGCAAATTATCCCAAAAATTTCCTTGATTTTCGGAAGTGAGGCCATGATTAAGAGGGAAACGTGCGCAGAGGCAAATTCTCCCAAAAATTTCCTTGATTTTCAGAACTGAGGCCATGATTAAGAGGGAAACGTGCACAGAGGCAAATTCTCCCAAAAATTTCCTTGATTTTATTGAACTGAGGCCATGATTAAGAGGGAAACGTGCGCTGAGCTGACCATCTAAAACATTATGGGTGAGGGTCTGCTGCAGAGCTGACCATCCTAAACATTATATGCGAAGGCCCGCTAGTGAGCTGACGCTATAAAACATTATATGAGAGGGCTCGCTAGAGAGCTGACCCAATAAAACATTATATGAGAAGGCCCGCTGGTGAGCTGACCTATATAAAAATTGGCAAACAGGGCCCGCTGGTGAGCTGGCCCTATATAAAAATTATATCACAGGGCCCGCTGGTGAGCTGGCCCTATATAAAAATTATAGCACAGGGCATATGGAAGAGGAGGAGGAGGATGAGAAGATTAAGAGTCAACCATATACCCGTTTTTTGGGTGGAAGGGGTGAATGGGAATACAGGGTATTCACATCATTGTAAATAACATATATAAAGTGAGTTTATGTTCCCCCGGGGCTTTCCTCCAGTGGAGTGGAGAAGTCAGGGGAAATCCAGGCCTTGTTCATTTTTATAAGTGTCAACCTATCAGCATTGTCGGTGGAAAGGCGGATACGCTTATCTGTTATGATGCCACCAGCAGCACTAAATACCCGCTCAGACAGAACGCTGGCGGCAGGGCAGGCCAGCACCTCCAAGGCGTAGAGTGCCAGTTCATACCACGTGTCCAGCTTGGACACCCAGTAGTTGTAAGGCACAGAGGGATCATTGAGGACGCTGACACGGTCTGCTACGTACTCCTTCACCATCTTCCAAAACTTTTCCCTCCTTGTGACACTAGGCTGCGCATCAGGGTGAGGGTGCTGGCGGGGTGTCATGAAGGTGTCCCACGCCTTGGAGAGTGTTGCCCTGCCTTTCTCGGAACTGCTGTGTGCTCCCCTTTTCTCCCCTTCTCGGTTGGCCAAGGTAGCACGTACTCTGCCGCCAGCGTTGTCAGATGGAAAATTTTGGAGCAATTTTTCGACAAGAACCTTCTGGTATTGCAACATTTTGCTTGTCCTCTCCACCGGAGGAATGAGAGATGAGAAATTCTCTTTGTAGCGGGGGTCCAGAAGGGTGAACACCCAGTAATCCGTGTTGTCTAAAATGCGTACAACGCGTGGGTCACGGGAAAGGCAGCCTAAGTCAGCCATGTGTGCCAGAGTACCAACAGTCAAGATTTCGCTGTCCTCACCAGGAGGATGACTCTCAATATCCTCATCCTCTTCCTCCTCTTCTGCCCACCCACTCTGAAGAGATGGAACTAAAGTTCCATGGCTACCCTCTGTAGCGGAGGCAACCGTGTCTTCCTCCTCCTCCTCCTCCGCCTCCTCCAATTGTCGCTGAGAAGACGAAGTGAGGGTGCTCTGGCTATCACCTTGTGTAAGCTCTTCCTCCCCCATTTCCACCTCTTCCACATGCAAAGCGTCGGTTTTAATTGTGAGCAGCGAGCGTTTCAGTAGACACAGAAGTGGGATGGTTACACTGATAATAGCGTTATCGCCGCTCACCATCTGTGTCGATTCCTCAAAATTGCGTAAAACCTCGCAGAGGTCTGACATCCATTCCCACTCCTCACTTCTGATTACAGGAAGTTGAACGGAGAGGCGACGACCGTGTAACAGCTGGTACTCCACTACTGCCCTCTGCTGCTCACAAAGCCGGGCCAACATGTGGAAGGTGGAGTTCCAGCGCGTGCTCACGTCACACAGCAGCCGTCAGGGAAATGTAGCGTCCCTGGCCACAAGCACTTGTCCATGTGTCAGTCGTTAAGTGGACCTTCCCAGTAACTGCGTTGGTCAGGGCACGGGTGATGTTACGGGACACATGGTGGTGTAATGCGGGGATGGCACACCGGGAAAAGTAGTGGCGGCTGGGGACCGCGTACCGAGGGACAGCTGCTGCCATCAGGCTGCGGAAGGACTCAGTGTCCACAAGCCTAAATGGCAGCATTTCGATGGCCAGTAATTTTGAAAGGTGTGAGGTTAGTGCTATGGCCTGTGGGTGGGTGGCTGGGTACTTTCTCTTGCGCTCAAATGCCTGGGGTAACGACATTTGGACGCTGTGCTGGGACAGGGAAGTGGATGTGGTCGCTGATGGTGCTTCAGATGCTACAGGTGCAGGGCGGGAGGTATGCGGGCCTGCGCCTTCGACAGGCGATTGGCCGGCACCGAAAACAGGGGAAGAGGAGGCAGTGGTGTGGCCTGCAGACACAGATGGGCGATCCAGGCGTTCCTCCCACTTACTACGGTGCTTGGATGCCATGTGTCGGATCATGCTGGTGGTGGTGAGGTTTCTAGTGTTCATGCCTCGGCTCATTCTGGTGTGGCACAGGTTGCAAACTACAATTCTTTTGTCGTCCGCACTTTCCTTAAAAAAACGCCATACCGCGGAACACCTACCCCTTGGCAAGGTAGATTTACGCAAGGGGGTGCTCCGTGGAACATTTGCGGGCCGGTTTGGTGCGGTCCGCCTTCTTTCTGTAGCCACACCACTGCCTCTTCCAGCCTGTTGCGGTGCTGCAGATGGCTCACCCTCAGGACTGCTGTCATCGCTCGGCTCTACACCTTCCCAGGTGGGGTCAGTCACCTCATCGTCCACCAAGTCCTCCTCCACTTCCTCACTCTGATCATCCTCCTCAAGTCTTGATCCCACCACATACTCAGTCATTGACAACTGTATAACATTCTCCTCAACAAGGTCTTGAGACGGAAATAGTGGTTGATTTAATGGCAACTGTGTCTCATCATCATCATCATCATCCACTACTTCCTTTGACCTTAAATGCCGTTCACATCTGTCATCTTCTTGTGATTGGGTAGCCTCTAGAGGTTGTGAATCAGGGCACAAGATGTCATGTTCCTCTGCAAGCGTGCTTGGAGAGAGGGTCAAATGAAGGATTGGTGATGAGACGAGCTCCTCACTATATCCCAGTGTGGGATCACTTCTTTGACCAGACCGTGTATGGTGGGAGGAAGGATGATCAGAGTGAGGATTATGTTGACCAGACTCTTGGCTACTGAGAGTGGACTTGGTGGAAGACAGGGTGGTGCTTAACCGACTGGAAGCAGTATCAGCTGTCATCCAACCGACCACCTGTTCGCAGTGGTCGGACCTCGAGAGTGATGTCCTGCGACGCCCTGTAAAATTACACATGAAGCTAGGTATGGTGGATGTCTTTCTTTCTTGTGCTCTGGCACCAGGCACAGTTTCTCCGCGTCCTGACCCGCGCCCTGAACTTTCAGGATCACGTCCACTTCCCCGTCCCTTTTTACCCGCCTTCTTCATCTTACACAGAATATGTGACTTTAATATTTGAGTTTGAAAACTTAACAGTATTTCTTATTATTCTGCAACTCTGCAGAGTACACAGAATAGGCTGCTAAACGGCGGTGATACACACTGAATGGAATATGTGACTTTAATATTTGAGTTTGAAAACTTAACAGTATTTCTTATTATTCTGCAACTGTACAGAGTACACAGAATAGGCTGCTAAACGGCGGTGATACACACTGAATGGAATATGTGACTTTAATATTTGAGTTTGAAAACTTAACAGTATTTCTTCCTATTCTGCAACTCTGCAGAGTACACAGAATAGGCTGCTAAACGGCGGTGAAACACACTGAATGGAATATGTGACTTTAATATTTGAGTTTGAAAACTTAACAGTATTTCTTATTATTCTGCAACTGTACAGAGTACACAGAATAGGCTGCTAAACGGCGGTGAAACACACTGAATGGAATATGTGACTTTAATATTTGAGTTTGAAAACTTAACAGTATTTCTTATTATTCTGCAACTGTACAGAGTACACAGAATAGGCTGCTAAACGGCGGTGAAACACACTGAATGGAATATGTGACTTTAATATTTGAGTTTGAAAACTTAACAGTATTTCTTATTATTCTGCAACTGTACAGAGTACACAGAATAGGCTGCTAAACGGCGGTGAAACACACTGAATGGAATATGTGACTTTAATATTTGAGTTTGAAAACTTAACAGTATTTCTTATTATTCTGCAACTGTACAGAGTACACAGAATAGGCTGCTAAACGGCGGTGAAACACACTGAATGGAATATGTGACTTTAATATTTGAGTTTGAAAACTTAACAGTATTTCTTATTATTCTGCAACTGTACAGAGTACACAGAATAGGCTGCTAAACGGCGGTGAAACACACTGAATGGAATATGTGACTTTAATATTTGAGTTTGAAAACTTAACAGTATTTCTTATTATTCTGCAACTGTACAGAGTACACAGAATAGGCTGCTAAACGGCGGTGAAACACACTGAATGGAATATGTGACTTTAATATTTGAGTTTGAAAACTTAACAGTATTTCTTATTATTCTGCAACTGTACAGAGTACACAGAATAGGCTGCTAAACGGCGGTGAAACACACTGAATGGAATATGTGAGTTTAATATTTGAGTTTGAAAACTAAACAGTATTTCTTATTATTCTGCAACTGTACAGAGTACACAGAATAGGCTGCTAAACGGCGGTGAAACACACTGAATGGAATATGTGACTTTGATATTTTAGTTTGAAGACTTAACAGTATTTCTTCCTATTCTGCAACTCTGCACAGTACACAGAATAGGCTGCTAAACTGCGGCGAAGCACACTGAATGGAATATGTGACTTTGATATTTTAGTTTGAAGACTTAACAGTATTTCTTCCTATTCTGCAACTCTGCACAGTACACAGAATGTGCTGCTAAACTGCGGCGAAGCACACTGAATGGAATATGTGACTTTGATATTTTAGTTTGAAGACTTAACAGTATTTCTTCCTATTCTGCAACTCTGCACAGTACACAGAATGTGCTGCTAAACTGCGGCGACGCACACTGAATGGAATATGTGACTTTGATATTTTAGTTTGAAGACTTAACAGAATGTGCTCTAATCTGCAACTTTGCACACTAAACAGAATGTGCTCTAATCTGCAACTTTGCACACTAAACAGAATGTGCTCTAATCTGCAACTTTGCACACTAAACAGAATGTGCTCTAATCTGCAACTGTGCACACTAAACAGAATGTGCTCTAATCTGCAACTTTTCACACTAAACAGAATATTTTTTTTTTTTTTTTTTTTTTTTTCCCCCCCCACACAAAATAACCTGCTGCCCCCACACACAGTAGTCCTAAAAAGGACTTTTGGTTCTTTTTTTTCACAATTTTTTTTTTTCCTCCCTACACTGCCTTTCCCTTCCTATCCTCAGCTCTCCCTGGCTCAGACTGAGCCGAACTCGATGGTCAGGTGCTATACAGCACCCGACCACGGGTTCTGGCCAGCCAATCAGTGTAATGCCAGCAGCCAACATGGCTGCTGGCATTACACCGATGTCAGAGCCTCCCTGCACGTTTATTGGCTGCGCAGCAGCCGCAAAACGTGCGGGGAGGAGACCCGAACATGGCGGGCGAGCACATGCGGTACTCGTACGAGTACCGCCATGTGCCGAGCAGAGCGATGCTCGAGCCGATCCGAGCATCGGCCGAGCATGCTCGCTCAACACTAGTTAACATAAAGGATATCCATCTCATCAATATTTTTTTATCTCTGTCACTCTTAAACACCTTAAGATAGTAGTTTATTGATTTTTTTTTATTTGGAGGTGTTATGGTCCATGCACAAAGTTTGGCTTTTCTGGTAGCCATTAGAGTGAGATATAAGATTCTGGGGATCTTAGGTAGCCCCCTTCCCTTGTCTCCTCTACTTTAAAGTTTAGGGGGAGTGATGGGTATTAAAAACACTTGGGTTGTTTATATTAAGACTCAGGCGTCTTTATTTTATATTTACATCCTTACCTATGAGAGGACATAACCCATTGGTTTTTAACGTGTAACGAATAAAGCCAAACAAACTAAAAAAAAGAGGCTCTTGAAACCTCATAGTAATTCAAGTGCTCTCTCATACCTGCTCTGGGGACCTGTCTGTGAAGACCCACAAGATGCAGCAATGCTGTGTTTACTGAGGGTTTTCATCATGAGTCGGGGAGCCACTTTCAAACTTGTTCTGACTGAGAACAGACTCCCAGTCCAAGTTTGAAAATGGCGCCCCGACTGGTGAAGAAAACCCCAGTATGCACTGCGTCACTGTGTCATGTGGATATGTACAAGTCTGTTCATCACAAAAAAGTGTAATAAACTGACTGTCCATCAGAACTTGCATACATAAAGGCAATCAACTCATGAACTCATACTCTCCCTTTCTCTAATGCCACGTATTGATTTCACTGGCCGATCACAAATAAACTTCCCTTCTCAAACGCCATATATGAGCCCGGCAAATAAAACTTGGATAGATAAAGAGAACAATTTCTGATGCTAAAGGGTGAAATTAACAGTGGATTCAGGCAGCATGTGTTCTCTCAATAAAGCTTACATTGAAAACAACTTCCATCATATTATCGGATCCAAGTTTTTTGTTCTTTAACTATTATGAATGTCACATTAGCATCAGACGTTCGACTCCTAATAGAGTCTTATAAGTATGGATTCAGTCTAATAAGAATTATAACAAGCATTTGTTTGCAAATGGTTTCCTTTTCTCCTTGTCTTGAAGGAGAATTTTCCTTTGCAAAAAAGGTGAGGATACTGCTGATCTGGATGGTGAAGTTGGAGGAATCTTTGAGCACGCACACATGTCGACTAACCATGGATACTGTGCATGCTGCAGGCTCAGAGGAGGAAGGTGGCTGCTCAGCTTCTGGACGCTCACACAAAATGGGGGGGGGGTTAAGGGAAGGAATGATCTGGGTACTTCCTCCTGCCCTTGGCAGCGCCAAGTTCAAGCAGCCCACTCTGAAGTACTGGCGCAAGTTGGAACAAAACACCAGCCACGCAGTAGTAGCTGGTGTATGCAAATTTTAAGCATCCTGCACTGACTGCATGGTGATGTAGTGCGCTGTTGCTCAGCAGTCCAACCACATTAGCAGTAGAGCAGGCGTCCAGCTGAGCATTTACTTCCACATCTACCTCAACACATCATTGCGGGGCTGGTGGCCGCATGTGACCACCATTTCCGCATTTCTCGTGGTGGCCGCACAAAAGCATGCTGGTGGCCGCATGCGGCCACGGTGGCTGCATTTGAGAACCGCTGCTCTAGTGCATACCCTGTAGTGTAGATGCTGGAGTTGGAGGCTATCTATCTATCTATCTATCTATCTATCTATCTATCTATCTATCTATCTATCTATCTGTCAGTCTGCCTTGTATTTAATCTATCTATCTGTTTATCTCCTATGGTAGTAGTGCTGTATATGTCAGAGAGAGTGCCAAGATTTCCTTCATTTACACTTACACCCATTCTGCAAATGCAAACATATGACTCTGTTTGTTGGAAGAGATGACAAGAGTCATAGACTACCCAGACCTAATGCTGCCACCACCAACACCACTGCCACAAGTCACATTGTTACAGTAATAAAGTTACACATTTCTTCCATTATGTACTGGTATCCCACACTTTTTGTGTTCTTAGAAAATTCTGCCTTTTTCTTTTGTTAAAAACAGAGGTTTCATAGAACTGATGTCACAGACTGGTGTGCTCTGGATTAATTGAATTGAACAGTTGGACATCCCAGCATTGGAAAAAGTGTTTTTGTGTTTACATTCTAACCTGCAGTAAGAAGGTTAAAGGGTTAAAGTTTAAAGGGTTGTGCTTTTCTCTGGGAGTGTGTGTAATTAATTAAGGGAGGGGTCTGTGATCAATCCCCTGTGTAGGCCTGTATAAATCTAGGTACAGGCCTCACAGATCTTGCTCACAGACTGGTGTGCTCTGGATTAATTGAATTGAACAGTTGGACATCCCAGCATTGGAAAAAGTGTTTTTGTGTTTACATTCTAACCTGCAGTAAGAAGGTTAAAGGGTTAAAGTTTAAAGGGTTGTGCTTTTCTCTGGGAGTGTGTGTAATTAATTAAGGGAGGGGTCTGTGATCAATCCCCTGTGTAGGCCTGTATAAATCTAGGTACAGGCCTCACAGATCTTGCTCACAGACTGGTGAGCTCTGGATTAATTGAATTGAACAGTTGGACATCCCAGCATTGGAAAAAGTGTTTTTGTGTTTACATTCTAACCTGCAGTAAGAAGGTTAAAGGGTTAAAGTTTAAAGGGTTGTGCTTTTCTCTGGGAGTGTGTGTAATTAATTAAGGGAGTGTGGTGTCCCGTTCGCCCAGTACCTCTTCTCTGGGCATGGTTGCGGTTCCGGGTTGCCTTCCCGGTCCCCGCGCGGCTTCCTTTGTTCTTCGCCGCATCCGGGTGCGGCGCGCATGCGCATGTCGGCGGACCATAGAGTTGAAGGGATGGAAGGTCCGCCGACACTCTTGCCTCCCTCTCCAGGCTCCTTCCGGTTAGGGCAGCTATATCTTCCTTCTTTAGCTCTATGTGGACGCGTTTGTATAGCGTCCAATAGAGCTTCCAGTGCCTGGGTACTCTCTTGTCCGTTCTTGGGGTTGCCTCTGCCTGATCCAGCCTGCATCTTTGTGTATGATCCTGACCTGCCTTGACCCAGCCTCTGCCTGATCCAGCCTGCATCTTTGTGTATGACCCTGACCTGCCTTGACCAAGCCTCTGCCTGATCCAGCCTGCATCTTTGTGTATGACCCTGACCTGCCTTGACCAAGCCTCTGCCTGATCCAGCCTGCATCTTTGTGTATGACCCTGACCTGCCTTGACCAAGCCTCTGCCTGATCCAGCCTGCATCTTTGTGTATGACCCTGACCTGCCTTGACCAAGCCTCTGCCTGATCCAGCCTGTGCCTCTGTGTATGACCCTGACCTGCCTTGACCTAGCCAGTAGAGACCTGAGTGAGTATCTATTCTTTTCTTTTGGAGATTCTTTCCCTCCCTGGGGACCTCTGAGTATAGTTTGTCTAGGTTAGGGTTATCCGGGGTTACCCAGCGGCTCCTCTGCTGGGGCCACTACATCTGGCTTCGCGGCCAGCACCTTTAGGCGGCTCAGCCGCAGCACAACCCTGGCCTAGGCAACCTACGCTCCCTAGCTCCGCTCCCTAGCGTCGCCCCCTAGCAGCTCGCTCAGCGGCCTCTTGTTGGAGGAGCATCCGCGTCCTGCTCCCAGGTACTCAGATTTCTTCCGGTCCCCACCTTTTGGTCCTGACATTATACAAACGCCACCTTCCCCGGGCATGGACCCGAAGGATCTCTCGGCGGCATTGTTGCAACAGGGAGCGGCCCTGAAACAACATGCTGGTCAGATTGTCCACCTAGACCATAAACTGGACTCTATTTCCAACCTGTTGCAACAACTGCAGCAGAAGTTGGAGGTCTTCGATGCTACGCCCGCTTCCCCTGTCCAAGCTGCTACACCCTCGGTTCCCACCGTTCGGTTGCCTTTGCCGCCACGCTACGACGGTAATCCGAAAGAGTTGCGGGGATTCCTCAACCAGTGCAGTCTCCATTTTCGCTGTCAACCCGAGGCTTACGCCGCACACCAGGCGAGGATCGCCTTTGTTGTGTCTCTTCTTCAGGGGCAAGCTTTGGCCTGGGTCTCTCCCTTGTTGGATCGTCGGTCTGCGATCCTCGATGATTTTGACGCTTTTATCAGGGCCTTTCGTTCGGTGTTCGATACGCCGGGTAGAGAGGAACAGGCCGAAGCTGCCTTGTTGGAGCTCCAACAGGGTCAACGTCCCCTTAGTCAGTATGCGGTAGAATTCCGCACCCTCGCTTATGAGACTGACTGGCCTGATAGCGCCCTGAAAGCTAGCTTCCGCAGGGGGCTTTGCGAGAGGTTAAAAGACGAGCTCACCACTCGCCCTATACCCCACTCTTTAGAGGAGTTGATTGCGCTCTGCACCACCTTAGAGCACCGCGTTCTGGAACGTAGACAGGAAAAGGAGCGGGACCGCTCCCGCCATCCTCCACCTCGTCCTGCGATTCGTTTGGCTCCCAGATTCCAGACCCCTGCTGCTACTGAACCGGTGGCAGAGCCCATGGAGATCGGGCGTGTACTTCGACTGTCCGACTCCGAAAAATCCAGGAGGCGTTCTCTGGGCCTTTGCCTCTACTGCGGCGCTCCCGGGCACCTGGCGCGGTTTTGTCCCAACAAGTCGGGAAACAACAGGGCTTAGTGAGTAGGGGATTCTCCCTAAGTCAGTCCTCTGTCCCCTCTCCGTTGTCCCAGCGCCTCTCCATTCCTGTCACATTGTCCTGGTCTCCCACGTCTTCTGTGTCCCTTCTGGCATTTATTGACTCCGGGGCGGCGGGTCTTTTCTTGGACTCTGACTTTGCTTTTAGGCAGGGTATACCGGTAGTGTCCCGGAGTTCTCCTGCCCGGGTGGTGGCCGTTGACGGTACCCCCCTTAGGTCAGGTCACATCACCAAGTCCACTGTGCCACTCACCCTTCGAACCGCTTCCGGCCATGTTGACCAGGTGGTCTGTGATCTTATCTCTGCTCCTCAATCCCCTCTCATCCTGGGGTATCCATGGCTTTGTGAGACCAACCCGGCGATCGATTGGCTTTCGGGCACCCTGTCTTTCCCTTCCACTCGTGTTGTTTCCACTGTCTCCACAGCTAAACAAAAGGCTGAAGTACTACCCCCTCACCGGTCTTTTGATTGTGTTATTGATCTTATCCCCGGGTCCATTCCTCCTCGTGGCCGCACTTATCCTCTTTCTCTTCCGGAAAACAGGAGCCTCGAGGAATACATCAGGGACTGTTTGGCTCGCGGCTTCATCCGTCCGTCTACTTCCCCAGCGGGGGCGGGGTTCTTTTTCGTGTCCAAAAAAGGACGGTTCTCTCAGACCTTGCATCGACTATAGGGGTCTGAATGCTATCACGCGCCGGAACTGCTACCCACTTCCCCTCATTTCCGAACTCTTAGATTGCCTCAGGGGATCCACCGTCTTTACCAAGCTTGATCTACGGGGCGCATACAATCTGGTCCGAATGCGCGAGGGTGAGGAATGGAAGACAGCCTTCAACACCCGCTTCGGGCACTACGAATACCTCGTCATGCCCTTCGGTCTCCGTAATGCCCCAGCCGTCTTTCAGACGTTCGTCAACGATATCTTCAGGGATCTCCTTCTATCCTCTGTGGTTGTATACCTGGATGATATTCTCATCTTCTCCAAGTCCCTTGCCGAGCATCGCCTACACGTTCGTGAAGTCCTGGCAAGACTCCGGGCCAATCACCTATACGCTAAACTAGAGAAATGCTCTTTCGAGCAGGTCTCTCTGCCTTTTCTGGGTTACATAATTTCTTCTGCAGGGCTCCTCATGGACCCCGCCAAGGTCAAAGCCGTCTCAGAATGGCCCTTACCCGTTTCCCTCAGAGCCATACAGAGGTTTATTGGCTTTTCAAACTATTATAGGAAGTTTATTAAAGGATTTTCTCAGATCTTAGCGCCTATTACTGCTCTCACTAGAAAGGGGGCTGATACTTCCTGTTGGCCCACTAAGGCTGTAAAAGCGTTTGAGTTACTCAAGTCCGCTTTTTCTTCTGCTCCTATACTGCGCTATCCTGATCCTCTTTCACCCTTTGTTCTGGAGGTTGATGCCTCTGAGGGGGCCGCTGGAGCCGTCCTTTCCCAGCGTTGCCCTCTTTCTGGTAAAAGCCATCCGTGCTCCTTTTTCTCACGGCGTTTTACCTCTGCTGAACAGAACTACGATGCGGGTAATCGGGAACTTCTGGCTATTAAATTAGCTCTGGAGGAATGGCGGTACTTGTTGGAAGGTTCTCCCCACGAGATCTCCATCTTAACCGACCACCAGAATCTGGCCTACCTAGCTACAGCTAAGCGTTTGAACCCACGCCAGGCCCGCTGGTCTTTATTCTTTACCCGATTCAATTACAAAATCTCCTACATACCCGGGAGTAAGAATACCAAAGCGGATGCTTTGTCCCGCCTCCATGAACCTCTTCCCATTACATCTTCTCCGATGGACACCATCATACCCCCTTCTCGCGTTCTGGCCGCACTTTCCTCTACTACTCTTCTGGCCATAAAAGATGCTCAGCAGACTGCCCCTTGTAGGGGTCCTTCTGATCCTTGTTCGACCCTATTCGTTCCTGCTCCGCTGCGCACTGAGGTCCTTCACTGGGCTCACCACTCCCCATTAGCCGGACACCCCGGGGTTAAACGTACCCACCACCTGCTTTCCAGACATTTTCATTGGCCTGGCTCTCGGGCCGATGTTGAGGCTCTCGTTGGTTCGTGTCCCGTATGCGCCAGAACTAAGACTCCGCACTCTCGACCTCTGGGTCTGCTTCATCCGCTCCCAGTTCCTTCCTTACCTTGGACTCAACTGGCCATGGATTTCATTGTGGACCTACCCGTGTCCCGGGGTATGACCACTATCTGGGTGGTTATTGACAGGTTCTCCAAGCAGGGACATTTCGTTCCCCTTCCGGCACTTCCCTCTTCTGCCAAGTTGGCTGATTTGTTCCTTACTCACATTGTGCGTCTTCACGGCATCCCTCTGCACATCACCTCTGACCGTGGCCCTCAGTTTGTGTCCAAATTTTGGAGGGCGATCTGTGCCAGACTAGGGATCCGGCTTCTGTTTTCCTCCGGTTATCATCCTCAAACCAATGGACAGACGGAACGCCTCAATCAGTCGCTGGAGTCCTATCTCCGCACCCACTGTAATCACAGACAGGATGATTGGGTGGATCTCCTCCCACTTGCGGAACTGTCCTACAACTCCTTACTCCAGACTTCCCTGGGTTGCTCTCCCTTCTTTGCTGCCCTGGGTTATAACCCTCGTACTCTCCTGCTTTCCCCCGGCCATTCTCTTGTTCCGTCTGCTGAGACCAGGGTTCAGTCCATGGCCCAGCACTGGTCCGCCCTGCGCACCACCTTGCTTTCCTCCCAGATTCGCCAAAAGGTAGCTGCCGATCGTCATCGTGGTCCAGCTCCTGTCTTCACTCCAGGCGAGAAGGTCTGGTTATCTTCACATAATATCCGCCTCCGCCAGCCCTCTGTGAAGCTCGGTCCGCGCTTCCTAGGTCCGTTTCAGGTGATAAAACGGATCTCCCCGGTGGTATACCGTTTGGCGCTACCCAGGTCTCTCCGAGTCCATCCTGTTTTCCATGTTTCCCGGCTTAAACCCTGGGTTCCGGCCCGGTTTCCTCTTCCTGTTGCTCCTGTCCCTCCTCCTGTTACTGTACGTGGGCAGGAGGAGTTCGTCATCGATGACATCCTGGACTCCCGCAGGGTGCAGGGTCGTCTCCAATACCTGGTTAACTGGAAAGGCTACTGCCCTGAGGAGCGGTCCTGGGTTCCAGTGCGAGACGTTCATGCCCCGGCCCTGCTCCGCCGTTTCCATGTCCGGTTTCCCGGCCGTCCCTCCTAGCGGCCTCCGGTGGCGGCCTTTGAGTGGGGGGCAGTGTGGTGTCCCGTTCGCCCAGTACCTCTTCTCTGGGCATGGTTGCGGTTCCGGGTTGCCTTCCCGGTCCCCGCGCGGCTTCCTTTGTTCTTCGCCGCATCCGGGTGCGGCGCGCATGCGCATGTCGGCGGACCATAGAGTTGAAGGGATGGAAGGTCCGCCGACACTCTTGCCTCCCTCTCCAGGCTCCTTCCGGTTAGGGCAGCTATATCTTCCTTCTTTAGCTCTATGTGGACGCGTTTGTATAGCGTCCAATAGAGCTTCCAGTGCCTGGGTACTCTCTTGTCCGTTCTTGGGGTTGCCTCTGCCTGATCCAGCTTGCATCTTTGTGTATGACCCTGACCTGCCTTGACCCAGCCTCTGCCTGATCCAGCCTGCATCTTTGTGTATAACCCTGACCTGCCTTGACCAAGCCTCTGCCTGATCCAGCCTGCATCTTTGTGTATGACCCTGACCTGCCTTGACCAAGCCTCTGCCTGATCCAGCCTGCATCTTTGTGTATGACCCTGACCTGCCTTGACCAAGCCTCTGCCTGATCCAGCCTGTGCCTCTGTGTATGACCCTGACCTGCCTTGACCTAGCCAGTAGAGACCTGAGTGAGTATCTATTCTTTTCTTTTGGAGATTCTTTCCCTCCCTGGGGACCTCTGAGTATAGTTTGTCTAGGTTAGGGTTATCCGGGGTTACCCAGCGGCTCCTCTGCTGGGGCCACTACATCTGGCTTCGCGGCCAGCACCTTTAGGCGGCTCAGCCGCAGCACAACCCTGGCCTAGGCAACCTACGCTCCCTAGCTCCGCTCCCTAGCGTCGCCCCCTAGCAGCTCGCTCAGCGGCCTCTTGTTGGAGGAGCATCCGCGTCCTGCTCCCAGGTACTCAGATTTCTTCCGGTCCCCACCTTTTGGTCCTGACAGGGAGGGGTCTGCGATCAATCCCCTGTGTAGGCCTGTATAAATCTAGGTACAGGCCTCACAGATCTTGCTCACAGACTGGTGTGCTCTGGATTAATTGAATTGAACAGTTGGACATCCCAGCATTGGAAAAAGTGTTTTTGTGTTTACATTCTAACCTGCAGTAAGAAGGTTAAAGGGTTAAAGTTTAAAGGGTTGTGCTTTTCTCTGGGAGTGTGTGTAATTAATTAAGGGAGGGGTCTGTGATCAATCCCCTGTGTAGGCCTGTATAAATCTAGGTACAGGCCTCACAGATCTTGCTCACAGACTGGTGTGCTCTGGATTAATTGAATTGAACAGTTGGACATCCCAGCATTGGAAAAAGTGTTTTTGTGTTTACATTCTAACCTGCAGTAAGAAGGTTAAAGGGTTAAAGTTTAAAGGGTTGTGCTTTTCTCTGGGAGTGTGTGTAATTAATTAAGGGAGGGGTCTGTGATCAATCCCCTGTGTAGGCCTGTATAAATCTAGGTACAGGCCTCACAGAGCTTGCTCACAAATAGAGCGTGCTCTTTCCTAAGTGCTCTGAAATAAGTGTGCAGTTTGTGAAACACAGGAGTTAGAGGAACAAAGGTAAATTAATTGCTTACATTTTTAGGAACTCACATTTGCACCATACAAGATGAGCAAGTTTGGAGATCTCACTCAGTGCACATCATGCCATATGTATGCATGCTTGGAACAGCAGTTCCAGGGTCCATACCGCTGTAGCAAATGTGAGCAAGTGGCCCTTCTAGAAGCTCAGATTGGAGCTCTAGAGAGTCATATTGCAACATTGAGAGACATTGACAACCTTGAGAGGAGTCTCTTGCTAACGGAGCAGAGTCTAGCTGGGTCACCTAGCAAAGAGGGAGGAGATCAGCTAGAAGGGAACCAGGCACATAGCTGGGTGACAGTTAGAAGTGGTTGCAGTGGGGGAGGGAAGAGGAAGAGGGCCGCCAGTCCTGAGTTTTTCCATCCAAACAAATTTGCTCATTTAAAGGGATAGTAACACTTCGTTTTAACTTTATTTTATTTTGTAGACATTAAAAAAACATGAAGAATGATATAAGTCTTATCTCTCAAACCTTTATGGTTTATGAGATATTCACAAGCAAAGTTCCCCTCCCCGCCCCTTTTACCTAGTGTAAGCCATCTCTTCTCAGATGTGAGTCTGGTTGTATGACAGTACAGATAACAGAAGGGGACAATTTTCTTTGTATGAAAACAATGAAAGCCCTCCCCCCCTTGACAAGTTTTTCAGCTTTTTCCATTATCTTAATTGAAGATTGTCCCTCTCTGCAGTCTATCTGGGCATCTCCCTTCTTATCTGGCTGAACAGGGGGGGGATACTTTGTTTGTGAATATCTCTTAAACCATAAAGGTTTCAGAGATAAGACTTATATCATTCTTCATGTTTTTTTAATGCCTACAAAATAAAATAAAGTTAAAATGAAGTATTACTATCCCTTTAAGTAAAGATGTTGGGGAGGCAAACCCAGAAGTGGAATTGCTGGAGAAGACTGCTCTCCCTAACAGCCGGGAGAACAGCTCCTCTAGCACAGAGGGGATCGAGAGGAAAGTGAAGCCTAGGCAGGTTGTGGTGGTAGGGGACTCCATTATTAGGAGAACAGATAGGGTAATCTGTGGCTCTGATCGCAGCAACCGAATGGTTTGCTGTCTCCCGGGTGCCCGGGTTCGGCATGTTGCAGACAGGGTGGACAGATTATTGGGAGGGGCTGGAGAGGATCCAGCTGTCTTGGTGCATATTGGTACCAATGACAAAGTTAGAGGAAGGTGGAGAGTCCTAAAAGGTAATTTTAGGGATTTAGGCAGTAAGATTAGGAACAGGACCTCCAAGGTAGTATTCTCAGAGATACTACCTGTGCCATGCGCTACGCCAGAGAGACAGCGGGAGATTAGGGAGCTCAATGCATGGCTGAAGTCTTGGTGTAAGAAGGAGGGCTTTGGGTTTTTAGAGCACTGGGCTGATTTTGCTTTGGGGTACAATCTCTATAGCAGGGATGGATTGCACCTGAATGCAAGAGGGTCTCAAGTGCTTGGGGAGAGGATTACTAGACGGTTGGAGGAGATTTTAAACTAGGAAGGGGGGGGAGGGGCCAATAAATACTGGGATAGATAGTATAGAAAGGGAAGGCGATGTAGTTAATAACCAGGTGGGAAGATCTGGGGGCGGGGTTAGTACAGATGATAGGGAGAAGCCTATAAACCACATCAAAATTAAATCACAAATGGAACACAGCAGTGGCATAAATTGTATGCTTGCAAATGCCAGAAGTTTAACTGGTAAAATAGGGGAACTGGAGCTGGTAGCTGAAATTGAAAACTATGACTTGATAGGCATAACAGAAACATGGTGGGATGACACACATGATTGGTCAATCAATTTAGAGGGCTACATGTTATTTAGAAAAGATAGGTCAAGCAAAAGAGGTGGTGGGGTCTGTCTGTATATCAAACCAGCATTATCTACTAATGAAAAGGATTTAGGAGTAATGGTAGACAATAGACTTAGCAGTAGCATGCAGTGCCAGCTGGCAGCTGCAAAGGCCAATAAGATATTGGCATGTATCAAAAGGGGTATTGACTCAAGGGAGGAAGATATAATTATGCCTCTTTACAGGTCCATGGTAAGACCCCACCTAGAATATGCTGTTCAATTCTGGGCGCCCTTTCTGAAGAAGGACATTATGGAACTAGAGAGAGTGCAGAGGAGGGCTACAAAACTAGTAAGGGGAATGGAAAGTTTTAGTTATGAAGAGAGACTAGAAAAGTTAAACTTGTACACACTAGAGAAACGGCGTCTTAGAGGGGATATGATAACACTATATAAATATGTTCAAGGCCCATATAAAGGGCTTTCAAAAGACCTGTTCATTAACAGAACAGTACACAGGACAAGGGGTCACCCGCTTAGACTTGAGGAAAGGAGATTTAATCTACAACAGCGGAAGGGTTTCTTTACAGTAAGGACAATAAAGGTATGGAATGCACTTCCGGAGGAGGTGGTGCTATCAAATACTTTAGATGCCTTTAAAAGGGGCCTGGATACTTATTTAAAAGAGCATAACATAGAGGGCTATGCACGTTAGTATTGGGATTAATATTTAGTTAGGGCTTGTTGATCCAGGGAGAAATCTGATTGCCATTTTGAGTCAGATGCCTTCTTTTGGGTCAGCGATGGTAAACAGGAATAGGAAAAGGGTTGAACTGGATGGACGCAAGTCTTTTTTCAACCTAAATTACTATGTAACTATATATATGTGTTGCATGCTGCTGGCAATTCCCAAGCTGCAATTGTTTTTCAAGGATGCCTTTGCCAGAGTTGTACAAGCAAGTGGTTAGTGTTGTGGGCAAAGGATAAAAGGACTTGTTGTCAAGCCCTCAGCAGCAGTAGTACTGAGGTGGGTAATATTGCAGCCATAGAAAACATAGGTGAAAATGGAATTGGCAAAAAAGTGGAAATGTTATGCATTTTCTATGAGAAGGAATTTTTGCTGTAAATGTGGAAATTTCCTTGGAAACATTTGTGACTTTTCATTCATACCTATGAACCTCTGCTTGTTCCGACACACGTTTCAAAAATTTGTAATGATTGTCTTGCTATAAGTGTGTGAACACCTACAGCATAGCATGGTTATGTACTCTTACTATGTTTGTTTCTGTCTGGCAGCTGAGAATTTCATTATGAGGAAGGAGTGAGAAAACTGAGGGATCAGCACACCATATGACAAACAGGATATCACAGAGGATCTATGAAGTGGTGGGTTTGGTAACCTTTACAGGCATAAAGTGTCCAAAACATTGATGAGTAATATCATTTTTTCCCCAATCTTGTGGAAATATCACATACCTCTCTGTCTTGATTTTGTGCTTCATTTCCTATCTTATTCTTTGGGACCACTTTATTTTATTACCTAAATACATATTTTTAATCAGACTATGTATAATAAAAGCATTTGATTCCAAATTGTTTTGAAGATTTTTACTATCTTGATATATATATAGCCAGTAAAGGTATTGTTTTACATCAATTTTGTTGTTTTGCTTCATAAAGAATACTTTCTTCTGTACCTGACTCTTAATCTCAAGTATGCTAAGGAATGTGTTGATATTTTACCAAAGGGTTAATGAAGAATCTGAAATAATGCTGAAGACTGACAGAATGAAGTACCAACATGTCAAGTCACAGGAACATTCTAAATAACAGCTCCTGCTAGCAGTTTCTTTATTTCTCTTGGAAAGTGGCTTGTGACGCAGTTGGGTATGCAATAGAGTGCACACTGTCACACACAATCAGACATTGTACATTAATAAGGCTTTAATGCAAGCAAGCCCTAAACACCATCCAAGTTGCATGCACAGGAAAATGGAGAAGTTACATCAGTGCGAAGAAAATGGAAGCTTCTCAAATACACATACACTTGCAAACTGCCCTCCCCTCAGCAAAAGTGGTATACAAAAGTGGTACCATCTAAAACTGGCATTAGGAAAAGCACTAAAACATTGATTCCAGTGCCTGTTTTAGCAAATAATCATATTGCTACATCCCCTTTTATATATACATGTGCAATACATATGGATATATCAGTTTTATTTCATATAACTTCAGGTAATAAGTGAACAATTATGTAAAGATACATGGTTACAACAACTTGGTTCATTATATTTGTAGACTTTTCTATGTTAAAAGGAAGTGACATTTTCCACATTTGTATTTATATATGTTTAAAACTGAATGCACAACTCTGTTTATTAATATATGAAGTTGTAGTATAATAGGCTAATCACGTGCACTTTGTAAACATATCTTCATGATGGTGCTATTGTGCTATTTCTGTTTACTAGGCCACAAAGGTCTGGATAACATTACCAAGGATTAATCTACACATTTTTCCATAGACATCAATGGCAATCTGTTTTATTAAAACAAGCTGATAATGCTTATTAACTGCAATGTAATCTAGGCCACAATTAGCTGTATAGATTATTGTGTGACTCTCCTCCCAGAAATGGCAATGTAAAAACTGCTTATTTAACAATTGTTTATGCTTAAAAGTTTTGACTGAGACTTGGTTTGGAACATACAAAAAAACACATCTTGCTAGCTGGGTAAACTATCCGTAAGCAAGAAAGAAAGAAAGTAGGGATCAGTTTTTTGTTTATATCATGATTAAACAGAAATTTGTCCTTTCCATTATGTCAATGAATGTACCATTAAAAGGCATGTATATTTCCATATATTACAATATCTTATTGTGGTCTCACCTTACATACCATGAAGATGCATTCCAATCCGACATTGCAGTAGTGAGAAACTAGAACTCAGTGTGGTTAAAATAGCCCATATTTCTAAAAGCAATATATATATATATATATATATATATATATATATATATATATATATATACACACACACACTAGTGTAAAAAGCCATGTACATGGGCCAAGGTCCGGGTAATGTTAACCCTTTAAGTGCCAGAGGGGTATGCAATGCATTGCAATGTGTTGCATACCACCTCTGGCACTCAAAGGGTTAAGATGCCACAAACTCACTGCTCCAAGCCCATCGCCTCCAGTCACGAGATGCAATCATGCGCAGTAGTTCAGGCAGTCTCTACTGTGCATGACTGCATCGTGACAAACATCCTAGTGAATTATTATAATATATATATATATATATATATATATATATATATATATATATATATATATATATATATATATATATATACACACACACATATATTTATAATTCTGGAGTAAACCAACTGTACCATAGGGGAAAAATAAAAATTCCTGTTAAAATAAAATGGGCTTTTAACCCTTTGAATGATAGAGAGGTCTCCAATGTGTTGCAATTTGCAAAGCAATGCATTGGAGTCCTCTCTGGAATTCAAGGGGATAAAAAGCTTTGTTTGAGTGCATGGGAATTTAGGAATTTTTATTTTGCCCCCATGGTGTAATTGGTTAACACCGAAATAACTCCAGTTTGCTTTTATAAATATGGGCCTATGCTCCCTATCACTTTATGCAACAAAAGCTGTGCCTAAACCAGCATGCTTATGTATGGGGGATTCATATTGAATGCCCCCACAATCACTATTTTCTCTGTGACTCTGTGGGAATGCAGGTTGTGGACTTCCATGTAGTGTGTGAATACCTCCTACCAGGGCTTTATTCCTTAGCAGAAGTGAACAAATAGTAGAGAGATTGAAAAGGAGATTCATGGACAAAGGAGGGCATAGATCACTCTGACTGAGAAAGCAAACATTGTAAATGTTGTGTACTGAATGTTACAGCAAAGGTAAAGAGAAACAGTAAAGCGAGACAAGCAAATTACAAGAAAAAAGCAAATCCATAAAAGAGTAAGGATTCTTTCAAAATAAGTAAGGAGTTGTGAATCATGATTTCCTATGGTGCATTTCATACAGGAAACATACTTTGCGATTGCATCACAGAGATACAGCATGCTGCAACTTTCCTCTGAGAGTGCGACAAAGCAACTACAAACTGCACTGAAATCACATTAAAATTATAGAACTGTTGCAGGTTCCTGTATTTTCCTGTGATTTTATCACTTTTATTTCTATTGGATACTGGTAAATCATTGCTACACTGTAGCACTAAAACACATCAACATTTTCAGTTACTACAAAAAAGTAGTGCTACAAATATGTCACAATACAAAGTCACCTGTGTGAAAGAGGCTTTAAGAGAAAATATGAATGAGATATTTGCAATGATATTCTTGGATTTATAAAACAACAAAGCAAATAAAAGTTAAATGCAAACTTTTTATTAAGGGGACAGTAAAACATACCTATGAAAAATGTATATTGAAAGTCTTTTAAATAAAGTTACTGTCTCTTTTGGGAAGTGCCTTGTTTAAACATTCCTATGGAAGCTGAAAAGGTAAAAAAAAAAAATAAACTCCTGTCCCAACTATACCTCTCAAGCATGAACTCATGTGCCTTCTACACAAATCACAGTCACAGGCTGGCAAAACATATAATCAACTTTTAGAGTGAATTAGGGGGACATAATGTGAGGGTAAATTACAATTTGAATTGATTTCAATGGCACAAAAATTAGTTCAGGAAGAAAGAAAAAATATGGAAACTGATATTTTTTTATGGTATACAACAAGAAGCAAAAATATAACTTTAAAGGCTCTTTTGCATGAGTAACACAAATGTAATAGCCCATTGCTGCTTTTCAGGTGCCTGTTTTCTTTGATTCACCTTCTGAATTCCCCTATGATCCTGCTGCCTGCTGCCCACCTGAGCATAAGTCAACTATTTCTAACTGACACCTAATGTTATGATGAGCATCTCAGCCTCCTGTGTAGTTTGTATTAAAGAACGGCACAGCAGATCAATAGACCATAGTGCAGATTTAACCTGCTACAATCTTAGAACATTCTAGTGTGACCACAAAAAGTAACAGCTTGCTGGATTTTGGTGCCCTAATGTGAAGTGATAGTCTCTTGTATGAAATGTACGAAAGGTAGAATTTCCATCAATTATAAAGGGACCTTAAAAGAAAACAGGATTAATGAGGTCCACTAACTTCTTGACTTGCATTGGTGAAATCTCTAGCATCCAAGAGGCTCAAAAACAATTTAATTTGTGTACAGCAGAGGTTTCAAGGACTTAAATGTACAGTTTCCTAACTACATATTACATTAAAACCAAGCATAAAGTACTATATTGAAAGTGCTGCTTTTGATCTCAGACTATAGTTTTGTTTGAAATGTTAGCCAAAGAAGTATAATTCTAAGGACGTTAACTGTAACATAATAATACTAATAATAATCCTACTACTACTAATAATAATATGTACCAACTTACATACCATAGTCAAAACTCGCTAGAGAGGATCCTGTGTAAAAAAATTGGGAACTTCTGTACAATTTTATATGATATATTAATTGTACATAGCAGATATGTGTCTTGCATCTCTGTTTTAATTTGGTAAATTCTCCTTGCAAGAGTGGATTTGCTCTTCAATCATATGTAGGTCAGTTTGGGAAAATCTTGTCACAACTTTCCAAGAATTAATAATAAATTGAATCTGGTTGAGCTAGGATCTGGGCAGGATGTTTGCACCTTCTAGAAATTAGAAGAAGAACTGGAGCTCTGATGTGAGGAAAAACAGAGACTCTGGAATACACCCATCTCAGTGAGGCATGAGAGTGAGAAGTTCACTTAGGTAAGTCAAGGGACCAGCACTCTAGTCCATGAGACAGGCTGAAGTCAGGGGAAGACAAAACAGGTTCAGTTGCTGTAATCAGTTGCTGCACAGGTTCAAAAGCTTGAGTGACAAGCCAAGGTTAAATCCAGAGAAGTCCATCAGCAGAAACAGGATGGAAGAGTCACAGGAATCAAATAGGCAATTTACACACTTCTAGGTATCAGGATAACTGAGGATTGTTTGTAATGCAGTTTCAATAGAAAATGGACTGATATATTTGGGCTTCAAATTCTTTGAGCGACAGGAAAGTTTAAGGTTGGTGTTAGAGAGCAGAACATTTTTTCCAGCTTGGTACTGGGAAGCTGAGTACTGTGCTTGATCATCCTAATGTTTGTAAGGTTATTTTGTATTGTGCCTTAAAGGGATAGTAATGTTTAACAAAAACCTCAACCCCAATTAATCTTCATAGTATTTGAGCCATAGAGAGTGTTATTTCATTACTGTGAATGTCGTAGTTCAAGAGTAATTGAATGATAAAGTTTCTCCCTCCCACCCCTTTTACCTAGTGTAAGCCCCCACTCCTCAGATGTGGAATCCAGTCCATAGACCAGACAGCTCACATCAAGGGTCAAAATTCTTTCGGTGAGAACAATGAAATCCCTGCCCCCCTTGACAGGTTGTTCAGCTTTTTCCCTTATCTTAATTGAAGATTGTCCCACTCTGCAATCTACCTGGACACTCCCTGCTGCTCTAAACTGAGTAGTGTTACGTCAGTAGAAGGGGCGGGAGGGGGATACTTTATCATTCAATTACTCTTGAACTACAACTATGACAGAATTGAAATAACACTCTCCAAGGCCCAAATAATATGAATATTAATTAGAGCTGCTTTTATTATGAAACATTACTATCCCTTTAAGGAGTGTATCACATTAAAAAGAGTAGCTTTTGAAAAGTAGTTGCAGATGTTTAAAGGGCACAGAAATTGAGCTGACTTTAGGCCTCCTGCACAGTTGTGTTGGATGGAACCCATAGCTTTCTAGGCATCCTTGTCCTTAAAAGTTAACATAAAAGAAGTTGCTTAAAAATAAAGGTATAAGTACATACATTTTCTGTAAGCTTAACCCTTTCAGCGAGTCATTCAACGCACTGCAATGCAATGCGTTGTATACCTTTCTAGCACTCAGCTAATGTTCTTAATTGTTTATTTCATTATGATTTATATTGTTGTTTATTAATACTATTATCATTATCATAGTAACATAGTTGATGAGTCTGAAAAAAAGTGTCCATAAAGTTCAGCCCATGTCATATAACTCCTGTTGATCCAGAAGAAGGCAAAAAAAACCCAAAAACAAACACACTGAAGCCATTTAAGCCAAATAAGCACCAAGTTGGTAAAAAAAATTCCTTCCTGACCCCAAATGACAGTCAGATATTTCTCTGGATCAACATCCTATCTGCTTTGAAGCCAACTGTCATAATGCTCAATATTGTTCTGTGCTAGATAGGTATCCATTACTTTTTAAAACCAATTACATTATCTTTTGCACAGAATCTGCCTGTGTTTCAGTCAAAACAATCTTTCCTCTAGTCTAATGGATGACCTTTTGTTCTTCACTTAGCACTTTGAGTAAATAGTTCCTTGGAGAGCTCTTTTTATTGACCTTGAATATATTTGTAAATGGTAATCATATCAATCTTTAGACTTCCCTTCGCTAATGTAAAAAAACACAGTTTAGTTAGTCTCTCTTTATAACTGAGATTGGCCAATCCCTTTATCAGTTTTGTTGAACATCTCTGCACTCTTTCCAGTTCAGTAATGTATTTTACAAGAACTGGTGCCCAAAACTGTACTCCATATTCTAGATGAGGCCTTACCAAGGATTTATAGAGAAGAAGGATTATATTTGCATACCACTCATCTATACCCCTTTTTATGCAGGATAGCACCCTATTTCTCTTGCAGCAGCCGAATGACCACACACTACTGTGAAGTCTATCATTTATCAGTACCCCTAAATCTTCCTCTTATTAGGATCCCCCAAGTAGTTTCCCATTTAGTGTATATGTGTCATGTTTGTTTCTATAGCCCAAATGCGTAACTTTACATTTATCTTCATTAAACCTTATCTACCACTTTTCTGTGCATTCACTCAGTTTATCTAAATCTTTCTGCAGATAAAAAACCATCCAGCTCTGTATGTATTTCCTTACACAGTGTAGTGTCATCGGCAAATGTTGAGACATTGCTTTCAATTCCCACTTCTAGATAATTAATAAACAAATTAAAAAGCATTGGGCCCAGGACTGAAGCCTTTGGCAACCCACTTACAACTTTAGACCAACTTGAAAAGGTTCAAATGAAAATAACTCTGCCATCTATCATTTCAACAATTCTCTATCCATGCACAGATATCTCCTCCCAAACCTGTTGTGAGGCACAGTATCAAAGGCTTTTGCAAAATCCAAGTATACGACATCAACAACAATTCCCTTGTGAATTCCCTATGTGAATACCAACAATATTGTTAGTAAGAGCCAGCATAGTTTTATGTAGAATAGATAATGTCAAACTAATTTACTTGCGTTTTACAAAATGGTAAGCAGTTCAAATTACTACTTACCGTTTTGCAAAATGCCAGTAAATTAGTTTGACATGATCTATTCTTCATAAAATCATGCTGGCTCTTACTAACAATATTGTTGGTATTCACATAGTTCTGAAAACTGTCAGTTAGTAGCCCTTCTAATATCTTACCCACTACAGAAGTCTTTAATTCCCAGGTTTGGATCTTGTTCTCTTTTTGAACAATGTAACTACATCAGCTTTCCTTCGATCACAGGGCACTATGCCTGATTTTATCTGTCTGTCCATGACTTGCTATTGTTGCTTCCTTTGTATAGCCTTATCTTCACTAATCAATTCACCAGTCTGAGCCTTAAGTGTATCAATATAACCATAATATTTTTGTTACTTTTATATTTTTAGAATTGTTTGAGATTTTTCTTGCTCTCTTTTGCAATATTTTTATCAGTTTCTTGTTTGCTGATTTTATTATAATCTTTATATTTTTTATATGGTACAGCTGACCTTTCTGACTTAAACAATTTAAAAGCCTGTCTTATTTCTCATTTCCCTACAAACCATTTTATTAAGCCACATTGGTCTTCATTTGCTTCTCTTGTACTTATTTCCCAATGGTATATATTACTGCATATATTTATCTAATAACATTTTAATCAACTCCATCTTTCTTGTGCATTTTAACAATTGTAGAAAAATCTATAACATTTCTCTGTTTATGAAAAATAGGATTAAATGCCTTGTTTCGTGTCTGGCCACCAGTAAGTTGTTGGATTAGGTTTATTATTTTCTTAACTCCCACCATTGCCAATCAGTAGAGAATAATGAAAAAAACTGTAAAATATCTAATCTAGCAGGAACAGGAATATAGATTATGTCATCCTTGAAGAGATAGCACTGAAAGGACCACGGTTGCAAACCTGTATTCATTCTTGGAGAATTAATATTGTGAATATTGTCCATGATGGATGTTTGGGTGGATAAGAATTGATTGGATTCCACAGTCCTTAGAAAACTGACTTGCATGAGCAGATAACTGAGACAGGGCAACAGATTTCCTGTTTTTAGATCCTGGCTGTTAAGGTAAGTGAGGTGCAGTTGAAATTTTAAAAAGAAGAGAGCTGGGGTACAGAATGCCAAAATTCCAAGTTAAGATGATCAGTAAAGACTGCTACAGGATGAAGAGCTCCTACTTAATCTCTTTACTCCTACAGGACCAGTTTAACCCTTTGAATGCCAGAGAGGTATGCAATACATTGCAAAGCAATGAGTTGTGTGCCCATCTGGCGCTCAAAGGGTTAATAACTAATAATTCTCTGTTGCTGACATGTTAATGATTTTCAGATATGAAAGAGAAAGAAAAAAGTGATGAGGTGGAGAATGTCTTTGGTGCTGTGAGTGATAGAATAGCCCCAACTAGGGGGGATGGCCAGAAAATTTCATGGGGGTTATTCACTAAGGCGTGATAAAGAGGTGATAAAGCAGAGTTCCTATGTTATTCTGTGCAGCCAATGCACTAAGAATGCCAATGCTGGAGAAATGTTAGTGCATTGGCTCCACAGAATAACACAGGACTTGGAGAAGTGATATCACTGGTGAAGTCAACTCTGCTTTATCACCTCTTTATCTCACCTTAGTGCATCTTCCCCCTTGTTGTTTCCCCACAGGAATTTTCATGGAAAATTTGCCATTTTTTTCTGTGAAAAATTCATATGCTTAAGAATGTCATAACATTTCTGCCTTTTCGCTAACCCAAATACATTTCTCATAAGAATGTTGATGGTTTCTGCCTATGCTAAAGAAATCCCACTGGGGGGAAGGTCAGACTCAGTATGTGGGGGTTCTATGCCTACCAATGTATTGGAACAATGTTGGCACTCAGAGGTCAGTATATGTAGTCCTATGGCTACCCATGCAATGAAAAAGGCAGGGTGGATCAGTGTGTGTGGTTCTGTGGCTACAGTGGGACAAGGATGGCAGTCAGTGCATGTAGTTCTCTGGCTATTATTTCAGTGGGACAGAGCTTGGGGGCTCAGTATATTGAGTTGTATGGCCATGGTGGGCAACTGAGGCCCTCCAGCTGTTGCCAGACTACAACTCCCATAATTCCTAACCAGCCATGGGCATCCATGGGGGCGGGCAAGAGGGTGCACTTGCCACCCCTAAAGAAACATAAGGTTGGGGTGAGCTGGCCAGGGGGCATATTATGGCTTTGCCACCCCAGAAATATTTCTGGAGAAGTTCATGCCACCAGCTGTTGGAGTTGTAGTCTAACAGCAGCTGGAGGACCTCACATTGTCCATTCATATTACTTCAGTGGAAAAATACTGGGGGTTCAGTATTAGTGGTTCCATGACTACTATGGGACAAGGCTGTGGGTCACTATAGAGGTGGTGAAAAAAAGGGGAAAATAGCACTTTCATTGTATTTCCCTCAGAAGGTAAAAAGTTTTTTTGTTTTTTTTTCACTTTTCTGTTTTTAGGAGAATGTTTTGCCCATTCCTAGCTCTGACTGCTGAATCAGAAACATCCATCCCAGAAAGAATTCTTTTTTTTTTATAGGGATAGGCGCTGAAGTAAAAAGATTTTTAAACTTGTCAAACACTTGTTGAGTCAGTGAAGTCCAGATGAAAATACTTTGTTTGTAGGTACAATAAAGTAGGCTGGATGATTTTTGAAAGTCCCAAATAAACTTCCTAGAAAAATTGTCAAATTCCACAAACCTTTGCATGGCTTTAACAGAGGTAGAAGCTGGCCCAGTAAGAAAAGCTACCACCTTTTTTGGGTGCATCATGATGCAGCCAGGAAACAAAATGAAACCTAAGAATTCCACTGTTCTGGCCTCAAAGGCTAATTTTTATAGCTTAACACAGAGAAGGTGAATATGGAGGTAGGATAGAACAATATTCATCTTAGCATGCGGCTCCTGTATGGAGGAAGAAAGCATTAATATATAATTCAGATAGACTACAAGGATGGTATCCAGTAGATCTCTGAAGATATAATTTTGAAAATGTTGGAAAGTAGATGGTGAATTGCTGAGCCCGTATGATATTAACATTTTGTTAGTAGAGTCAAGCTTGATCCATGAATCAGATGCCAGAAAATCAGCCAGAAGAGGGCTAAGGTACCAAGGGAGCAGGCAGTAGAGTAGTAAGGTGAAATGCAGCATTCGGATGCCGGTAATCAGTCACAGCTGGGTGAAGGTACAGAGGAAGAAGGCAGTAGTGTAGACAGGAGAAATGCAAAGTTTGGTGTAATCAGTCAGTGCTGGGCGAAGGTATTGAGGGAGCAGGCAGTAGTATAGTCAAGAGAAATGCAGAGTTTGGATATATGTAATTGGTCAGAGTCCTATGAAGGTACCTAGGGAGCAGGCAGAAGCAAATTCAGGAACAACGCAGAGTTTGATGCCAGTAATCAATCACAGTTGGGTGAAAGTACTGAGGGAGCAGTCAGTAGAAAAGTGGAGTCCAAAAGAAAGTCAGACACCAGTCAGACTACTGGTAGGTACAAAATCAGGAGATGGAGAGAGGGTCAGGAGTGAGGCGAAAGTTCAAATCTGGAAGACTGGTCAGAAAAAGAGATCTACCATCTCTGGCTGAATGAGTAGAATGACCAATACTAGACTGAACTTGCCAAGCTTTAAATCACTGACAGCCAGTGGGACAGGTCACAGGTTACTTAGGTAACCTAAGACAACAACAGTGATAGTGACAGCATGATGATCAGCCACATCTCTCAGAGGAACCCGATACTGTCAAAGAATCAATTCATGTGTCTTAGTGGTGTCTAACATTTGTGGTGGCAGTGGTGATCCCAGTGGTGGAAAATCTTTATGGGATTTGCTCCCTGATAACTGATACACATGAACACTGTATAGCTCCTTGGAGTGGTCCTACTGCATGATACATGATTACAACATACTTGCAGGATAGCTATCTTCTAGGCATTAAAGATGGCCTCATTAACTACTGGCAAACAAAACAGTGTGTATGACCAGCTCTGATATGTTCTGACATGGAATCCCTTAGCTGCCCATCAGCATGCGAGCAGTCAGAGAGGATTTTCAGTGTAGCTGGTTATATTTTATATTACTGTAGGACATGGCTATCAAGGAGCAGTGTTGGTAGACTTACATTTCTATAAATGAAGCAACGTGTAATACCATCTGAGCATCGGGTAGCAGACATGGACAAAACCACATGACAGGAAAATCCATGACACCCGAACTCTTAACAGCAGCACATTGGAGGATGATTTGGAATTTGAAGGGTTGCTACATCTACCGTTGTCGGGATGACAGCTATGACCACTGATTAATGTTTGACAATAAAATAAATATAATGCAAGCTTAAATTAGACTTAAATATGATAATGCACATAATTGGCCTAGCTTTCAGTTCCATGAATCAGGATGATATATACATCAATCACACCACAGCATTTCAACACCACCATACAGTTATATATATTTTTTTTATTATTTCTTTAAAACTAATGGTTAGCAAGCATAACAGCAAAGAAAAGCCTGAAAATTATACAGCACAGTAACACCCACTAGCTATGCAGACAGACACATAGTTATAAGTAAAGACAGAAAGAAAGAACTGTCCCTGCTGCTATACCAAGAACTCAGCTGTTTTTCAATGTTATCACCCTTAGATTTCAGATTGTTGGCAGAAGTAGAAGGAAAGTTTATAAAACATAACTCTTAGGGCCGTATGTTTAAAGGGATAACGACAAAAAAATGTTGTATGAAAGACAAAAATAAGTCATTGAATGCATGAACAACATATTTTCTATAGAGTATACGACAAAAAACTAGTAATGTCCATTGTGTACGACACAACTCCAGAATTGATGGGTAAAGGGGCGTGGCTAGGGCGTGGCTAAACTATTCTCCAGTGCCATATAGAGGAAAAGAAAATTTGTCGTAAACAACAACAAAAAAATGTCTTTCAAAAGACAAAATTTGTACATTAAGAAAAAAGTGGAGGGAATGTGTTCTGAATGTGAGAATTTTTGTCTTTACTTAAGACATTTTTGTCGTTAGTTAAGACATTTTTAAAGATATTTTTGTTGTTAAGACATTTTTTAAGACATTTTTGTCTTTAGTTAAGACATTTTTGTCTTTAGTTAAGGCATTTTTTTGTCGTTCCATACAACAATTTCAGTCAGGACAAACGACATATTTCCAATCACAACCGACACTCTCTGAAAATATTAATGATCCCAACGACACTGTACTTTGAAAAGTCGTTACAAACGACAAAAGCTATTTCGCTACTTCTTTGAACATATGGCCCTTAGTTATCAAATTAAATAAAACTGGAGAATTAACAAATTGTATAAAATGAATATATCCCCTCAAAATCTGTTAATGAATAAACCCCCTCAAAATGTTTTCCACTGGACAAAGATTATCACTTGTCCTATTATCAGTAATAGTACCTTGGTCAAGTCAGAATCACCTACTATAAGGACAGACAAATATAGACTTTAAGACTTAGATAGACAGCCTATATTTGTTGCCAGTCCTTACAATTATGTGATTCTGACTTGACAAAAATACAATATGTTTGTGATGTCTATAAGGTTAATCAGTAACGTGGCCCCAATTCACTGATACTGATAATAGGACAACAAGTGAAACTCTTTGATCAGTGGAACACATTTTGAGAGAGTATATTTCTTTTATACAATTTATTGTTTAATTCTCTAGTTTTATTCAATTTGATGACTAAAAGTTAGGTTTTATAAACTTTTCTTTGCACAACAATCCAGCATCCTAAGAGGGAGATAAAACTGAAGAATAGCTGAGAGTGCTTGGTAATGGTGTTGCAGCAGGGAGGGAGAGTTCTTTCTTTCTCAGTCTCATTTTACATTTCATGGCTTCGTTCAGTTCAAGTTTCAACACAACAAGCAAGTGCAATACATAATATTACATTAAACATGCCATGATGCTTGAGAGCGGACACTCTCTACTGTTCTGCTGCTGTCTGCAGCCAGACCCACCCTCGCAAATCGCGCCAAATAAACTGGTGACCACTCGGACATCTTGGATGAGGGTATCACCCACCAGCTACACAAACAGACCACGTGTGAGTAAAAGAGAGAAAGAACCCTCCCTGCTGCAATACCAAGTGCTCTGACTGAGCTATTCAATTTTATCTCCGTTAGACTGTTAGATTATTGGAAGAAAAGTTTATAAAACATAACTTTTAGCCATCAAATTGAATAAAACTGGTGAATTAAACAAGAAATTGTATAAAAGGAATATATACTCCCTCAAAATGTGTTCCACTGATCAAAGATTATCACTTGTTGTTCTATTATGAGATAATAGGACAACAAGTGATAATCTGATCGGTGGAACACATTTTAACTGGGTATGTTCCTTTTATACAATTTCTTATTTAATTTACCAATGCCAGTTTTATTCAGTTTGCTTTGCTTGGTAATGGTATTTGTTTGTTTAGTTCAAGTTTCAACCCATCAACAGCAAGTTAGTAAAATGTGACATAAAAATGTTATACTTGCCTGAGGTGAGAGAGGCAGCAGTGCTACTACTAGATCAAAACTGTATTAATTATCTGAATGCCAGATGGGTATGCAACACTTTGCAAAGCAATGCATTGCTTACCCATCTGGAACTCAAAGGGTTGAGGGTCCCACTACAAAGAACTAAAGGGATCAATGCTTGTTGTCTATCAGCTGTAGGGTGCAAAGGGAATGAAACAGACTCAAGCAAAGAATCCACCTAACTAGAGAACGGAAAGAGGAGAACTCCCAATGCTGCACTCCAGAGTCTCCAGAAGGGTCACTATATACTGGCCCTAAGAAGGAAAGCAAATGGGATTCAAAAGAAATGACAAAACAAAAAAAAGAGAATTAAGGAAATAAAATAATGGTGACTGTCTACACCCAGCTATGCACAGTTTCTGGGTTATATACCCAGGCCCAGCAACCGCAGGCTGCACAAGCACGCAGTAGTGTGCAGCTAAGTATGACCTTAATGAAGCGTCGAGCAACGTGAAGTCATCATGGTCACGTCGCTGCCGCGCTGTTCCGCAACACAGTGTTGGCAGCTGAGTCAGCTGAGAGGTGGCTGGGGAGTGGGGAGAATGCACAGCTACAACAACAAGAAATTGAGTCACAGAGGGCGGCACAAGTGGGGAGGAGCAGTGCCGGCACCAGGGCCATTTGTACAACATGTTTAGAAAAGTACATAATCTCATAAAATATAAGAATACACAGGGACATTAGAAGTGGGTGGGCTGGTGGGTGTGACAGGGCCACTGACGGGCCCCTGAGAAAATCTGGCTCCCTAGGCCAGTACCTAGTCGTCCTATTGGTAAATCCAGGCCAGACTGACATGACTTAAAATAAGGAAGCAATGTAGGCATGAGAAAGAATAAATGTGTTTCCATGGCAAAATAACTGCATAAACTGTTTTTGTTTGCTGTGCTGAGCTAACATCAATGTACAAACTATTACCCTGAAAATTGTTCACTTTATGCCACGTACTCCGAGGAGAGGGAAGTGGGGGGGAGTACTTGAGCTTTACTGTAATTGACAGTGCTTTGTGTCTTGTTTAATTCCATATTCTAACAATGAACAGAGGAAATCAATGCAAAATTGTTTTGTTTTCCTGTGGATGCTATAGAGGTTGCATTCTGACTTCTTCATTAAAGTCTTAACTCTGGTGGAATTTTAAGCACTGTTATGCACTAAGGCATTGTTAGTAACTGTAAACAACAGTCAGTCAACCATTAATGAATAAAAGAGAGTCTTTGGAGGCTGGGAATAAAGTAAATACATTAAAATTGGCTTTATACTGAAAAAATACAAACGTATATCTTAACTTGTTTCCTTGTGGAGTTTCTGCATTATGTCTGATTATGCAGCCATTATTTCATATAAATAGCATTCCAAAGCAACTGTTAAGTTAAGAAATCCATTCAACTTCATAATTATTGGCTGCACTGATTTATTCTCACATTCCCCAGATTGATTTTGCAAAAGGCAGCATGATAGTTCATTATGTGGTTACTGTAGCTATTGCATTGCTTCCGTTAATAATTTTAGACATTTTTATGCCAGTAGTTCTCAAACTGTATTCCATGCAACCTCAGGGTTCTCTGAGCATTTACTAGAGGTTCCTCAGAATCCATTTGGACAGATAACAGACATTGTTTTTGTGGTTTTGTGACTACTGGTGAATGCGCTGAACATTTTAGTGAGCAGAAAACCTTTATTATGGAAAAAACATATATTGCAGGGCTTTTCCTGCCAAGTAAAACAAGGGTATTCCACCACTGGCAGTTTAAACACGCCTAGTTTTGGTTGTTTCCAGAGAAATTCAAATGCCCCCTGATTCATGGTGGTCAATTTATTTGTCAGCTTACATACCCCTTTACTGGTTATTATGTAACCCCTTGGATACTAGATATATTTCTAGTGCATTGTTCTGCAATGTGCTGGAGACCTCTTTAACAACCAATGGGTTAACACTAAGAGGTATTTTGTTCTTCTTTGTTACACAAAGTATCCTTTTTGTCAGGCAAAATGCTGGGGCTGTAGTTGGAGTCTTATGAAACATAAGAGTGTGGCTATAGGTTGGATTAAGAGCACCTTGGATGCCTTTGCCTAGGTTTGCTTAAGCTGTAAATCCATCCCATATACACACACTGAACTGTGACCAAATCCAACTTCGATACATAGCCTTGTAATTTTAGGTGTCTGAGGTATTTGAACTAAAAATAACCCTTCCTCATCATTATTTAAATATTCTACATTATCATCATCACCTTGTTTCTGGAATCAGTATATGGCATGCTGCTTGCCACATTTCTTTACCTGTGCTTTAACCCTTTGAGTAACTGAAGAATGTGCAATACATTGACATACCTGGGAACTTTCAGTTGAGGGCTACCCGGAGGGTAGTCCTCTGTTCAGCAGGGGGTAACAAAAATGACGCTAATCGCGTCAAAAAGGGGCGGGGCTTAACTCGAGTGTTGGGGGGATTTAAATGTGTCACACAGAAGGCTGGGGACGGAGGCACAACGGGAGAAAAAGCAGATGTGGCAGAGTTTCAATAGAAACTCTCCACATCCGGAGGAATCTGCCTCTGCCCCGGAGACCCGGTAAAGCTCTGTCAGAACCGGAGTCTCCGGGGCAAATCCGGAGAGTTCCCAGGTATGCACATTGAACACCCCACTGGCACTCAAAGGGTTAAAGCATGTGCATAGAAATGTGGAGTGCACAGTGCATTATACTAGTTCCTGAAGCCAAGTGGTGACGAGAAATTATTTCACATATAATTTTATTTTTCTCTGCTCCACTGAAATCTGTTTCTGATAACAAAATGTTTGCAAAAACATGGATATTTGGTAGTTTAGGATGATATGAGGCATAGGGTCTAATTCATCAACCTAAAGAGCTGCAATTCCAGAGCAGACCATCTGCACCATACACAACTGAAAATTTCACAACATATAAAGTGGCACTTTTAACCCCTTGAATGTTAGCGAGGCCTGCAACACAAAATCACCTATCATAGTCCAATCCTGAGATTACCAGTGGTTCCAACACCCTATTGCCATACTTCTCTCGTGTATTGCATTTAAGTTCCCGATTTGACTTCTGATCACTTAACAGTCTGTCAGCTTCTTTTAGATAATCTACAGTATTCTGTACTTCCCCCTTTTCTGCTTTTCGAATAGTCACATTATTATTTTTGGCTAATAACTTCATACCTTTCTCTACCATTCTATTAAGGTTTTTGTTATGTATATGACTCCTGTGATGTTAAAAGCTGTCTTGAACTTAACCCCTACAGTGCCTGTGGCTGGGTTATATACAGTTGAACCTGCTCTGAAAATGTCAGTTGTACAAATATATAACTTAAAATAGGCTTCTATAGAGTGGAGCCATATTACATCATGAATATATAATAGCTATTGAGCATGTGCTATTCTTTATGAATATCTGAGGATAGCTGGAAAGGATTTTTGAAATGAGTCCCTGTTGAAGGAGACCCTAATCTATTCTTGTACTATTAGTGACAGCTAGAGGTTAGAATTACAGATGTTTAGTAAAAGAACACATTTAAATTGAGCAGTTACTTTTAAAATTAAAGAGAGATCTACATACCCCCTTTTTTTGGTCTAGAACCCATACAATATTTACAGCTTTAAAGAGTAGTTTTTATGAAAACCTATGTTATATGGCTTTTCCTGCTGGGTAAAAACAAGGCAGTTGTTTTATTTAAATGTTACAATAGTTGGAAATAGAGATCCAGGGAGCTTTCATCCAGAAAGGAAGTGACTCAGCAGTTACTATCAATTTATATGGGGAACTGTAGTCTGTGATTCACCAGACCTATAGAAAAAGCAACAGAATAACTATCTGAAATTTGGCCAGTGGTAATGTTAATGTAAAAAAAGCAACATGCTAAACTGTAATAACTATGGAAAGACACATCTCCAAACAGTGTGAGTATACTTACTTAACTCAGCAGGAAAATCCCTACAATATTATATTTCATAAAAAAGTTTACTGATCTTTTAATATTATGTGTTTTTTATGACATCCTATTACCCAGGATACAAAAGTGTATACGTTACATATGTATTTATATACATTAAGGTACTTTTTTGTACCTGCAACCAAGAAGATTATATATTTAATCCCTTTGAGTGCCAGTGGTATATGCAATGCATTGCAAACCAATGTGTTGCGTACCCTTCTGGCACTCAAAGGGTTAACTTCTTGAGTGCTAGAAATATTTCTAGAGCATTATGAAACAAAGTTTGGAGGTTTTTCCAGCATCAGGAAGTTAATGTAATACACACTTTTTGCCTCTTAGTGGAATGTTCCTAAAACAGGGATATCTGTATTACTAGTGACTATCTACTTATAAGCAATCCATGTGAACTACTAAGGAGATAATATTTACACTATTTTCTTACAGCAGTGAACATTTTTTATATATGTTTATGTCTGAAGGCTTTTCATGAACTTGTCATTGTTAACCCCTTCACAACAAGCCACGAGGATTGCGACCGGCAGTAAACTTTTTTTAATGAAAAAATATATATTGTAGGGTGATTCCTGTTGAGTAATATAAGTGTACTCCCACTGCTGATAGATTCATATTTATAAAGTTATTACTGTTTAAACCTGTGTTTTTTTACATTAGCAGTTCCCATTAGTGGTCAAATTCCAATAAGTGATTCTGTTATATTCTAAAGGAGAAGAAAGTTAGTGACTTACAGTTCTCCTTAGAATGTGATAGAAACTGATGAGTCACTTCCTGTCAGTTAGTACAATCTGGAAGTAAACACACAGTAAATTTGCTTCCTGATTATTTGAACTGTTATAAAGTTTGAATAAAACAATTGATAGTGGTGGGAGTGATCCTGTTTTACTCAGAAAGAAAAGCTTTATAACATTTAGGTTTTCATTTTAAAAAAAGTTTACTGCTCTTTTAAGGACCAAGGAGCACTTTTTTTTTTTTTTTTTTTTTTTTAAGATTTGGATTCAGGGGTCCCAGAGCAGCATGCAGCTGCACAGAGACCCCTGAATTCCATGGGGTGCCAGGACCGTCACTGGTGCTTAAGTTCAGAACCACCGTGATGGTCCTGGCACGTCATGGGTCCTTAAGGTGGTTAAAACAGCATAATTTTAACACTAAGACAACCTGAAGAAATAATAATGTGTAACTATGACAAAATATATGTTGTAGGATTCAATCAAAAGTAATTACAGCTGGGCAAAACAGCAAATGTTTTAGGTCTGGTCACCAGGTGGCACTATTGCTATAGCTGTTTATAGAGTGCATTGATGGATGATGTATTTCCTGGCTGTGGGACTGATCTTGTTTTTCAGTCAGAGAAAGCTCTACATTATATATTGTTTTTCATAGTAAAACATTACTGTTAATGTAGTAAAATGTGGCTGTTCAGCTGTTGGAAAACAACTCAATCAACACTACTCAACTGGTTAAAAGCTAGACTGATGGGATTTGTACTCTAACAGCAGGAGAGCTTCAAGCGCCCAGTCCTGGCTTAACTATTTTGTTTAACCCTTCGAGTGCCAGAGGGGTACACAATGCATTGCTTTGCAATGCATTGCATACCCCTCTGGCACTCAAAGGGTTAATTCCCTGGATGCTCGAGACGTATCCATTGTATTGCTTCACAATAAAGCTTATTTTACAATAATTATTCTAACAAAAATTGGAGAAATTCTGGAGCAAACCAAATGCACCATAGGGGACAAATGATTCATTTTGATTTAAATAGGTCTGTGAACCCCTAGAATTCAATAGAGGTCTCCCAACATTGCAAAGTAATATGCTGGAGACCTCAATAGCATTCAAAAGATTGAAAGCCCACATAAATTAATGTGAATTTATTATATGTCCCGTATGGTGCAGTTGGTTTGCCCTAGAATTGTTGGAAAGGGTATACACACTAAGGAATACTCAGCTCCATTGCTCAGGGCACACCATCAGGTTAGGTTTTCAGGATATCCCTGATTAAGAAGGCAGCTCAAACACAATGACCGAGCCTCTAATTAATCACTGTGATTAAGCAGGAATATGTTGAAAAGATGACCTGTTGGCGTTCTCTTATGATTAAAGTTGAAAAACACTGCAATAACATGTTATGAAGGTGTGGAAAAGAGAAGATAACTTCTCCAGTGTGATAAACTCCCCAATTCCTTTTTATTCAATGGAGTCTATGCACTAAAATGTCTCCAGCTGAAAGATCATAATACATAGGTGCCATAGACTAACAAAAGAATTGGAGAGTTTATCACACTGGATAAGTTATCTCCTCTTTATCACACTTATACCAGAACTTAGTGCATCTCCTCCCAAGTCTGGCAATCAAAGGGTTAACGATGCATATTTAGCTTTAGAATTTTTACAAGCACCTAAAACGATGATAGGAACTTTAGTTTTTTCTATTCATTCTAATCACCACAGCCCTACTGACTATTACTCAATCTATTAGTGGAAATGATTTTAGCTCATTGCTGACTGGTCCAAAAACTAGTAAAAACACAGCTGTGGGAGCTAATGAAACACAAGGGCTGGTAGTGGGTAAAGCCTCAGTACATTTTTTCAGATACCTTGCTGATAAGTCACACTTTAAAGGCATTGACGTGTGTGCCTTTTGTATGAAGTAAGAACAGTTGGTTTTGAAATCATGGTTCTAGTGTAGCCATCATTTCTGGGTTCTCATTAAGGACATCAGACAGCTTGCTGATGAGGGTGACTAATATAAGTTGCTTTCAAAACGTCTGTTTCTGTAGTTTTTATTTCGGCAGTTTGATTAGGGGTATGACTCGGTATAGTCTAGCCCTTTCATAACTCACTTATGTGGCTTTTTCAAGAGGCTTTAATATGTGACACACATGGTCCATGAAAAGCTATTATGCAATGATGCTAATGTATTTAACACAAATGGAACAATCCTGGAACAAACCAAATGAACTACAGTGGAAGAACTGTTCACTGATTTAAATGGAGTTTTTAACTCCTTGAATGGTAGAGAGGTCTCCATGCATTATAAAGCATTTGAGACCTCTCTAAAATTCAAGAGGTTAAAAATCTCATATAAATTAGTTGTGAATTTCAGGATTTTTTTATTTGTCCCATGTGTTGCAGTTGATTTTCTCTAGAATGTTATTACTATGTTTCTTAGTACATCAGCCTCAGGAAGGCTGAGTGTATGAATTCACCAGGGCAGCCGCTCAGTGGTTACACCCTAGAGTATGCACTGCAGTGTATGATCGATACAGTGTGTACAGGAGGATGTCCTTCACCAATGTAAGACTTGAATGCCAGCAAGCTCTACAAACACCATCCCCCTAGCATGCCCACTAGATGTAGAGGAATGGACCTAGTCAAAATGCTTGCAGACCGCCCTAATGCCCTCCCCTTGGTACAACTGGCACATACATAGTATGGTATCACATACATAGATTGGTAAATTGATGATAGGCAGACTTAGAGAGTGAACATTGATTTCTTATCTAGATTTAGCATAGAAACAATTTCATACCCTCCCCTCAGTGAGAAGAATAGGATATCTGCATCATGTCATTCAGTCTATCAGGATATAGATTTTTATGGATGCTTTATAACATTGTCCCATATTATCATTTTTTAACTAAAGCGTATGTAGTCTCTAACACACTGAGACCTCTCTAGCATGTTCAGGGTTAAATGAATAATAATACCAAAACTGTTCTTAAATGAAAGAGTTTATTACGATAAAGAAGTAAACCTTTCTACAACTGAAAATATATGACCCTAGGACTGGAATTTACTAAGGGGGGGACATGATCCTCACTGTGTGAAAGAGGAAGATTGCAATATAAATCTCTCGCCTCCTGTCTTGCAGGCTTTACTAATGTTGTTTTCACTGTAGATGGAGACACGTTCACTCCATAGTCTCTGTCCCCTGGAGAAGAAAATATTAATCAACATGAGTGGGGCATCTTTTGATCTGGCTTCATCCAGGCTGCTATGCATGGATGGAGCATTTCGACATGTAGAATACTGTGGAAAATGGTGGCACCACAGAACTTCATCTTCCTTCTACATACTTATATTCTGAATCACATTTTGGTGAATACAAAGTTTTTTTGCCACATTTTAGGTCTAGAGAGCTACAAAAAGCAAAGAAAATAGCCCACGGCTAGACTTCTGTCTTCATAAAATCTGCATTGCACGTGCTATTATTCAACAGACTGAATGAAGCAATGGTCTTTGCAGTTTTCTCTCCTCTGTTTAGGAAGCTGTTCTCTACTGTTAAAGACAGAACAGGATCTTAGGTGTGGAATGAAATATGTTTCATCCGGGAAGCTGAAAAACATTATAAAACAAAGATATGTTATATGTTAAAGCATGCAACTTTATTATACATTTTTTTTCAAATATATTTTATTATCAGATTGCTCCATACATATCTTAAATACAAAAAAAAGGGCATACATGTAAAATCGTTCAATTACAACAAAAATATGTAGACATTAGTAGCAATGAAAAGAACATATGCAGATCAGTGTAGAGAGACAACCTGAGGTTTTTCATTATTATTTCAAACTTTAATAACCCAAACTCCTAAAATCTAACCTAACTGTTATTATACCTCCTGCCCCCAAGTCCTCTCTCTCCAAGCCCGTAGCACCCCCCCCCCGCCCACCAGCCATCAGCTACATAAGATCCCAGTATGTACAAGGGTCACACACAATGTTACGCATCAGTTATACTTCACAATCATCCACACAGCAAGCAGATATGACCTAAATCAATCATTCATCACCAGTAAGTTACACATCATCAGGAGTCACAGTATTATCTGCTCTATCTGTCCACCAGGTCTGCCACCGTCCCTAGTCCTTGTCGAACTTAGTTGGGGTACCCAGGTGTAAGTAAACCAATTTATAATGTGGAATACACTGTAAAACCAGGTTTATCCACGCTCTACAATTGGGAACTCTGCTTGACATCCAGTTCAAGGCCACCACCTTTCTCGCCATCACCAAGAGCTAACTCAGTAGAGATCTGTCAGTTGCAGCCTCAATCTCATCAGGAAAAATAGACAAATAAACAAATCTTTGGATCCACAGGAACAGGCCTCCCCAACACCAGGGCCACAATACGCATTATTTCCGTCCAAAACCTCCTGACTTCAGGACACTCCCAAACTTTATTATACATTTTACATGTATGTCTATCAATATGGCTTGTTTACCTAGTAGTACTTGCACCAGTCCTGCACTGAAAATTTAAAATTTACATTACTTTAATGTAAAGAAAAAGAGATTAAAAGTACATAAAAAAATATAACAGGTGGAAGTTTTTGGTTATATATTTTGGTCTTCCCTTCATGTCAAGATACATCAACATGACAAGCCCTGCTCTAAACTGACATCCTTTGAGTAAAGGAATAGTATTCTTCTATGTAACCAAAACTAATTCAAAGTGATAGGTGGAATGTTAACTTTACTTCCTTGCTTTCTACTTTAATAATTGTTTTTTTTGCTACTTTATTTAAACGTATACTTTGACAACTGTCAAATGATTTTCAGAAAATTAATCTATTACACAGTAATAAAAATGTTCACACAAGATATACATTACTGATAATGGGATAAGATGGGTAAAAATTTAGAGATTTGGCTCACAGATCAGATTAACAGATACTGTTAAAATTACAGTTTTGGCTGAACTGATTCAGAACTAATCTACCCATGCGCACACACACACACACACGAACGAACGCATGCACACATACACAAACACTCACACACACATAAATGTATATGAGTCCGATTGGGGACAAGCCCTATACATGTTCTAACAATAATAATTAACCCTTTGAGTACCAGAGAGGTATCCAAAGCATTGCAACACAATGAGTTAGACAACTCCTTGGCACTCAAAGAGTTAATAACAGCCCTGAATCTTTTTGTTTGTGGACACTACTTTTCATGCAATCTGATTTGCTAAAATGGCAAATAGAGTTACATACAAAACCTTTGTTTCAAGACTCCTGAAACAGCCCATTTCATATGAATATCAAACATGGAATATAATTTTGCTAATCTCAAACAGTCATTTAGGGTATAATTAAGATATTTTACTTTATGTTTGATAATTGTAACAAAGTAATAATCATATTTGCATTAAGATTACTGAAATAAAAGTAAACATTATTTACATTTTGTTTATATTGACAAAGCCTATCTTTAGCTATAGATAAAGATTAGTGTATTATGACAGTCTTTGTCAAAATGACATGCAAATGGCACAAATACAATTAATGTCCATTAGTATTTTAAAGAGTTCATAAAATTTTTCTGATTCAGTTAAAAATAATAACAATGATGATGAAAAAAGAAGAAAATAAAATGATCTGTTACTTCACCCCATGGATTTTAGATTCACCTCCAAGCACTAAATTTATATATATATATATATATATATATATATATATATATATATATATATATATAAATATAATATTGTTAATGTGTTAAAGACATATTTATATGGATGGTAATCCCTCACTGTTCTTTTTATTTTTTGATTAAGTCTTCAAATAACTGTGTAGAATTGAGATAACAAGTGTTGGTTTATCCCCCGCAGAGAAGCTTATCCTCGCTTTACAATGCTAAAGCAATATTACTAACATTTATGTAAAGAATTACATATGTAGGTATTATGAAACAATTGAGAATCCATTGAGTCTACATTGTATAGTATCTCTGGGGTATTCCCATTCCATTTCATTAATAGAGCTCACCAATTGCTCTTTTATTTTATGGATCCTCTTTTTTCAGAGTGCCTTAAAGGGATAGTAATGTCAGTAAAAAAGTGTTAACTATATGGTAGATACAATTAAAAGAGAGTACTTGCACTTATTTATATCACTCCAACCATTATGGTTTGAGAGATATAGGAAAATAAAGTTCTCCGCTCCCTCCCCTTTCTGCTTGATGAGCTGGTCTCTTGACCAGATGCAGCTCTTCAGCAGCGCTGATATAACGATATCTAAAGATAAACACTTCATCGGAATGGTCTACAACGTTCGTTTGCAAACCAGACACACGTTGTAAACAGTTCCTATGAAATATTTACTTTTAGGTATCGCTATGTAGGCACTTCTGAAGAGCCGCCATCTGATCCAGGAACTAGAATCTGCTTCTGATAGCTTTACACCTCATCAAACAGAAAGGGGATGGAGCGGAGAACATTATTTTCCTATATCTCTCAAACCATAACGGTTTGAGGTATACGAATAAATGCAAGTACTCTCTTTTAATTGTATCTACTATATAGTTAATACTTTTTTTCTGACATTACTATCCCTTTAAAGCTGTTCTAAACCAAAAAAGTCTCCCAATGCTGTTTTACAGCATCCTCACTTTATAACTTTAACATTGTGACAGTTAGAAGCTATGAAAGCACCTATGCCTAAGTCTGACACATAGGAATCTATTTAAAGGGATAGTAATGTTTCAAAATAAAAGCAGCTCCCTCCAATTAATCTTCATAGTATTTGGGCCATGGAGAGTGTTATTTCAATAATGTCCCGCCCCTTTACCTAGTGTAACACTGCTCACCTCAGATATGGAATCTGGTTGCTTGACCAGACAGATAACAGCAAGGGACAATCTTCTTACTGTAAGAATAATGAAAACCCTGCCTCCCTTGATAGATTTTTCAGGTTTTTCCCTTATGCTAATTAAAGATTGTCCCTCTCTGCAAGCCATCTGTACACCACCTTTCTGTTCTGTGGAGAGCAGTGTTACATCAGTAAAAGGGGCAGGAGGGGGATATTTTCGCATTCAATTACTCTTGAACTACAACTCCAACAGAACTGAAATAACACCATGGCCCAAATACTATGAAGATTAATTGGAGCTGCTTTTATTTTGAAATATTTCTATCCCTTTAAAGAAAATAGCTTTTTTAAAATACAGAGATTATGATTGGCTTTGTCATATTTAATAATATTATACCTTAAATTGCATTTATTATAAAGAAAATTTGCATAGCTTATGGGAAAACATCACATTGCTAATATTGTTGTCATTGTTTCTAATACAAAATAAAAAAATAGCAATGCCAATAAAAATTTGCACTGTTTCTGAGAAAAATAGCAATGGTAATAAAAATTCCCATTTCTGCTAAAAATTCTCAATGGTTTCAAGAAAAGTTTGCAATGCTAAGAAAAATGTGTGGAAGAAACAAACCCTTCAGTCTCGGGTTAGATTAGAATACGTCTCGGATTTCTTTATAATTATTTACTCATACAGCTACATAGAGAGAAAGTTCCCCTGTCAAGGCGACGGACAGAGGTTTCCTCTGATTATAAGATAAAATTAATTTATATAGACAAAATGACCATAGGAAAGCCTTCTTTTCTATTGGTTAGTATTATTATTATTATTATTATTATTCTTTATTTATATAGCGCCAACTAATTCCGCAGCGCTGTACAATTGGGGAATAGACATACAGAGGTATTAAATAGTACAATCAGATGTGTAGAACAGGAGGATCAGAGGGCCCTGCTCGTGAGAGCTTACAGTCTAGAGGAAGGTAGGTTTGATACAGAAGGAGTAAGTGCTATTGCGTTTAAGTGCCTCCTGCCACATGAACTGCCAGTCAGTGGGTGGGTATAAAACCCACCCAAAATGTGTTGTTTAGTGCTAAGGCATTATTTTGGAACAACAAGAAATTGTTTTGGAAAAGCAAAACAAGTTTAAACTAGATCTGTTACAAGGCCCTTGTTCAGGAAATTAACCCTTCACACTCATGATTTATAATTTCACTTGGGCTTGGACCACATATATCCTTGCTAACCTTTTGTGCAGATGTACCATAGATCCTGTTTCCACAAAAGATATGCAGAATACATTGACGCTTTATAAATTAAGCATTTAATTAGTAATCATAATGAAGCATATTAGAACATGTGATAAATTCAATGGGAAAATGTTTTATTGAAGCCATAATTAAGTTCTCACTCAAATGCATAAAAGCTATATTAACTGTGTAAATGCCACGCCAGTTTTTTAATGTTTTTTTGGAAAGCACATTGGAAAAATGTAATCTGTGTTTAGAGCTTTTATGCATTTGAGTGAGAACTTGTCACGGACTCTCAGTAAAGAAACACACAAAACAGTACAAGTGAATTTAAACCAGTTTATTGAGCAAAAGATAATCAGAATACTAGTAGTAATAATGAACACTTCCTCAGTCAGAGGGGAGATAGATGTGAGAACAGTGTCTAGTCCACTACCCAGGAGCTGATAATGAACCACCATAGGTCTATGGTACTGAGTCTTAGAACCAGACTTGGCTCTACCACAACAGGAAGAAATGACAAGACTAGTACAGGAGCGTACCCAGCGGAGGCACAGAGTGTGAATAGACCACTGATACCAATGGTGTAACTGGTAGCACCACTCAAGGCAGCAGAGTTGGTGCTTAGATAGATGCAGCCAGATAGGAACGCACTACTGAGGCAAGAAGCGAGACAAGCTGCACTCTATCTTACAGAAGGCAACTAGGAGGTCCAGAGCGTAGGTAGCACCGCAAGTGCTAAGCCAGGCAACAGGTAAGTGTAAGAGGTGAGTGCCCAGGAGCGAGACAAGTTGCACTAGCTGCCTGGAGGCAAACAGAAGGCACCAAGCGGAGGCAACCTGCAAGCGTCCAGCTGGTGGCTGAGTTACAAGGTAAAGGAGCGCGCCCTGAATCGGCCTAGTGGTAGTCAGACAGGAGCGAGGCACAAATGGAGCATCAGTCAGACAGGCCATGGTCAGGAACCGGATCGGGTAGTCAGCCACAGCAAAGGTCAGCACGGAGCAGGTAGTCGGACAAGCCAGAGTCACACACGGATCAGAAAGTCAGCCACAGCCAAGGTCACAACCAAAGCGAGTAGTCAGACAAGCCAAGTATCAAACACACAATGTAAGCCAAGAAAGGGTCAGAGGAACAAACTAGATGCACACAGGAACACCACAAAAGTCCTAGCCTCATTGAGGTTTATAAAGCAGCAGAAGGAGGCGGAACCCAATTAGGCCCAACAGAATAGGCCCATAAACGGGAGTCCATGCCAGTGCCTGAAACATGACTATAGCAATGAGGAAGTGGCCGGAGGCCATGCTGGCCAGCGGCCATAAAGAGGTAAGAGCACAGGATCACTTAGGCCTCAAAGGGAAACTGTGATAGAACTTAACTATGGCTTTTGTCATTGAATTTCCATAGATTTACAATTTTTTTTTTAATTTTATGTGGGCTGGGTACCTCTTGGTATGTGGTAAAGCTCATGTCATGTTTTTAATACATTTATTAACAAAAAGCTGTTACTTCACCTACAGTAATTAGTGTCATTGTGAGCTTTGTACTGAGCATGTGCACCAATTACACTATGACCATAAATTCTCTCTTTTTTTTTTTTTTTTTTTTTTTTTTTTTTTAAATTGTAATACTTCCTGTTCTACAGATCTGATCTACTATTGGCTAAAAGAAAAACACAAAGTACTTCTAGTGGACCTTCTACTTGCCACGTTAGCAACAATCCATAATGTAACATAACTAACCAAAGCACCAAATGGAATTTTTTTTAAAGTAGTTTGGACCTCAAAATCTACACAACCAATTTTTATGAACATTGCAGAGCTTGAAGGGAGTGCCACTCAGACCTGGATTCCGATGTTAAATAACAAAGAACATTCATTCAAACGTAACTATAGAAGACCTATTGGTCATTGTAGCAGAATTTTCTATTTTGGAGATTCTGTCACGAACATGTATCAATTGTCATGTGAAAACACACAATGATAGTCTATAATAGGGATGAAAACTATATAATGCTGTTAAAATCAACTGATGATGAGATGGAATGAAGACAAAGTTGAGTCTCTTTTAGTGATGAGCGAGCGTGCTCGGCCGATGCTCGGATCGGCTCGAGCATCGCTCTGCTCGGCACATGGCGGTACTCGTCGAGTACCGCCATGTGCTCGCCCGCCATGTTCGGGTGGCGGGGATCTGTGCCGGAAGAGGCACAGATCCGAAGACGCTCCGCTGGACCACCAGGGACTGGAGGTACGGGGGCATTGCGGAGATGAAGGGGGCATTGCGGAGATGAAGGGGGACATTGTGGAAGAGGGGCATAGACTCTATGCCCCTCTTCCACAATGTCCCCCTTCATCTCCGCTATGCCCGTCTTCCACAATGTCCCCCTTCATCTCCGCTATGCCCCTCTTCCACAATGTGCCCCTTCATCTCCGCTATGCCCCTCTTCCACAATGTCCCCCTTCATCTCCTCAGAGCACCCGAGCATCGGGGTGCTCGCTCAACACTAGTCTCTTTCAATCCAATGAGCATCGATATTCCAGGAAAATGGAGATTTTCTCAACTATATATAAAAAGGAGACACAAATATATACACACATAGAATTATCAGTTTTAGGGATAGGTGAAAAGCCCTTTTTTTATTTCTCATGGGAATTTTCCATTTTTTTTAGCAAAAATTCCGGCATATAGAACCCTCCTCCCAAAGAATAAAAATATCCTCCTTTTTGCTAACCACAAGAAATTAAAGCAGGAACTTTGCCAGGACATAACACTCAATATGTGAGTTCTACCAGAATAGTGAGGCAAGGCTGGAAGTTGGATTGTCTTGTTCTATGTTTACCAGTGCAGTGGGACAAAGCTAGAGGTCAATATGTGTGGTGCTATGGCTATATTGGGACAAGGCTGAGGAGGTTATTATCTGTGGTTTTATGGCTACCATGGGACATGGCTTGAGGTCAAAGTAGTGGTGGGCAATTAAAGGCCCTCTAGCTACTCCCAGATAACAACCTATGGGAATTGTAATCTCACAGACACTGGAGAATGTCCCATTGCCTATACTGGCCACCAGACAGCAGGCCTGGGTGTGCAGTATAAGTGGTTCTATGGCTACTGTGGGACTAAGCTGGGTGGTCAGTATTTGTTATTCTATAGCTACCAATGCAGTAGAAAAAGACTGTGATATGTGTTTCTGTGGCTACTATGGGATAAGGTTGGGGGCCAATTTGTCTCCTTCTATTGCAATGGAGAAAGTCTGGGTGGTGACTGTAGAGGAAAAAAGTGGAAAAACTGTATTTTTCATGGAAATTACTGCAGTAGCCAAAAAGTGATGTTTTTCTCCCTCTTTAGTTTTTTGGGCAAGAGTTTTCATCCATCCCTAATCGAAAATATTGAAATCTCCAAAAAGTACAGTCCATAAGTAGTTCAACTATAGAGGAATCCAAATTTCTCAGAGATGCTCACTCTTTATATTTGCTGGTCAGCACCTGAAACTGATAGGAAAACACAATGGAAACAGCCTCATAGTGAAGAACAATTAAATGTAAAAAAAAAGCCTATCTGTAGATGGGTCAGGCTAAGTGGTTTATGAGGGATGTTTTACAGAGGTCCTTACGCCAACACTCTCTCTTTCTGATTATTAATTATAACAGCAAAATTCCTTCATAACATAGAAATCCCCAAGGCATAGTGGATACACACACAGTGGTGATAGCCCATAGTGTGGAAGCCTGCTTCAAAGGCTGTGGGGGACATTTTGTCTGCCTCACTCAGAGTCCTCTGGATACAGCAACAAATTGCTGTATAGGTGCACATACTGTAGGGGTGAATTGCATGACTTGGTGATAAGTTTAATGACACAATGATTTTTTTTTTACTACTATGAGCTGCAGACACTGAGGGGAAGGAGAGCAGGAGTAATATCTTCGGACAGCTACCTGTTTTCACCTACTGTTCTGCCTTGATGGTATGTTTATGAGAATCTCATCCTTCTGATGTGGGTGCTGAAATGAGTGACACTTAAGCCAGCGACATGACAGTCTTGCCCTTTTGATGCAGGCAAGATTCTCATGTCGCCTTTTTGAAGTGGGTGATGTATTTAATGCACTGTTTACTCGCTCGCCCTATACTGGCTGACATTTAACAGTAAACCGTCATTGATATTTATAAACATCTCCTATCAGAGAGGAAAAAAATCAAACTGAATCACGGCTGGAATAGGAGGTAACAGAAACTATGCTCCTCATTATCAAAAAGGGGGGAATATTTGTAAAAAAAAAAAGAAAAATCCTGATTCCAGCAGTGATTTGCTTAATTTTTTTCCTCTTCAATTTATGGACTTTTGATACAAGTCCATGTAAATGTATCCTCATTTGCATTTACACCTTTCTATATTGTTATAGCTTGGGTAATCATCAGACCACCAACTGTTGGGGACTATAGCTCCCATCATCCCCCACCATCCATTGGTTGGTTGGGGGTGGGGGGATAAGTCCACAGTAGCTAGAGTTCTGACAATTAACTACCTCTGCTTTAGTACTTTGTTTCCATGGGTGACTATTACACCACATTGTTGCAAGGTACAGAATGCTGCAACTTTCCACCAACAGTTCATAATGCATCTTCCAGTTGGTAGTATGGGTTTAAACAGCATCACACAAATACTCATGGTAATTGCATTTTCTCTGAAATACTGTCATTACTGTTTATGTTTGAGAGAGAGAATGGGATGCTGAGAGAATATGAGTAAAATATTAATAGCATTTTCATGATTCCTATAACAAACCATTGCTACAAAACAGATGCCTGTGTGCATGTAGCATTAAAGGAGAACTAACCCCTCCTAATAATAAAAATACTAATGCCCCACATGAGTTTTACATTTGTTCCTTTATTCAAGTGATAACATATTCAATTGGAAGTGGATGTCCTTCTCAAGGCAGTGGACTTGACAGATGTTGGCACTTTTCTTTAAACTGGGTCAAGTAGAATATCATGTTTAGTGAGCAGAACTTGAGGTTCTGTTGTCCTGATAGCAACTAGCATGTCTGCCTCCATGGAGTGGTCATCCAGGACTCATTGAAGATGACATCTCTTGAACAATGACACAAGGGCAAAAACCCACAGGGGTCATTAGGATTGTATGCTAATCATAGTAAGTTAAGTGGGGGATATTAACATGAGGTGCTAGTTCTCGTTTAAGGTTCCTAGGGTAGGCCTGCAGAACATAGCTTAAAGTACTCTGTGGTCTCACAAGTATGATTTTATCAACAGTCTATTTCCTGGGAAGCATACAATGTTTTCATATTCTTATGCTTCTACTTTTAGAAAATAGTATTAAACATTTATGAGATTTTAAAGCTATTTTTGTGATGTTTCACCTATCCTTTTAGTCTGCATTCACTATTATCACCACCAGGCATTTTGTTACACTGACCTCCAAGGCATTATCAGATAATGCCAAAATAATTAAAGTTTTTCTTGCATTTAACTCGGCTTGTGAAGTTAAATCCCCCACCTGCAGGTGTAAGTGCAGCATCAACTGCTATCAAAAGCCAATTAGTTCCCTGAGAGTGCCTGACACAATGGATGAAGCTGTAAGGTTTCTCAGGGCTCCCAGCAGCTATGTGCCAACACTCAAGCTAAAAAGTGGCCTCTTGGTCAAACATTCCACTCTTGTCTTTTTAATATCATACATGTCATAGCTAATAATGCAGCGCTATTTCACACAATATTTGTATTTGTTAGATTGTGAATTTTATGTAAATTGCTATCCTTGTCTTCATGTTAAGTGGAGGTTAAGGAACATTTTTTAAAGGGGCAGTAAATGTTGCAAGAAATATTTATACATAAAGGGGGTATATTATAGCCCTTTATCGCTCTTAGGAGACAAGTCCTTAACCCCTTGCACACCCCTCTAATCTGTAACCCTCTGAGTGCCTGAGAGGTTTCCACCACACAGGAATGCAATGTAAATGTTAAAGGATGTAAAATATAAATGAGGCTAAAACTTTTAATAGTCCCTTCAATTTGCTTTTAACACATTGGTTGCTAGATATGTCTCTAATGCATTGTTGGACACATTTCTAGTGTCCATGGAGTTAAGTTCTTCAGTTTATCCAATTTAATATAACATAATAGTGATTGTGTTTTCCAAAATCATATTTTCTGTTCATTAACAACATTACAAGGATAAGTTGAAGAATTAACCAAGGGGTTGATTACATGACATGATGAGTGCCAGAGGGGTATCCAATGCATTGCTATGTAATGTGTTGGCACTCAAAAGGTTAATAAGAACAACTGGGCCAATACTGAAGTAAACCAGCTATGCCACAGGAGACAAATAATATTTTCCATTGTTTTAAATGGGGCTTTTAACACCTTCATTGCTAGACAGGTCTCCAGTGCATTGCTTTGCATTGGAAAACTCTCTAAAATTAATGGGGGTTAAACACCACACTTAAATCAATGTAAATTTTGGATTTTGGTTTATATTTCCCTTACAGTGCAATTGGTATGCATTAGAATCACTCTAGTTCTTATTAACCCTTTGAGTGCCAACGGGTTACGCAACGCATTGCAAAGCAATGTGTTGCGTACCCCTCTGGCACTCAAAGGGTTAAATGGCCGGATCAAATTCTCTAACTTACTAATAATCAAATAATAAATTATAAGAGCTTCTCAATGTCAGTGGAAGACTTGACATAAATGGAACAATATGTGCATAAAGCTTTTAAAAAATATTGCCTCCATTTATTACAAATTGTTTACTATTTCACTTTGATTACAGTGTGATTAAGCTCCTTCAGTAGATGTGAGTAAAAATGAATGAAACTGTGACACAATATTAGAGAGCTATCAGATGCTTTTTTAACACCTGGCCATATCCAGAGTACACCACAGATGTCAGGCTTAGGGGGAACCTCACATTTCTTTTGCTGGACAGGCTATTTGGCTTAAATAAACGGTTAAGAGCAGGGGAAGGCTGGCCAGGTGGCTTGGCAGGAAGGATTTTGGCCCCTGGGCTACTCTGCGCAACTGATGCGAGAACCGCATGATCACAAAATAACTTGCTATCCTTGAAAGGTGTTATAGATGCGAGTTGGCTCTTTCTCTTTACCTAAATACCCCATATCAAGGTAAAACATGGGCTGTGTTGCTGTAGGTGAACTAGTCCGGGAATGGAGAAGATATGGCACCTGTCTGAAATAGGTAATACACTTTACTTCAATGTTTGTTGTATGTCTGAGAAAATAAGACATTCTATGTGTGTGTGTCTGTGTATGTGTATGTCTGTGTGCAATATATATATATATATATATATATATATATATATATATATATATATATATATATATATATATATATATATATATCTGTGTGTGTATGTGTGTGTATGAATGTGTGTTTGTTCCCAAATGCGTATATATGTTTAATTATTTATTTTAATAGTTACTAGTTATACTCAAAATCGGTAGCATTTACTAAATAGCTGTCATTTTTCTGTGTTTGGAAAGTGTATAATTTATTTTCTTGTTTGCAAAATTAACATGTTTGTTCATTACAAAACAAAGGAGAAGGAGGGGTTAATATCAACTGACCCCTTCTCCTTTGTTTTGTAATATATATTATATAAGACATGCTGCAACAAAAAAGATTAAACAACATATTTCTTAAAGATTGAAGTGACTCACAACGAGCATTTTCTCCAATGTTTGTTCATTGTTGAAGAGAAATTTGTGTTTCTGCTCCTGTCTCAGCAAAGTTCTTGATTAGCATATATACATTTTTGTTGTAAGATGCTCTTTGCTTGTTTTTACGATGGAAAACAGGGAGTTTTGTGCATAAAAAGTCCTGCAAACACTTTCATTGTAATATTTTTATAGCAACAGGTTTTTACTTACTTTTTTGTAAGCATGATATTTGTTTTTCAAGCCCATTTCAAGTAAAATGGCATGAGTAGTGGTGAAGATATTTGCATAGCCATTCTTGCTCTTTAGTATATCTTGATGTATGTGATAATCACTCTATTTATTAACTCTTATTAATCCTTTGTGTGCCAGAGAGTGTGCTTTGCAATGTGTTGCTCTTTCTCTAGCACTCAAAGAGTTAAACCCTTGGCTGCTAGAAAGGTCTCCATGAAACAATATATTGGGGTCATCTGTAACATTAAAGTTTAATTCAAAATCAACAATGGATTTACAGCAAGTAATTATATTTAAATTAAGTAGTATTTTATTCCTTGTCCTAGCCATATTTATCATTAAACCCCAAAATACAGTTTATGGATTAAAGCACATATTGGCTAATGAACTAAAAGGAATGTTAGTGGAAAACCATCTGCATCATGTAAATGGAGCATTTAACTGATTGGGGGTTATTCATTTATTCACTAAGGTGTGATAAAGAGGAGATGACTTCTCCAGTGATATCACTTCTCCAGTTCCTATGTTATTCTATAGAGCTTATTCACTAAGATCTCCAAAACTTAAGAAATGTTAGTGAATTGGCTCCAAAGAATAACATAGGAATTGGAGAAGTGATATCACTGGAAAAGTCATCTCCACTTTATCACCGCTGTATCACCCCTCAGTGAATAACCCCCACTGAATGCTAGGAAGGTTTCCTACACATTGCAAATCAATGCATTGGAGATCTCTCTAAAATACAAAGGGGTAGATTCAGTAAGGTGTGATAAAGAGGTGATAAAGTGGAGATGACTTCTCCAGTAATATCACTTCTCCAAATCCTATGTTATTCTATGGAGCCTATGCACTAAGATCTCTTCCACTTTGGAGATCTTAGTGAATAGTCTCTATAGAATAATATAGGAACTGGAGAAGTGATATCACTGGAGAAGTCATCTCCACTTTATTAGTGCATAACACCCCCCCCAGTGTTGAAAGTCCAATTTGAATGAATGGGATTTTGTTCATTTTTTGTATCCCATAATGCAATGGGTTTGCTCCAGAATTACTCTAGTTCCTCTTAGTACATCAGCCTCATAACCTATTGCAGCAGAAGCATAATATATTGCAATATAATTAAATTTGAATATAAACAACATTTTATTTACTGTATCAAATTGCCCAAAACATAAAAATTCCTTTCAGATTCAGATTAGTAAATAACTTTGCACAGTCATTTTCATTTTTCCTTGTTGTGCTAAATCAAATCCATATGGATGATTTTTTTAATGTTTAATAGCAGGTAATAACTAGCCTCTAATTGTGTATAAAAACACACCTGGTAGATTGCTGGTCTTTAACTGTCCAACAAGAAAAATGTAACTCATTTTTTGACTTAAATGCTAACAGAGATTAAAGTCCTCTCTTGATTACAAACCTTAATTTTTCTTTTCAGAATTTTTCAGCAGTTCTGTCATGAAGGAAATATATACTATGGCAAGTCGTAAAGTTTCAATTCTAGAAAGTCTTTTCTCATAGGCAAAAGTTGGTACCTTCTTCCGAAGTAAATCAAAAGCTTCATTAAGGTTAAACATCCTCTTTCGCTCTCTGATGTTGGCAGCTTGGCGCTGGGCATATGTGATCACTCGCTTTCTTTTGGGCCTACCTAGTGGAGAGCACAGATTCATGTCTTCCTCATATTCAGTTTCCTCATCTTCAAATCTGTTTAAAGCAGATCCATCCTCATGTAAAGAAATTAGTCCATCTTCAAATGATGTAAAATCACAGAATCTGTCACATAGGTTAAGGCATTGAGTTGGATTCATCATTTTGTTGTGACAATGTTGATTCGTAAAGCCTAAAACTGTTGAATCTAGAAGACTTTCCTGGTATTCCATTTCTGTTTCTTAGTAACTATTTTGTTTTTAGTGATTAGTCTTTGTTGAAATCTACCTTTTTCTGGCTGTTAACAAACAGGCACTACAGAGTAACTTGTGTGATCAGCGTTCATATTTATATCCAAGGAGGTAACAGGATTAAAAAGGCAAAAAAGAAAGCAAAAAAATAGTTTCATCTTAATGTTGATAGAAAAAGACATCCAAATTCTTAGGACACGTGTATATTCCAGTGAAGACGCAATAGTGTTACTAAATCCTGTTAAAGCAAGGAAAGAGAATTCCTTTTAGCAATAGTTCTAGATCTCACCCACTGAGCTCACAGTGACAGTAGAATAGTTATTCTTCAAAGTAGATATCCACAGACCTTCTTTTCCATACAAGACCTGGCAGTGGCTCCTCTTCTGCAAGAATTAGTGAACTTTGGGAGAGACTTTTCCAATTGATATGAGACAAGTGTAAGCTTGCTCTTTATGATCTTCTGGAGAGGGAACTTGTCTGCAAAGGGTCAAATGGAAATGTTTACCCTGTCTCCTGGTGCAGAGGCAGTTGAATGACAGGACCTCCATTAGCCTAAGCAAGCAGTGTAGCGTACCCAATATTGCATTCCCAATTGTAACTGTTGGAATCAGCTTTATCCTGCAAATACGTTCAAATATGGTTCCTACTGTGCAGTAAAACACTTCTTCAATTTAGAATATGGGTTTGTTTCTTTCAATATAACAATCAATTTGTTATTTTTTTTTTATTTAGTATACAGATAGCTGTTTTAAATATTATAATCCTACATGTTTGTTATACCTTCAAAAAGTCTGATTTGTAGACGTCCATGTTAAGAACATTTCTTTAAACCAAGAAAAACACTTCCCAAATTGTTTACTTTTATGTATATGTTTTTATATCACACAAAATTAATTATTATATTACTTTCCAAGTTAAACTCCTAATTGTGGGATATTTTTCCCAGTGCGTTGTTTCAAATTATGTTGGACGTATTTCTATTATCCAAATGGTCAAAATACTTTTTCCAAAAGGTAATAAATAAAAAAAAATGAACACAAAGAAATGTATTATTTACATGGCTACGTGAAGGCTTGCTATTTCATAAAGAAAAATGTCATGTTTTCTATATGTAATATGTATGAATAGGCACCTTGCACATGTATTGTCAAGAGAAAATTAATAAATGGGTTATTTGGATAAAGTAGGCATGATTTTTACCCATTATACAGTCAATAAATCATCAACAAATTTGATGCAACAGATTTCTTGGCTGCATAAGATATCTTCTTCTTCATGATGCTTTTCATATTTCATAAATAATATAGGCTAACTAATACCAGTGATTTTAGGTATGCATGCTTATAAATGGGAGCATTTAAAAAATGCAGGTTATTTACTTGTTTCTTTAAGTACATCAACATTATACATGAAGACTCAGATAGGATGATATACTAAAAATAACTGAAAAATTGTTGGACCAATTCCTTTGCACTATACAGGGCATATAAAAATTCCAATAGGTTAAAGTGGGGCTTCAGTGCATTGCAAAAGTTAAGCATTGGAAACGTGTCTAGAAAACTAAGGAATGAAAGTTCCAATTTAATGGAACAGTAAACAGGGAACTTGGTAAATAATTTTAACAGTCATGCATTTCCAGCTAATACCAGTAAAAATTGTCATTTTATGTTATATCCCTAAAATCTAATCCTACATATAAATTTGAATGTTTCCTGTATAAACACTATCAGGGGAGGGCTGTCCTGGGGGCAGGCAATTGTCCCTCAGGCCAATCATATGTCTGGGCTGGTGGGCAACTGCTTCACTCAATATCCAGCTTGTTGCTGTAAGTGGAGTTACACTATTGATACCACAGAGCATACAATTGAAATGGAGATACACAAATTATACCATAGAGCTACGTTACAAATGGAGATACATTAGTAGTATAACCCATTTCCCTTGCAAGCTCTATGGTATCATTAGTGCAGTTTTACTTAAATTGTATGCTTTGTAGCATCACAGGTGTAGCCCCATTTCAGTTTTAAACCATGTGGTATCACTTGCCTTACTTCACATTAATGAGAAAATTATCGAAAGGGGGTGAGCTGAGAGAGTGGCCTGGAATGATAATAGAAATGGGCCACATGACTGTATTTGCGCTAGGTCACAAGTTGCCAGCCCTCACCCTAAAACTACTGGTTTAATTTTGGTTGTGCAGTTTGAAATGAGAAAGAAGAGCTAAAGCATTTAACTGAAATTTGTACTCACCTATAATCTGTTCGGAAAAGGATCTTATCTCATCCAGTTTACAGACAATTCAAAAGTATAACTACTGAGACACCCTATAAAGATTACTATGGCTCTGTTCCAGAAAGGAAAGGGTTGTCCGCTCCCACAGAGCTTATGTAAAACTAAATTTTAGGCCTCAGAAAATATAGAGGACTTGTACAGATGTTAGCAGGTAAGGAATGCTTTGGATACCTCTATGGCACTCAAAGGGTTACGTTTATATAACCTTAGACAGGGGCATAAGTAGTCATTGGAGGGCCCCTGTGCAATTTTTTTTTGTTCCCCTTATCCCAAAGATATTTTCAAAGGCATAACTAGATCTTATTAGTCCCTGAAGAAGATGGCATCCCCTTTGAAGCTGGGTCCTAGTGCAGCCGCACACTCTACAACCCCTGTAGTTAGACCCCTGACCCCAGATACATTTTAGGTGTTAATGTTCCTTGAAATCAATGAGAATTTGTGGAATTTTACTCGCCCCAATATACTATCAAATCTTCTTAATAATTCAGCTCCACGGAGTTATGAAATCAAATATTTATTTGACAGATCACTGGGTCCCCCACATATTAACCAATGTTCTATAAAATACAGACATCAAGCCTACAAAGCATTTTTGTATGCAGTACATCACATGTATGTTTATCTGCGATAGTCCCAAAGCAAAGTCCACTGATTTAGGATAACTCCCACCGCAAGATATATCAGATTAGGATGCAGGAAACAACAGTCCCAAAACATTTCAAATAGGCAGATCTTCTGGTCTAGCAATGTGTTTTCCTTCCTCACGCACACACAATAGCTTGCTGCCATCAATATTAAGAGACCTTCCAAATGTGAAAGAGATATCCAATGCACTGTATACATGTTTGGCAGTTCAATGGCAGTGAAAGGGTTAATCCTGTCAGTGGCTATCTAATGCACCTGTTTATCACTCACAGGGCAGTCAAAGGGTTAACCCTTTGAGTGCCAGAGAGCTATGCAATGCAGTGGATACCACTTTGGCAATGAAAGGGTTATCCCCTGTATTAATACATTCTCCTGCTCTTGTTTCTTTTTTAGCATTCACTTTATCTTGCCTTTCTTCCACAGTCACAGCTGTGTCCCCTGGCCGCTCCTCCTCCCTGCAAGCACCCCCTGCTGTCCAGTGCCAGGAAGTATTTCTAGTCACCAGTCACATGACTCCACGAGGCTGTGGTACTCAAGGGGTTAAGCAGTTGGTCAAATGAGTGATGTGGGACAATCTAAAAGCATAACGAAAAATTTAAAATACAACTTGTTTTTAATGGAAGATGCCCTTGAACAATAGGGTGCTACCATGCCACAAAATACCTCACTACTTCTTGATATTTCTTAATTCCAAGAACTCACCATTTCATCTTGAAGAAATTCCAGGTGCTCTGTCCATTCAGATTCTCCCCCCCTTGCTCACAGTGCTTAGGGATCGTCACTTCACTGACGAGGCCCAACAAGGCCAAAACGTACATCTGGGGTTTGCTGCTTCTCTTGTTCAGAGAGGAATTGCCTGGCATTTCGTGGTTGGACTGCTGTTATGGAAGGACCAATATGATATGCTTTCGGGTATTTCCTCTCAGTGAAAGGCACTAATGATCTAAAAGAGATTGCACCCTGTGTAGGACACCATTCCTATAGAGCCTGCAAATTTGTATTGCCGGTTAATTCCTAATTGAGCATCTCTGACTTTTAATATAGGATTAGGATTGGCACTGAGGTTCCCTCAAGCAAATGCCTCCATTCTTTGAGAGCGAGTATTATAGACAGCAACTCGCGGTCACCAATTTCATAGTTGCACTCCGCAGGACTTAGCTTCTTCGAGAAATACCCACACGGGTGCAACTGGCTCTCAGGAGTAGGACATTGAGACAGGAGGGCACCTACTCCTGTCTCAGACTCATCGACCTCAAGGATGAATAGAAGCTCAGGTTTTGTGTGTGCCAAACTGGGTGCTGTGGCAAAGGTGATTTTTAATGCCTCAAATGCTTTGATGGCCTCCGGAGACCAGTGCATGGATTACCATCTTTTTTGGTCATATAGGTAAGGAGTTTTACAATTGAGGAAAAATTGCGGATAAATTTCCTGTAGTAATTAGCGAACACAAGGAAACGTTGAAGAGAGCGGAGACCTACGGGTCATGACCACTCTAGAACAGTCGAGAGTTTCTCAGGTGACCTGTTTGCAGTGGAACTCACATTTTTCTAATTTGCAAAATAGATTATTTTCTATTAATTTTTGAAGAACTTGGGCTACTTCTGCATGGTGGCTTTCCATGGAGGCGGAATGGATCTGGATGTCATCTAAATATACCACCACGCATTGTTGGAGCATGTCCTGGAGGATGTCATTTAAGAATTCCTGGAAAACCGGGGGAGCACTGCAGAGACCGAAGGGCATTACGAGATATTTGTAATGCCCGCTTCTGGTGTTAAAAGCGGTTTTCCATTCATGGCCCTCCTTCATCCGTACCAAATTGTAAGCCCCCCTGCAGATCGAGCTTGGTGAGCACCTTGGACACTTTTAATTCATCAAATAGCTCGGTAGTAAGTGGAATTGGGTAGGCGTTTTTGACAGTGATACAGTTGAGCCCCCTGTAATTGATACAGGGTCTCAGTTCTTCATTCTTTTTCTTCATGAAGAAGAATACGGTCCCTGCAGGAGAGGAGGACTTGTGGATGAACTCCCGGGACAGTGCATCAGCAGCATAATCCTCCATGGCCTTATTCTCCGTGACAGAAAGAGGGTAGACTTGACCTCGAGGGGGTATGGCCCCAGGTTGCAATTCAATGGTACAATCATTATTATTTATATAGCGCCAACTAATTCTGCATCACTTTATAATTAGGAATAAACATACAGGGGTATTAATTAGTACAATCAACTGTGGAGAACAGAAGGATCAGAGGGCCCTGCTTGTGAGAGCTTAAAGTCTAGAGGAAGGTAGTTTTGACATAGAAGGAGTAAGTGCTATTGGGTGTAAGTGCCTCTTGCCACATGAACTGCCAGTCAGTGGGTGTGAGTGAGAAGTGCTGTTGAGAGCAGTGGTCCAGGCAAGGGGTGATTCTTGGTGAAAGTTTATGGATGTAGTTGATAGTCTTCCCTGAAGAGGTGAGTTTTCAGGGAGTGTCTGAAGATTTGAAGGCTGGGTGAGAGTCTGACTGGGCAAGGAAGGAAGTTCCAGAGTTGAGGTGCAGCACGGGAGAAGTCCAGTAGACGGGAGTGGGAGGATGTGATAAGAGCTGTGGAGAGCAGAAGGTTGTGTGAAAATCGAAGATGGCGAGAGGGAGTGTATTTGGAAATGAGAGATGAAATATAGGGTGGTGCGGTGTTAGTGAGGCCTCTATAAGTTAGCACCAGAATTTTGAATTTAATTCTGTATGCTAATGGGAGCCAGTGTAGGGATTGACAGAGGGGTTTGGTGTCAGAAAAGCGATGAGTGAGGTGGATTAGTCTTGCAGCAGAGTTCATTATGGACTGTAGTGGGGTTAGTCGGGTGAGAAGAAGGCCAGTTAGTAATGAGTTACAGTAGTCAAGACAGGACATGATGAGTGTTTGGATTAGAATTTTGGTAGTGTCTTGTGTGAGAAAGGGTCGGATTCTAGAGATGTTGCGGAGGTGGAGGCGGCATGATTTGGAGATTGACTGGATGTGAGGAATGAAGATCAGGCAGCGAGCTCTAGGAGTTGGTGTGATGGTAATATCTGGGTTGAGGCTGGTTGTGGAAGGTGAGAAGTTAATTAGTTCAGTTTTGCCAAGGTTAAGTTTGAGTTGACGGGAGGACATCCAGGAAGACACAGCAGACAGACAGTCAGATACTCGGGACAAGAGGGAAGGGGAGAGGTCAGGGGAGGAAAGATATATTTGAGTATCATCAACATAGAGATGATGGTGAAACCCAAAGTAGTTTATTAGTTTTCCAAGGGATGCAGTGTATATTGAGAAGAGCAAGTGTCCCAGGACTGATCCTTGAGGCACTCCAACAGATAGTAGGAGGGGTGGAGAAGTGGAGCCGGAGTAGGAAACACTGAAGGAGCGGTCCCAGAGATAAGATTAAAACCAGGAGAGTGCAGTGTCACGGAGACCTAGGGAGTGGAGGGCTTGGAGGAGGAGTGTGTGATCTACTGTGTCAAAGGCGGCTGATAGGTCCAAGAGAATAAGTATGGACTAGTGGCCTTTTGACTTGGCAGAGAGCAAATCACTGGCCACTTTGGTGAGGGCAGTCTCAGTGGAGTTATGAGGGCGGAATCCAGATTGCAATGGATCTAGTAGGGAATGGGAGCAGAGGAATTTAGTGAGATGATTATATGCAAGATGCTCAAGGAGCTTAGAGGCGAATGGGAGTAGAGAAATTGGCCAGTAATTTGACAGTGAGTTTGGGTCCAGGGAGGGTTTCTTTAGGATAGGTGTGATGAGTGCATGTTTGAAAGAGGATGGGAAGGTGCCGGTTGACAAAGAGAGGTTGAATAAGTGAGTAAGGATTGGAGTTAGTAGAGGGGAAAGTGCTTGAGTGAGTTGAGACTGGATGGGGTCGAGAGGGCATGTGGTTATGTTTGAGTGAGTGAGGAGAAGGGAAACTTCATCCTCGGTGACAGGTGAGAAAGAGCTTAGTGTGTATATGGGAGAGGTGACAGGGCTGGGCTGACTGGGAGGAGGTGGGAGTAATGGAATGTCATGTCTGATAGATTTGATCTTGTCCTTGAAGTGGGTGGCAAGATCTTGTGCAGAGAAGTTCGTGGAAGGTGTTTGTGTTGGTGGTTGTAGAAGAGACTTGAAGGTTGAAAAGAGGCGTTTTGGGTTAGTGGAAAGATTAGAGATTAAAGAGTAAAAGTATGACTGTTTGGCCAAGGTGAGGGCAGAGCTATATGAATGGAGAATGAATTTGTAGTGTATGAAGTCAGCTGTGGAGTGCGATTTCCTCCAGTGCCTTTCTGCAGTGCGTGAGCACCTTTGAAGGTATCGCATTTGTCTTGTGTGCCAGGGTTGTGGTGAGGTTGTGCATGGGTGGCGTGGAGTTGCAGGTTCAGCTGTGTCAAGGGCTGTTGTGAGGGTGCTGTTGTAGAGAGCAGTAGTTTGTTCTGGGAAAGTAAGTGTGAGGATGGGGTTGAGAAGAGGTTGCAGGGATGTGGATAATTGTTGTGAGGTTGCAATGAGAATGGAGTGACTCTTAATGTGGACACAGGAGGAAGAGTGTCTTATGCAGGTGGGAATGGTGATGAGAAGACATGGAGCTAATTTGGTCATAGTGGGGTTAATGCATGGGGCAGTAGAATTTGTGCAACAGTCTGTATTCCAGGAGAGTATGGGTGACTTGGCAAACAAGGGTCAGTCCAGGTGCAGAGGGTGTAGGTGCCAGGGAGGGTGAGGAGAGTCTGTTGTAGGATTGTAAATTGTTTGGTGAGGGTAGGAGTCAATGCAGGGTTAAATGAAGCAATCCATTGTTGATAAGTAGTGGTAGATGTTGTAATGGTTAATGGTAGTGGGAGAAGAAATCAGTGGTTTAGTGGTTAATTGTGCAGTTTGTGAATTCTGTCCTGATAATCCTGGTTTCTTTGCATCAGGTGTTCAGCAGTTTTGGTAGAAGATGCAAATGTCAGTGCTTGGTGAGAATAGATGTTTCTTTGGTCTGAATGCAGCAGGCGTGGTTCTTTTGTTGAATAGTGGTCTGTCCTCAGTCCAACCTCTGTCCAACTCAGTTCAACTCACTATTATGCTGACTTAAACACCTGACTTCAAGACCTGACACACTGCAAGCAGATAGCACTTCTTGCTAGTAAACTTTAAACAGTGAGGGATAGGGCATGTGATTCAACACAGCTGGTTCCAGTCAAGCAGATTAGCACATCTGAGAGAAAGACAGGGCATTGGAGGTGTGAGTTTAGACAGACAGAGGGCAGCAGGGAGAGATAACATATTACCTGGATGGAGAGACAGAAAGGAGGTGGTTACAATCCACAACAGGCCAGAGATGAGATTCCAAATAGCAAAAGGTGACTTGCAATTAGTAAATGATATCTATAACTCAGTTCAACTCACTACTATACTGACTTGAACACCTGACTTCAAGACCTGACACACTGCAAGCAGATTGTGGTGAGGTGGGCAGTGAGGTGGGAGCTCACCAGCCCGTCCCTTATCGAATACGTCTTGAAACTCTTTGTACTCTTCAGGCAACAAAGGTACCGGGGATGTGGTTAGCCCCTTCACCACCTTCACGAAACATGTCTTGGAACAGCTGGGTGACCATACCATGACTTCTGCCCTTGCCCAATCAAAAGTGGGATGTGTTTGCGCAACCATGGATAACCCAGGATCACGGGATATTGAGGTGAATGGATCACCTGGAATTGTAAACTTTCGTGATGGAGAGCCCCTACAGCCATAGACAAAGGAGTGGTTTTGTGGGTGACCTGCGGCAGCTGTAGGGGTCTACCATCAATTGCCTCAATGGTGAATGGAGTGGTACGGAGCTGCAATGGAATGGAGTGCTTCTGGGTGAAGGCACTGTCAATAAAGAGGCCAGCTGCAAGTCAATAAGTGCCTCTGTAGTAATGGAAAACTCGCCCCAGGAGAGCCCAACAGAGACTAGAGGTTTATCCTTCTGGATAGCCGGGGATGCTGAGACGCCCCTAAGGTCTGTCCCCTATAGGACCTTTGGTGCAGGCATTTCCTGGACGTGTGGGGAAAGTTCACAGCATATGCCCTGCTTTACCGCAGTAAAGGCACAGGCCCTCCCTTCTCCTAAAGGCCTTTTCAGCAACTGAAATGTAAGTGAACCCAAGCTGCATGGGCTCCACATCACTTGAGGTCTCAAAACTAGGAGGCGTGGGAGGAGACGGAGGCATGGGTGGGGACGAAAAGCTTGGGCTAAATGGATGGAATGCCTCCATTGACTGGAGTCAATCAATATGCAGTATGAGACAAATTCCTCTAAATCTCTGGGGAGGTCCTGGGCTGCAATCTCATCTTTAACTGTATCTGAAATCCCATTAGAGAAAGCAGCTACAAGAGCCTCATTATTCCAACCAACTTCGGCTGCCAGGGTACAAAACTCTTAAAGGATGTCAAAAACTCAGGGTAATTGTACACAATAGGTTTCTGTGTCTTCCAAAGGGGATTAGCCCATGCCAAGGCCCTGTCATAGAGTAAGGAAATCACAATGCCCACCTTACTCCTATCAGACGGAAAGGACTGTGGTACCATCTCCAGACAGATACCAACCTGGTTCAGGAAACCTCTGCTCTGGTAAGGGTCACCCCCATAACGTTGGGAAACGGGGCGGACCTAGTCATGCCTCTAGCAACATTGGAATAACTATTGCCAGTTGGAGCGGCAGCTGCGCCGGGGGGTTGCTAAGGTGGTGGAGCCAGATGCTCAGTATGGAGCAACAAAGTCTGGAGGTCTAAAGCAAACTGGTCCATGTGCTGGTCTACCTGGTCCAGCCTGAAAAATTGCCTGAGCCTTCTGAATTGAATTGTGTACTGTTAGGGACTGGGAATCAAACAGACACAAAAATATAAAGTGCAAAACACCTTTATTAAAATAACAAAAGCAAACAAAACAAAAAAAGAGTAAACCAAAAGACAAACCGGGGCTAGGAATCAAGACAGGTACTCAGCCAAGCTGGACCAAAAAGAAAACAACTATGCACACTCTCTATTGTATCGGCCTAAACAAAGATCAAAAATGAGCTGATAATATAAGGGTTCTACAGGGGATGTAATATAATAGAAACAAAAGAGAAGAAAGATAACCCTGCCTAACTAGCACACCTAAATACTCAAACACAAAAATGAAATAAATAGACCAAGGATAGAAAGTAAAATTTAACTTGATGTAATCTCTACCTGAAATACCGGGGCATAATCCGGCTTGCCATGAATTAACAAAACAAAAAATAAATAAATAAATAAATAAAACTTAACTTTTATTAATCCCTACCTAAAAAATACCGGGGCACAAACCGGCTTGCCATATATAAAAACTCACACATACAGAAGTTAAAAACCACAAATCCTACCTACTCGAAGGCTCAAAACTGAGATAGCGTCTGCCTAACTCATTCGTTCAGACTCTTCCTAAATTCTAGATCGTATGTCTACTATCTCCCTGAGCTATGCCTCAGCTAATGTCGAGTCTCATTCAGTTAAGGTAGATTGAAGTAGTCTGCTATCATCTATCCGCTCACAATATAACTACAGTCTATAACGTAGCAACTCTGTAAGTTACTAATAACTCTCTGTTACTAACAAAAGAAAGCAGACTATAACGATACACGCCTGACGCGCATTACGAAAATGCCTTCATCGGAGGCAGAGTATCTGGGGTCAGGAATACAGAGATCAGCAAAGTCAGGAACAATCCAGGATCCAGGAGCCAGAAGAGACGTCATAGTAAGCCAGGTCATACACAGGTAATCAGCAATGCAGTAGAACACTCTTGCAGCCAGAAGCAAACACGGGCAATCAGGTAGTGAGCCAAGCTGCTTTAAATACCCTGAGAAAGTTGACTGTTGGCTGATAGCAGTCAGGTGAGTAAACACAGAAAGGTCAGCTGATTCAGCCTGATCCAGCAAAGGGAAGGCAGCAGTAATGGATAGCAGAGCACCGGATTAGCTCAGAAAGCAGAATCGAGCAGCAGAGTAGAGCAGCTCAGCCAAACCTTGACAAAGACACAGGCATCTGCGGTCCAAGCAATTTCATTTCTGAACTTGTTGTCATTATCTCTGTGTTGGATGGGTCTGGTAGTGTGAGAAGGGATCAAAGGAGGCTGACCCCAAATACCCTAACATACTGTCTGACTAATTTGATTTGAAAGACACAAAGCATCTTCGGTCCAATTTCCTTGCTGATCTTGCTGTTGTTGTCTCTGTACTGGGGAAGCCTGGGGAAAGAAGTTGTTGATTTTGTTTTTAAGTTATCATTTTTTTTTTACAGACTGTGATAAGGTAGGGTGGATGTAACGGATCCTACCCGTTACTGGGAGCTCTTGTCTGGGCATGGCATTTATTCACCCCTGGGCCCAAGGATTATGGATATTGGACACTCCTTTGTGCCCTGGCATACGATCTCTCAGGCCCTTATCCTGGACTAAGAGACTTTGGCTAGCCTTATGTGGATAGGCAGCTGTACCAGAGGAAAGAACAATTCAAGGCTTGGGTGCTGCAAACTCTTCTGACCTGCAAAGGGTTAATCATTTGAGTTTGAGCATGTTTACTTTCAATATGTATTGTAGTCCCCCAAGCCTTTTGCTTAATTACTCAAGTCATTGTATTGAGCACTGTCCTGTGGCCCCCTGCTGTGTGATTAATCCAATCATGTCTGCCCTATTATGTTTCCCTGAATCATTTGTTGTTGGTTCTTGGACCCTTTGTGGTGACTGAATTATCCCTGTGACTACCCCATTGTATTCTGCCCTACCATTTGCTGTGTCCTATTGATGAACTGTGATTGAATTAAGTCTCCTGTACTGTGCTCCAAGTTAGTGTGGTTTGAAACTGTATAAATATGCTGTGGTTTGTTGTAATAAAGAGTTCTGTTTTGGAGTGAACAAGGAGTCCTGGAGTCTTGTATTGCTTATGGTCTAAAGTATCCACTCTGATACCCATCTGCGCCAAGTATCCTGAATCGCCGACCGCCTGCTGCCAGTTTCCTGCGACCTAACTTTGTGGACTGTCAGGCGGCGACGTGGACTCTTCCCTGCTTCTCTGCTTCCAGCGATCCTGCGGCTTTTTCCAGTGACTGTCCATCCTTCAACTGGTGCATCTGACGGCGCTTATCTGCGTCGAGAAGGAGAGACCCGGGAACGACGGCGGAAGGTGACGCGGTCCCTTCTCAGCTTCCGTTACATTGGTGGCAGCGGTGGGATTTCTCCTTCATATTGGGTGCAGCAATTGAAGCATGGCAGATGAAACAGTGCTGGCAGACACTCTGGGAGCATACGAGGATCGCTACAGCGCCATCCAAATACAGTGGTGGACCCAGCTGGGTGATGTTATCTACGACTTCGTTCCAGAGTTGGATGCGTGCATTACAGAGGAGCTCAGAGTACAGGAGGAGTACTGGGACTTTGTTAAATACCTGGACCAGGAATATGGATCCGAGGGCCTTTTTGACTGGTGCCCAGCCCGCTTGCGATGGGACATCCAAGGGCTGGTATGGAACGCCTACCACATGGACTCTACTTTTGGGTGCCCTGACTCCAGCAGATACTGGGAGGTCCGGGACAAAAGAGAGGACCGTTTTGGTGGATACATTCCTGCGGACTGCCAGGGAAATTTGGATATTCTGGCAGGATGTGAATGGGACCTGGAGCAACTATATGCTGGGTTCATTCGAGAGGTCCGGGAATTCCAAAGAGAGGAAAAAGACTGGGGGGGTTACTCATCTGAGGAGGACTTCAGTGGAGCTGAGGACTTAGATGGAGCTGCCCCTGTTCACTCCACACTGGTGAGTGGGAATGCGTTCCTCACCAGTGCCCCTGTTGTTGCCCCTGCATCAGGAAGTGGGAAAATCATCCTTCCTGATACCCCTTTGCCCCTGGACTGTTTGTTGCCTGAGCTGAGGGGTGGGAATTCGTTCCCCCTCAGTGAAGAGAATGCCTCTGCATCAGGGGATGGGACGGACGTCTCCCCTGATAGGCATATTGCCCCTTCCCCTGTCTTTCCAGCTGCGGTGGATGAGATGCAGGTCCCCACCAGCAGCGATTGTATGTCCCAACTGATGGGTAGGAGAGAGCCCATCAGTCCCTGTGAACCCCCTGCTGTGGTGAGTGTGGAAGAGCTCACCAGCTGCCCCAAAGTGATGCCCCCTGTTATTGTGGAAAATGCCCTGGAAGTGGAGCAGTATGTGCTCTCCAGGGCCACAGAGGATGCCGCCTTGAGGGATGGGACTGCGGTCTCCCTCAAGGCAGAGAAGAGCCTTGGACGTGACGGCCTACAAGAGGAGGTCCCCAGCGGGCTGGAAGAGAGCAGCGCTGCTGGCCCTCCTGTGAATGTGTTATGTGACCTGATGGGTAGAGAAGAGTGCCCCATCAGCCCCCCTGTGACCCCTGGCCTGGTGAATAGGAGCGAGCTCACCAGGGCCTGGGATACCCCTGCTGTGGTGAAGGAGATGCAGGTCCCCACCAGCAGCCCCAGTCCGTCCCCTGTTACTACTGTCCTGGAGAAGGGGAAGAGTGTCTTCTCCAGGTATCTGAATAAGATGGCGAGGAGGATTGAGATTGCCCTCCTCCCCAAGACAAGAGATGGCCCTGATGTGGGGGGCCAGGAAGAAGAAGGGTCCAGCAGTGCTGCTGCTTGCCCTGGAAACCCTATGTGCTGCCCCAAGACCCCCATGCTGGAGAGTAGGATAGAGCTTTCCAGTCCCCCTGTAACCCCTGACTTGGTGCATGGAAGCAAGCGCACCAGGTCATGTGAAGCCCTGGCTGGGATGAGTGGGACGGCCGTCCTCATCCCCAGCCCAACACCTGTTCTGCCTTTCCCTGAGACCCCTGGCCTAGTGAATGGGGGCCCAGTCATGCTTAAGGAGCCTGTTTTTACCCCTACACTGGAGATCCCCACCTTGGTGAGTGGGACCGCGATCCTCACCAAGGATATTTGTGTTGCCATGTCCCCTGTTGACCCTAGCTTGGTGGGTGGGAATGTACTCCCCATCAGGCCCATACCTGATTTGACTCAGGAGCGTGGGAACTGCATCCGCTCCTGTCCCTCTGGGGCCCTGGCCCAACTAAAAGGGGGAGATGTGCCTCTCTCCCCAAACTCTGCTGCCCAGAAGCCAGCGTCATCATTGCCTCAGGGAGATCCCCCTTATAGACTGGCTCTGGACCCTGAGCCACTGGCCCCAGACCCAGAAGGATGTGACTGTAGCACTGCCTGGAGAAGGGCCCAGGAGAGGCCCCCTAATCTGCTATTGGTCAGGGCAACCCAGTACCAGTTCCCCTGGCCCAGGACTAAGGACAAAGGAACTGGCATTCTCCTCACTGGCCCAGGAGCAGGGCCTTGTGCACCATTACCAGGCCCAGACAAAGGGCTCCTGTTTTCCCCTGGCCCTGGACAGAAAGACTATTTCAATCCCTGGCCCAGGACAAGGGGCTTCCCATTTGAGACTGGCCTAGGACCAAGGCCTCCAGACTAATGAACTGTCCAGACAAGGGGCTCACAGCAGCAATGCTCTCTTACAACTCCAAGCCAGCATTTACTATTGCAACCGCTGGCTTGGTACAAAAAAGGGGGAGAAATGTAACGGATCCTACCCGTTACTGGGAGCTCTTGTCTGGGCATGGCATTTATTCACCCCTGGGCCCAAGGATTATGGATATTGGACACTCCTTTGTGCCCTGGCATACGATCTCTCAGGCCCTTATCCTGGACTAAGAGACTTTGGCTAGCCTTATGTGGATAGGCAGCTGTACCAGAGGAAAGAACAATTCAAGGCTTGGGTGCTGCAAACTCTTCTGACCTGCAAAGGGTTAATCATTTGAGTTTGAGCATGTTTACTTTCAATATGTATTGTAGTCCCCCAAGCCTTTTGCTTAATTACTCAAGTCATTGTATTGAGCACTGTCCTGTGGCCCCCTGCTGTGTGATTAATCCAATCATGTCTGCCCTATTATGTTTCCCTGAATCATTTGTTGTTGGTTCTTGGACCCTTTGTGGTGACTGAATTATCCCTGTGACTACCCCATTGTATTCTGCCCTACCATTTGCTGTGTCCTATTGATGAACTGTGATTGAATTAAGTCTCCTGTACTGTGCTCCAAGTTAGTGTGGTTTGAAACAGTATAAATATGCTGTGGTTTGTTGTAATAAAGAGTTCTGTTTTGGAGTGAACAAGGAGTCCTGGAGTCTTGTATTGCTTATGGTCTAAAGTATCCACTCTGATACCCATCTGCGCCAAGTATCCTGAATCGCCGACCGCCTGCTGCCAGTTTCCTGCGACCTAACTTTGTGGACTGTCAGGCGGCGACGTGGACTCTTCCCTGCTTCTCTGCTTCCAGCGATCCTGCGGCTTTTTCCAGTGACTGTCCATCCTTCAACTGGTGCATCTGACGGCGCTTATCTGCGTCGAGAAGGAGAGACCCGGGAACGACGGCGGAAGGTGACGCGGTCCCTTCTCAGCTTCCGTTACAGTGGACAAAAACCAAATAAATAAATAAATAAATATATTTGGTGACAGACAGCTGACTTGGAGCCTGACGTGAGCCGTGTGACTGGGGCATATTTGAAAGACAGCAGATGAGGGCTAAGGCAAGACATCACACTCCATCACTTGTATTGCTACGGTAGAGTAAAAACACACAAGTAGTAATGTCCAGCAAAAGGGGCAGGAGGAGGGGAAAAGGTGGAGCAGTGCAGGAACATGGGAGTAAAGTGGCAGTTAAAAAACTAACCGCTGCCATGGTTGCTGCACCTTGTGCAATAAAGTATGATGGTCCCTCTCCTCCCTGGGAGGATGCAGTTTGTCAAGGTCCCACCAAAAGTTCCACCACCACCAGGGCCAATACAAAAAAATATAGAAGAAGAACAATGAAGATGACAACGAGTCGCATTCTAGTATTGATGATGGCAATGGCATAATGGAGGAAGGTGTTGCACTTAGCAGCTGAACCAAGTGCTGCATCTGACATTGAGACAAACAAGCACTAAGACACTTGTCCTCAAAGTAGTAGGGAACATTATGAAAGTAAACGTAAAAAGAAATTGTTTGACACCTCTAAACGCTTAGAGGAAAATAAGGGTAGTGGCCAAGAAGTGGCAGGTGATGCTGATGCTGAGGATGACCTAATGATGACTGATGATGATGATGATGATGCAGATCTAGAATATATCCCTCCAGCATCCTCCTCTTGTTCAGATACAGATGAAGTTGAGAGTGAGATAAATTATTACATGGCCAGAAAGTTAGCAGAAAGGCAAGGGCTCAACCTTCCACCAATGAAAAGGAGCACTGTGCTTGTCTGTCAACTTCCAAGTCCAAGTCACACTCATCCACAAACACTTGTGTTGACTAACCAGCAGCAACAGCAACACTGGTTATTGGTGATATTCTACCACTGATATTTTTAATGCAGTATAAAAAATGAGGAGCATGGCTGACGATTCTTTCCATAATGACAACAAAGACATGCACCAGCTGGTTAGATGTTAGCGTGCTTTGAACAAGATCCTTGCATAGTGTCCATTAAAAGAAATGAGGAATACATTCTTGCTACTTTGCTAGACCCCTGCTTTAGACACAACATTTCAGAATTTCGCCCAGAAGGCCATCAGCAGTTTATCACAACAAGGAATCACGACGATAAAAAGCAACTCTCTGAGTAATTGGATTCTTTCAAGGAATATAGGGATATGCTTATTGATCAAGTGGAGGGTTGCATTGTGGAGTATGAGAAAGAGACAATGTTAGGGCAGAAAAAACATCTAGACAGCATAGTGATAAAGAAGACAGCAAAGCATTTCAACCAGCAGCAGTAGCACCTTCATCATGAACCAGAAGATAACACATCTCAGTCATCTCAGGCATCATCATCAGCATCACTGCTTCCAAGTCCAACTGCCTCCCAATCACACACATACACTATTGTTGACTAAGCAGCTACACAGGTCATCAGCATCCACAACCCTAGAAATGATAAGTGTTTCTGCTGTTGTTTAAATTGCAGCACCACAGGCGCCTGTTGCTATTTGTAATATCTAGCCCCTGTAGTAGAAGAAGGGATTCTCCAGGAATCCCTTAGTCTATGAAATCTCAAACACCATTACATTTACATGCAACTTTTTTTAAATTCTTAACAGTTCTTATTCATAGGTTGTTCATTTTTTCAGTTTCATATCTTTAAAGTGTATTTGTCAATTCAAGATTTTTATTTAGAAAATGTTTTACCAGGAAGAATACACTGAGATTTCTCTTGTTTTCAAGTATGTCTTGGATAGTTTTCAGTAGAGGGTTGCATATTTATACAAATTGAGCAACATTATATATTACATGTTATTAAATATACATACGAATATTCATACATATGGAAATTTTAAAATTATAAACAGTTACACTCTGTTTTTAGATATAGAGAAGCATTTACTTTTAAGGATTTTAGACTGGGAGCATATTTGATTATTTCAGGCAGATTGCTCCAGGCCTTTGGCGCTCTGAAGGAGAAGGCAGATCTTCCTGCTTCCTTCTTGTATTGTGGTATACGTAACGAGCTATTTGGGGTGGAGTGGAGGTTATACTTAGTATAGAGAGCAGGAGTGAGCAAACTGTTCAGGTAGTGTGGTAGTTTTCCAGAGAAGTGGTTGTGTACTAAGCAAGAAAGGTGAAGGGCAAGTCTATATTTGAGTGTTAACCAATTTAGTTCTTTTAATATATCACAGCGATGAGTAGTGTAATTACATTGGAGGCTAAAGCGGCATTTTGAATTATACAGGGTGTCAAGTTTACTAGATGGATTTCTGATGCTGGAGCATAAACGACATCACCATAGTCTACGACAGGCAGCAACATCTTTGCACAATACATTCTCTAACCAGGGGACTTAAACATGATTTGTGTCTAAAAAGAGTACTGATTTTGGGATAAAGCTTGGAGGTTAACTTGTCAATATGATGTCCAAAATTGAGGTTGGGGTCAAGCCACATACCAAGACATTTGTAGGAGTCCACTGGGGCCAATTTACGATTAGACTCCATTACAATGGATAGGTGGGTATTGCCGAGATTACGCAGTTTGTGCTTTGTGGCAAATATCATTGTGACAGTTTTGTATGTGTTTAAGAACAATTTGTTCCTTGCTATCCATCTTTCAACCTTGCAGAAATCATGTTGTAATATGGCCTCAAGGTGTGATATGTTTGAGTTTTTAGTATAGAGAATGGTGTCGTCTGCATACATGTGTACTGAAGATGATTTGCAAACCTTGGGCAGATCATTTATAAAAAGAGAAAATAGAAGAGGGCCAAGAATGGAGCCTTGAGGAACTCCACTTGTTACTTTGAGCGGAAGGGAGTCATTGCCAGCAACTGACACATACTGCATTCTGTCTGATAAATAGGATCGGAACCAGTTTAGAGAATTATTACCCAGTCCTGATCTTTGGAGTTTATTTATAAGAATATTATGGTCTACTGTGTCAAAGGCCTTGGCAAAATCTAGGAAAATGGCTCCTGTGAGGTCACCATTTTCCATGCCCGTCTGGATATCGTTGGTTACTTTTAGGAGGGCCGTGACTGTTGAGTGATTTGGTCGAAAGCCTAATTGAAGAGGGATGAAAAACTGGTCTGTTGGTAATATTTATTTAGTTGCACGTGTACACATTTCTCTAGGATTTTGTATAAAGTGGGGAGTAGGGATATTGGTCCGTAGATTGATACTACATTTTTATCCCCACTTTTGTGGATAGGCACAACTCTAGCCACCTTCCAGGATTTGGGCATGTACCCTGTTGCCAAAGAGGTATTAATTAAAGATGCAATCGGTTTGGCCATTACCATAGCACTGAGCTTTAATTGCATTGCTGGTAGTTTGTCCCGGCTAGATTGGCATTTCATTTTTGGATTGAGGAGGTGATCATATATTTCGCTTTCATTTACTGGTATGAAATTGAATTCATTTTCAGAATTGGACTGGGCAACAGGTGCCAGTAAATGTTCTGTAGATGGCTGAACTTCTGAGTTATCTATGTTTTGTGTAATTAGGGTATTGACACATCCAATAAAGTAGCTGTTAAATGCATTGGCTATGGCTATGGGACACTGTATTGTTTCATTATCTATGATTATAGTTAATGGGTGAGTATGATTAGGAGGGTTATAGAGGTTTTTAATAACCTTCCAAAAGTTGGCTGGCTTTGAAATGTTACTGTTTAAGTTGTCAGTAAAATATTGTGCTTTTGCTAATTTTGTTTGTTTTGTACATGTATTCCTTAATTGTCTGTATGCAGTGTGATCATATGCGGAGCCGGTTTGTTTAAATTTTGTCCATAAGGTATCTCTGAGACTGTATAACTGAATCAAGTCAGCTGAGACCCAGGGTAGATGTGCCTCCCTAACCCTGACCTTCCTTAGTGGGGCATGTGTATTACAGACCTGTAAAAATTCAGAGTTAAAGAATTCTATCGCTGAGTCTAGGTCTAGCTATATTCTCTGCCATGAGAAATTTCTTAAATCATTTAGGAAGGACTGAAGATTAAAATTTCTAAATGATCTAAAGAGTATGACTTTGGAGCATAAGTGTTTTGTTTGTTTTACAGGTAATCAAGATTAGTCTATATGATGTACTATCTATTTTTATGAAAAATAAATGTTTTTTCAGTAATTAACTTTATTTTGGTGGCACAGTGTGGCATTTTATGCTAATTCAGGACAAAATATAACAATTAGTTACATTCAAGGGCAAAATTATAACTTCCCATACTATTAGACACAACCCCAGTGTGTGGACACTACCTATATTCATTCATACCATTGTGTAGCAATGTGCCACCAACAAATAAAGGTTGATTTGTAAAAAACTATATTATAATCAAACAACTAACTTCACTTTTTTTACTGTCTATAAGTTTACTTAACACCTCTGATAAATCCACTTTATTGTATAATAACTTTTTCTGTTGACCTGAAAGGGGTTTGACTTTATAATGTTTGTCCCAGCCTAAAGCAACAAAACAGATTGTTAAAAAAAGATAATTTTGATCTATATATAAATCTATATATAAATGCCTACAAGTTACATTGTTCAGATCATATTTCAGGCCAGAATCCTAAAGTGCCATCAGTGATGTCCTTGTTTGTTATAGAAAGGTGGCCAGCTTTTTTTTAATCCAAGGGTGCCAGCCAGGTACCATGGTGGTGATTTACTATATTTTTAAGCTATGGTGGGGTTGACTTCCAATGTTTATTCAAACAACATCTCGTCTAAAAAAAACAAAACAATAATGGAAGAGCGCTTATACCTAATAAAAAAAAATATATATACACTAAATAAATAAAACCCTTGGTTTGGGGCAACCCCCACTACAACTATATGTTGTCTAGACTTGGGGTAATGTCGCTCACAAATAACACCGTCTCCACCGGGTGAAAATGGACCTCTTCACATCAAAAAAAAGCATCAAATGAATATTTATTTATAAAAAATACTGTATAAAAATATACAATTGTAACGTCTGGATCTATAGCTATAAACACATGTTTCTATGAAATCAATAATCTACTAAAGACTAGAGTCCATTAGCATAGAATGTGTACATCCATTATTAATCGTGCTTAGGACGGATACAACGTAGCAAGAAATTGTAGTTGTAACAAACTGCGGCTTTTCTCTCGTTATACTGGTAGTATGGCCACTCCGTTCCTTTACTCACCACCACTACTGCGTGTCAGTCTTTTTGTGGGGGAACACCACAGCTCTGCATTCTTCTCGCGGGCTAGGGAACCATACAGCTGCTGGTGAGGTGTATGGAGACCTCTACACCTCCGCGATGTTAGATCTCAGCTGTTACCCATATAACGATTTTGGCTGGGTGTTTGAGTAGGATTCTGGCCGTTATGCAGCAGGCAAAGCTCGCAATGGATCCTTTCAAGTCATGAGATGATATTTCTTGTGTAAAGCTCCTTCATTATACATAATGGACTGTCAATGTCTCACTCCAAGGTGTTTCGTACTGCTCTGTTCTTTTTCAAGAAAGATGGCCAGCTTTTTGTTTTATGCTTTTTTTTAATCCAATGGTACCAGCCAGGTGCCATGTTGGTGATTTACTATATTTTCGATTTGTAGTGGGGGCTGGGGGTGTAGGTCGACATTCAATGTTTATTCATACAACATCTTGTCTACCTGTAAAACATATGTAATGTATTAAACATTTGGAATTTTTTGAGTCTTCATTACAATTACTAAGGAGTGCCAAACAGGGAAGATGCCACACTGGGGGACTGCCAAATTGTTCCCTCCATTCTACAGATAATACAACAGGTGTTAAAAGTGAAGCGTTGAGTTTCTGAAATTAGATAAGTGTTATGTACCATGAGTGACCATAGAAATGTTCTTTTATGACTTTTTTAAAGCTTGTTAGCTGTTTGAATAAATTTCAACTCAGTCCTATAATTTGAGGGATGAGCCCAAGTTACATAGTAGCTTAGGTTGAAAAAAGAATTGCGTCCATCAAGTTCAACCCTTTTCCTATTCTTGTTTACAGCTGTTGATCCAAAAGAAGGTAAACAACCCTTTATTCAACAATTTTAACTACTGCTTTCAGTAGGGGAACAAATCCTTCTTGATTCCCAATGGCAATCAGATTTGTCCTTGGATCAACAAGCAGTAACTAAATATTAATCCCAATACTAACGTACATAGCCCTCTATGTTCTGCTCTGTGGAGTCTCTATGCACACGTCTATTTACTATGTAGCTCACTTTTGAGACTTAACTTTGTGATGATAAAGTGTACATCCACATCATAAACCATGCTGAAAACAGAACTAAAAACAACATTGATAATTCACCTGTTGGGTGACCAGCTTGGATATCATGGTTACCGTTGTATCTATTAGGATGTCATGAAGATCAGTTTTTGCTGCCTCTTCTAGGATAGAGAGTGTCTAAGCCAACAGTAGAGGGATGTAATGCTCCACTATGGAACACAGTAAAAGACAGAGGAAGTGAGCGAGAGGACTTGAGATGCAGAAGGGTCATTAGGGCTGTGAAATGGCATGTTGACATCTTCTTTGATGAGGGTGTAGATGTCATTTTAGTGGAATGGAGGAGTCAGGTAGGAAGGTTGTGAGGAAATGTAATTTACGATTTCCATTTTGAATGTTAGTACTGTGGATGTTGTTTGCACTCAGTACACCAGATAGCTCTAGTGCATAGGAGAAAATTGAGGTTCAGACTACTTTGCATTAATATGTTAAGTACTTCCCAATTTAATATCAGCATTTTTCTACATCTGCACTAAGAGTTACAGATTGCACACATGAGCCTTGAAATGCGGGGAGGAAGCTTTGCATCAAGATAAGGACATCCTGTGATGGCAGTAATAAAGACCTTTAAGAAGGACGTAGGTAAAGAGAAAGAGAAAAAAAGAGGATGGGGAAAAAAGGGACAATATCATTTTATAATATTTACATATAGAATGTATCACTGTGGCGCTGAAACCCAACACATGATTTATTGCTTCTTCAAATTTAAAGGATTGCAGTCTTGGTATTGATAGGCCACCTCTATATCCAGGTCTGAATAAGGTATTGTATTCTTGATGGTTGCTCTCCCAGATAAAGAGGTAGTTTTTCACTGTAATGCATTGTTAAATGTGAAAAAAATTGTAGTTAGCATGTAATTAGCATGAGTAACAGTGTATGATACTTTGACCAGGATTCCAAATCTTTTATTAAGGATTTTATGAGATGTGGATATTATTTATATTTAGGAGGTTTAATGTAAATTCAAATTTGTCAGATAACAGTCTTGTATAATGAGGGGAAAGGAGTTTAATCCTGCCATATAGAGCTACATTTATTACTTTTCACAAATAAATTTAGAAGAAACAATAGAGCCTAAGGAGTCTTTTTTTATAAGAATCAGAGAAAGCAGAGTACTATTTATATACTCTCTCTGTTATAGCTGAAGAATTCCTTCTTGCAGTTATGAAAGCTCATGGTTGTATTCTGATGTATCATATGTTTGCTTGTTGTTTGCCAGAAAATATTTAACCACTACGTATTAGGACATTATTGATAGTCCTACTAACTCCATTGATGGAAACACTATTATGAAATATGCAAATGTTTTTCCCATAGATTAACACTGCGTTCTCCTTGGCAAGCTGAAGAAACTTTGTTGTATTTGAGTGCCATAATCTTAACTTAACTCATAGATAAATGAAAGAGTACAAATATATACCCATGCATTGATAAGTACGTGAATTGAAAACACACCAGAAAAATATATCAGTAAATAAAGGGTTTACTATTGAAGTGTTGCATGTATAGTTTTGAGTTATAAAATGAGACGTGTTTTGCCACGTCATTTTAAGTGTCGCATTTAAAGTTTTGTGTCATAAAGTGACGCAGATTCTACATTTTGTGTCTCTTCGAATGTCGCATTCACCATTTCGTGCTTTAACGTGTCCCAATATGGGTGCAATAATGATGCAATATGGGTGCAATATTGACGCTTTATGGGAGCAATAGGGGTGCATTAAGGACGCAGTATGGGTGCAACCCAAATCCTACCCAAAACCCACCAAAACCAACCCAAAACCCAACCAAAAACCAAAGAAACCAAAGAAAGGTTATAGGCATGATAACCTATAGTGAAACCACAGATGTTTGTGTTGTCTCACTATTTAAGAAAAAAGTGCAATACAGAGGCAAATATTGCAGATACGTGAGGGCAGCCTTGGGTGTGCCATTACCAATGGGAATGCTTTAAAAAAATCCATTAAGATTAATTAAAATATTAAGGCTTTAGGGTAATTCATTACACAACAAAGGGATAAAGAGGCTAAATCTGTAGAGTGACATTTATATAGTTCTAATGTACACAGCTGAATACCTGTTCTGTATTTAAAAATAAAAGCATAAATTGAGTGGTACTGGTAGAGAAAAAATAAACAATTGTCTGAAAGGAAAAGGCAAAGGAGATATCTAATTTACTAAAGTCACAGTTTACAGTGATATAAACCTACAAATGTCACAGTTTTAACACCTTAACGACTCAGGACGTACATGTACGTCATGGGTGGATGTCCCTAAAGGACCCATGACTTACATGCATGTAATCGAGTTCAGGGCTCCCCATGTGGCTGCACGGTGTTCGGTGAGCCCTGAATCAGATTAAAAAAAAATGCATTATTACTAGTGATGATCGAGCACCCCAATGCTCGGGTGTTCGGGTGCTCTGGCCGAGCACCCCCGGAGGCTCGAGTGCTCGGCCGAGCACCCGAGCCCCATTGAAGTCAATGGGAGGACTCGAGCATTACACCAGGCACCCCCTGCTCTGATGAGGGGAGGGTGCCTGGTCCATAGGAAAAGGGCAGAAAATGATGGAAACACCACAGAAATGGTTCAGGGACAGCATAGGGAGGATGTCTGGATGCACATTGCCCCTTCCTCAATGCCCCCTTCATCTCCACACTGCCCCTTCATCTCCACAATGCCCCCTTCATCTCCACAATGCCCCTTCCACACTGCCCCTTCATCTCCACACTGCCCCTTCATCACCACATTGCCCCTTCCACAATGTCCCCTTCATCTCCACAATGTCTCCTTCATCTCCACACTGCCCCTTCCACAATTGCCCCTTCATCTCCACAATGCCCCCCTTCATCTCCACCATGCCCCTTCCACAATGCCCCTTCCATCTCCACACTGCCCCTTCATCTCCACGATGCCCCCTTCATCTCCACAATGCCCCTTCCACACTGCCCCTTCATCTCCACACTGCCCCTTCATCACCACATTGCCCCTTCCACAATGCCCCCTTCATCTCCACAATGTCCCCTTCATCTCCACACTGCCCCTTCCACAATTGCCCCTTCATCTCCACAATGCCCCCCTTCATCTCCACCATGCCCCTTCCACAATGCCCCTTCCATCTCCACACTGCCCCTTCCATCTCCACACTGCCCCTTCATCTCCACACTGCCCCTTCCACAATGCCACCTTCTCCACACTGCCCCTTCCATCTCCACACTGCCGCTTCCACACTGCCCCTTCCATCTCCACAATGCCCCCTTCATCTCCATCTCCACAATGCCCCTTCCACAATGCCCCTTCCACAATGCCCCCTTCATCTCCGCAATGCCCCTTCCACAATGCCCCCTTCATCTCCGCAATGCCCCCATCTCCACTTCACCTCCACATTGCACCTTCATCTTCACATTTCCCCTGGTGGTCTAGCGGTGTACTTGACAGATCTGTGCCTCCTTCGGCACAGATCTCTTTGACTGAAGCTCCCGGCGCCGCTATAGTAATGCAGAGGCTGGGAGATGATGTCATCTCCCAGCGCTCTGTATTACTAGAGCGGCGAGATGAGTGAGAGATCAGGTAAGCTGCGGGCGTGGGGGTTGAATCTCCCGGCCAAATGAGGGGGGCCCGGAAAGCCTCATTCAAGTTGAATGAGGCTTTCCGGGCCCCCCTCATTTGGCCGGGCCCTAGGCAGGCGCCTTGTGCGGGGAGGAGACCCGAACATGGCGGGCGAGCACATGCGGTACTCGTACGAGTACCGCCATGTGCCGAGCAGAGCGATGCTCGAGCCGAACCGAGCTTCGGCCGAGCATGCTCGCTCATCACTAATTATTACCTTTTTTGTTGGCTATAACTATAAAATTGGCTTGAAGCATATTAGGAAAATGTTAGGTTATGTTTAAAGGGATAGTAATACTTCGTTTTAGCTTTATTTTATTTTGTAGGCATTAAAAAAACATGAAGAACGATGTAAGTCTTATCTCTCAAACCTTTATGGTTTAAGAGATATTCACAAGCAAAGTACCCCCCCCCCATTCAGCCAAAGCAGAAGGGAGGTGCCCAGGTAGACTGCAGAGAGGGACAATCTTTAATTAAGATAAGGGAAAAAGCTGAAAAACTTGTCAAGGGGGGAAGGGCTTTCATTCTTTTCATACAAAGAAGATTGTCCTCTACTGTTATCTGTCTGGTCTTACAACCAGATTCACATCTGAGAAGAGATGGCTTACACTAGGAAAAAGGGGCGGGAGGGGGAAATTTTGCTTGTGAATATCTCTTCAACCATAAAGGTTTGAGAGATAAGACATATCATTCTTCATGTTTTTTTTAATGCCTACAAAATAAAATAAAGTTAAAACAAAGTATTACTATCCCTTTAAGATTGTACCCATAATGAAGATAGCAACAATAGGGTAGAAGGGACATCTGTTCCAGAGGCATTAAAATATTTTATGGACTGGGGGTTCTTCTCTTCTGATATAGTTTAAGAGACAAGATCAGCTTGTTCAATATCTATACAAGAGAGATAACACTGGTCTTAAAAGAAAGAAAATACCAAAGGAGTAGGTATATTTTGATGCATTTTGTAGCCATCATCAAGTTTAGTACAAATGTGTTGAAACTCTTAAAGAGTGTAAGAGAAGTTATGTAGTAGCTCCAAAATGTATTTATAATTTGAAAGATATTGACTTCTAAATTATTGTTATTGTCACTTCCCTCTGTACCAGCATCGATCATGAAAAGGAATTGGAAGCCATCGTTTTTTTTTTATTCAGATGGACTATACCGGAATCATTTTTTCTGCAGAGTATTCCATTTATTTTATATAAGTTATTTCCAAGTTATGGATTCTTTCTATCTTCAAACTAACGGAGCCACAATGGGTCCCAGCTTCTCCCCCAGCTATGCCAACCTATATATGGGGCATTGGGAATTATCCAGGGTTGGGGACAAAGCTGGATGATTTGCTTCTAATATGGCAAGTCAATATCTCAGAATTTGAATAATTTCTCATCAGTGGTAATAATAACGATAGGGGTCTACATTTTACATATACTGAGAGTAATGATATAGTACAATTTTAGATCTTTCATTAACACAAGAACTAGATACTCCAGTCTGATAGTTGCCATTATAGACAATGGAAGATACACATACCTGGGGGTCAATTTCATAAGTTAAAAGAAATTGTAAAAAAGAGCAAGATTTTAAAATACAATCAGTGTAATTAAAACAAAAATTTGTCAACAAGGGTTACCCAAAGATAAGTGGCAAAAAAGATAGAAGAAACATACTCTTACCAAAAAGTGATAAAAAAGAGGTAATTACCAATAGAAAACTCCAATTCATCACTCAGTATAATAGTTCCCGTTTGGATATAAAATTGATTCTAAACAAACACTGGTCAATAGGTCAAAAACAAAAATGTAAAAAATAAATTTTCAAAGAAAAAGCCACCCATAAAACAAAATAAGCTATCTTAGTAAGGAGGTTATATATCATTATGGCATGAAAAGATGTATTACATGTAGTTTTATTAATCATAAAGCTATGCATTTTCATGATAGCAAACAGAATATCATTTATATTAAAGATCATATCACATGTAATACAACATATTTGATTTATATGATTACATGCCCTTGTAACAAAAGTTACATTGACAGAACTATGAGAAGGCCAAAGATCGTATTGAGTTATTCTTAATGCAGATATTAAACACCCTCTTTATCCCATAACATAAAGTGGTAGAATGCATCGCTCCCTGTGAGCGTAACCGCACATGTGCAGTAGAGAGTCTCTACTGTGCATGTGTGGTTTCGCACACAGGGAGATTCACTGTGAGCCATCTGGATCTCTCTGCTAATGATCAGCATGTTCGGCGGGTCTCTACTGAGCATGACTGCAGTCATGTGCAGTAGAGACTCGCCAAACGTGCTGTCCTGCTCCGGACGGCTCACGTCCTGTCTCTGCTCCCAGCTCTGGGGCAGCAGCCGGGCCGCTGGGTGCACTTTAGCCCATGTATACGGGCTTGCATACTAGTAACATTATAAAGAAGCCCATAATCAATCTATGGAGTCCACTACTGTTACACATTTGGAACATGTTACTAATACATATAGAGACAGTGATAGGTTTAATATGTTGTGTAAACGGGAGACTTTTTGGATCTACAGTTGTGATACCTTGGACGCCCATGGACACAACGAAAAACTGGATGCTCACTCTTCTTTGTAGTTTTACTGTTTGGTTCCTGGGAACTTCCTTTTGTTTTTTTCTTTATTTTTCTTTATTTATATTTAGTCTATTGTTATAGCTTAGTCAATATGGCACTAATCTTGTCTCCCTTATTATAATACCATTGTTCATTTAAGTAAGAGGTTAAGTTCAATATTTGTGTGGAATTTTACAGTCTCAGGGGTTTTCAAATTATTTGGCTGTAGAGATGTTTAATTGTATCTTCTTATTCTTCCTGGAAGAAAATAAGTCAATCTCTGATTTCTTTAACCCTTTGAGTGTCAGAGGGGTACGCAATGCACTGCTTTGCAATGCGTTGTGTACCCCTCTGGCACTCAAAGGGTTAAGCAGCAAATAGGGAAGGGAGAAGAAATGTCGAGGATGTAATTAATTAAACCAGGAAAGGATAATAGGATTCAAGTAGTTTTTATTTACCTTTAGATTGTGATGAGGTATAGCATGGTCCAACTAAGCAATGACATATTTAGGAGTCTACTATGGAGGGGAGAAGTAAGCTACCAATGAAAGATCTTCAATAGAGTATGTAAGTTTGTTACTCAGGAATAAGCAAGTATTTCTTGTCAGAAACTGGTGTTCGAAGTGTCATTTTAAACTTTTTTTTGGTTTAGACATGGGTTTGAATCTGCCAAACCTATTGCTGGGGCAAGGTTTAATGACTACTGCAAGTAACTTCTTTATAAAAATAATTAATATCACACACATTGAACAGTCTTACTAGATATTATTTCATATCTCCAGTCACATTAACATAGCAACCTAATATTTAAAATGCATGTTTAATAAAGGAAAGGTTTCTAATTATACTTAAAAAAGTCCTTAAACTTAATAAAATTTATTTGAATTGGGAAAAAAACTTCCATTTTATTTGAGGAAACATTAAAAGAAATCTAAAAAAAAAAAACACAAAAAACTTGTTCAATATCTAGTCAGGCTGACATTTTGATGAAATCCAGTGAAGGTTTGTAAAAATTTGACCTATTGCTCCCTTTGATGTTCACCTTTGTATTTTTAATAATAGTGTCCACACCTGGCAGTATCAAGAAAACAGAAAAGCATCTGACCAAGAAAATCGAAATAACATATTAAGACAGGCAAGCTTGCAATAACTAGGTAATACAGAATACAGAATTTACAGATCTATATAGAATGGAAACTAATGTGGATGTATATATATTTTATGTTTTCCTTTCCTTTCACTTACTTCAAAAGAAACATCAGTTTCAACTACATGTTCCTTTCATCTTTTGCATGCCACAAACGTAAAACATATGCATACTTCAACTTCAATTGTAAAGTGGTCTTCCAGGTAAATTGCTTCATATGGTGAGAACTGTCCTCTTTTCTTTTGATTTGCAATGTTCTCCTCTAGTTAATACATTTTTACAGGTTGAGTTATTCTTAAAGTATAATATGTAAAAGTTGGAAAACTCAAACAGAATAAAGAAAAGATTAAATATGATTTTAAGGTAAGAACCCCCACCCCCCCAAAAAAAAAAAGTTATTCTTTACATATTATTCATTGCTGGATTTTTAAAATAAATGTAAAATAAATACATTTTAATATACTGAATTTAGTAATGAAACTAAAACAAACTTAGTGGGAGTGATGTCATAGAATAAACTGAAAATAGAAATAAAATATAATACTAACACTAAAAGTAATAATTTAAAAAATTAGCGATATTTTGTTTGCTACATGAATGATTAAGGGCTATTTTTTGCAATAAATGTATAAGGCTCTACCTGAGTCTTAAATATCTATTTGTCCCATCTCTTCAGTGAATGCTTATTTTTTAATTGTGATATTTCAATAAATGTAGTATTTTATGGACCCAGTGTAGAGCATTTTCTTTTGGAGTGCTTCCTGAGATCTTGGAATGGTGTTGCTTGAGTGAAGTATGCTTTTTGATTAAAACAAACATAGTATTCATTGGCATATTTGAGGTGCAGCTGATATCTCTAAGCACTGTGAGCTAGGAGTCTAATGTTGGACCCCTCCTATTACCCTTGGGGTGACTAATCCAAAGGATAATTTGCATATGTATATTAAGAATCAGAAACACTCAACAGGGAATGAGCCTGCAATACAAATTTGCAAGCTCTCTAGGAATGGTGTCCTACTCAGGGTGCAGTTTCTTTTAGCCCACTAGTGCCTTTCACAGAGAAGAACTATCCTAAAGCATATCTTACTGGCCCTACCATAACAGAAGTTCAGCCACAAAATACCAGGCAATTCCTCTCTGAATAAGAAAAGCAGCCAACCCCATATATTTGTTTGGCCTTGTTGGGCCTCATCAGTGAGGTGTAGCTGATATCTCTAAACACTGTGAGCAAGGGGTCCAGTGTTGGATTCCCCCTATTACCCTTTGGGTGACTAATCCCAAGGATAATTTGTATATGTATATTAAAAGTCAGAGACTCTCAACTAGGAACAAGCCTTCAATACAAATTTGCAGGCTCTCTTGGAATGGTGTCTTACCCAGGGTGCAGTCACTTTAAGAGCACTAGATAAGAAATATCCTAAAGCATATCATACTGGTCCTTCCATAACAGCAGTCCGGTCACAAAATGCTAGGCAATTCCTCTCTGAACAAGAGAAGCAGCTAACCCCAGATGTACGTTTCTGCCTTGTTGGACTAAAAGACACTGCACCCTGGGTAGGACACCATTCCTAGAGAGCCTGCAAATTTATATTGTAGGTTAGTTCCTAATTGAGTGTCTCTGACTTCCACTTTACATATGACATTATAAGTTACTGAAAGAGATAGTAATGTGTAGTATAAACATTCAATAATTTGTTTGTTTGTGAATAATGTAATTCATACGCTCAATAAATCTATATTTAGCAAGTAATTGAGTGTTTTTATCCTACCTCCCTCCCGTTTATGTGATGTAAGCCCAATCTTGGAATGGGCTGATCTGGAAGAAATATCGTCAGAGCTGAGGTTGCCATGACAACCCTACATAGAAAATTGCTGATTGAGATGATTCCCTGTTCTAGTATCTTGTAAACCAGTCTTAACACTAGTTCTATTGATGTTAGTGCTCTGGACTCATTTACCAAAGTCAGACACAAGAAAGTATGTCAATAAGCAGATTGCTGTGTAAGGTTGTCATGGCAATTAGCAAATACAACTCAGGAAGCTATTCAACTGGTCAGCTCTTTGTTAAAATTACATAAAAAAGTTGTGAGTTGGGTTAATAACGGTGTAATAACTGCCCAAATATACTATATTGAAGAGTGTGACTCAGATCACATTCAAGTTGCCAACTATTGAATTAAAGTTATAGTCATGCTTAATTTTAACATAGTTTAATATTGTAGGTATTTAAAAAAGAATTACATTGATATAAGTCCTGTCCCTCAAACGTTTATAGTTTGAGAGATATAACCGTCTAAAGTTTCCCCCTCCAGGTCGTTTCACACAAGTCAGCGCTCTAGTTGACAGCAGGAGATTCTGGTCATTTGACCGGCTGGCAGCTCTTCAGCAGAGCCAAAATACCTCTATGGCACTCAAAGGCACTCAAAGGGTTAGTGGGAAGCACATTTCCTTTAATAATTTGAGTGTCAGAGAGCTATCCAATGCATTCTATACCTCTCTGGCCCTCAAAGGATTAAAGTAAATATAATTTTCTATTAAACAGCAGAATGTAAATATGTTTATATAGGCTTATTCCCCTAGTGACTTCAATGTGATACACCAAACAGCAATTGGAATTTACTGATAGCATATTTTTATGGCTTACCTTTGTTCTCACTCATTACCAAATGCACAATACACATCCACTAAAAAACACACAAATATAAATACACATATTTTAGAGATGTCTCCAACAGTTTGGGGTGAGGATGCAAATTAGCCAGTGCTGCTCCACTGGTGTTAGCATCTAATGTCAGTATCTTCATTGCAGTATATTCTCTACAGCATGAGAGATATGTACTGCTGGTAGGTAATCTCCACCACTGTTAGAGATTTAGTGCCAGCTAGCCCTGTACAAAATGTAATATGTGCCTTATTTAGTACATCAACTAAAACAAGGTGTAGAGGCAAAAAGAGCCATGAAATGCCCAAAAATAGTTCCATTGCTTAACCCCTTAAGGACCAGAGATCCTAGGAGTGGATTGCAGTTAAGGACCACATATAGGACTCTGGGGCTCCAGCACATGTGACCATTGACATGTACCGGTGCACCAAATAGGGTTCTGAGAGAGACTGCTTCGGTCTCGGAGAGGTCATTTTCAAATATGTGATGTGCCAGGACTATCATTGTTCCTGTAGGCAAGGAAACTGGTAACGGTCCTGATATGTCACTGGTCCTTAAGGTGTTAATTTAGGGTTAAGTCAACATTATACACTCCACTGAGAACATTAAAAAGGCAGGCATAGGAATTCTTAACAGTAAAACTATATATAATGTGGTGTTCATCCTTCTGAGTAAAAGAAGGGTACTCCCATTACTGAGAGATGTTTTATTCAAATGGTATTTGAGCAAAAACTTTCATTACTTGAGAGCAGTGCCTCCGTAGCCTGCATAACTGCAGCTTTCTACAGAGGTTTATGGTCAACAAATGACCACAGTTGTCCATAGACAGCTGCAGCAACAGTGCAGCCAAAAATATTTAAGCCATGCAGGTACTATTACCAAAAATTGTATGTTTGAGCTACAATGACATTTGAACAAAATGTCCCAGTGTTTTACTCAGCAGGATACCTGCAAAAAGTTATTATTAATCATTATTTATTATTTTTCTTTGCCTATTAAGTAGTGCTATCCCTTTAAACCCTTGAGTGTCATAGGCGTTGCGTTGCATACCTCTCTGGCACTCAAAGGGTTAAAAGAACATTAACACATAAATATACCCAGACTAAAGAATGTAAAGTTTCTCTGTTTCTTAATGTCTAAAATCAAATCTTACCTATGGTCTGTAGGTGCCGCTATACTTGCTTTTTCAGGGCTCACTGACTCCCATTTCTAATACTGTTTGGTGTGTCAGATGTAGTGTTATATGGAGATAACAATATTTCTGGATATAAGAGCAGTGGATCCTAATCTAAATAAATTAATGAGTTAGCTCTTTTTCAAGACAAGCAGCACACACAAAATTAATCAAATGATGTCTATATTGGACAGTCTACCCATACAGTAAAGGGTTAGTAATGTCCGCTTATAATGTCATGCTATATTGTAGATATTAAAAAAAATAAATTATCTGGAGCAAGTCCCGTTTCTCAAACCTTTATGGTTTGAGAGATGTAATGTTTTAAAGTCCCTCCTTCCCCTTGCACTGATGTCAGCTGTGAAGCTGACAGAAGGAGATTTGAGTCGTGCGAATTGAAGCAGCTCTTCAGCAGAGCCGAAATACCTCAATCTAAAAATATATACTTCATTGGAACTGTCTACAAAGTGTGTCTGGTTTGCAAGCATACTTTGTAGACCATTCTAATGAAGCATTTCTTTTTAGATAGCGGTATTTCGGCTGTGCTGAAGAGCCGCTGGCTGGTTCTACGACCAGGATCTCCTTCTGTCAGCTATACAGCTGATGTCAGTGCCAGGGGAGGGAGGGGGGACTTAAAACGTTATATATGAGAGACAGGACTTGCTCCAGATAATTTATTTTTTTAATATCTACAATATATCATGACATTATAAGAGGACATTGCTAAACCTTTAAATAAAGGACATTTAAGATTAGAAATTTAGGGATATAACATAAAATAACATATTTGTACATATGCCAGCTGTGTGAGTTCATGATAGTAAAAATTATATAATCCAATACAATGTTTAGGTGCTACCGTTCCTTTACGGAAAGGTAGATGGCTTTTAATTTATTAAACCTTTGAGTGCCGGGGGGTATCCATTGCATTCCAAAAGACACCTCTTTGACACTCAAAGGGTTAAGGAAGTATAGATCGTTTACATTTATTTCAAACAAATGCATTATACTGATCCGGGAGAGGTGTGGGGAATGTTATTGTCATGTGTATCAAACTTTTTTACATCTGAAAAATAATTAGCGATGTTGTTGGTAAGATTTTATCATTTTACTTTTTTCTTTCATTTGGGATTGGCGGAACTATCACCCAAATTAAAGTTAATCTCCAATAATTATGCACATAACGATAAGCATATCCATACTAGTATTATCCGGAATAAGTCCAGTGTTATTGAAAATCCATCTCATTCTGAGACGGCCAGTCAGGTATCAGCACAGACATAGTGCCAGTGCTGTCCGTCCTGGGGCTGGATTCTACTGCAGGTGCTAATTTTATCTCTGCTTTTATCTCCAGGTTTTCCCATAGAATTCAATAGGAAAATATTTGAAAAAACAGGTGGTGACTTTTATCACCTGCAATAGAATTCAGCCCCTGGTGTCCTTTAGGAGGAGTTGCATTATACCTTAAGGTACAGGAAGGGACTGACAGTGCAGGAGCACAGATGCCGGTACAGCAAGCTGCTTGCCCGACCGTCTCAGAACGAGTTGGATTTCTCAAAAACATTGGACTTATTCCAGATAGTACATTATGGATATGCTTATCATTATGTGCATAATTATTTGGGGGTACCTTTAATTTGGGTGATAGTTCCTTGTTAAGAAGAAGAGGTGAGTAGAATTTCAGCTTGAGGAACTTATGTATTTTTACATTCTTATCATTCATTATGTAACTTCCATAAACCCTAGTGGTTATGAACATTTCTGAGTGGGGGTAACCCTTTCTTTTTCAAAGCAAATCCCTGTGGTACCCTAACAAATCAAACCCTAACACGTTCGACACGCCTCTGGCACTCAAAGGATTAACCACTTGGGAGTTAGAGAGGTCTTTTGCTTTAATACCCAGTTTTGCTTTAATACACAGTTTTTTTCTACTACTTGTGACTTTATGAAAGTTGTGATATGACATGCCTATGGTTTACAGTGGATCCCCTCACTATTCACATGATTTAAAAATATGCTATGATTTTTGCATCAAATGAACAAAAACTGCATTATCTAACATGACTGCAGATGTGGAAAGGTGCCCTTGGTAAAACTAAAATACAGATTTTGTTCTTGTGCATATGGAATGTCAAGATATATCATAGTTGCTAGAAACTAATACCATTTCTGTCTCTGTGATAAATGTTTAGAAACATGATTGTCTTTTCTCTACACTGTGACCTGCATCATTATTGTGTCTTTACTGTAATCCTAAAATGATTTACGGAGTCTTATTTTTATTAATTCTGAAACAATACAGTGACATCAAAGTGTTTCAAATATAAACATCAAAGTCATGTACAAAATCTGAGATTTCTAGCTAAGACAGTTAAGTTCATTTAATATCCTCTGGTTTTCCAAGGATTAAATTACAGCATATAAAATTCTTGGAATCTGGAGTACTGTATATATAGCATTTATTGCCTGTTTTCTTAAGACAAGAAAATGACTGTGGCCATGAAGTCCACAGCTTGTCAATTTATCAGTTGTGAATTCCTGTGACATGGAACAGATACCTAATTCTGTAGGGAATATAGCTGAAAATATGCTCATCCATGATCTTATATAGGCAAACAGTGCTTACCCATTTTAACATTTTGTTATAGTAAATATAAGCAAATTTAATCAAATACATTTAACCTTTTGAGCGCCAGAGTGGTGCCCCGCACATTTTTGTGTGAATGTGTGGATTTTCCAACACAGCTCCACTACCATTAGCCTCCAATGCCAGTGGCTGGACTTCAGGATATGCACTAGAATATATGATTGTGTAGTGCATACTTAAGACTTTATTGTACCATAGAGTGCACAGGAAAAGGGTGTAACATTTAGCTATTTTGCTCTGTGCATTGTCAGTACATAATTTACAACTAGGTGTAGAGGAATTGAAAGAGTCAAAATGCCCATACTCTGCAACACTGCTTTCCTATAGGTACAAGTGTCATTAAGGGGAAGTTTGCTTCATGAGTAAATTGGCATAGTGCTAGAATATCAATCAAACTGCTTTTTGACTATGTGAATAAAGTGTATCTTATATGGGCCTTATTTATCAAGCAAAAAAGTAGTGGGACATGAACATTCTTAAAATGCCTGTTGATTTAAGTGGGGTTTTAATCCATGACCCCAAATGTATGTAAAAGAATAGAATAGTACCTAAAAGTTAATTAAATGTGAATAAAAGTTAGTAAGAAGTAAATGCCACAAGAGAACTGTGTTCAAATTAAAGAAAAAGTCAAAGAAAACTAAGTTCCCAACTAAAGAGACAAGGAATGCCTCCAGAGAGGCAGTGCAACGGTTTAGAGAAAATCCCACTATAGTAGCAAGTAGGTGTGAAAAAATGCCGTAAAATAAGAATGCTTTGTTTATTTTTATCAGTTAGCAAAGTCATACTGAGTGAAAAGAAGAAAAATCTAAATCAAATCAATATTTGGTGTGACCATCCTTTGCCTTCAAAACAGCATCAGTTCTTCTAGGTACACTTGCACAAAGTCAGGGATTTTGTAGGCTTATAGTCAGGTGAATGATTAAACAATTATATCAAACATGTGCTAATGATCATCATTTTAATATGTGGGTTGAAACACAATCATTAACTTAAACAGAAATAGTTGTGTAGGAGGAATAAAACTGGGTGAGGAACAGCCAAACTCAGCTAACAAAGTGAGGTTGCTGAAGTTTAATGTTTAAAGTCATACACCATGGCAAGACTGAGCATAGAAACAAGATACAAGGTAATTACACTGCATCAGCAAGGTCTCTCCCAGGCAGAAATTTCAAGGCAGACAGGGGTTTCCAAATGTGTCCAAGCTCGTTTGAAGAAGCACAAAGAAATGGGCAACATTGAGGATCGTAGACACAGTTGTTGGCCAAGGAAACTTAATGCAGCAGATGAAAGACACATCATATTTACTTCCCTTCACAATCTGAAAATGCCCAGCAGTGCCATCAGTTCAGAATTGGCAGAAAACAGTGGGATCCTGGTACATTCATCTACTCGCCACAAAAGTCTGGTCAGAAATGGTCTTCATGGAAGACTTGTGGCCAAAAAACCATACCTCTGACATGGAAACAAGGCCAAGTGACTGAACTATGCACGAAAACACAGGAACTGGGTTGCAGAAAAATGGCATCAGCTGCGTGGGACTGATGAGTCAGAATCTGAAATATTTAGCTGTAGCAGAAGGCCGTTTGTTCACTGAAGGGCTGGAGAGTGGTACAAGAAAGAGTGACTGCAGGCAACAATGAAGCATGGTGGATGTTGCTTGCATGTTTGGGGCTGCATTTCTGCAAGTGGAGTTGAGGATTTGATCAGAATTAATGGTCTCCTCAAACTGAGAAGTACAGGAAGATACTTATCCATCATGCAATACCATCAGGGAGGCATCTGATTGGGCTCAGATTTATTCTGCCGCATGACAACAGCCTCAAAAATAAAGACAAAGAGATTAAGAACTATTTTCAGCGTAAAGAAGAACAAAACATCCTGGAAGTGATGATATGCCCCCCACAGAACCATGATCTCAACATCATTAAGTATGTCTGGGATTAAATGAAGAGAGATAAGCAACTGAGGCTGCCTAAATCCACATAAGAACTGTGGTTAGTTCTACAAGATATTTGAAACAACCTACCTACTGGGTTTCTCAACAAACTGTGTGGAAGTGTACCTAGAAGATTTGATCCTGTTTTGAAGGAAAGGGTGGTCACACCAAATATTGATTTGATTTAGATTTTTTTCTGTTCACTCAATATAATTTTAATTGATAAAAAAAACAATTAACATGTCTATTTTTGAAAGCATTCTTACTTTACAGCATTTTGCCCACCTGTCTAAGACTTTTGCACAGCTATATATATAGAAGATTTTATCTTAGAGTAAACAGTAAACATTACTATCCCTTTAAAAGACAAACAATTGACATGGAACATGTGATTCTAGAAACACAAACAGCACATTCACCACATTCAAATCAATTCATTAATTCATTTACACTCTCACACGCTTACACCACTGATCACACCTTAATGTCGGATGTCCATTGGTGTCCTTGAAGCTCTGGGACTCCTGCATCTTCTGTCGAAAAATAAACATTAAAAAGAAAAACCCTAAAACCCTGCCACCACCTATACACACACAAAAAAAAACTTAATGCTGGATTGGAGTTTATATAGTCATTGGCTAACTGAAGGCATGACATTACATGTTTCTGTGACCTCTCCAGATAGATCTGATTGGCTGGGAGGTGAGATTACTTTACGGCACAGTTCATGCCTTGTGTAACTCTACAGTCGCAGCTAATGGGATTATGGGAACTCATTTCAACAGGGTAGTCATATAAAAGCCATTCCCTGTTCATTTTTTTTCTCATCCTGCATCAGGCAATGGCCCGAGCATGATTAAGGACAGGGGGGAAGGTTAGATTGTATAGGAGTTGGTGGGGACAGTGACAGCATGGATTTAGGTTTTTTTATATTTAACAGAAGATTCAGGAGGACCAGGGCATTAAGGACATAACTGGACCTCTGACATCAATTTACGTGTTATGACTAGGGTGGGACTTGATGTACAGAATACAGGATAATTAATTTTATCAGACAGCAAAAATCTTCACAAAAATGCTGATTAACTGAACAGGAACATAAGGAATACAGAATTAATTTAACCCTTAAGGACTGGAGCATTTTTTTTTGTTTTTACCGCATCTGCTTCCAGACTCCCCGAATGCAGTGAAGCCGCGCAGGGAGTCCGGAATTCCATGATGGTCCTGGCACGTCATTGGTCCTTAACGCAAATCCACCCATGACGTGCCAGGACCGTCAAGGGTCCTTAAGGGGTTAATCTCAATGGGTGAAAAAAATACTTCATAATTCAGACGAAACATACTACAGGGTTCAAAATGTCTACTCACCACTAGCCAATGGCGAATTAAAATTTAGCCCTGGCAAATAGAAATTCAGCCCTGGTGGGTATGTTTTGACATGCAGTGGCAAGTAACTTTTCAGGTCTGGCTAGTAGCAAAAGACTTAAAATTATAAGCTCTGCATACTATGTGTTTTGTTATGTATTTAAGTACTTTGTCTTGCCTTAGAAATGTTGGTGCGGTAATGTCTGATAAAAGTCACAGATAATAGTCTCCCAGTAGAGATAGGGTGGGTTTGGTTCTAATCTAAGTACATGTGGTTACTCATTACAAGCAAAACTAGCACAAGAAATCAGTGGTTATATAGAACTTGAGCTCAGCAGTCTATAAATTAAGCTAAGGTTGATGTATTAGGTATCTAGAGTTAAGTAATATTTTTATAGATGCTAGCATGGATTGGGAGATCTTTAAATGTTTATACTCTCATTTAATTTTTAGTGTTAATTATTCTTTAAAGGAGAAATAACATCTCAAAATAATAACTTTCCACATACCTTATTATGGCCAGAAAATCTGAGTGTTTCTAAATTATTTTTTCCTTTTTCCTTGGTTCATGATATAACAACTTAAATTAGTCCTGGATGTTATGTCTGTGAAGAAGGATATGAAAGTTGCTATCAGAACTAAATAACCTAAAGCTCTGATACCTCAAACCCACTCTCTTTAACCCTTTGAGTGCCAGAGAGGTATCCCGTGCATTGCAATATGTTGGATACCTCTCTGGAAATCAAAGGTTAAATGGCTAAGTAGGCTAATTTACTATGTCTGCTTAAGTTTAAAAATCTGACAGCTACTATGGACACGACATCCAGGTTGACTGAATTTGTTATGTCTTGAACAAAGGTACAAGAAGCAACTTCAAAGGGGCCATTAGGATTTTATGGTCACAGTAATGTAAGTGAGGTTTATTATTAGGAGTGCCAGTAACAGTTGATATTTTTATGTCTCTGAATTGGACGTGAAATGGAAAAGCAGGGAGAATAGTCCATCCTAATCACACAGAGGGCTAGTTTCCCAGAATGCATTCATGTCATACTTGAGCACAAATATTTCCTTTGGAAATTTGTTTAGATATGGGGACTTGGTTTTGCCCTCTGTTATGTTTTCTTATATATTGGCTTTTGGAAGAGGCATTATTTCTCACCTATGGTGAGCAAACCTGTTCCTTTATAAATGGTTTCTTGATGACATTCTCACTCAATGGAAAGGTTGCTCTGAAAAATAATCTTGGAGTTTTTTTAATAATACATTAGGATCATCCATCACTTTAATATGGTACCACCATAAACTACTCTCTGAAAAAATATTACTTAGGTATGATAAAATACTCCACTCTAATTTTCTTCACATATTCATACTGCTACTAAAACAGTTTCCAACATAACATAGCAAAAAATCAATCCCTCCCTCTTTTCATCCACAACTAAAACCCTAATATAAGCACTCACTCTAATATGAATTACTATAGCAATCCCTCCTATTGTTGCCCATCAAAATCAGTATATCATACAAAGTCCTACTTCTCTCACGCAAGACTCACCTCTCTTCCACACCCAATCTCACCACTTAAAATCAGTCAAGGACACTCTCCCAAGCTGTGTTGCAGTCTACATCTCTCTCATATAAAGGTCATTTTCCTCATTGCTCCATGGAAATTCCCAGAAAAAAATGGATTTTTTACACATCTCTAGTGTGGAGCCAGAACATCCAGAAAGCTTATTTGTTGTTTAATTAGGCCAAACAGTTGAAATGTGGTGACTGAACCACTTTTTCAAAAGGTGTAACGATGATTGCTACAATTGTCCTTTCTTTCTGTTGGATACCCAGGGATATGCTGTGAGTCCCCACTTTTTTTTTTTTTGATTTTTCTATGTGTAACATTGCTGAGGACACCCTGGGATTTATTATATATCCCAAGGGGTTAGTCCACTTCTAGTATTTATCATGGTCAGCCTCAGTTACAGATCACATGGACGCAAGTCTTTTTCAACCTAAATTACTATGTTACATTAGGGTCACTATCTCTGTCACCCACCAGTCAAAATATGTTTTAATTGTTTTTGATTTTTTGTTTTTTTTTCCTTAACTCCTCATATCTGTCACTATCTACAAAAAAAACAACAACACATTCCTTGAAAGTTTTTCTGACCCTCTTTGCCTGTCGCTACTGTCAAGAGGATTTCAGCATTTCTATCCCAATGTCACTGCACTACAGGATGAGGATCAACCTTAGCCAATAATATGCTGATCCCTCTTATTCTAGCTGTTACAGGAGTCAGCGTAGGTTGTACTTGTCTTGTTGGTGATAGTCTATAAATTATATATGTCAGTCACAGAGGCTCAGCCAGCTCAGGAAGGAATTTGGATCATATGACTAACTCTTCTCAGTCAAACAAGATTTTGGGATATTTTGGGTAAATCTCCTTTCTCTCTTCACACTCTCTAGACTCCCCTAACACAATGAACAAATTGCATGCCCAGCAGACTCCCTAAACTAAACACCAGCTCATTTGCCTATCTTCCCTAGCTTGAAAATGATGCTGCTTTTCCACTGTCTAACAAACACAGAATGCCATTACACCCCATTTATACTATCCACGCAGGAAAAGAAGAAAACATTTCCACGTGGAGAAGAATTTATTCCAACCATTGATTTCACTGCAATGAGTAAGGTGGAAAAAATAGAAAATCTGCCCTTTCTCAAGAAATTTCCCACTCAGCAGGAAGTACCATTTTTCTCTGTTTTCGGTTTGAGGCAAAAAATTTCTTGAGGGCTAAAGATTGGTGAACAAAGTGAGTGAGCATTTGTAAAGTGTGGGATTTTAATCATACTAATAAAATACTACACTTAGATTTTGCATTCCTTCTTGTCTGCCTTGTGCACTCTCTATATGTTGCCCAAATTTCTGTCTTTGGTTTGCAGGACCACATCTACACATCTACCTCATCATCATCATCACCACCATTTTATATGATAAGTTATTGGTACTGCTTGTATTCAGGTCAGATCTATTTATGATTTTTTTCTCAATGGTTATCATAATAGTGGGAGGTAGTAGTCTCCCTCCCGTATCCTAGGGAATATTGATATTTAAGCCAATTTTCTTCTGCATTGTGTGGTTTTATGTGTATTTCTTTTTTTTATACATATAATTTTAAAAACTGATTGTATCATTATTTTCTAAGTTTTCATATTAATGATGAATTTATCCCACCTCCCCTGCATCTGACCATCCCATTACTCGTTTTTTGTTTTTTTTTTGTTAAAAAAATTCACCAAATACTAGTGCAGGGTGTGGTGTATGTGTGTGGAGCGGAGGAGATGATGATGCACCTTGCAGTGCACTGATTTAAGAGACATGTTAATTATTTGGATAAACCTTCTGTGCATAAACCTTAGACGCCGATGACATGTGGCAGCACTTAACCTATACTTAATGGAGGAAATTATTTTGAGGGGCCTTAGGGTTCTTATAAGATTACCAAACATTCTTAATTGCGTAAAATCAGATTCTGGATTCTAAACAGATTCTAGTGATCTAATGAAAATCTCCCCCCCCCCAAAAAAAAAAGCAAAAATAGTTGATATTGCTAAACGTATTAAGGATGTCCAGGTGCAGAGTTGAGGAAAACAGAGCTTTTTTGAATCTTTTCATAAAGGTATAAAGTATAGAGCCCATTAATTGGATAAATAGATTATTGAGAGAAAAATAAATACCTGCTAGAGCTGTGGAGGGCTATGAAGAGGGGAGAGTTATGAATTGGAGAATTAATAGGGTTGTTAATGCAAATCAGATTTGACCCCCTACACACACAAATACACACAAACACAGACACACACACACACACACAGGCCTGTTAAAGGACCACAGGAGGAGTTGTGGAGCATTCTGTCAAGAGAAGGATGCATTCTGGTCAGATCCTCCTGTATCCCATTCTACTGGTTTATATACCCACACAAGGGACTCCAGGGTTTACAGAACATAGAATGGGGGCAAACTAATGATCCACACCCAAATAAAATTATATATATGACAAGTGGTGTTAAACAGTTTGAAAGATCTGGTCATCAGGGGGATTACTCAAACCACCTCAGCTGAAAAGAGTTCAGATATTAACCAAACTAGAAATAACTTTGTACAAAAACAGGGACCAAACCAGTCTGTTTTAGAGGTAGTTGGGGGATATCAGTCCAGATATGCATCTCACACTGTTAGGTGCACTTCCAAAATCAGAATAATTTCTCTGTGTTGGGGTGTATCAAAAGGACCCTAAATAGAGAAGACAAGGACATATGAAGAGGAAATCTGAGAACCAAAACTGGAGAGAGTGAGTCTCTCCAGTTACATTTTGAATTAGGAAAAATTGTTTTTTGAGAAGTGGCTTACATTTTGGCTCATTGTTTCTGCCTAACATTTTGAACTTTGTGCAGGATGGTTAAGGGAATGTACACAGAGGAGATGATCAGGCAGAACAATTGGATCTTACCTATGTGGAGAATCTGCATCCAGTTATATATCACAATCTTCCTAAGGTTCATAAATCCTTATCTTTTTGGATATTGGATCTCTCTCTACTAACCTGTCACAAATCGTAGATGATTAGTGCTCCACTTGAACTCATACCTATCATACCTACCTTTTTTTTTTACATACTCTGTTGAACTTAGCTCTCTTATGCTCTGTCTTCTCTCTTTTCTCTCCTTTATATATCCGCTCGAGAGGACTTCGGGCTACTGAGTATCAACAAGCAAGCAGTTTGACCTAACACCAGAATTGACATTGCACTAATCATCTTCATCAAACTCATCCATCCCTCATTCTTCATTCCATATATTGACAGACTTGGACACTTGACTTTACCTTGGAATTTTCAACATTCACAGTCTATTTCTTTTAATAACTAATTCAATAAATAATTTTTAGAAATGGTTATCTGTATCTATATATGTTATTCAGTGTATTATACTGTGTGTTTGGCTTTAAGACTAATCATACTCATTTGTATTTCACTGTCATTTCTGGTGTTGTGAATTATCATCAGGTGGATCCATTTTGGTATTTAGTCCCCACCTAATCGATCGTTTGAGAAACCTACTCTCTCTCTCTCATTCATACTCAGTGAGCACACCTTTGTAAAAGGGGATCTCTCACCCCTATACAAGTTAGGCTTATTAGGTACAGTATATAGCTATAATGCTGAAAACGTTATTTGTTTAAAAAAAAAATGTACTTGGGCTAAAATTAGTGCTTACAGAGTGCCCTGCACCCTGCTTCCTCATACTCTGCTCTTGCTCAGCTTCTGCTCCCTTCTCACTACCCAGCCTCCTCCAATGACGGAGGCTTCTGTCTGTAAGCTGGAGCAATCTCATTGGCTAAATATCGATCTCGGCCAATGAGACCGCTCCAGCTTACAGACAGAAGCCTCCATCATCGAAGGAGGCTAGGTAGTGGGAAGGGAGCAGAGGCAGAGAGGCAAGAGCAGTGTATGCGGAAGTAGGGTGCAGGGCACTCTGTAAGCAATAATTTTAGTCCAAATAGCATTTTTTTTTTAAATAATGTTTTCAGCATTATCGCTATATACTATACATAATAAGCCTAACTTGTATAGGGATGAGAGATCCCCTTTAGTTGTGTCCAAGCATTGATATGACAAATGCCCCAAAAATCCAAGAATCCTCTATGTATTATCAATCAAGTTCATTAAGCCAATTTGTTTTAATGGTATAAAATGTATGTTGATTATGTATTTTATATTATATCTATTTCATCCCCTTTCCCTGTCCCCCACCACTCTCTCCCATTGCTTTCCCCCTCTTTACAAATATTGCTCAGTCTGACCCCCTCAGTCCCCTGCCTTTCTCTTACCAACCTCCTCCTCCATCTAGTCTTTTTTGTCTTCTTTTTCTCTTCCTCTAAACATATCTCTTTGCTATGTGTCTCTTCCTCCTCTCTTGCATTCTCTGGAGGTCCAGTGTGGGGAGTGAGAAGTCCGTCAGCCTCCAGCACTGAAGTCCTTATTGACACCCCCTTGTGGTCCCTGTGAGGCATGGGAGTGCAGGTTCAAGGATATTATGTCTTATCCTGGTGCTCTGCATTAACAAGGAACGTGAGGGCTGTCACAGAGAGTGTCTGTGCTTGTGGCAACACAGACCTCTCCTTCAAAATATTGTGGAACGGTGAGGTGAGATCCTCTGATCTCCCCCATCGGCCCATGATCTATCAGCCCACCGGGGGATGCCCGATCCCCCGATAAGACAATCTGCCCATGGAACTGATACACAACTGAAAATTAATTTAGCTTCCAAAGGAATAAAAGAGCCAAAATCAAGTGTCATTTGGCTGAAAAACTGTGAATTTCTTCTGTGTTTGAACTGTGTAGACCATATTCTTTACAAAGTTAGAGCTTTCTTTGACCCTCATGGGACATGATACTGTGGAAGGCAGAACTGGCAACTAGCAGTAGTAATACCACCATGAGCACCGATCAGTTGCCTGTGCCTTCTGCTAGTGCTCCCAGTCTGCCTTCTTCAACTCAAGAGATGGCAAGTGGGACAGTAGGGGACCCTCTGTCATATTTGTCATCACCTCCAACCGATGAGACTGTAATAAAGCAGCAGCAGCAAGGAGGGACTGGTGGTAGTGATGATGAGGGCGATGGTGAAGCACCTGTGGTGGAATAGACATTAATGGCCTTTTTAGCCCAAACCGAGAAGCAATGGGAGACCGAGATGCAAATGGGGATGAGCAACACTACTACCACCACCACTAGCAGTTAGATTGTAGAATTTGTGGAGTTTGCTGCTGCTGTAATTCTTGCTGCTGCTGAGTTGAGAGATCAGTAGGATGATGAGGAGCAGGCTAGTGTGCCACAGACCACTATGGACACAGTGGGAATGGGGTCCATCAGTAGTGATGTGGAACTAGGACAGGTTCCACTTGCCAGCAGCAATAACTCTGTTCTGGTTGTAGTGCTGATTCAGAGGCAGCAGCAGCAACAGTATTAACATAATCTTCTACCCCAGCAAGTGAAGGGGAATGTGGAGGAAGAGAAGATAGAGGACATTCACATTCTTCTCCACCTTTCCCCTCCACTCTGAGCCCCTGGGTGTGGGACTATTTTTCACTTGGTGGAGGAACAGTTCAGTCATCAAAGATGAACTTCTTGCTCTAGGGTCTGAGCATGGGAAGACGTAGCTACATCTTCTGGCAATCCAACTTGTTCATCGTTACCTCCCCCACTAGCTGATAGCCATTGTATAGATGCTAGGATGTGTCAGTTTGTGTCCACCCATTGCACACAGTGTGGTGCACTGACCAAACATGACAATGTGGTTGAGGATAATCATAACCAGGGCATCAAGAGTCATCTGAGGATATTCCATCCTGCAGAATATGCTAAGCTGTTGGCAGGGAGGGTTCATCATTATTATTAAAACTGAAAGTGGTCACTTGTCCTTAGCGGGAAGTAGACAAGGGGCATAAGTGACAGCAGCAGTACATGGTTTCTGGTGGGATGATTTCATGTTTGGGACCCAAAGTGTCCTGGTGTTTGGTTAGAGTTGTACAAGGTATTTCATGTGATTGCAGATGTGCTCATTGTTCCCAGCCCTTCCCTTATTTACTACACAAACTGTGCACATTGAAGTTGCAGAAGAGAAGCACAGTTACTGCTCTGAAGGGAAAATTTTCTAGTCCAACAACACAGCCATGATTTTGGAGGAAGGGCAGGAGGAGAAGCATTATAGGCCAACTTCTTTTCTCCACATATATCTGAAGTATGGGGGGCGGGCTAGTTGTGGTGCTGCTACTGTCTCACGCGCATCACTGGAACTAGTAGTGGCAAGTCAAACCATGATCATCATCACCCATATAACTGCTGTTGTTGATCCCATTCCCTTGGGAATTCCCAATCATCCTGTTTCTTAAAACACTCAGCATCAGCAAGAACAGCTGTTACAAATCAGATGCCTACAAAAAAACTATTTTGTGGGCTTGTTTCTAACAAGCCTAAATCCTACAAATCACTGATTCCTCAGGTCTTGTGATGCTAACAAGCCTGTGTGATAAACATGATCTCTGATGTGATTCCTCAGGGCTTGTGATACTAACATGCCTGAGTGATAAAAATGTTCTCTGATGTGATTCCTCATGGTTTGTGAAGCTAACAAGCCTGAGTGATAAAAATGTTCTAACAAGCCAAAGTCCTACAAATCAAGTCTTCCTCAGGGCTTCGGCCTAAAGAGCCTAAGCCCTACAAATCAATGTTTCCTCAGGGCTTGACAAGTCTAAGTCCTACACGTCAATGTTTCCTCAGGGCTTGTGCCAAACAAGTGTAAACCCTACAAATCAATGTTTCTTCAGGGCTTGTGCCTAACACAAGTCTATGTCTTACAAATCAATGTTTCCTGTGGGCTTAGGCCTCTAACAACAAGTCTAAGTCCTACAAATCATCCTCTACAAACTACTCTATCCAGTCAAGTATCAGCCTGCCTAGTCGCAGCTTACGTCAGGGGGTCTGTGTTTCTGTTACTTTACATACCAATTTTTTGGTTTTATTTATTTATTTTTTATTTTTTTATTAACTGTCCACCCAAATCCCAGTCAAATCCCCCCAAAAACATGTCCTGTTCAACTGATTCTTTCTCCAGACTCCACCAACACAGGCACCCTCCTCAGACCCTTTTATACCATTATTATTATTTATATATTTTTTTGTATTAATTGTCCCTCCAAACACAAACACCCCCCAAAAATACCCTGTTCAATTGATTCTTCCTCCCACACTCCACCAACACAGCCATCCACAAACCCCTTTTATATTATGCATGTGGGGAATAAAGTGACATTTGCTATGTGTTGTGTGTAAATTCAATGTTCTCATTGATTTCAACGCAATGAGCTAGATGAAAAAATTGGAAAAATGGCATGAGAAATTATTTGCCAAGCAGGAAGTGCCATTATTCACCGATGTTTATTTAAGGCCATTCTCAGTACAACTAGAGACTGGTGCCAACTAACGTATCATGCTCAAATATATTTAGGTCCTACTCTTGGTCCATTCTGTCACTGATATGAACACACACACACACATCTGACCTTCTTTATTTAGTCTGGTAGTCCCTCTTACCAATGGGATGGCCATTTATTAGATGGTTGAGTGTGCCTAATCTGGAGAGTTAGTGTAAGTAAAAAAGGAACCAGGCTGATGAAAAAAGTTATATCTTCTGCCATTTGTATCCAGGGAAGACTTTCTGTTAAATAAATAAAGAGCCACATTCTCTACAGACAATGAATATTATGTATAAAAGCAAGGTGAATCAATTCTGGGATAAACCAGATGCACCATTAGAGACAAAATTCCTCATTGACTTTTATATAGCTTTTAACCCATTGAATGCAAGAGATGTCTGCAATGCATTTAAAGCAATGCATTGGAGAACTTCCACGCATTCAATGGATTAAAATGGCCATTTAAATGAATGGCAAATTGGAGAACTTTCATTTGTAAATCAAAGTTTACCTTAACATGTGAAGGCATACTGGGAACATCATAAAATATATGTGAAGTTGTCCAATGGCACAAAGAACTCCAGAGGAAAACAAAAGGTATTGTTCAAGTGTGAAAACGTAATCATAGACATATGGTCTGATTAAGTGCTCTCATCAGAAAAGCGTAAGACCCTTTCTTCCTCTTAGGAAGTCTGTGTGCCATTTGATGACCAAATAAATGCAGTGATTTGACTTTATTCCTGGGGTGTCTTCTTTGGGGTGAATTGCAGAGATGAACTTTGATTTATTGGTTGGTACAAATCTGGACATGCTTGTTTCTCCAGCACTCCTGTGTCATTGACTGAATTTCCAGATACAAGTTTAGTAGATATTGACAGAATCTCACCCAACAACAGTCCCCGCTTCTGTTTATGAATTTTAATTTGCCATGTAAGGTGCAGTGAATTTGCCCTCAAAATGTCCCTTCTTGTTTTATACATAAGTCCCATATTTTCCAATGAAATAGTAATATTAGTAAGTTGATTCAATAGTGTAACATTAGATAAGGGAACTGATCAGTGAATGCTAAGGAAGGGATATTGATGTAGATTTACTGTAAAAACTCAGAAGAAGAAAACAGAAATATTTGATAATTTAATGATAGGACATCCGACACAGTTGAAACCAATTATCTGTGCATAACTAAAAGAGAAGAAAATCCAGGACTGGAATGGACAAGAAAAATGTTGTTGAAGGCATCTACTGATATAAATATTATACCCATTCCATTCCCCTTAAAATACTGGGAAATGCTGACACCAATAAAACATATTTTGGATGCGTGCCTGCACTGCTATTGTTTAATATAGATTTATTACATGGATTCTGGAACCAAAATGCGTCACACCCTAGATTTGAGTTGTGTCAGGGTTTCTCTGTTCATCTCTCTCCCACCCACTCTAACACACAATAAACAGAGACCTGGAATTTAGTTGCATCATCACATTAGGAGTATATAGCAGTGAAATCTTAATATTTTATTTTATTTTATATATAATTACAGTAATAATTTATCCCTTGGAGTGCCAGAAGGTTGTGCAATCCATTGCTTTGCAATACACTGCACATCCTTGTGGCATTGAAAGGGTTAAAGACTAAGTGTTTGTGCAACACCTTGCTTTGCAATGCATTTCATTCCCCTCTGGTACTCAAAGAGTTTAAGAGAACACTAAAGAGTATATGCTACAAATGTTTTTTGCATAATTTTATATTTAACCCTATGAGTGCTTATACAATACATTGCTTTGCAATGCGTTTCCTACCCCTCTGGAACTCAAATGGTTAAAACTTGCCATTGTCTTTGCACAATATATATTCACTTTTGAAATATATATTAAAAAATATTGAAAAAACACCCACATTTCTCATTGCCTTAAATGGTGCGTAAGTCTTTGAATGGCAAAGGGTTAACCAATTCATTGCATAGCAATCCATTGAATACCCCTCTGCTGCTGAGACCATTAATAAATAGGAGCCAATGAATTGGAGCAATTCTGGAGAAAATCAGGTGCGCCATAAGGGAATAAAAACAAATTCCCCAAATTCCCATTTATTTAAATATAGCTTTTAACCTCTTAAATAGTTTTGCAATGCATTTGAGACAGCTCTAGCATTGAACAGGTTAAAAGCTCCATTTAAGACAATGAGAATTTGAGTGGTATCCTGTGGTGTAGTTGGTTTCTCCAACTGTATTTAGTACATCAGCCTCAATTTGAGTAAGAGACATACATTTAAACATTAACATTAACAGTTTTTTATGTTGTATATTTAAAACATTTTCAAATGAATAACATGTGCAACATATATTGTCATTTAGAAAAATATATTATACTGGCATAAATATTTACAATAAATGCTTTTTTGGATATAAACAATATGTGGGAAAAATTGTTTCAAGTACAAGCTATCAGAGAGTGACATTATTTTCTTACTCTTCCCATTCTCATCTCCTCCTTTCTCATGTTTTCTTTCTTCCATTTCTCATTTTGATTTGCTGGGATCTCTCTGCCAAATTTAGGGCTTGATTTAAATGAGTGACTTAAAGCAGCCGGTAGGGCCAAACTGAGTCCCTGCAGACAGAATAAAAAGTCTAAGTCAGTATTCAAAGGCCCTACCAGCTGAATGCAGGACGTATGTTTGGTCATAGAAATGGTCTTGTGGCCAGTAGGGATGGGTGAAACTTTCCGCCTCAAACTAAAATCGGCGAAAAATTGCACTTTCCTCTTGGCAAAAAATTTCCCGCGAAAAGTGCCGATTTTCCCTTTTTTTCCGCTTTTTCACCCATTGAAATCAATGGGAACATAGAAGTTACACACAACACATTACAAATAATATTTTATTTACCAAAGGCATTGTATAAAAGGGACATGAGGGTCCCTGTGTTGGTGGGGTGTGGGGAAAGAATCAGTTGAAAAGGGAATGTTTTTTGGGGGTTGTTTACTGGGATGGGGGGCACTTAATAAAAAAGAAATCCTAAATAAAATAAAGTAAAAACCTAAGACATGGTATAAAGGGGTCTGAGGGGGGTGCCTGTGTTGTTGAATGAATTAATCATTTGAACAGGGAATTTGTTTTGGGGGGTTTCTTGACTGCTATTGGGGGGACAGTTAATAAAAAAATAAATCAATAAAATAAGACATTTGTATTTAAAGTGACAGAGACAGGAACCCCCTGACATAAGCTGCCACTGGGGTGGACTGATACTTGACTTGATAGAGTAGTTTGTAGAGGATGATTTGCCTTTGTAGGACTTATATTTTTTTAGAGGCCCAAGCCCTGAAGAAACATTGATTTGTAGGACTTAAGCTTGTTTGGCACAAGCCCTAAGGAAACATTGTTTATTTTTTTGTAGGACTAGTTTTTATTTATTTATTTATTTTTAAACACAAGCCCTGAGAAAAAAAAATGCCCTTCTGGCCTAATGCCTGCAGGTCATGTTGGCCAGTGGCCACTTTCAAATGTCGTCCTGAATCCTGAGTTAAAAATGCTGTTCGTACTGCTGCTGCTGAGTTGTTTAAGTAGCAGGATGATTAGGCAGCTGAAAGGGAATGGGATCAACAATAGCAGTAACATGGAGGATGGATGATGAAGGTTCCATTTGCCATGACTGGCTCCAGTGATGCTCCTGAGGCAGTAGCAGCAGAATAAGTAGCCCCCAGTATTTGTGGAGAAAATAACAAGTTGACCATTAAATCTTCTCCACTTGCCCCTCCTCCAAAATCATCATGGGTGTGTTGTTATTAGAATATATTTTTTCCCTTGAGAACAAGATCAGTGGTTCTCCTCACAACTGCAATGTGAACAGTATGTGCTTGGTAAATAACATCTGGGGGCACAACTGTATCCAAAAACCATGTCACCCGAAATCAAGTACTGCCTCTGTCACTGTACCCCTTTTCCACTCCCACTAAAGACACATGACAACTTGCTGACAGTTTAATAGTAGTGATGAACCCTCCCTGCCAGAATCCTAGCATATTCTGCAGGATGAAATCTCCTCAGATGTCTTTCTGGGTTTCTTTATTCTTCCTCCTCTTTGATCTCCACATTTCTGGAGAGTCAGGGAGTACAATAACAGTGGTGCTAGATTTCTGCAATGGGTGTTTGGCTTTAACATGTTTGACATAAATATCATGGTGTCTGCGTTTCATGTGTGTTATCAGGGAGGTTGTGCCAAGGTGTGTTCCCTCCTTTCCCCTTCTCACTAACTTATCACAAATTTTGCACTGTACCATTGCTGATGATGACTGCGCTGTGCCTGCCGGTAGAGAATAATGGCTCGAGCACTGACTCCTCTGTAGAGATCGAAGAAAATTTTCGCCTCAAACTAATATTGGTGCATAATGGCACTTTCCACTTTGTGAATAATTTCCCGTGAAAAGTGCAATTTTTCCACTTTTTTCTGCCTTTTTGGCCTATTGAAATCAATGGGAAGAAAAATTTTTCTCCACCACACAAAAGTTTTCTACAGCCATATAAAAAGCTGTCAGGCTCTCACAATAGCCATTCTGTGTTTGTGAGAGGAGAAAGCAGCTCCTTGTTTGAGCTAGAGAAGACAGAGAGGTGAATTGAAGTTTAGTTTAGGGAATCTTTTAGTAGGACATTTGTTCTGTGTAAGTATGTATTAGGAGAGTCAGTGGGGCACTCTGAGGAGAAGAAGGGACGAAGGAGGTTGACACCAAATACTCCAAAATTCCATGTGACTGACTGGCAAGACACAGGCAGCTGGGGATCTATTTACTGGCTGATCTTGCTGTTATTGTCTCTGTGCTGGGTGGGGAAGTCTGGGGAAAGAAATTGCTTTTTTTTTTTTTCAGTTATAAGTTTTTTGGACAGACTGTAATAAGACAACAGGGTGGACAACTTAAAAAATAAATAAATAAATAAATAAAAAAGAAAAAATAACTAAATATATTAGGTGACTGGGCTTAGGCAAGGCATCATACAGCTCCATCAGTTGTGTTGTGTACCGTACAGTAAAAAATCACAGTGTAGTTGCTTAATGTCCAGCAAACACACAAGAGGAAGGAGAAGGGGAAGGGTTGGACATTTTTCAAACTTTTCACCCACCCCCTACTCCTCTGGCTCTGACCTTTAGACGTAGCTTGTTTCTAAGACATTTAAATATGCTCACAGGTAGTTGCCTACCCCTCAGATCCCCTCTTCTTCTCTTCTCCTCTCTTCTTCCTCCTTTTTCCTCTTTCTTGATTCCATGCCTCTCTCCTCTCTTTCCATTTCGCCTCTACCCTTACTACTTTGATCCTCGACATATACGTGCTGGACAGTTTGAGGACAAACTTCTGTCAGCTTAAGCTAGTTATGGTTCCAGGTTTTGAACTTTGGCTGATACTCTAGACTTTTACTGGCTTCTGGGCCATCCATATCAGAGTGATGTTCAATTATGATGGAGGAAGGGTAACTGACTTTGTTCCCCTGGTAACATGAATCATGACAGCTTGTAATCATCAATGATAGCATGTAAATGTCTCTATGTTGTTTCACATTGCTTCTTGTTGTGTAATAACCTGTAAATTGTTCAAAATGTTTATAATTATATTTGACAATTTACTAATAAAACATTTTAAAATAAAAAAAAAAAAAACTCAGGTGATGCTAACACTTTAAATAACATTTCCCCCTATAGTTTGTTTGTTGTGACTATATACAAGCGCAATTTTCTTAATTATAAAATTCCTGACATCTAGTATAAATTTTTATATACACTTCCACACATTTTATAGTAATGGCAAGAACCATAGATTGCAGCTGAGCTTCAAAGTACATGGAAGTCTATTCACCTCAGAGAAATGTAAATAACAATTTGTACAGTTAGGGAAAAATTATTTGATCCCCTGCTGAATTCGTATGTTTGCCCACTGACAAAGAAATGATCAGTCTATAATTTTAATGGTACATTTATTTGAACAGCGAGAGACAGAATAACAACAAAAACAATCCTGAAAAACGCATTTCAAAAAAGTTATAAATTGATTTCCATTTTACAGAGTGAAATAAGTATTTGACCCCTTTGTAAAACATGACTTAGTGCTTGGTGGCAAAACTCTTGTTGGCAGTCACAGAGTTCAGTCGTCTCTTATAGTTGGTTTGCACACATCTCAGGAGGGATTTTGTCTCACTCCTCTTTGCAGATCTTCTCCAAGTCATTATGGTTTTGAGGCTGATGTTTGGGAATTCAAAACTTCAGCTCCCTCCACAGATTTTCTACAGGGTTAAGATCTGGAGACTGGCTAGGCCACTCCAGGACCTTATTGTGCTTCTTCTTGAGCCACGCCTTTGTTACCTTGATCATGTATTTTGGGTCATTGTCATGCTGGAATACACATCCACGACCCATTTTCAATGCCCTGGCTACGGGAAGGAGGTTCTCACCCAAGATTTGATGGTACATGGCCCCGTTTATCGTCCCTTTGATGCGGTGAAGTTGTCCTGTCCCATTATCAGAAAAACACCCCCAAAGCATAATGTTTTCACCTCCATGTTTGATGGTGGGGATGGTGCTCTTGGGGTCATAGGCAGCATTCCTTCTCCTCCAAACACGGCGAGTTGAGTTGATACCAAAGAGCTCAATTTTGGTCTCATCTGACCACAACACTTTCACCCAGTTCTCCTCTGAATCATTCAGATGTTCATTGGCAAACTTCAGATGGGCCTGAACATGTGCTTTCTTGAGCAGGGGGACCTTTTGGGTGCTGCAGGATTTCAGTCCTTCATGGCATAGTGTGTTACCAATTGTTTCCATGGTGACTATGGTCCCAGCTACCTTGAGATCATTGACAAGATCCTCACGTGGGCTGATTCCTCACCGTTCTCATGATCATTGAAACTCCACGGGTGAGATCTAGCATGGAGTCCCAGGCCAAGGGAGATTGACAGTTATTTTGTGTTTCTTCCATTTGCAAATAATCGCACCAACTGATGTCACCTTCTCTCCAAGCTGCTTGGCGATGGTCTTGTAACCCATTCCAGCCTTGTGTAGGTCTACAATCTTGTCCCTGACATCCTTGGACAGTTCTTTGGTCTTGGCCATGGTGGAGAGTTTGGAATCTGATTGATTGGACAGGTGTCTTTTATACAGGTAACAAGCTAGAAGCACTCCCTTTAAGAGAGTGATCCTAATCTCAGCCTGTTACCTGTATAAAAGACACCTGGGAGCCAGAAATCTTGCTGATTGATAGGGGGTCAAATACTTATTTCACTCAGTAAAATGCAAATCAATTTATAACCTTTTTGAAATGCGTTTTTCAGGATTTTTTTTGTTGTTATTCTGTCTCTCACTGTTCAAATAAACCTACCATTAAAATTATAGACTGATCATTTCAAAATCAGCAGGGCATCAAACAATTTTTTGCCTAACTGTAAGTACAGCATGTTTTGTGACAATGATTTTTCTAGACTTCTGCAGATTTTTACCCATTTTAATTTCCAGGTAGGAAAACATTTGCCAAAGCTTTATTTTGAAAAGTGTGAGTATCAGATTCAATGGAGACGCAGAGAACTCATTGAAAAACGCCTGAAAAATGATATATGGTATTATAGACTTATGTGATAATTTTGATCCTGCTCTGTTTCTCAGCCTCGGTAATTATGTATGTGATATAATTATTCAATGCAGTTACTGAACCTGCTATCTGATGTTAACATAGCTATATGTTGTGACATTAATTTAATTCACGCCTTTTATATTTTGCACGCACAATCCAAGCAGCCTATCAAATTGAAAGGGAAACAATTCAAGATTGCAAGCAAGCAATTTATTTTACCCTCACTACATTCTTTTTCTAATTCTAAATTCTACATTAAAGTTACTCTGCATTGTAACATTTCCTTTCCTAAAGTGTAGTCAAACAATTGGAGGGTCAGGTCAAAATCCTTTAAAATTGAATTTTAAGTTACAAATTGCTCATGGTTTCATCAATGGTGCATTTGAAAAAATATTGCCCGCATAATGGAAATAAGCATTAAAAACAATCTATAGTTTAATGTCAACTGACACACAGACATTTTACTTTTTTCTATTGTTTCTTATTTTAATTCTAATTCAAGCTTTTTAACCCTTTAAGTGCCAGAGGGGTACGCAATGGCACTCAAAGCGTTAATTTGTATAATAATTTGTGTTAATAACTGTGACATTCAGCTGGGGCAGATCACCTAGTAAGTGCAGCAATGTTTAGGAACAAGTAGACTATTTGATCATTTTATTTTTAGTTTGTCTTTTTCTAAATTCTAAAATGAAATATTAATCAGAGCTGGTTCATTCTTCCAGTACCACAAATAGAAAGGCATCTTCTACATGTATATCTAAGTCAGGGCTCAAAATTTCCACACTCCAGTAGCCAATTGCGAGTAAAAATTTAGCCCTGGTGAGTAGAAATTCAGCCCTGGTAAGTATGCTATGGCTTGCAGTGGCGAGTAACTTTTCAGGTCTGGCTAGTAGCAAAGGACTTAAAATGTTAAGCCCTGATCTAAGTTATATTTTTCACACAGTGGTTAAATGATTAAACTTTTATGTTACTAATGATATTACAAGCAGTGAAATTCTACTGGGGTGCATTATCTTGTAAAATAGCAGTTTTTGTCATACTGCATATAGACTATTTCATTAAATGTTTCTTTTTCAAGTTTCTCAATGGTTCCAAAATCAAATATCCATTTGAGATGGCCCATGCTACCTATACTACAAATTGGTAATTTCTACTTGTACAGCTTAACTACTTTTTCACTCTGAAGTAAAATAATTCTTATAACGTTTGTGTTATTAATAATAGAATTGAATTCAACTTGGGTACATGGTTCTGTAAATACAGCTGTTTTTGTGAGAAATAAGAAAAAGTCGAGCTCTCAACATCTAGTTCTCATTTGTTCTACATTGCCTTACACTCATTTCTTAAGTGATACCTCTAGTAAAGCTTGTTCATTCTTTGTGTATCACAAATGAAAAAGTATTTTTAGTTGTTAAGCTAATTTTTTTTTTTGCTCTTATGCTGAATAATTAGTATAATCATTGGTATTAGTAATAACATTTAAATTATTCTGAGGAACATCCTCATTGTTTATGACCAATAACAGGATATTTCAAAACCTTTCACAGTGCCTTTTAATTTCTTGATTTCTGTTAAGTAAAATCTCAAGCCGAGCTGATTACTGTTTCAGTATCAGAATTAGAAAAAACGTTTCTAGTTATACACACACTTTGACAAATAAAAATATATATTTTTTAACATTACCCTTTTATAATTCTAATTCTCAGTTTTCCTAAAATCAAATATCTATAGTAACTGGTCCACACATCCAGTATCAGTAATAAAAATTCTACTTTTGTGTCTAAGCTATATTTATCAGCATAAATCTGAATGTTTCCATAATATTTTTTCTCAAATATAATAATACTTTAATTCCAAGTTCAAATGGGGACATTTTCAGTTTCACTGCTAAAGTTTTTTCAGTTTCACTTCCTAAAGGTAGATGTTAGTCTTCCAGCAAACCCGATGCACTGCTCTAGTAACACAGACATAAAGGCCACTTATAGCCAGCATTTGAAAATACATGATTGTTCCATTTAAAGAAGTTTCATTCTCATATTTGCTTACCAATTCCTTTTTGAAGGACTGATAATTTTTAAAAAACTCTGTCAGGCTTCCATCACTATTACTGGGGTATAAACCTCTAGCACCAGTGTTTGTTAATTTGCACACACTTTATAGCCTGTTGATTCTCCCACAATGGTCACCACCACCATCATCACAAATCATCTTCATATAAAAAATAATCATATTTGTCTAATTTCCACTTTCAATTACTAGTGGTCATCAGTGTAATCAATAATAACTTATTGCCCACCATATACTCCCAAATGTATGTAATGCAACCATTGTGTCTACTGCAGAAACACAGGAGACAAATATAGTCAAGCTGATACCTTTACTGGCTAACTAAGCAGATTTAGGATGCAAGCTATCAAGACCTCTTAAGTCTCTTCCTCAGGTATGTTGATAACATGCCTGAGGAAGAGACCTAAGAGGTCTTGAAAGCTTGCATCTTATAACGGCTTAGTTAGCCAATAAAGGTATCAACTTGACTATATTTGCCTACTGTATTTCTATGGCTAACATGGTACCAACTCTCATCTGTTACTACAGCAAAAGACATAGATATATTAACTGTACTAATATTTGAAATAGAAGGGGCAGATCCCCTATATCCAATTTTCTTTGTTATGTTACTCTTCTTCTTGTAAGGTCAGTACTATTAGTGCTACAAGTAGCAGCAATACATTAATGTGATGTCATAGTTTGTTGTTGCTGTCTTTTTAAATTATGAATCATAATATTCTAGACTTGGTGGTTGTTTCAGCTGCTACTTTTGTAGTCACTGCTACAGTTGTTGTTGTTGCTGGTACAGATGCTGTTTTTGAAGATCAAGCTGTTCATGGCCCTGCTGCTGTTGATGCTCTTGCTACTCACAATGGTGCTTGCTATTTATAAAGAGCCTTATGTTTTGTTTGAAATTATAATTTATGAATTTCCTGGGGTAATGGAAGATAAGTATATATTTGACATTATCAGCCTTTGTTGCTTCTGATGATGCTTCTGACTCTGTTAGGTAAAAATGTTCATCTCTAGCAATAGGCATAAAACAACATGTTTTCATCCAGGGTGAATTCCAAAAGAAGACTTTTTCCACTGGAATCTTCCTGAAGTTAAGTGAGGTGAAGGAATGTGTGATCATGCATACAAGATGACGTATATGTTTGTAGGTAATGAAGTGTTCATGAGTCCCAGAAGGTTAAGCCTACTGAAATCACTGGGTTTAACTTTCTGATCACTGAAAACTTCAGCTTTGGTTCATTTTCCTTCCAAAAGGTATTTCCAAGGAAAGGAGAAACATGACAAGTAACATTTTATAATACTGTATAACCATACAGTGGGCCTTCCAAGGCTTCCAATGCATTGCAAAATAATGTGTATAATATGTTGTAGACCTCTTTAGCAGTCAGTGGGATAAAATCCAAATTTAAATTAATGTGAATGTTTATTTGTTACCCTACAATGCAGTTAGATTCCCACATAATTACGTTTTTTTTCATTTGTGTATAGGGCCCTTATGGTACAATGTAATGTCTGCTTCCTGACTGTCATACCACTAAAACACAACTGAAAACCATATTCCAATGTGTTAACACAAGTAATTTCTGCACAATATAAGGAAATGTTTTACTATAGGTGAATACTTTGAATAGTTCTGTAGAGAACAGGAGATTGCTGTACAGGTATGATTCAATGTTATAAAGCTTGTAAAACCTCACACATTGCCTAACCTTTCTCATGTATTTATCCATGCAAGACAGAATGTGTTGTTTATTTTTTATAAAGTTTGATTCCTAGTGAAGTGACTGGACTAGCTTTTGACTAAATCCATATGTCTGCACAGTGAGTAATCTAAATTTTGTCTTCAAGTTGATACTGCAGCTGCACGGAGTTTCCCATGAGTTTCCTTTGAGAATTACATTCTTCTCACCTTTGGCATTCAAGTAACAGAACTTGTTTCTTATGATCAGTACACTGGAATTGAGATCTATTGGCAAAATAGCATAAGAATAAACACACAGTTTATAAATAACCCAGAAAGTTTATATCTTAGATATACAGAAATGGCCTGCCTTGGAAGCAAAATGTAGTTATTGTAAATCTCACAAGGAAATGTCTGATGTAACTTACCATTTAAAATGTTCATATTTCAATGGGTAATAAGAGTATCTGTTAAAAATAGAGTACATTTCATTATGACTCACAACAGTTAAATAAGCCTTTTGGGTCATAATGGCATTGTTTGTTTGGTATACAACATATTCCCATTAGTTTGCACATGTGGGATTAGATCATGCTGTATGTCATTTGCTTTGCTTTGTTTGATGGTCTGTGGTATATAATAGCATACTATTTTTGACACGACATCTCTAAATCCCATTTGTGGGAGCACTGCAAGGAAACATGAATAACATTGCTATTAATCATCTGAAAATGTCAGTTGTAGTGCATACACAATTGTTTTATGAATATATTTGTCTTAGACACTAGAGACCATCAATATGTTTCTATGTCTCATATCATAGCATTAAAATTAATTATTTTTTTGTATACAGTCAACCTTTACTGTGCAAAGTTGTTCAAAGGTCAAGGGGCTATTCCATCCAGGAGACCAGTCCATTTATCATAGTATATCATCAACCAACAGGAGATTTGCTAATTGCTGAAATTATAGTGTGCAAAGATTTCAAAACCTTACAGTTTCTTCCTGAAAACACAGATAGAGAAGAGACCCAAGAGGTTTCTACATTTTTATAAAGCATGATTTGGCCTGTGAAAAACTGCCTTTTTGGTTTTTTATAAGGTATTACAACCAACAATAAATCTGCATGACAACATGGAAGGAACAGCATAAACACCAATGAGAAATCTAATTCAGTTGGAAAATGGCAGAATTCTAAATAAAACATAAATTTTGCTGTATAAATACACTTCAGTTTGTCTTATTGATACAAATAGGAAATAAATACTGTACTTCAAATAGTAAAAACAAAGCCATTTTTGTTTAAACTTAATACACAAAATACAAAATGCTGTTTAAGAGGAAATTATGTAATAAACTTAACAGAAAATAAAGTTATTTCTTTACGCATAAAGTATATAAAATTCTGGTATTAGTTTATACATTTGCAAATTATATACTTTCTTTGTAATATAGTGTAATGATGGATATTTATGTCTTCTTTAAAACATATGTCTTTTTTGCCTTTTCATTTCTGGTGGGGGGAATGCATCCAAGAAAGCTAAAATAAATATCTGAACATTTTTCTATTTTACTGAAAGTGAATTATTTTAAAGTTCGACAAGAGTATGCTCCTATAAAACTAACTGGAACCCCACTTTCACTGCCACAGTCCTATATGTACCCTGGATTTGAATTGTATTTTTCCAACTAACATGACCTTTTTGGACAAGACAAGTAGGAGAAAGTGTTGATAAGAAGGAAAGATAGAGAATTAAGGGTCATATTTAGTAAGCTAAAATGATGTAATTCAGGAACAAACCAACTACATTGAAAGGGCAAATAAAAATTCTCTTAAATTTTATTAATTTAAGTGTGGCATTTAAACCTCTGAATGCTAGAAATGTCTCCAACGCGTTGTTTCACAATGCATTATAAAAGTTTCTAGCACCCCTGGGCTTATAAGCCATACTTAAATCAATAAAATATTTATTTGTGCCCTGTGGTGCAGTTGGTTTGCTTAAGGATTATACCTTTTTGTTTAATTAATACAGTGTAAGTTTATGTAACAAAACACAAGCACAAAAAAATGTAATGGCTTAGACTTACCAAAACATGATAAACATTAGTGATCACCACATGTTCAAAATCTTTAAAATATGTCATGCATATATGGATTAATATAACTACTCCTGAAAAAAAACATTAAATTAATGTAACATTTTAAAAATGGTGAAACAGTTTTCTGAATTATTTGTACTCTTATTTCTGTTGGGAAATCTGCCATTTCGTGTTTTTTCTGAATTAGGTGGGAAAGCAATTTCATGGAAGCTGGAGTATTAGGATATTATGCATTTTATGTAAACATTTGAGTGCAGATGACATCTTGGGTGGTGTTATAGAACTTTCAGCCCTAAGAGAAGATATAAATCTATTAGTTGTTGTAAGAACTAGGGATGGGCAAAATATTTTGTCTCAAAAACAAGCAAGGACAAAAACTGACATTTTTCTCCATGCATGTACTTTTCATTGACAAGTGGCATTTTCAGGGTTTAACCTCTTTTTTTAACTAATTTTAATTATTATTATAAGAAAGTAATCAATACAGGACATTTTCAAAGATTAAAGCGATAACAAATAAGAGATATAAATAAACAATTTTGTTACATTCATTGTGAAAAGAAGATCTGAGTACAATGATTGTGTCCGCTTGAAACCATTATAGGTAGTCTATGTTAGGAACTGCGTTCCAAGAAGTATATATCAATGAGGAAAATGGGAATAGGGGAAAGAGTAAGTGAGGTGGAGGGGGGACAGAATGGAAAAAAAGTCCTAGGGGTGGAGCAGAAACAAGAAAATAGAAGGAGAAGGGAAGGCAGTTAAGAGGTGAAGGAAAAAGAAAAAGAGTGTGAAGGGAGCCATCATGCAAAGATACAGTACTACATGGAGAACCGAAGATAGAAAGGAAGTCAACATCCCGGGGTCTAATCCTCTCCTGAGTCTCATTAGGAGTATATGTTTGTCACGGTTTGTTAAGACTCTCAGACATAAGGTTTAGGTAAAAACATAACTTTATTGAAAAGTTAAAGGCAATCCCATAGGGTTTTCATACACATACAAACAATACATAGCAGATAATGACAATAGCAAATAGGTTCTACCGGCCTTGCCAATATACCGGGCAAAGCAACCCAGGCGAGTCTGGAACAAGAGGCTCTACCAGCCCAGCCAATATACCGGGCTGGGCAGCCTAACGGGATACCAGTGTAGTAGGCTCTACCGGCCTTGCCAATACCGGGTAAGGCAACCTTAAGATTGAATAGTATGCGGTTCTACCGGCCTTACCAATATACCGGGCAAGGCAGCCTGACGGAATACCAATAAGTAGGCTCTACAGGCCTTGCCAATACCGGGTAAGGCAACCTTAAGGTGGCAAAGTGAAAGGTTCTACCGGCCTTACCAATATACCGGGCAAGGCAGCCCAAAGGAAGGTGACAACCACAGTAACCTAATGACTGTCAGATAATAATGACAGTAAGATGGAATATAGAGGTTACCAGGTCAAGTGGTTTCACAGTAATCAGAACTCTCGTGCCCATATACTGTAGGAATCAATGCTGTTAGGACTGGACAGCGCACTCGGAACCATCAAGAACCAGACTGCAAGTCAGGGAGTAAACCAGCGCCCTACGTTAGCAACATACAGGCAGAATGAGAGCCGCAAGGATTACTGGAGCAAACCAGCGTCCGCACGCTGGGACCAACAGAATGAATGTGCGCAGCAAGGCTAATGGAGCAAACCAGCGTCCGCACACTGGGACCAACAGACTATAATGTGAGCCGCAAGGCTAATGGAGCGAACCAGCGTCCGCACGCTGGGACCAAGCAGACTGTAATGTGAGCTGCAAGGCTAATGGAGAAAACCAGCGTCCGCACGCTGGAACCAACAGACTGTAATGGGAGCAGCAAGGCTAATAGAGCAAACCAGTGTCCGCACGCTGGGACCAACAGACTGTAATGAGAGCCGCAAGGCTAATGGAGCGAACCAGCATCCGCACGCTGGGACCAACAGACTGTAATGTGAGCCGCAAGGCTAATGGAGCAAACCAGCGTCCACACGCTGGAACCCAAGAGGAGGAAATGTCACCGAAGCGAATGAAGAACAATGTCACCACAAATGCAGGAACTGGAAGCAGGAAACAACAGGAACCAGCAGAGAAGATCAACCGGGTCAAGTGTGGCCAAGCAGACTGGCAACAGGAGCATCAGCTACTGATGAGAACAACCGGAACCGGACTGGAACTGACAAAGCAGGTAGACTCAGGAACACAGCAACAGGCCCAATCAGCTACTGCAGCAAGGAGGAAGTGGATGCTGTCAAAGACACCACGAAAGGGCAACCAGAGGGTGCCCAGAGTGAGTTTAAAAAGGCAATGTGAGGCGGGCTGAAGGCAGACAGCCAATGGGAGCCCCCTACAGGTGATAGACACTGAATTGCAGCAATCACGGGCACGGTGATAATGTTCTCCTACTTTCTACTTTCTGGAGCCATTCTGTTGGTGTCGGCAGAGAAATATCTTTCTTAACCTATCTTTTTAAGTGCACTGAAATCAAACATAGGAATGCATTTCTTCCCTAATGGATTGTTTCCCATTTTTCTAACCATGATAGTGTAAAAGGGGTGTCAGGTTCACATATTTTTGTCAGTCTGTGTTTGGATGAGATATTCAAAAAGAATGGAGCTGGAGTTGATTTTTCGTAGTTTTGATGGCAGCCAAGTTGTTCTCTGTGTGTGGGTACTCTGTTAAGTGTGAAGGAAGAAAGCAGAGTTAAAATAAAAAATTTTACTGATATGTGATGGGCATTAACAGTCAAATAGGCAAGACATCCAAGTTTCTGCCTGAGATGGCTCAACGTCTACTGTTGCTGACTGACAGATAAAATAATCTAAGACACCTAAGAGACAGTCAAGTACAACTTAGCTGACACTACTACAACTGCCAGAAGAAGAAGAGAGGCAAACATATAGTGAGGTATGGTAATCATGTATACCTGTAGCCACTTCTGTGCAGTTATCATGGTGCACGTGATTGCCCTCCGTGAGCGATGTGCTGTGCTACAGGCGACATTGCCATTACTTCCTGGTTGTCGTGCTTAGGACCATTCACTATTCTTATAGGCTGATGGTAATTGCCAGAATGAGTCTCTGCCTACATGCTAGTCCTTATAGGCCTCAGCCTGCCAGTACTCCTTTGCCCTTTCATGGTGTACATGTGTGCTAAGCTCTTGTGTTATTCCACTGTTCTAATTCTGTGTATGACTCCTGGCTTCTTTTGACTCCGGCTACGTTTGATCCCTGACTAAGTTGCCTTCTGATCCGGTCTGACCCTTGGCTCCGTCTGACTACCCGATATAGTCTGACCCTTGGATCTGTCTGACTACCTGATCCGGTTTGACTCCTGGCTTTGGCTGACTACCTGATACGGTCTGACTCCTGTCTTTGGCTGACTATCTGATCCGGTCTGACTCCTGGCTTTGGCTGTCTACCAGCTCGTGCTGACTACTGTCTCTGCTTGCGCTTACCTTGCTCTGTTGTTTCCTCTGTTTCAAGTGGTGCTCAGTTACTCCGTCAGACCTTGTCTCTGGCATTCCTGTTCTACCTATTGCCGGTTAGAGCCACTGAGTATACCGTAGTGTTCTAGTGATCTCAGTCACCGTTGCCTGTTCTACCCTCGCAGTCTGGGGCTCTGTGTCACCAGGTTTACCCTAGCATTCTAGGGAATTCCGTCACCATTGTCTACTCTCCCTAGAGCTTTAGGGAGTCCTTTCTCTGTTGCCTTGTACTACCCTAGCGTTCTAGGGGATTTCCTTTTGTTTTGCCTGGGCTTCTCAGCCCCTCCTGCACTAGTAGCTACTGCTATCCTTGTTACCATTGCATACTATAGTCAGAGTGGTATTAGCCTCTGTGCAGTCGGTGGATCCTGCACTGTCTTCACACCTGGTCCTCTGAGGGTTACAGAAGTGTTATTCGTAATTATTCTGTTCTTATTTTAAAAAGATATTTATTTTACTGTGTCTGTACTTGTCAGTATCGTTATTCCACAGTCACCCCGTGACAGCAGTGCAATATATCCTTTATTACAAACTGCCATAAAAATTATGACGAGTGTGATGATGGAAGAGAGTGAGAAAGCTGTTGCTGAAATTTTGACCCTAGCTATATGTACAGACAGCCTGAAAGACAAAGGCCTAGATTCACTAAAGTTTAAAGAGGGTTGAAAATGTTGATGTCCTGTCAGGTCAGTGTCGAAGGCACATCAATAGTATTCACTAAAGTGTCTTCAACAACACATCTCCATCAGTCCGACAAAAATATGCGCACATCGAAATTCATGTGGCAGGAATACGATTTTCATTCACTACATTGACAATGGCCTATTCCCATGTCGAAAAGAAGCATAATGACAAATTTCCATATGGAAATGCTGATTAATGAGACAGTTTTGTATGCAAGAGATGGTGCTGATATGTTAGTGAGGCACTTAGACACATTCACTAAACTCCGATAGCAGCCTCTGCTGTGGGACTTCACAATCTCAACTTTACCTAACTGAGTTTGGCGAAGTTGGGATCTCCCTGTACTTTCCTATGCAGTAACAGCCCTCAATCAATCAGAAGCAGAGAGGGTTGTGAACTGTTGTTGATGTGGAAGTGATGTCCTCCCTTCACATATCACCAATACGACAACAATTCTAAAGTTGAAAAGCATTCTCTCTGCTTCCTTACTTGGCCAGTAAGGAAGTGAAAAGAATGCTTTCAGCACCATAGATAGCATCACTTCCTTATACCTTTGAGAGCCATATGGTTGTGCATTGCTCAACCTGTGGCACTCAAAGGGCTAAAAAACAAAATACACCAAACACTACACAAATATCCCCCCTTAGCTATGTATCATATTATACATATTGTGCATTCCCAAGGGAACAAGACTGGGGTACAGGCAGCATCTATGGAGATTTGCACTTACCACTTGCCCCAAAGCCTTGTTCCCTATCCCAATGGTAGCCATAGAACCCCAGATACACTGCTTGGCCCCCAGACTTGTTCCCTTGACCACTGGTAGCCACAGATCATCATGTACATTGTCTGACCCTATCCAGCCTTTTCTCCTTGCCCACTAATAGTCACAAATCCCAATGGGCACTGTCTGGACAAGAGAAGAAGGCTGGTGTTCCCCATGATGCCCAACATACTATAAATTCGACATACACTGCCTCCTTCGATATACATCCCCCCTTTTTAATCTGACATTCTACCCCCTCTGACATTTTACCCCTCCTTTTTAATCCAACATTCTGCCCCCTTCTGACATACTACCCCTCCTTTTTAATCAGACTTGGTGCCTCCCTTTTCCAGTTGCACATGTAGTCCACAGTTAACACTTTGAATATCAGAAAGGTATTGCTTTGCAATGCATTTGCGTACCCCTCTGGTACTCAAAGTGTTAATAGGCAAGATATGCAGCTGCCTACCCCTGCCTTTATGTGTGTAGAAAATGTTTACTGTTTAAAAATATATATCATCGGACTCCCCAATGCTTTTCATGAATGAATCAATCACTCGGTCATATACAAACCTGGTGATATGTAAAGCTCTGCGCTTTTCATGAATGAAGGTCCCCAATGCCCGGGTTCACTACTGGGAGTCCTACTTGAGCCGGTTATTACAGAATGAGCAGCCGGCTCAAGTAGGGAGAAAAGGAAAGCAGCAATTACCTTCCTTGTCGCTGCAGTGATCACCTATCCTACTGCATATGTGAACAATGCTAGGGGGGCATCGGGAGGGGTTCTAATATATATTCTTAAACAATAAGCATTTTTTATACTATATGTTGTGCCTGACAGTGAAAGTAACACCCATGTGCAAAGTAAAGATTCTGAAAATCTCCCTAAGGGAAAAAGTAAAAAGAAACAGCTTGAGACTACAAAAAGCCAAGAAGAATATGGCTGAATATGGTTGAAAGAAAAAGGCTCAGTCTTCTACCACTGAAGAACTATACCTGTTTATAACCTCTTTGAGAGATCAGTTGGAAAGTCTTACTCTGAAGAAGTAAAGAGGCCTTCAAATACACAATCATTATGTCAGTCATCATCAGCATTATCGCTTCTGAATTCAGCCATCACACATTCAAACAGCTTCTGCTGCTGTTGGAAGTGCAGCACCATTGACACCTACTGCTAGTACAATTGCAACATCTATCTCCCTTTGTAGTAGTAGTACCTCAGGAATTCATGAGTCTATGAAATCAACAATATGAAGATAATTTAATCATAATCAAAAACTATCTATGTTATCTGTTATCTGTTGTCACTCTCTGAGTGCTGAATCTCAAAAATAGATATGTGTCGGTGAGCTGCTCTGGATGCCCAACAAGGGCTGGTGTTATGAGAGACAAGACGTGCTGAGCCGCACAGAACCTAATCAGGGCTGGAGCCCACAATAGGTATGTGATGTAGAGAATCTCTGGAAGCCCAGCAAGGGCTGTAGTAAATATAGATAAGCAGCCCTGAGCTGCAATTAAGCCCAGTCATGACTGGTGCTCACAATAGGTATGCAGTGCTGAGCCGCTCTGGAAGCCCAGTAAGGGCTGAGGGCAAATATAAATAAGAGGCTCTGAGTCACACAGAAGCCCAATCAGGGCTGGTGCCCACAATAAGTATGTAGCACTGAGCCACTCTGGAAGCCCAGCAAGGGCTGAGGGTAAATAGAGATAAGTGGAGCTGAGCCACACAGAAGCCCATTCACAGCTGGAGCCCACAATAGGTTTGTGGTGCTAAGCTTCTAGGAAGCCTGGCACAGACTGGAGACCAATATAGTATAAGCGGCACTGATCCACACAGAAATTGAGGTGGTGCTGAACTGCAACAAGGCCCAACAGGCTGGAGATCAAGCTAATGCCACTGTTGGACGGCCCAGAGGTAGGTGTCCAGCACAACTCGAGGAGTGAGAAGTATCTGGGAGTACAACTGGAGCTGATGTAGAAGAAGCAGAGGCACAGCCATGAGCTCACTAGAAACACTTCAGCAAAGTAACAATGGGTAAGCCAAAAAATGGTCAGTCATTCTGAAGTCAGGACCAGGGAAATCAAATCAAACCTAGCTAGGTACAAAAGGGCAAAACAGAAGGTTAGTCAGTCAGTCCCAGGTCAAAACCAGAAATCCAAAACTAACCAGACACATTACAGATAAGGGCAAAAACAGAAGAATAATCAACGTAGGCATGCTCAAAAATAACACAATCAAGTCAAACCGCAGGAACTCAAATAACTGGGCAAAGATCAACAGGCAGGCCAGGCTATAAGGCAGTGGTTCTCAACTCCAGTCCTCGGGACCCACTAACAGGCCAGGACTTAGGGATTTCTCTGCTAGAGCACAGGTGTGGTGATCAGAGGCTCATTCCCATTGATTAACTCACCTGTGCTCTAACAATAAAATCATCAAATCCTGATCTGTTAGTGAGTCCCGAGGACTGGAGTTGAGAACCACTGCTATAAGGAGTCAAGGACCAATCACAGCATTGGCCCTACCCCCATAAGCACATAGGCGTGACACCCCCCAAGAAAAAGGAATCCCACAGCCCAAGAGAACAGAAACAAGACAGGGCTGCCCTCCATCTTAAAGCCTTTCATGGGCATGCTGCATTCACAGGCTTCCAATTACTTTGAATAGCCTTTGAATAGCCATAGAGCAATTATGTTATTATTATACCCAGATTTGGATTAGTAAACAGATGAGCCACATCAAAAGGCATCCACAAGCATCAAGTTGTTTATGAACCATCGGTAAGAAAATAGTGGCCTACTTAATATTGTTAGGTCATTAATCCTTTCATGATTTGAAGGTATAATGTCTTCTTAACAAGTTTATTTCAATCTTTTCAGTGTAAAAAAGGCCAGATGATCAGAAGATGTGTGCAAATGTTGAATACTCGAATTATAACACGTCACCTGTACTCAATAAGGGTGAATACTGGAGTTTGCTTTCATTGTCCTCTACATATTCACCCCTAAATAATATTAGATTCCTTTTACATTAACTGTTGGATGAATGTGTCCAATAAACATCTTTTTTTATCATGCACTTGTTTTCTTTTTCAGAATTAATCTAATTTAAGAGAAAAATAGGCACATTGTGACACATTTTATTAGGCAATTTTATTTATTTAAATGTGAATTTATAAGTAAAATACCTTTCTGCAATATGATATGGTATGTACTTTTTCCTTCATGCTTTTTGCAAACATTCTGAGCATAGCATAAATTCCTATTAAGTTTGAAGTAGCACCGACTGTGATATTTAATCAAGCTTGGTACTACAAACAATATAATCCTTCATTTGTTTTTTCATCTTTGCACTCTTTTGAAACATTTGTTGATGTAGCAAGTGAACAGTTGCTCTGTCATTTTCCAGTTTGGGTCTACCAGCACAGCACTGGTAGGTGGACAGATATGTAGGAGCTTGCTTTAGTTTATTATAGATAAATGCTGGAATAGTATTATGTTCTTAATATAGGAAATAATTCTATAGTTGATCATTCATGATAACTGGTAATCATTCTGGGTGATTTGTAAGATGATGGATAATTCTGCTTAGTTCTTTGAATGGTGATGACAAACCAAATTAATCAGAGGGAACTAACTACTACAATGAATGATATATAAGGAGCTGTCCAACATGTTGTTAACCAATGCATTAGATACCTCTCTAGTGATCAAGAGGTTGAAGCATAGCTGAAGTTTTTGGAAGTGAAATGTGATATGTGAGAGCTAAAGCCCCAATCTTGCACAGGAGATAACTGAGAATCACACTTTGGTGATTCCAGACCTGGTGAGCATGTAACACCATCAATTAGATCTTTAATTGAAAGGGAATCCCCAGGATGTTCATTTAGAGGCCTGCTCTGGAGTCTGAGTTAAACATGTTTACAAAACATCAGAATTTCAAAATCATTTTATTAATTATAGAATGTGCATGCATACATGAAGATATCCTCATATAAATATTTGCCTTACCAAACCAGGTAAATCCCTGCAACTAAATATTGATGAAAAAGAGAGACAATTTTGCAACAAATAAGTTTAACTCTAGAAAATAGAGGACCTTATCATCAGTTCCAATACTAATTTAAGTACAGCTGTATCATCATGACAGAACATCCCCATTATGTAGCATGAGTGGACAATGTCAGGGTCAGATTTATACCCCAATCTCCTCTAGACAAGTAAACCTTTATGTTCCAACCCAGCCAAAGTCATACCTCACTCCCCCCAGCCTAATGTATTTTTTTCCAGTAATACCTCTAGGTTCTAATATACAAAAGTAAAATATATATTTAATAAACTGACCAATACATCCTATATAATAATTCACTAGGATGTTTGTCGGAAGCCATCATGAGCAGTAGAGACTGTGCATATTCGGGCAGTCTCTACTGTGCATGATTGCATCACGTGAGTGAGGTGACGCAAGACTGCATCACCTGGAGCAGTGCGGTAGCGGGCACTTAACCCTTTGAGTGCCAGAGGGGTATGTAATGCATTGCAAAGCAAAGGGTCAAAATTATCCGGACCTTGTCCCGTTTACACGGTCTTTTACACTAGTAGGAAATAAAATGTTAACTATATGGTCAAACTGAATATATACAGAAATACACAAAATGTATACAGAAATATACAAAATAGGAATTAAACTTACCACCATAAAGCAATAATTTGTATCTGCTGCAGGGACAGAGTAGAGATGAAACTCGGCACTGTGGGTCCGGCCCACACTTGTGAGGCATTCCTCAAAATTAGGCACCCTAGGTGACCAACCAACTGGCCACATTAATTCCTCTTTAAAATAAACCAACTTTCATTGTATTATGTTCCCCTCTACTGCTTTGACATAAGAAAAAAAATATTAGGGACAATGTTACATATTAAATATATAAAAATTCCAAGTTGTCTCCAAAACTATAATTAAAATATAACTTTGTTTCTGTTAAATCTATGAAGGTCAGAGATTCTCATATGATAATAATTTTTGCAATAATTTATTGCTTTATTATTGACTTTCATGTCAAAGAATACTTGCAAATTCCCCCTACTTTCCAATAACTAATAAATCGGGTGTAATTGATGTTTTTAATGCATTGCTGGAGAGCTCACTATCATAAAAGTGGCTTAGCAAAATTATCACCTGTTATAAGAATACATCCAGTAATATTTATCTGCAAAAGGACATATCCGAAACACATCAACACAACTCATTCTACTGATAATTAAATAAATGCAGTATGTCTTCAGTCCATCCCTTCCTGGATCATAACATTTGCTCACTGTACTACTGAGACAAAAATGAGATGTGAATACTCATTGAACTAAGTCATGGCCTTTTTTCTAAATATCAAGAGACTGCTTTAGAGTGGCTGTCAGGCTGCTTTATTTTTGTTATCAGTGGGAAACACAAACATTTAAATGTTTTGATGTATTGATATTATAATATATATCAAAGATAAATGAACATAAGGAAGAAAACATAATAATAAAAAGTATGTGGAGAAAGGCACTCTACTGGCACGGCTAGCATTAATAAAAAAAATAGGTAAAAAGTATATTCCAAATATAATAGAATGAAATATAGTGTTCCAGTACACTGATCGCTACATTGGAGTGATAGCCTTGGGGATATACCTGGTGAGTGACAACAAACCACAGTGGTTATCACTGGAGGGGCACCCCCGAGACTGTTCAGCATTTTTCAGCTTGGGGAGAGATGTTATATATATTAGAGGCTTGGATACAAGAGCATTTTCCAGTCGGGAGAGCAAAGAGTCACAGGTTACATTGATACCTTGTCTGGAGATTTCCTCAAGTATATTGTATTGGATAATCTAAATTTCTAGTGCTCTCCCTAATATATATAAGGAAGAAAACATGTGTGACATCATTCTGTAAAATGTACATGATGTGTCAGTATAATTAAGAGGGAAGAAGATGTAACTTATCAAGAAACCTCTGAAAACAAGCCATTTTCTAAAAATGAAAATGTAATAAAATGTGTTGTTGTAATTGGTTTATCATGTTTAGTGTTCCTAGCCAGGGCTGGTGCAAGGATTTTTGCCACCCTAGGCAAAACCTAATTTTGTCGCCCCTTGGCTCCACCCCTTGTGTTCTACCCCTTTATGCCCCGCCCTGTATGTGTTTAAGTGTCAGTGTGTTTGTGTGTTCCCTATATGTGTATGTGTGTGTGTCAGTATGTGTTCCCTATATGTATATAAGTGTGTCAGTGTGTGAGTCTCTGTAAGGATATCAGTGTGTAAGTATGTGTGTGTGCTTCTCTATATGCGTATCAGTGTGACACAGTGTATGTTCTCTATATGTGACTCTCCCCCCTTTGATTCTCTCCCCCTCTTGACTGTTGATCCCCCCTTTGGCTCTCTCTCTCCCCTGTCTGACTCTTGATCCCCCTCTTGACTGCTGATCTCCCCTTTGACTTTCTCTCTCCTGTCTGATTCTTGATCACCCTTTTGACTGCTGATCCCCCTTTGACTCTCTCCCCATCTGACTCTTGATCACCCTTTTGACTGTTGATCCCCCTTTGACTCTCTCTCTCCCCCGTCTGACTCTTAATCCCCTCTTGACTGTTATTCCCCCTCTTCCACTTACTCTTCCCGGTGCACGTCTCTCTCTCCCAGTGGTCCAGGACTGAAGGAGCGGAGGGGGAGAGAGAAACAGGTATCACTGTGCTACATTAAAAAAAATAGCCAGCCAAGTGAGGGCACCGAAACATACTTTTTTTTTTTACTTGGGCAGTAGGTGGTGAGTGGGGGTGGGGCGGTGGGCCCCGATGCGCCCTCAGAGAATGTGCGCCCTAGGCCGGTGCCTACCTCGTCTATAGGTGTCACTGGCCCTGTTCCTAGCAGGTTTCATATACCATTTTATAATATTTTCTTGGGAAAATATTGGGGAGATGCAGATCAGGTTTGAAATTCATTCCAAATCCTTACATAATTATAAGGCTACAGAACAAATGAAAACAAAATTTTCGCCATCCATATTAAATGCAAAACAGAAAGGGAAGCGGAAAGATGAGAGCAAGACAAACTGAGAGTAGCACCTGTGAATATAATTAAAGTGCATATATGAATAGATACAAGACAAATCTTGTAACAAGGCCCAAAGCAAATTTCCACAAGACCAGTTCCAATATCAAGGTATATGTCAAATGGGTATATCGATAGTCATTCCTCTAAGGGTAAACCGTAAAGAAAATGATTGGGGGTAGGCAAAAAGTGAGAAAAATTTTCCATGTAACTTTTTGCGAAAAACTGGCAATTTTTCACGAACGTTTTCTCCTTTTCTCCAATGCAAAATGTTCCTCCTTTTTACATATTTCAGCAAATTTTTGCCTATTCCAACACATTATTCTCCAATTTGAACACATTTTTCTCCTATTACAAAACATTTTTTCCTACTCCAACATGTTTTTCTCCTATTTTTAATATGGTGCAATATTTTTCAGCACAATATTACTTCTATTGAGGGCTGTAGTGGAGAAATAAGTAGCTGGAAGTCAAAGCTGTGAGTTCTACAGCAACATATGCCTTGAAAAATGTGTTAGCATGCAGAGTGCATTTATCCTTTGCCCACAACGCTTGCTTCCTGCTTAAGTGACACTGGCTCATATTCATGAGGACGTCAAGTGATTAAAAAAAAACCGCAAAGCCTACAATGTAGCAGATGTGTATGGTGGTGGTGGGGAACTTGCGTAGTGTGATTGGTGGGACCTTGACAAACTGCATCCACCCCGGAAGGAGAGAGATCATCATCATTTATTGCACATGCTGCAGCAACCACTTTACTCCCATGTCCCTGTACTGCTCCACCTTTCCCCCTCCCGCTTGTGCATTTGCTAGACATTACTCAACTACTGCAAATAAATACTATATTGCGCAACAGGACCAGATCTACATGGGAAGCTACCACAGTCCCCCAGAAAAAAAAAAAAAAAAAAAAAAAAAAGGGGGGAAGGGGAGAGAGGTTTTGTGCTAACAGTGTGTTGAGTAAAATCTTATGCAGTGAATCAAATACAATCGTATATCAAAAAAATAATTTGGTACAATATTATATGGTGCACTATAATCTATATCTCCTGACCCAGCCAATACGTGACTAAATATTCAGAAAAACAAATAGGAAAACTGATGATGGAAAAAGTAAAAAAAGGAATTAAAATAAAATTGGTAATGAAAAAATGCAAAAATAAAAATCAATACAATAAAGCATGATAAAAATGATAAACAATGATAAAATAGTAAAATACTCTGAATAAAAGTCACTTAACTAAGGCTTGATGGAAGGAAGGTACAAGATGAAAATGGAAATGGCAATGAATGATGAAGATGATGATGAAATGTAAATGAAGATGAATGTTTCCCAAATGGAATGTCCTAGAAACATCCAATGTTCCCAAATCCAACCAGGTGCAGCTCTACCAAAAAGGGCGTCCTCGGAGGCCCTTATCAGACGTCCACGATACGCGTTGGGTGTATCTCCTCCCCCTCCTTTGCTCATTCGGTGCCGGGTCCCTCCCCGCCCCCTGTGAGGTTTCCCGGGTTGAGGTTTCCGATACAGGTCTCCTGGCTGTATGCCGTACACAGCGTTCCTCGCTCCACGTGTGTGAACTATCTCGGACTGTATTTGGAGTTTGCCCTGTTCTTTTTAATGATCAATACATCGCAGCAGACCCAGTACGAGAGATCAGGCAGTACAGAATAGTTGGAGCATCTTGAAGACCAACAACGGAGTTGAGACCATCGGCCGAACCAAGGGACACAGCAACGTGGCTACATAGGGGTTGGGACCCCTGAGATGCTTAAAGCCCAAGACGGGCGTTTTGTAAGTGCAATGTGAGAGGGGGGGATGTATTTCTTATTCCTATGTGATTTTATTTTCATATATTAAAGTATTCTATGCTTTACTAATTATACTACACTTAGAAGATTTTTTTGTTCTCCCTTTTCCTTCTCTTTGTTGTTGCGCTCTTTTTGTAGACTTTTGGATTACTCAACTACTGTGTGTGTTTTTACTCTCTACAATACACAACTCAATGTTGTCTGCTGTCTATCAAGTCTTCCTCACTCACAGAGTTCCCAGTCAGCTGTCTAATATATTTGTATAATTATTTATGTATTTTTTTTATTTATTTTTAAGTTGTCCACTTTATCTTATCACAGTTAGTGTAAAAAAAAAATAATTAAAAAACAAAATCCACAACTTCTTTTCCCAGACTTCCCCAGCACAGAGACAATAAAAGTAAAATCAGCAAGCAATTTAGACCCCAGCTTCCTATGTCTTGCCAGTCTGGCACAGTAAATTTTGGGGTATTTTGGGTCAACCTCCTTCCACCCTTCTTCTCCCCCATTGTGCCCTCAGACTTCCCTACTACAGAGAACAAATGACCTACCTAACTTACTCCCTAAACTAAGCTTCAATGCCCCTTTATTTGCCTATCTTCTCTAGCTCAAAAAACATGTTGCTCTCTCCTCTCACACAGAATGGCATGCTGTGAGAGCCTGACACCCTTTCATATGGCTGTACAAAAGTTTTTTGTGATGGAGAAACATTTTTCTATCCATTGATTTCAATGCAATGAGGTAGGCAAAAAAAAAAGAGAAAAAGCAGGAAAAACTGCACTTTTTGCAGGAAATTTTTTACCAAGCAGAAAGTGCAATTTTTTGCCAATTTCAGTTTGAAGCAAAAATTTTCAATTATCCCTAAAAATGATCTCTCAAATCGTCACCCTAAAGTGAGTAACTGACCAGATGTTCCAATGTAACAGGCTCATAAACATCTATTAATGTACTGTGGAGTATTGGTCGTTGGAAAATTATGACACTCGGTATGAGATAACACAATTTTATTGCACACCCACTTGGAGAAGCTCATAGTGACAAGCTTAAGTCCTACAAAACAATGTTTCTTCAGGGCTTGGGCCTAGACTAATAAGTCTAAGTCCTATAAATCAATGTTTCCTCTGAGCTTGGGCCTCTGAAAACAAATCATCCTCTACAAAATACTCTATCAAGTCAAGTATCAGTCCACCCCAGTGGCAGCTTATGTCACTGGATTTCTGTCGCTATCACTTTACATACATTTCTTATTTTATTTTATTGATTTATTTTTTTATTAACTGTCCCCCCAGTACCATTCAACAACCCACCCCCAACACAAATTGCCTGTTCAACTGACTCATTCCCCAGACTCCACCCTCCAACACAGACACCCTCCTCAGACAAATTTTATACCACGTCTTATGGTTTTTTATATTTGTATTTAGGATTTACTTTGTATTAACTGCATCCCCCCAATCCCAGTAAACAAACCCCCCCAAAAAAACTTTCTCTGTTCAACTGACTCTTTCCCCACACCCCACGAACAGAGGCACCCTCATGCCGCTTTTACGCTATGCCTTTGGGAAATAAAATAATATTTGTTATGTGTTGTGTGTAACTTCAATGTTCACATTGATTTCAATGGAATGCGTTAAGCGAAAAAGTGGGAAATCTGCACTTTTTTCAGGAAATTATTCGCCAAGTGGAAAGTGCCATTATTCACCGATTTCAGTTTGAGGTGAAAATTTTCGCCCATCTCTAATGAGGATTTCAACGAAGAAGCTGCAGGCAGGGAAGCTTGTTACCTGTGAACTATTATTATTTTGTATTTTGTCTTCAGGGTGTCATTATTTCTCTAGGCGCTCACCATATCTTTCTTTTTGTTTTTTGTTTCCACAAAATGCTACCAATCAAAACTGAACTGAGTAAAGTTGCTCATTTTAGATATCAAGTGCAGTAAATACAAGCACTGATATAATACTTGACAAAAATTAATATTTGTTCTAAAATACACTGGTATTCTGTTGCTTTTCTTTTTTCCACAAGAGTAGCCTCTGATTCTGGTTCACTGGTTATTCTCGATTGTTATAAAAGTCTTGCTTGGAATTCATCAACAAAAACATAAATGTAGTAATTTTTAATACGCACCCAAATTTATTTGTTTGAAGTTAAAGAATTCTTAATTACTGCCCTTTTAATATCTGTGATAAACTGCACACCCCATTTTAAGAGCTTTTTCAGGGAACCATTTTTGTTCAAGTTAAAATTAGCTTTTCTGTAGGCTATCATTCAAATTGTTTAGATTTTTCTTTTGATTCATGCATTTTCTTTATTTTTTACATCCGCCTGACCACTCTTTGCAGCTGTAACAACACTTGTGGCATTACTAGTAATTTGCAACTTATCAAACATGATTGAGCCTTGTTCTTTTGTATAAACGAAAGAACTCTGGTTAGCATTCGTTAGATTTTGGAAATACTGTAAAGGAAAGCAAGACTCTATTTGCATGCCAGACAATGAAACATAACACACGGTGTATACATGTCTTTGACATTGTAATTACTCGCTGTTGTTTAGATTCCATTTATGGTCACTGGCTTTGACTGTGTTGAAATCAGCTGTATCAACATTTAATCAAAGACTTATAGATTTTCACTGTTTATTTTTATAATGTCAAAATGGAAATGTCTCTGCTAAAAAATATGTTATGGTGATGAAAAGGTTTTGCCTGATATGTTGCAAAAATAATTAACATTTGTGTGGCATTACTAGTAGAGGATGTGAACATTTTTAGAAATAAAACATATTTCAATGAAAGTATTTCTAAGACCTATCGAAACATACTTTTATCAACAAGTTCTTCAATGGATTTTTTAAAAATAAATCTTGTATTTTAAATGAATTACACATTCTAAGAAAAACAATTTTTTACACATCTAACATTCTCTTGTTTGATATATATGCATCTTCCAGCTCTATGTATGCAGGTGTGTATATTTTCTTTTCTATAGCTCTGCTAGGTAACAGCACAGCTTCATAGTTCCTTATGATATAGAGTATAAGCACAAGACAGAGAATAAATATCAGAGCATAAGTAGATCATGATGGTGGTATATACTATGTGGGTGCAGTGCAGCATTGCCAAGAAAAGCAGCATTTTCCAAGTAATACAGTAATATTTCTGCTATTATTCCATACTTTGGGAACTTTGGGTCATATTTAGGAAACTATAGAGAAACAATTTAGCAAATTATCTGTACCATATGGGACAAATGAAATTATCATTGATTTAAAAGGACATTTTAATCAGTTGAATGCAAGATGGGGGGGGGTGCCAGCGCTCCATAATTGTTCCAGTTATTCTTGGTTTATCATCCTTAATGTTGGAACAGCTATCCAAATACAATGTTTAATCCAGACAAGGTTGCATTAGATACCAAACACAGCAGTGCTAGTAGAGGATTTGAACATTTATAGAAATAAAACATACTTGAATGAAAGTATTTCTTAGAGCTAAGAAACACGTTTTTATCAACAAGTAAGTAGATCACAAGGGTGGTATATACTATGTGGGTGCAGTGCAACGTTGCCAAGGAAAACAACATTTTCCAAGTAAGACAGTAATATTTCTACTCTTACTCCATACCTTGGGAACTTTGGGCCATATTTAGGAAACTATAGAGGAATAATTCTGTAGCAAATTGTCTGTAACATATGGGACAAATGAAAATTATCATTGATTTAAAAGGAGATTTTAACCCATTGAATGCCAGACAGAGAGGGGGGGGTTACCAATGCTCCATAATTGTTCCAGTTATTCTTGGTTTATCATCCTTAATGTTGGAACAGCTATCCAAATACAATGTTTAATCCAGACAAGGTTGCATTAGATACCAAACACAGCAGTGCTAGTAGAGGATTTGAACATTTATAGAAATAAAACATACTTGAATGAAAGTATTTCTTAGAGCTAAGAAACACGTTTTTATCAACAAGTAAGTAGATCACAAGGGTGGTATATACTATGTGGGTGCAGTGCAACGTTGCCAAGGAAAACAACATTTTCCAAGTAAGACAGTAATATTTCTACTCTTACTCCATACCTTGGGAACTTTGGGCCATATTTAGGAAACTATAGAGGAATAATTCTGTAGCAAATTGTCTGTAACATATGGGACAAATGAAAATTATCATTGATTTAAAAGGAGATTTTAACCCATTGAATGCCAGACAGAGAGGGGGGGGGGGTTACCAATGCTCCATAATTTTTCCATTTATTCTTGGTATATCATCCATACTGTTGGGACAGCTAATCAGCTACAATGTTTAATCCAAACGAGGTTCTGTTAGATACCAAAAACAGCAGTGTTCTTTCTTTCTTTCTTCATCCTTTCTTTCTCTCTTTCTTTCTTAAAAAAGTAGCTGCTGAAAATGTATAGTATGGGGGTGGGCTAGACAGTCAAGGACTCAGTCATGGGCCAGGGGTCTGCCACCAAGAAGGGGCCTGCCACCGAGGAGCGACCAGTGCAGAATATGAGCATTTAATTTGCTTTTCAGAAATGTTAAATTGGAGCATAGCTGCTCAAATGAAAGTGTGGGAACAACCTATACTTTTCTTTTACTCAAGGGTAAGGATGCTTTCAGTGTTTCTGACCAGAAATACACTGCAAACTCTTCTGTCACTCGTGTAGAAAACAAAGCGATGAGCGCAAAAAAAGATATCAAGCACTAAAGCAGTTAAATACATTTACATACAGTACAAAAACAAGTGAGATAAAATAAATATAATAACCCAGTCTTTGGGAACAGAAAGGTTATTGTGCAAGTCAATAAAACCAGAGGTACCTTGCAGTCATAAGTGCAAAGTTCAAATGAACTGTCAATGGATGGAGATGAAAAACATGAAATATAATGATCAGATGAAATGAGTGATGAGGATGGTGACAATCAACAACGATGATGATGAAGAAATATGAATCAATGTTCATGAGTCTGTCGGATGCTGCTACTCACATCACAGTGGCCTTGTCCATCATGAAGTCAAACTGCATAGAAAATGTAGGAAGCTGGACAGAAACACAAACAGAAATAAAACACTATCTAAGAGTAGTAGTAGTTTATTTGAATTCAATGGAAATAAGAGAAACAATTATTGCACTCACATTTTGCCCATCTTGGGCTTTATGCACATTAAAAGTCCCTTCCTCATATAATATATGAAGAGAGATAATCAGAGAGGAAAGATGGTAACCTTATCTGGTGCAAGCATTTACACCTGTGGTAGGACCATCAGTTCAGTCTGAAGGAGACCAGTTCAGTTAGAAACAGGGATACATAGTGAATAAAAATATATCTCTTTATTAGTTAATAAAGTTAAGAACGCCTGCAGATAATTACTTATATCATCAATTTGATGAGTCTGAGATCTGTTACTAGCTATATGTCACTAGTAGAATAGTTCTGAGATTAACTCTATACAGGAGCTCATCAGACAAGTTTGCTGTACTGTGTTTTTAATAAAGCACATTAGAGTAGAATTGTAGCTTTATAAGTGTTGTTTGGTTTTTATGGTTTTAACTTATTAACTAATAAAGAGAAATATTTTTATTCACTATGTATCCCTGTTTCTAACTGAACTGGTCTCCTTCAGACTGAACTGATGGTCCTACAACAGGTGTAATTGCTTGCACCAAATAAGGTTACCATCTTTCCTCTCTGATTATTTCTTTTCATATATTATTTAACTTAGAGACCTGCGGTTAAATTGTACCAGTATCTATTTACTACAAAACCCTACCAATTACTATATAACCCTTCCTCATATAGTTAGCGAACTGTGTCCCTGTAAACCCTTCTCTGCAGTGTTTTGATGAATGCTCTATTGTAATTCACACTGGTGTTGCTGGTGTTAACTAAAACAAGATGTTCAATAGTCCATGGGATGATGTATGTGCTGAGCTGGAAATAAAAGTTCATGACTACGGCCTATAGCAAAAGATCATCAGACCAATAGACTTGGAGCTTCCTCTTCTGCACATAAGCGGAGTCATATCTCCACTATAGGTGTCTGGATCTCCCCATATCAATACATCGATGGGCCACTAAGCATTTTTTGTAAGTTTTATTTTTACACTGCACTTACATGTCTGTAGTTAGGCACATGCGTTAGAAGACTCTGCTCCAACTTTTTTGCTGGAAATTTGTGTCAATAAAGTTAAGTCCCTAAATGTGTGTTACTAGCAACCACATGTAATTGCATCACAAATTCAACTTATTTCCCATTGCTTCTTATGGGTGCAAATCAAATCACAGGTTATTGCATCCCTTTCTGTGACTTAAAAGGATAGTAATGTTTCACAATAAAAGTATCTCCAATTAATTTTCATATTAATTGGGCCATGGAGAGTGTTATTTCAGTACTGTCAGTGTTATAGTTCAAGAGTAATTGAATGAAAACATATCCTCCTCTTGCCCATTTTACTGATCTAACACTGCTCATCTCAGAGCATCAAGATTGTCCAGATGGATCACAGAGAGGAACAATCTTCAGTGAGCATAAGGAAAATCCTGAAAAATCCTGTCAAGGGGGTAGGGCTTTCCTTATGCTAACAGTAAGAAGATTGTCCCTTGCTGTGAGCTGTCTGGTCCCAGGACCAGATTCCACATCTGAGGGGAGGTGTCTTACACTAGGTAAAAAGGGTGGGAGAAGGATATTGTATAATTCAATTACTCTTGAACTACAACTCTGACAGTATTGAAATAACAGATGAGAGTTGGTACCCTGTTAGGAATAGAAATACAGGAGGCAAATATGGTTATTGATACCTTTATTGACTAACTAAGCTTTCAAGACCTTAGGTCTCTTCCTCAGGCATGCTATACAGATAAATATGAAAACATCTCTCTTAAATACAAGTACACATTGCACTGTTTACAATGGAAATCAGATAAGAGAACGCATCCCAGATCCAGATACTTTGCCAGTCAAAGGTAAATTGCTCTTACTCTGAGGCTTTAGATGTATTTATGATGCCAGTGGGTCTTCTGGAAAGGTTAATCCACTAAGTGATAATATGAGAAGAATTATCTGTCTTTATTCAAACTATTACAAATAGCATTAAACTTTAATATTAACTTAACCTCCCATACTATTCTGTCCCTCTGAGTGCGGAACAGTTCCATCAGTACAGTTAACTTAATGTCCCTGACACTGTGTCCATTTTGGAAAAAATGTTCTGCCACTGGTGTCTCTGTCTTTTTGTTGTTAACACTGGATCTGTGGGAATTAACCCTTTTATGTAGTGGCTGTCCAGTTTCACCCACATAAAGAGCTGTTGGGCATTTTGCACACATGATAAGATATATTACATTGGATGATTTGCAGGTGAAGGTACCATTGATCCTATGGTGTAACTGGGTGTTTGGAATTGGTATCTTATCAGTGGTGTAAATGTGTGCACAGGGAGATGTGCCATATTTTATATTTTTATTCAGGGCACTCCTTACCATCAGTTGTTTCAGATTGGGAGGCTGTCTGAAGGAGTATAAGGGATTCTGCGGGAATATGTTCTTAAGTCTTTCATCCATATGTAATTTTGTTTGAAGTTCTCTTGATATTTTGCATAGAACTTCAACCTGGGGGTGGTAAGTGACCATCAGTGGCAACTGGTTTCCCTTACGTTGTTCTTTGTAGCTCAACAAATTTTTCCTTGGTACTTGGGTAGCCTTCTGTGTCTAACTGTCAATAATCCTTTCACTGTAACTGTTTTATAAAGTCTCCTCTGAGTTTCTGGAGGTGTTTATCACAGTCCGTCATGTCAGAACAGATGAGGTTGTATCTGATGGCCTGGCTGTATATGATGGAGTTCTTTGTGTGTTTTGGGTGGAAGCTATTGTTTTTCAGGTAGATTGGTCTGTCCGTTGGTTTGCGGTACAGGCATGTGTGGATGGATTTGTTCTGAATACTGATAGTTGTGTCAAGGAAGTTAATGTTTGTGCATGAGTGACTGAGTGTTCGGTTGATATTGGGATGGAATGTATTGTAGTTCTCATGGAATCTGAGAAATTTCTCCTCACTGGCGGTCCAGACTCTCCATGGCCCAAATACTAAGAAGATTAGTTGGAGCTTCTGTTTTTGTGAAACAAGACTATCCCTTAAACCCTTTGAGTGCCAGAGGGGTACGTAATGAATTGCATTGCAGAGTACCCCTCTGTAGGGATGGGTGAAAATTTTCGCCTCAAACTGAAATCGGTGAATAATGTCACTTTCTGCTTGGTGAAAAATTTCTCAGCGAAAAGTGCTGTTTTTTCATTTTTTTTCTTTTCTGCCTTTTCTGCCCATTGAAATCAATGGGAAGAAATATTTCTACACCACACGAGTTTTCTACAGCCATATAAAAGCCTGTCAGACTCTCACAGCAGCCATTCTGTGTTTGTGAGAGGAGAGAGTAGCATGTTTTTTAGCTAGAGGAGATAGGCAAATAAAGGAGATTTGAAGCTTTGTTTAGGAAGTCATTTAGGTAGGACATTTGTTCTCTGTATTAGGGGAGTCTGGGGGCATTCTAGGTGATTAGAAGGGAGGAAGAAGGTGGTCCCCCAAAATACTCCAAAATTCCATGTGACTGACAGGTAAGACACAGGCAACCTATTTGCTTGCTGATCTTGCTATTATTGTCCCTGTGCTGGGTAGGGAAGTCTGGGGAAAGACATTGTTGATTTTCTTTTTCAGTTATAATTTTTTTTGGACAGACTGTGACAACAGGGTGGACAACTTAAAAAAATAAAATAAATAAAATGTAAAAAAAATAAAAAAAATAAAAGAGAATAAAAAACGAAATATCTTAGGTGACAGTGACAGACTGCTGACTGGGCTTAGGCAAGGCATCATACAGCTTCATCAGTTGTGTTGTGTACCGTACAGTAAAAAAAAAAACACAGTGTAGTTGCGTAATGTCCAGCAAACGCACAAGGAGAAGGGGGAGGGGTGGAGCAGTTCAGGGACATGAGAGTAAAGTATTAGTTCAAAAACTGACTGCAGCAATGGTTGCTGCAGAGTGTGAAATCAATTATGATGATCCCTCTACTCCAAGGGAGGATGCAGTTTGTCAAGGTCTCAGCAAAACTAGTTCCAGCACCAAAAGTGCCAATAGATATATAGAACCATAAGAAAAACACTGAAGACTACAAAAAGTCACATTCAAGTGTTGATGATGCCTGCAATAGCATAATAGAGGAAGGTGTAGCAGCTGAACCACCTGCTGCATCAGACAGTGAGACAACCAAGCCCCAAAACACCTGTCCTCAAAGTAGTAGCGAGTTTTGTTACAGTAAAAGGAAATTGTTTGAGACCTCTAAAACCTTAGAGGAATATAAGGGTAGTAGTGGGAAAGAACTGTCTGGTGATGCTAATGCTGCTGAGGATGACCTAATGATGACTGATGATAATGATGCAGATCTAGAATATATCCCTCAAGCATCCTTCTCTTGTTCAGATACAGATGAAGTTGAGAGTGAGGATGATGACAGGGCTATAAGGTTAGCAGAAAGTCAAAGGCTGTATCTTCCGCCACTTTTAAGGAGCACTGTGCCTGTCTATAAACTGTTTGAGAAAGCCTTTGTAAAGCCTGACCCTGGACAAGTACAGATGTCAAAAAACACACAGTCACCCTATCAGTCATCCTCAGCATCATTGTTTCTTCAAAGTTTAAGTCCCACTCAGCCAAACACACCTGTTTTGAGTACCTAGCAACACAGGTTGTGTTAGATATGACGAGTATGTCTGGTGCTGCTGCTATAAGTGCTGCACCTTTGACACCTAGTAGTAGTGGCAGTAGAATTACATCAACATCCAGCTCCAGTAGTTGCAGTAGTGGCAGAAACCACACATGACATACAAAGCCAGGACAAATATATTAACAGCACAGGGACCACTGCTATGAGCGACAAGTAATGTGTGTCACTAATCTGAGAAGGAGGATTGAGTATGATAATGGTAAAAATACATACACAAATCACACCATGCCAGTCCCCCACCACCACCAGTGCCAGTGTCACTTAAGCAGGAAGTTAGTGTTGTGTGCAAAGGACAAATGCATTCTGCATGCTAATACATTTTTCAAGCCATATGTTGCTGTAGGACTCATAACTTTGACTTTCAGCCACTTATTTCTAAAATTCAGCCCTCAGAAGAAGTAATATTACTATAGGAAATATAGGTGAAAAATGTGTTCAGATAGGTGGAAAATGTGCTAACATAGGTGGAAAATTTGTTAAAATAGGCGAAAAAGAGGACATTTTTGCATATGCGGAAAAGTGACATTTTTTGCAACAAAAGCGAAAAATTGACACGTTTTCGCAACATTTTTCGAGGACATTTTTCACACTTTTCCCCCACCCCTACCCCTCTGGCACTACAGACAGTACCTTTTTTTTGCTATGGGAATTGAATTGGGCCCTTAGTGTGCTTTGCGTAGCGGCACCTGGGATGAATATCCAGCCCTGCTTATGTGAGGTAGAAGAGGTAGAGACAGGCTGCTACTTCTGAGACAGTGTGAAGTATTTTGGAATAATGAATTTGAAAGACCTGGGGGATAAGGGACTCAAGGATAAGGTGCCCGTGATTCTGGTGCTTTGGCTGGCCTGTTCACTTCCTTGTGTTTGCCTGGCAGCAGCATGGTGGGTGACTACTTCCTGGTTACTCGTGCGTCATTCTTAGTGCTCGCTATTTTATAGTTCTACCTTGATTGACCTATCTGGACTTCGCCTCCTAGAGAGACCTTATATGCTGCATCCTATCATTGTCTCAGTGCCTTTTCATGGTGTACCTGAGCTCTTTCTGAGTTTCCCGTTGTGATCCGTTCCTGGTTGCTGAATCTGATTTGTGTATGTACCCTGGCTCCATCTGACTACCAATTTGTGCCTGAACCTATGGCCTAGCTGACTGACCGCTCCATGCTGACTTTGACGTTGTCTGATTACCCACTCCGTGTATGACCTTGGCCTGGCTGACTAACCACTCTGTGCAGACTTTGGCTTGTCTGACTACCCACTCCATATATGACCTTTGGCCTGGCTGACTATCCACCTACTGTGGCTTGTTTGACTTCCAGCTCCATGCTAGGTACTTTGGCTTGTCTGCCTACCCAGATCATTTGACCATTGGCTGTCTGTCTCGCTCTCACTCTCTGAGGCCTTGCACCTCCCCTTGCAGGTTCTCAGTCTCAGTCCTTGGTCGGGTAGGTCCTGTCCATAGTGTAGCAGTGCCTAGTCCTACTGGGGATTGTTGTGCCCCTAGCATTCTAGGGTGCGTGGTAGTTTCTGTGACCCTAGCATCCTAGGGCATTTTGGTTGTACATTGCATTCTAGCTTGTGGGCCTCCAGTTTCCGCTCCGTGGTAGATCACTCTTTCCACTATCGCTACATCTGTGGTTCTGCTCTCTCTACTGGTTCGCTCCAGCTTGCTCATCAGTCTGGCTAGGTTCAGTGTCAGCTCATGGTAGTGGACTGCACACTGTCCCCACACCTGACCCCGGGAAGGCTGGGGAAGTGTCTATATTCAACTTTTCTTGTGATTGATTTTTAATAAAGTGGAATTGATTTTATGTACCTGTCTGAGTTGTTATTTGCAAGTATCCCGTGACATTTGATCCTTAAGGATATTGATCTGGCAGCCTTTTCATATAAAAATGTATTATTCAAAATTAATTAATTGATTTTTTTAAATATAGAAACAATTGATATTTTTATGGTGATTTAATCAGACTGATGCGTTTATATATTAGAGCTTATATTTTTTTAGCATTCTTTGATTTGGGCTATTTCAAGTAGTCAGAATAAAGATGATGTGGATCTCCTACATACTGCATTTAAGTTGAATGGGAAAGTGTGTGACTTTTTAGAGATATTATATTTATATATATTTATTATATTGCCTTATTTATTCTTTACAGGTTTTCATATTGCTTTTAATGTGAAAATGTAATTTTTTTTCTATAACATGGATTTTTAAATGCATTTTAATTTGTTTAGATGAATGTTTGGACATCTCTTTGTTAAGAAGAAGGTTTGATTGAATATTTTTATGTACATTGATACAAATATGATTCTGCACTCTAATAGCCTCTGGAACCAGTTTCTTAGCTCTATGAATACCTAAATCCAGTTTACGAAGCTTGCACTGAAAATTCTCCCTTCATATCACATATACAAGTGTTTATATTCTCTGCATTTCTTTTTATTTTTTGCACTAATAACTAGATGCATAGAAAATTAGTATACCTTCATAGAAAATTAGTGTACCTTTACTCCAACTGGTGTACATAATAATGATGGACTGTGTCTGCACCAGTTTGCATTATATCGATCATATATTCTACTGCTAACCCAAAGTGCAGATGCATGAATAGGAGACCAATGTCCCAGAGCATAAAATGAGCTTTACTGGCAGATTCATGCTTTGCCCATTCTTTATGTATTCTTACCCCAGTGCTTAACATAGGATAGAACATCACGTAGTGAAATTATGTATTTCTGTGTTGTATTCTTGTATTTATAATATTTAGTTTATAATATGTAACAAGAGGGACCTTTCGCCTAGATCATTTTCATCAGGTCCTTAAGTTGTTGTTTCTAAATCCTGAAAAACACTAAAGACTTGTAAAATGGAAAGTTTAACAAAGCTAAAGGACAAAGTAAACTTGATACTGGTGATGAACTTTTATAAGGCTTCAAGAAAATAAACACTGTGTTATGACTGAGTTTAGAAATGCTAGACTAATAAAGGTTATTGCATGGATAAATCACAAAAAGTATGCTAAGACCTACTTCTAAAGAAACATAGCTCCTTCTTTTATTCTTATTTAATCTTTGCTACAAATATTTTTGACACAATTATTATTGTATTTTAATACTTCAAATATAATATGATCATATTTTCATAAATCCATAGAAAAATACTATAAAAATCCGAGGTTTCGGGGATTATTTTCCATTTCCTATAATTTTCAATCTCATTCCCTTAGCTTATTTTACATTCTGAAATTTAAAGAAATAATTTTTTTTCTCTTTATAAAAAACTTGAAAAGAGTGGTCAAGAGACTGGTGAAAATGGTTTGATCACATATATTAAAATATTTAGAATTAACAGAAAGTCAAAAATTTCCAAATACCTAAATCTGTATTAATTCTTGCAATGCCTATATAGTTTTTCTAACTAAAGCCTAGATACAGTTCAGTTGATAAGTGAATTTGTCTTAACTAACACATTCCCACTAAAGTCTATTGATAAATGATAGCTAAAACCCTTGATAACTTATCAACTGTAAAATAATTCAGGCACAATTTCCTTCAACGTGCAAAAAGAAAAAATAGCATGCAACAACATACTTTTAAATGAAAATGATAAAATAAAAAGTAATTCCTGATTCTATGTAGATCCAATGAGAAGTTTCTGCCAGTAAGCCCCTCCAATCAGGAACATTACTAAGAATGTCCTCAGAATATGACTACAAGCATGTAGAGTCTAAAAAGTTTCAACTTATATTTACTATGTGCTTAAATGATTCCTGTTTTTAATGATTCCTGTTTTTGATGTATAGTAATTTAGCCCATTGAGTGTCAGGTGGGTGTGAAGCACATTGCTCCAATCAATTAAGAAAAACATAAAAAATTATCATTTATTGTGTTTATTTTTGTACATAGATTTCTATCTGCTATTTGTAATGTATTTTACAATCATTAAGGCTCCATAGGGCCCTAGGCAAGGTAGCATTTTGGGGCCCCACATCTTTTGATCTGGTGCTTCTGACACAGAGTGCTGTTAGCAGGTACTGTTTTTTTGGCTATAATGGAACTGGGAGCAACTGGATGGTGCTGGTCTCTTTGACCTAAAAGGGCATCTGACTCAAGATGTTTTGGCAGCAACAGCAGAGTTTCTGTCTGTGATTCCTCTCTTGCAACCAGGGCCCCTCATATTGCCCTGGACCCTAGGTAGTAGCCTAGGTTGCCCTAATGGATGATCTGGCTCTGTATCTTATAACAATATTTACAAGGTATCACATTACTATTACAGTTTTATAATTATTAAAATATATTACTCTTATTAAAAATGCTATCATAGTGTAACCCTGCAGTGACTGGATTATACAATATTAAATGCATTTTTGGGGGGAAATACAAAAGGAGTGGCATATACAATGTTACATTTTCACAGTTGTCTAGCTAGACTAGGAGACGGACCTGAAAGGCAGAGGTTTTATAATAAAACATAATGATCAGAGGACATTGGGTCCTGGCTGGCAAACTCCTGAGCTGTTTGAGTATGAAGCAGTAGGCATTAGAAACTGAACAGAAACTCTCAGAGACTGGAAGAGGAAGAGTCACTACTTACAGACCAGTAGGACTAATACTGGAAAACAGAGTTGGATTTGGGTACAGAAGTAGGACAGGATGCAGATATAAAAGAACTACACTGCGACACAAACACACACACACATATACACACAAATATATACATTGGCAGAGACTTAATAAGCTGCAGAAATATGTACTACTAGTTGAACAGCCCGTTACACGGGCCACAGTTCCACTGCCACCTGGTCGCGGGGCAGTCACTCGCAGTAGAGTGCCGCGGTGCGAGCAGTCTCTACTGCGCATGACTGCAGCAGTGTCTACTGCACATGTCGCGGCGTTACACACGTTTTAGTGAAATATTATATAGGATAGTGTAAATGAAGAATTCTTATATTTGGGCAATTCTGTGCACACATTATCAAATAGATAAATCAACGAGGGCAATACATGACTGCTAAATCAGTCTTATCCAATTGTATAAGACTTTGCATTGATAATCATTTATAAAACTTTGCTTGCATTTCTGTTTGAGCCCAAATATACTTCCATAACTTTATAAAATGTATGGCATATATAGGAAAATATCTTACTGTGTCTTTCATTGTACACAGTGAGAAGTGCACAAGAAAATTGCTTTACCTGTCTGATGAAAACCAGAACATGCAATACCATATATCTTGTTTTCAATCAACTGCTCCAGTCACAGCTCTCATGCAAGAGAAAACAGTCCCAGGGGTTGGTTCAGAATTTAAGACAAGTATAGAAATGAATCCTCATTCATCTGAACTTGAAGGTGCTGATTCAATACATATGCACCTTGCAATTGTTATGAATTCAGTTCAGTTTCTCGATCACGGTCTACTGAGATACGAACTCTTTACATGCATGTCTATCAATGTTACACTATGATCTTTACTGTAAAGCAGCTTGTATTTTAGCAATAGTGTGCATAAACGTGAAATAGGTTATTATAAGTTGAAATATCACATACTTACAGCTAGCATTTGTAAAAATTAATAATTCTTGTATTTCCCTAATATATAACCATAATCTTGCTTTTTTAATACATGTGTTCTGTTCTGTAAAGGGAGCATTTACTTAATGATGTTTGTGCTAATTGCAGTGAGACGTAAACAAGTAAATCATTTTTATTAGTGCCTAATGCTCTTGCATTCAGAAAGGCTATTATATCCATTATCAGCCCATTCGCAGATAATCTTGAACAATCAATGGGAGTGTTGGAGCACTGGAAATGGCAGGAATGTCTGCTCACCCTGGACATATTTAGAACAGATTTTATGCCTCAGAAAACAAATACAGAAGTTTTACAGATACTACCATTAAGTACAGGTCATTTAAGTGTATATAACCCCAGTTTATTTTTAGGTGTTAGTGTTCATTTAAACCATTAAAAGTTAGAGACATTTCGAGTTCATTCAGAAGCAATTTTTTGGAGACATCTGGGGCTCGATTTAAAGGGGTAGTATTGCCATGTTTTCATAAACATTAATTTTGTAGGCATTAAAAAATAAAACTGAATGCCCCCAGTCTCATCTCTCAAACATTTATGGTTTGAGAGATACTCAGGACCAATGTTCCCCCTCCCTCCCCTTTCCCTGATGTCAGCGCTCTAGCTGACTGCAGGGGAATCCGGTCCCTGCACAAGCAGAGGCTCTTCAGCAGAGCAGATATCATGTTATTGAACAATCTTTAATTGGAACGGTCTACAAAGTGTACTTGGTTTGCAAGCACACTTTCAGAGATGGGACATCATTGCATTTTTTGTTTTTAATATGTACAATTTAAACTTCCATAAAAATAAGTATTACTATCCCTTTAATCTTATTTTTCACGTTAATATACTGTATACAGTTTACAAAATCTGTGCAATAAATTTTCTTGAAAACATGAAACATTTTTGTGGGTGTTTTTTTACATTTTAAACTTGTGGTAGGGGGGGCCAAGTATGGATTCGGGCCCCGGGTGCCAAATGCTCTAGGTAAGCTCCTGCTAAAACACAATCACCCTCCCACTAACCCTACACTATCTCTAACAAGAAAATGAAAGAATACTAGCCCTAACACTATTCTATCACACATACCCTATAGCTGTCATCCAGTTCAAGTCTTCTCTTTAATCTTCTATCTTGTATCTTCTTCTGTCTTATCTTCTTATCTTGCCCAAGCCAGTCTGAAGAAAATTTGAATAGAAACTGTCTTTTTTTAATGGCCAGTCTCTGTTCAAAATGGTACCCAGGTTTCCATTGACTGGGATTTGGGGTCATGCACCTCCCAGCCAATCAGCTTCTAGTGTGTTTTGTTTTGTGATCCCCCCAGCTAGAAGCTGATTATAGAGTCGGTAGTTTAAAACATGCATTAGGGAACTCTGCACCACAAAATGTTAGCACAGATTTTTGGCGATAAAGCGGGGTCCCTTAACACATGTTGCTGCCCAATGCATGGAACTGAATCAGGAATACACAACATTTTTAATTGCTTCCAATGGGTGCAAAATTTAGCACCTAATGGTTTTTTTTTCATCTGGTAGTTTTTCATAGCACAGGTATTTGGATGGCTTGCTGTGGTTGAAAAACTTGTTTTTTTACCGGGGGTTTATTAAATCGAACCCCTAGTATCCAGAGCATTAAAAAGGTTACTTATTATGTGGTTGAAGATACAAAGGAAACGTCATGTGAAAGAACCTTACTCATCCACAGTAAGTCACTTGTTTGGATGTAAAACACATAACAACGTAAGGAATAGGAGAATGCAGATGCACTTCCTGTTTTCAGTAACAAATTATCTAAGAATAAAATGTACTAAGTACATGTGTGCTTGTGTGTGTGCATATGTGTGAATGTGTGTGGCTATGACTAGCTGCTAAATTTGTGAATTATGTGTAGGTATATTAAAAAGAAGATAGGCACTAATAATTATATGTAAAACGTATCATTATATACATATTAATGCATACTGAAATGATCCAGTACATTTTAAATGATGAAAAGAATTATCCATTGAGAAAAATGAAGATGAAACAAAACAATCCAAACTGTATAATGGGGAATGAAAAACACAGAACATGCTGAGGAATAGGAAAACACTGATCTGCTTCCTGTTTTCAGTAACAAATTATTATTATTAGCTGTTAAAAGCTGAGGTTGAATCAGTCTACAGTGTACTGGGGAGGCCCCAAGAATTTTGCAAAACCTTGTACTGATCATTCTTTCAGCACCCAGTGGGCCACAACAATACTAAAATAGTAATTCATACATCAATATAAGCGTAAACAAGCTGACAAAAAGAAATCAACTGAAGAAAAAAAAGCTACAAACTAATAAACCTTTATTCTCATGTTAATATTACAAAACCTCAACATTATAATGTGTAAGCTATGTTTGCCAAAATGAGCAAAATGAGGCCCTCCAGCTGCTGTCAATCTACAACTCCAATTACAGTGCCAGAAGGGTACGCAACACATTGCAGAGTATTGCTTTGCGTACCCCTCCAGCACTGAAATGGTTAAACCAAACAAGAGAGGGAGTGGGACAATGGATGAACACGGTTTAAATTTGTAATACATACAAGTAACCTTGCAGCTCCACATCTCGTTTTCAATAATTACGACAAATAGATTATTATTTTTGAAAAAGAGTAAAATCCATAGTAAAAAGCACCCTTTAAGTACTGAAATAAACTATACAAGTATTGCATCCCCTACACCTCATATTAAATAATTATTTAGGATAAAGAGAAACATCCATAGTAAAACACCCTTCAAGTACTGGAATATAGTCTAACAAATGTACTCTCCCTCTCTTTTCCCTTTGTGTAGCGTACGAATCTCAATGGCAACACCTCTCCTTTCTTAACATCCTCATAAGATTATTTTAGGACAGAGACTGGCATAGTGCAATTATTAATTAAAATCCGTTCAATTTCATAGTAATGCACTTACAAGAAGAACCATATAAACAGTCCCTCTCTTAACCCTTTGAGTGCCAAAGGGGTACACAACGCATTGCAAAGCAATGCATTGTGTACCCCTCTGGCACTCAAAGGGTTAAACAGCCTCAAGTTCACTAATCTAGTTGGTCTTTTTTTATCCCTTCTCTAAAGTTATGAGTCCTCCTACTTCCCTGTCTCGCTCTGGTCTCCAGATTTCTCCCACTGCTGAATCTACTTCTGGCTCTCCCTCAACCTTCTGTGTCTGATGTAGATCTGGTAAGCTCCTCCCCTATTGGCTATTGTGAATAATGGGAGTAGTAATCTGGTAACAGCTGGAGGGTCTCACAGTGCCCATGACAGAAGTAAAATGATTCAGTCTGAACATGTAATTAATACAAGCAAACCTAGAACCCCACACCTCTTTTTAAATAATTATTTATGAATAATCCATTGAGTTGGACCACCAAATACTATAGATTTGAACTAAGGGCAGAACATTATTGTTTCATTTACTAAGCATTATTGCAAAACCTCTTCTGAATTATATATGTCTGGATATGTGATTTACATCTTCTAAAGATTATCACACAGCTGTGACTATGCATACATGTGGTATCAGTCATAAATGTGCCTTGCTTACGAGGTACACTGTGTCAAGGGACTTTGATTTGCTTTGAGAAGAAACTCCTAAGTCTTATGGTTTTATTATGTTCTTATTATATTTCCAGCTTAAATCTGTATTGTGAAAGAATCTATTTCAGATTCAGGACATACTAGAAAACAAGAGAAATCTTAATGTTTTCTTCCTGGTAAAACATTTTCTAAGTAATTAAATAGTAATAGACGTTGAGCAGCAATAACCCTAAAAAAATTATTTAATTTCGATATATTTAGTAAAGATATGCAATGCATTATATTTCACACATAAACATGCATGCACACACGCACACACATAATATGCATAAAAACAATTATGGGGATCAGCTATTTACCCCCTGATTTCACAATATGGAACAGCCAGATGTCCTAGGAAAATAATCTACATTAAATGTTACATCTTTGTTTTTCAGTGATGTTGCTGGAATGAAAACAATGTCTGATTCCAGTTCATTTTATTTCATTAGTGGTAAAGGAAAGTCCAGCAAAGTCTTGTCCTGCAATATTATGGATGAAACTAGAGGAAACTTTTTTGACCTTTTTTACCAGGACATGTTGGAAAAATGAATCCCCTACCCATATTTACATGATGACATAATGGAAGAATAAATATTAGTAAGAGTTGACAAGTCAGCATAGTTTTATTAAGAATTGATCATTCCAAACTTATAGAAATAGTAGTAGTAACTTGGAAAAGGGTATTGTAGTTGGTGTCATATTCTTGGATTTTGGAAAATCCATTGATACTCTGCCTCATGACTGGTTACTTACTACATAAATTAAAATACCTGCTTGAGAGGTGATACCTGCACATGAATAGAGGACTAATTAAATGACAGCATGGAGAGAGTAATTGAAAATGGAACCTCTTTAAGTTGGTCTAAAGTCATAAGTGCAATGCCTCAGGGTTCAGTCCTCAAGTCAATGATTTTCTAATGTGTTAACTAATTTGAAGTGAGCATTTCATTATTTATTTATTTATTTCTCAGTCACAAACACACACATACAATCTACCACATAATAAAGTAATATAGTATGACATGCATAACACTGCAAAACTTGAAAATAATTCTGGAAGCCAAGCTGGGCTAGTAGTATGCCATCAGTGCCAGCCAGGGACCCATGCCAATCATCTGTGACATTACGATGTTTTCTGCTAATTTAGTACAACATGTCACAGCAGCTTCTGTATCCACCTTGCCCATGATGAGTGGTATCAGCGGTGATGGGTGCAGTGTGACTGAGATCATTCAGCAATGACATGGAATAGGTGGTAGTTGCAGTGGTTCTGGTTCTTCTTAGTACTAGTGCAACAGCCTCAGCACAACAAGTCACTTCCGTTATATTTCACATAGTAACATAGTAACATAGTAAATTAGGTTGAAAAAAGACACAAGTCCATCAAGTTCAACCTTCGCTTCATACCTCAGTAACTAATTTTATAGCTTTCCTGCTACCAATTAAATTAGTCTTTATCAGACCTTCCTGATCTGCCTACTGATAAACAGTATAACTCTGTATGTTCCCTTTTGAAAGAAATGTATCTAATCTTCTCTTAAATGTGTCCATTGTATCTGCCATAACTACCTCCCTGGGCAATGAATTCCACAATTTGACAGACCTTACCGTAAAAAAACCCTTCCTCTGCTGAAGTTTAAACCTCCTTTCCTCTAATCTCAAGAGGTGTCCCCTGGTCACCTGAGCAGGCCTTGGAATAAATAGCTCACCGCAGAGATCCTTGTATTGACCTCTCATATACTTGTACAATGTGATAAGGTCTCCTCTTAGTCGTCTTTTCTCTAGAGTAAATAAACCAAGTTTGTTTAGTCGTTCCTCATATGTCAAGTCCTCCATTCCCTTAATTAATTTTGTTGCTCTCCGCTGTACCCTCTCTAGTTCTAGTATATCCTTTCTCAGAACCGGTGCCCAAAATTGCACTGCATACTCAAGGTGAGGTCTTACCAATGATTTGTATAATGGCAAAATAATGTTATCCACTCTTGCTTCAATACCTCTTTTTATGCAAGACAGGACTTTGTTTGCCTTTGCTACTGCTGTTTGACACTGGTCACTGTTTCCAAGTTTGTAGTTGACAAGGATACCCAGGTCTTTTTCTAGCAACGAGTCACCTAAAATTATTCCATTAAGTTTATAAGTAGCCTTGGGATTGTTTCCTCCCAAATGCATGACTTTACACTTCCCCACATTAAACTTCATATTCCACATGTTTGCCCAATCTGACATTGTATGTAAGTCCCTCTGTAGAGAGAAAATATCCTGTTCTGAATTAATGACTTTGCATAATTTAGTATCATCTGCAAATATTGATATTTTGCTTTCTATATCTATTTCCAGGTCATTTATAAACATGTTAAAAAGCAGCGGACCCAATACTGAACCCTGAGGTACTCCACTCTCCACTTTAACTATACTGGAGAATTTTCCATTTACAACCACACACTGTTCCCTATCCTTCAACCAGTTTTGTATCCAATTGCAAAGGTTATCTCCTAGCCCCAATTTCCTTATTTTATACACCAGCCTTCTGTGTGGTACTGTATCAAATGCCTTTGCAAAGTCTAGATATACTACATCTACTGCCTTGCCATTGTCAAGGTTGCTGCTTACCTCCTCATAGAAGCTGAAAAGATTAGTTTGGCATGACCTATTCTTCATAAAACCATGTTGATTCGTGCTAATGATCTTATTTTTTGTGTTGTAATCCTGAATATAGTCCCTTATTATGCCTTCTAATAGTTTTCCCACTACAGAGGTCAAACTCACTGGTCTATAATTCCCAGGTTCTGTTTTAGTTCCCTTCTTAAATAGAGGCACTATGTTAGCTCTTCGCCAATCCTGTGGCACTAAGCCTGTGGTAATAGAATCTTTAAAGAGTAAATATAGGGGTTTTGCTAACACTCCACTGAGTTCCTGAAGAACCCTTGGATGTATACCATCAGGACCCGGTGCTTTGTCGGTCTTAATTTTGTTCAGTCTTCCCATGACATCTCCTTGAGTTAACCCAATATCTATTAATTGTATTGTTTTATTTGATACTTGCGGAGGCTCTTCTACCATTCCTTGCTCCCTTGTATATACTGATGCAAAGAAAGTGTTTAAAACATCAGCCTTTTCCTTATCCTCACTAACCAACTCACCCATCTCATTTTTGAATGGTCCAAGGCACTCCCTCTTAAGTTTTTTGCTATTTATATATTTAAAAAACTTTTTTGGATTAGTCTTGCTTTCCCTTGCAATTCGAGTTTCATTATCTATTTTTGCTACCCTAATTGCCTTTTTGCAATCTTTGTTGCTCTCCCTGTATTTTAAGAAAGATTGTTCAGTTCCTTCTGACTTAAATAATTTGAATGCTTTTTTTTTCCTTGCCATTTCCTTCTTTACATGTGCAGTTAACCACATTGGCTGTGACTTACTTCTTTTGCACTTGTTCCCCATTGGTATATACAGTTGGGTACATTTCTGCAACCTAAATTTGAATTCTGACCATTTTTCCTCAGTATTTTTGCCTTTAAATAACATATCCCAGTCTATGCGTTGCATTGAGGCCCTTAACAATTTGAAGTTTGCTTTTTTAAAATTAAGAGTTTTGGTTGAACCTATACATTTTTGCTTTGCCAGACAGATCTCAAATGTAACCATGTTGTGATCACTGTTTCCCAAATGTTCTCTTACCTTAATATTGGATACCATTTCTGTGTTATTAGTGATCACTAGGTCCAATACATTGTTATTTCTTGTCGGCGCTCCCACCATTTGTGACATGTAGCTTTCATGAAGCGTGTTCAAAAACCTGCTACCCTTAGCACTCTGACAGGTCTCATTTTTCCAGTTGATATCTGGATAATTAAAATCTCCCATAATTATAGTATGCCCAAACTGGGCAGCTTTCCTCATTTGCAATAGCAGTTGGGCCTCATCATTGTCATCGATATTTGGTGGTTTGTAGCATATGCCCACCAACAACTTTTTTTTACCATTCACACCACATTTAGTCTTGATTTCTACCCACATGGACTCCACAGTTTGGCCAGTTTCCTCACTAATATCACCTCGCAAAACTGGATTTAGCTCTGTTTTCAAATATAAACACACACCTCCACCTTTTCTATTAATTCTGTCTCTTCTAAACAGGGAATAGCCCTCTATATTTACAGTCCAGTCATGTGCATCGTTCCACCATGTTTCTGTTATTCCAATTATGTCCAATTGCTCATTAACCGCCAGCAATTCTAGTTCTCCTATTTTATCTACCATACTTCTTGCATTTGCTAGCATACAATTGATTTTGAAGTCTTTACATATATTAATCCCTACATGCCTTTTTTCTTCACCTTCATTTACTAGGAGTTCCTCCCTACTGACTAAGTTTCTCCCCACCCTTTCTCCACCCCCCTGGTCAGTTACTTGGACCCAGTTCCTATCTGCTCTATCTACCCCATTTTTGCTATCTATACCCACCCCCCCTTTCCTAGTTTAAAAGCTCCTCCAAGCTTCCTAGCATTCTCTCCCCTAACACAGAGGCTCCTCTACCATTTAGGTGCAATCCATCTCTTCCATATAGATTGTACCCAAGAGCAAAGTCTGCCCAGTGTTCTAAAAACCCAAAACCCTCCTTCCTACACCATTGCTTGAGCCATGCATTAAGCTCCCTGAGCTCCCTCTGCCTACCTGCACTGGCGCATGGCACAGGTAGTATTTCAGAAAATACTACCTTAGAGGTCCTTGCCTTAAGTTTGCACCCTAAATCCCTGAAATCATTCTTTAGGGACCTCCATCTTCCTCCTATTTTGTCATTGGTTCCAATATGTACCAAGACAGCTGGATCACTTCCAGCCCCTCCCAATAATCTGTCAGCCCTGTCCGCAACATGCCGAACCCGAGCACCCGGGAGACAGCATACTGTTCGGCATTCACGTTCCTGGCGGCAGATTACCCTATCTACCCTCCTAATAATAGAGTCCCCTATTACCACCACCTGCCTTGGTTTCTGCCTGCTCTGCATCCCATCTAGCCTGGAAGGAGGACTGTTCCCCTGGCTGCTAGAGGAATCAGCCCTCTCTAGTGTTGCCAATTCTGAGCAATTCTCATCAACATCTTCACACAATCTTGCAAATCTGTTGGACTGAGTCAACTCAGAACTGGCCTTCCTCTTCCTCTGCCCACTACCTCCCCTCCTTACTGTTACCCAGCTGCCTACCTGTCGCTCCTCATCTACAACTCCACCCTCTTCACCACTAACCCCACATACTACCTGCTCTGTGAGTTCTAAACTCCTTTCCAGGTTACCAATGTCTCGCAATGTTGCAATATTTCTCTCCAAATCCAATATCTTAGACTCTAAAGAGAAAATATGCTTCTTCTCCTCCTCTCACTCCCTTAAAACCATGGGCATTGGAATAAGTTTTCTTGGGGGAAAGAAGGGACTGAAGTTCTGAACAACTGCAATGTGCACAGTGTATAAAAACAAACATTGTAAAGAGAGGCAAAGACTGATATAATAAAACTGGCATGCCAGCAACACTCGTAAAGTACATCCAAATTACCAATATGAACCTCAAAGTGCTTGTGATTATGTTAAATCATTCTCCAAGAAACCACATATTGTAAGTTGCTGACTGAGGCATTTGTCCATTCTTCAACATGTCAGCCACTTGATGTGACTTACTTATTTTACACACAATAAAAAGTAGTATACCCTCACAGCTATCATCTTGATATATTCATCTGGGTGTGCTCTCTGCAGATGTGCATTTATGTCTAGCATTCTATTGCTCTCCACAATGTGTAGTCTTTGCACTACACAATGTGCAATGATTGGATACATACTCTCACATCTTCACATCTGCAGAGGGACTGTCTGCAGGTGGTGGTGGTGGCATTACTAAGGCCTGACACTGGTGAGGACTGAGTGTTGCCACTGGCCTGCTTGTGAGGACTGGCAGAATTTGCCTGCTGGTTGGGAGTGGGACCACTCACCATTGCCTGCTGGCTAGAAGTGGGACAGCTTTCAATTGTCTGATGCCTGAGAGAGGGGCTGTCTGTAATGGTTGTGTGGGCAATGGTTGTTGACTCACTGTAGTTGGCCCAGATGTTGGACAGCGCTTTTTCCCATATTGTGAACAGACATTGGGGAGGGGGGGGCTCAGTCACATCACAGCACATGAATTCTTTAACTTCGCTGGGGAGTGGGAATGTTCATGTCTTACATGCACTTCGGGGTGGTTGTGCTTGACATGCTTTATTAGGATTGTTGTGCAAAGGTGTGACATCTCCTTCCCCCTCTTTGCAACATTGTCAGACATTGTACATAACCCTAGCGTTGATTTTTTAACAATCCCGACCCCTCAAACAAAAATAATTCTATAATCATCACTGAATAGTGTATATCACCTTTCTCTCACGTTAGTGCATAACTAAATAAATATATGTTTTTGAATAGCATTCATTGTTATCAATAAAAATTATAATGCATCCCTCACACTTATGGCTTTCTGATCATGTGGCCCGCAATTGAAAAAACTTGGACATATATAAATAGCCATTCTGTTAAAGGGATAGTAATGTTTCATAATAAAAGCAGCTTCAATTAATCTTCATAGTATTTTTGGCCATGGAGAGTATTATTTCCATACTGTCAGAGCTGTAGTTCAAGAGTAATTGAATGATAAAGTATCCTCCTTCCTCCCCTTTTACTTATGTAACACTTCTCAGTTCAGAGCAGTAAGGTAGTTACCAAGTGGATTGCAGACAGGGACAATCTTCAATCACCATACAGGAAAAACCTGTCAATGGGGGCAGGGCTTTCATTGTTCTCACAGTAAAAAGATTGTCCATTGCTGTGAGCTATCTGGTCTGTGGTCCAGATTCTACATCTGAGAGGAGGTGACTTACACTAGGTAAAAGGGACGGTGTAATGGACCAAGCTGTCATTTACTGTACCATTTATTTTGCTTGTATTTCAATAATTCTGTAAGTTCAAATAGGCATAATCTTTACACTGCCTATGCTGCATCAGGAAGGAGTTTTAGGGAGGACTTGTAGCAGGAAGTGAATGTAACATGATATCCTGAGAGTTACAGGCCAGCAATAAGGAAAGAAGGAAACATAGCAATGCTGTGCATCTGTAGAGTTATTGAATAAATACAACACTTATAAACCAGTACTAAGCAACCCCTCCCTGGATAAGGCATCAGGTCAGTATATTAGTTCATTTTACTGTTTGTATGAATAATAATACAGTAGATAGACAGAGTTTATGGATAAGATATTAATGTATATTTCTGTACTATTGTTCAGATCTTACGGTGAATTTTTGGACCTAAAGGAATAGAGTTCAATAAAACTTCATAAACAATCAGTAAAGTTTTGGCCATCATTTGGAAAGGGTCTGCTACAGACGGGAGAGGGGAACGTTATCATTCAATTACACTTGAACTACAACTCTGACAATATTGAAATAACACTCTCTATGGCTAAAATACTATGAGGATTAATTGTAGCTGCTGCTTTTGTGAAACATTACTATCCCTTTAAATAAATCAGGAGTCTCATTAAATGAAGAGAGAACTGCTGAAGAGCAGCTTATGTGTTAGGTAGAAGCAACTCTCTTTACTTTCAAATCTCTTCCCCATGATATAGAGAAATACAGAAAAACAGTGGTCATCATTAATATACGAAAGTTTATATTATTATGAGAGTAGTATTGGCTGATCTACGACTACTTAGGCCAGGTGCAGTGGCTACAAGCCAGGGCCACCCTTAAAACAAGCAATTTGTCTCTATATCTCCACTAATGCATATTTTTCTGCTTGATCATCCTACTCAACGTCAACTCTATACTGCCTTACCATGTGAATTCTTTTATTTAATAAATATAAGTAAACTGAACTCATTTAATTGTTTGAAAACATTATACAGAGCTGTTTGAAGAAATAGGACACTGCATAACATTTGCAAGAGTTTTACTTTACTTATATTAACTGTTCAAATGACTCTATTAGAACTACTGTAGATGCTGCTATGCATTTCAGACAGCATTCTGTTTTTCCCAACCTTTTTTAACCCTCGGAGTGACAGTGGGGTATCCAATGCATAGAGAAGTATTCTGACACCTGGAAATATACATATTCGTGTCAAGATACAAGCAGAAATCTTCAAGAAGTGAGATTGTCCTTGTTTTTCTCAACAGTAAAATCCCTACAGAATATGATTTTCATAAAAAATGCCACCGCTCCTTTAAGTGCCTCTGACCAAGTCAGAAATTTATTGCATGGGATACATTTCCTACACAATCTGAGGAACTATCCCTCTTATTAGGTGACATGTCAGCATTTAAGAGGGAATGGACTGCACAAAAACAAACAAACAAACAAACAAACAGTGGGGATGATTAGGGATGGGCAAAAAAGTCCAGTTATCTTTTTCACATGATTTGTTGCTTTTCCTGTGGAAATGCACATGCATAGAAAATATATAAAACGTCTATATTTTCATTGCCACCAATTAATTTCTCATACGAAATTTGCTGTTTTCAGCCAATGATTTCTATGGCAGTGAGAATTCTTGTCCCAATATTATAAAAACTGGAACTTCCTAGCCGGCTGCAAGTTGTAATTTAGTAGCTAGAGTGAAGAAAGCAAAGAGAGGGGACTGAAAGGTAGGGATGGGCGAAAAGTCAGAGTAATTTCCCAAGGGACATTTTTTTGTGAAAAACAGCAATTTTTTATTCTTTCCATGAAAGTTTTCTCCCATAAACAATACATAAAATGTTCCCCTTTTCACCACCGCCGATAAATTGCCCTCTAGAATGTTGCCATGTTTTCTATGACTGCAACATTTCCCACCACAATATTACTTCTTCTGAGGGATGGAATAGATAAATAAATAAATAAATAGCTGAAAGTAAAAGTTGTAAGTTCTACAGCAACATATGCCTTGAAAAAATTGTTAGAAGTCTGAGTGCCTTTGTCTTTTGCCCACAACACTAAGTTCCTGATTAAGTAACATTGGCATAACCATCCTTGAAAAATAACTTCTGCTTGGCATATTCCAGCAGGGTGCAACACATGACATCAGCTCTTTAAAAAGGTAGTAATGTCCCACAAAAAATATTTTTCAAATTGTAGTCCTTAAAAAGTTGAGCACATCACAAAAAAAATGTATCTCTCAAACCACTATGGTTTGAGAGATACAGGCATTTAAAGTTCGTGATTTCCTGCTGTCAGCAGAGACAAGCACAGCAGAGCTGCAATCGCTTTATTTACAATGAATTACTTAATTGGAATGGTCTAAAAAGTGTGCTTGTCTCTGCTGCAGAGCCTCCTTGTCGGCCGACACGGATCTCCGGCTGACAGCTTTACAGCTGACAGCAGGAAATCACGAACTTTAAATGCTGTGCTCAACTTTTTAAGGACTACAATTTGAAAAATATTTTTTGTGGGACATTACTATCCCTTTAAAGTCTCTGTTTTCAACAAAAGTAAAAGGCAGCAAGCATGTTAACCACCAGGATTTTGGCAAGTTTACTATTCCTTAGGTATACCTTTGAATTAGTTTTGTGTAGGTTTTGAGTTCTTTCTAAAAACTTAGTAAGTGTGGGATGGCACTACATAGTAGAAGAATTGTGTAACTTTATTGATTTAATGCATGAATTATGGAGGTGGTGGCGGTATGTGTAAGAACTCTATGACTCTTGTCATCTCCAAAAACAAACTCAGAGTCAAACTCCTCTGCAGCAGGAGCAGAAAATCTTGGCACCCTCTTAACACATCAACAGCACTTCTATTATGTACTCTAGAGCCCCAGGAACATTTAAGAGTACTTCTGCTACTGCTAGTTGTGGCACCTCTGACGCATTGATGGTTTGTCTCCCAGTCAGACCTGTGGTTTTGCCTCAGGTGGGAACTCATTGAGGAGGTGCCTAGGTGAGAGCCTGCTTTCCCCCTGCTCACGTGCTTCTTACAGAGACAACAGATAGCAACATGCTTAGCTTTTGGATCATGGACTTCATAGACTGCAGGATTCCTGAGAGGCTGTTACTACTACTACTGGGGCTAGATGTTGCTGAATTTGTACTATTACTACTAGGTGTCAGAGGTGCTGCACTTCCAAGAGCAGCAGAGGCACTCAAAGCTAAGGCTGCAAATGATGATGCTGTGTTGTTGCTGGTTACTCAACACAATTAGTGTGTGTATGTCACAACCTGTATAGCTCCTCCTGTTCGTAGGCAGACTTGGCAATGATCGCTAAGCATCCACACCTTGTTGCAGCCTACTTAAACCCTGGTCCTTCCTGCTATCCTTGACCTTGGATGGTCATTACTCAGCTTCTAGTACCTGTGATCCTGATTTTGTCTGTTTCCTGTTGTGACCCAGTCTGCTTATTGTTGTTTCTGATATCTGACTTCCTGACTCTGGCTCTGTTCTATGATTACCCGCTACTTTCAAAGTTATCCATCTTCCTGTGTACCGACTCTGGCTCTGCTCACCGACCTTCCACTTCTCTTCTCTTCTATTATCTGACCTACTGTGTACCAGAACCAGCTCTGGGTTACAACCTTGCGCTTGTCTCCAGTATTTGACCTTCTGTGCATCGACCTGCGGCTTGCTCCAAGACTATCCGTACCTCTCCACCCCTCTAACTCTTCGGTATCTACTAACTGTATACATATGGCTATTCAACTATCTGTGTACTGACTTCTGGCTTGTCGTATGACTACCGCATCTCTTCTGTGTACGACCAACAGGCCTAGGCCTTTGGTTCGATTTCTGGACTCTGCATTAGGGTTCTGACCCCGTGTCGGTGCCAGTGTGCCTCTGCCTTACGACATCCTCTACACACTAGCTAACCCTGACCCAGGATGAGAGACTGTGATAGTGTGTGGCTGAGAGGTACTTGGAAGTAGTGAAGATGGTGATGATGATTGATAGGATGCCTGTGTACTTTTTGCTATCTTTGCTTGTCAACAGGCAGGCTTTCCATTGTTTTCTAAACCAGCTTATACACCAACACAACACTCCTTTTCACTGGTGGAAGAATAAGTGTTTGTCTTTCAGATAACTTTATGGCCATATCATCTCTCTCACTCTCAACTTCATATGTATCTAAAGAGGATAACGCTGGAGGGATATATTCTAGATCTACATCATCATCAGTCATTAGGTCATCCTCAGCATCACCCACTGCTTCTTCCCCACTACTTTTATATTCCTCTAGGCTTTATGAGGTCTCAAACCATTGCATTTTTACATTTCACCTTTTTCACAATGTTTGCTACTACTTTCATGACAGGTGTTTTTGCGCTTGTTTGTCTCACTGTTAGATTCAGCAGTTGATGAAGCTGCTACACCTTCTTGCACTATGCCATCAACACTGGAATGTGTTACCACTTTAATCACTTGTTCCTGCGCTATCCTAATCCTCTCCCCCACCCCTTGTGCATTTAGTGGCCATTACTTTTGTGTGTGTTTTTTTACTGTAAAGTATACAATAGAACTGATTGTGTGGGATGTCGTGCCTTGGATATCTACAAAATACTCTATCTTGTCTAGTATCCATATGCCTCAGTCACAGATCACACTAGGGTCCCTGTTTTTATTTATTTTTAATTAATTGTCCCCCTATCCTTACCACTGTTAACAAAAAAATACTCCCTGTTCAGCTGCTTCTTTCCAAAGATCAGGAAGGAACTTGGTTCATTATTGCCTGTGTCTTCCCAGTTAGCCACTCTGAATTTTGAAGTATTTGCGGTAATTCTCCTTTGCTCCCTTCTCACACCCATAGACTCTCCTAGGACAGATATGATAGCCATATCAAGAAGGAACTTAGATCACAGCTGCATGTGTTTACTTGGTCACAAAAATGTTGGGGTATTTGGAATAAAGCTCCGTTGCTTCCTTCTCACCCTCACAGACCCAAAGGACAGAGCAGGAAGAAACTTAGATCACTATCACGGTGCCCGTGATTGCTGCAGTTCTCTGTCTATCACCTGCAGGGGGCTCCCATTGGCTGTCTGCAGTCAGCCCAGTTCTGGTTGCCTTGTTAAACTCAGTCTGGGCACCCTTTAGTTGCCCTTTCGAGGTGTCTCTGACAGTATTCACTTTGCCTGTCTACTGAAGCTATTGGGCCTGTTCCTGAGTTCCTGAGTTCTTGAGTTCCTGAGTTCTTGAGTTTACCTGTTCCTGTGTTCCTGCCTGCTTGTCAGTTCCAGTCCGGTTCCGGTTGCTGTCGACTTGCGGTGCTCGTTCCGGTTGAGCCTCGGCCTGCTCCTGCTGTTTCCTGTGTTTGGTTCCTGTGGCGATATTTCTCTCCTGTTGCTCCGGCGACATTCTGTCTGTTGGCCCCAGTGTGCGGACGTTGGTTTACTCCATTAGCCTTGTGGCTCACTATACTGTTTGTTGGTCCCAGCGTGCGGACGCTGGTTTACTCCATTAGCCTTTCGGCTCACAATACTGTCTGTTGGTCCCAGCATGCGGACGCTGGTTTACTCCATTAGCCTTGCGGCTCACAATACTGTCTGTTGGTCCCAGCGTGCAGACGCTGGTTTACTCCATTAGCCTTGTGGCTCATTCTACTGCCTGTTGGTTCCAGCGTGCAGACGCTGGTTTACTTCTTTTGCCTTGCGGCTCAAGGTACAGTTGTTGGTCCCAGCGTGCGGACGCTGGTTTACTCCCTGACTGCTCTACCTTACCCCCTCCCCCATGTCATTTCCTGGACAATACTCAACTACGATGTGAATTTTTAGTCTTTGCAATACACAATTGATGGAGAGTGATGATTTGCCTTAGCCCTCAATAACGTTGTCTGCTGTCTATCAAGTCGGCCTCAGTCATACAGCTGACATCAGGTTCCCAGACAGCTGCATGGCACCTAATATATTTGTTTTATTATTTATGTATTCATTTTTTATTTTTATTTTGTTTTTTATTATTTTGTGTTTTTTATTACATTGTACCATTTCTCTATTCATTTTAATGATCAGTGCTTTGTTGAAGGGGGAAGAGGGGTGGTCTGGGTAGTCTGTCCGCTGCTGCATTGGGGTTACATTATGGTTTCCTATGATTTTGGTTAGCCTATTCATGTTAGTTTATTTGCTATGAAATTATAAAATAAGGGATACATGCCTCTTAAAAATAATTCAAATGTGCTCCAAAAACAAAAAGTTAATTTAAGTGCCCAAATAAATATTAAACTTCAAATGGTCCCATTGTATTCCCCGCTGCTGTCCAGTCCTAGCAGCACTTGTTTCAGATGTGTGCCGACACTAGCCTCTCCTTGGGTGAGACAGCTTGAACGCATCCTCTATTTACCATCCTACTGTCATTGTCATCTGACAGTCACTTCTTGGGCTGCCCTGTCCGGTATTGGTAAGGCCGGTAGAACCTTTCACGTTGCCATCTTTAGGTTGCCTTACCCGTTATTGGCAGGGCCGGTAGAGCCTATCCTTGGGTATCCATTCTGGGCTGCCCTGCCCGGTATTGGTAAGGCTGGTAGAACCTGTTACTTTGCCACTCCACGGTTGCCTTACCCGGTATTGGCAGGGCCGTTAGAGCCTATTCCTTGTGTATTCCTCAGGCTGCCCTGCCCGGTATTGGTAAGGCCGGTAGAACCAGTACATTACCATCTTACGGTTGCCTTACCCGGTATTGGCAGGGCCGGTAGAGCCTACTTATCTCTATTCCTTCAGTATCGCTTGGGTTGCCTTGCCGGTATTATTTGCAAGGCTGGTAGAACCTATCTCAATTGTCAATTGCTTATATATATGTGATGTTTGTATGTGTATGAAAACCCTATGGGATTGCCTTAACTTTTCAATAAAGTTATGTTTTTACCTAAACCTTACGTCTGAGAGTCTTAACAAACCGTGACAATCACCTCTGTCTGTGTATTCTCAGTCAGTCACACACAATTCTGGCATATTTGGGGTAATTGGGATAATTCACTTTGCTCCTTTCTCACACCCCCAGACTTCTCTGACAGACATAACAGACAGATAATCATCTTCTTCCCCAATCCAAAGAGGGGGATTGTGGAAAAATAGAGGCCATTCTTTTCCTCCTTTCCCCTCCCTCCTGAGGATATGAGTGTGGGACTATTTTTCTCTTGGGGTGGAACAGTGCAGTCATCAGTGATGGCATTGTGGACTAAGGGAGGACAAAAAGTGAGAACATTTCCTGCATAACATTTCATGAAAAATGGACCATTTTTCTATTTTGTTTGTGAAAGTTTTCTCCATTGCAAAATTTTCCTCCTTTTTGTCTATTCCACCAAATTTTTCGCCTATATTCAACACATTTTTCATCACTGTTTACTATGGTGTAACATTTCCCAGCACGATATTACTTCTGCTGATGTTGAGGGCTGCAGTGGAAAAATAAGTAGCTGAAAGTCAGAGCCGTAAGTCCTACAGACTTTGTCCTTTGCCCATAACATTATCTTCCTGTTTAAGTGACACTGGCACCTATTCAAAATGATGGCAAGTAAAAAAAAAGTACAACCAACGATGTGGCAGATGTATATAGTACTGTTGGTGGGGGACTGGTGTGATTGGCGGGACCTTGACAAACTGCATCCACCCCGGTAGGAGAGGGATCATCATCATTTATTGCACATGCAGCAGTAACCATTGCTGCAGTCAGTTTTTGAACTACCACTTTACTCCCACATCCAAGCACTGCTCTACCTTACCCCCTCCCCCATGTCATTTCCTGGACAATACTCAACTACGATGTGAATTTTTAGTCTTTGCAATACACAATTGATGGAGAGTGATGATTTGCCTTAGCCCTCAATAACGTTGTCTGCTGTCTATCAAGTCAGCCTCAGTCATACAGCTGACATCAGGTTCCCAGACAGCTGCATGGCACCTAATATATTTGTTTTATTATTTATGTATTCATTTTTTATTTTTATTTAGTTTTTTATTATTTTGTGTTTTTTATTACATTGTACCATTCTCTATTCATTTTAATGATCAGTGCTTTGTTGAAGGGGGAAGAGGGGTGGTCTGGGTAGTCTGTCCGCTGCTGAATTGAGGTTACATTATGGTTTCCTATGATTTTGGTTAGCCTATTCATGTTAGTTTATTTGCTATGAAATCATAAAATAAGGGATACATGCCTCTTAAAAATAATTCAAATGTGCTCCAAAAACAAAAAGTTAATTTAAGTGCCCAAATAAATATTAAACTTCAAATGGTCCCATTGTATTCCCCGCTGCTGTCGGCTGTGGTGGTGGAGGCAGAGAAAGGGCAAATCAGCAGAACCACCCCAGTTAGTACCTTAGGGGCTGATGGCTATTCCAATGTGAGAGAAGAAGATGATTGGCTGGGAGGTGTGTAAGCACACATCCCAGCCAATGGCTGTGAGTTCTTTTGAACAGAGACTGCCCATATATAAAGGCAGTCTCTGTTCAAACTTCCCTCACATTAGAATGGGCATCGGCCCATAAGGCACTAAGGGGACAGGGGTCTGCTGATTTGCCCTTCCGACATGGCGGAAAATATTTATTTGGACACTTAAATTATCTCTTTGTTTTTGGAGCCCATTTGGAATTATCACAGGATTTATGGGGATAATAATGCATTCTCTTAGCATTCTCTATCTCTATAACCCTCTGGCACTCAAGGGGTTAAACTATGCACAAATGACAGGGTTATGTTTGGGCACACAACATTTAATACTACTTCTTTTCTTTTTTCACAAGAATGACGAACAGAGATAAAGAAGAGAAAAGAAAGAAGAGAGAAGATAGAAGATGAAGATTAGAAATAAGAAGCAGAAAGATAGAAGAAGATGGACAGTGGATGATAGGTATGTGTAACATAGATGAGCTAACGATCTGTGCTTGAAAGTATCTCAGGCACTGATCTTTAGCTTTTTTCCTTTGATGTTCCCATTATTCACACTATTTAGCATGTGTTTTGGGAACTTATCGCAGAAATCGGACGTTTGTCCAAGAGTACTTTTCTGTGGCTTCCACCTGGTAGGACAATTGAATACATACTCAGACATTGTTTTAATGTTAGCAGGTACTCAATTTAGCCCTACTGGCTGTTTTACCGCACAGAATTGAATCAAGGCCTATGACTCTTATCGTCTCACCTCCAGCTAACTGAGTTATCCTCCTCCATGCTTTGAATTTGCATAACAGCAATAAGAGATTTAGGTATTATTGGTACTGAAGAAAATGTCCTACTCAATGAGTCATTTAATAATAAGATACTTAGTTTTGTTTGTTCTCAGTGTGAGCTTCTCAGACATGGGCTCTTAGACACTGTGTGCCTAGCAGCAATCAGCCACCCCTCAATGATCAGGCCAACTAGAGGCCAAAATATACACCTGGGGTTTTGCTGTTGTATAGAGATTTGCCTGACACTGTGGCTTGGGCTGTTTGTGGGTGGGACCAGGCTGATATGTATATGAAAATGTCTTCTTTGCAATGGCACATGGGAGTGGAAAAGCTAAGAACTGCCATCCCCAATAATAAACTATTTCATTTTAGGCATTATCCGTGTGCGCTTGTCATATGATTTATAATATAGTAAAGACTTGCTGTTCTGTTGGAAGATTGCACAGCGTATCTGCTTACAAAAATTATATCAAAGTCCCTCTAGCTGGGCCTAAAGTTTATTGTTACACAGTTTGAGCACACAACTCTTCTGTACCCAACTTCTCCTATTGACTGTGAGGCTGGTTATTTCTACTCAGACATACATGTAACTGTCCATGTGTGAGTGGAGAATGCTTCTGTGTCACTTCGGAGCATTGCATCTTTTTTGTCTGCAGCTTTTTCCCCTTAGGATGCTGTACCTTATCATATGTCTATTACATGGACTCCATTGCAACAATCAATCTGTGATATAATATACTTCCAACTTCCCTCCTCTGTATTAAAACTTGACTGTTTCCTAGTGCACTTTTGCTGTTTTCTTATTGTAAGAAGTGAGCCCGTAATGTGGAAGTGGTTCAGTATATGAGGGGAGTGGGGATTGTAGAGGATTGCAGTGCTTGAGGTAAGAATAGAGTGTAGAATCATATCAGTTTATGAGGAGAGAAGGGAGTGTGAAAAGTTGCTGAGTGAGACGTAGACTGTGGAAAGTATTAGTCTGTAAAGCTGACAGCCACCTAGGGTGAAAAATGTTGAAGCGCACTTCTACCATGGTGGTCATGATGCTGAGTTGACAATATGGCCATTACAATTCCAATGCCCTTTTCCCAGATGTCCACTAATTTTTTATGGTTAACGGTTTAAATACCAGTATGTGTGTTCATTGCAGTGTACAGTTTATTTTTGAAATAGCCCCGCATAATGCATTTTAGCAAATAGCCTTTTCACTGTGGCATTGAGCAGGTCTAGAGGTATCAAAAGTGTGTACAGGCTCCTGGGATATAAATCTGTTCCATGAGGAAACTTCTACTTATTGTGCATGAGAAAGTAGAATTAACTATTTCTGTACACTCAAGTCCTTTATAGACATGCTGCTTCGCAAAAAGATTATATAAATCCTCATTTTCTTTATCACCCACACCCACACATTACTTGTTATATAAGAGTTGATGTATATGTATACTATCAGAATAAACCACACTAACATGTATCTCTGAATACTGGCAAACTATATATGATTTTGGAAAACACAACCAAGATAGATAGATAGATAGATAGATAGATAGATAGATAGATAGATAGATAATGGGAGGTTCTTACCCATGTTTATACATTTTCAATACTTACTGTTGCATTTAGATTAGTCATTTTTCTTTTACACTCAAAACATGTGAACATATTTCCAGTTATTTATATTATTTATTAAGGATTACAAAACATGCATTGTTCTATTCAGTATATTATTCTAGCATTTTATTTCTTCTGTAGGAAAATAACTATTTTACGAGATCCTGGTTATTTTTACTTTTACTGGCAATGCTCTTCAGATCTGTAAAATGTCTCTCAGGACATATTTTACCCTTTGAGTGCCAGTTGGGTGTCCAGAGTATTGCTATATTTTTGTACTACCAGACAGTTAAACTTGCTCTTCATTCGCCGTTAAGCTGTTGTAATAAGACAAAATGAAGCAATTCTGGAGCAAACCAACTGCACTACAAGAATACAAAACAAATAACAAAACTTCCATTGATTTAAATAAAGCTTTTGAAAATTTGAATGATAGAGTAGAATCTAATGTGTTGGAGATCTCTTTAGCATTGAAGGGGTTAAATGCCCCTTTTAATCCTCTGGGTGGCAGGGAGTTATCCAACACATTGCAATACAATGCACTGGAAACCTCCCAGGCCCTCAAAGGGTTAAATAAACTGGAAAAAAATTGTTTCCTATGGTGAAATTTGCTTACCCAGGAATTGCTCCAGTTTATCTCTCACTAAGTAAAGTAGCGCACCAGGAAATGTCACAAAATATACAGCACTTGTTTACTCAGCACATGTCTTTACCAAGGTGGAATTCATAATCCTAGAAAAGGAAACTTAAATCCCAAACACTGGATATTGTGGTGAAGGGATGATATGATAGCACAGGATCCCTTGCAACCATTGTGGACTCCATCTCTGCAGAAGACACAGGCAAAAGATAATAGGCCTATGCTAAAAAATCATCTAAGCAACCACCCAGGTGGCAAGACATAGCAAATAACAAAAGTGGAGCATGGCCTAGATATGAGGAAATGACAGGATATAGAACAATAAAAAGATGCATTTTATAGGGACCCGCAATCTCCCCTTACCACCTAATCATAATATATCCCATTCCCATCTACCTAGGGATTTGATAAGCAATAACTTAATAACTTGTATTGAATCTAGAACATTCTAGCATTGTAGGGGAAAAACAACTTAGTTAATAGCAGGGATGGGTGAAATGTCAAATTATTTTCTTGTGGAAAGTATTGTGGAAAAATGGCAATGACCTGCTTTTTCTGTGAAAATTCCCTTACCTAGAAAAAACATTACATGCTCATATTTTTGTTAACCTCATGAAATTTCCATGGTGTGTATGTATCTATGTATGTGTGGGTTAGACTCAGTATGTGTGGTTCTGGTTATTCTAGTGCAGTGGGACAGGCTGGGTGTCAGTATGTGTGGTTCTATGACTACTAGTGCAATGGCACAGGCTGGGGGACAGTTTGTATAGTAACGCTGAAAACATTCACTTTTTGCAGGAATTCCCACAGACAGCATAAAGCACATTTTTCTCATGTTTCTCTCCTTTGGTGACAGTTAACATATAATAAGAAGAGTTCAATATAAAAAACCTGGCAGCGCACTTCTAGTGCTATGAATAATGGTCAGTGTCCAGCTTCTGCAGGGCTTGACTTTCATCATTTTAACCATAATACAACACGTCAATGTTTTGTTCCTTTTTACAAATAATTTATTTCATGGTATATATAGAAATTAACATTTTCCAGTGCATAACACAGTAGGGTAGATGTACTAAGAAATAGTAATGTAGTTTTAGAACAAACCAACTGCACTGCAGTGAACAAATAAACAAAATCATACATTCGTATTTGTTTAAATTGAGTTTTTATCCCCTTGAATGCTAGAGAGGTCTTCAGTGCATTGTTTGCAATGTATTGGAGACTTCTCTAGTACCATTTAAGAGGTTAAAAGCCCAATTCAATTCATTAGGAATTTTTATTTGTTTCCTGTGGTGCAGCTGGTTTGCCCAAGAATTACTTTTTCCAAATACATCAGCCCCAGCATCTCTCACAATGCAGTATGGAGTCTCTATCCATCAATGTCGTATGAGGTAGACCCCATACCGAAGAACGGACATTGCTCTACCATCTAGAAATCCAACATGTCAGACACCTAGGTAGAAAAAGCAGAGAGGTCATCAAAAGTTCAACTTTTAAAAGTTAAAATTAAAGAAAATTGTGTATCTTGAAAAAACAATTAAACATAACAGTTAACATTTTAATGTTACTCAATAGGCAACATTTTATTTTTAGTTGAAGTAGATTTAAAGCATTTCTTAGGTGATATAATGGTACGCTGTATCTCTTGACTAATACATTAACTTATAATATAAATATTTTACTATCAAACACTGCCTTTTTAACTTGAGAGGACTTTCTGTAACATATTGATTGCCAGATAACGTTTGATAGATGCTTTATTTCAAAATTTAAATGCATAACATTGCAGGGAGTTTTTTTTATGAAACATGAAAGACCATCACATAAGAGTTTAATATTCCAGGATTAAGGGACTAACACAATTATAAATGGCACTGCTTAATTTATACACAAAAAAGTTAACGTAAAAAGCATTCAAGCATCCAGCATATCTTAATATAGTGGAAAATGTATTACACTCAAAAAGAAATCTCTCATCCCACCCCAGAGTATACCTCCACCTTCCATCATCAAACAAAAATCCACCAAAATGTGCAACAAATATTTAGCAATAAACAGTATAAACGTATAATTAGATCAGTAGTAATTGTTCATATCAATATTATCAATAGTCCTTGAAGATTAATATTCATGGACTATTGATAATATTGATATGAACAGTTACTACTGATCATATTATTTGTTTATAGTTTATGGCTAAATATTTGTGGCCTCTTGTCCTAACATTTTTAATCATCTGAAATGTACTTCCCTCCTATCTGTTTTATAGAAAACTGACTAGTGTCTTAAGAGTTCCCTTCTAGGGGTTAGCAAAAAGTCAGCAACATTTTCCACATGACAGTTTTTCGCTTTTTACGCAAAAGTTTTCTCTTTTTTTTTTTTGCCATTGTAAAATGATTCTCCTTTTTGCCACTGCCAACAAATTATTTGCCTATGTTTCCTATGCTACAATATTTCCCACAACAATATTACTTTTTCTCAAGGCTGCAGTGGAGAAATAAGTAGCTGAAAGTCAAAGTTGTGAGTCTTACAGACACATATGCCTTGAAAAATTTGTTAGCATGGAGAGTGCCTTTGTCCTTTTTCCACAACACTAACTTCCTGCTTAAGTGACACTGGCACATATTCATGATGTCCAGAGATTAAAAAAAAAGAACAACTTACAATGTGGCAGATGTGTTTGTATAAAAAAATAAGACAGTATGTGCACTGGCAACCATGCCATTCCACAGACGCAGTTTGGGATTGTTTTTGTAATGTTTTTGACCCTTTAGCAGGAATTCAGTCATTGTGGGTTGGCAGGACATGGCAGATGAACCCTGTAGCTTTATTGCTTTAACAACATGACTAGAGGAGGTGGTGGAGGTAGTGGCAGCATGTGTAGGCAGTTTAGACTCTTATCATCTACTACAGAAAACCCAAAGTCATCAGACTCCTCTGCAGCTGTAGCCATAGTTGTTATTTTGAATGAACTAACTACTGTCATTGGCAAACTCTCTGTCAAATCAATAGCATCACTACTTCTATTATCTGCCCCAGAGCCATAGGAACTTTTTGGAGTGCTTCTGCTGCTGCTGTTAGTTGTGGCATCTCTGACCTGTGGCTAGTGTGTCTCCCAGTCAGACCTGTGGTTGTGCTTCAGGTGAGATCTCATAAAGGAGGTGCCTAGATGTAAGACTGCTTTCTCCCCACTAATGTGCTTTTTGTACAGGCAACAGATAGCAACATGCTTAGCATTTGGATCCTGAGTGAAGTATCTCCATACTGTGGACTTCATGGACTGAGGGGTTTCTGAGGGGCTGCTACCACTATTGGGGCTAGATGTTGATGCAATTCTACTGCTACTACTACAGTATGTCAAATGTGCATAATTTGCAGCAGCAGAAGAGGCACTCATCATAGCTAAGGTTGTGGATGTTAATAACCTGTCTTGCTGTTGTTGTTACTGCTGGTTATGCAACACAAGTGTGTGTGGGGCTGAGTGGGTCATGGAATTGGAATGGGAAGTGATGCTGATGATGACCGACAGGATGAATGTGTACTTTTTTGTCATCATTCCTTGTCAATGGACAGAGTTTCCAATGGTTTTCTCAAACAGTTTAGAGACAGGCAAAGTGCTCATTCCTTTCAGTGGTGGTAAATTGAGCCTTTGTCTTTCTGCTAACTTTCTGGCCATGTCATCATCTCTCTTTCTCTCAACTTCATCTATATCTGAACAAGAGGAAGATTCTTCAGGGATATATTATAGATTGGGATCCTTTTAAAAGGTCGCACTGATAAGTGCATGATATGAGAGGGCACATTCAGCATGTCGCATTGTTTAAAAGGGCAACATGAGAATCTCGCCATGCATAAAAAGCGCAAGATTCTCATGTTGCCTATTATATGTTGCTGTATGTATCAGGAGGTGGATATCATTGACCACGATCCTTTCCTGCGTCGCTGGGATGTCTAATTTTACCCACAGCTGTGTCTCTTTGTAATAAGTGACATTGATGTGACAGCAGCAGTCATTTGTGGACATTCACTCTGTCCGTGGAATTATTTTTTTTAACCCTTTTGGCAAAATTAGATATCCCACTGATGCAGGAAAGGATCGTGGCCAGTGATATCTGCCTCCTGATACATACTGCAACATATAAGTAGGCCACATGAGAATTCTTGCACTTTTTATGCATGGCCAGATTCTCATGTTGCCTTTTTAAACCAAGTGACATGCTGAAGAATCCCTTTTGTATCACAGTGAACCTTATTGATCTGCATCATCGTCATACACTAAAGTATACAACACAACTGATGGAGTGTGATGTCTTGCCTTAACCCTCAACAAAATTATCAATGTCATCTGCTATCTATTAAGTCTACTTCAGTCATACAGCTCACGTCAGGGTTCCAGTCAGCTGTCTAATACATTTATTTATTTATTTTGTATTTATTTTTTTAAAGTCGCCCAGCCTATCTTATCACAGTTTGTCCACAAAAAAAATTGTAACAAATCAACAACAAAGACTTAATAACAGTAAGATCAGCAAGGAAATTTCTTCGACCACAGATGCCTGTATCTTTTAAATCAAATAAGTCAGTCAGAATGTTGGGGAATTTGGAGTCAACCTTCTTTACGCCCTTCTCTCACCCCATTCTATCCCAGCACAGAGATAACAACAACTGGATCACAGCTGCTTGTGTCTTGCTAGTCAGTCACACTGAATTTTGGGGTATTTGGTGTCAACCTCCTTTCTCCTTTCTTCTCCCCCAGAGTGCCCCTAGACTCCCCTAATACAGAGAACAAATATAATACCTAAAATAGTCCCTAAACTAAGCTTCAACTCCCTTTTATTTTCCTATCTTCTATACACAAAAACGTGCTGCTTTCTCTTCTCACAAACACAGAATGATATGCGGTTAGAGCTTGACACCCATTTTTGACTGCAGGAAAAGAAAACTGCCATGTGGTAGGGAGAAATTCAGTCTTCTCATTGATTTCAATGCAATGACCTAGGCGAAAAAAGTCAAAAAATTGCATTTTTCACAGAAAGTTTTCTGCTAGATGGGAAGTGCCATTTTTCGGCGATTTTGGTTTGAGGTGAGTATTTTAGACAATCCCTATTCCCTACTAATTCGACATTGGTTTAGCATTGTAAAATTATTATAGTAGAATATAAATGGAAGTGAGCAGGACCACTATGTCCTAACCTATTTTATTATAGTTGCATTTTTATTTTGTTCATGATGGAGAGGGAGGGAGGTTGAGTGTTTTCTGTGGTGTAATTATGTTCACATTAAAGAAGCAGTGAACCTTTAATATGGAAAAAAAAATCCTATACTGTAGGGCATTTCTGAATGAGAAAAACAAGTGTAGCCTCATGACATGTGCTAACACAATGTACTTTTTTTTCTTTTCAGCCATCCCTGCACTTTCAGTGGGTATACCCTAATATGACCAAAAAATGTTGATATCCAATATAGTAAATAACAAACAATTGCCCTGAAGTGTATTTTCTCTATCCTAACAAATGTTTATGGTTCTACATTTAGTATTATTTCAAAAATACAAAAGTGTTGTTTTTAATGCATAGTTATTTCTATAAAAATTAGCAGTTGAAAAAAGTACAATTTCCATTTTTTCCATTTTGTAAAACTCTACATGTTATATATTTTTTAATAGCGCACAAAATTCCAGTTTCGGGAAATGGTAATTTGCATTTCTTCACCAAGGCTGGTTTGCTAAGAAATTTCCAGAACATGGCACTATAGAACAAAAAAGAACAATGGTATGATTTGACATACCATCAGTTTTCTTGCTTTTTTATTTGACATAACTACAGTTAAATGTTTGTAACATTTTGTATCCAGGACATACTTGAAAATGAGAAAAATATAGTCTTCCTGGTAAAACATTTTCTAAATAAATAAATAAAAATAAATAACACCTACAGACAGGAAGAAAAGGTAGTAAAGGCATAACATAACATTTTGGAAAGAAGACAACCCACTAATCTATATCAAAAGAGGAGGGGTCACTTGACTTTCTACCCCTAGGCCTGTGCACACAAATGTTTCTAGAAGTTGGCTTTCAAGAAAAAAGTATGCCGTTTTTACATTTCTACCCTTTCAAATGTACTGAATCTTTGAAAGCTATGCAATTTCTAGGAGAAATAATACGCCACTAGTAAGAGATGAGATAACAGAAGACGTGCAGGATCACAAAACTACCTTCACCAAAATTTGTCATTATTTTCTTATTTTCATAATCTGGTCCAGAGTTTATCAGTTGCCTTACCGGTGATCTGATCCGGTGTTTTGGTCCACTCTTGTGGTCACCCGATTTCCTTTATACAGCCACTTCTTCCTTTCAGTGGTGCTTGATCAAAGCTTCCTGCTTTGCCTTATCCAGTGTATGCTGTCTACTCCTGCACTCCAGTTGTTGATTCAGGCTGTTCCTGTGTACACTTTTGTTTGCTGCTTATTTCTGCTTTGATCACCTGCTGGTGAACCAGTTCTGTTTTTGAGCACGCTACTGCTGTACGCCTGTTCCTTCTCTGAACTGCAGTTCCTGAACCAGACCTGTTTCTGTCTTTATGGATTGCTGAAGAGGACCAGTTCCAGTCCTCCACTGTTTGACTCTGCTTGTGCTGCTTCCTTGCTTGCTGTAGTTAATCACTATTGTCCCTGGTGTGCTGTACTATTGGAACTGTTCAGGTGGTTTATATTTAATCCTGCTTCTCAGTTGCTGCTGTATTGTAAACTAGGAATGGGCGAAAAGACCCATTTTGTTCCAGTGGAAATTTTTCAGAAAACGTGTGGTCTTCTCATTTTCCTGTGGGAATTTTCACACAAAGAAAAACCCATAGATTTTCTGCCGTTTCACTAAGACCACAGAAAATTTCATGAGAATGGTTTAATTTCCCATCTATGTTTTTCAATGGTGCTAAACTTCTCGCACACATATTATATAAACCCATATTTTCCTGAAACGATGGGTGGTGTCATTTAGGAGAAAAGAAGACTGGAAAGAGGCAGAGAGAGAAAATAAAACAAACATAAAAAGAAATAAAATGGTTAGTGGTTTAACATGCTGGCCTGCACTATGACTGCCACCTTTTGTAAAAAAAAAAAAAAAAAAAAAAAGAGAAGCTGGATGTACTCTGACACTAGTAACACAGAGGAGGAGGAGGAGGAGGAGGAATTCATTAGCACCACCATTGCTACCCTTAACCCTGATTCCCATTCCCTTGGCATTGTCTCACTGGGGAATTATGATGAAGAAAGCAGAAATAGCTAGCAGGATGATCAACAGCACACATCAGCTTCCTGTGCTTGCTGCTACTACTGCCAATGTGGCTTCTTCTTCTCAGGAGGATCCCCTCTGTCACATCTGTCATTTTAACTAAATAGTCCTACTCTCACAGAGCAGCATGAGACTGGTGATGGTGATGAGAGTGAGGTGATGGTGGAGCATCTGGTGTGGAGGAAAGCATAAGGATGTTTTTGGTGGAAAGCAAAAAGAAATGAGAGAAAGAGATGCAAATGGGAATGGGCATCACCACCACCAGCAGTGACATTGTGGTGGTTGCTGCTTCTGTAATTCCTGTTGATGATTCATCAGAGGAACAGGTTCATATATCTCAGCAGCAGGATGATGCTGAGCAGGCTTGTGTGCCACCCACCACTGTGGCCATCACCATAGGACTAGGATAAGATATGGCACTAGGACAGGTTCAAATTGTCACCAGTACTGGTCATAGTTCTAGTGTTGATGTTGAAGCAGCAGCAGCATCACCTGCCCCAGTCAGTGAAAGTGATTCTGTTGATGAAGAAAACAAGGCCATTCTTCTCTACCTGTCCCCTCAAAGAAATCATGGGGATGGAAATATTTTTCCCTTGGGGCAGGCACAGTGCATTCATAAGCGACTGCACTCTGCACTATGTGTGAAATGGTAGTGAAACTGTGAGTTGTTATGATACTTCCCAGTCCTTCCCCTATTTCATAATCCTTACACACACTGTGTAAATTTCAGTTGCTGAAGACTGGGAGAACATTAACTGGCCAACTTCTCGCTAGATTAACCTAAAGTGGTGTGGGAACTTAAAGTGGTGTTGCTTCTGCATCAGCAATATTAGGGCTCGAAGCAAGTAGAAGCATCATTATACCACTGCATGTCTTGTATTAGTTCCAAGGAGCAGCTTAATCCGCCTACTGCTTAGATGATTCAGCAGCAGCAATTACAGTAGTAGCACATTTCCGAATGTCCCAATGGGGTATTTGTCAACACCACCACCATGCACTGCTGGTATTAGCCCAGTAGAGCAAAAAAGTTCCCAGGGCTTGTTTTTAGCAAGCCTGAGTCCTGCAAAAAATATTATCGGCAATTGTTTTTGGCAAGCCTGATTCCTGCAAAACATTTTTTCCTCAGGGCTTGTTTCTGGCAAGCCTGAGTCCTCTAATGTAATTTTTCCTCAGGACTTGTTTTTTTGGCAAGTCTGAGTCCTGAAAAAAAATTCTCAGAGCTTGTTTTTTTGGCGAGCCTGAGTCCTGAAAAAGATGTTCAGGGCTTGTTTTGGCAAGCCTAAATTCTGAAAACAAAATTATCATGGCTTATTTTTGACAAGCACAAGTCCTGAAAAAAACATTTTTTTTCTCAGGGGTTTTTGGCAAGCCTGAATCCTGTAAAAAATTATTTTCTCAGGACTTTTTGTTCTGCATGCACAAATATTTCTCAGACTTTTCTCTCTGCAACCCTTCCGCTCAGCTGGCTAACCATTATTTTAAAAGAGATTGAAAAAAAAAGTTACAATCTACAATGAATGTGGCACATGTGTATGGTGGCGGACTGGTGTGGTGTTTAATATATATATATATATATATATATATATATATATATATATATATATTAATGAATGATTGCTACACCAATTATTAGCGTTATCCTTTTGGAGTCTAATGTAACTTGCATTATTCTCAGATTATAGACCCACATTGATCAGTGGTTGTAGCAGTGGTCCCAATAGTGGTAGATGGTAGTAACTTTTCAAATCCCTCCTCCTAATCCTCTTTGCTGCTGCTGATAGTATATGTGCAGTGGCTTTCCCTGTCAAGTATGATTTTGTCCATGCCTACTACCAGATACTCTTAAGGAATTAGATATTGGTTAATTTGTAATGATTGATAGCTGTGTCCCACGGTCATTTACAATATGACCCACTGCACAGAAACCCCACTCAGCCTCCACCCTTGCTGATGTGCAACTATGGGTTTCCATGATAATACGTGTCAGTGCTGCCCACACACATTGTTTTGTTTGTTAGTTGGCCATGGGTCATTGCTTCTGCCGAGAACTTAGCTATCCTGAAAGTATGCTGAAACAATTTAACATGCAGTGGGACCACTCATAGGAGCTACACTATGTTCCTGTGTATCAGTTACCAACCCATATCCTGGGAGCAGGTCCCATTGAGATATGGCATATTCTCATTGTTGTTGTTGCTCCTGCAATGGCCTTATTTTGCTTGTACAAATACTCTAACATGTGCAAAGTGGAAGAGACCTCCATTTTCAGATGGTGACAGGGCAAGTTGTTACTCTCTTACATGTAATATAATGGATTGGGTGCACTGTAGGAGTGGGTAAAATGGGTACATATTTTGTGGGTGATATTCAGCATCTCTCTGAGGGTTTTGATTTCTGCCAAGAATCTGGTAACAACTAAATTTAGCACATGGGCAAAGCAGGTACCTGCACCATATCACCTATTCTGAATGCAGCTATTATGTTGAAGCAATATATATATAGTTACCACTTCATCTCAATCGATTTATTGAGGCCCCTTGGATACATAGTATCGAGCCTATAAATCCAGTAGGTGAGCTATGGGGGATCCACTCCATGATGTTTATTATAATGTTTGCACTGGAGGATTGTGAGAATTGAATGCTCTGTTTATGATGGAGAACTCTTCTTTCATGGTCTTTTAGCACAGCTATTGAGAATAACTTACTATTGGCCACTTGAGCTCCAGCACATTATGATGTAGCTGGTCAATTATGACCCACACGGCCATGTTGTGCTTGCGTTCCAGGGAGACTATATGCGGCGATATAGACACTGAGAGCCATGGGAGTTTGAGTTCTCAACAAGATTTATAATGTGAGTCTACCTCATTTTGTGAATGTCATTATAGGGGAAGTAAGATGGTTTTTGGTTTAATAATAGGGGAAGCTAAAGTTTGAATAAGTTGAAGATTTGTTTATTGATCAATGAACTTGATCAGTGATTAGGAGAGGTGAGGTTTGACTTTAAGCATGGGATTTGCTGATATCGGTCATGTGAATTTGTTTATATAGGTCATATGTATTGTGCTATATTGGCTAGATGTTATATTATTTTAAATGTTGTGAGAGACCAGAATATATAATATATAATGCTTCCAGCTGGCGTTAGGTTAATTTTGACACCGTTATATGTGGTGATTTTCCGCATTTATGATACAGGTCATTTAGGCTATTATGTCATCTGGACCATGGTTCTGATGTCAGCTTGTTATTATCTTATGAGAGGAGAGGAAGGGATATTTAAAAACTATGTGCTGTGGATAGTTTGTTTTAGACTTTCAGGTAGAGGGTTTTACTGCATTTGAAAAAGTAGCTAGGGAGCTACAAAACGTTATGCAGAGCCAATAAGTTTGTTTTGACTTTTATTGATATTTTTGCTTCAGAATGCTTATTTGAGAATTTTTTATCTTTGTTAAAACGAGGATACCTGAGCAGAGACAGAGTTTGGTAATTTGTGGGTATATGCCCTCAAGTAACAACTGATCTTGTGAGTATATATATATATATATATATATATATATATATATATATACTTGTGATCTTGTGATAACAGGCACGATTCGCAGCCCTCCTGTTGTACAATTCTAGCCCAGCCATCCCTGAAAAATACTGTGGATTGGGATATGCCAGTGAGGGGCTACACATAACATCAGATCTCTAAAACCTCTGTTTTCAACAAAAGAATATGACAGCATGTCAACTGTCAACATCATGGCAATCTTGCCATTCCACAAGTATACTTTTGGATTGTTTTTGTGAAGTTTTTGACTCCTTCTCAATAACTTAGTAAGTGTGGGATGGCAATACATGGCAGAATAACCCTGTAACTTTATTGCTTTAGCAACATGACTTGTTGAGTTGGTGGAGGTGGCAGGAGCAGGAGCAGGTTTGGGCAGTCTATGACTCTTGTCAGCTCCTACAGCAAATTCAGAGTCATACTCCTTTCAGCAGTAGCAATAGGTGCTAATTCAAATGAATAAACTCTTGGCACACACTCTGACCCATCAGCATCACTACTTCAATGATATGCCCCAGAGCCCCAAGAGCTTTTAGGAGTGCTTCTGCTGCTGGTAGTTGTGGAATCTCTGAAAGGTTGATGGTGTGTCTCCTAGTCAGAACTGTGGTTGTGCTTTAAGTGGGATCTTAATGAGGAGGTGCCTAGGGGTGAGTCTGCTTTCCCCCTGCTCACATGCTTTTAACACAGGCAACAGATAGAAAAATGTTTAGCTTTGAATTGTGAGTAATGTATCACCATACTGTGGACTTCATAGGCTATATGAACTAATGTTGAAGACTGCAGTTGGATATCTCCGTGGATCAATATCCTATGTGCAGTTTAACCATAATGTCATAATTCTCTATATTCTGAACCTAAACAACATTCAATACTTTTTGAAATTCACTACAGTATCCACCAACACAGCCTTCTGAGAAAAATAACTACAAATTCTTACTGCCTGTTTGTTATCAATGATGAATTTCAGGCAGAAAAATTTTTGTTTTCAGCTTATGCTTTCAATTGCCACAAGAATTCCTGCTGCAATAATACTGCCGCTTAGCGCTGAAGTGGGGAAATCCATAGACGAAAGTAAAAGTTGTTAGCCATACACCAGCATTAGCTTTGAAGAAAACTATTATCAGGTTGAGTTCCTTTGCCTTTTTTACCCATAACACTAACCACTGTCAGCTACTTGTACAACTACGGCACAGCTGTTCTTGAATATAACTATGGCTTGAAATATGCAAGTGGGTATCGACACATGACATCAGTTCTTTAAAATCTCAGTTTTTGACAAAAGAGCAGGGCAGCATGTCAACCTCTAACAGTTTTCCATTTCACGTGCATTCTTTCGTATTTTTACTTCTTTCTATGACCTCAGTAATGGTGGGTTGTCAACACCACCCATCACTATGTTAAACTATTGTCACGGGCACCCAGGAATGCTCAGAACTGCGTACAGTAATATAATGCAAAATATTTATTAGAATAAATCACAGCGATAAATAAGTGGTACAACAAGCAAAGGGTTACTAGCTGGCGACACTACTACCAGAAATAGTAGGCCTCTTGCTAGACCACAATGCGAGAGACTGGGCCGAAGCCCCTGTTAGTCTCAGCAGGATACAGGAACGTCAACTCTTGATCCGTCGACTGGAACACTGGAACAGGCGACCACTGTGAACACTGGCTCAGCAATCTTGATCCGACGAACAGGAACACAAGAACTGCTGGACTGGAGAACTATCACGGTGCCCGTGATTGCTGCAGTTCTCTGTCTACCACCTGCAGGGGGCTCCCATTGGCTGTCTGCAGTCAGCCCGCCTCTGGTTGCCTTTTTAAACTCAGTCTGGGCACCCTTTAGTTGCTCTTTCGTGGTGTCTCTGACAGCACTCACTTTGCCTGTCTGCTGAAGCTATTGGGCCTGTTCCTGAGTTCCTGAGTTTACCTGTTCCTGTGTTCCTGCCTGCTGTCAGTTCCAGTCCGGTTCCGGTTGCTGTCGTTCCGGTTGCCAGCCGACTAGCGGTGCTTGTCCTGGTTGAGCCTCGGCCTGCTCCTGTTGTTTCCTGTGTTCTGTTCCTGTGGCGATATTTCTCTCCTGTCGCTCCAGAGACATTCTGTCTGTTGGTCCCAGTGTGTGGATGCTGGTTTACTCCATTAGCCTTACGGCTCACAATACTGTCTGTTGGTTCCAGCGTGCGGACGCTGGTTTACTCCATTAGCCTTGCGGCTCACAATACTGTCTGTTGGTCCCAGCGTGCGGACGCTGGTTTACTCCATTAGCCTTACGGCTCACAATACTGTCTGTTGGTCCCAGCGTGCGGACGCTGGTTTACTCCATTAGCTTTGCGGCTCACAATACTGTCTGTTGGTCCCAGCGTGCGGACGCTGGTTTACTCCATTAGCCTTGCGGCTTACAATACTGTCTGTTGGTCCCAGCGTGCGGACGCTGGTTTACTCCATTAGCCTTACAGCTCACAATACTGTCTGTTGGTCCCAGCGTGCGGACGCTGGTTTACTCCATTAGCCTTGCGGCTCACAATATTGTCAGTTGGTTCCAGCGTGCGGACTCTGGTTTGCTCCATTAGCCTTGCGGCTCATTCTACTGCCTGTTGGTTCCAGCGTGCGGACGCTGGTTTACTCCATTTGCCTTGCAGCTCAAGGTACAGTTGATGGTCCCAGCGTGCGGACGCTGGTTTACTCCCTGACTAGCAGTCCAGTCCTAGCAGCACTTGTTTCAGATGTGTACTGACACTAGCCTCTCCTTGGTGAGAGAGCTTGACCGTATACTCTATTTACCATCCTACTGTCATCGTCATCTGACAGTTGCTGGTCTTTGTGTGTCTTCCTCCTTGGGCTGCCCTGCCCGGTATTGGTAAGGCTGGTAGAACCTTTCACGTTGCCACCTTTAGGTTGCCTTACCTGGTATTGGCAGGGCTGGTAGAGCCTATCCTTGGGTATCCATTCTGGGCTGCCCTGCCCGGTATTGGTAAGGCCGGTAGAACCTGTTACGTTGCCACTCCACGGTTGCCTTACCTGGTATTGGCAGGGTCGGTAGAGCCTATTCCTTGTGTATTCCTCAGGCTGCCCTGCCCGGTATTGGTAAGGCCGGTAGAACCAGTACGTTACCATCTTACGGTTGCCTTACCCGGTATTGGCAGGGCCGGTAGAGCATACTTATCACTATTCCTTCAGTATCGCTTGGGTTGCCATGCCGGTATTATTTGCAAGGCCGGTAGAACCTATCTCAATTGTCAATTGCTTACAGTATGTATATGTGATGTTTGTATATGTATGAAAACCCTATGGGATTGCCTTAACTTTTCAATAAAGTTATGTTTTTACCTAAACCTTACGTCTGAGAGTCTTAACAAACCATGACAAGAACTGACCCACACCTGCAATCAGTCAAACCAGCAACACCACATCTTTGCAGCAACCCGGTGACCCACACCTGCAGTCACCGCTAAGAGACCCTGTGACTCTGCCTGCAGTCACTATATCGGACCCCTGTGACTCACTCCTGCAGTCACATATAAAGACCCTGTGGCTCACACCTGCAGCCAACACACGAGACCCTGTGACTCACGCCTGCAGTCACTACACCAGACCCTGTGACTCACGCCTGTGGTCACTATATCGAGACCCTGTGACTCATGCCTGCAGTAACCAATCAGACCCTGTCCACAAGAGTGGTCTGTCTTAAGCCAATAGCACAAATTGATCACAGTAAGGGATACTCGTGATCACTGGGTCATACACAGAAAGGGTTCTCTTACTTAGCCGGGTCATACACAGTGCGGGTTCTCATAAATAGCCAGGTCATACACAGTGCGGGTTTTCGTAGATAGCCAGGTCACACACAGAGCCCAAGTACTTCACCTAATAACAACAATGCAAGGGCGGCTGAGTCAGGACTCAGTCTGCCTTTTAAACCCCTCCACAGGAAGTAGGAGGAGCAGCCCAGAGGGAGGAAGTAGGAAGTAGGTAGGAGGAGACTACAGGAAACAAACAGATAAAACAGAGGCCTGCTGCATGCTAGAAGCCTCGCGCCTGTAGATGCTGCTGGAAACAAGGTAAGCTGAAACGGTAACAACTATATGTCATGTCACATCCAACTATCTCAATCATCTTACTCTATAGTTGAATTTGAACAATAGCATCAGTAGAAGGGATGGGTGAAATTTTTCACAGCTAAAGCAAAACATGCAGAAATGGTACTATTTACTATGCACAGGAACTCCCACTGGAAAAGTACAATTCCCCCTCTTTTTTTTTAGCTTTTTTTCATTGCATTGAATTCAATGATAAAACCACATTTCTCCATCAAGTGGAGACCCCCCATGTATTCCCACTGTGCTAAGTATAAAAGGGGTGTCAGTTTCTCACATATTGTCAGTCTGTGATTTGGATAGAGAGAAAGCAGCTGTATTTTTTATGATTACTAGTACAGGCAGACAGGCAAGTTTGAGTTGCTTGATAGGATTACGCCATATTGTTCATAAGCATGCTGCCTCTGTTCATTTTCAGAGTCTGGTCTAGCTCATTGCTTACTCAGAGGCACAGTAGATATGGATATGTTTTTGATTGGTTTAGTACTAAGGAAAAATTAGAGAAAATTGATATATATTATGCTATGCATGGCACCATTAAATATTCTTTAGAATACAATACATATAGTGTCCTTCTCTTTGATATATTATTACCGTACAAGATATCTGCAGAATTTTATAGTAAACATACTGATAGTATATTGATTTTATTACATTCTAGCTTCCATCCTGATGGCAAGAAAAAGGTCTATCCAAAATATCAATCAATGAGAGCATGTAGAATTACTTCTGATGATCAAAAATATGAAACCAGATCTTTGGAAATGGTTACTAAACTTTGCGAAAGGGGGTAAAATAACAAGATTTTCTTAAAGACAGAGTAGAGATACATTGTTGCTAACATAATATAAAATAAACAACAAACAAAATTACCTTTGCATCTATATACAAAACCCAAAGCAGCAGAATTAAACATATAACCAAATACTGGTATATCTTGAAAAAAGATCCAGAATTTGGTAAACTATTCCTGAATCCTCTACTTTTTACTACAAAAGGAGTCCAGATATAGGAAACCTGATCACTAAATGTGACATAATGGAAAAAAGGACAAACAATCAATCCTCACTAAACTGAAACCAGGCACTTAGCTATGCAGATAATGTGTTAATTGCAGTGGGATTATTAAAAGTCATATAGTCACACACCCATTAAAAGGTACCAACATTTCTTTAAAACAATTGAATACTTGTAAAAGCAAAAACATCATCTATCTGTTAAACTATTCATGTGGCCTAGGGTACGTGGGTCAAACTTGTTGTATCCTCAATTATACTGAATGAACAGAAAACCACTATTAGACATTTTGATCAGAAAGGGAAGTCACTACCTGTTGCTAAACCTTTTTTTTTTTTTTTTTAACAAAAGCACAATGAACAAATCAGACTTTAAATAAGAGGAGGGGACATCCATAACAAAGGGTTACAAAAGGAAAGCTACTAAGTGCATAAACTGGATATTGTGTATGTGAATGTTTTAAATGAAGATATGAATAAGAAATATTTTTTACAAGTACTTCTTTTCTACAGATACTTTGGAATTTTTAAATAACAATGTGGACTTTCGCTACTATTATACTGTTTCTTGCTGTATTTTTCTTTGCTTGTTGCTCTTTACATTTTAAACTGGGGTTTGTTTTGGCTGCTGTCCAGGACTCCAAATCCACATCATCTCCTTATAATGCATACCTGATAACTGCTAGCAAGTTCTTCCCCTAATACATTGTGACAATTGCTGAGTTAATTTAATTGACAATTAAATATGTATGAGGGCAAAAGCTGATTGATGAAGTGGGGGGCGGGTCTTATACCTTTTTAAGCAGCTGTAGCCTCATTTTGTGATTAAGCCTGATGAAGGGTGGCATTCAGCCCACCGAAACATTGCATGTTGTATTACACTCATAAAAGTTCTGACTGACCTGATTTGCACATCTACCTGAATTTTGCAAAATACGAAACTTATGAGCCCCAGAGTAATGTCTGTGTGATTATAAATTTTAAAGTGCAAAAGACACAGACTAAAAACATTATTAAAAACAAAAATAAACACTGTGTGATAACTCATAAAACATACAGAGCAACATGTGTATATATATATATATATATATATATATATATATATATATATATATATATAATCATAGACAGATTGACTCACATGAACATGAATTTGGGTTTGCCAGCTGTGGTTCAACACATGTGGGTCTATGTCTGCCTACCAGTGCAGTGGGTGTCTGGGTGTTAGTATGTGCATTTCTACCAGCGCAGGCTGCGGTGCTGGTATGTGTGGTTCTATGCTACCAGTAGGGGAAGGATGGGAAGTCTGCTCAATGCATTGGAAAAAGCAGAAAAACTATACTTTTAATGCTCATTCTGGCAGAATGCAAAATGTTCCAGTTTTTTATGTTTATCTGTCTAGGTAAAATTTTTCACAAATCCCTACTACAGCTGTCTCCAATGCATTGCATTGAGGAATTTTTTATTTTTTTATTTCTCCACTATAGTGCCACTGGTTTGCCCCAGAATTCCTCCACTTCTTTTTGGACATAATGTCCTTCTTTAGTGACAGACATTCATTGTCTTTATTAAAACTATAATCTGTTACTGTGGAGCTATTGCAGCATGCATGTTATATACATATCTTATCAGCTCTGCATCTCTTTAAACATCTCACTAAGCAACATTGCACAGCATGATTCAGGCATTTTGAGTCAGATTCAGACTAAGATCAGATGGGTGGAGAGTGGTGATACCCAGGCCTGCAGTCCTCCTTGGAAAGGTAGGAGAACAATACTAGTTTTTGCAGGGAAAGTCCCTATTCTGGATTTAATCAAGCTCCTTTAGCTACCCACTAATCACATTCGGCTACTTACTGGTGGCTCCCAGCTTTCAAAAGAAAAAAATGTGACACTGCTCACAGTCGCTGACTTTCTGCACATTGTCACTGACACACACTGACATATATAATTAAAGAGAAAAAAGTCCAACAAGGACAATTTCTCAAAAACAGAAAAATCCCTTAACATGAGGCACTCACAACAGAGGGAACAAAATTACACAGATAAATATTTTTATTTTAATAAAATACAAAAAATACATACATATACAGATTACTTTTAAAAACAATTAAAAACACATCCGAGGAGGTCAAATAAACAGATAGTGAACCTGCATTAAATCAAAAAAGAAAAAATAAACAAAGTAAATAATAATAAAAATATACAAAAAAATCCTAACCTAGGAATAATGTGAATATAACAAAATGAACAGCCACCAAAATTATAAGTGTCAAAAAAATACATAAATATGTCAATACTTATCCCAAAGGTAAAAGGAAAATAAACGCAGGCACCAGCTGTGGACCTCCTCTAATCACACATCCCAACGCGTGTCGCCCATTCGAGGCTTCGTCACCACGAAAAGTTCACAGTATTTCATATTTGAAAGGACCAATAGTGTACCACTTCTGAATCACAGGATATGTAAATGGATCAACGACATATCGCCAACGAATCATGTGATACACATCCAAATATTGCTATTAAGTACAGACCCTAAACTCACAAAGAAAACAATTCAAAGCACCAATGTTAATATTACAGATCCTATCAATGGCTACTTATCTTAATTCAGGCCAAAGATTCTTGGAACAAATGTCAGTTCGCAGCTCCAAGATCGAGTGGGTCACGTGGCTTTATTAGCCACATGACCTCTATGTTATATGTGATGTATAAAACAAGTATGTACACATGCGCAGATAAATATATACATCCAAAGAGCGACAAAAAACGAAGGATGTATGTGACCTCAAGGTGAGTTATTAGATATAACGATGAATACCATGCCCGATAAAAGACAATAAATGGCGAATACAAAAAAAGGGGCTACGAGGAATGTGCAAAAGTCACAGGAAAAAGATGGCCACGTGACCAACTAGGTCACCAGATCACCCCATTCCCGGAAGTTATAATCGTCCGTGCACAGACGATAAAACATACCACCACAAACCTTAAAAATCGCCGCATACACAAAAGAGATGTAAATAAGATCGGTAAAATACAGAACCGATCACATATATGATGTTGGGTAGATTATAACATGAAAAATAAAAAATATACATATCTACCTGAAGGCACATTAAAAAGAAAAACCCATATAAGATAACACTTCCCATAAAGTTGTCAAAGGACTAAAGGAATGGAATAATTATAAAGAATTTATAAATCTCAAAATAACTCCCTATGTTAATTTTACTAAGATTAAATGGAGGTAATATAAATATGTACTTTAGATTGGACCCTTCAAATATGTGAACACACACAGTGAACATGACATAAGCGAAAAAACTTAGGATTGCAGAATAACATAAATGTACCCTGTCATTCTGTATAGACATCATCCTCGACTTAATAGTCAACATCCTTGTCTCTTTTTCTTCTTGCACCATCCCTATCAGGACACCATCCAACTGTCTATGCATTGACCATCATATTTCTTCTTCTTGATATTCCATTCTTGGATACCACGTAACCCGTCGCTCCAACCTTAAAATCATATAGTCTTCTGTATCAAAAAAAAAAAAAATAAATAAAAAAATAAAAGAGAAGAAAGAAGAGATTAAACATATATAACAAAAAATTGTATCTCGCAAATATGAGAAAATTTTGCCCAGACCTACCGGTACAAACTGGGATATGGGTTTTTAAACAAAAATATACATTATAAATACTTCCTTACAGAACAAAACAAAAAATCTATTATATTAATAAAACTAGAAAAAAACAAAAATATATCATAGTGGGTACTACACAACCGCACCAAAATGAAAAAAGCATCAATGCACATAACTCTGAAAAGACATTTCTTCATTCATCCCCAGAGGCTGACATGTTTGTAAGGCATAAATCCAACAAGTCTCACGTTGTAACAATCTTTTAACAATATTACCTTTTCGAATATTTAATTGAATTTTCTCCAGACCATACACCTTAATGTCCGCTGTAGATGCGGCATGTTTCTATTAAAAATGAGATGCTACCGTGGTAAGTGTTGTGCCTTTTTCAAGATCTCCTTATGCATTTCGAATCAGTGACATATGTTTTTGAATCCTTGATTTCAACATTTGCGTGGTTTGCCCTACATAAAAAAGCTGACAGGGACATTGGATGGCATAAACACAGTCTCTAGTACGGAAATTAACAAAATACCTGAGATTTAATCACCTGTTCATTGCCGGACTATAAACTGATTTAGACCCACAAATGAATTTACAGCTAGAACACCCCCACATGGAAAAGTGCCTACACATTTTAGACCTAATACATGTTTCTTACTTGATGAAAAATTTCTATGTATAAGTCTATCCGCAAGATTTCTAATCTGTCGAGCAATAATTGATGGTTGAGGTGCAAGAAATTGATTCAGAGTTGGATCACTTTGTAATACATGCCAATGCTTAGTGAATAATCGAACAATACTACTCCATTGTAAATTATAAGAAGTGATGGGTTGAATCTTTGTCATCTGTCCAGTTACCTTTTTTTAGGAATAAGTAAAGCTTCTCTCTTAGTCGATTTTGCATGTTGATATCCTTTCTTAATACATGTATTTGGATATCCTCTATCATTAAACCGTTGTTGTAAATCTTTTGCAAAAGACTGAAAGGATGCTTCCGTGGAACAATTCCGACGTATTCTTAGATATTGACCAATGGGTATAGCCTTTTTTACATGATCTCTATGTGCACTAGAAAAATGCAGAAAAGAGTTAACTGATGTAGACTTCCTGAACACATGTGTCTGAATACAATAGTTATCATCAATTTGAATTGCAATATCCAGAAAGTCAATTTTCTTTAGAGACATATGAGATGTTAATTGAATATTTAAATTATTTTCATTCAATATCTTGATAAATTCCAGACATTTTTTTTGTGATCCATGCCAGATAAAAAATATATCATCTATAAAATGATACCACAACAAAATATGCTGTGTAAAATTCATTGTTGTTTCAATAAAAACACACTCTGACTCCCACCAGCCCAAAAACAAGTTGGCAAAAGTGGGGGCACATTTGGCCCCCATTTCTGTTCCGATGAGCTGGAGGAAGTACTCTGAGTCAAATACAAAGTAGTTATGACTGAACACAAATTTGAGCAAACAGACAAGAAAATCACAAAAAAATTGGTCAGTCCCCAAAGCAGAACGTTTAAAAAAATATTCAACTGCCATGACACCCTGCTCGTGGCCTATGCTCGAGTATAAAGCCTCTACATTACAGGTCACGAGCAGGGTGTCAGGGTCCACTATCAACTCTTGAAACTTAGTCAATAAATCTGCTGAATCACGAAGGTAAGAAGGGAGATCGAGTACAATGGGCTGCAGAAAAAAATCAATAAAAGTACAAACTGTTTCACACAAAGAACCAGTCCCTGCTACTATAGGTCTGAATGGAGGTCTTGTTACATTCTTATGCACTTTAGGAAGTACATAGAAAGTAGGAGTTACTGGATAGCCCACTATAAGATAATCTAGTTCTTTTTTAGTAATAACATTATTATGAGCAGCTTGCATAAGTAATTGATCTAACCGTGATTTATACAAATCTGTAGGGTCACAAGGTAATCTTTTATACGATTTTTTATTATAAATTTGTTGATGTACTTCTTGTAAATAGATATCTCTGGGCCATAACACCAAATTCCCACCCTTATCCACCTCCTTTATTTCTATGTCAGTCCAACTCATTATTTCCTTCAATGCCTTATTCTCCATTGATGTCAAATTTTTAATAGGTGAGTACAGGGGTAAATTAATTATATCCCTATACATCAATTGATAAAAGACTTTAATTTCCGGGCTGGACTGCATGGATGGTGTAAAGCTAGAAGCAGCTCTGAACATTGTTTTACGTGGGTTTATTGGTGTCTCACCCATTTGATTGTCTTCCAACAAATCCAAAATATCCTGATGAAGTTCCTCTTCTGAGGTTTATCAAAAATTTTTTTAGCAGCAAGCGCCTACTGAACAAGAATAAATCCTTAGTAAGTTCAAATGTATTAAGCTGCTGGTGTGGACAAAAAGACGAACCCTTTTCAAGTACTGACCTATGTACACTAGATAACTGATGTGAAGACAGGTTAAAAACACTTATTTTCATGTCTGTTGGTTTCTGCTCTTGTTACTTCTGTTGATCTGTTTGTTCTGTTTTTGATAGCCCCATTGCAGATGATCCCTAAATTCTCTTACGTTTACTTCGACGCACTCTTCTGTTGGGGCATCCCCTAAAAAATGCCCCGAAGCAAATATCTGCTCATCCTCACTAAGCAGATCCGAGTCTGAACCCGAATATGACACAGATGCAGCAGATCGCTCAGACGAGATCGAAGATGTATTATTAGCATGATAACCATCATTAGTCTTATTCTGATTCTTATTTTTGACTGAACGCTTATTGCCTCTGTGTCGCCATTTATATATTTTTTGGTTCTTATAATCTTGGCTGTCACGGTTAAATTTAGTCTTTTTCTTATTGACTATAATTATTTCAACCTTATCCACCTCCACTTTTAACTGAGTCTGAAATGGAGCAACTCATGTGATTAGGTCAAACTGTTGTAATTTAATATGAAAGGCTGTTATCTCTTGTTTAACTTTCATCAATAGCATAGTATTATGTTCAATCAATAACTTCATCAAATCAAATGAACATTGGTTCAGAACTTCTTCCCACTTAGTCTTGAACTCTGCATCAGCTTCCCAGGCCGGAAGAACCTTCAAAGGCCACGTGGTATCAATTTGCACTTTAGATATTGTTCCAAACTATTAATGTTCCACCATAAAGTAGCCAATTGATAATCTAATCTAATCAAAGAATTACATGTATCCGTAAATGAATCGGTAACTTCTATCTGAGGAGCAACAACTGAGTCCCTTTCCTGATAAGAAAAGACACTCGATAATTTATCTGTCCACGTTGTTTCCAATGAATCTATATGGCTCATCATTGTTGAACCCAAATTTAAACTCAAACCAAAAAAAGGGGATTATCACAAAAAATCTATCAAATATACTTCAAAGACCCCATACAACCTCTTAGTGAAAAGTCATCAATAAATTAAATACAGCAAGTATGTATCAATTTCTGTGTCAATTGTGCAACCGCCTAAAGAAAACCTGATTTAAAAGATCAGGTCTCATCACATAACGTATAAATTCTAAGGATTAAGGTAGGCACTAATTGATTATTCCTCTATTGAAAACCATTAAAATAGCGGGGTGCTCTTGGGATTTCAAACAATAACATATATAATTAAAGAGAAAAAAGTCCAATAAGGACAATTTCTCAAAAACAGAAAAATCCCTTAACATGAGGCACTCACAACAGAGGGAACAAAATTACACAGATAAATATTTTTATTTTAATAAAATACAAAATATACATACATGTACAGATGACTTTTAAAAACAATTAAAAACACATCAGAGGAGGTCAAATAAACAGATAGTGAACCTGCATTAAATGAAAAAAGAAAAAATAAACAAAGTAAATAATAATAAAAATATACAAAAAAATCCTAACCTAGGAATAATGTGAATATAACAAAATGAACAGCCACCAAAATTATAGGTGCCAAAAAATATATAAATATGTCAATACTTATCCCAAAGGTAAAAGGAAAATAAACGCAGGCACCAACTGTGGACCTCCTCTAACCACACATCCCAACGTGTGTCGCCCATTCGAGGCTTCGTCAGGGGATAAATCACCATGAAAAGTTCACAGTATTTCATATTTGAAAGGTCCAATAGCATACCACTTCTGAATCACAGGATACGTAAATGGATCAATGACATATCACCAACTAATCATGTGATACACATCCAAATATTGCTATTAAGTACAGACCCTAAAGTCACAAAGAAAATGATTCAAAGCACCAATGTTAATATTACAGATCCTATCAATGGCTACTTATCTTAATTCAGGCCAAAGATTCTTGGAACAAATGTCAGTTCGCAGCTCCAGGATCGAGTGGGTCACGTGGCTATATTAGCCACATGACCTCTATGTTATATGTGACATATAAAACAAGTATGTACGCATGACACACACTGATGCTACAGTCTGCAGAGCCTCCCCATTGTATTCTAGGCTATTAATTCTGCTCAGCAGTGAATATACAAAGAGGGAGCATAATGTAGCTTTTTGTCAGCAGCCCAGGTTTAACAGTGCATTCAGTCAAGCTGTCTGAGAGACACTTAAATTGCTTGTCAAGTATATTGGTGTCTGAATCTGGACACATTGCCAATCCCTAGCAAAGAGTTACAGAACTTTCTAGCTTCAAATCAGTTACAAAAATGTTTTGTATAATTTAGGATAAACGTGTTTTGTTTTTATGAAGCATGCATTAGTAGAGTGGTCTGAAGCAGCTCGAATGTTGTAGATGTGGCAAAAAGCCAAGTTAAGGGCATTTAGGGTGCATTCCCTAGATATGTCAAATTTTGCCATAGATCATAAAAGTAATGTGTTGGAAAACTTTCCAGCCCCAATGAACTTAAAAATCATTATTATAATTATTATTGTAGCGCCAACTAATTCTGCAGCACTGTACACTTGGGAATAAACACACAGAGATATTAAATAGTACAATCAAATGTGGAGAACAGAAGGATCAGAGGGCCCTGCTCATGAGAGCTTACAGTCTAGAGGAACAAAGCAAATGAGCTGTACAAGGGTTAATTTTGTGTATAAAAAGCTATGGATATCTTCTGTAACAAGCAGTGATGTCATTTTTTATTGGAGGGTCCCTATGCAAACTTGTGTTTGGGCCCTCTATAACAAAAACATTTTCGCAGATACATAGCTATGACCTATTGGGCAGATGTGGCCCCATTTGATGCTGGGATCTGGCACCTTTGATGCTAGGATCCAGCACAACTGCATCCCCTATTCTTCCTGCAGTTACCCCCTGGTGTTAAATCCTTGTACCTTTGGTGTTTGTGAATGAAGCAACCCAGGATTTTGGCTATAGGGATTCTTTTTATTTCAGCAATATGATGACAGGTTTGCAGCATAGAAATGCTGATGAAATCTGTGGTTCTTGATTATTACAATGATGTTGCAGCTTGGTGGAACATGCTGTTTTATGCTTCTCCTCTACAGTGCCAGCCGGCTAGCCTGCTACTAGTGATATGGTCAGAGAGAGAGGTGAAAATAGAATACATGTACATTTTTCAAATGTTCATAAATGGACCTATACAATGTTAAGTCACATTATGTCATATGACTATGTAAATAGATAGAATAAGAATAATGAGAGGAGATGCCAAGGCCATGTTTAGCATAATACGCAGTCACACTTGCTCAATCGATGCCCATTCAACACATACAGTGGTCTATTTTTGGTTACTAGAAGGGACAATTTGAGTTTAGGATTACATGTGGATACTGAAAAGACATTTAGTGAAATTAAAGATGTATTAGTTTTACATCTGGTAACATGCAAGGGTAGAAGATGGGACAGGTAGTGGGCTCATGTGAGGAGTAGATGTGGTCATCTGGTCATGAGTGGAGCTGAGGAAACAATATGTCTTATGTAGAGCTTCCAACTTCCAACTCCAGCCTTTTGATTAAAACATATATTTTATACAGGATAGTAAGATACATAGTGAACATAATAAATTGACAACAATATGCATTTGCAATAAATAGAAGATCATTTCAGCAAGGCTTATATATTTGGGAAAATATTCTTTCAGTGCTAATTTAAACAGTATTATAGCAGAGAGAGGAATTGTACTTTGAAAGAAGCTCTCCAGAGTCTGCAGTCCATAAGGAATGTATTATTCATTAGGTGTCAAAGTGACAGACTATACAAACATAGCTTTGATTGGGGCTCAGCTATATTGCTCAGTAGACTATTGTAGGACACGCTAGAGGGAGAAGATAAGTAAAGAAAAATAACTGTCTGTTAACAGTGCTACAGTTAACCTCTTGGGAACTTGAGAGGTCTCCAGGGCTAGCAAGTTCTGGTAATTTCTCATATATATTTTGTTCTCTCTCATTGATTGTCTTTGTAAATATGTAATTATGTAAATATTAGTTTTAAATTTGTCTTGTGGATGTTTTATATATAAATTAAAAATCTCTAGCATCTAGTGGGTTAAACTCTCTAAGAAGATGGAGGAGTATGTACATTTGCACAAGAAATGAAAAGGGTCATCAGATTCTTAAACTTTTAAACTTTGATTTTTTTTGAAAATCAGTCAAGTTAATGAACTAAAATCTTGAGCAATTCTGGGGCAAAACATCCTGCACCATAGGGGACACATCAAAATTCCCACTGATTTAAATTTGGCTTTGAATCCCTTGAATGGTTTGAAATGAGTTGAAGACCACACTAGCATTGAGGGAGTTAATGTCCCTATTTACATTTAGGAAAATTAATATTTGCCCCCTATGTTTGTTTGCACTAAAATTGCTGTAGTCATTCTTAACTAGGCAAGAGAGAAAATTTTCACCTCAAACCAAAATAAGTGAAAAATGACAATTCCCGTCCAGTGGAAAGTGCAGTTTTATTTCTTTTTTAACATAGCTCATTGCATTGAAATCAATGGGAAGATTGAATTTACAAACACTACAGCAAATTTTAGTTTTATTTCCCACAGGCATAGTATAAAAGGAGTCTCAGGGTGCCTGTGTTGGTGGAGTTTCTTTGGCGGGACGTGGGTTTGTTCCTGGGACCCCCTGACATAAGCAGTGACTGGGGCAGACTGATACTTGATGGAATAGAGTATTTTGTACAGGATGGTTTGTAGGACGTAGACTTGTGTTAGGCCCAAACCCTGAGGAAACACTGAGTTGTAGGACATACGCTTGTTGTTAGTGGCCCAAGCCCTGAGGAAACATCGATTTGTAGGCCTTAGACTTGTGTTAGGCTCAAGCCCTGATAAAACATTGATTTGTGGGACTTAGACTTGTGTTAGACCCTAGCCTTGAGGAAACATCGATGTGTAGGACTTAAACTTGTTGTTAGAGGTCCAAACCCTGAGGAAAAATTGAGTTGTAGGACATACACTTGCTGCTATTAGTGGTCCAAGCCCTGAGAAAAAGTTGATTTGTAGATCTTAGACCTGTGTTAGGCTCAAGGCCTGATAAAACATTGATTTGTAGGACTTACATTTGTTTGGCACAAGCCCTGAGGAAATATTTATATATGTCTCAGGATTCTTAGATGCACAACCCTGAAGAAATAGTGATGATATTTTTTGGACTTGGGATTGTTAGCAGCACAAGCCCTGAGGAAACAATGATGATTTTTGGGACTCAGGATTGTTACAGGTACAAGACCTGAGGAATTAGTTATTTTTATACTCAAAATAGGGGAAGTACTGGGAATAATGGACACATCTGCACTCACATTAAACAACTGGCACAACTGAAAACAAACAACTTGAAGCTTAGGTTGGCAATGTGAAATCATCATCTCAGAAACCAAGTATTGCTGTTATCACTATGCCACTTGTCCACTCCACTAAGGACACATCACGTGACAACTTGCAGACTTAATAATAATGATGAATCCTCCCTGCCACCGGCTTAGAGTATTCTATGGAACTGAATCTTCTCAGATGCTTCTTGATTCAATGCCTGAGAATATTCTCCACTACATAGCCATGTGTGGTCAGTGCACCATACAATGTGCAATGGATGGACATGAACTGCCATATCCTTACATCTACAGAATTGCTATCAGCTGGTGGGGGAGTTAACATAACAGAGGTGGATCACTAGAAGAAGTTGCTACATCTCCCCTCACCCAGAACCTAGCACAAGTAGGTAATGGCGAACCAGGTGTTTTGGTCACCATCGAACTTTCAGGCTCTGGCTGGGTTTCTCTATTCTTTCTCCTCTCTGGTTTCTGCCTCACCTCGTGGTGCCCTTGGGGAAAGACAGGAGGAACAGTGACAGAGCCTCACAATTTCCCTTGTGGGAGTTTGGCTTTAACATGCTTCACATAAATGTCACAATGTCTGTATTAGATGTGTGTTAGCAGGACAGTTTTGCTAAGGTACACTTCGTCCTTTCCCCTTTTCATTGATTTATCACAGATAGTGCAGTGTCATCGCTGATAACTGCTCTGTGTTTGTTCCAAGAGAAAAATAGTCCCATACCCATGACCTCAGAGGGGAGCAGAAAGGTGGAGAAGAATGGCCTCTTGCTTCTTCCCCACAATCCCCTTGACTGGCTTTGAGAGAGGATGATGCTGCTGCCTCAGAGTCAGCACTTGAACTAGGACCCATAGTATTGTTGGCAAGTGGAACCTGTCCTAGTCCCGCATCACAACTATTTCTGGACCCATTCCCACAGAGGCCATGGTGGTCTGCGGCACACTAGCCTGTTCCTCATCAGCCTGCTGTCCTTGCAACTCAGCAGCAGGAATTACAGCGGCAGCAAACTCCACAAATTCTGCAATCTCACTGCTAGTAGTGTTGGTGATACCCATGCCCATTTGTATATCTGTCTCCATTACTTCTTGCTTTCTGCTAACAAGGCCAGTAATGTGTCTTCCACCCCAGCTGCTCCACCATCACCCTCATTACCACCACCACCACCAGTCCCTCCTTGCTGCTGCTGCTGCTCTATGAGAGTCTCACTGGTTGGAAATGATGACAAATGTGACAAAGGGTTCCCTACTGTCACAACTCCCATCTCTACAGGTGAAGAAGGTGGAGTGGCAGAACTAGCAGCAGGCACAGACAGCTAATCTAAGCTGATGCTAATACTGCTGCTAGCCACTGTCAGTTCTGCCTTCCTCAGCTTCAGACGAATAATGCCAGGGGAAAAGGGAAACAGAGGGTCATGGGGATGTTGTGGACTCCCCCTTGATCACTAGTCTGGCTGCACTGCATCACTTCCCCTTCCACCTCAGCAGGAGCATCTACAGCGGTCATGCTAGTCACACTGCTACCTGCTTCTTTTTGTGCCTTTGCTGAAAATGACACAAATTTGCCCACAATCCCAAGGGACAATGTTGGGGGGCTGTGCATCATTGGGTCTGGGGAAACAGGGCTCCCAGACCCTTATCTGCTGGTGGTGGTGATTTCTTCCTCCTTCTACTCACTGGACACAACACTGTCCTTCCTTGTCAGATGGCTGCTCCTATTGTTAACCAACAGTCTGTGCCTCTGCTGCCTTTATTTTGCAATATAAATAGCTTGGAAATCACCTAGCACCCTCTCTATCTCTCTAACTGCTTGCGTTGTGTTTTACTTCCTGGATACATCACGTTTTTGGCACAAAAAAGTGAATTACGTGTAAGTAAACAGGCGAGAACTTTTCATCCATTGAAAAAAATAGCAAAAACATTTTGGCAGTAGGCGAAAAAGCAGAAAATGTTAAGGAGTCTTTTTAAGGTGTATTTTCCCTCTGAAAACCATGTGGTTTTTGTGGATACACAACGGGACCATTTGCCCACCCCTATTCTTAACCTTTGAGTGCCAGAGTGGTATCTAAAACCTCTGGCACTCAACAGGTTAATACATCAGCCTCAGTGTGTTTCCAGTTTAAGTTCCGCCTTGAATACTAGTGAAGTATTTGATTTAGAGACATCTAGCGTCCGAGGGGTTAAACACCTGAATTAAATGACTTCAGAAATTAGAAGTGTTTTTTTGTGAAAGTATTTTACCAGGAAGAAAGGGATAATAATTTTGTGATTTTTATAAAGCTTTTCTCCCTGTGAGACTCAAAGCTCTGGGGATCCTGCTACAGTTAATATTTTATGATCTACAGAAAAGTAAGTTGTTTAAAATAGCACAATGTGTTACATTTATTATAAAGAAGACTCTGCAATCTAGTTTTTTTCTAACATTATAATCCCTTTAACCTTTTGAATGCTCTATCATTCAAGGGGTTAATATCAACATTTAAATCAATGGAAACTTGGGAAATGTTTTTGGTCCCCTATGATATCATTGGTTTGCGGTAGAATTGAACCGGTTCTTAGTACATTGTGTCACTAATGCTTAAATACAGCTTTCTATCATATAAATTAGTATTCTGTCATCTTCACAGATAAATATATAAGAGTTTCTAAAACTTGATTGAGGTATGTAATATTGCATGTTCTGGGTTTAGATGGCTGGGGGAATATCAGGTTTCCTTTGTACTCCTCAGTTCCAGCTGTTTCTTAAAGGGGTAGTAAAAGGTACTAACACGTTTTTATAGAATCTATTGTTGTTATAGGTTTAGGTGTTTGGTGAGCTAGGGTTTAACCCCTTAAGGGCCCATGACATTCCAGTACTGTCAAGTGTGAACTTGCCATAAGGACCCATGATGATCCTGGCATCATAGATTTCAGGGCTCCCCATGCTGCTGTAGGCTATTTGGGGGGCCCTGAACATGATCTCGCGCAAAAAAAAAAAAAAAAAGTTCTGTGGTCCTTAAGTGCCGGATACACGCACACCATTCCTTAAGGGGTTAAAAAGGATGGAAAAGGGAGTGTGGCTATTGGCCAGGTAAAAGTGCTCATGCAACAGGTTTAGTTTAGAGTGGAAAAAGCATGGCTGTGCAAAGCAATTATCGTACCCTTTCAGCTTTCTCATGTCACAGTGATTAAGTGGGGTGTATAAGTCACCATTTCACACTCTTTTTGTACACTGCCACTCTCTCTATAATTGGTTGCATCAATCTGAAGTGGAAGGGGTAGATTTTAGGTCTGCTAAGTTTGTTTTTCTTAATCCTGGCTTTGGAACTGAGAGAAAGGTTTGATGTTTAAAAATACATTTTTAAGGTCAAGTCAGCAAACCAAAGACCTGTGGCCTTTCTCTATCACTGGCATTGTGTCTATAGTGGTAAGTTAAGGTAAAATTTTAATTGTATTTCAAAATGTTATTTGTATTTCTTGTCCGGGTTGCCTAACTATAGAGGGTGAATAGGGTGCAGCTGTAATGGGGTCCAGCGCCTAAGCAGACCAATTGGTAGCAGGGACCAAGAGGTTCTAATTACTCCCGTGGGAGAATATTTTTGTATTTTGGGGCCCAAATAAATGTTTGCATGTGGGTCCTCAAATATCTAGTTATGTCGCATCTGTCTTGTCTCCTCCTTAGCACATTGCAACTCTATGTTATCCAGTCTTGAAGCTCAAGAAGGACTTTTGAATGACTTAAAAATGAGATAACAAGGCTTATGTACTACAGAAAACAAACAATTTTGGGACAAACCATATTTTGATTTAAATGGGGTTTTTCACTTCTTGAATGTAACAGTGGTTTGCAAAGCATTGCTTCACTGTGTTCACACATGATGGAAGTCATCAATATGAACAACCTTATTCAGGGAATTATGGGACATTAGCACATAATAGAATTGCTGTACTAATGTCACCCAAGTGAATGATTCCCACAGGTAACTTTCTAGTTAGTTGTGGAGAGCAACATATTGTACATTTGTTATTGTGAGTCAAGCTATGATGTCATGAATATAAAAAAGTAAAACATTACTTATTTTGCTAAAATCACCCTCTATTTATGAAACAAAACTTAATATTTGTTGTGAAAGTTTCAGTTTTTGAAAAAGCCATGACTCTTCCAAATACAAACATATCAAATTTGTATAATTTTTCCAATAAGAATGGCCTGCTCAGAACCCTAATTACCAGGAATGTAAAATGGTATTTTTTACACTGCCATCATTCCAAATATATTGAAATCTTTGATAACAATTTCATACTGTATTCATTAGCAACTACAATGATATTCCATTGCTATGAATTGACAAACCACACGGGGTGCCAGAAGCACAAAACAACACCAACTACAACCTCTCATTTTTTTTTTTTTTCAAACAGGATTTGCCTGTACTAAAACAGTTGCAACAGCTACATAAATGAAGAAAAGGTAAACAATGCATACCATTTTGGAAAGGAAAATAACCAACCACATCAACTGAAAGATCACTTGCCTCTCTACCCCTAATCTGGTGTGCACAAATGTTCCCAGTAGCTCAAACTAAGAAAAAATTGAATTTCTTTTACATTTCCACCCTTTCAAATGTACTGAAATGTTTGAAAACTATGGAATTTCCCAATGAATTCATTGATCTTATGAGAAATAAAACCCCATTGATATGAGTTGGCAAAGCATAGTGGGTACCAGAAGCACAAAACTACACCATCTGAAAGCACTAATTTTTTTCAAACATAACTTGTCTGTACTGACATCGGTTGTCTTTCTACTTCTAAGTTAGTGTGTGCAGCTACTTCCAGAATGTAGTGCTATAGGAAGGATACTAAAATGGTTCAACATCATGGGATTATCTAGTGTTTTCAGTACCTACTGCCAGCCTAAGAAAAATGGTACCCCATTGGTATGGGCTGACCATAGTGGGTGCCAGCAATGTGCTGTTGGTTAAACAAGGATGGGGAAGCAAACAGTGTATATTTGATTCTATGACTATCAGTTGAAAAAAGGCTGAGTTCAGACAGTGTATATGTGGGATCTGTGACTCAGTCACAGAGCTCACATCAGGCACCCAGTTAGCTGTCTGTCACCTAATATATTTATTTGTTTAATTATGTGTTATTTTTACATATTTATTTATTTATTATTAAGTTGTCTACCCTATCTTATCACAATCAGAACAAAAAAATTATAACTGAAAATCAAAATCATCAACTTCTTTCCCCAGACTTCCACAGCAGAAGAAGGGAGGAAGGAGGTTGACCCCAAATACACCAAAATTTCGTGTGACTGACTGGCAAGATACAGGCAGCTGGGGTCCAGTTTGCTTACTGATCTTGCTGTTATTGTCTATGTGCTGTGGAAGTCTGGGGGAAGAAGTTATTAATTTTGTTTCTCAATCATAAGCTTTTTTTGGACAGACTGTGATATGATAGGGAGGACAACTTAAAAAATAAAAATAAAAAAAAAATCCTAAAAAAAAAGTAAACAAACAAGTAAATATATATAAATAAACAAATATTAAATAAATAAATAAATAAATAAATATATTAGGTGACATATAGCTGACTGGGAGATTGATGTGAGCTGTGTGACTGAGGCAGACTTGAAAGACAGCAGACAAAATTGAGAATTTTATTGAGGGCTAAGGCAAGACATCACACTAGATCAATTGTGTACTGTAGGGAGTAAAATCAAACACAGTAGTTGAATAATGCCCAGCAAGCACACAAGGGGAAGAGGAGATGGTGGAGCAGTGCTGGGACATGGGAGTAAAGTGGTACTTCAAAAACTAACTGAAGCCATGGTTGTTGCAGTGTATGCAATTAATGTTGATGATCCCACTTGTCCCAGGGAGAATGCAGTTTGTCAAGGTTGCACCAAAAGTTTCATCACCACCAGCGCCATTTAAAAAAAAACATATAAGAACATTGAAGATGACAGAGTCACATTCTAGTGTTGATGATGGCAATGCCATAAATAAGAAAGGTGTATCAGCTGAACTAACTGCTGCATCTGACAGTGAGACAAACAACCACCAAAAAGTACTACTACTAAAAGTAGTAGTGAAATTTCTGAAAGTAAAAGTAAAAAGACATTGTTTGAAACCTCGAACAACATAGAGGAATATAAGGATACTGGGCAAGAAGCAGTGGGTGATGCTGATGCTGAGGATAACCTAAAGATGATTGATTATGATGATGCAGATCTAGAATATATCCCTCCAGCATCCTCTGCTTCTTCAGATACAGATGAAGTTGAGAGTGAGAGAGATGATTCCATGTCCATAAAGTTAGCAAAAAGGAAAGGCTCAATCTCCCACCGCTAAAAAGGACTACTGTGCCTGCCTATGAACTGTTTGAGAAAACTATTGAAAACTCTGACCATGGAGATGAAAAGATGGCAAGAAGTACACAGTCATCCTGTCAGTCATCATCAGTATAATCACTGCTTCCAGATCCATGTCCTACTTAGCCACACACACTTGTGTTGAGTAACCAGCAGTAACAACAACAACAGCAACAGGTTATTAACACTCACAACCTTAGCTATGACAAATGCCTCTACTTCTGTTGAAAGTGCTGCACCTAGTAGCAGTAAAAGTAGAATTGCATCATCATCTAGCCCCAGCAGTAGTAGCAGCCCCTCAGTTCATGAAGTTCACAGTATGAAGATACTTCACTAAGGATCCAAAAACTATGACGGAGAAAGATGTATTAACATCAGCACACATTAGGAGGAAGGATGTAAAGAAGGTTTGCTACCATCTACCACACTTTGGACCACAGCTATGGCCAATAAGTAATGTGTCAGTAATCTGAGAAGGATAGCTTACATTTGACATAAATATAACAGTGAGACCACCCCAGTCCCCCACCACCATTATCATACACATCTGCCACATTGTAGGTTGTACTTTTTTTTATCTCTTCACATCATCATGAATATGTGGCAGTGTCACTTAATCAGGAACACATTTTCCAAGGCATGTAATGCTGTAGGACTCCCAGCTTTGACTTACAGATAAGTATCTCTCCACTGAAGTCCTCAAAAGAAGTAATATTGTGGTGGGAAATGTTGCATCATAGGAAACAGTAGTAATTTTAGAGTAAACCAATTTCAACACAGGAGACAAGTTAAAATTCACATTTATATAAACTGACCCTTTGCATGCTAAAGAAATCACTGATATATTGTGCAGCAATATGTTGGACATCTTTGAAGCATTATCTAGGTTCAAAATACCATCTACATGAACCAGAATTGTGGGCATTTTAGTTGTCCCTGTGGTGCAGTAGGTTTGCCCCAGAATTACTCTAGTTTCCTTCTAACGCAAGACCCTTAAAGTGTTTATATTTGTATCTGTTCTATTATGCACATTATGCAAATTTTGGAATGAAGCTGGTGCACTAACTGGTATAATTCTAGAATAAACCAGCTTCAGCTTTCAGGAGAAATAGACATTCCCATTGGTTTAAATTAAGCTTTTAACCCTTTGAGTGCCAGAGAGGTATGTAACACATTGCTCTGGAAAAAAGGGCATAATCTCTTTGGGGTCTGTGTTTAATAATCTGCAATAGTTTAGTATACACCTCTGTCTACTGTAGATGAGAACTGGCATCTTCTGGCAGTCTGATTCATACTGTTAGCAGACAACTAGCACTTACAGCTCACATGCTGGCTGAGGAAATAAACATCTGCTGTGAACTGTATGTGTGCATGTCTTCTTTACAACCATTCCCATTTGTCCTTTTGCATTAAGCAGGTGGGTGCTATTGACATCTCCAATACAGTATTTTTCAATGAAATGAAGACATTCCTGGCAGAGACTTTACATTTGTGCCCCTAGGCAAGGCATGCATAGGCGCTCTTTACCCCCACCCATGATCATACTCAGATTTTTCATATGACCCCACCTCTAGCCACATCCACTAATTCCTGACATAGAAAATGTACTTCCCAGATAATGGGCAAACAAAAAAAAAAAAAAAGATGTTAACCCCTTGGCTGCTAGAGAGTGTCTTTAGCATCCAAGGGGTTAAATAATCATCAGTACACAGGGCACTGCCAATCATTTCAAAGGGTCTTATATTGATTACAGAGGGAATATCTTAAAGATTATAATACGGGATATTTTAACTAGTATTGGTGCACAAATAACTCATTTAGAGCTCCATTTTATGCCTACCAGTAAAACAGCCGGTAAGGCAAAAAAAACACCAATCAACAAACCCACTTGTGTACCACAGCTATTCTATAGCTGACCCAGTACATGGAACAAGGAGCATTGGCAGCCAAAACTCACGTTGTGGCCAAATGCTCATTGTTGATTTTTGTTCCCACCGCTCAAGCTAAATAATATTAATTGTGGGAACATCAAAGGAAAAAAGCCAACTCTCGTTGTTTGACACAGTGTCAAATAAAGAGAGTGAGCTTAAAAGAGTCACCCTCCCCCACCTCCCATTCACTAACCATACACTATCCTTAACATGAACATTTAAATAATACTACCCCAACACTAGACTAACATCTAACATCCACTAACATTCATTCTCTCTTCTTCTTTTTTCTTCTGTCTTCATTAAAATCTGTTTAAAAATTAAAATCATCCAATGAATTCCTTTTGGAAATAAAATAATGACCCCCCCAGAGATGCCACAGTTAGCCCTTTGAATGTGGCATCTCTCTTCCAAATAATAAATTGTCATTCTTTAAATTAAAAAAAACATGCTTATTGTTTAAAGTTAGAAAACAATTTTAAAATTGCTCCCCAATGTCCGCTGCAGGCTTGCAGATGGTCACAGACTCTCCTTGCCTAGCTATACGGCAGATGCCCGAGTTCAACTGAGAGAATTTTGAACAGAGACTGGCTTTTATATATCAGTTTCTGTTCAAAATGATTGGCAGCTCCCAATTGGCTGGGATGTTTGCTTAAGCACATACCACCCAATCAACTTCTAGTGGGGAAATTAAGAAACATTGTGCTACATTTTGCCTAGGGATAGGCAGTGTGGTAGTGTGTGCGTATTTTGGGTATGCTGTTACAATATGTCTAGATGGAGTGTACAATCAATGTGTGTGTTTTTGTGTGTGCATGCATGTGTGTGCTCCGATGTGTGTTCGTGTGTGTGGGGGGAATAGTAGAAGCAAAATAATTGCACACAGTAACAAGCATGGATTTTACAATTAAAGAATTATAATGGGACTGATGATTTCATTTCAATGATAGTAACACAGCTATAGAAAGTAGAAATTTTCCTTAATTTACATCACACTTATATAGATGCTGAAATAAACTGTGCCTGATAACATGTATAACTCTTTCAGTGCCAAAGGGTTAAATTGGCTGCATTATAGGCATGCTTATTTCAATTTACTTGTTTATATAAGTGCCTGCTCCCAACTTATTGGATGCTAAAGAGATCTTCAGAACATAGCAAAGCAATGTATAGAGACTAGCATCCAAAGGATTAACCCACTGAGCGCCAGAGGGATACGCAATGCGTTGCCTTGCAATACATTGTGTACCCTTCTGACACTGAAAGGGTTAAAGGAACACCTCCTATTAAGCCCCCACTTACCATAATATGAGCAAAGAAAAAAAATACTAACAGCCACTACAAATCTATTCTAGGTGAGCTAATTCTTCTCTAAAATTAAGCTCTCATTAGTAATTGATATCATGTCCATGGAGGTAGACATATTTATTTTTGCAGGAGTCAATGACCCCAAGCTCCTCCCACTGATGGCTTCCTAAAAACCTCAGATTAATGTTAGGGAGTGTTAGTGTCTCTTTATTGCTATTAGTGTATATTGATGCTCATGTACAAAGAAAAAATCTGGAGCAAACCAACTTAATAGGTAACAAATACATATTCCCACAATTTCCATTGATTAAAATTGAGGGTTTTTTAATCCCTCTTCTGGTATTAAAGGAAGAAAAGAGCCATTCAAATCAGTGAGATGTTATTTGTCCAATATGATGAACTCAGTATAGAATTCCAGCCTCAGTAGTTTTACATTAACCATACCACACTGAGCATAGTTAGGCATTTACAGTTAGCACAGGCACAGAATAATTCTGGAATTCCATTATATCCACGCAGAATACAACTCTTGATTGTGTTGTCATTTAAAAAGGTTTCTTTGGATCCTGTCATTATGTTAAGAGATTTTGTTTATTTCCAATAGCCTCCACTAGCACTTTGTCTTGCTATGTGATAATTGTAATGTTTTTGGCACACTTCCTTTACAGGGTTGGTCTGTTTTCTCGCTGCATCTGTGTTTATATTACCAATGTGATCAGTCAGAAGACTGATCTGGGCTCTTTCAGCTCCTTTCAAAAGTAGTCCTTGAGGAGATCAACCTTACCATACATATCTAAGATCAGTTGCTCCCCAGAGTCTGCCCTGGTCAGTTTCTGCATTTCACTGACATTCTGACACACAGAGACAGGCTCTGCAGCCTACAGATATGAAGTGTGAATTCAAAAGGTTGTTGATAAATTGTTCTGTAAGAGCTTCACTATTAATTTCTGTCAGTAGACAGTAAAATGGCAATGGCTGTTCAACATTGTTCCAAAAACAACACTTCCTGCAAAAGGGTAGGCCACAATGCACTGACAGACTGGATTTAATCTCACTCAGTTCAGTATTAAGTGTTATATAAAATTGTACAGCTGGTGTTGAAGAAGAGTATTGTTCCCACTCAATTTTATGGAACGCTAATCTGTATCCCTATAATGTATGCAGTTTGTATGGAAAAAGTCAGATGATTTAATAGCTAATGCATAACAATAATAGGAATAAAACTAATATGTCAGGATACTTAAGTAAATCCTCAGTTCCAAACTGCAGTGTTACATGGAGAACAAAAATTGAACATTTTGTATATCAACCTTGAAAAATCCAAGTGTTAAGATAACAATGTGTAGTGATTCTGCATGTTGTTTAATGATGCGTGAATGCTTGAGAAGATCTAAAATTACTAACTGCTTGAAAAGTACAGATCTGTACATCTGTCCATTGAATAGTGTCACCTAGTTATGTTATATATCATGTATAGCCTTGTCATCGCAAAGAAAGCTTTGTACAATTGCAAAATTCTATTTTAAATATAATCCTCATAATGCTAGAAATGTCTCCAATGAAATGTGAAGCATCCAAAGGGTTAACCTCTTGAACAACAGAGAGGCTTACAAGGTATTGCACTGAAGACCTCTGTAGCATTGAAGGAGCTAAGGAGATACTAAAAGTTTGTTCTGAAAAATATGTATGTTAGACTGTTTCAGCTAAGAAAAAAAGGATATTGTCACTGCTGGAAGAAACTTCAGTAAAAAGTTAGCAAAAGTGGAACATATGTTTTGGCCACTCTATTTTATTGGAAAGCTCCTGCTCTTTTAATCTGTGGAGAGCTATGGTAAACCACTTGTCATAAAAAAGAAATTTTGGTATAAAAATTTTATACGCAGTGTGAATTCTAGATTTTGGAATTCAGGCGAATAAGGGTCATTAGGCATCATTCGGGCCATCTGAAAAGAAAAAGTTGTTCTTTTTTTAAAAACTGAATCCAAACAGCCCTGGTCAGAATATTCGGGGTAAATTTCAGAAATTCAGACAATGGCTACCAGCACGCACAATACTTTCCCTCCTTCTCTAGTCCAAATACTTTAGATTCTTCATTTCATGATGGGGGTTGGACTAATGACTCTTCAGACACCCAGTCAGCCTGCATTTCCTGTTAGTCCTTTGTTGGAGCTCAGAGAGAGCAGAAGGGGACAGAGAGTGTCCAGTTGTTGTGTAGACAGGCAGGTAGCATAGGCAGGCAGCCAGCATTAGTACCTTATTGCCACTGCAAGGGAGAGTCATCTTTGTTCCTGTGCTAAGTATTAAAAATATTAGGAATATTTTTAATAGTTTTCAGAGTGACACAGCCAGTCTCACAGTTGTATAGGCAGGTAGGTAGGCCTAGTACCTTATTGCCACCGCAAGGGAGAGTAATTTTTTAAAGTATGTTAAATTTGGCCAAATAATTTGGACTATTGTCGAATTTCGTCCAAGTTGAACAGGTCTGGTCCGAAATGCGGATCCCCTGAAGGACAAAAAAAAAAAATTTGTCCGAAATGTAATTTTACCGAAAATATTTGCAGTGCACAAGTCTATTGAATTCTTTGTTTTGCTCATCTGAGAAAGCCCTGGAGTATATATCATTTTCTTAGCATTTGTTTATTATCCTGTTATTATTAAAGGACCACTAACACCTTTTCATAATAAATGCTCAGTAACTTTTTTTTGTTTGTTTCAAAATTGTATTGATTTTTGCAGTAGAAAAGGGTATACCAGAAGGAAAAAAAGGAGGGGGTTGATCAGACTGAAAATCACTCTGACAACTGTAGATGTTAGGGAAAGTACCTAGTCAGTGGCTTGAGAGCATTGTCACTAGTGAGTTTAGGCCTTGCTGAGGCCTGTACTGTACTAAGGCCTGTACATGTACTGTGTGTAAAGTTGTTGACTGCAAGGTTGAATATCAATTACTGGGTCAGCCAGTGACTGACACAGGACCACCATGCTCATCCACCTAGGAGGAGGTCAATAGGTATGTAAATACTAAGCAGCAAATGGCAGGCTGCAGACTGCAGTCTCTACTAAACAGTATCAGGACAGAAAAAGAGAGGCTGTGGTGGCAGTTAGAAATAAAGAAACATAGAATTTGACAGCATATAAGAAACATTTGACCCATCTAGTCTGTCCATTTTCCTCCTGTAAAAACCTCAGACCTTATTTGGTCTTTGGTCTTGTCGTATATTCAGGACTAGGACAGCCTTATGTTTATCACATGCATGCTTAAATTCTGTCACTGTATTAACTTGTACCACTTCTTCTGGTAGGTTATTCCACTTATCTACTACCCTCTCAGTGAAGTAAAATTTTCTAAACTTCTAAACATGTGTCCCTCTAGTTTTAGACTATGGCCTATTGTCCTATCATTTTTACTCCTTTGAGTAAAATTAAATGAAATGAACATAAAAGGGAGTCTAGGAGTTGCTGAGTAGGAAAGACACTGGCTGCAGATATACAGAATGGCTACAGGAGTGAACAGAAGAGATAAGCAGCAACTGGGAAAGAGGGAGCAAGCTGGGCTGCTTCTAGGGGATAGTGTCCCTAGTAACACTGAAGCTGGAAGCAATAAAAGCATAGCAAGCTATAATGGTAGCAACTAAAATCTAGTGCAATACCAGGAGGCAAGACAATTGGAAAGTCAGGTAAAGCCAAAGGTTGGGGTGGGCAGGAAGGTTATTTTGAGATACACACACAGAGATGGAAAAATATCTGGAGCCACAATGGGAGCCCGGGAGCCTAATATGTCCATGAATCCCTTCACTGATTCCTAAAACTTTTAGCTGGCTACTGAAAAACATGGTACAAAAGACTGCAAGTTTTTTTTTTGTTCTTTTTTTTGGGGGGGGCAACACACATTAAAAATGATTATACAAGTTGCAATTTGTTTTGATTATTGTATTTTCTGTACCTGTATATTACTCATGTGTACATTAACCTGTAGCCAGGAAAAAACAGCTAACAGTGTTTCCACTGCTATCCGAGACGTCCATGTACATAAAGGAACCTAGTGCAGTCACTTTTTAATTTCCAAACAAATATACATATGGGTCTCTTAGCTTATGTTTGTTATTTTTACAGATACTTTTACTCCAAACTAATGACACTGTTCAGCAAAAAAGTGACAAATATCCCTCCACTATTGAGTAACTATATGGTATATTTATGTGTACGTTTACATGTCTGAAACAAATTAAAATAAGCTCTTTTCATGAAGGAATCCCTAGATTATATTTTTACCACTGCATAGAATTCCATGCAACAGCATACTAAGACTCATGAGTGTTCATCCCATGCTTTGTGGAATAAGCTGTAAAATAAGCAATCATAAACTAAGGGACCTATATTTACATGGGTTTGTGATGTAAAAGTGATTGTGCTGTGTCAGACCTCCCAACCTTTCAAATCTCCAAAGAGGGACACTTGTGTTTTAGGGGGTGTTTCTGGGGGAGTGTCTGGAGGGTGGGGCATTACCAATAATTGTTAAAGGGGAACTACCACCCCGCAATAACTTAAGCTTGATTGATTGTTCATCTGGCGACTAGCTGCTTGGCTCCGAAAGGGACTGACAGAGCAGGCGCACGGACGTCACTGTGACGAGACGTCCGTGCTTCCTGCTCCTGTCACCATCGGTAAAACACCGATATCTGCAGAACCGGGTAATATTTCTGGCGACTAGCGCTACTAAGCAGCTAGTCGCCAGATGAACAATCAGTCAAGCTTAAGTTATTGCGGGGTGGTAGTTCCCCTTTAACTAACAATTATTGGTAATGCCCCACCCTCCAGACACGCCCCCAGAAACACCCACTAAAACACAAGTGTCCCTCTTTGGAGATTTGAAATGTTGGGAGGTCTGACCTATTCCATGACCTATTGACACCTCTTTGTGTAAGTGAATAATTAAAATAAAAGTTATTTTATTTACATAGGCTAATTTATAAACACATACTGAAGTTTAAACACACATTAACGTGAGATTTTTTGCTGTGGAGCAATGGGATACACTTATATAGAAATAATCAGTCTGATTTCCTAAAAAGAGGAACATCATGGTGGGAAAGAGAGACAGAGGGATTTGGGTCTGAAAGAGGGACTGTCCCTCCTATAGAGGGACACTTGCGAGGTATGCTGTGTGCCTTCATTTGGAGAATGCAGTGAAAAGACTTTACTGTATGGATTATTTTCTAGATACAGGAATTTTCATATGTTTGTTAGCTTGTTATTAGGTAAGACTACAATAAATAAAATAGTTAAAAGAGATGGCAATTTAAGTTTAGTTACCAAAGTCTACACAAATATGCTTTAATGTTTACAATTTGTAGTAGAAATCTATGATTCCTCCAACTTATTTTTTATATATGCGTATGTGCCTGTGTGCATTTAGATATATGTGGTAAATGGTAAAATGACTCAGAGGTCACAGAACTTGTTCAGATTTGAAATGATTTAGCTTTATATTAATTGTAACTGGAACTCATTAATTAAAAAAAGCCTTTTTACAATCTTTGACATTGTATCTTCATCATTTTCAACTCCAGGCTAATTACTCCCTTAACCCTTTGCGTGCCAGAGAGGCATACAGCACACTACATTGCAATACATTGGATACCACTCAGAGGCTTAATCTAGCTCTGCCCTATAGCCACCAGATAATCTAGCTGATATATCCAATACAAGTCACTTAGCTACTTTCTCATCAATTCGCTCTAGCTCCTATGTAAATAAATATGTTTGGAGTGCCAGTAATCCTTCAGTTATATCTATTGTGACATAATGGGAATAATATCTGCTGAATGGAAAGATACCATTACTAAAAAAGAAAATAATTTATTCAAATATACAATAAAACCAATGTAAACAAATAGCACTGCTAAGCTGCTATGGTAATATATATAGAATATGTAAATGTTACCCTTAATTCTATTAATAAATACCTAAATCAGTGGAATCAATTGGAGCCAGATTTATATACTAAAATATAGCACATATAAAAAGTGATATACCTACTAATATGTGTGAACTTTGAAAATACAATAATATAAACTAAACTGAGAACTTGGACCTAGAAATAGAAAAAAAAAAAGACTATGGTTAATGTGAATGGATCAGATATAGTCCACGACTGAATGTGACCACAGTAAAAAATAATGTTTATAGGTATGAAGTGAATCCTGATAAACATAATCCACATTAACCATATAATCCACTTTGCCATATTGTGGAAGTGAATGTCACAAAAATCAGATTATACACAGTGGTAAAAAAATACTCCAGAAAACAAAGCAACTGATTGGGATCAAAGTAAACTCTACATTTATATGCAGACATGAAATGAAGTCCTTCCAAGCAGAGAATACACACTCATTCTAATCACAACATAGATTATACTTCCATATAAATGAAATCCTTACACAGTGTCTCACTTGTGCTAAGGTGTGTTATAATATCAATGCTTATTGCCTCTTTGCAGTTCATCAATCCACAATTATAGCTGGGGACCAGAGTCTATACACATTTGGAAGGTATTGCATATCCAGACAACTAGCCACCTCTTGCCCTTCTCATAAGTCTTCACTCCGGTTTCCCCACATTGTAATAGCTCTCGGTAGCATCTTCACTTGACCTGATCTATTCCTTTGTTCTCAGACAGTGAAACTGCATCCATTTGTATCAATGCTCCCTATGCATTTAAAGAGGTACTTGTTTCCCTCTTCCAGGGAGTATTTCAAGTCGGGTGAAGATGCAGCCATGAATATTTACAATGATAAAAGCACAGTTAATGAAGTGTGTTTGTCTTTTTAACTGTTTCCTGTCCAGTGGCTGACAACAGTAACCAACAGCATCAGTTTCTGCACAAACAGCAGGGATCACAAGCAGAGTCAAAGAGAGGACCATTAATTTATTTCCTAAAAGTAGGCCATCCACTATGAGATAGGGATGGGCGAAACTTGTCGCCAGGTTCCCGCAGGAAATTTTGTGAAAACCATGTTATCTGCTTTTTCGCTGGAAAATCTGCTTTAAAACTAACGCTTAAATTTTTTGCATCTTTCGCCAATTGGCCAAAATTTTTCACCATTTTTTCAATGCCTATAAAGTTTCCGTCCATTGATTTACATTGTTTTCGCAGCTCTATAAAAAGGTAATATTTTCGCTGAAGACAGACACAATAGAGTGAGATAGACGTGCTGTGCTGTTCTGCTGTGATATTTTGCAAAAATTGAGGCAGGAAAGGCTCTTAGTGACTGCTATCACTATGGGCAGGGTGAAAAATAATCAATGGAGGAGCTGGAAGGACCCTTATGTGTCCACTGATTCTGAGGAGGAGGCGGAAGTGGCTAGCAGTACTGAACCAATGCTGTCCAGTCCTCCTAAATCACCCCAAGGGATCTTGGGGAATTTAATGGGAAGGGAGGGAGAAAAGGGAATGAGAAGGAAGGAAGTGTCTCTATCATTTTACATACAAATTTCTTATTTTTTTTATTAACTGTTCCACCAATAGCAGTCAAGAAACCCCTCAAAACAAATTCCCTGTTCAAATGATTAATTCATTTATCAACACAGGCACCCTCCTTAGACCCCTTTATACCATGTCTTATGGTTTTTATTTTATTTAGGATTTATTTTTATTAAGTGCCCCCCAATCCTAGTAAACAACCCGGCCAAAAAAATCATCCCCTGTTCAACTGATTCTTTCCCCACACCCCACCAACACAGGCACCCTCATGCCCTTTTTATATTATGCCTTTATTTTATGTTTTGTGTAACTTCAATGTTCCCATTGATTTCAATGGAATGAGCTAGGTGGAAAAAGCAGAAAAAAAGCAGAAAATCTGCACATTTCGCAGGAAATTTTTCCACCAAGAGGAAAGTGCTATTTTTCACCATTTTCAGTTTGAGGTGGAAAGTTTAGCCCATCCCTACTATGAGACTAGCTCCACTCCCATTTCAGACTCCTCAGTATAACTCTGGTGCAAAAGGCATCCATGACTCAAGTCCCCACCCGTCTCATGTTGGGAGCACAATGAATTTCGTGCAGTAATGTATGGTGGTGTGACAGTCAGTTTGTGGAATGTTTGTGTGTCCATTAAGTGTGATTTTATGGATTTATGTCACAAGCTTAAACAGAGGATTTTCTGAAATTCTACTAGTGCCACGTACTACTCCAGGAAGGGAATGAGAGATCACAGATTTAAATGCATAGCTAAATAGTTGGTATAAGCAGAATCGGTTTGGGTTTCCAGAGCACTGGACTGTCTTTTTTCTTGGGGTCAATCTTTATAATACGCTTGGACTGCACCTTAGTGATTGTGACCAAATTATTCTAAAATTGTATACATTGTATCTTCTGCCAAGCCAAACTCCACCCCATAAATGGATTTCTAAGTGACTGTATACAGACATAATTAGTAATCTACAGGTTTTTTGCTAGAAACATAGTTAAACATTATCTGAAAGCTTTGTTATAGTAAAATAATAATCCGGATGTACTAAAATGAACTGAAGCAATTCAGGAACAAACCCCCAGCACCACTGGAGACAAATAAAATGTTCCATTGATATAAATGGGTTTTCATTTCCATGAATGTTGGAGGCCTTGCCAAAGCACTGCTTTACAATATGTTGAAGAATTTTTTTAGCATTCAAGGAGTTAAATGTCCCATTTAACTCAATGGTAATTTGCCCCAGAATCATTACACTTCATGTCGGTACCTTAACCCCACTATATTTTTATAATACATGGAAAAAAAGAGATTATTCACCTTTTTATCATCAAGCAAATATAAAGGAAAGATGTAAACTGGAATTTTCAAGCAGCTGTCATTCTGCCAATCCAAATAAATAACTAAGGATATTTTAAGCATCTCACCCCATTAAAATGCTTCTCAGAACCAACTATTAAATCAAATTGTATACACAGTCCAAACTGCAAAGCAACTTGTCAGGAGTACCAATATTGCTATTAAAATATAGTCACTTGGGGCCATCCATAAAGGACAAATTGTACTTATTTTAAATGTAAATGCCCACCCCATATTATCATTGAATATTCCTAAAAGGTATAGTAATGTTTCACAAAAACAGCAGCTCCATTTAATCGTCATAGTATTTCGGTCATGGAGAGTGTTATTTCAATACTGTCAGAGTTGTAGTTCAAGAGTAATTGAATGATAAAGTTTCCCCATCCTGCTCCTTTTACCTAGTGTAAGCCACCTCCCCTCAGATGTGGAATCTGGTCCACACACCAGACAGCTCACAGCAAGGGACAATCTTCTTACTGTGAGAACACTGAAAGCCCTGCTCCCATTTACATTTTTTTTTCCCTTATATTAATTGAAGATTGTCCCTCTCTGCAATCTACCTGGGCACCTCCCTGATGCACTGAGCTGAGCAGTGTTACATCAGTAAAAGGGGCGGGAGGGGGATATTTTTTCTTTCAATTACTCTTGAACTACAACTCTGACAGAATTGAGATAACACTCTCCATGGCCCAAATACTATGAAGATTAATTGGAGCTGTTTTTATTATGAAACATTACTATCCCTTTAACCTCTTAAAGAAGAGGACTATTTTCAGCTTTAAAGACCACTTTTCTTGTTGTGTGTTTATTAAACAAGATTTCACCAATTTATTTTTTATTTTTCTTGCAAACTATATGTTTTTTTTCAGGCGTTTCTTTGGTACTCTCTTTACTTTGTGGCAGTAAGTAAGTACCCTTCCAACTACTGACACCCACTGGTAGGGAGAGTAGACTGGTCCTGGTTCTAACATCAAGAAAATGTAGCACAGAACTGCAGACATTCTGGTGTAGAAAGCACTTTGCACCCTCATCTTCTTATGCTGGTTATTTCAGTTTTCTCTATCGCCATTCACCAGGCATGTTCCTTACTTAGACCAATCACCCTTTTTATAGTCTTGCCACCTCCCCCAATTAGCAATAATTATATAACCCTAACCATATAGCTCTATTACTTATTTCCCATGCTCGCTCCCAGCTTTTTTGTAGTCTTCTAGTTAGCAAAATCTCCCACTCCCAAGGTTTGACCTTTAGTAGCCTTGCCACCCCATTATCCTATCACTCCTTCTTTATTTTTTCTGCCCAGTTTACCTTATTACCATTTTTTAGGCTTTTTTTAGACTACCTAGCCATATCTCCAAACCCTTAGCACTTTACCATAAGGTGTTCCACCAAAATATCCTAATATATATTGTTTTACTGGTAGCTCTAACATACATTTATGACTTACTATGGAAATATTGCATTGGTAATACTGCTTATTAATACAGTGGGTTCAAAACTTTGCAAGCATCAGAACTGTGCCTTTACAATGTTAAAATGTCACTGGGTCAGTTAAGGGGGGTAGGTGGTACGTTCTGCTCAAGTTTATGGATGAATACTGGTGGGTTCGGTATAACCCTTGGATGCTTTGAAGTCTCATTGGAGATCACTCTAGCATCCAAGAAGTATGACATTTGTATTCTTAAGACAGTTGTATTGTTATGCATAGTTTAACAATGCCTTGGATGCAAGAGAGACCTCCAACAAGACCTCTGTAGCATCCACGGGGTTAATATTGAACACCACCAGTATTCATCCATAAACTTGAGTAGAACTAACCCCCTACCCTTCTGTGAGGGACCAGGCAACATTTTAATCTCCAACATTGTGAAGGATCCATTCTGATGCTGGTCACGATTTAAACCCCCTGTACTGAAGCTCAACATATATGCTGCCTCATTCCAATAGGATACCCACATTCACTATCTCTGCCCCCAGAAAGCTTGCTCACACATTCTCTACTCTTGTCAACATCAGACATAAGTAACACCCACTCTCCAGCTTTGACATCACCAGGCAATGCTCTCATCCATTCTCAAGTCTAGAGCCCCCCAGATATCACCAATCCTCCCATCCATGTGGCATAATTACCCATTATCTAATCCAGTGGTACAAATTCACTGATTCCCTAAGTACTCACTTGTGATCATGCAAGGATATTCTGAAACCCTGACCTGCTGGTGATTCCTTAGGATAAGTGTTGATAATCACTTACCCTATAACCACAAAGTGTGTTGATTAACCCTCCACCCTCAGGTAGGTTTGTGGTCAGTTTAGTTATAGGACCTCTGCACTGTTGCCAGTTTATAGAGTGCTAAAGTATATACAAGACTATACAAATACTAACATATTTGTATTTTAAAAAAACACTATGTATAAGTCATCTTTTCATATTCTTATAATAAATTAATAGAACCCTGTCAGTGTTTCATAGTCTTATTACAGTGGATATGGTGTGTAAGATTCTACAACTAGAGGCAACGGAGATGTAAATATGTCCCTGTTTCTTCCACTGAATGCATGCTTGAGACTAGCACAACTTAAAGGAATACTAACCCCATTAAATTTGGGCAAAAAATCCCAATGGCACTTTGAATCAGTCCTGCTTGAATTAATTCCCCAGAAATAATATGTCACTAATACTGGATACCATGTTCAGGAACAGATATGATTTATTGTTGCTGGACTCCAGGACCCCAAACTCATCCCATTGAAGTATTTCTTTCTTCCTGGGTAGTAGAGTTAAGATTGTAGCTGTATTAGTTCAGTGATGTAGATGTAAAATAACAAAGAAAATTAATACCTTGTAATAACTTTTTTATTGGACTAACAGAATTATGGATTGATAAGCTTTCGGGATAAATTCCCTTTCTCAAGTCTAAAGCATTTCTGAGCACAAGGACACAGAATTCACAGTTAAAACAGTTAATAAGTTAATACATTGAATTCAAAGCTGTGTTGTTTGCTGGGATTAACACAGCGGGACTGTTGATATGACAGGGACCAAGAGAAAATCCACACTCTTCTTGTAAAGGGTCGTAAATACCCTGACGATATGCCCAGACAATAAAGCCACCCACAACAACAAAACCTACAGCATTAAAGGATCATACTCCTGCACATCTAGCAATGTGGTATATCCCTTCGAGTGCCAGAGTGGTACAGAATGCATTGCAAAGCAATGCATTCCGTACCACTCTGGCACTCGAAGGGATATATGATACATTGCATCAAATGCCACCTAGGGTGCTACATTGGGGAAACCACCCAGCAATTAAATGTCAGAATGAACATGCACAGACACCTATCCCACTATCAAAGTTTCACATGACCCCTCTATCATTATCTTACTCTTCATATATATCCACATGTTAACATACATTCTAATGACAGGTTTCATATTATTATTAACATATTAAGTATATGTACTGACATATGCTTTCCCATACTCTTATACAAGCAGGTATATATATATATATATATATATATATATATATATATGTGTGTGGGTGGACTATTCTATATGTATATATGGGTTTATGTTCATGTATGTACATGTAGGTATGCATGCATGTATGTTATGTGTTTATGTACATATGTGTATATGTATATGTACATATATATAGGTAGTTATGTATAGATATATATTTTAGTATGCATTCCTACATATTGTTTGTACGTATTTTGGTATATGCATTTATGTATATGTATGTGTCCATATGTATGTGTTTATATGTGTATATGCTATATACATGTTTATTTGGTGTGTGTGTGTGTGTGTGTGTATGTGTGTGTGTGTGTGTATATAGACATATTGTATGGGTATGTGTATATGCATGTTTATATGTGTGTGTGTGTGTTAGGGTGACCACATTTCCGTTCTGCTATTCTGGGACATGTGGTCACCCTACTCCTCTTCATCGCCACATTGCCCCTTGATGCCCTACCTTGAGTGCTCTGTGCCTCCTCCGGCACAGAGCTGAAGCTCCCGCGTGCTGTGCTCAGTAATGCAGTACGCTGGGAGATGATGTCATCTCCCAGCGCTCTGTATTACTAGAGCGCTTGCCTCCAGGAGATCCGCTGGATTGCCGCCCTGGATGTCAGCCTGCAAGCGGATGTCAGCCTCGCGGCATCATGGACGCCGCGAGGGAGCGCTGATTTATGCTACCAAGCGCTCCCTCGCGGCATCCATGATGTGACACACCGCTTGCAGGCTGACATCCAGGGCGGCATATATATAAAAAAAAACCACAACAAACACTGGCTTCATTCCGGGACTCTTCATTGTCCCGGAGGGAGATGACCCGGGACGCGGGACATAGGCTTAAAATAAGGGACAGTCCCGGAAATTCCGGGACCCGTGGTCACCCTAGTGTGTGTGTGTGTGTGTATGTGTGTGTGTATATGTATATATGTATGTATGTGTGTGCATGTACACATGTGTGTATATGTGTATATGCATATATGTGTATGTGTGGATGCATATATATGTGTGTGTGTGTGTGTGTGTATGTGTGTATGTATGTGTATGTATATATCTACCTATATGGGCACAAGTTGTTTATAGGCCTGCATGCCCTTACTGGATTGTTGGCATTGTAGCATTCTTAATATGTGCAATTTTTTTTAACTGTCTCCCCTCCCATACCATCTCCTGTATTGTTTTTCTTGTTCTCCACCCCCCACACTCTGCCTTGCACAGGGTATTTACGACCCTCTGCACGAAGAGTGTGGACTTTCTCTTGGTCCCTGTCTTATCAGCAGTCCTGCTGTGTTAACCCCAGCAAACAACACAACTTTGAATTCAATATATTAATTGTATTAACTGTTTTAACTGTGAATTCTGTGTCCTTGTGCTCAGAAATGCTTTAGACTTGAGAAAGGGAGTTTATCTCGAAGGCTTGTCAATCCGTAATTCTGTTAGTCCAATAAAAAAAGTATTACAAGATATTAATTTTCTTTGTTATTTCTTCCTGGGAGTATTTTAGGAACTGGAGGTGCAGCTCAATAAGTGTGCAATTCTGTAGCAGACCAATGGTACCATAATGGACAAATAGGAAAACCCCTATGTGAATCATTGGGAATTTCTACCCTATGTTGTAGTTGGTATACACCAGAATCACATATTACTGAATTCCCTCTCTAAATTCCTGAGGATCTTGTATGCCTGTGTGGACATGATATCCGGCAGTAACTAATGTATAAGCTGCTGTTGTTATTCAAACCTTGTAAGATGCCTACCACACATTGCTTTACAACATAATTTAAAATGTATGTATTAAATAAAATTATCCTTAAAAATTATTTGGCAAGTCTTCAAAAATAGAGTGACAGAAACTGCAGGGGCTGAGCAAAATCAACACTTATCTGAGAAGTACAATTTCCCTTTAATGTATTTGTGCTTCTGATTATACAGTGCATCGCTCCAGGAATCTTATATAAAGAGTCTGTGGATTCCAGAACTTGTGTAATGCATACAGTATCTCCCAAATGTCTTCATTCAGCAGCATAACAAAGCTTTCAATGTTGTGTCATCTGATTTTGAAAATTGCTGTTTGGGTTGCTTATCTAGCTACAAAAATTAAGTTGATTGACTTGCTGAGGCAGAAGAGAGGTCTCATCTCATTGTTTCACAATGTGTTGCAGACCTCTCTAGCATTCAAGGGTTAAAGGGACAGTAATGTCCCAGAAAAATTCTTTATAGTTTTGTAGTGCTTAAAAAATTCAACTACATGCAACAAATCCCATTTCTCAAATCACTATGGTTTGAGAGATATCCTCAGCTAAAGCTGACAGCAGGAGATTTGTGTCGGCTGATACGAGGAGGCTCATCAGCAGAGCCCCAAACACATTATTTAAAATTACTTCATTGGAACTGGTTTGCAAGCATACTTTGTAGACCTTTTCAATGAAGTAATTATTTTCCCATAACGCAATTTCGGCTCTGCTGCAGAGCTGCTAGTTGGTCCCCAGACAGGATTCCCCTGCAGTCAGCACAGCGCTGACGTCAGTGAAAGGGGAGAGAGGGGGGACTTTAGTGCAGAATATCTCTCAAACCATAGTGATTTGAGAAAGAGGATTTGTTACATATAGTTGAATTTTTTTAAGCACTACAAAACTATAAAGATTTTTTCCAGGACATTACCGTCCCTTTAAATGCCCTACTAAGAGTATCAACTCTCAACCTGTCAACTTAACCCCTTAAGGATCAGTGGTCCAGGGAAGTTCCTTTAAGGACCTCTTTGATCCTTGCCAACGCGCTGAAACACATGACCTGTTGTTTTTCAGTCATGACGAGTTGGGGTCTGTGAGAGACAGCTCCAATCTTGGAGAGGTCAATTTCAGACCCTGTTTTTACTTACAGCTCTCCAGCAGGAGCGCTGTAAGTAAAAGGTACATGATGTGCTATGACCGTAAACTGGTCCTTAACCTCTTAAGTACCACGTGATGTTCTATGATCATCACTCGGTTGTTGCCTTAAGGACTGGTGATGGTCATAGCATGTCATGTACTTTTTCCTTACAGCATGCCGGAACACGCAACAGGTTACATGTAAAAGCACATCAGCAAGGATCAAGGTAGTCCTTTAAGGGAAGGGTACTTCCCAGGACCTTGGTCCTTAAGGGGCTGAGGGTAAAAACCATGTGACAGTCACGTGGTCCTTAAGGGGTTAAGACAAGTTTAGTTAGAGAATTAAAAGTGCATGTATGGTGTGCAGACATTTGTTTGCAATATAAATAATTTTTGAAAAATTTACCTTTGTTGGTAGAACAGTGTGGTACTTTATGCTAACTAGTTTATGTGTTGTTCAAATATCAACACAGCACTGTAATACAAATGAATTATGAATCGAGGCAGAACTCACATGCTGGGGACCTTTATAATACCACAACAAGCAGTATGTTTGGCCTCAAACAAAATGAATTAAGATATAGTGCAGGGAATTGGAACTATGTGCCACCAAAACATAAAGGTACATTTCTCATAAGTCTATCTATTTTGCAGCACTAATGCAAGTGCACCACAAAGAAAAAGGACATCAGCATCTATTTCAGGTCTGTACAAGGAGCAATCCAGTTTATGAAATTGTGGAGGCCCACTGACAATGAACGTTCCAAATGGTCTTTCCCACCCAGTAATAGACATAAATCTCTTTTAGACATCACTGTACAATTTGAAGACAGATGTATAAAACAAAGAAATACTATTGTACAAAACACACTGTACAATTACATAATCATTGGACTTACCATTGTTTTACCCAATGCAAATAACTCAAACAGGTGTAATGCATTCTGAGTATAGACAATGCTTACGCATAGATCATTCATGAGAGAATGATGACACACTCTACCAGTTTATATTCCCTAGTGTGCACTATACTCTCAAACAATCTCCAGCCATTTATGCATATCAACCAGCAGCAAAGGATACATATTATTATTATTATTATTATTCTTCTTTATTTATATAGCGCCAACTAATTCCGCAGCGCTGTACAATTGGGGAATAGACATACAGAGGTATTAAATATTATATAGATTCACCTGTATACACAATCACACGACATGCTGTATCATCTGCGGCTGCCATCATGATTGCATACCATATTCATCAACAGTACGGATAGAATATTGGCCAATTACAATGCTGTAAATACAATCAAATGATCCATAGTGTCAACCACTGAAGACAAAACAAAATCAAACAATACTGGTCAATCACTCCATTCCCCATGTAACATGTGACCAGTCACATCATCAGCAAGTGGTCTTGTAACACATGGCTTGTCGACCGATTATAGCAAAAGGTAGTGCATAAAGTAAGGCATAGGCATGCAAGGGAATAGAGATGTAGGCCACACAAAAGGTTAAGCACTGTAACCCTACAAATTACTAATCCATTTCTCACAATATATCTGCCTTCCAAGTACCATAGCAACCCTGCATTGCATTTGAAAAATATCATCCTCTATCCCTGAAATGTATGTCATCATTCTCTTAGATAGCACCATACACATATAATAAACCCATACATATGTGCTGAATAAAGAAATACTCCGATGAACAGAACAGTAGCAGAAAAATGAGTAAATAAATCAGGGGTCCACTGGCCACCTGTATTGGTTGTTGTGAGTCTATGGTGACTATATGTACTTTTACAGTGTATTTAATAAATAAAGTTTTTGTTTGGCTTTACACATCTGTCTTGAAGTCCCACTGCTATTTAGATGCAGTTCTTCTTACAAAAGAAATGTAGTGCAACATATAGACAGATTTAAATTTTCTGATAAACAATATCAACTTATGATATCATGCCAGGTCTATATTAAATCAGTAGAAATGTTTATTTGTTCAATATACTGCTGTTAGTTTGCTACAGAATTGCACCAGTTTTACCTAGTAAATCAGCTCAGTTTAATTAATCATGGAATCAAGAGAGCTCACTCATTCCACACAAAGAAATCAAAAATTATACACTCTTTATTAGGTTAATACATGCATTTGGCCCATTCCTTTAGTTTTTACTGTATTTAGAACACTTGTTGTAGTGACAACTATACTTAAAGTGAATCTATCTCTCTAAGATGCATTTAGTTTATTTTAGATAATACAAATCTCCCTATATATTATACTAGCCATTTTTTTCTCTAAAATAAATTGGTTATGATTTGGTGGCAAAGTGTGACACTCCATGCTCAAATAACCAGGGACCCCTTGAGACTAGAGGAAAGGAGGTTTCAATTTCAGCAGAGGAAGGGTTTTTTTTACACATCAACCCTATAAAGTGGTGTGTGTTTGCTGTGTGAAACCCCCACTCGGAGTACAGAGGGCTACAGCGAATATGAGCAGGCAACAGTTATAGTCTGACAGAGGAACAAATATATAACAACACGAGGTAGGATACCCTGATGCAGGACAGAGAGAACTCAGACAAGCACCAACATACATATATACATACAGGGAAATGTATATACATACAGAGAGTAACACACTGAGTACCTGGAGTCCACAGGAAGAGGAACTGGCAGGAAACCTCAGGGAACCGAACACCAAGCAGGAAACTCTCCGGAGCCCACAGGGAGCAGAACTAGAAGTCCAGAGCAAGGGTCAAGGCAGGACACACCCAACACTGATTCCGTGTGATACTCCAGAGTCCAGGGACAGGCAGGGTCAATATCTGGCTGGCAGAAGCAGTGCAAAATTGGCTGGCAGGCTCAGAATCCAGGGACAGTCAGGGTCAGTAGCAGGCTGGCAGAAGCAGTGCAAAATCGGCTGGCAGGCTCAGAATCCAGGGACAGGCAGGGTCAATATCAGACAGACAGATTAAAGGGATAGTATTACGTCAAAATTACTATCCCTGATTTTGTAGCCCTTAATAAACTGAGTTAAATGACGCCAGCAGCATCTCTCAAACCTTTATGGTTTAAGAGACAGCCGCTTTCAAAGTTTCCTCTCCCCTGCTGTCAGCGTTCTGCTGCCAGCAGGAAAATCCGGTCTCTGAATCAAGTGGAGGCTCTTCAGCAGGTTTGAGAGATGCAGCTGGTGTCATTTAACTCAGTTTATTAAGAGCTACAAAATGAGGGATAGTAATTTTGAAGTAATACTATCCCTTTAAGCTCAATAGATTCTTGCATGCAGGAAACCAACACTGAGAAATGCCAAGAAATGAGCTCACAGAAGGGAACTCAAGACTGAGCATCGGCATTCTTGTAGAGCCGCATTAAATACAGGGAGCGGCTGATGTCAGAGCTGTGTGACAGCGACGTACACCACCGCAACGTCATTGCCTAGTGATGCCAATGGGAGAAGGAAGAACAACGTGATGTGGACGCAGAGTGACACGCCGACAGAGTCCCCCCCCAGCGTGCTGCCTTTGGATGTGAAGAGAACCAGGACGGTGCAGATGGAGCCAATGATAGGAGCTTAGAAGGGCATGAGTGTGGATGTTAGACAATGGTCCTCACAACCGCTCCTCTGGCCCATAACCCAGCCAGTGCACCAGGTACTCCAAACAACCCCGACGGATACAAGAGTCCACTATGGATTCGACTTCATATTTCTCAGACCCCTCCACCTGGATAGGAGGAGGACACACCGGAGCAGTCGATGGAGCAAGACTTGGTTTCCAGGGCTTGAGCTGAGAAACATGGATCTTCCACCCGGGAGGAAGTTGTAAACAATAAGCCACCGAGTTGATCACCTTCAGAATAGGGAAAGGACCCAAGTAATGTGGTCCCAGTTTCTTGGTGGGACAGGACAGACGTAGGTGAGAGGAGGCTAACCACACCTTGCCCCCTACCTTGTATGCGGGAGCAGGAACTTGGTGAGAATCAGCCTGTGCTTTGTAGGAGTGTTGTGCTTGGATTAGCATTCCCCGAAAGGTAGACTGGCCAGTGTGGAGGTTTTGCAGCCGCTGGGTGAAAGTAGGGACATGAGAATCAGCCGGAAGAAATGAGCTCACGGAAGGGAACGTGAGACTGAGCACCGGCATCCTCATAGAGCTGCATTAAATACAGGCAGCTGCTGATGTCAGAGTTGCGCGTTGACAACGTACAATGCCGTGACATCATTGCCTGGCGACACCAACGGAAGAAGGAAGAACACTGGAACATGGACGCCGAGCGTTGTGCCGACATAGAGTAAAGTTTTCTAAATTGTGGAATTCCTTTCCCAAGGATGTGGTATTGGCAGATACAATGGATCTATTTAAGAAAAGATTAGATACATCTATTTCAGAAGGGAACATACAAGGTTATACTGTGTATTGGTAGGCAAAACAGGAAGGTCTGATAAAGACTAACTTATCTGGCAGCAGGAAAGCTTATATAATTCTAATTTCTCTGGGTTATGAGGCAAAGGTTGAACTTGATGGACCTGTGTCTTTTTTTCAAAGTAATTTACTATGTTTATATGCTAATTCCCTGGACTGTATATAAAACAAATTACTCAGATTAACGGGGTCTGTCAATATCATTTCATAGCACAATGTGTGGAAATATTTTGTCCATACATTTCTAGATATCATAAAGTCTCACACTATACCTTCAACACATAAAGTGTGCATTTCAAAAGTTATATTTATTGCAAACCAATGGCTAGTACAATATATAGGTAGTTTTAAATTTAAAATGAACTAAATGTGACAAGGCCAGTTTAAGGCTTGGTTTATGTTTTTCTGCATGTCAAACCAACTGTTCCAACTTATCTGTGGTGGAAGTGTGTCACAAGGCCTGCCCATATGGACACAAGACCATGTGAATGACCTGAGCTGTGGCCTATAGGCTGATGTGCAGATTAATATGCTGAAGACTGGATGTGATCAGTACATTAGCATCCTAGTTGCATAATCCTGTGTTGTGATGCTTCCCACAAGGTGTAAATTGTTAAAAGGGTCAGCCTGGGGCAAGCAGTTTCACAAAGGTGTGCTTAGCTTAACAATGATGGTGTGCTAAAAGTCACCATTGTGCACATTGGTCCATAAGCTATCCCACAATGCAGGGCTTCAGAATCTCCTTTCATGAACACAGGTACATCAACCAGTGGCTCAGAATTCTGACAGATCCTCCTATGCCAATGAGAGATTCACCTGTGCTCATTTCAGGATATCCAGAAAACTGGATGAATTCTGGGGTAAACCAAATGCACCATAGAGGAGAAGGGGCATGTTATTCCAGACTCGACTCGACTTGTAGTGTGGGACACTCAGTGAATTGTTAGCAGTGGAGAGAAGGTTATAGTTAGTATGGAGAGGTGGAGTGAGCATACTGCTCAGGTAGTCTGGTAGCTTTCTAGAGAAATGATTATAAACCAGGCAAGAAAGGTGAAGGGTACATATAGATGTGAGTGTTAGCCAGTTTAGTTCTTCATACGTATCACAATGATGGGTTGAGTTTCATTGGAGGATAAAGCGGCATAATGAGTTAAACAGAGTGTCAAGATTAGCAAGATGGATTTGTTCAGCGGGAGCATATACTACGTCCCCGTAGTCTATGACTGGCATTAACATCAATACATTTTCTTACCAGTGGACTTAAACAGGATTTGTTTCTAAACAGAGCACCTATTTTTGGTTAAAATTTGGATGTTAATTTATCAGTATGAAGGACAAAAGTGAGGTTGGGGTCAAGTCATTTAAGATATTTGTAGGAGTCCGCCTGGGCCAAGTTACGATTAGACTCTGTTATAATGGATAGCTGGATATTGCAGACATTACACCATTTGTGCTTTGTACCAAATGCCATTGTGACCATTTTGTCAGTGTTTAAAGGGATAGTAATACTTCGTTTTAACTTTATTTTATTTTGTAGGCATTAAAAAAACACGAAGAATGATATAAGTCTTATCTCTCAAACCTTTATGGTTTAAGAGATATTCACAAACAAATTATCCCCCCCTGTTCAACCAGATCAGAAGGGAGGTGCCCAGGTAGACTGCAGAGAGGGACAATCTTCAATTAAGATAAGGGAAAAAGCTGAAAAACTTGCCAAGGGGGGAAGGGCTTTCATTGTTTTCATACAAAGAAAATTGTCCCCTTCTGTTATCTGTCTGGTCATACAACCAGATTCACATCTGAGAAGAGATGGCTTACACTAGGAAAAAGGGGCGGGAGGGGGAACTTTGCTTGTGAATATCTCATAAATCATAAAGGTTTGAGCGATAAGACATATCATTCTTCATGTTTTTTTAATGCCTACAAAATAAAATAAAGTTAAAACGAATTGTTACTATCCCTTTAAGAATAGTTTATTCTTTGCTATCCATCTTTCACTTTCAGAGAATTCATGTAGTACAGCTTCTAGTCGAGGTACATTTTAATTTTTAGCATAGATTATGGTGTCATCTGCATACATGTGCACAGAAGATGCTTTGCAAACCATGGGTAGATAATTTATAAATAGAGAAAATAGAAGAGAGCCAAGAATGGAGCCTTGGGGAAACCAACTAGTTACTTTGAGTGGAAAGGAAATATTGTTTGCAATAGACCCATATTGCGTTCTGTCTGATAAATGATAAATAGGATCGAGACCAGTTTAGAGAATGATTATCCAGTCCTGAACTTTGGAGTTTACTTATCAGAAGGGGATAGAGAGCCCAGGGCAGCACTCAGTCCAGTTCTGGCGACTGGCAGGGTACAGAGAGAGGAGGACGGGGAAACTGCTACAGAGTATCTAGAAGCCATTCCGGAGCCGGGCTATGCAATGTGCCTGGGCACTCTCTCCCCTTCTCTGTGTGCAGCTGGGAGAACCAGCTCTGGAGTGGAGCAGCCACGGGTATAGAGAACCCTAAGGTGGGAGGTTGTTATGTGATGTAGTGAGGGGAGAATGAAGAAACTGTTACAGAGGAAGGAGACTGTGAGAGGCAGAACAGAGTAACAGAGGTAGGAGGTGGCAGTTGTTGAATTAACTGCTTTTTTTTATTCTTATGTACTATAACACATGTGGCATTACTTACCAGGATATGTTTGTTAACCCTGTGAGTGCCGGTACATGTAGGAGAAGACTATAGTGAACTGTGATGGCATCCATGACTACAGAGAGCAATGTACATGTTATTTAATAATCTGGTACATATAAGGATAGACTATAGTGATGACAAAGGTGAGAGCAATGCAACTCAAAAAATAGCATTTGAGACTTATGTGGGAAAGCAGTATACCTGTTGTAGCATGTAACACTAATGCGGTCGACATTCTGATGTCTCAACACTTAAAGGGATAGTAATACTTTGTTTTATCTTCATTTTATTTTGTAGGCATTAAAAAAACATGAAGAACGATATAAGTCTTATCTCTCAAACCTTTATGGTTTAAGAGATATTCACAAGCAAAGTATCCCCCCCTGTTCAGCTAGATCAGAAGGGAGGTGCCCAGGTAGACTGCAGAGAGGGACAATCTTCAATTAAGATAAGGGAAAAAGCTGAAAAACTTGTCAAGGGGGGAAGGGCTTTCATTGTTTTTATACAAAGAAGATTGTCCCCTTCTGTTATCTGTCTGGTCATACAACCACATTCACATCTGAGAAGAGATGGCTTACACTAGGAAAAAGGGATGGGAAGGGGAAACTTTGCTTGTGAATATCTCTTAAACCATAAAGGTTTGAGAGATAAGACTTATATCATTCTTCATGTTTTTTTAATGCCTACAAAACAAAATAAAGTTAAAACAAAGTATTACTATCCCTTTAAGCCTTCAACATCAGATTGCCAATCTCTTCAACCTGGTGACATATTTAATGCTCATTTTTGTTGGTCGACCATTAGTGGGCAACATTTCAAAAGGATACCGTCCGTTAGTACATATCACAAAGGGTATTTTAATCCCTTCAATGCTAGAGAGGACTCCAATACATTGCTAAAGGGGTCTGAAGCTTACCAATGACATGGTACAGGGAAATAAAAATTGCACTTAATTCAGGTTGGGTTTTTAAACCCTTGCTTAGCAATAAGTTAGGGACCTATCTACATATCTGGGGACTCTTCAGATCTACTTAGGAGACTCCACTTTTCAGATTGAATTGCCAGGTCTGCAGGGACAGAGACTGATTCTCCGGTTTAGTGAGTACATCTATAACCCCACCCACTTTCCAATCAATATACCCATTCCTTATACCATTTTCCCACCTATTTAATGGCAAACACTTCCTTTCAACCACCCACCCACTTCCACCCGATTAAGCCCAACTGACAATATGATTTGAAACATGTGGACACTCCTATCCTCAGCTCTACATTGTTTCTCAGGGAACTTAGGACAAAAAGGTTCCCAGCTATGTCTCTCTAGCCCCATGCAAATCAATGGGATTACGGGGAATTTTCAAATGTTCCCTCCCTGTAATGCAGTAGTTTGTTTCAGAATTTACACCTCTTTAGCATCCCACATAAAACCCTAAAATCCATATCCAACAACCCACAGAAGTACAATTTGGAGCAATCCAGCTAGGAGACAAATGAAAATCCTCATTGATTCAAATGGGGATTTTAATCCTTTGAATCCTAGAAAGTTCTCCAATGCATTGGTTGGAGACAACACTAACATTCAAGTTAAAATTCCCATTTACTTCAATGTGAATTTAGAGATTTTTTTCTCCCACATGGTGCTTATGGTTTGTTCCAGAATTTCTCCTCTTCTTTAGAATATTGAGTAGAGCCCAGAATGCCTAGTTTATTTAAGCTAGTTTGGTGATAGATTGTTGCAGTGTATGTTTACTGGGGTTCTCAAGCCTACATAAACTACACAACCGTGTTTCACACAACTCTGTTAATTAAACGGTTAAAGGGAAACAATACCCTAAGAATAAGAGGCTCCTAATTTGTTCTTTGTTGGGACTTAAATTGGTGTCATTCATATAGCAGCCAATTTTTTCTATTTACTGTTTTCATGTTGCAGTTTATCTGAGCTTTAGCCCACTGCTAGTTGATTCAGTTTCAGTGTATTTCACTCTAACAAGTAGGGTCCTATCCAATCCATGCAAGTTTGCTGCAGCTGCTTGTTGTCAGGTGTGATCTAAAGGTGGACTTCAATAGAGTTCACTATATAAAGAAGCAGATATAATGCAAAAAATAGGCAGATACAACTGACTGCTGAACACCTAAGTAAATCCACTCATTATAAAAAAATAAGATGAACTTATTCCTAGGGTATAATAACTTCTTTAATACTGTCATCTTATTTTCTAGAATAATAAAAATACACCTACACTTTCTTTCAGAAAAATAGTCATGGATGGATAACCCTTTGAAAGCCCTTTGGGATCTCAATGCATTGAGTACCCCTCTGGCAATCAAAGGGTTAAATGCATGTAGAAGAATCTCTACACTGTGGGCTGAACATCTATAATTTAAGACTTTAAGGAACTGTAATGAACCTCAAAGTCTTTATACAGTGCTCAGATATGGGAATAAGGATGAGAGGTGGTGAAATCCAGTCTATAAAGAGCAGCTGTATCATGGTCTTTGTTTTACTGTTGGATATCTTCCAAGCTTCATATATTTTGACCTGACAATAAAAATTTTAAGGTCAGGGGCAGGGCTCCAAACCTGCATAGTGATATATCATATTTTAATTCATTGGGAACCTCACATGTCAAAGGAGAACAACTCCTAATAATAACCCACACTTACTTTACTTTGAACAGAAAATTGTAATGGCTCGTATGAATGTTCCTTCTTGCCTTTGCTCAAGAGATAACATCAGTCATGGATGTCATGTCTATGGAGACATAACAACTGGGAAGTCACAACAAAAAAGTAACCAAAGACCGAAGCCTAATACAGTACAGTCACACAAAAAGATTTCCAAAATATAAACAATCTTTATTTGACAAAAATATAAAGGGAAATAGCACTAAAAACAATTAAAATATCCCAAGCTAGCCATGGCTGTGAAATAAGGATACTCAGAAATTACCTAAAATAAGGGACCAATCCCTGTCATATGAAGAATAATAAATATATATAGAAAAATAGATGGTACCGTGTTAGCCAGTGGTGTAGATAGGATTCAGTGTAGCAAAAACTCACAAGAGTGGTATAAAGGTGATATCTTTTAATGGATAACTGAGGACATAGAAATTGCACGCTTTCAGGACACTAAGGCCCCTTCTTCAGGCACGGGTTAAGGAATGGGTTTTGCTACACTGAATCTGAAATATATATACAAATATATATACCCTAAATTGTACATGATATATCAATAGAAAGAAAAAAAATATTGTTGTAAAGTAAACACAAATATAAGTTAATAATTCACACAAAGTGAAACAAAATGCAAAGTGCTGATAATACAAAAGTGATTAATTAGAGTAAAAAGTATCAAAAAGTGTTATTAACTTCTGTGCTTTATTTACATTGACTTATATATTTCCTGAGGATTATTATTACTAAACCAATGAAGGTGCACTTTTTGGACCAGTGAGGGTAATGCTATCAGTTTTTAACTAGGTCCAACTGATTCCATTTATACCATTTCCTACTTGGTCATTCCTTACACTTATTGGAGGTGCGATATAGCTTACTTTATTTCTCATTTTCTTCTTCCTTTCTTTATTTTTTCAATATATTTTTCATTATATTATCATTTGAGCAGTGTCTCTCAGTAACTATCTATGGTGGAGATCTGATTGGAGCAGTGTTTTCCATTACAATAGGAGTTGCCACTATATTATAGTGACTATGTTAATAACTTATATTATACACAATGTTGTAAAACTTATTGCAAAGTGATTTGTCCCTCTCAACTCTCCATAGGAGATAGGCATAGTTGTTTGACGTTTGCTCTTCAGATGTCCTTGATGTGTTCTGCCATATTTTTATATTGGAATCATATGTTCCCGACTAGACTCTGGATTGGTTACATTGTAGTTGAGTTGGGTAGCTTGCCAGGCTGTTTCTGTATTGACTTCAATAATGTGCACAATGTACAAGTATATGAGAGGTCAATACAAGGATGTCTGTGGTGAGCTATTCATGTCAAGGCCTGATGAAATGACCAGGGGGACACCCTTTGAGATTAGAGGAAAGGAGGTTTAGACTTCAGCAGAGGAAGTTTTTTTTTTGTTTTTTGTTTTTTTACAGTAAGGTCTGTTAAATTATGGAATTCCTTGTCCAAGGATGTAGTTATGACAGATACAATGGATACATTTAAGAGAAGATTAGATACATTTATTTCAAAACAGAACATACAGGCTTATACTTTGTACTAATAGGCAAAACAGGAAGGTCTGATAAAAACTAACTTATTTGGCAGCAAGAAAGCTATATAATTCTCATTTCTCTGGGTTATGAAGAAAAATGTTAATCTTGATGGATGTGTCTTTTTTCAAACTAATTTACTATGTTACTATCGCATTCTGGATAAATGAGTATTTTCTTTTGATTTTAATACTTTTTACTCTAATCAATCACTTTTGTATTATCAGTACTTTATACTTTGTTTCACTTTGTGTGAATTATTAACTTGCATTTGTGTTTACTTTACAACTATGTACAGTAATCTGCAAAAGTTTTAGGCAGGTATGAAAAATGCTGTAAAGTAAGTATGCTTTAAAAAAATAAACATGTTAATAGTTTATTTTTATCAGTTAACAAAATGCATAGTGAGTGAACAGAAAAAAAACTAAATAAAATCAATATTTGGTGTAACCCCCCCTTTTCCTTCAGAACAGCATCAGTTCTTCTAGGTACACTTGCACAAAGTCAGGGATTTTGTAGGCATATATTCAGGTGTATGATTACACAATTATACCAAATAGGTACTAATGATGATTAATTGAATATGTAGGTTGAAACACAATCATTAACTGAAATAGAAACAGTTGTGTAGGAGGAAAAAAACTGGGTTAGGAACAGCCAAACTCAGCTAAAAAGGTGAAGTTGCTGAAGAGAGTTTAATGTCAAAAGTCATACACCATAACAAGACTGAGTAGAGCAACAAGACACAAGGTAGTTATCCTGCATCAACAAGGTCTCTCCCAGGCAGAAATTTCAAGGCAGACAGGGGTGTCCTGATATGCTGTGCAAGCTCTTTTGAAGAAGCACAAAGAAACGGGCAACACTGAGGACAGTAAATGCAGTGTTCAGCCAAGGAAACATAGTGCAGCAGATGAAAGACACATCATGCTTACTTCTCTTCGCAATTGTAAATGTCCAGCAGTGCCATCAGCTCAGAACTGACAGAAAACAGTAGGACCCTGGTACACCCATCTACTGTCCAGAGAAGTCTGGTCAGAAGTGGTCTTCATGGAAGGCTTGTGGGCAAAAAGCCATACCTCCGACTTGGAAACAAGGCCAAATGACTCAGCTATGCAAAAAACAGAGGAACTGGGGGTACAGAAAAATGGCAGCAGGTGCTCTGGACTGATGAGTCAAAACCTGAAATATTTGGCTGTAGTAGAAGTCATTATGTTCGCTGAACGGGCTGGAGAGCAGTACAAGAATGAGTATCTGCAGGCAACAGTGAAGCATAGTGGAGGTTCCTTGCAAGTTTGCAGCTGCATATCCACAAATGGAGTTGGGGATTTGGTCAGAATCAATTGTCTCCTAAATGCTGAGAAGTACAGGCAGATACTTATCCATCATGCAATACCATCAGGGAGGCATTTGATTGGCCCCAAATATATTCTGCAGCATGATAATGACCCCAGACATACAGCCAATATCATTAAGAACTATCTTTAGAATAAAGAAGAACAAGGAGTCCTGGAAGTGATGGTATGGCACCCACAGAGCCCTTATCTCAACATCACTGAGTCTATCTGAGATTACAAGAAGAGAGAGAAGCAGCTGTGTTTTCTCCAATATGTTTGGAACAACCTAGCTACCTAGTTCCTTAAAAACTGTGTGCAAGTTTACCTAGAAGAATGTATGCTGTTTTAAAGGCAAAGGGGGGTCACACCCAATATTGATTTGATTTAGATTTTTCTTCTGTTCACTCACTATGTATTTTTTAAACTATTAACATATCTATTTACTTTACAGCATTTTTTCACACCTGCCTAAACCTTTTGCACATTACTGTATATGTTTTTCCTATCTTTTGGTGTAGCATGTACTACTTAGGGTATATATATATTTATTATATTTAGAGGGATTGTTCCCTTGTTTTTTTGGTAATTTATTTCACAACCATGGCTAGCTTGGGATGTTTTTAATCGTTTTTAGTGATATTTCCCTTTATAATTTTTGTCAAATAAAGTTTGGTTATATATTGGTATTCTTTTTGTATGCCTCTACTTTATTAGGCTTTGTTTGTTACACAACTTGTCTTTTGTTGTGACTTCCCAGTTGTTAGCTATCTTGTGAATCTGGCCTAGTGAGCACCAAGGCTACTAGAGTCCTACATTTGGTTACAAATATATTTTACTGGTGTGAACCATTTTGTTTGTTTTCATATGTCTATGGAGGCAAACATGATAGATGCTTGCAGGTTTACAGGACATAACCTTCGCCCACTGCACATGTTAATTGTAACCTTTAAGCATCAGATGGATGTGAAACACATTGCCCTACAATGAGGTGTGCACCTATCTAGACCTTAAAGGTTTAAGAAAATTCATACATTCTGCCTACTTGAAAAAACTTCCAGTTACTGATATGTCTGCATCTATAGACATGGCATCCAGGATAGACTGGAGATGTTACAAGAGCAGAATTCATAATGGCCATTAAGATTTAATAGTCATAGTAAGGTAAGTGGGGTGTTGTTATTAGAAGGTTTTGGTTCTACTTTAAAGTGAAATGTAATGCTAACAAGTTGTGTTTATATATTCACTTTATTTGCACCCAGTAAAAGACCTTTGAGTTCTGATTTCATTCTGCTATCTGTACATTCATCTTTCTGATTATGCAACAACTATTTCCTTGTTGTGAGTGTGTCTTACAAATACTTTAGAGAGAGCTTTTATATACCTTGATTGAGCTTAACATAAGATGTTATATTGCACTTTTTGTTTTATATTAGGCTGGGGAAGTTATCTTCCTTCTAAAGTCCACTACCTGCTCAGGAGGCTGAATTGCACTCTGAAATAAGTGCTTAGACCTGTCTTTAAAGGGATAGTAATGTTTCAAAATAAAAGCAGCTCCAATCAATCTTCATAGTATTTGGGACATGAAGAGTGTTTTTTCAAAACTGTCAGAGTAATTGAATGATAAAGTATCCCATCATGCCCCTTTTACTAATGTAACACTGCTCACCTCAGAACAGCAAGACTGTCCTGATGGATCACAGATAGGGACAATCTTCAGTGAGCATAAGGAAAAACCTGAAAACCTTTCAATGGGGGCAGGGTTTTCCTTATGCTCACAGTAAGAAGATTGTCTCTTGCTGTGATCTGTCTAGTCAAGGGACCAGATTCCACATCTGAGGGGAGGTGGCAAAAAGAGGCTGGAGGAGGATAATTTATCATTCAATTACTCATGAACTACAACTCTGACAATACTGAAATAACACTCTCCATGGCCCAAACACTATGAAGGTTAATTGGAACTGCTTTTATTGTGAAACATTACTATCCCTTTAAGCCCACTAACAATAATACTCATTTTCAGGATATTCTTTCATGAACACAATTAAAGGGGAAGTAACACCCCCTAATAGTAAACTGCCACTTACCCTACTCTAGCCAAAACATCTTATTGACCACTCTGATTTTTTACTTGATTGAAGAGAAAACATTTATTCCCAGATGACATATTAGTGGAGATTGACATGACAGTTACTAGCAGGGCCACATTACATCAAAAGCTGCCCACTGCACATGGTGATCTTAAGTTAACCCATTAAGCACCAGAGAGATGCACACCTTCTTAAGTGGTTAGACAGGTACATGCACTCTGATGGCTTCAATTTAAAAAAACTACCATTAACTGTCTTGAAGGACATGAGATTCAGGACTGAATGGAGATATTTACTATAACAAAGGAGAAAGTGAAAAAATAGGGGCCATTATTAATTGGAGGTGTTAATCCCCCTTTAATAATATTCTCTTGTGTATAACTGAGGATATGCTGAAAATGTGCACTGTTGCTGAGACTCAAAGGCAGGTTTGACCTCCCCTGCTGTAATACACAGCAGGAATTGGAGTGCAACAAGCAAAACATCTTGCAGAAAATCAGCACCTGCAATATCATGTAACTTTAGTTCTATCAAGGTACTGAAATTTGTATTTCAGTACTGGTGTTAGTTTAAAGGAGCAGTATACATGTTTGTGAAAAAAAAATTAATTCTATTTATTTTCCTTCTAGGTAACTCGATGTTCCCATTGCTGGGAAATGTTTCTTTTAAAATTTATTATGGACTTTTTAAAATTAAAGCGGAACTTTCAGATTGTACTAAGTCACCTTGCATTCATTAAATGCATGGTGACTAGCTTGGAAATAGATGTCTTAACTTTAAAAAATAGCAGCGTGTAAAGAAATCCTACCCATTTGGGAACTGACGGGCAGGTAAGTGCGGTCTGCATGCTTGAACAGTCAGTCCCTTCCGGTAACCATATGGTGCACTTTAGCGCTACTCAATGAAGACCGGGACTGACAGCGCAGACGCGCAGACAAGATGTCTGTGCTGTAGCCTGGGTTCCGGTCTCCAAACAGGAAGGATTTCTTTACAATCTGCTATTTTTTAAAGGTAAGACATCTATCTCCAAACTAGTTGCCATGTGTTTAATGAATGCATGATGACTTAGTAAGATCTGAAAGTTCCGTTTTAAAGTGGATGTGTCACCTATGCCATAAATAGTTAGGTGACACATCCAATACCATCAAAACGTTATTTTTTATTTTCAAGTACCATTTAGTTTCAATCTAACTTACAAACATCTGGTCTACAGCCACTGCAGCCCAACACTCTGCCTCTGCACTCCTCCTTCCTCCGGTGACAGTCTGGAAGCTGGAGCAGTCTCATTGGCTAGATATCGATCTCTGCCAATGAGACCACTCTGGCTTACTGACAGAAGCCTCTGTCATCGGAGAAGGGAGGAGAACTGAGGCAGAGCTCTGTAATTGCAGAGAACCGTAGTCACCCTGAAGTGGCTGCAACACAGACTTTTGTAAGTTCATTTTAAATTAAATGGAACTTGAAAATAAAAAAGAAATAACATTTTGATGGTATTGGATGTGTCACCTAACTATTTATGGCATGTTGTGCATAGGTGACACATCCACTTTAAACTACAATATTCCATTGTGATCACCAGCTTTTATTCGATGAAAAGGTGTGATCTGTCACAGCAGAAATAGTAAATTATTTATTAATCCTTTTATATTTAGGGTGATGTCAAGTGGTAATATAAACAAGTACAAAAGACCACCTATAAGACACTCATGATATCAGTAATATATTAATTGTGCTACCTATCAATCACCTTTATAAGGGACACTCACAAATAAAATAAAACATAACGTTTATTGATGCTATTAACCCTCTGAGTGCCAGAGGGTTAGCTAACACATAGCAACACAATACGTTGGATACCTCACTGGCACCCAAAGGTTTAAAGAAGACCAAAACAAGTTAAAAATGATAGTTAACTATCCTCAGTATGAGTAAAAAGTGATCTGATTTTGGATATTAATAATACAAAGCATAGCTCACAAATAAAGACATCAACAGTGAAGTAGAGGGAAAGTGCCGCAAAAAAGCAATAAGCTTATCGGGAGGGGGCTCTGCAATGTGTTGCTTACCTCTCAGGCACTGAAGGGGTTAATATCACTAGCTACTGCCTTACAATAGAGACATAGAAATCTTATTATCCACCCAATTACTTATTAAGAGTAAAGAGACTACATGAAATATTATAGTAACATAGTAAATTAGATTGAAAAAAGACACAAGTCCATCAAGTTTAACCCTTGCCTCATAACACAGAGAAATGAGAAATATATAGTTTTCCTGCTACCAAATAAGTTAGTCTTTATCAGACCTTCCTGATTTGCCTACTATTACACAGTATAAGCCTGTATGTTCCCTTTTGAAAGAAATGCATCTAATCTTTTCTTAAATGTATCCATTGTATCTGCCATACCCACATCTCTACTCTTCCTACCTCAGCTATAAGATACTTTCATGCCAAACATAAGTAGATAATATCAATATCATGTAAATTATGAAACTTGGGACCTTATGTATAAAACAAATCAGACCAATTCTGAGGGAAACTAATAAGCTACAAGGAACAAATAACAATTCACATTTACTTAAATAAGATTTTTAACTTCTTGAATGTTAGTTAGAAAGGCCTCCAACATATTGTTTCGCAATGTACTGAAACCTCTCTAACATTTAAGAGGTTAAAGCCCCATTTAAATGAATGGGAATATTATGATTTTTTGTTCTCCTCTATGTTTCCCCAGAATTACTCATTGTTTTGCATATGGCCTTTTATACCCCTTAGAATTTCACTTCAAATATATTATTTATTTAGCACTGTTTTAAGCCTACTGCTGCATTTTCATTGCCCATGTTATTTCCCTCTCCATAATCTGCATTTAGCTGGTAAGCCCTTTGCAGGGGAAGGGGATGGCCTGCCTGATGCAAGTGTCAGTCAAATATTATTGATGAGCATTGCAGTGATTTATTCATTGGATGGCCTGGACCAAAATTGCTAAGGGCTCTAGTCTGCAACATAATAGATATCCTTCCAGAGATGTAGAACCTTCTGGGCCCTGGGGCCAATAGGCCTTCTTGGATGCTGGGCTCCATGATAACTGCGCTCTCTATAGCATCTAATTACACCCCTGGAGCATCACAACCTCTAATGTGGCTTGAGGATAGGGTGACCACATTTCCCTTCTGCCATTCCGGGACGTGGTCACCCTAGTTGCCCCGTCATACCTTAAGTCCCTGGTGGTCTAGCGGCGTCGAAAGTGCTCTGTGCCTCCTCCAGCACAGAGCTGAAGCTCCCGCGCGCTGTGCTCAGTAATGCAGAGCGCTGGGAGATGATGTCATCTCCCAGCGCTCTGTATTACTAGAGCGCTTGCCTCCAGGTAAGCTGCATTGCCGCCCTGGATGTCAGCCTGCAAGCGGTGTGTCATATCATGGACGCCGCGAGCGGCGTCCATGATGTGACACACCACTTGCAGGCTGACATCCAGGGCGACTTGGCTTCATTCTGGGACACTTCATTGTCCCGGTTGAAGGGGACCCGGGACGCGGGACATAGCCCTGAAATAAGGGACAGTCCCAGACGTTCCGGGACCCGTGGTCACCCTACTTGAGGAAATGATCTACTGTCCTACAGATATAGTTTGCTTCAACTTTAATGGTCTCTTGTGTGAAAGCACTAAAAATGCAGCATACTATACTTTGGTGATTTCATACAAGGCTGTAGTCACCTGTGTGAAACCATAGTTACCATAGTCTAGCATCTTACCATTCAGCAAAAGTGACATAACCAATGCAGCTTTGAAAAGGGGGCCTTAACGGTAAGTGGTTAAAAGAACAAACATAGGATTGGTGAGGATTCTTGTTGCATACAGTTTGCTTAACCCTTTGAGTGCCAGAGAGGTACAAAATGTATTGCAAAGCAATGTGTTGCGTACCCCTCTGGCACTTAAAGGGTTAATTTCATTGTCAGTTAACTTGTTTGATAATAAATCTAGAAAACAAAAAGCGCCTTGTCTGATTTCATTAATCTTCATTCTTTTTTTTACTTTTATCTGCCTGTAAAGAGAGATTGTAGTATCAGATAACAGTCTTCTAGGCCTTATGAGAGGCAATGACTGCTTAATGTAGCAACAGGCTGATTTAATAAGAACCTGAGCAATACTGTATCAAACCAACTGCACCACAGGGGACAAATAAATATCCTGCAAATTCCCAGTGATTTAAATGGGCTTTTACCCCCTAAAATGCTAGAGAAGCCTCCAATAAATTGCAAAGCAGTATGTCAGACCTTTCTACCATTACAGGGGTTAAAGCCTCATTTAATCAATGGTGTTTTTTTATTTTTTATTTGTTCACTGTGGTGCAGTTGATTTCATGCAGAATTGCTGTAGTTCATCTTAATACTTTGCCAAAGAAGTATCCAACCTACCTCTAAGAATAAAGGCCAAAGCCAATGCCAGTCAAGGGGGCTATCATTATTCTGAGATTCAGACAACAACAGCATATTTTGGCATTTATAAAAATGTTAACACTTGTTTTATTATATTGATTGATTAATTGATTGATTTTTGCATTATGGAGATTGTTTCATGATATTTAACTCCTGTGCACATCTAAAAGGATAAGAAGAAATCACTGAGACTGATGTATTAAAAAGAGTTGGGGAAATATGTGAAAAATGTGATAAATAGGCGATAACTCTCTAATTCATTTCTTATTCTATGGAATTTATACACTGAGGTCTCTCAAATTTGAGAGCTTTTAGTGCATAGGCTCCATAGATTAACATATGTTTATCACACTGGGTATATCATCTCCCCTTTATCACACCTTAGTGCATAAGAACCCTGGAGTAATCTGGAGCAAACCAATTGCACCATAGGCATTAATGAAAACACCACACATTCCAATTGATTTAAATGTCTTTGCATTCAAGGGGTTAAAAAGCTCTATTTAAATTAACAATACTTTTGCTTTGACTCTCTTGGTGCAGTTGGTTTTCCCCAGAATTACTCCAGTGAACAGATGCACTTAAAGGGATAGTAACACTTCGTTTTAACTTTATTTTATTTTGTAGGCATTAAAAAAACATGAAGAATGATATAAGTCTTATCTCTCAAACCTTTATGGTTTATGAGATATTCACAAGCAAAGTTTCCCCTCCCCGCCCCTTTTACCTAGTGTAAGCCATCTCTTCTCAGATGTGAGTCTGGTTGTATGACAGTACAGATAACAGAAGGGGACAATTTTCTTTGTATGAAAACAATGAAAGCCCTTCCCCCCTTGACAAGTTTTTCAGCTTTTTCCATTATCTTAATTGAAGATTGTCCCTCTCTGCAGTCTACCTGGGCATCTCCCTTCTGATCTGGTTGAACAGGGGGGGGATACTTTGTTTGTGAATATCTCTTAAACCATAAAGGTTTCAGAGATAAGCCTTATATCATTCTTCATGTTTTTTTAATGCCTACAAAATAAAATAAAGTTAAAATGAAGTATTACTATCCCTTTAAATGTGATGAAGAGGAGATAACTTCTCCAGTGCGATGAACTCCAGTTCCTATGTTATTCTATGACAGGGAGATCTTAGTGCATAGGCTTCATAGAATAACACAGATATTAGCAAATTTATCTCACTGGAGAAGTTATCTTCTATTAATTACCTCTTCATCACACCTTCATGCATAACCCTGCAGATGTTTTTAGTACATCACCCTCACTAACGGATACATTTTTCCATTATGAAAAAAGATTGCACTAGATTTAATATGATCCAACATCCTATTTCCGTGTTATACTATGGAAGTGTTGATCTAATGTTTCCATTGTAGCAATAAACAATATAGCAGAGTGAATACAGAATTCCCTGTAAGTACACACATTTGCAATATTTGAATACAGATGCTGATGTATGAAGTAATAGTGGGGCAGACCAACTGAACTAAGGGGGACAAACAAAAATTTGCATCAATTTAAATAAGCCTTTTAACTCTTTAAATGCTTCACAATGCATTGGAGACCTCTTCAGCATCCAAGGTGTTAAAAGCCCTATTTAAATCAAGGAGGATTTTGAAAATAATTATTTATCCCCTATGGAGCAGCTGGTTTGCTCCAGAATGACTCACATTCTTCTTACTACTGCCTCATAATCTTTTATTTTTGTCCCCTTCCGTTTTAGGGCAGTTGATAGATAAACAGGTAGAAAGCAAAGGAAAAAACATTTACTCACTGTACCAGCAGGAAATCGAGGAAAGAAAATAAACAGGGGCTTGAATTCTGAGCTTTTAACCTGCTAGCCGGACACTTTACAGTTTCTTTCTGTGTGCATTCATAAAGCACTGAAATAGTGAAGGGGAGGTAAGGGAACTGAAGGCTTGTGGGATTCCTGGGACTCACACAGCCACAAGCACAGCTGTACAAACATATGCTAGCTTTGTTAGGATAGGGTGGGCAATAGGCTGAAACTGCTGAGCATATCTGACCTATAAATCCCCTGCAAAAGCGTTGCCTGAAGGAATGCCAAAAGTTATGTGTAAACGGTTTACCCAGCCAATTGCTCCCTTTTCTTTCCTTTTTTTTTTTTTTTTTTAGCTAATGTCTTTCTTGGCCAGATAACTTTACTATATGTTAGTGCTATGACAGAAAAAAAATTATTTTCTCACAGTCATTTAATAATGAGTTGCAAATCAATTAGATAAAAAGCTGACATTTTGCAGAATTAACATGTCACTAGGTTTGCCTGAGCATCCCTTTTAAATGATTAAAAATGCACGTGGCAGGGCTGCAGTGATTTTAATTGACTGCACAATGCCATACATGATGCATTTTCATATGTGTTTGGTTTTACTCAGCAGGAAAATCATCAAAACATATATTTTTTCATAAAAAGTTTACTAATCCTCTACTTATTTTAAAACATTAAATGTTTTATGTTGAAATGAAAGATCAGCAATGCTGGGGCCCAAGTGTACCATAGAGGAAAGATAGAAATTCCCCAAATTCCCATTAATTTAAATGACATTTTTAATTCATTTAATACATTTATTTATGTATTTATTAGACTTACCTGCCTGTAAAGAGGATTTGCAAGAACAGATAACTACTATAGGTCATAGGAGAAACAAATACTGCCTAATATGCTAAGGACTGGTTTAATAGGCGGGGTATATTAATTCCAGTGAGAGAACTCTGTTGATTAAGGCACCAACTATAGAATCTCTTCAAACCTCAGGGTTGTGGGTTTTAGTCCTGATAAAATCAACTCAGCCATTCTTCTGAGGTAAATAAATTGAGTACCTGGGACATACTTAAAAAGAAAAGAAAATCTCAATGTATCCTTCCTGATAAGGTATTTTAATAGAAAGAAAAAATGCATGGGCATAAAAAACCCTGTCTCAGAGGGTCTCAGCTTGGATTCCCAAATGACCACATTCACAGGAAGAAATAAACTGAATCCTTGGGTCAGATGGTTAGGAAATAATAAGGCAAGAAACATATCAATGTATATAATTTTTCCCATGAATTGGAAGGGAAGACAAAATAGGTTACAACTAAGCTTAAATGGATAGTAATCTTTCAAAATAATAGTAGCACCAATTAATCTTCATAGTATTTGGGTCATGGAGAGTGTTATCTCAATACTTTCAGAGTTGTAGTTCAAGAGTAATTGAATGATAACGTTTCCCCCTCCAGCCCCTTTTACCTAGTGTAAGCCACCTGCCCTCAGATGTGGAATCTAGTCTTAAGACCAGACAGCTCACAGCAAGGGACAATCTTCTTACTGTGAGAACAATGAAAACCCTGCCTCCCTTGACAGGTTTTTCAGGTTTTTTCCTTACTCTAATTGAAGATTGTCCCTCTCTGTGATCCACCTGGACACCACATTGCTGCTCTGAGCTGAGCAGTGTGACATCAGTAAAAGGGGTGGGGGGATACTTTATCATTCAATTAATCTTGAACTACAACTCTGACAGTATTGAAATAACACTTTCCATGGCCCAAATACTATTAAAATTAATTGGAACTCCTTTTATTTTGAAACATTACTATCCCTTTATGCTGATCTAAACATCCTATATAATAATTCGCTAGGATGTTTGTCAGAAGTCGTCAAGTGCAGTAGCAACTGCGCGTGTTCAGGCAGTCTCTACTGTGCATTATTGCATTGAGCATGTGAGGAGACACAAGACTGCATCTCGTGGAGCAGTGAGGTAACAACTGATTAACCCTTTGAATGCCAGAGGGGTACGCAATGCATCGCAAAGCAATGCGTTGCGTAACTCTCTGGCATTCAAAGGGTTAACATTACCCTGACCTTAGTCCGTGTACACGGGCTTTTACACTAGTATTCATATTTTTAAGGTCCTCTATTCACTGTCTTGCCAGGGGCTTCTTAAAACTGCCCTGTTAGTATAAACTCAAGGAACTATGGGGCAAACTATCTGTGCCAGAGAGGACAAATTACATTTCCACCAGTTCTCATTGATTTAACACTCTGAGAGGCAGAGAAGTATCCAACGCATTGCTAATCCCCATTGGTATGCCATTGAACTGCTCCATTTTCTTTTGAACATATGACCCTAAATCAAACCATTTACTGATAATGTCAAGAATCAACCGTCAAAACAGATTGTTCTATTTCATGATTATACCAAAAATCAAGGGACTAGTGATTATCTTATAAAAATTATTAAAACTGCATTAAATCTATTGTTTATATGACTGTTTTATTTCTTAACTAATCTGATGACAGAAGCCTCATTTATGTAGCTTGGACTGACTTTAACCCTTTGAGTGCCATAACTTCATAATGTGCTGGGAACTCTTCTGTTATTCAAAAAGTTAATGGATAGGTTATCTGTTTGTTTACTCTTACTGAGGCTAAAGTAAAGAGAAAATCTGGGACAAACCAAATTCACCACAGGGAGACACATAAAAATCCCTACTAATTTAAATGACACTTTTACATTCTTGAACACTAGATAGGTTTACAGTGTATTACAAATGCATTCAAAACCTCTTCAAGGGGTTAAATACCCATTTAAATAATTGGGGATTTGGTGAATATACATTTTTCCCACGTAATGCAATTGGTTTGGTACAGAACAGCCCCAGTTCCTCTACTACATGAACCTAAGAATCCAGAATTATAGGGAAAGCCAAATTAGTGAGAAAATCATTTTCTCAAATATTTCTTTCTTTTCCAAACATCTATAAACTCTGTGTGACCTCTCCTAAACATTATCCCGAAATGAATTCAAACACCTCCAAGGACTTGGCACAGGCAGAAGGTGCGAATGGGTGTAAAGTATTAATAACTGAAGGAAATTTAAGCAAACAAAACATTCAAGGAATATAAAGTTGAGTAAAAGGAAGTAGAAAGGTGATTAGTTTCAAGTTGTGGAAATTAAAAAAAAGGTTAATAAACTGTCAAAATATATGAGCTCTTGAGCAGTGGACTAAGCTAATGTTTCTTTGAAACCTCTAAATATTGCTGCCTTGTTTTTGGAAAACAGAAAATTATTAATGCTTGTTAACTTACTCATGAGTCCATAATCAAAAACCTACATACATTGCTAATATTGTTCAACAAATTCTGGTAAAAAAAGGATATTGGCAGGCCTACTTGGTATAAAATATGTTTTATTTTCTGGAGATTCAGTTTTCACAATTTTTAATAATAATAATTAGCAAGGGAAGGGAATTTCAGTTTTATAAAACTAGCAAGCAAAAGCAGAATTTACACAGTAATGTACTGTAGTTTGTATTCAGATGCAGCATGGATGGAAACTATATAAAACTGCTGATAAACAAGCCTGTTCCTTAAAGTTTTTCCTGATTTGCAATCTGTAACTCTACACCAGTGCTTTAGAACAACCTTTCTGCCAAAGTGTCCCACAACACATCATTTAATTACGGAGCGTTAATAAAATGTTGACATGTTCCTTACCATGGCTAAACAGTTGATCTTTGCAGTTCTTTTCAGCCAGCTAATATTATAATCAGTAAATGATTTAGGCCTTCTTTCATTGGGCATTCAAATATGGCAACACAGCTGCTCTGTTGGTATTGAATGTATCCTAATACTTGGGCTCCTGATACCAACTATTGCCATTAAACTTGAAAGCAGACAGCAAAGACATGTGAACATTAGCCATAGAGAATGGACTGATGTTTACTTAGGTCAGTGACTGGATTGTTGTAATTTGCATTACAAAGTTTTAAAATAATTACTACTGCAGATTTGTTGAATATTTTGCACATGGGCCTACATTTGATATTTAACAGAATGAGCCTGTGGGTAGAATAATTTGGTCCACTTACTAAAACTGCAACACCATGTTCTCTCCTATTCAAAACTATGAATAAGAAAATATATACATGTACTTGCATGCAGAAGAGACACAACATGAATGTGCAATAGGAGCAAACATTAACTTTCCAAACATACTGTACACATTCATGTAGATTCTATCAAAATCAAATTAGATGTTCATTGATTGATATGTCTAATAAACCCAAAGCTGCCTCAAGCTACCTGAAAAACCCTACTGATTTTAAAAGAAAAAATGCGAACACTATCACAGGTAAAAGGGGACATTTGCCCATTAATAAAGGTTAGCCATTGCAAACAAGATGAGACATTTACAAATTGTTATAGTAGGATGGTCAGGGATTTCAATGTAGACAAAACCTGGAACAAAAGGAGCAGGGGCAAGAGTATGTACTCTATGATTTATTTTATTATTTGTTTTAAAATGCATTATTGCATAATATGGAGGATATATATTGCATGTTTTATCCTGAGCACGATGGTACTCTCACTGCTAAAATATGTCTTATCCCAAAGTTATTGCAGCTCAGACTTGCATGTTTTGGGGTGCAGTACCTCCATGGTCTGCATTTTTACAGTGGCACTGTAGCTGCAACAACATATACAAGGTTATTGTCACTGACTTACTGCACCCAAAAGTCTTCTCTGCAACAAGTTTTGACTAAAACATCTTTCAGCAATAGGAGAATCCCTGTTTTACTCAGCAGTTTAAACCATGCAGAATATTTTTCCATATTAAACAGTACAGATACTAAACTGTAGAAAACCTTCATGGGCCGGGGCTTGGGCGATCCGGATGCCTTGCGGTCATTCTCCTTGTTTGGCTGGCCAATTCGGGAGGCTCCTTGCCAGCATATTTCTGGCTGGGTGGCTCTTGGGGGCTGTGTCCCGTTATTGTTGGTGTTAATGTGGGACATTTATGATTAATTAATGTTGGAATGGAAGTCCTTTTTCTGCTTGTACACGCAGGCTGTGCATATAAATGTGCACCTCATTTGGGTACCTCACTGTGTGTTGGGGGCAGATGCGGTGGGATGTTTGCTATATATTGCTTTGGGTGTCGCTGCTGCTATCCTGGAGTCCTTCCTGCTGCGGGATGTCTGACATATCCGTGGGGGGGATGGGCTCTGGGGTGGAGGGCGGATATGGTTGGTAGCTTATGGGTCCCCTTGGGACTCACACTCATGAATGAGGTGCAGCCTGCGATGTTGACGATGTTGATGTACTTGGAGGTCATTTGTTTAGTTTCTTCATTCGTACATACCTTGCCATTGGCTATTATTCCTTAATGATGAGGGGGAGGTTCACATCCTGTGCATCTGAATATCTGGGCTTCTATCGATTACCTTACCTTGCGCTTGATTAGTGCGGGGGGGGGTCGGTGGGGGTCCTCCTCATGTGAACGGTTCTTCTGGAGTAACTCGGGCACACAGGGTGTGAGCGTGGGGTCTTTGGAGGGGGTTGGCTCTTTCATCTTATTGTGCTACATTGTGCACATGTTCTATATGCTGTTGTTAATGAAAGAGCCCCAATGCTTTATATGTTTTACACCTGCATTACTGGTATTCCTAGTCTGGGTGCCGGACTGGCTTTTACTGCTGTGGTTTCCTAGTTAAGGTTACCAAGTCGGATTTGTAAGGAGTTGGGGTGGGTGTGTATCGATGGGATACTGGTGGTCTATCTCGTATGTTAGGGGGGTGAGGTCTTCATCTGGTTGGGGATGATGAGGATAGGGCAGAGGGCGGTTCTTTGGGGAAGTTTTTTGTTTTGGGTACTAGCTCTCATAGGTTTGGGAAGGGATGGGGGGGTAATGTTAGTAGGCAGTTTTCCCCCATGCTCATGCAGATGAGCGGGCATTGTTGGCTGGGCAAGGACAGAACCCTGGTACATCATACCTAATGCTGTTTCAGATGGCTGTATGTGACACTAGATTCCTCTCATGGAATGTGAGGGGCCTCAATGACCCAGTAATGGCTTACATCAAAAAATATTTTCCTGACATCCTATTACTGCAGGAAACACATCTTACAGACAGTAAAGTATTAGCACTTAAAAAACCATGGGTGGGACATCATTATCATGCTACCTATTCTACTCATTCCTGTGGGGTCTCAATTTTAATTCGAAAACAGATCCCTTTTGAACTACTTGAACATAAAACTGACTCAAGGGGCAGGTACATTTTTCTAGATTGTAAAGTACGTAATATTGCGTTTGTTATTATTGTTTTGTATATGCCTCCACCTTTTTTGCCTGACATCCTACAGGAAGTGTTGTCATATATAAGCACCAGATCTGACCATTCCGTAGTCTGTATGGGGGACTTCAACATGACTCTGCACCCAGACATGGACCAACCTGGGGGGGTACATCTGATTTTAGGAGCTCTAGGGCTAAACTGTTGGGATTTATAGACTACGTTAATCTGGTGGATGCTTGGAGTACATTGTACCCAGACATCAGGGAGTACTCTTGTCACTCGGCCACTCATGGATCCTTAACGAGGATTAATCATGTATTTGTCTCAAGACATATCCTTCGTAGAGTCTTATCTTGTACTTATTTACCCAGAGTTGCCTCAGATCACTCAGATCACTCTCCTCTTCTCCTGACGGCTCAGTTGGGCGATGACTGACCGAGTAGAACTTGGAGACTGCCCTTCTGGCTTTCCATTGACTCCATTGCTAAGGCACATGAAAGGGACCTGTTAAACTATATACATGAAAAAATGGATACCTCTTACTAAGGTATATTTTGGGACGCTGCCAAGTCAGTTGCCAGGGGATCTTTTATTTCCCACATATCGTTCTCTAAAAAGAGTAGGGGAGGGCTAGTTCGGAAGCGGGAGGAGGAGTTGAGAGAAGCTGAACGCCTTTACATGGATGAAACCACCACGGAGAATCATGATAAGATCCAGTTGGCTACCTCTAAACTGCATTAGCTGCCAGAAATATTGAACACATGTTCTACAAAAAACAGAACTACTTTCAAAATGGCGATAAAGCTGGGAAGCTCCTGGCTTATTTGGTAAGGTCTGGGGAGGGAAGACAAGAAATTACTTCTCTTACATCTGAACATCAATCATTGAGTATAGATGCGAAAGGTATTAATAAAGAATTTGGGACTTTTTATTCATCTCTCTATAGGGCACGGTCCTCGGCAACTGCCTCAGACTTAGAAGAGTATCTTGCAGACTGTGGTATATCAATTCTGTCCCTGGAAGATCGCCAGATGATGGATTTGCCCATTATGCTTCGGGAGGTAGCAGATGCGATACGGGTGCTTCCTTTGTGCAAGTCCCCTGGAAGTGATGGTCTTCCAACAGAATGGTATAGGAAGTATACAGAAATCATTGCTCCACGTTTGTTAAATACCTTTTATGCCACTCTTGATGACCATATTCTACCAGCCTTGCAAAATGAAGCAGTGATCACTGTTCTACCGAAGCTGGGTAAGGACCCACGTTTTTGCGTTTCGTACCGCCCTATTCCATTCTCCCGGTGGACACTAAAATTTTAGCTAAGATCCTTGCAATTCGACTTAATAAAGTTGTTTCTAAGCTAGTCCATTCAGACCAGGCAGGCTTCATTCCTGGTAAGTCCACTTTCCACAATCTTCGTTGCCTCTTTCTTCATATTCAGTCCACTTATGTTAGTCAGGGCTCTGTGGTGATTGTGTCACTAGACGCTGCTAAAGCGTTCAACTTGGTAGAGTGGAACTTTCTCTGGACTGTACTGCGTATATTCAATTTTGGACCTATGTTCATGCACTGGATTCAGGTAGTTTATGCTGCACCATGAGCTCGGGTATCAGTGGGAGGAGTATTGTCGGATCCTTTTCTACTGAACAGGGGAACGAGGCAGAGGTGCCCCTTATCACCGGGTCTCTTTTCTCTGGCAGTTGAGCCACTGGCCTCAAGGATTAGGGCTGATGGTGATATCAGAGGACTTTTTGCAGGGGAACGGGAAGAGAAGCTTGCATTGTATGCCAACAATATTTTGGAGTTTCTGAGAGATGCGGGTGCCTCTCTTCAAAGGCTTTTAGCTGTGGTTGATCAATGTGGCCCACTTTCCGGTCTTAAGATTAACTGGACTAAGTCCACTATGATGCTACTGAATCCGATGACTGATTCTATGGTTTCTCCAGATATCCCCCTTTCTTGCAGCACCTCATTCAAATATCTTGGTATTGTAGCATCTACTTCTCATGACTAGTATATTAGGGATAACCTAGAACTGGTAATTACACAATTCAAGGATAAAACTTCCTCCTAGATTAATCTCCCCTCTGAATCTGATCTGCGAACCTGATCAAAATTATTTTCTTACCCAAGCTATTATATGTCTTTCAAGGTGCCCCGGTTCCTATCCCTAAATGGCGTTTTAGGGAACTTGACAAAATTGTAACCAAGTTTCTATGGTCAGGAGGGCATCCTAGGCTTAGGCTAACTACTCTACAATGATCTATAGAGGAGGGGGTTATTTCACTTCCTAACTTCTACCACTATTATTTGGCAGCTCAGGCCCAATATATGTTGGCCTATGTAGCACTCCAATCCGCCCACACTTTCCCACGAATTGAGGATTCACACTTGAGTCCAGAGTATCGCATTGAACATTTTGTGACAGTAGGTGCAGGAATATATTCTTCACCAGTTCTGGCTACTAGGTCCTTATCCCAGGATTGGACACAGCTGCAGAGTATTGCGGGGTACTCGGGATTGGCTCCTACGTACCCTTTGTGGGGGGCAGAGGGTCTCTTTCACTTCTGAAACTGGCAAATAGCCGATCTTTCCATAAACAGATTTATCTTATTTACTCATGGATGTGTAGAGTCAGATGGGAGGCAGACATGGGTAGACTTGAAGACTGGGAGTGGGATATGGCACTTAAAAGTCCTAGATTGGTATCTGCCACAGCTAGACACTAACTCATACACCTAAAAATCTTACACCGAGTGCACTACACGCCCACTTGCTTATTTAAAATGGGCAACCTACCTCATACTAAGTGTATTAGATGTCACAGGGATGATGCTGACTTTATTCAGCTTATTTGGCAATGCACCCCTGTCCAACAACAGCTGATGTTTTGACCTAGTTGCTGGTTTGGGAACTCCCCTTTGTACCTAAGACATATTTGCTCTCCGTCTTACCTGATCAACTACATGTAGCTGGTGAACATTCACTTCTAAGGGAACTGTTGGTCATGGCGCAAAAGGTGGTGGCATTGGAGTGGATGGCTGTGGGTCCACCCACCAAGATATGTTGGATTAACTTGGTTAATTCCAATCTTCGACATTATCAAGGTGTATATTTGCACAGGGGTAGCCAGAATAAATTCAGATTGATATGGGGATGCTGGGTGACCAGCTTTCTCTCCTGGGATGAGTATAATAGATCACGATAGGGGTTGTTGGAGTTCTTCTATTGAACGTAGCTTACATTGGCCTTTTGAGGCATTAAAGTAGATCCTTGCTGTACGGACGTAGCCATTACTTTACAATAGACATTGAAGTGACTGATGATTATACCCTTTGTGTCTATTTCACGTGTAGTGAATGGTCTTCTTGTCTTTTCATCCACAAATAGACATATATCAGCAACCTCTTTATGGGGGGTTGGTTCCTGGCCATGGGAGGGGGGGTCTGCTTGACTGCATGGGTATGGGTTTGGGGATTGGGGGGTTCTAGTGGAATTTTTGTTCTGAAAATGGAAAAAGTAGGTGGAGGGGAGTGGGCTTGCACATGTCTTGTAATATTGTGTTACTCTGGATTCTGTACTGTGCTCATACACTATGCCAATATTGTAACACGTTTATTTATTTGTTGTAATGCATATTACCTTGTATTTTAGTTGTTGTTATTATTGTATGATACATGTGCTCATGTGCCTCCAATAAAAAACAATTTAGAAAAAAAAAAAAAAACTGTAGAAAACCAGATGGAAATAATTTGGCACAGATATTGTGATGCCATGACAGCCATGGCACAGATATTATGATTCTGTTCAAGGAGAAAGGGTTGAGACACTCCTTTTCTACTAGGGATGGGTGAAATGTCAAATTTTTCCTGTTGTAATTTCTTACTTTTCTCACAAAAATTCCCTCTCACACAAAATACATAACATTACCTTCTTTTCAAAACTGCCAATGATTTTTTTGCAAGAACTTTGTTGATTTTCACCTATGTATTATATGGTTGCAAGAGTTCCAGCTGAAACATTATTGCTCCAGAGGGCTGAAGTGAAGAGATCAACAAATTAAATTTAACATTGTTTGCAAGCAATATATGCTTTGACAAAAATATTAGCAGGCTGAGTCCCTCTGTCCTTTGCCCACTACTCTAACCACCTGCTTGTATAAATCTGGTAAAATGTCCGTAAAAAAAAAATGTGGATGTATTGGTGTATGTCAGTAGGGTGCAACACATTAAAACCTCTGTTTTCAACAAAAAGAGAGGGCAGCATGTCAAAGACCAAAATGTTTTAGATTATTTTTGTGCAGTTTTTGTTAGAACTCAGTACGTGTGGTTTGGCGGCACATAGAAGAACAACTGTCTGTCTTAATTATTTTAATAACATCACTAATGAGGGTGGTGATGTTGGTAGCGGTCAATGTGGGGGCTATATGAGTATTGTCACCTTCAGCTAACTCCTTCATGCCTTTCCTTTAGAGAACAATAGCAATAGGAGACATGGGTGTTATTATTACAGAGGACAATATTGTCCCTGGAACAGCTACAATATTGCTATCATCTGTCCCTTTGTTCTGTGCACTTTTAGGAGTGCTTCTACTGCTGCTAATAATATCACATCTAGGGCTTGATTCTATAAAACAACTGGTAAGGAAAAAAAAACAGAAAGCAAGAAATCTACTTGTGTACTGCATGGACCAACAAGCATGATTTGTGGGAACATCAAAGGAAAAAAGCCAACTCTCGTTGTTTGACAGTGTAAAAAAATGAGAGTGAGCTCAAAACAGTCACCCTCCCCACACCTCTCTAACCCTACACTATCCCTAACATGAGACTTAAATAATATTACCCGTAACACTATCCTAACACCCAGAAATGTAACACCTGTCATCTACTGTCTGTTTTCTTCTCTCTTCTTCTCTTTCTTCTTCTTTCAAAATAAGTTTAGTTAGAAAAAATAATCCAATGAAGTACGTACGCTCCAAAAAATGCAGCCAAAATATGCCAGGGCTAACTCTTTGAGTTCCAGAGGGGTACCATCTGGTGCTCAAAGGGTTAAATGCAGCGTAGCATATCTTTTTAAAGTAACATTCTGACATTCCATTTTAATAAAAAGAAGTAAATCCTTTGTGCCATAAATATAAGTGCTTCCAATGTTTAAATATATGTCCGCTGGCTCTGCTGGAGGCGGCAGGCATGTATATGGGCACAGACAACCTCCTCCATACCTTTTGACCCGTTGCCCGAATCTGAATGATGGGATTTTGAACAGAGACGGCCTTTTTATATGCAGGGTGATAATGAAACCTGATAGAAGCTGATTGTCTGGGAGGTGCATAAGTACACATCCCAGCCAGTTGGAGGCTGGTATCCATTTTGAACAGAGACTGGCATATAAAAAGACAGCCTCTGTTCAAAATTCACTCATTCAAATTCTGGCAATGGCACAAAAGGTATTGAGTGGGGGTCTGTGCCCATAGGTATGCCTGCCACCATCAGCAGAGCCAGTGGTGGCAGAGGACATATATTTACACATTGGAAGCGCTTTTATTTATGGCACAAAGGAATTGCTACTTTTTATTAAAATGGAATGACTGAATACTTTTAAAAGATATGCCACATTGCATTTAACTCTTTGAGCACCAAAGATGTAGCCCTCTGGCACTCAAAGGGTTAACTCTGGCATATTTGGGGGGGCATTTTTTTAGAGAACACAGCCTTTGGGTTTTTTTTGTTAACTTAACAGACTTTAAATAAGAAAGAAGAAAAGAAAGATGACAGAAGATTCAAGAATAAGACAGACAGTAGCTGACCAGGGTGCTGAGGACCCTGCTGGACATCAAGATTACAAGTCAGCTTTTATTTTTCAGAAAATGAACCCTGTGAGTGCTAGTGGGGTATGCAATGATTTACAATGTGTTGCATACCATACTGGCAGTCATAGGGTTAATCTTCTTTTGTTTTTAAGCACAATTGTGTGTTGGAAAACACTTTTTTACAACATACCAGTGGTTTTCCTCTCACGTTAGGGACTCTGTGTCTCCTTTTCATGGGCCAGTTTTTTAGTGATAAAAAGTGCATTCATTAATATAAGTTGAAGCTACTGAGTTTAATAAAATACTAAATTCAACTAGTTTTATGTGGTGTCCAATGGGCTCAAATTTTTCCTCCGTTGGACATTTTTATGCGGTGGTGGTTTTTGACAGCGCAGTTAATAGAATACCAAACTGTGATGTCAAAACCACCATCACCAATTTTTTAAATTAACGTGGGCAAAAGAACTGAGCCTCTGATTTGCTTCTGTATGTCTTCCAATCAGACCTGTTCTTTTGCTTCAGGTGGGATCTCAATGAGGATGTGACTAGATGGGATCCTGCTTTCCCGAGAGAGCACATGTTTAGCCTTTTGCTCATGAGTAAAAAGCTGTATCTCTATAATGGATATTTAATAGAACGGGGGTTTCCTGAAAGACTACTACTTTTAATGGGGCAGCTAGATCTTACAAATGTACTAGTAGTAGATGTAAATGCTTTTCAACTTCCAACAGCAGCAGAAACACTTTTCACTAGTGTTATTGAGGGAAGCAGGGACCATGAGACCCATGCTCCCTGCATCCCTCAGTGGTTTAAGGCAAAAGGATTTATCAGTAAGTAAAAAATCCTATTATCATAGCTAGGGTTGTAGATGTTGACAATGACCTGTATTCCTGCTTACTCAACAATAGCGTGTGTAACTGGGTGGTAGCTGGATTTGGAAGTAGTGACTGTATGGTGACTGTATATATTAGGCATCTTTACTTGTCCAGAGTCAGACTTTCCAAATGACCTCTCACAAAGTTTATAAACAAGCATAGTGCTCCTTTTTTAGTGGTAAAAGGCTGAACCTTGTTCTTTCAGCTTATTTTATGGCCATAGCACCATTGCTCTTACTCTCTACTTCATCTTTATTGGAAAAACAGTTGGATGGTGGAGGGATATATTCTAGATCAATATCATCATGAATAGTTGTCATTGCCAGCATTGTCCACTTCATCCCCATTACTTTCATATTCTTCTAGGCTTTTTGAAATCTTAAACAGTTTATTTTTACTTTTTTCCTTAGGGGAATTCACAGAACATTCAATGCTAGTTTGAGTACAGGTGTTATCAATGTCAGGCACAGCAGCTAGTATAACTGCTCTAGACTGTAAGCTCTCTGAGCAGGGCCCTCTGATCCTTCTGTTCTCCACATTTGATTGTACTCAACAGAACTGTTTGAATGTGGAATGATGTCTTGCTTGCAAAATAATGTATCATGTACATCGCTTTCTGTATTATCTGCACTGTCAAAGATCAGAACGTCTGGCCCATTTCTGTCATCTGTCGGCCAAAGGGATTTTTTTTTGTTTCATTTTATTTTATTTTTATAGGCTTTCTGTCGATCACTGTCTATATAGAAATTGAACTCTGTGAAACTGCAAGCAACTCATTCTCCCCCTTTGTCTGTTTATCTGCCTGTAAGTATAGTTAGCGTCAACATTTTAGTAACTGTTTTCTTTCGCTACCTGCTTGTCCCTCCTCTTGCAGTTGTAGTGCCTGTAGTTCCTGTTTCTTGGGTATATAATGTAATTGTATCTGTCTGCAAAGTACATCTGTCAAACTGTCATTTAGCAAGACACAGCAGAGGCTCAGCCAGCTCAAATCGGAACTTGAACCAACTGCCTGTGTAACTATCACTTATCAGTCAAAAACGTTTGTTTTTTTAACTCCCCTTTCTCCCTTCACACTCCTCTCAACAATGTGTCTACCACCAAACATCCTAAAAGTAATCACAGCTCCAGTCTCTTTCCATTTTTATAATTTATTTCAGTTTAGTTACAAAGGTGGTAAAAAGCAGGGAGAGGTCAGTTTTAGCAGGAATTTTTCTACAAGACAGAAAGGGCCATTCTTCTCTTGCTTCACTTTGGAGGCAGAACTTTCTAGCCATCCCTACTTCCTACAACAGCTAATTAGCTGAAAATGTCTCTGAAACTGATATGGCTCTGCAGGGAGCTTAAAACAGTGATTCTCAATTCTACTCCTTGCGACCCACCAATATCAAGTTCATTTGATATACCTAACAATACTTTCAGCTTCAAACAACCCTGAGGGATGGAAGTGAGTTTCAAGTCCAGACCCAGCTTAAAAGACCCTCTTTAGCTCCAGGTTCAGGTGCTTTCCATCAGCTGCATTGTCAGTAGTTCTGCCACTGCAGAGGGAGTCTAAGGAAAGTCTGAGGGAAGCTAATTATGTGCTAAGCATACCTCTCTTCTTATAAGTGATAGGAGAGCCACATTATTTGAGGGCTTTCCTTATATTAGAGTGAGAGGAGAGACATTATTTGCAGCACATAAATGTTGATGGTAGCTGAAGATCCACATATCACTACAAAGTTCCCCTTATCTTGGAAGTGGCTCGTGAGTCATATTATTACCAGAACATCCCATCCTGGCTACAAAGTAACATTACTTAGTCCCTCTTATATTGCAAGTGCCTGAAGATCCACATTATTTTATAATTCCTTTGTATTTTAGATACATAGGGATACATGGTCTAGCACTTAGAGATAGAGAATGCATGTACGGATCAGTGTAGATAAGGTCAGTTAGGTAGGTGTGTTAGTGCTGAGCATCATAAGGAGGGAGATTTCTGCCACACTTTATTGTTAGGTGTCCCTCTGGAAGTGTAGAACATTCATGGGTGGGACTGAAGCATATTATCAGATGTAACTCATCTGGGACCTTGATCTCACATGGTTCTGTGTTAGAAGTGAGGAGAAAGGGACTCATCACCAACCAGAGAAAAGATCAAGCACTACACACCATCAATAGGTACTCTTTGGAATTTACCACACTAAGGGGTACTGCTACCACCACCTCATCAAGGGAACCACTGGTGCAACAACATTTATTTCATTATTGTATAATAAATTTTAAATTGTTATCCAGTTTTTCCAGTTTTAAATATTTTTGTTCATTTGGTCTATTCCTGTTAATTCTTGTATGTATTTACTTTGTACTCAAGGCTCCACATGAACTACAAGTGAGTAGAATGCACCACAATACTTATTATACTAAGAGAAGTTGCCATGGAAGATGTGTTATATAAGTATAATTTTCTTTTCACGCAGGGGAGGAAAGCATATAAATGAAGCTGACATTAATTGCAAAAGTCATAGAATCAATAGGATTGTAATCCTTGCTCCAAGGAGGATTCAGTTGAACTGGGTAGTAAGAGACTCACATAGACAAATAGCAAAGTAGCAGATTGTCTACATGACCTGTCATCATGTTCATTAAACAGTCTGCGACTAGGGATTTGGCTACACCCCAATGTTAACCCTTACATGCTTTACAATGCTTTGGAGACCACTCTAGTAACCATGGTGCTTACATTGAGATGTGAATCATAGCAAAAGTGAACAGCTTGGAATACTGGAATATTTACAAAATGGCTGTAGCTACTTCATAAATACTTATATTTCTATAATAAAAAAACACTATTTTGAAGTCTCTAAGCCATCAAAATATAGTTTAGGGTGGCATATATAACACACAGTACTTAAACAATTATGTTTAAGCAGAAAAAAATATGTGATATGTTTTCATCATTTGACAAATTTGTAAATTTAACAGATAAAAACTGAATGATCAGCTCTTAGGAACTCATAAAAAAGCTGATGCACTATTCTATGACAGCTATCTATAATGCATTAAACCAATCTTTAGTGGATTATCACAATGTTTTTGTATAAACACTTTTGCGTTATCAGTATAAGCATTTCTGTAAACTACTACACAACTTGAAATAAATATTTCATAAATGGGCCTTTTAAATGGCTGACTGCCCATCAGAAATGCTGTTCAAGCCCACAATCACAAAAATCTAGGGTGAATTGAACCCTATGGCATAGTTTACACAGTTGCCTATGTCAACTGATGTAACTTGTTGCAACTACCCAGTGAATACAGGTGCTGGGGAGATGCAGCAGTAAAAGTCTGCACAGAATCCTAATGGGAGTTAAAGTAAATGATATACACATGATCTCACCTCCCCTCACTACAGATAACATGTATCAAGACTTAATCCAGTGAAATTATAATGGTATATTTATATGATTTATAATAACATTTTAGTAGGAAGTATAATGATTATCTTTCCATCATGTAAAAAAAAAGAACATTTCCAAAAAGTTAATTCAAGATGGGTAAGTCACACAATAAGGCAGTAAATAAAAATATATATGGAAAGTTGTAGTTTCATCTCCAACTGTTTCAAACTGTCATTCAGTGCAAAGGTACAATGCAGGTGCTGCTGTTTGCTGGAATCTATATCAACAGTAGGCATCTATATCACTATTCAGTTGTGAGACACAATTCATTTAGTCATTGTGTTAATATGTTCCCACTGATATTAAAATCTTGAATGCTACATACATCTCAAATGCATTGCTTCCTCATATATTTGAGATGTCTATAACGTGAAGAACATTAATTGAATATTTGGTTTTCAGTGAATCCAAGCCCCAAGCTAAGTAAATGGTTCTAGGTTTCATTGCCCAGTTAAATTTTATATATTGCTGTAAATTCTGTCCAGTAATCAAACCATATAACACACATATAACACACATATAACACACATGTTAATAAATCTTCATAACTGGATAAAATATCAGTTATTAAAATCAATGCATCAGCTAAATAATTACATAATAAACTTGGTTTAAAAAAGACATCCATCAAGTTCACCCACAGAATATCCTAGAAAATGTCACACTATCTTCAATGAATGGTTGATAATAATAATGGCTGTCACTCATTCAGATAGACCATCAGACATATCTCCGTACTTCTCCTGCTTTCAAATTGGCAATGAAACACAGGGTGACATAACTGTTGCAGGGGGCTGTAACAGTTCTGTAAAAGACCGTAGACACTTTTTCCTCTAGAGCAAATAAACCAAGTATGGCTAGGTGATCTTCATTGCCAGTTCATCCATTACCTTAATTCATTTTGTTGCTTTTCTTTGGCTACCCAATTTTAGAAAATCCTTATTTAGAACAGGTGCTCAAAACTATACTGTATATTCCAGGTAAGGTTTTACCAATGTCTTGTACGTGGCATAATTAAGCTTTCCACTTTTTATTTATACCCTTTTTGTGCAGAGTACAAAGCAATGTGTTGCACAGCATCTCTGGTACTCAAAGGGTTAACTTTGCATTTCATTTGTTTACATACAGAGGTCTTTGTTAGAGATGCATTAAGTAGACAAAATCCTAGGAATAAAACCTCTCCAATGTATGAATTATTCAGATTTAATTTCACATGTTTTAAAAAGGCCACATGCTCCTAAATTTGTTTAAACACTGAGGCCTATGACAAGGCAATCATTAAAGAAATTTGTTAACAGGCTTGCGGCAAGGTAAGCCTTGAAAAATTATTAGCAGTCTAAGGCATATGGCAAGGTAAGCTTTGAAAATATTGTTAGAAATCTGAGGTCTACAGACAAATAAATCTTGAATTCATTATTATAAGACTGTGACCTATGGCAATGCAGGCCTTGAAAGAAGTGTTAGCAGACTGAGGGCTACAGCAAGGTAAGTCTTGATACAATTGTTAGCAAAAATAGAAAATCTCCAACAAGGTAAGCCCTGGAAAAAGAGTCCACCAGCCTACACCTGGTGGTGGGCTCATGGACTGACAACAAATAATTAGTAGTGGTGGTGGATGATTAATGCTTCTCATGTGTCATAACTCATTACCAATCAATTAATACAATATAATAATTAACCTCTACTGCAATGAGCCATGCATTTTCTAAAGGTTCGACAGTCTGTAAATATCCCCCCACCCTTAGACAGCAATAAATGCCTTACTTAAAGGATTTCCGGAAGATAGATGTCCTTTTTCTTCTCCTTTCACACTTCCAGGAATCCTGTGAATGAGACTCACTATCAACTTATAAGATAACACAACAGAGAAAGTAAAAAGTCAGAATTATGCTAATTTGCTAGTTTTATTTTCTTAAAGATTTAATGTCACTCAGTTATACATACTAAGACACTTAAAGCCCTAAGCTTTCCAAATGCCTTCTCATGAAGCCTTGTCATATATTATTGGATCTCAGATAGACTATGCACCTTAGGGGGCAACAAAACCATCACAGAGATTTAACAGCTCTTGAAATAATATCCCCCAAACCTTAGAGTGCCTGCTGGGTCAGTGGAAAAACATAAACGGAGGAGGTTATAAATAATCTTTCTTTTATCACAGGCTATAATGTCCTGGTAACTTCAAAGGCCAGGTCAAAAGATACTGATTCATTTGAAGTTCTGTAGACAGTAGGGCTTTATAGTAATGGGCACTAGGAAAGCATTTAAAATACTGGTGTGTTTCGCATACTCTTTATTAAGACTGTACATTACATTGCTTGCAGGCAAATAAAAAATACAATTAATTTAAAAAGAAAAACATTGGACCATGACGTTATTTAAATGTTGTTAAATAATTGGCTTAATCCTTTGAGTGCCAGAAGGGTGTCAAATGTATTGCAAAGCAATATAATGGACATCTCTCTGGTTCTCAATGATTATATTAATTAAAGGAACACCAACACATAAAATGAAATTTGATTATACAATTTTAAATTTTATGTGCTTCCAGCTAGCATATGTAAAGTTTAATTACTGTATTTTATGTTAGATCCCTAAAAGCTATTCCTAAACTTGCATTTTAATGCATGTGCAGACATTCCTAAATAGACACACTTTGGTTAATTGTTTATGCAGAGTTAGTGATGTTGATATACTGAGATTTTTACTCACTGCTTCCTAATAAGATGTTTACCCACTGCTTCTTATTGAGATGTTTACCCACTGCTTCCTATTAAGCAATATTGATCCATTTACAAGCAACGTCTTATAGACATCTCTAGCATTCAAGCTGGAAAAACCCTAATTTAAATCAAAGGGAATGTCTAGTTCTCCCCTGTACTGCAAATGGCTTCCCCCAGAACTCATCCACTTTTCTTTTGAACATATGGCACTATTGCTAGTTCACTATGGTAATGGGATCTCCACAAAGCATAAGTGACCTCAAAAAACAAAGAAAGATTTTTTACATAGGCAAGCATGTAACATAGGATTTTTAGTGTATATAACCACAGATCATTTTTAGGTGTTGGGGTACCTTTTAAATTGTTACAAATATTCCAACTGCAATACTAAATTGTCATTCAATGTATTGTAGTGGATGATTCATTCAACTATAGTTATTTTAGAAGCACTGATTACTCAAACCACAGAGCAGCAAAAAGTTTATTTCATACTTCCCTATCAACTATTTTATTAATTTGCTCCATAGTGATATTTACTATTGTGCATGGCTAAAAATTATATTTAATTTCTGTATGCTTAAAAACAAGCACATTTGCTGGGTGGTTTGCAGTCCAGAGCTTGATTTCCTATTAGACAGAGTAGGTAAATGCATAGGGTGCCAAACAGTGAGGATCACTGCAGTTTTAATGGCCATACCTTAGTGTCATGGTGAGGGTATTGCTATCAATGCTCCCACATTGTAGGACTACAACTCCTATTTTTATCATTCAGTCAGTGGGAATACTTGGGACACTCTATTTTACAGCTAACTTACCAAGTAGAAATGGAGAAATTCTGGGACAAGCTGAAAACACTGTTTAGGATAAATAATTCCATTTATTTAAATAGAGAATCTAACCCCTTGAATTCTAGAAAGGCCTCAAAAGCACATTTTACACTAACTACATTTTATTTGTTTCTTAGTAGTGCAATTAGTTTGCCCTTTTATAAGTGGACAAGAATGGATCCCAATGGCAGGCTACTAGTTGCAGGACTGGAGTACCAATTGAAACAGAAGCTTGAGTGAACCTCTTGAAAGAGAGAGAGATAAATGCTTGGATGCAAAGCTGGGTGCACGTGTGCTATTGCTGCAACTCAGTTACAAAGTTAGAAATATAAACTGTAAGGTTGAATATCTGACCATAGTTGAGCTGGGGATAGACCAGGATGAACAAACCCACAAGCCAAGAGAAGCAGAGGTGACAGGAAGTGAGAAACATCTAGTCAGGTTCAGGCCAAAGATTAAAAGCAGACTGAGTACAAGACTTCACCAGATGAGCCAAAGGTCATGACAGGTGGAGTACAAGTGAGGTCAGTCACAAGCCAACATCAGGAAATCAGAGAAACATTGCAATATACAGGACCAAGTTCTGAGCAATGAAGACTAAGTGCTGGAGAAAGACTGTATGCAAAAGTATAGGATGAAGTGAGCAGATCATGAATAAGTGCCAGTGAGAACACATGGGTACCTAGGACAGGTAGGCCATGATAGCCTCAGAATCTGACCTGCAGCCTCAGGTATCTTCTGGGAACAGCCCCCTTCTCTGGAGTGGAGATTTTCATATGACCAAGGACACTCTGCAACCCATTCTGGGCTATCTCCGATGTTTCACCCACATTCCATTCCATTCTGCACACTCAGCATCTATAATTAACCAATTTTTCCCAAGTTAGACAAAGTGGCAAGCATTAAAAGCTGCAAATAGACCTACATACCCAAAGGACATTCAATATTGCATATCACTGATGCCGCTGTCTTTCCTAGAATTTCCAAAGTACTTCAAATAAGGTGATGACTGGTCAGAAAATTAGCTCATTTATAAAATACTTTGCAGCAATGAGGAGGGGTGTAAAACTAGAAATATGTAATTCTACATAAAATATCAAGTAATTAGTATAATCCCTAAAATCTAGCAGTTCTTGGGTCCTGTTGATGCCTAACTCTGGCCTAATTAAATATAATTGGCCAATATAAATAGGAATGGGGAAAAGTACAAAAAAAATGTGTTTGAATGTTTGCAGAAAAACAATTTCCTGCTTTTTCCACAGAAAATACAAAACATTTCTGTCTTTTTGCCACTGCCAATTAATATGTGGAGCAAACTTTGACATTTTTCACCTATGTTTTTTATGATTGCAACATTTTCCGCCACAATACTACTTATTCTAAGGGATGAAGTGGACAAATAAACAGCAGAATGTAAAAGTTGTGAGTTCTACAGCATCATATGCCTTGAAACAAATGTTATCAGGCTGATAGCCTTGTCCTTTGCCCACGACACTAACCACCTGCTTATGTAACACTGGCACAGCTATCCTTAAAAAAATAACTGTGGCTTTTTATATGCCAGATGGGTGCTTCTGCTGCTGCTAGTTATGGCATGGTGATGGTGTGTCTACCAATCACACCTATGGTCGTGCTTGCAATCTCAATGTGGAGGCACCTAGGTCTCATCCTTCTTTCCCCCTGCTCACAACAGATAGGAACATGTTTAGCTTTTGGATCACAGCTGCCTGTCTCTTTTTGTTCACACTAAATTTTAGGGTATTTTGTGATAAATCTCCATTTCTCCCTTCATACACTCCCAGATTCCCCTAATACAGAAACAATAGCCAGATCAGGAAAGAACTTGGATCACAGCTGCCTATGTCTTCTCAGTCGCAAAATATTTTGGGGTGTCCTTGGTTAATCTCCTTTGCTGCCTACTTGAAACCCCAGACTCCCTTAGCTGGGAGATAAAAGCCAGATGATGAAGAAACTTGGATCACAGGTGCCTGTCTCAGGCAACAAAGATATTGGGATATTTTGCAGTATTTCTTCCCTCACAGTCCCCTAGAGTCCCATAGTCTCCCCTAATACAGAGACAGAAGCCAGATCAAGAAGATCACTGCTGCCTGTGTATTTCCAAACAGTCCCACAGAATTTTTGGGTATTTGAGGTAAATCTCCTTTGCTTCCTTCTCATAACACAAGACTTCCCTAGCACAGAGATTACAGCCATTTCAAGAAGGATCTTGGATCACGGCTGCCTATATGTTCCCAGTCATTCACACATAATTTTGGGGTATTTTGGGTCAACCTACTTTCTCCCTTTCTCTCCCCCAGAGTGCCCCCAGATTCCCCAAACACACAGAATAGATTTCCTGCCTACAAGACTCCCTAAACTAAACTTCAACTCCACTTTAGCCTTTCTTCTCTAACTCAAAATTGTGCTCTATTTTTCTGTCTGTCACAAACAGAATGGCATGTTGTGGGAAACTTGTAACATTGTGGTGCAAATTAAGTCTTACCGCTGATTTCAATGCAAGGAGGTATAAGGGGAAAAAGCTGAAAATCTGTACTTTTTGCAAATAGTTTCCCTCTTGATGAAAAGGGACTTTTTTTTCCTCTTTCACTTTTCAGGCAACAAGTTTCACCCATCTGTAAACATAAATTAAGCAATCATCATAAAACCCCAGGGCTCTCTGTAGAGGAGCTTATAATTCCAGTATTTATCCATCTCAAAATTTATCAGAGCAATGAAATAGAACAATTCAATCTATTTCTTACAATTTCATTGAAAAAAAATAGGTTATAGATCATACAATGGATATAACTAATGTTGACTAAAACATACACATATGTCCCTAACACATCCAATATAACTGAAACAGGCAGAAAATTAAATATGTATTTTCACAAAATATCTCACAATTTAGAATGGGTAATACATTTCTGCTGTGCTATTTCTGCTCATAGCTGGTTAATTATAACACATTTAGGATTGTATTCAATAAGATAAAGTGCTATTATGGAGTAAAGCAACTGAACTACAGAGGGCAAATTAAAATTCCACAAATTACCACTGCTTTAAATATGGATTTTATTGCTCTGCATGCTAGAGGTCTCCAACTCACTGTGAAGCAATTTGTTGGATAGCTGCCTAGTATTTAAAGAGTTAAAGCCCCAAGTCAAATAATTGGAATTTTCATTTGTCCCCTATAGTGCAGGTAGTTCTGTCATTATACCTCTGTAGCTTATTGAATAGAGCTCTTAGTCTTAATAATTATTCACTTAATGGCCTCCTATTTTGGTACTGGTCCTTTTCCTGTACATGTATTTAAGCAAATGAATTGTATCAACTAAACTAAAATATTGAATTAAAATAAAACTGTAACAGTGCAATGCAAAATTCAATATGATAATAAAAATTGCATCCTTAAAAAATAAATTAGAACAAAAAATGTATTGAAATAGATTTTAAAATGTTTCTATTAATGGAGCACAATTTTAGCAAAATGATTTCCAGTACTAAATAAAAAAATATATAATATTGGATTAAAAGTATACACAAACACAACTGATAAACTTTTTGACAAAATTTACCCTTTTGGTTTTGACCAAATCCTAATACAGCTTAGCGTATATATTTATATTATTATTCATTTAAGTTTTATTAACTTTGTATATTGGAAAAGCCAATATAAATAATTTGCCTCAATCTTTTCTCTAAACCAGCATATATAAGGTCCCTGCAAATCTTACGTATATCACCATTACAAACATAGGTAAAAGGTGGTATCATGGCTTTCAGCAACTTTTATTTGAAATAGCATTTACCAAACTTCCAAATGCAATCACTTTTTCACAGTATAGACACTGTTATATGGTTGTGCACACTAAAGCAAAATATACAAATACTAGTTGAAAAGCCCATTTACATGGGCCACAGTGCCACCACTGCAGTCATGTGCAGTAGAGACTGCCCACGCTGCGGCTGATACGGAGCGGTGTGCTCCGAATTCAGACTGTAGCCCTCTTTGCGCACCTTCCTGGGACCAAGTGGTCCCAGCAAGGTGTGCAGAGAGGACTCCAGTCTGCATTAGGAGTGCCCCGCTCTGTATCAGCCGCTGTGTAGCCAGTCTCTACTGCGCATGACCGCAGCGTGCACAGTCGTCTCTACTGCACATGATGGCTTGTGATAAACATCCTTAGTGAATTATTATATAGGATTCTCTTTGACACAAGGATGGTTGTCAGATTATTCTCTTTGCCTTTATTCAATGTAGCTTAAATTAATTAGTACAGCCCTATTGCTAGAAACTGCTAAAGGTTTCATACGTGAAATCCACAAGAGGAAACTAATATAATTAAAATTGCTTTGGCCTGCCAAATGGCAAATATTCCCCTCAATGAAAAGATTTTATGATGCTAGTGGTGAGTAGAATAAAAACACCATCTGGTAGGCTATATGGAGTTTATAGCTACACAGTACCTAAATTCAGCATATGCACTTGCTTATTGTTAAGATTATGCATCTTCTGTGTATGCATATAGACATATTACATTTTGGTCTTGTATAAGCTATTAACAATTCCTGCAACAATATCACATGGTTAGGAAAGCATTTCAAAAGTATTATAAATCTTTGTTTTAAGTGTGGGACTTATTGCTGTTCAGAGGTGTTTCAGGAGTTACAAATCAAAAATCATGAAAATTTAACAGGTAAAAAAAACATTGAGTATTAGTTAACTAAACACTAAACTACCAAAAGGAACTTCTATACTACAAACTTTGTATCACTTGGAAATGTCAGAATAAAATGTTTTATGGGTTTTTTAGTTGTGAGTTGCTAAAAGTCTTAAAAGCTAGACATTTAAACTTGTTGACTCAATTTCACAGTCACACATCTTATGGCTGGCTGGTTGTATTTCCACCATCCTGGGTGCACATTATCACTGACAGTTTTACAATAAAACAACATTTGGAGTAAATCTGTCCACTCATTCATGAGAGGTCAGGATTTGCTTGTTAGACAGGATTTTAAAAAGTTACGTAATCATGATCTAACCCATAAATATTTACTAGTATAATTGTGGCATCTTTCAAGACTCAAATATTTGTAATTGTATATCTCATCAAACTATATAGCATTATATCCATGTGGCTGTATTTTAAATTACAGTGTTGGCCACATGTCACCTTTAGCCACCTTTAGCCATTGGGAACAGATTAAATGTGGATAATGCATGCATAGCTATAGTGAGTGTTCATATTAAGAGCTAATTAATCAAGAGAGCAAAAATGCCCTGTATCCTGTCTATGTAGCTTTAGCCCCTCATGTTTTCAGGATACTCTCAATATACATGCTAAGAAATTGTGATTGATTGTTTTTTGTGGGGTCATTCTACTATTTGCATGCTTTGTTTTTTTATTTAAGGAAACCCTGATGATGGTCCAGTGGGGGACAGAAAACATTTCATCATGATTATGTGACTTAATACATTTTTGTCATTAATCATCGAAAACTGAATGCTGTCTCGTTGACTCTGTGCTGGTGTTACCTAGGCTGGTACATTTGTATATTTACTTTTTGGGATTGCTGCGCTGATGGCATTTGAGTGTCACTTCCTACATGTACTATATATCTTTCTTTGGATATTTTCTTGCTGAATATGCACGATAGCATTGATATAGTGCTTCCAAGTTAAGTAATATAATTAAATATCTAAATCTGTGTCCCTCCTTTTCCTATTGCATTGTTTCTTGTTGAGAGCTGGAATAAGCAATTTTATACAAGGCATATTCTCATTATTGTCCTTACGAAATAATTTTTCTTATATTCATTTTGACTATAACAATTTTATTTATCATTCAATTGTACAGATTAATTGTACAGATTAACGTACAATTTCACCTGCAAAGCTCAGTGCTTTGCTTGGAAATTGGCAGCAGGTATGTGCCAGGTGCTAAAGCCTATGATTGCTTTATTGAATACCTGTGTAGACAATCTGCCACTTTTAAGATTTAATGCATGCAAGCCCTACAGCACACATAGGAACCTTTAGTCATTTTACCCCAGTTTCTTGTGCTCCATGTGTGTGCATACTGAGAAACAAGGAGCAGAAGAAATGAATGCCCAAAAAGGCCCAAAAATTCTGACACTTCCCTCCTTTTGGGGCAAGTTGAACTTTTCTTGTAGATATTGTAGTATGTAGGGGATAGTCAGGTGCAGAACACATCATATTAGTACATTACCTCTGATATCTGTATCAGAATGCATGATTATTATTATTATCCTATATAATAATTCCCTAAAACATGTGTAACGACAAAGTCATGCGCAGTAGAGACTGCTGCGTGTGCTGCAGTCATGAGCAGTAGACAGTGCCCACGCTGCAGCTGATACAGAGCTGGACACTCCAAAGGAGCGTACAGCTGTGTATCAGCCGCATCGCGGGCAGTCTCTACTGCGCATGACTGCCCCGCGACCGGCTGGCAGCTGCACTGTGGCCCGTGTAACGGGCTCTTCAACTAGTTCTTTATATAGTGCCAACTAATTCCGCAGTGCTGTACAATTGGGAATAGACATACAGAGATGTTAAATAGTACAATCAAATGTGGAGAACAGATGATAAATATTGTCTGGTCTTTTCTGTTTTTTGTTTTCATTGCCTAAATATAAACTGTATCACATGACTATAGATAATTTTTAATATACTGTATATGTTTTTAATGATTGCTGTGCTTTCTACTTTTAGCTACTGCTGTGATAAAGTGTTTGTTATTATTAAATAATGGGTAGTGACAACATGAACATGAGGTGTGTGTCAATGTTTATATGTGTTTTGCTATGTACTCGATTATGTTCTAGAGAGTTCTCTAATGAATTGCTTCAGAATCTAAGGGTTTACAAATATTGTGATATATAGAACAACTGAAGTGTCTGTAATAATAGCACAATTGTTTGTGCTCATAATTGTTTCATGTGACTCTTTACTTGGTTTACATACTTTCATACTTCTCAAATAGGTCACATACACCTGCTAAATAGACATTTTTTAGGTTCTCCAGGTATCACACACTGAGAGTGATCAAAACCTTCCTAGGTAGGACAGGAAATAGTTCAAAAGAACTTCCTACCTGCTCACCACCAGTGTTTTTTCTGTCCTACCTAGGTCATGATATGGAGTTTGTATAACAATTTATTATTTTACATAGTTCTAAGCTGGATACCTACCCGACATCTCAACAAATCCTCTCAGAGGCCAATTCAGAGAGATGTCTGTCCCCTTAGCCGTCGCTTTCAATTTTGGGGGGTTTTCACTGGGTTCCATTGATTATATGACAATACAGTAGCCTTATCTTCCTCCCAGGTTCAAAGCTTAACTTCTAGCTTGTGAATCCTACAAGCAAGGAGTTTCCATGCAGCCATGTTCCTGAGAGGGTGGGCTCCCTTTTTGTGCTCCTGGACAAAGAGCTCATTATTATGCATAATGAAGCTCAACTCTGTCACTGACTACTCCAGCTGATCCAAGCACTAGAGGAACGGTAGAGGCATATTACAAATATAAGTATGCTATATTAGCCATTAAAGAACATTATGATTAAACAGCAACATAGGGGGTTCATAGTATGTTTCTCTATTTTTTATAGATATCCGTGCCCTTACATGCTTCATGTGTCACAATGTACTGGAGGATGGATGTATTAAGAAACTGTACCTTAATTGTGTCAGAGATCTCACTCAGCCTCCTATACAGCACACTACTATTCCCCAACTCACTGTTTCCCAAGACATGGTTTCCATGGTATCTCTGCTTCAACGTATTGCCAAAGAAATACTTAAATCTTTGGAAAGCAGAAGATCAATTTGTTGCATGACCATATGTTGCCTACAATATCTATAAAAATACTGTTGAAGTGTCTGAGTCTAAGTCTGATAAACCAGAGGAGGGAACACTCATATATATTTAGCTCTGACTGTATTGTTACATTCATTAAAAACATTTACAAATTCCTGGAAAGTAATAAGTATGATAAACCTAAGAAGGAGGTTGATGAATTGTTTCAGGGATGAAAACAGTCTCACAAACTATTTCCAGTCCATAAATTTGTGTCAGTTATGATTCCACAAGAATCCACAAGAAAAAATATGTTTTTTGGGGAACATATGCCTAAAGTTTATATACATGTTGAAGATTATCAAATAAGACCACTCTTCCAGTTGAGCATGGTCAGGGTTTAAAGACACTATGGATATGAAAGTGCAACTGTCCTCATGCAGAAGTTATGATGGTGTGGCTGTATCTTTCAAGACAAGTGTAGCCAAGACATGTGATTCTAAAGGCATGAGTCTATGACTCGTTCAGCAGGAAGGTCAGTCAAGACTTTGTTAACACAGAGCTCCTGGTGACAATTACATTCCACTGATCAAAGTTCAGGTGATCAAAATAAGATCAGATAGCACCGCAATGGCCTTATACTTTTCCAGTCAAGGTGGATCAAAGAGCTAAGCCTACGACACTTATCCAGAATAATTCTGATGTGGACAGAAGTCAACCTGAATTTATTATACATATTCTGAGTGAAAGTCAATACCTGGGTAGACAGTCTCATTAGAAAATAAATCCAACTTAACTGTTATTCAATTCACTGACAGAGATGTGGGGAATGTATCAGACAGACCCGATGACTTAATGAGAAACTCCCTAGGTTTTTCCCAATCTCTATAGAACCATCAATAAGCAGTAGATGCTCATCTACAGACATGGCCATTTTAGCTGGGACACATTTCCCTCACCTAAGGATGATTTGAAGAAGATAATACAGGAAAATGTGATTGTAAGCTTGATAGCTACATACTGTACACCTTGAAATATCTTAAAGTGAAGGATCTATTCATTCTTCCTCTCGAGAAAGACCTTCTACATCATGATCAATGCTTCATCAATAGGCATTCAAAGTGGATGTGGCATCTTTGGTCCTGAATGAAAAATCCTGAATGATCAAATACAGTTTCCAGAAGTCATTGATCTGCTACTCAAATCTAGGAAGAAAATCCATCCAATGCCTACAAGAGGACATTGAAAAAGCTCTTCCCATAGTGTAACGGGTACCAGAAAGGCCCATCTCCAAAAATACGTCTGCTGGAATTTTTATTTGATTGTTTCTCAAGACTTATGCCCTAGCACAAGTCTAGGTCTCAACCCTAGAAAGTGTATTGTGCCATCCATTTGAGGGACCATCACCATTTGAAGAGATTCATCAAATCTATTAGTTGTTTTAAACCAAGAATCCTTCCTTATCAACCCTGGAACTTAAATTAGTCCTCAAAAATTTGTTAAAAGAACTTTGAGCCTATGTACAACTGTATTTTGAACATGCTTTTGCTCAAATAGTTTTTCTTGTAGCACTTATATCAGCTAGAGGAGTGGAAGAACATCATACTCATTAAGTCATACCACCATGTAGGATATTCTGACAATTCTGTTTGTATGCAATTTCTGCAAGAGTTTACACCAAAACTTCTTCTTTACACAGAAGACAGAAAATGTGTATTCCCACATATCCAAAAACTCAAAATTCTAAGGAAGAAAAACAGGAATATGATCGGTGGCAAGAGATGTCTAAAGTACTAGATCAGTGTTTCTCAACCGGTGTGCCGCGGCACTTTGGTGTGCCGCGGACACCCTCTAGGGGTGCCGCGGAATGTATAGCGTTTAGGGCTGCGGGCCGTGATGACATACAGACAGAGAAGAGGAAGAGGGTAGAGGCGCCGAAAGAGAAGCGCTTGCAGCCAGACAGTAACGATCAGTCTGCTGGCAGCAAGCGCTTCTCTTCCGGTGCCTCTGCCCTCTTCCTCTTCTCTGTCTGTATGTCATCACGGCCCGCAGGGGCGCGTGATGATGCGGGCGGGCAGGAGGGAACTCGGAGACAGCCAGCCACAGGGGACCGGCAGCAAGTGCAGCAGTGACAAGGAGAGCGACAGTAGACTCTAGTCTAGAGGAAGACAGGTACAAAGGGGAGAAAAAGAGGTACAAAGGGGAGAAAGAGAGGTGCAAGGGGGGCGAAAGAAGTACAAGGGAGGAGAAAGACACATGGGGGAGAAAATACATGGGGGAGAAAGATGCACAAGGGGGAGAAAGTACATGGGGTAGAAAGAGAGGCACAAGTGGGAGAAAGAGGCACATGGGGTAGAAAGAAGTACAAGGGAGAGAAAGAAGTACATGGGGGAGAAAGAGAGGCACAAGTGGGAGAAAGAGAGGCACAAGTGGGAGAAAGAGAGGCACAAGGGAGAGAAAGAAGTACATGGTGGAGAAAGAGAGGCACAAGGGAGAGAATGAGAGGCACAAGGGGGAGAAAGAAGTACATGGGGGAGAAAGAGAGGCACAAGGGAGAGAAAGAAGTACATGGGGGAGAAAGAGAGGCACAAGGGGGAGAAAGAAGTACAAGGGGGGAGAAAGAGAGGCACAAGGGGGAGAAAGAGAGGCACAAGGGGGAGAAAGAAGTACAAGGGGGAGAAAGAGAGGCACAAGGGGGAGAAAGAAGTACAAGGGGGAGAAAGAGAGGCACAAGGGGGAGAAAGAAGTACAAGGGGGGAGAAAGAAGTACATGGGGGAGAAAGAAAGGCACAAGGGGGAGAAAGAAGTACAAGGGGGGAGAAAGAAGTACATGGGGGAGAAAGAAGTACAAGGGGGAGAAAGAGAGGCACAAGGGGGAGAAAGAAGTACAAGGGGGAGAAAGAGAGGCACAAGGGGGAGAAAGAAGTACAAGGGGGGAGAAAGAAGTACATGGGGGAGAAAGAAAGGCACAAGGGGGAGAAAGAAGTACAAGGGGGAGAAAGAGAGGCACAAGGGGGAGAAAGGAGTACATGGGGGAGAAAGAGAGGCACAAGGGGGGAGAAAGAAGTACAAGGGGGGAGAAATAGAGGTGCATAGACCCCATATTAAAATAATAACAATGACGCATGTTAAATGTGTAAAGTTTTTTATTCTGCGGTTTGTTTTTAACACTCAGTTTGTTCATTAAATCATTTTAAATAATGAAAAATTAGCATATTGGGTTTTTTATCCGATTAATCTAAAAAATAATCGGCCAACTAATCGATTATTAAAATGGTGACTGGTCTACAGGAAAAGAAATATCAGGATAGACTAAAGGATCTGAGTATGTATAGCTTGGAGGAGAGAAGAGAGAGAGGGGATATGATAGAAACATTCAAATACATGAAGGGATTCAACAAAGTACAGGATGGAAGTATATTTCAAAAGAGTAAAAACGTTAGGACAAGAGGCCATAGTCTAAAACTAGAGGGACACAGGTTTAGATGTAATGTAAGAAAGTTTTACTTCACTGAGAGGGTAGTAGACAAGTGGAATAGCCTACCAGCAGAAGTGGTAGATGTCAATACAGTGACAGAATTTAAGCATGTATGGGATAGGCATAAGGCGGTCCTTAACATAAGAAAAGACCAAGGACCAAAAAAGGTTTGAGGTTGTGTTTGTTTGTTTTTTTACACAGTAGGAAATTGGGCAGACTAGATGGGCCGAATGGTTCTTATCTGCCGTCAAATTCTATGTTTCTATGTTTCTATGTTTCTATCAAAATAATCGTTAGTTGCAGCCCTAATAGCATTAACTACACCTCGCTATTGCAGATGTAGTTAGGGTGCAGCATTTTATGTTGAAGCACCGCCGATGCTTTGAAGCAACGGTGCGTCCATCGAGGCAACTGTGTAGGGTAGAAACCGGCAAGGAAGACAGCCCATTGCTGGAGGCGCATCCTGATTGGGCTGTTGGATGGAGGCGGGACAGCTGTGATTGCTTATCACATTCCCGCCTCTTTTTTTGTACTGGTGGCAAGTCCCTATCGTCAGAGACAGAGTGACACACACAGCACTGGGGGACAGTGTGTTTTCTGCTCAACAGCTGCAGCTACAAGAAGACCACAGACAGCAAGCATCCTGCTTTAAACTGGTAGGGTGAATAGTTTTACATTTTAATACTCCTCTCTTCTTTTAGTTGCCCTTTGTCTCCCTCTCACTCAAATGGCCAATTAACGATATTAACTGTGCCCCACTGTTGCCCTTAAAATACATATTAGTAGCCCAGTTCCCCTGTAATGCCCAAGAGGTGTACATTGAGGCATCAGATGAGCCCATCCAGTGCACACATTTACTCTCCCACCTTACCATTTTCTGGAGGGCCAGAGGACACCAGAGTGGCTCATCTGATGCCCCAGTGTACACCTCTGGGATATCAGTTACAGATGGAGTCAGTGGGTTACCAATGTGCCACTCATGGACATCAGTGGGGCACAGTCTGTCTCATATAGTGCCCTTCATCATGAACCACATGGACTTATGAAATGAACTGGTCATTACTGCTCCTGCTCTCTGTCTCACTCGCTCTGATACTAGAAAAACTGGAAAAAATCTAATCTAGGGCAAACCAACTGCAGCACTGGGGGCAAATACAAATTCCCAAACTTGCAGTTAATTTAACTGGGCTTTTAACCCCTTGAATGCTAAGATGTCTCCAAAGCATTGCTTTGCAATGCTTTGGAGACCTGTTTAGCATTCAAGTGTTAAAAACCCCAATTTAAATCAATAGGAGTTTTTTGTTATACTTATCCCCAATATATAACTAATATTTGCTATGCTCCATTATGTTATTCTGAATTTGGGAGGTAAAAGTAACTACTCTTATACATATCTTCTTCATTACACACTCTTATACAACTTTTGAGAAGTTAGGGGTGCCCCGGGAATTCCGAACAGTGTGTAGGGGTGCCTTGAATGAAAAAAGGTTGAGAACCACTGTACTAGATAGACAGAACAAACTATTTTAAGAAAAAATCATCTCTGTCGACCTCTTTGGACCATGGAAAGGAAGAAAGGTCTCAAAATTCACTATTGCCAGAGGAAGAAAAAAAAAAGATGTGCTCTTAGTACAATATTGTTTCAAAAAGACTATACTACACGTGCCACCACAGACTTTAGAATGGTACTCACAAATAGGGGCTTGTGCGAAAAGTGAGAAAAATTTCCTGCATGACTTTTCGCAAAAAATTACCAATTTTTTTTGTTTTTTCGCAAACGTTTTCTCCTTTTTGCCAGTGCAAATTTTTTTCTCCTTTTAGCCTATTTAAACAAATTATTCAACTATATTTCCTATCGGAACAATATCTCCCACTGCAATATTACTTCCTCTGTGGACTGTAGTGGAAAAATAAGTAAATGAAAGTGAAAGTTGTGAGTCCTACAGAAACATATGCCTTGAAAAATGTGTTATCATGCAGAGTACCTTTGCCCACAACACTATCTTCCTGCTTAAGTGACCCTGGCACATATTCATGATGATGTTCAGTAATAAAAAAATACAGTATAACCTACAATGTGGCAGATGTGTTTGGTAATGGTAGTGGGGGGCACTGACATGGTGTGATTGATTTATGCATGTATAATCTATCTATCTACCTATCTATCTATCTATCTACATATATATATATATATATATATATATATATATTAATACAGCAGTTTTTACTATTGTCATGTTCTGGCTTTCTCTGTCATGTGTGGTTTCTGTTATCTGATAGTCAGATCGTATCAGATGGTTGGTTAATTTTTAAGAATGTTAGTCTCCCACATTTGCTACTTGACAATCACGTCCTGCAGTAATTTACAATGTACCCAGCTGCACTGAAAACCTGCATAGACTCAATGCTTGTTGGAGGACAACTAAGGGTTTCCGCTGCAGTACGTGTCAATGGTCACACACTGCTTTGTTTGCCAGTAGTCGTAGTAGCTGGTTGAAATGTTTTGCTACCTTCCTTTCCACTATACTGTCTAAATGTTTTTTGTGCCCTCACTTTTTACCTCTAATTCTCCACAATGCAACCCTCCACTGGATATTCCTTGACAGAATCCGATTCCTCAGAGAGTTGCTACTGATCATCATGACTCATTGTTGTGACAAACTGCTGATGGCCCTTTGGCAGAAATTCTTAAATTTTGTGTTTGAAGCGGGGGTCAAGCAAAGTGGAAAGAATGGTTTCCTCATTGCATTTAATAGACCCTATGTGAAGATCTTGTTAAAGGCACGCTAACATGTCCTTTGCCAGCTGGTGCATGTCTGTGTTTTCTTCTGCAATAAAAATATCAGTGGTAGAATTTCATTCCTGCCCCAATGTGACTCACCAGAGTGGTTGCCTATTCAAAGGCTTTCAGCAGCTCACATACATTGCACATTAGTTGCCATTGGCCAGATGACAAAGAGGATCCCTCCAAAGCCTTCCAGTTTTGCATGGTGCACTCACTAATGGTCGTCTTCTGCTCATACAAATGCTCTAGCATGTACAGCATGGAATTCTACCTAGTAGGGACCTCCATTTTCAGCTGGTGATGGGGCAGGCTGTTATGCTCTTGTATGGAATACAGAGCGTTGTGTGCACTGTAGGAGTGACTAAAATGGGCACAGATTTTGTTGGCAATAGTAAGCATCTCTCTAAGGGTTTCAGATTCTGACAGGAATCTGTTCACAACTAAGTTTAGCACATGGGCAAAGCAGAGCACATGCACCATATTTATATATTCTCAAGGAAGCGATTATGTCAGAGCCGTTATCAGCAGACACAAAACTAGCTTTTAAGGTGTTGGGTACAAGCCATTCTATCACCTGCTCTAACTTACTTAAAACATCTACGGCTTTGTGGGACTGCATCTAAAAACTCTGCATGCACAAGATGGCATGCCAGTGGTATGGGCTATCATGCTGCTGCCTTTTAATCACACTGTCAGAACCAGAAGCACAGTAACTGGCTGTCACTTGATGCTGTAAGCTAGTGCTGCCCACTGTTTGTGGTGGGAGGGAAACCCAGTGAGCAGTCACAGTCATATAGTCTGTGCTCTGCCCACTTGTCTACATATCTGTTGTCAAGTGGATTTTCTTGCAATTAGCACTTTTGAGTCCTTTGCCCACCACACTAACCACCTGCTTATACAATTCAGGCTTGTAATATGCCAGTATGGAGCTACGCATGATATCAATTCTCTAAAACCTTGGTTTTCTACAAAAGAATACAGCAGCATGTCCACTGCCAACATCTTTGCATACTTCAGGCATACTTTGGGATTGTTTTTGTGAAGTTTTCGACTCCTTCCCAGGAACTCAGTCAATGTAGGCTGGCAGGACATGACAGAAGTGCCCTGGAACTTTATTGCTTTAACAACATGACTAAAGGAGGTGGTGGAGGTAGAAGCTGCATGTGTGGGCAGTCTATGACTCCTTCATCTCCTACAGCAAAGCCAGCGTCATCATACTCTTCTGCAGCAGGAGCCATAGGTGTCATTTGGACTAAACTAATTTGTGGCACTGGCAGTAGCACACTCTGACACATAAATAACTTCACTATTTCTCTTTTGTGCCCCAGAGCCCTGGGAACTTGTTGGAGTGCTTCTTCTGCTGCAGCTGCTCCTAGTTGCGGCATCTCTGACCTGCTGATAGTGTGTCTCCCAGTCAGACCTGTGGTTGTGCTTCAGATGGTGTCTGTTCACCTGCTTCTTTCACCAGCCTCCCCTAAGACAGATATAAAAGCCAGATCAGGAAGAAACTTGGATCACTGTTGCCTGTGTCTTTCCAGTCAGTTACACAGAATTTTGAGGGATTTGGGATAATTCTTCTTTTCTCCCTTCTCACACCCCCAGATTCCCCTGACAGAGATAATAGCCAGATCAGTCAAAGATCACATCAGGGTCCCTATCTATCATTTTTGTAATTTGATTGATTTATTTTATTTAATTTATTGCCCCACCCCATCACTATCACTGTCAAAAAAACCCTCCCTGTTCACCTGCTTCTTTCCTCATCCTCCCCAAAGACAGATATAACAACCAGATCAGGAATACATTTGGATCACTGATGCATGTGTCTTTCCAGTCAGTCACACAAAAGTGTGGGGTATTTGGGACAATTCTGCTTTGCTCCCTTCTCACACACCCAGATTCCCCTGACAGAGATAACAGCCAGATCAGAAAGGAATTTGGATCACAGCTGCCTGTGTCTACTCCATCACACAAAATTTGGAGGTATTTGGGGTAAAACACCTCTGCTCCCTTTTCACACCCCTAGACTCTTGTAGGACAGAGATAACAGCCAGATTAGGAAGAAACTTGGAACATGGCTGCCTGTGTGTTTCCAGTCAGTCACACTGAATTTTGGGGTATTTGGAGTTAGACACCTTTCTCCCTTCCTGTCTCCATGAGTCCCCCATACTCCCATAATACAGAGAACAGATTTCCTGCCTTCAAGACTCCCTAAACTAAGCTTCAACTTTACTTTATTAGCTTGTCTTTTCTAGCTCAAAAATGTGCTGCTTTCTCCTCTCACAAACACAGTATGGCATGCTGTGAGAACTTGACACCCTCTTATACGCCTTTGTGAAAGGAAGAGAAAATTGAAATATGTTGGGAGAAATACTGTCATTACATTGATTTCAATGAAAATAATTAGGTGAAAAAAAGCAGGAAAACATCACTTTTCACTAAAAACTTCTTGCAAAAAGTGCCTTTTTTCTCCTTTTTCTCATTTGAGGCAAATATTTTTGCTCATCACTATTCCTCTCGCCTTGGCAATTCCACACAAATCAAAATTACCAACTTTACTCTGCTAAACACATATGCCCTCCCCCATTTCTCTAAGCCACCCCTAGTATGACATCACTGCTTGTACCTGGGAATTCCATCTTCAGCTATTGTTAATCTACTGCAGGATGAAGGCCTCCTTAGCAAGCCTCCAACAACTTCGGTCCTGTGCCTTTTGTTGCCGCTGGTATACCTCAGAGATCTGTACTGGGGCCCATTCTTTTTAATATTTTTATTAGTGATATTGCAAAAGGTCTTCAAGGAAAGGTATGCATTTTTTAAGATAATACCAAGATCTGCAATAGGGTAGACATTCCAGGGGAAGTAAGACAAATGGCAAATGATTTAGGTAAATTAGAAGAATGGACAAGAGTGTGGCAGATGCAGTTTAATGTTGATAAATGTAAAATAATGCACTTGGGACATAAAAATACAAAGGAAAAATATACTATTATGGGTAATGTGTTGTCAGAGACAGCAGAGAAAAGGGATTTGGGAATAATTATTTCTAATGACTTAAAGGTAGGCAAGCAATGTAATAAAGTGGTGGGGAATGCAAGCAGGGTACTGGGTTGTATAGCTAGGGGCATTAGTAGCAGAAAAAGGGAAGTGGTTATGCCACTCTACAGATCTCTAGTTAGACCTCACCTAGAGTATTGTGTGCAGTACTGGAGACCCCATCTCCAGAAGGATATAGATACTCTAGAGAAAATTCAAAGAAGGGCTGCTAAAATGGTGACTGGTTTACAGGAAAAGAAATATCAGGATAGACTAAATGATTTGAACATGTGTAGCTTGGAGGAGAGAAGAGAGAGAGGGGATATGATTGAAACATTAAAATACATGAAGGGATTCAACAAAGTGCAGGATGGAAGTACATTTCAAAGGAGTAAAAATGTTAGGACAAGAGGCCATAGTCTAAAGCTAGAGGGACACAGGTTTAGATGTAATGTAAGAAAGTTTTACTTCACTGAGAGGGTAGTTGATAAGTGGAATAGCCTACCAGCAGAAGTGGTAGAAGTTAATACAGTGACAGAATTTAAGCATGCATGGGATAGGCATAAGGCTGTCCTTAATGTAAGAAAAGACCAAGGCCCAAAAAAGGTTTGAGGTTTTTACAGTAGGAAAATGGGCAGACTAGATGGGCCGAATGGTTCTTATCTGGTGTCAAATTCTATGTTTCTACTAACACATTTCAGAATTTTGTCTACCCATATTGTCTTTGGTCTTCTACTTCTTGGGGCTTCAGTATCAAGTGGAATCCATTCCAAAATGTGTTTGGCCCATCTACTGTCGGGTCTTCTTGCCGCCCATTTCCATTTCAGATGCTGACAAATCCATGGACATGTTTTTCGGTCTCATTTTGTTAACTTTAGAATTCACCATTCTATACTTCTCTGCATAACCTTAAGTTTTTGTATGGCTTTAGCATTCAGTGCCCATGTTTCACAGCCATACGTAAGGACTAGGAGAAGACATTGATCAAAAACCTGTCACTTGAGGCAGAGTGGTACAGTTTCCAAATGCTGTTGTATTTGAGACACAGTTTCCATCATGGTGTATCCATCTGTTGACATTTCCTGTCCAAGGTAAGCATACATGTTCACTTTGTCTTGTTCTTGTCCATCTACTGGTATTTTCCTTGGTATGATAAATTTGTTTAACATGACTTGCATTTTGTTGATATTCAGCAAAAATTTAGGGGACTAGCCAGAATTGGTTCTGTAGTGGTCACTTCCTCTTCCTCCTCAGACTCAGTGGACACGTAAGAGTCCTTCCAGTTTATCCTTTTATTAGTTTTAAACTTTCTCATGGTGATAGCAGTCACTATGTGCCTCTCCTGCCTCAATTTTGCTTCAGATCACAGCAGAACAGCACAGCATGTCTATCTTGTGCAGTAGCTGCTTCTATTGAGTTTCACTTCATGGAATACATCACATTTTTATAGCAAAAAGGTGTAAAAAATGCGTAAATCAATGGGCGGAAACTTTCTAGCACATAAGAGTTTCCCCCAACCAGCATGCATAAAAATAGTGATTCAAAAAGTTTATTTGTTTATTTAAATTGGATTTTTGTATAACTTGTTATTTGGGAAAAACTGTTTTAATGAAGATGCATTGTAGCACAAAGATATCTGAGCATAGAATATGGATTATAAATGATGATCATAATACATTAATTTAATGCTTATCAAAAGTTTAGAAAATGTATTTCAGTAGTTCATAAGGGACCTGGGGTTGAATTCAAATGCAGGAGACAAATTTAACCTCCCATTTTATCAAATATTTTCCTAATGAAGTCTATGAGGAAACCTGGAGATAAAAGCAGAGATAACATTATCGCCTGCATTTGAATCCAGCCCCTGATCTAATAGGCTTTGGTAATAATTAGGTTATTCTTTCCATCTACGCAGTGGGACATAGGGCCATATTCAATAAGCTAAAAAGGGCAATTTTATACCAAACATACTGTGCCTAGAGCAGAATTGAAAATTCTCAGTTATTTAAAACTGGTTTGTAATTGATATGAACAAAAAGTCGAGGTTTTTAAAGGAATATTCACTGAAAAACAAAATGTTTAACTTTTTCCCTTAGAAATTAGCATGCTTAGAAAATAAAATGCTTTTTTTTGCTACCGCCAATTAATTTGTGAAAACTTTGCTTTTTCCAGTTATGCTTTCTATGGCTATGAGAGTTCCCTTCTCAGTACTGGAGGTCAGGTCAGACGTGGTTGTATGGATACCAGTGCATTGGGACAAGGCTGGGAGTCAGTGTATGTGGTACTCTAAATTCTAATGGGACAAGACTAGGGGTTTGTCTGTGTGGCTGTATGACTACCAGTGCAGCAAGGCTAGTGATCAGTATGTGGGGTTAGATGGCTACAGTTGCATTAAGACAAGGCTGGGGGTCAGTATTTATGGTTCTATGGCTACCATTGGGACTAGGCTGTGGGGTCAGTATATGTTGTCCTGTGGCTACCAGTGGGACATGGCCTGGGAGGTGAGTATGCATGGTTCTGTGACCGGATGGAGTAAATAAGAGGACCTGTGGGGGAATCAGCCCTTGCTTTAGATTCCTGTTATCATTCTCAGGATGGTGAAATGTCACTGTCCAGAAACAGACAATACTGGAATTTAATTGTAAAATGGTTTGCACCAGAACACCACCACTTTTCTTTTAAACATTAGGCCCTAAGACTCTCTCTCCTACAGAGTACATTATGAAAAAACGATTTGCCCTAGCTGGTGCTGTTGCTATGCTAACAGTTGGATATAAAAAATAAGGTTGAACTTTAACAATGTTTTAATGTGAAATCTTCCAGCAGTTTGACTCGTCAGGAAAAAGCCACATAAAATATAATCTTTTATGTTAAAAAAAATTTAAATAAGAAGCTTACACTTTCTTCAAGTTTTAATCAGAATGAAAACATTTACCCAACACTTATCTGTGAATATTGCAATATGATCTACCATAAAAGATCAGCCTGTATATTATTGTTAATGGTCCCTTACCTATCTCAAAGTTGACAAGGTGCCATAATGAAATCTGGAAGACATTCACATATGGCAGTGAATCGTGTCATTTTTATTATATATATTGATACCTGAGAATACACAAATGTTGACACATGGTGAAGGGCTTGATTCTCAGGGTACAAAGTCCATGGACACCTACTACATGCTCTTTACAGATTTGTTGCTGCTAAAATCTCCATGTCAATGCTAATTAAATTAGAAGGTTAGAGAAATGCAGTACTAGATAAGATGGGGAACTTTAATGGTTATAGGTATAATAGGGAAAATCTAACTTTCTTTTATCTTTTATGCTTGAATTTAGAGAATGACTGGCTTCAGTCACGGATGCTGATGTATTAAGGAAAAGTATTGCAATTTTGGGACAAATCAACTGCACCAGAGGAAACAAATAACATTTCCCCATATTCCCATTGACTTTATCTGGGCATTTTACCTTTTGAATGCTAGAGAGATATAAAATGCATTGGGATGAAAAGCATTTTAGTGGTTTAGATGCCCCATTTAAATCAATAGGGAGTTCCATGTGTTGTCTGTTATAGAGTTGGTTTGCCACCAGAATGAGCAACTTATCTCTGGTACATTAGCTTCACTTTCTGTAATGCTAATATACTGTATCTTTATTTAAATTTAACTTTCTCCCTTCCTAACTCCTTCCCAAACAGCAGTCCACTGACCATACAGCTCAGACAGGGAGCGATATTTCCCTCTGCTAAGCCATTTCACAGATTGTGGTGTCAAATCAATGAAAATATCAAGTACAAGATGATGAGGGATAAAGACTGAGAACGAGGGGAACATCCCCCATCTGACTAGTGTTGTCAATTGACCATCAGTTCTTTGTGAAAAGTAGCGTTCAAGGGGCAAAGAAAAACTGAAATATAGAAAGAACATCATCCTCTCTCTAAAATAAAGTACAACAGCTAAAAAAGTTAGTTATAAACACATACCTTAAAAATTCCAGTGGTATTTGAATGTTCCCAGGTATGTATATATTTTGTAAACAGATCAAATTATAATACCAAATTGCATTAGTTATTGTTAAATCATATTAGAACAGAAACCTTTAAGCTGAAAAAACACTAGTTTATAGTTTGATAATATTTACTGATAATATTTTTTAGTTTAAGTTTTTAGTCAAAAATATGAATTTATTCTAATAGCACTCTTAGTGAGTATCCTGGTAGCTTCACAATCTGAGCACAGTTTACATCATATTTTATCTCACAAAAATTCTTTATATATTCACAAACCCTGAAAAAGGTCAGTGACCTTTAGTAAACATTTATAAAATATATAAGCTCTATGAACAATGTTTAGTATGCTTTCCCACCATTAAATTACTTTTACACTTTTAAATGCTTTAATATTGCTCTCAGTTATTGTGCACATGTGTAAGTGATTTAAGAAAAGATCACTCTTCATTTTAAAAACAGTTTATCTAACACCGCGTAGTTGAGTTTTGTGTTTATAAAGTCACAAATGTTGAATGAGAATTTTACATTAGTAGATCTTTCAAATAGCTTCAGATTATTTTAGGAATTTCTGCAGAATTTAGCAAGAATAAATAATTTTCAGTCATATAATATATATATTCAAAATATATTATTTTAGAGCTTTATTTAGGATTACAAAATGATGTATGATTTGTCTATTTTAATTCATGTTTATCTGTATAGTATTATACTTTGTTTCAGTAAGAATGTCACACATTAAAATCTTACAGCATTAGTGAGTCTGCAGATTAATGCATTACACATTAGTGCACAGTGTAACCCATATTTTATGCTATACAGCACTGGCCAGTTGTCTTAAATTATTCTGGGTCTAGGACAGAGCCACATCAAACAACCTGCTTCCTATCCTTATAAGATCTAAAAATACATTACACTACTGGAAGTTCACAAGTATAACTACATGGCTCCAGATCAGAGCTATAAAGCTGTGGGGGAGATTTATAAAACTGGAGTGATACAGCAAGTGTCTTTAAAATTGTCTCAAAGTTACATAAGGATATGTATAAATGTTTTAGCAGCATTTTCTTTAAATGCTAACTCCAGTCAATCAACTTTTCTGAAAACTAGAGTAGAAATGGCTTTGTCCAAATAAGAATTGTGGCTCAGTGTATTTATAAAGAATATTTGCTAATTATGCCTAAAATAAAGTAATGTAAGTGATTAGCCCCTTAACGACCCTTGATGGTCATAGCATGTCATGGGTTGTTATAATCCTTAACGACCCATGACGGACTATGACTTTCATGGAATTCCGGGCTCCCCCCACGGCTGCACGCCATTAGGGGAGTCCGGAATCCAAATTAAAAAAAAAAAAAAAGCTCTGTGGTCCTTTAGTGACCGCAATGCACCTACATTGATTGTTTGTACTTAGGTTCACGTTGCTTGCTCATCTTTCACATTTTATGGGGAAGCCCCATGGTATTGCACACAACACCCATAGCCGAGAATGTATTTCTGCTAGACACGGTGGTTCCTCGTTACAGAAAGAGCTTCAGAGCAAAAAGTGAATGTCCCAACTATTTATAATCCCATACCATAAGCATTGTGTGCAACACAAAGTAGTAACGTATGCAAATAGTACTATGTGCAAATCCCAGCCAACACCCATGTTTTGTAAACATGTTTATAACACAGCCACCACTAAGTACACCACATGATGTGTTACATCACTATATCTGAATATTGTATATATATATATATATATATATAGAGAGAGAGAGAGAGAGAGAGTTAAAATTGTAGCCGTATTAGTCCAGTGATGTAGATGTAAAGTAACAAACAAAATTAATATTTTGTAATACCTTTTTTATTGGACTAACAGAATTATGGATTGACAAGCTTTCGGGATAAACTCCCTTTCTCAAGTGTAAAGCATTTCTGCTCAGAAATGCTTTAGACTTGATAAAGGGAGTTTATCCTGAAAGTCTGTCAATCCATAATTCTGTTAGTCCAATAAAAAAGGTATTACAAAATATTAATTTTGTTTTATATATATATATATATATATATATATATATATATATATATATATATATATATTATTTACATTCTACTATATTACAATATTCACAGTAGATAGAAATTAAACACAGTTAAGGGACCACATATTTTCAATTTCTTGCATACCCTTGAATGCTATAAAGGGGTTTCACTCCTCCTGCCATCCCTTAGGTACCAACATGCATTTGAGCTCTTTTTTTCTGTATTATAAACAGGAAGTAGCTATTATATGTTATTTAATCCACTGCTAAAAATGAACAAAACTTATATACATAAATTCTATCAAGACACTACATAAAGTATCTGAATCTAGCCACACTGGCTAAAGATAATGGCTAAAGTAGAGACAGTTGCCATTACAAATGAAGCCTTAACCACAATCAGCAACTAGCATGAAAAAATGGAAGCAAGTACATGTGATCCCAAGGATGAAGGTGAATGTTAATTACATTACAATACAGAGCTGACATTTGATATATTAAAATATTTACATGTAATCTGTCACAAAGTTGTCTGGGTTGGGTAACATGAGACCAGTTCTAAATAGCTGACAGAGAATTATAGGACATGTAGTCCAACAACAGCTACAAAGGTATCGGCTTTATACCCAAACACATTATAAGAACTTAGGTGATTTTGAAGGAGAACCTATATGTTATGAGAAGGAAAATCTCCATTTGAATGAGTGGAATGTGTCATTTGTGAAGGAACAGCTGCCTGGTGTATCTTATGATGATCAGAGAGGTTATCTAACTTATCTGCATGAGAGCAGTTCAATATCTCTCACGGGTTTTGAGGCTACTTGAATAGGCAATATATTTGAGAGTATCCACTTGGCTGTTTGTATTGAATACTTGCAATTTACAGACTCCGCGATATGCACCCATTTGTATCCTGAAAATGCTTTCAAGATAACCTGTATGTTACATTATTAGTGATTTAATTACTTAAAGCAATAGTTTGTGAGATATTTAGCTTTATTTGTTGTCATTTTATTCACATTAGCTAGTATGGCCAGACATAGAGTGGGAGGGGGAGAGAGAGAGGGCAGAGTGGAGTGGGAGTATATCACAGTTTAATTTGTATAAATTGAGACTTTAACAATGCAATAGAGCTCATAAACTATTATTTCGTAAACAAATGTTTAAAATGAAACATAGGTTATTCTAAAACATGCCAATGTTTTTTAACCCTTGAGTGCAAAAGAAATGTCCAGTATACTGAGAAGCAATATACTGGAGACATCTTAATACAGAAGGGCATGGGCAGAAAATAATGAAGGCTAGGGGAGGCTGAGCCTCCAAAAACATAATTATTTACTATCTGAGTCTATGCCTAGTGGTCCTGAAAGGAGTCAAACTCTGGAGGCAATAAAAACACTTGCTGTGCACATACAGTAGACCTGGTCTGGATTATCTGAGTATCTACTCAGTTTAGTGTCCATTACTTGAGTACCATAGACTCTACTAGTCAATATCACCATGGACTGTGATTGTCTGGGACTATTACAGCCCATAGTATATTGTGCAATATGGTCTGTAGGGCTCAGGTGGTGGGTACCAACTTAAGCAGCTTCTCAGCTGTCCCTGTGAATGGTGATGCATGCTCATAGCAAGCTCCATCAGGGCCTATATCACCCAATAAAGCACTGCCCTCTCCTTATGACTGCTGTCATATGGGATGACAGTGTTTCATTTGGCAAGCCTATAACAGTCAACACCTCTCCTGACCGGAGGAATACAAAATGGAATCCATGTATCTCCGACTTCTCCTAGCAGATGATCCTGTGGTGCTTTGACTAGGGATGGGCAAAAAATTTTGCCTCATACCAAAATTGTCAAATAATGGAACTTACCGCTTGGCAAATAATTTCCTGTGAAAAGTGCAGTTTTTCAGCTTTTTACGCCTAGTTTATTCCATTGAAATCAATGGGAACATTGAATTTACACAAAACACATAACAAATGTTATTTTATTTCCCAAAGGCATAGTATAAAGGGGGCATGAGGGTGCCTGTGTTGGTGGAATGTGGGGAAAGAATCAGCTGAACAGGGAATTTTTTGGGGGGCGGGTTGTTTACTGGGATTGGGGGCAGTTAATAAAAAATAAATCCTAAATACAATTAAAAATACCCCATAAGACATGGTATAAAAGAGGTCTATGACAGAACCCCGCTACCCCGACCAGGTAGCTCCGCCAACCTGTGCTCCCTTAACTAGGGACTGCACCCACCGATCTCTTCAGTCACCCAAACCACTAGTTGCAACAAAGTGTAGGGTGAAAATAAGAGCTCTTTACTGAAGAACACACAGGGCTTATATACACACATAAACGGGTTATCAACACACATTTGGATACAATAGGATCCAAGTTACTGCACACAGCATACGAGAATACAATGGGGTGCCAGAGTGAGCATAATTGAGTTTACACATAACTCAATCACAGTCGGAAGTCGGAATACAATGCATTTCACCCCCCATGCCTTCCCCCCAGCAATAGAAACAGTGGGGTACCTTCCCCCCAGCATAGAATCCTAGTTACTGCACACAGAACAGCAAGGTGAAATTCCCTGGACAAATACACTACCCTAGCTGGATAGTCTGTAAAGGCCTGGATTGGGCAGACCGCACTGGGATTCCTGGTCACCCTGTATCCTCAATAAGCACAGGGTGACTTAGACACAAGATGGGACTGGGAAGCTGTGAAAGGAGCTTCCCCATGAATGGAGTCCATAGTCTGAGGGCAGGAGGCTGGCCCTCAGCCCCCTCCAGGAGCCCCAGTGATGGAGAGTTCTGTCACAGGGTCTGAGGAACATTCCTGTGTTGGTGGGTGGAGTCTGGGGAAAGAATCATTTAAACGGGGTTGTTGACTGGTATTGGGGGACAGTTAATTAAAACATAAATAAAAAAAATATGAAATTTGTATGTAACGTGATAGAGACAGAGACCCCTGATATAAGCTGCCACTGGGGTGGACTGATACTTGACGTGACAGAGTATTTTGTAGAGGATGATTTAGAAGATTTGTTGTTAGAGGCCCTGAGGAAACATAGAGGCCCTAAGGAAACATTGATTTGTAGGACTTAGACGTTTGGTACAAGCCCTTTGGATCATCAGGGGTGATATGGCATGGGCTCAATTTGATGGATGCATATAGTTTTTCAGCCTTATCAACTATGTTATTATGTTACTTTTACACCCCTCTGCAACATTAAGGGTTAATAATATGTGTTGTACTGTGGTAATTGGTATTCTGTCTGTCACCCATTTCATGAATTGTACTATAAAAGTGAAAAGTGTAGCCCTCTATTTAAAACATACAATGTATCAAAAATTCAGAAAAAACAGTGTGCTCCTTCTAGTGTAATACTGTGTTGTTTGAAATATATAAAATAGCAGCTATGGTTACTAGCAAAAATAGATATCCAACAGCTCTGTATCACATGTGTAAGATATACTTCTCCCACACAGATTCTAATGGAGTTCATTCAAACCTTCTTCGCTTCCCCTCAATGTGTGTACTCAACAGGACTCCACATAACCAATCTAGATAGAAAAGATAAGATGGTAGCACAATAGTATAACATGTTAAATATAAGATTACAGGTACTCACCTTTCAATAAGGCAGGCATGTATTTTGATTCAGCAGAGTTAATTAAAATAGCCTGATACGGCTCAGGGTTCAATGACGGTCCAATTCATTCTCCAGGATAGGGTCTCCATGTATAATAAAACAATTGAGTATACGATAACAATAATATATATTGTGACAAAAATATAATATATATAGAATTTCTAAATAATTTGTTGACTCATTTCTCAGCCTACTAGTTGTTTTCTTGGGAAAAATCAAACTGTCTTTTAATGCCTACAGTTTAAAACTACACTAATGACTAAGAATAATAAAGGTATGTGATGCAGACCAGATGCTCAATTAGTTTTTTGGAGGATAATTAGCATTTCAAAGAAATATGTCCGTATTAACAGATCCTTGATTTTACCATAGTGAAAATCTGCTGTCGTGGACCTTGTTACGTCTGAAATAGTCTGTCACAGGCTTGTTTACTAGAGTATCCTAAAACGAGTTTCACATCAGAGTATTTCATAAGTTTTCATTTTAGAGTTAAGTAAGCAGGAAGACCATGCATTCATAAAGAAGGGGGGTAAGAGTGGAAACATTTAAGAAGTAAGCTTCAGAAGTAAGTTGAATTTGGCATTCACAAGCAGTGTGGCATTTAAAAAAAAATAGCATTTCGGGAAAACCGAGAATAAGCTGCAAAAATCAGAGTTACTGCTTTACATCACTAATCAAGGAACTGCAAAGAGGGGCACATTGAGAAAGAAGAATTTGTAAATAAAGGAAACTTTCTAGAATTATGTGCTGTGTTTTTAGGCATGATAAAGGTGGCAATCAAAATAAAAAGCTCTTTCAATCTTTCAAATCCTATAGTTCAAAACTAGATTTTACCAACTTCTGCTGATATTGTGAAGCATATGATTATTTAGAAAGTCCAAAAAATGGCTTATTTAGAGTTCTTGTGAAGGGCACAACTACAACAAGTAGAAAGGGCAACCTGTATAAGAGACACACACAATTTGGATATTTAACAAGTTTTAATGTTTATTATTTGCTCTGAACAAGGGTGTTTTCATTTATAAGTTGATCAAAAATTTCTTGCAAGAGTCAGGTATTGCAGATTTATCAGTTGTGGCACAAAGTTATTAAGGGACAGCTGTCATGGCATGTCATGTAAAGGTAGTGCAGAAAAAAAGCTAGAAGACCACCCAGCTGTTATATACATACAGTACATGGCTCAAAATTGAATTTAGTCTTGCTAGATGCTTTAAAGTAAACCAGACAGCAAACGGTTTTTTGATACTGTAGAGGACCTATTCAATACTTTCTCACAGCCTGAAACACAAAAGATGTAGTTAGAAGCTCAGAAGATTCTAGGAATTAAACTCACATTTTTTAGTTTGACTGCAGATAGAATATGTGCCTGATGTTAAAATTCAATGAGGGCACTTCCTAACAGTTTAAACGGCTTGTCAAAGCCACTGAAGAAGAGTCATTGAAGCTTGATTGTCTTACAATATCCTTAGCATAATACAAATAGCATACAAAACACTGGAGGAAAAGGATGAAATGTTTACACAGGCCTTCAGTTTTATCCAGAAGCTCTGAACACTTTAGACTGAATGAGAACCAGCACTAAATGTGAAAGGATATACCCATTTATTGGTTCAGGCTGGTAGGCCCTGGGTAATATGACATGAAGGGGTTAATGCTTTAGCTTGGCTGATAAGTTTTAATTACAGAAAAATAACATTATTTCATGGTAAGATTGTTGCTACTTCTGCTTTTAGTATAAGATTTTCAGTAAACGTTGTTTTTGAGGTGTGTTGTTTTCTGGAGGGATATTGCACATCTCGGGGGCATTAGCCAAGTGTAAACTGTTGCTTTAGTTCCTTATTTTTGTGGTATTGTCTTACTGGAAGGATAATTCGTGCTTGGGGCATCTGCCCAAGTAGGTGAAAGTCAAGATTACTGGAATTGTTTATTTGAGACTTGACCCATGCTCCAATCATAGAGTTCCCCCTAGGGGTTTTATGATAATACTTATGATTGTACCTATAATAATATTCTGCATATGCCATAATGATACGTTGTGACACGTATCCTGGGGATGTGACATCCCAGGGGTATGTGACCCACTCATATATGTATCCCTATAAAAGCTTTTGCATAACAGCAATAAAGTTGGAGTGTGATTTTAGCACCTACACTTTGTCTGTCTGTCTATTATTGCACTCTCCAGGTGCCTAGGCCTGGATGTCTGAGGGAACAGGTATGTGGTCAAAAGGTCCCCCGGGGATTTCAGGTGAAGTACCTTACAGTGACCAGGAGTGGAGATAGCGGTTTATTTCCTTCAAAATGCCATGATGTTTTGGAGGAAACTCAAATGTTCTGTGAGTTGTGTGATATCCCTATTATGCTTGAAGAAGAACAGGACAGGAGTATGTTCATATAAAACTTACAGAATAATATGTCTCTGTTTCTAGTTCCATTGTGAAGAGCACTCTTGAGAATTCCAGCCAGGTGCAAATGAGAATGCTCAAGAATATTTCAGAAGCCATGAAACTTTTTTCCATGTCTTAGATCCTTTTATCCTAATGTTCAAAAACTTCTTAAACTGGCACCTACATTACCTGTTGGGACAAATACATGTGAAAGTTAATTTTTGCCATGCAATGAGTAATAAACTGGATGTGATCCACTATGTGTCAAGAAAGCAAGTCCTCTTTAGGTGTTTTCCACACTGAAAGAGACCTCACAAGAAATAAACCCATGCAGACCATGATGCAGATACAAGGTGCCAAATTTTACTTCACTGATGGTTTTAATGTCATTTGTGCAACTTATACTTGTAAATAATTCACTGTAAGATCTGATTTAATAAAAAAAACTCTTTGAATATTTGCAGTTTCACAGTGCAGATACTACTTATAATAAAAGCTAAAAAGTTGCACTTTTACAAATAACAGTGAAGCCACTATGACATTTTAGTTCACTGATGCTGCCCTTATTGTCAGCTGTACTTTTTATATATTCATATACATTTACACTGTCATTACTTCTAAGAAAATATTTTTTTTTTAAATAAAGATAAAGGGTCAAATTGTTACCCTTGGGATAAGCAGGGAATAATGGAGCAAAGATGATATTGACAGAAGTTCAAAATGTAAGATTTCAGTATAACTTGGGTCTCTTCTTCACCCATAATAATAAAAAGATACTTAGGTGGTATTGAACGTTTACATTCTAAACTGCTTACAAAATAATTGTATCACCTATGCTCCACTTATTGCCCACTTAATGAAGTGTAAAATATTCTGTAACATATACATTGTACTTGTAGGTGAGTTTACATCAATAAATTCAACTTGGATGTTCAGTAAACTGAGTGGAGTTGCTTTCCATTTTCAAAAATAATTAGGAAGACTATTAAGTTAATTTATAGTTAATATTAGGACTGCAATATCACCTCTGAAGTAAATGCTACATTATAAACAGCACACAGCAAGGCATTACTGCTAAAAAATGTACATTTTTTCATGAGCGTCTTTTATTAAAACGGTGATATGGCTATACATTTATAAATACTCAAATGTCTTTTATGTCCTGGGAAAGAGGCCTTTTATTAGCTTCCCAAATATAAAATTCACCCTACTCCCATTTTGAAGGGGTTAGGTTAATTCCATGAGTATATGATATTACAATGGGCATCAGATGTGGAAATATATAACTAACTATAATAAAAAATGAAGGAAAGTCACAGACATAGGAAAAGGAGAATGATATATGAATGTTTCTATTTTTCTTGTAATTATTCCTATCTCTAACCAAAACATTCAGTGTCATATTTATGGTGAGATGCTTAGTTGTCATTGCATTGAAGGGATTTATTTTTCAATTACACTGTTTATCCAATGTCTTGGCTGAACAATTATTCATGGATAAAGATAAGCATAAGCATATAATGGTTGCCAATTAATATGCACCCACCCTTACAATGTGCAGAGTTTGCATATTAAATATTATTGTCAAACCACATTTATACTTAAGAATGACCTAAATTTACTTTGGTATTTTTTTTAGTTTTCTTTCACCAAGCTGATTTAGCATGTTATCCCTTAATTTTAAGAACTTTTCATTTACTTTTTTTTTCCAAAGGGTTTTCAAGAAGAAATGTGAAAACTTCTAGGGAATCACAATGTGGCTGAAACATTTAAGATATTGTAGATATTAAAAATGTGAAAAGAATTCAGAGACAAACTAAGAGTTCCCAGAACCTTTTTCGTATAAAACAGTTTAACTCTTAACCTTGGCTAGAAAGGTTGGATGCTATAACATTTCTTAAATAAAGTGATTAAAGTAAAAAATTGTAAAGAGGTGAAGAGTGTGCACAAAACAGTGTTAATACCAATTAAAATTACTGGTTTGCTTTGCACAGCTTGTTTGTAATGTGCAGTTACATACTTCTGAACCTCCCTGTAACATGTTTTCTCATCTCAATAATTATGTTTAAGCTATTTTGGGTTGAAAAGGTAGTTTCTTAAGCTTCCCCGTGGATCACGTGTAATAAAAATCAATTTGTTTGAGCTAGGTGATTGTGCTAGGTGATTCTAAAATTAAAATGTTACCTAAGAGAATGATACCTAAAAAAAGATGGATAGCAAAATGCTGAAACTATGTCTGGTCCACAACCAGGGTTTGGGATCTATGTAGATATGGGCTAGATTATTGTATGGATAGTTAGGTAAAACAATTGACAGCTTTAAACTTTTTTTTACTTTTCTATATTTTACCTTTATGCCTAGAGAAAAAAGTGAAATGCAAATTAGTTGAAGCATACTGCATACTGACTGCCATTTGCAGAAGATGGTTATCAGGTCCAAGTCCATCAGATTGCAGCTAATCAAGCCCTATGTAGCAAAATGTTTTTTGTTGGACTTCATTAAAAAGAGCTCCGTCTCTGTGGCTGACCATCAAGCCGAGAGATACATGGCGTTGTAGCTCCACTTCATCTACCTACATCCACTGCTTACCATGGCTTCAGAACTGCACTAGCTAACCTAAATTGACACTGGATGGTCAGGCAGTACAATAGGAGGGTTTGGATCTCCTCTTGTGTATCTGACATTCCCTTTGCAATTTAGTGTTTTATGATCTTGCCATCCCGATTGAGAAAATTTGAAAATGGAAGTGATTAATGGTTTAAAAGGTAAGGTCTGTTTTGTAATCTTGTTTGCCCTGATGAAACCCAGTGTCTATACGAGTTATAGGGGGGATCCAGCTACATACTTTGAGGAAGATGCATTTTTTCACTTTGCACTGTTGTTTATACAGTAGTATCACAACACACTGAGTATTATATGAATGGTGGAGAGACTATCTATACATCAATATCACAATGAAACTATGGAACACATTCCTTCTAGTACTGATGACTTGTCAGTGGTGATGTTATCTGCAGGCAACCGTGAGGACCGTTTGGGCACACACTGGGTGAAGATGGGTGAGACAACCTATGGATATAAGGTGTACACCTGTGTTTAATATTACTTCTATTTGGATGTGGTCTATCCCCAGGCTCAGTTACCAACAGTTGGATATTGATTCTGGATTACAATTTCCTCACAATGAACTTGTTCCATCTTCATTTTCACTCAATTTGTCAATCTATCTATGTGTTCCTTCATCTATCATGTGCTATTATCAATATTTGCAGAGTAACTTTAGATTACTCTTTACATCATTCTCATATGAGGGATAATGGTAGCATTCTTTTTTAGGCTGCTTGTGCCAGCTGTAGCTTAGGGGGCCTCCCTTTATGTCTTTTATTTGGAGTTTTAGATCTTTTTTACTTACTTCTATGTAAGTGTGTATTGTTTTTATGTGGATAGGTCATGGAGTTATCTGGGTTCATGTAGGGAGATTCTGGATTCAATCTTGCTGTGTTTTTTGTAATTTTGTATTGGTACAATAAATACTATTTTTATATATATATTATTTGATTTTGTCTATATGTTATCATTTCTGTGGAGGTAGAGTGCCTATATAGGATCATCTCTATTTTCTTCTTTTTTTCTGAGTACAATACAACACATTTGGTTCCAAACTTTTCTTCCCCTCAAACCGCACACTCAGGAACAAAATTGTGAGTTATTTCTAGTTTGTGGTGGGCCGCTTCATGCCATGAGCCTGGATGAAACCACTGGCCTAGATGATCCATACCTCCTCATACCCATGAAGTTTCTACCTGCAGCTGGGAAAGCACTGCCAAGGAGTACACAGTGGTGTCTACCAGTAGGGGTGGGCAAAAGGTCTCACCGTGTTCCCATGAGAAAATCAGTGAAAACCACATTGTTGTCTTCTTTATTGCGGGAAAATCCACTTTAAAAACATCAATTAAAATCTTCACATTTTTTTGCCCATTGGTCAAAATTCTTGACCATTTTTTTCAATGGCTAGAAAGTTTCTGCCCATAGATTTACGTGTTTTTCACCTTTCCGCTAGAAAAACGTGACGCGGAAGTTTAACAAAATAGAAGCAGCTACAGAGCGAGGTAGACGTGCTGTGTTGTTCTGCTGTGATCTTTTTGAAAATTGTGGCAGGAAAGGCTCACAGTGACTGCTATCACTATGAGAAAGTTTAAAAATAATAAAACGAGGAACTGGAAGGACCCTTATGTATCCACTGAGTCTGAGGAGGAGGAGGTAGTGAGAATTACAGAATGAATGTTGGCCGGTCCCCCTAAATCATCCCTATGGATCTTGGGGAAATTAATGTCAAGGGAGGAAGAAAAAGGTAGTAGTGAGAGCAGGACAGATCAACTGCCTGTACCTGTTGCCAGATGTGCTGCCTCTGCTGCCACCATTGCTGCCCCTGCTGCCACTAGTGCTGTGTCTGCTTTCAGACATGCTGCCCCTACTACTGTTACCATCACTGCTGTGCTGCTGTCAAACATGCTGCCACTAGTGCTGTACCTGCTGTCAGATGTGTTGCCCCTGCTGCCACCAGTGCTGTTCCTGCTGCCAGTGCTGAATCTGCTGCCACCAGTACTGTGCCTGCTGTCAGATGTGCTGTACCTGCTACAGCCAGTCATGTGCCTGCTGCCAGTGCTGAACCTGCTGCCACCAGTACTGTGCCTGCTGTCAGATGTGCTGCCCCTGTTGCCACCAGTGCTGTGCTACTGCCAGTGCTGAATCTGTTGCCACCAGTGCTGAACCTGCTGCCAGTGTGTCTTGTAATACTCAGGAGGGGAGGAAGTAGAAGATGATGCCAAGTGTAACAGCAGGGGACCCTAAGTCACATTTAACATCCCCAAACAGTCATGCTTGGCCAGCAGCTTGTTATCATTTGGAGTGAAGGAGGGTGTAGTCTTCATAGTACTAGTGAATGTGAGGAGAAAGACTCAGGGGCTAAACTTGATATGCATTGTGTTAGTAGTAGTAATAGTAACAGTAATGGTGAAACAGCCAGTGGGACTAGTGTTAGGGGAGTGGTAGGGGAAGCATTTGAGAGCGTCCAGGCTAGCAGTCAAGGGAGACCAGACCATTCCCCTGGCCCTGGGAGTCCCCTTCTCCTCATGGCATTGTCCAGGTGGCACATGATCCTGAAGAAGCCAGAACTGGTGGTGGATAGCAGATGCAGCAATACCACCACCAGGAGCACAGATAAGCTGCCTGTGCCTGCTGATGCCACTGCCAGTCTGCCTTCTTCATGTCACCAAGAAATGGCAAATGTTACATTAGGGGACCCTCTGTCACATTTCTTGTCACCTCTGTTACAAAGCAGCATCAGCAGCACATAGGGACCAGTGGTGGTGGTGGTAGTGATGATGAGGGTGGAGAAGCAGTGAGACGTCTTTACTAAAGCAGCAGCAGCAGCATGTAGGTACTACTGGTGGTGGTGGTGGTGGTGATGTTGAGGGTGGAGAAGTTGGAGTGGAACAGACATTGATGGCCATTTTAGCCCAAACTAAGAAGGAATGGGAAACAGGAATGAGGATGATCATCACCACCACCACCAGAAGTGAGATTTTGGAATTTGCAACTGTTCTAATTCTACTGCTGAGTTGCAAGGGCAGAAGGATGCTGAGGAGTAGGCTAGTGTGCCACAGACCACCATGGACACAGTGAGAATGGGATCAACAAGTGATGCGATACTAGGACAGATTCCACTTGCCAGCAGCAACAATACTCCTGGTCCTAGATGCAGTGCTGAATCTGAGACAGTAGCAGCAACAGCAGCAACATCATCCTCTGCCCCAGACAGTGAAGGGGAATGTGGAGTAGAAGAAGAAAGAAGCCATTCTCCTCAACCTGTTCCCTATCCTTATCCCCTGAAGTCATGGGTGTTGGACTATTTTTCTCTTCGTGCAGGCACAGTGCAGTCATCAGCAAAGGCACAATGCACAATTTGTGACAAGTCAGTGAGAAGGGGAAAGGAAGGAACACACCTTGGCAAAACCACCCTGATAACACACATGAAACACAGACACCATGACATTTATTTCAAACATGTTAAAGCCAAACACTCTCCACAGAAATCAAGCACTGCTGTTGCTGTACCCACTGACTCTCCCACTGCAACAAGAGGCAAGGCAGAGAGAGGCTGAAAGTTCAATGATGAGTAAAGCAACTAGCTCACCATCACCTTCTTCCTCTTGGGTAACTACATCTTCTGTCAATCCACCTCGTTCATCATTACCTCCCCCACCACATGATAACCACTCTGTTAATGTTAGGATGTGGCAGTGCGTGTCCACCCATGGCAGTGTGGTGGAGGAGAATCACAACCAGGGCATCTAGGGGAATCTGAGGAGAATCTATAACATAGAATATGCTAAGATGGTGGCAGGGAGGGTTCTTCATTACTATTAAACTATAGTATAGTGACAGCAGCAGTACTTGGTTTCTGGTGTCATGGTTTTTGGATACAGTTGTGCCCCCAGTTGTTATTTACCACTAGGGATAGGTGAAAATGTTTGCCTCAAACTGTAATCGGCGAAAAATGGCTCTTTCCATTTGGTGAATAATTTCCAGCAAAAAGTGACGATTTCCTGCTTTTTTTTTCACTCTTTTCGCCTCCATTGAAATTAATGGGAACATTGAATTTACACACAACACATGGCAAATATTATTTTATTTCCCAAAGGCATAGTATAAAAGGGGTATGACATTGCCTGTGTTAGTGGGGTGTGGGGAAAGAATCAGTTGAACAGGGGATGATTTTTTTGGGGGGTTGTTTACTGGGATTGGGGGGCAGTTAATAAAAAATAAATCTTAAATAAAATAAAATAAAAAAACCCATAAGACATGGTATAAAAGGGGTCTGAGGAGGATGCCTGTGTTGGAGGGTGGAGTCTGGGGAATGAGTCAGTTGAACAGGCAATTTGTTTTGGGGGGTGGGTTGTTGACTGCTACAGGGGGGACAGTTAATAAAAAAATAAATCAATAAAATAAAATAAAAAATTTGTTTGTAAAGTGATAGAGACAGGAACCCCCTGACATAAGTTGCCACTGGGGTGGATGGACTGCTATTTGACGTGACAGAGTATTTTGTAGATCATGATTTGTTAGATTTGGTGTTAGAGGCCCAAGCCCTGAGGAAACATTGATTTGTAGGACTTAGACTTATTAGAGGTACAAGTCCTGAAGAAACACTGATTTATAGGACATAAGCTTGTTTGGCACAAGTCCTAAGGAAACACTGATTTGTAGGACTTAGGCTTGTTAGAAACAAACCCCCCAAAATTGTTATTTTTTTATGGGGCTATGGTTTTTTTTTGTTTGTTTTTCAAAACACAAGCCCATTTGGAGGATGGGCAGATGGAGAAGAATTATTGGACAACTTCTTTTCTCCACATACACTGGGGGCTACTTATTGTACTGCTACTGCCTCAGGCGCATCACTGGAGCTAGTTGTGTCAAGGGGAACCTTCATCATCCATCACCCATTTTACTTCTGTTGTTGATCCCGTTCCCTTTGAGCTCCTTTATCATCCTGCTGCTTAAACAGCTCAGTAGCAGCAGCAAGAACAGGAGTCGCAAATTCCACATCTACATTAGGGCATTTGACAATAGCCAGTGGCCAGTGGTCAACATGACATGACCTACTGGCACTAGACCAGAAGGGCATGTTTTTTCCTCAGAGCTTGTGCTTTAAAAAAATTAATTAAATAAATAAATAAATAAATAAATAAAAACCATAGGCCTACAAAAATAAACAATTTTGGGGGGGGTTTGGTTCCAACAAACCTTAGTGCTGCAAATCAATGATTCCTTAGGGCTTGTGCCAAAAAAGCCTAAGTCCTACAAATCAATGTTTCCTTAGAGTATGTGCCAAACAAGTCTGTCCTACAAACCAATGTTTCCTCAGGGCTTGGGCCTCTAACAACAAATCTTACAAATCATCCTCTACAAAATACTCTATTACATCAATTATCAGTCTATCCCAGTGGCAGCTTATGTCAGGAGGTTCTTGTCTCTATAATTTTATATGCAAATTTATTATTTCATTTTATTTATTTATTTTTTATTAATTGTCCTTGTCACTAACGCCCCTACTACAAGCATGCACGTGACTTGGTGGGACAGGTGAAAGGGTTAAAAAAATGAACTATCTGTCTGCCCTAGACCGGAAATAATGATAAAAAATCCCCTTTAACACCACCCACACTTAATTATAATGATACAACTAATATCATAATGCTGCCACCACCAGGCAATCTATAAATGCATGAAAAGGACAGGGGAATGTCTGGATCCCACATGCAATTTAGACTAAAAAACCCGCAAAATATGTTCTAACACAATATCTATGTGATTTCAAATTACCAATAAATTAGTCTATTCAGGTAATGTGATTCTTTACCAGACAAAGGCCAAACTTAATAAAGGAATATTTATTATGAATAAACAATAATCACAGTGCATAAAGAAACAGATGACAAATTATTTACACCAAACAGATACAAATAAAAAGGAGAAAATAACAGAAATCCTAACTTACTCACTTGGATGGTAAAGTAATAGTATTTTCTGTCTGAAGGGGCTCAGGCAAGGAAAGATGGCCACTTACTCAAAATTAGATCTTGTCCCCTAGTAAGCACACCAGACTTTTTTTATCCAGAGGTTTATACAGTTTCAGTTCATCTCAGGTTTCCAAGCTGGCCCAGAGGTAATTATGGGCGGAGACAGAGGCGAGTACAATAAGTCACCTCCCTTGTGTGTTGGGGGAACCAAAATTCAGATATCAAATTTGGACTGTAATTTTTCTCCTGTACCTGACACCAAGATAATTCTTGTATCTATTATTTTCTCGTAATTTATGGAGTCTGTACATAGGTCACACTCGCTACTTTTCACTCAGCTTTATAGACTTCATCATTTTCCGCCCACCACTGTATTGGCGCTAGTCATGTTGGTGCTTTTATTGCAGGATGTGCTTTCCCTGTTCCAAATATGTACAACAGGAGGCTGGATTATCAATCTGTGAAATATTATTAAGGTATATTTTAGATATGACCCAGAAGACAGTGTCTCTGGAATGCTAAAGTCAATTAGCACATCCAACGAATTAGTCATCTTTGTAAGGATGCTGCCAAATGGTACCTTAGCCAGTAAGTTTATATTAAAGCCAGACTGAGAGGCACTTCATCAGTGACATTTCACACCTTGCAGAGGGGTCCCAGCTTCAAAAGGAAAGTAAAACCTTCCAATATCACCTACCTATACAATCAAATTAACCCATCTTATGCTGAAGTTGGCTATACCACCTCTACCCAGAAGTGGATGAAGGCATGCACTATACATTCCCATTGATTTAAATGGAATGAGATAGGCAAAAAAGCAGAAAAATGGCACTTTTCACTGGAAATTATTCGCCAAGCGGAAAGTGCCATTATTCACTGATTTCAGTTTGAGGTGAACATTTTTCACCATCCCTATCTACCAGTCCAAACTTATCCTAGATCGACAATCCTGAAGACTGATATTTGGGAAAAAAATGTAAAATGGTAAGATTCTCTAATACTTAACTGTTGTATAATGAATTAATGTTTATGTCATGCCTTGATATAAAAACCAATAAAAATTAAAGTTAAAAAATGGTTTTGATGGGGAAAAGTTTAGTAACATGTATAATTAATATGTAGAAATTAAACAAGGTAGATGTATGGTGTTGGTAATCTCTACTGCCTACTATGACTACAATGTCAAGACAAGCAAATGAGTTTATTAGATTTATGTCTAGGTATTCCAATTTTCCAGTAAGATATTCTTTTTTTTTATTGTTTATACCAGAACACCATATAGCATATGTCCACTGGAGAAATTCTGCATTGTGTTGCTTTTCAGGTTAGAGTATATGATAAGGATATCCTGCCTCTTCATAGATATGGAACTTCCAATTTACCATAATGCAAAAACAACAGCATACATTTGAAGACAACACCATAAGATAACAAGGACTCAATGATAAAATTAAATTCATAATTGCAGAGTCTTTGTATGTAAGTACAGCAGCTTGCAGATGTGATCAATAACTTTCCATTTGTTATCCAGACAGAAATATATTTTTACAACCCATTTTTCACCTTTTATTACTTTACGCATTTACTTAATGCCCTGTAAAATCTCAAAACGTTAGTATAGTGTTTAATGCTCTGAAGAGGTCTCATGGAAAATTATAATACAATTATCAACAGAAATGGTCTCAATATGCATTTAATATTTTTAAACCCTGTAAGGACTATAGGGGTGTACAGCCTTAAAATAACCAAAATAGTGTAATAATTCTCATTACAAGAAGCAATTGTTGTTTTGATATAAAATGTAGTTTTAAACTACTTATTGCATTTTTTAATTTTATATTGTGCTGTTAACTTGTATGAGATATAATGGAAAATATGCACTTTGGGGACAACACAAAGTCAATCATTAATTAAGATACTGATCGGCAGTCTTTTTTTTTTTAAAATAAACTAATATTATTCCCAATAAACTAGTACTGTTCGCAAGCACTGGTGGAAGCACAAGTAGAATGCTTATTAGAATAGTCAAAGGAACAATAGTTATTATGGGTGCTCTGGTCCTTGGAGTGTCAGCAGACATTAGCTATCCTCATGGTTGCCATGTACATTACATTCATATATTACTAAATGGGTGCCACTACAAAGTTGCAAAACTCTGCAAGTGTTTACAATAAATGTCCAGGAAAGCTGAAATTAGGTGGGGGTGCTATTTATTTAATATCAAACAATATATACTTCATGCAGAGGCTACCAGATCCTTGACTTTGCTCTTAAAATAGCAGATATAATTTGATACTGCATTGTTTATTTTTTATTCAGTGGTTAACTAAAAATTGTCTCAATTCATTTTAAATGCTATTTTTTTATATTCTCTACATGTATTTTGCATGTTAATTTCCAAATTGTATGCTGAGGAATATGTTGTTGATGAAAAGATAATCGATGATTCTTGGTGTAATAACAATCAAATTTAGTATGTAAGATGCATTTGGTGGAAAGTCATTTTGGCATTAAAGTTTATATATCTGAGTAATTTTGTCAATAATTTGCATGTTCAATTTCAAAAGATGATAAAAAGGTATATATAATTATATAATACTAGTTGAACAGCCCGTTACACGGGCCACAGTGCCTCTGGCAGCCGGTCGCGGGGCAGTCACGCGCAGTAGAGACTGCCCATGCCGCGGCTGATACAGAGCAGGACACTCCTTCGGAGCGCCCAGCTCTGTATCAGCCGTGGCGCGGGCAGTCTCTACTGCGCATGACTGCAGCACGCACAGCAGTGTCTACTGCGCATGTCGGGCGTTACACATGATTTAGCAAATTATTATATAGGATTATCATAAATCATTATAAAGCCAATTTATAGTAAAATAAACTTTCTGTTCCTTTATTATTTGAAATTTGTACATATAATATTCATAAATAGTTTAAAAAAAGTACAGTTGATATGAGGATGTCCACTACCATGGCAAGGTATTGTTTTCAAATGGTGACGACTACCATGGCAAGCATAATTACAGAGCTCTCTCAATATCACTGGCATCTCAATATGACAATGATCAGAATGTCACCACTTAAGTATCTGGTGGGTTAGGTTAGTTTCTCTTTGGTTAGGTAGGGTCAGCTAGGTTAGTATTAGTGATGAGCGAGCATGCTCGGCCGAAGCTCGGTTCGGCTCGAGCATTGCTGTGCTCGGCACATGGCGGTACTCGTACGAGTACCGCATGTGCTCGCCCGCCATGTTCGGGTCTCCTCCCCGCACGTTTCGCGGCTGCTGCACAGCCAATAAACGTGCGGGGAGGCTCTGACATCAGTGTAATGCCAGCAGCCATGTTGGCTGCTGGCATTACACTGATTGGCTGGCCAGAACCCGTGATCGGGTGCTGTATAGCACCCGACGCGCGAGTTCGGCTCATTCTTAGCCAGGGAGAGATGCGATCAGGCAGGGAAAGTCAGTGTAGGGAGAATAAAATTGTTGGAACTCTTTCAAGACCCAAAAGTCCTTTTTAGGACTGTTGTGTGTGGGGGCAGCATTTATATTTTGTTTGGGGGGGCACAATTTCCTTTTTTTTTTGGGGGGGGAATATTAGTAAGGTGACATATAATACTAGATGCACAGGAAGTCAGTGTAGGGAGAATAAAATTGTTGAAACTCTTTCAAGACCCAAAAGTCCTTTTTAGGACTGTTGTGTGTGGGGGCAGCATTAAATTTTTTTTGGGGGTGGCAGAATTTCATTTTTTTGTGGGGGGGACATGTTCTAAGGTGACATTGTACTAGGTGCACAGGGACAAATATTTCACAGTGCAGTGACAAGCTGACATATTCTGTTAGGTGCACAGGGCCAATTATTTTACAACGCAGCGACAAAAAGGGCCATTTTAAACGTGTGCCTAGCCATAGATTATTGTCACATTCTGTTTAGTGTGCAAATTCACAAATTAATGTCACATATTGTTTAGTGTGCAAATTCACAAATTAACGTCACATATTCCGTTCACTGTGCCTAGCCGCAGATTAGCGGCACATTCTGTTTCGTGTGCCTAGCCGCAGATTAGCGTCACATTCTGTTTAGTGTGCCTAGCCACAGATTAGCGTCACATATTGTTTAGTGTGCAAATTCACAAATTAACGTCACATATTGTTTAGTGTGCAAATTCACAAATTAACGTCACATATTCCGTTCACTGTGCCTAGCCGCAGATTAGCGTCACATTCTGTTTCGTGTGCCTAGCCGCAGATTAGCGTCACATTCTGTTTCGTGTGCCTAGCCGCAGATTAACGTCACATATTGTTTAGTGTGCCTAGCCGCAGATTAGCGTCACATATTGTTTAGTGTGCCTAGCCGCAGATTAGCGTCACATATTGTTTAGTGTGCCTAGCCGCAGATTAACGTCACATATTGTTTAGTGTGCCTAGCCGCAGATTAGCGTCACATATTGTTTAGTGTGCCTAGCCTCAGATTAGCGTCACATATTGTTTAGTGTGCCTAGCCGCAGATTAACGTCACATATTGTTTAGTGTGCCTAGCCACAGATTAGCGTCACATATTGTTTAGTGTGCCTAGCCGCAGATTAGTTTTTATCTTCCTTTTTGTGTGTTTTACGGTCAGTCTGTAAAAATGGCGTAGTACGGGCGAAACATCGTTCCCAGCAGCGACGTTGGAGTCCAAGATGCATCCAGACATCCTCCCTATGCTGTCCCTGAACCATTTCTGTGGTGTTTCCATCATTTTCTGACCTTTTCCTATGAACCAGGCACCCTCCCCTCATCAGAGCAGGGGGTGCCTGGTGTAATGCTCGAGTCCTCCCATTGACTTCAATGGGGCTCGGGTGCTCGGCCGAGCACTTGAGCCTCCGGGGGCGCTCGGCCAGAGCACCCGAACACCCGAGCATCGGGGTGCTCGATCATCACTAGTTAGTATACGTTAAGTTGGGTTAGGTTAGGGTCAGTTAGGTTAGTATCTGTTTGCTTATATTAGTTTGCTGTCAGGTTACTATCTGTTTGGTTAGGATCGGTGTCTACTATTTGTTAAGTTAGATGAGAGCCACTGTCTATTAGGGTTTGTCTCTTTTAGGTTTGGGGGGTGGTTTTGGTTTGTTGTTAGGTTAGGGTTAGCTGTTATGTTGCTTTAGGGTACATTTCTACATTTTAAAGGCAACATTTTGCATGCTCCCTTTTCATGCCAGCGACATTTTTAAGTCACCATTTTCATGTATGGAATTACAAAAGCGATGTTCAGTATTAGGTTGTCAGAGGAAACATATCCATAATGAAAAAAATGAGTTTTGTTGAAATTGTAGGAAAGTGAATGTTCCTCGCTGCTACCAAAATGCAAATATTTTTACATTTGGTATAGTCTGGTACTTCAAATACATCAAAAGGCATGATTCTATGACTAATCCTTCCTAAGAAAAACAAGCAATACAAAAATAGAACGTAAAATACTATGGGGGTTTTTTTTCTATTTTTTTCATAATTTTGTCTTTTAGTCACAAAATACTTTGGAAAAGAACATGTAACCTTGCAATACTATAGTACACAAAAATACAGTTTCAGAGAGTAGTAATTTGTGTTTCTATCCCCTAAAGTGGATTGCTATGAAATGTCCAGAAGATAAAGTTATTGAATAAAAATAGAATTGAACATTTCAGTCTCTTAAAAAACAAAACTCTGATATCTTTGAAAATCACAGAATTTTCTACTTTTTACCAAACAGAATAGGTGCACCACCCCTATAATGGGTGAAAAGGGTGTGTATATCTCTAAAGGGAATGTGCTATTTTGGGTATCAATGATGTAGACAAACTAGCAGGAAAGCCCAAGTAACACAGCACCAATGGTGCTGTGTTAATTGGGTTTTTCTGCTTGTTTTTCTACATTTTCCCACCTAGCTCAATGCATTGAAATCAATAAGACACAATTTCCCCCATCATGTGGAAAGTTTTCCTTCTTTTCCTACAGGTATAGTATAAAGAGGTGTCAGTTTCCCACAGTGGGATGGTTGGCTTTGAATGTGCTCTGCTTCCAAAATCACCAGCTTCCCCATTGTTTATTATTTTTGGTGGATAACCATCTTCTTATTTCTTTTTGTGTTTGTTGTTTGTCTACTTCACAAATATAGATTACTTTTTAATAATGTGTTACTTTCACACTGTTTGATACACTTATGTGATTTATTTGCTTTACAAGTTATTCATGGGATACTTATAACTGTGCGATTTATCTAAAATATTTTCTATTCAGTGGGGATTCATTCTTTATATGAGGTTATATTTCTGTATTGCCTTGACTTTATATTTGGTGTGTCTTTACAGCACTTTATTTATCCCTCATGTATTGGTGGTATTCACAGGGTTTTGGAGCATCCCTCCCTTTGATATTTTATATGTTTTTAAATTGTGTCATCTTTTTTGCTATTTTCCACTAATAAAGTATTATCATTTGTGATTATAATTGCTTGAGTTGAGAGCCTTTACAATATTCACTTTCCTGGGGGAGGGGGGGTTTGCTTGTTTCCCCTTCTCCACCCCCTTTTTCCTTAAAATATAGGTTCCCACAGTATGTCATTTCTGTATCTGTGACAGAGAAAGCAGCAATATTTTGGACTAGTTAGGACAGGCAAATAAAGTAGATTTGGAATGTTTTTTAGGGATCTTCTTGGCAGTCAATTTATTCTCTGTGCTATGGGAGTCTGGAGTACTCTGGGGGACTGTAAAGGGAGAAAAGAGGTGGACCTAAAATACATAAATAAATCTTGGTTGTGTCACAGTTACCTTAGATCCAGCAATGCCTGGTGGGTTGATGCAGGTAATGGATGGCCTGAAATGTTGCCGAGGCGTCATCCCATGCGTCATTACGAGGAATGGGCCTAGGCGCGCTTGGTGTTCTCAGAGGTCGTCCATGTCCTCATGTTAACCGGGCCTGCTCCATAGAATGATGCGGAATGGGGTCTGTGTTCTGACGCATCACTTGACCACGCTTCACTTTCGGGCGAGAGGTTGCAATATGTCGCAGACCTCTGTTTTGTGCTGTTTGGGGCTGATAGCTCCACCCATCTACTTCCTGGGCTGCCTGTTAAAAAAGAACTAGCTCTCTATCCAGTTACCCTTATGTTGTTGTTCAGTGCAGTTCTAGTTCCTGTTGTTCCTGTATCTTGTGTATGACCCGGCTTGTCTGACTATACACTATGGTGCTGACCTGTAGCTCTGTCTGACCATTCTACCTGTGCACTCCTTTGGCTATAGACATCCAATCTAGTGCAGACCTGTGGCTCTGGCTGACTACCCGCCCCGTGTATGACTCTGGCTTGTCTGACTATCCAACCTGGTGCTGACCTGGGGCTCTGTCCAACTATCCTCCCAGTGTTGCCTACTATTATTGGACATCCTATCTGTTGCAGACCCATGGCTCTGGCTGACTATCTACTACATGTGCAACCCTGGCTTGTCTGACTAACCTAACTGGCCGGTGGCTCTGTCTGTTCGCTCTGCTGTGTTGCCCATTTTCCACAGACACCCATCCTGGTGCAGACCTGGGGCTCTGGTAGACTCTGACCTTACTGACTGCAGGCGTGATTCAGTGTCTCCATTATTGCAATCCCTTATTGGAGACAAGTTCTTCCTAACTGACTGCAGGTGTGAGTCAGTGTACTCCGTTGTCGCTACCTAGCAGGAGACTTCGAACCTTATCCGGTACTCAATTCACTACCATTGAGACTACTAATTGGCTCTGGCCTAGTCTCCAGCAGTTGTGGTTGACCCATTGGCAGACTCCTCTTTCTGATAGAGTATCTTGCCTTTTCCGTCAACCTCTGCTTATTCTCGTTATCCTAGCTATTTGAATTGCTACCTATTATTCTAATGGGGGTTATTTTAACTATACCGTCTGACTCCTTGTCTTGCTTGAGAACTGTAACAGGTTGCCTGAGACAGGCAGCTGTGATCCAAGTCCCTTCTTCATCTGTTTGTTATCTCCGTGCTGGGGTAGTCTGGTTGTGTGTGAAGGGTTCACAGGAGATTTACCCCCCAAACACCCTAAAATGCTGTGTGACTGACTGGGATTCTGGGACTACATAAGTAGCTGTGATCCAAGTTTCTTCCTGATTTGGCTGTTATTATCTCTGTGCTAGGGGAATCTGGGGGTGAGAGTAGGGAGCACAGGAGATTTACCCCAAATACCACAACATTTTGTGTGACTGACTAGGAAAACATAGGCAGCTGTGCTAGGGGAGTCTGGGGTGTGAGAAGGGAGCACAATAGATTTACCCCAAATTCCCCAACATTTTGTGTGACTGTGAAGACACAGGCAGCCGTAATCCATATTACTTCTTGCTCCGGCTATCATTACTGTGTTAGGGGAGTCTGGGGGTGTGAGAAGGGAGCAAAGGGATTTACCCCAAAATACTGTGTGACTGACTGGGAAGACATAGAAGCTTTGATCCAAGTTTCTTCCTAATTTCACTGTTATTATATCTCTATTGTGAGGCCTACGGAAAGAAGCAGTAACAGGGAGTGTGTTTTGTTTTGTCTTTTTGTTGACAGTGATAGGGACTGAGACAGTTAATTAAAGATAAATAAATAAATACATACAATAACAATAGTTTTACTGGTAGATGACTGAGACTGATACTATATGTATTATAGTATGATCAAGACATCACACACACACACACACACACACACACAATATCAGTTCTGTTGTGTACTTCACTGATAAATAATTTCCAGCAAATATACTAGCAGCAGGGTAGAGAAAATGAGTAGTAGCATGCAGGGAAGTGGCATAAAGTGGTATAGGAGGGTGTAAGAAAGAGGAGTGTTTTGTTGTTTTATACATATGATAGTGGTGACTGTGATTTATACACTTTATTGTTTTCTTACTTGACTCACAGTAGCCAAAAAAATTGCTGTACTAAAGGCTAAAAATATGTTTTGTTTATATTATATCCTACACAGGAGTAAGCCAAGAAACAGTATTTGGAAGTGGGAAACTTAAAGCAATATAAGTGTGTAAAGTAAACATTAAAAAAATGACTCAACTTATTAACAGTCACATTAAAAAAAAAAGAAAACAAAAGGTACCAAAAATATCTCAGTAAAAATAATTCACCCTCCCTGCTAACAGGCACTCATGTACTGCAAGATGTATGGTTCTTAGGTGTTGTGTTATGCCTTGCAACCTTTTAGTCTCCACAATATTATCGCATGTAGTCATTGAGCCACATCAGATGCAATGTGTGTACACAAATACAAATAATTACTGTCTGGATGGGGTAATGGCATTGCTAATGGGATTTGGGACTGAGTGGGAACACTTTGGATGGGTGTGGGACCGGGAGGGAAACCACTGGTGGTGATGTCTGCAAAAGGCTGATGTGGGATTGCTGCTGTTGCTTTGTGACAAGGTTGGTGTACACTTGGTGTCATCACCATTTTTTATGCAGGGGGCACTGGATGGGGCTCCACTGCAGTGCTACTGCTGGTGGTGGCAATAGCAATGGCACTGCTGCTAACAACTAGTGCCTCTCCATCCACCTTGGTAAGTGAGAGAGCAGCCCAATAAGTCATGTCCTACTCCCCTCCAGATGAGTTCCTCCCCTTCCTTATTATGAAAAAAGTTGTTATAAAGAAATATCAATTAGAAAAACTTATTATAACAAATTTAAGATTAAAAAAAATAAAAAAATAACTAAATGTCATTCACACTACACACTTTACAGACTTACTACTAACTCAATTTGAATGCCCCTCAATGTATTTGAATGCCCCTCATTGTTCTAACACTAACTTGCACCATTAGAATGGCCCTCACTATCCTAACACTAAAATCTCACTTGCCTGACCCTCACTAACCTAATTCTATGTCACACACACTTCACACTCTAAACAAATTATACATTTTATTTTTATGATTGCTCACTGCTCCTGGCAACACCTCTCTACTAACAAAACCCACGCTGAAGTGCAGCAAATTCTTGGCTTTTATAGTTTAGATTGACAGTAAATGAAGGGATGTTTTTCTATGAGGCAGGAAATTCCAGCCAATCAATAGTACAGGGTGTTGGAAAATTGTAAGTTTTGCAAAATTTCCATCTGAAACAAAACATAGGGGAAAATCCCTTTTGCCGTTTGCCGGGGGAATTTTTACCCTATCTATAATTGTTACGGTTTGCAAGCAAGACAAGAGTCAGATGAAATAGCTAAAATCACCTTTATTAGAATCAATATAGAATAGCAATATATATAGTAGTCAGGATAGAGCAGAGGGTAACCCAAGAGGCAGAAATAGGAGGCTACCTCCAAGTTCCCAAACTGCAGAGACTAGGCCAAAGCCAGTGGTGGTCTCATATGCTAGAATGCCAAGAGTAGACTCGAATGGTCTCCCCTAATGAAGGTAACTAGGGAGAATACTGACTCATGCCTGCAGTCAGTCAGAGGAAGGCTTTCTCCTAAAAGGGAAGGCAACAAGGCAGACTACTGACTCACGCCTGCAGTCATCAAAGCTAGAGTCTGCCAGAGTGTCACGGTTTTTTGGTAAACACTCATACCCGACTGGTAAGGTTAAAATAATTTTATTAAGATAAAGTATATACAGTAAGGTAGGCCCACAAGCCCACAATAACAAAACAGATATAATAATAACAAGCCAGTCCCTGGAGAGACGGAGGCAACGGCTGGCTGGAGAGAGTTCTGATCTGAACCCAAATGACTGGAGGCTCACGAGACTATAGGCAACCAAACCCTAGCAGACTAGGGGCAAGAGGAGGCTACGCAGCCCAAGTACTGGTGGCAGGACCCTAGATCACTAGGAGTCCAGAGAAAGGTAACTGGCATGAAACCCAGACACCTGGGAGACACAGAACCCAGCAGCAACAAGGCAACACTGACCCTAGGGATTAGGGTCACAGTAAGACCAAGGCAACCGCTTCTGGTAGGAAATCCCTAGAACGCTAGGAGTGGATCAAGAAGCACTACACGAAGGCAACTTGTGTCCCCACACATGTGCAAGGTGTAATGTCATGCAACAGCTGGCTCTTGAGCCTTGAGGCTACTGTAGGGAGGAATGGAGCACTGACCCTGCCTAGAGGATCTAGGCACTGAAAGGGTCTTGAGGTAATGCCCAGAGTGAAGTCTGCAACTCCCACAGGGAGTGAGCCCAGCTATGAAAGCAGAGGAGGACACAGATAGAGATCAGAGTAACTCAGTCAGCACTATGCAGCACTGAACCGGCACTTCACACGTGCACACCGCCTGCAGCGGTTATCCAGTATAAGGGACTATAGCACAAATGCTCAGCCTACAGTCGGCAAGATAATGGAAGCGCCATACGGCGCTACTACAGACAAGCACAACAGGAAGGCAGCAAAGCAGAATGCTAGCCAGATAGAGGCAACCAAATGGGTTCTAGCCAGGCACAGTTAACAACGGAGCGGATTCTCAGCCAGATCAGTCAGCAATAGAGTGGGTTCTCAGCCAGATCAGTCAGCAACTGAGCGGGTTCTCAGCCAGATCAGTCAGCAATGGAGCGGGTTCTCAGCCAGATCAGTCAGCAACGGAGCGGGTTCTCAGCCAGATCAGTCCGCAACGGAAACTGCAACACAGGATGCTCAGGAACGTCGTCAGGCAGGCCAGGTCATACCCGATCAGAGCAAAAAACAGGAACTAACGTCAGGAACAGGTACACCAAGAAAGGGCGCCCCAGTATAGACTTGACAGAGTATATAAAGGCTGGCCCTGGGTGGAGTCAGGATCACCAGACCAATAAGAGAGAGGCAATGAACCAGGAAAATAATAATGTCACCACCTGCAGCCATGAGCATGGGCACCGTGATACAGAGCCACAGGTCTGCACCAGTTAAGATGTCCACGATACAGGAGGCAACACCGAGGGTAGCTGTACAGAGCCCCAGGTCAGCACCAGATTGGATAATCAGGCCAAGGTCATACACGGAGCAAGTAGTCAGCCAGAGCCACAGGTCTGCACCAGTTGGGATGTCAAGTAAACAGGAGGCAACACAAAGGATAGCCGGACAGAGCCCCAGGTCAGCACCAGGTTGGATAGTTAGACAAGCCCGGGTCATACACGGAGAGGGTAGTCAGCCAGAGCCACAGGTCTGCACCAGACTGGATGTTCAAACAACATAGGGCATGCACAGAGAAGAATCAGAAAGAGCCACAGGTCTGCACCAGGATGGATCGTCAGACAAGCCAGGGTCATACACAGGATATGAGGAACAAGCTAAATACAACTGCAATGAACAACAACGTAAGGGTAACTGGATAGAAATCCAGTTCCCTAAATACCAAGAGCCAGGAAGTAGATGGGAGGGGACTGACCAGATCTGGCTGTATAAAGTTGAGGCCTGCATCATAGCGCAGCCTTGTGCCCGTAATTGACTCATCTAGCCGAGATGCGTCAAGTGCCTGCACCTATCCTGTGTCATCTAGAGCTGCCGAACTGCCTAGCCAGAGGACACGAGCGGCCACTACAGACACCAAGTGCGCCCAGGCCCAATCTTTGGAGTGATGCATGGAATTACGCCGAAGCTTCATTTTGAGCCATCCACACCCTGCATCAACCAAGATGGCATCGCTGGATCTAAGGTAGGCTGTGACAATAATCTACCAGTTTTAAGTCTCCTTTTTAAACTACATGCCTTCAGTAAAATCACAACAAATATAGGCAGGAAGATAAGGTAGACCAGGAATACCATTTTTTGAAAGTATATAGTCTCTTACTTCAAAGGAGGTCACTGGCCTTTTTAAATCTAGGCTTGTGTGAACAAGCATTTAACCCTTCGAGAGCCAGAGGGTGGTACAAAGCATTGTTTTGCAATGCATTACACACCCCTCTGACACTCAAAGTGCTAAAGAAATTGCCTTATAGGAAAGCAATAGGATATTTTCAAAATTTTCATAACTTAAAAGATACCAAAAATGCATAGAATTTTGTACTGTGTTCACTTCTGTACTACGGAGAAAAATTGTGCTCAATTTGTTGCATTAAAGCAGCTCTTTCTTGTTCTGACATCCCCCGCTCCATTACTTCATTACATCGAAACATCATTAAAACCAACTATGTATTCAGTAAAAGTGTGCTGTTCAAAGGTAAATGTTACTTATTTGTTGATCGTTATTAATTACATATCCACTGATTGACAGCTCTCTCCCTCTCAGGAGCTGCAAATCTTGCTTCCAAAGCCTGATTCTTCAGTGGGAAGCATGTGGATAGCTGGAACGGGTGGTCAGAGGAGAAATGAGGACACAGGACAGTTCTATAGATCTTTAATGTTCTGACATACCCAGCCCCATTACTTCATTACATCAAAACATCATTATAACCTACTATGTATTCATTAAAATTGCTTTGTTCTAAGGTAAATGTTACTTATTTGTCTATCGTTATTAATTACGTATCCACTGATTGACAGCTCTCTCCTTCTCATGAGCTGCCAATCTTGCTTCCAAAGCCTGCTTCTTCACTTGGAAGCATAGGGGTAGCTGGAATAGGTGGTCAGAGGAGAAATGAGGACAGGACAGTTCTATAGTGTGGTGTGGTACAGCCCGTACCACATTGATATCAAAGGTCAATTTTCAATACTCTTTTTCTATTATAAAAGTCCAATTTAAAAAAAAATATTAAAGAATTTATATACCTCACTAGGATCAACTTTATATCTGGATTTACTAGGATCAAGTTTATTTTGGTGAAAGTTCCTGTTTAAATGAGGGGTCATTTGTCTCAAATGGTGTGCACAAATATGTAGAGAAAGTGGAACATTTGGACATACATAGAACAGTTCCACCACTGAAAAGTTATTAAAACCTTTGAAACTCTTGCAATTTCCTAATGGGGTAATCATTATTTCAAATTAAAGTATATTGGTTTATTCTTAAAGCTGGAGTGGGGATAGGGGCTCTTTTTTATACCCCTTCTCCATACCTATTTAGTTTAAAAATACCCAACATTAGTGCCCTCTAGAATACCATCATTTTGAAAGAGTAGCATTCTGTATTTTAAACAAAGGTATGTTTCTAACCTGTTAAATGAAAAAGGGGTGCAGAATTTGATATTTAAGAGCCCCATTGAGAAATTACCTATTTCTAAGAGATCACCTGCAATAGGCACCTTAATGAATACTCTTTTATTAAAGGGGATATCCTGCACTTTCTGTACCCATGAAAGCAGAGGTATCTGAGATAGGATCTTCTTCATAGTCCCACCCCCACTATTTAACATAACAAAATTACATTTTTATTAACATGGGAGTCTTTAGGAGATTCAATCTCAAATCCTTTTACTTCAGCTGACCACAAAAGAGTATCTTGATTTAATAAACAAAATACCATTTCCTAGGTAAGAGTAATTGTTGCAGAGTATACCTAGCACAAGTGTTGCTCTTCATGGTAGGATTTCTTATACAGATTTGTGAAGTTTAATGTTTGTTGTGAAGGCATGAGTTAATGGCAGACTAAACTTGACATCAGTTTAAATACGTTATAATTAGGGATGAGCGAGCACCCCGATGCTCGGGTGCTCGGGTGCTCTGACCGAGCACCCCCTGATGCTCGAGTGCTCGGCCGAGCACCCGAGCCCCATTCAAATGAATGGGAGCACTCGAGCATTAAACCAGGCACCCCCTGCTCTGATGAGCGGAGGGTGCCTGGTCAATGTCCCCCTTCATCTCCGCTATGCCCCTCTTCCACAATGTCCCCCTTCATCTCCTATGCCATAGAGTCTATGCCCCTCTTCCACAATGTCCCCCTTCATCTCCGCTATGCCCCTCTTCCACAATGTCCCCCTTCATCTCCTCTATGGCATAGGAGATGAAGGGGGACATTGTGGAAGAGGGGCATAGCGGAGATGAAGGGGCACATTGTGGAAGACGGGCATAGCGGAGATGAAGGGGGACATTGTGGAAGAGGGGCATAGAGTCTATGCCCCTCTTCCACAATGCCCCCCTTCATCTCCGCAATGCCCCCTTCATCTCCGCAATGCCCCCGTACCTCCATTCCCTGGTGGTCCAGCGGAGCGTCTTCGGATCTGTGCCTCTTCCGGCACAGATCCTCTTCACCCGAACATGTCGGGCGAGCACATGGCGGTACTCGTACGAGTACCGCCATGTGCCGAGCAGAGCGATGCTCGAGCCGATCCGAGCATCGGCCGAGCACGCTCGCTCAACACTAGTTATAATGCAACTTCAGAAACACGGCAAATTTAAATCTTGATATACTGGACTCGTGTATTAGGGACTCCTCAGTCTTTCTGTTAAAAAAATGAAAAACTACTTATTCTTCAATATATAGGTCCTGATCCATAGGGTAGGCTGCAGGAGATAAGAAGGAGATAACATGAGGGAGAAAAAGATATGCTGGTGCAACTGAAAGGGATATTAGAAAATATACTGTGGGGGAGAGAAAGCAAAGTATAAATTACAGTTAAGAGAGACTCAAATGTGTTTTGAGGCACTACGTTAAAAAAAATGAGTAAATATGGGTGAAACCAACTAGGGGACAGACGCAAATCCTCCATATTTCCATTAATTTGGCCTTTTAACTCCTTGAACGCAAGAGAAGTCTTGGACACCTTTCTTCAAAATATGTTGGAGACACATCCTATATAATAATTTGCTAAAATGTGTGTAACAACGCAGTCATGCGCAGTAGAGACTGCTGCATGTGCTGAAGTCATGCGCAGTACAGACTGCCTGTGCCGCGGCTGATTCAGAGCTGGACGCTCCGAAGGAGTGTCCAGCTCTGTATCAGCCACGGCATGGGCAGTCTCTACTGCTCATGACTGCCCGAGACTGGCTGGCAGTGGCACTGTGGCTCATGCAACGGGCCCTTCAACTTGTCTAGCTATAATTGCCATTTAAAGGGATAGTAATACTTAAAATGTAAAAAAATATGTTGTAGGGTTTATCCCCCTGAGTAAAACAAGAGTACTCCCACTGCTGAAAGGTGTTTCATTCAAAAGTTATTAATTTTCAAAGTTGAATTTTTTGGTGCAATATCACAGTGGCCTGAAATTGTACAGTGGCGCTGTTGCTACACGATCCTATGGACAGCTCTGGTCCTGGGACCATAAATCTCCATAGGATGGTGTAGCAACAGCACCACTGTAAGTTTTCAGGCCACTGTGATATTACACCTAAAAAATTCAACTATGAAAATTAATAACTTTAAAAATGAAACACCTTTCAGCAGTGGGAGTACTCTTGTTTTACTCAGGGGGATAAACCCTACAACATATATTTTTTTTACATTTTAAGTATTACTATCCCTTTAAAGCAATAGGAAATGTTTATTTGCCCCTTACAGTACAGAATTACTCCAGTTTTCATTTGAACATCAGGCCCTTCTGGGTATGAATACAAAAAAACGTGTCTCAATAATATGAAGAGTATGGGCTTTAACTGATAAAGAGTGTTTGAATACCAAGGTTCATGAATGATATTCCAAGAATAATCAGATATTCTTAACTTTTCAAAATTGATTTTTATTTTCAGCGTAAGTTTTTTTGAACAAATATGTATTAATATAAAAATCTGATAAATAATTTATACATATTTCATTAACATGTAGCAAAAGTATGTTTTTAGTCATAATGTAAGTTATAAGAGTAACATGTATAATTATGATAGACAAGAGAGTTTAGGCAATGATATCATTAGCTTTTGCAAGCTCGGTTTATTTAAGTCTTATGTCAGCCTGATGAATGGATAACAGCATATTTTTCCTTGACTACCACATCTACTTGGCTTTGAGATTTGGAATTGTAAAGTGAGATAAGGAAAGTTACACTTGATTATTATTGTTTTAATGTGATGGTCACATTTACTCTAATCACAATACCAACACCTCATTTGCATTGGTTTAGAATATCGCTTATGATTTTACTTAGTGTTCTTGGAGACCTCACAAATCTGTAGCCAATGAAAACTATTTTTATTCCAAGCCTTGAGGGAATCATTTTGAATCTAACAAATACAATTTTAGATGGTAATGACACAGCCAAATACCTCCCAGAAGGTTAACCTTTGATTTTGTGTGAATTTAAGAGCTGTGCATTCAAGTCCCATTACATTAAAATGTATTGTCTTCATGTTTCTTTTCCACCATGTCAAAGTAGGATTCTCCGTTATCAGCACTGTTAATGACTTGTACAAGTTTATTCACCGCACCCAGATTTCCATTATAAAATAATTTTGACAATGTGCCCATGTTTCAACATTTCTATTAAAAACAAAATAGAAAACCCATCACTAACAGAGCAGTGATGTTTTCCCTCTCTTTTTTGGCTGCCAAAACTAACAAAGAAAAAATTTAATTCTGGATTTTCTCCAAAAAGACAGAAATTGAATTGCATTTTTTTCTTTCTCTTTGACTGGTAGTATTGTATACTTAAAATAATCTTTCCAAGCTTATTTTGGTGGATATGGAACCAGGATAAGAATTTTGAGACTTAGATTATGATACTTATAGTTCTGAATTTTGCTTATTGCCACACACTAAATGAATTAAACTTAAACACTGTACAAGAAGAGCAAAGCTGCTCTTTGAACATCAGTTATACATGATTATTACAGGATAACTAACACCTCTTAATAACAGCTCTGATTTACCTTACTATGGTCAGTAACTCATAATTGCACCTATAAATGTTCCTTAGTTCATCTTCTCAACCCCTTAACCCCTTGGTGCCTGCGGTCCTGGAAACTAACTTTCCCTTAAGGACCACTTTGAATATTCCAATGTGCCGGTACACGTGACCTGTGATGTGTACCGGCACGCCGCACTGGGGACTGATAGAGACCCCTCCAGTCTTAGAGCGGTCAATCTCACTCTCCATTTTTACTTACAGCTCTCCCAGAGAAGCTCTGTAAGTAAAATGTACGTGACGTCCTTAACACAAAAACCATGTGACGGTCATAGCACGGCACACGGTCGTTAAGGGGTTAAGGACCCATGACGTGCCAGGACCGTCATAGGTGAACTTGCCATAAAGACCCATGACAGTCCTGCTACATCATGGATTTCAGGGACCCCTGAATATGATCGCGCAAAATAAAAAAAAAAAGAAAAAGCTCCATGGTCCTTAAGTGGTTAAGAGAAAATATTTTCATTCAGTCCTGTATGTCATGTTCTGGAGGCAGACATGAAAGTTGTTAGCAGGACCACGAGACCTCAAACTCTGCTCATTGTACATGTTAATGTAACCCTTTAAGGGCCAGAAGGATGAGCAATGTATTGCTTCACACTGGGGAAGATGCACTAAGGTGTGATAAAGAGGTGATGAATCGGAGATAACTTCACCAGTGATATCCCTTCTCCAAGTCCTATGTTATTCTATGGAGCCATGCACTAAGATATTAGTGCCTAGCTCCATAAAAAAAATAGGAAATGGAGAAGTGATATCACTGAAGAAGTTTTCTCTGCTTTATCACCTCTTTATCACACCTTACTGCATAACCCCCAATGTGTTATAGAGCCCTCTTTTCCTTAAAGGAGCAGTAAACTTTTTTTTATGAAAAAATATATATTGTAGTGATTTTCCTATTAAGTAAGATAAGGGTACTGCCACTTCTGAGAGATTTATATTTCCAGAGTTATTACAGTTTAAACCCATTTTTTTACATTAGCAGTGCTCTCTAGTGGTCAAATTCTAATTAGTTTTCCTGATTCTAATGGAGATGAAAGTCAGAAAAGTCAGAAACATACAGTTCTCCATAAAATGTGATATAAACTGCCTGTCACTTCCTGTCAGAACTATCAGAAAGTAAACCACAGTAAATTCACTACCTGATTATTTGAACTGATATAAATTTTGAATAAAACATCTGACAGCAGTGGGAGTTCCATTGTTTTATTCAGCAGGAAATGCTCTATAAAATATGTGTTTTCATAAATAAAAGTTTACTGTTCCTTAAATGGTTAAGATGGCTTATTCACTCTGCCTGCTTCAGTTTGAAAATACTGCCAGAAGCTGTCATCTCCACGTTCAGGACTGATTATTACATTGAAAAAAGGCACAAGAACAAAATTCATAGGGATCATAAGGATTTTATGTTCATGGTAAAGTAAGTGGGTAATTTTATTAGAAGGTATTAGTTCTACTTTAGGAAAGTATTTTGAGTAGGTGTATCTCAACAAGATGCTATAAATTTGCATTTTTCCACAAAATGTTTTGTTTCCCTTTAACAGTTTGAGTGCCAGATGTTTGGGGAATTATTATACCCTGTTGGACAGGCACATTATCAGCATTTTTGCTATCCATGTGTTTTGATATGCTGCTGGTAACCTCCTAGTTATATATTGAAAACTATATATAACTTTTTTCAAGACGTATTCAACTTTTTCATGGTACCTCAAAAAAACTAAACTGTGCATTGTGTGAGTAACTATGATGTCATACATACACAGATGTATAAAATTACTTATTTTGCCACTATCATACATTAAATATATAAAACATTTATGTTGGTAGTAACATTTTTAATTGTTTTTTAAAGTCCTGAACCTTCTGAGTAAAAACATACCAAATATGTATAATTTTCCTATATGCATGGCCAACACAAACCCCTAATTATCAGGTGTACAAAATGGTATTTTTAACTTTATGAACTAAAATGCACATTCCATTGGTTATGTGGTAAAACTGCCCATAAACAGCTCAATAAGTATATAAAAACATTTATTTTCTGAAAGTAGGTATCCCACTGCATCAAACGAGGGTCAATTATTTCTATAAGGCGGCACTATTTTTTTACATTTCCACCACTTCAAAGATACTAACATCTTTGAAAGATATTAAATTTGCAATTTTATTCAGTACTTTCTAACAGCCTAAGAAAAGTGGTACCCCATTGGTATGAGTTGACATGCAGTTGGGAATGCCAGAAGCACAAAACTACACTTGCCACTTTTCTTTTGTGAAATGCCTTGCGAGTACTAAAACGGTCATGACCATTAGAGATATGAAGAAAAGGTCAATAAGGCATACCATTTTGTAAAGTAAACATTCCCTCACATCAAATGAAGGGCCAATAGCCTTTTTACCCACAGGCTACTTTGCACAGCTCTTTCCAGAAGTGGTGATATAGGGACAAATACACTTTTTTATACTTCAGTTACTTCAAAGATACTAAAATCTTACAACTTCATGGGATTTCCTAGTCTATCCAGTACCTAGGGCCAGTCTGAGAAAAATGTTACCCCATTGGTATGGGTTGACATACTGTAATGGGTGCCAAGTGAATGGCTACTGGAGGAGCAGGCAGCATATGTGTGATTCTGTTACTTCCAGTGGAACAAGACTGGAGAGTCAAAGTATGCATGCAGGCATCTGTGACTAATAGTGGGCAGTGGGACCAGGCCGGGAGGGGATCAGACAGTGTATATGGGGATCTGTGACTTGCAGTTGGCGACAGAATCAGGACTGGGGATTTGACAGTGTATGTGGGGTCTGTAGTGGTACCATAAAGGGAGGTCAAATAGTATATAGGGGGAGAGGACAGTGGATCAGAGGGCTTGGAGGGGAGTTGCAAAGGGGTGTCAAACTCTTTGTAAGGCAAGGGAACAAGAAATGGTGGAATAGTCTCAAAAAGTAACAAATCAAACCATACTATTATCAGATATTAGGTTAACAAAGAAGAGGTTATGGGAGGACTGAATAAAATTAAGACTCACGAAGCACCAGGTCCTGATGGTATACATCCAAGGGGTCTTCAGGAATTCAGTGCATTTAGCAAGTCCCCTCTTTTTCCTCTTTAAGGATTTTCTCACCAAAGGCTGGGTGCTACAAGATTGGCGTAAAGCCAATGTAGCACCTTTATTTAAGAAGGGAACTAAAACAGAACTTGGAAATTTTAGATCCGTGAGTTTGACCTCTATAGTGGGAAATATGCTAGAAGGGATAATAATGGATTATATTCAGGGTTACACTACAGAAAATAATATTATTAGCAGGAATCAACATGGTTTTATGAGTAAGTAGCAACCTAGATAACAGTAATACAGTAGATGCAGTATATCTACATTTTTGCAAAGGCATTTGATACAGTGCCACACAGGAAGCTGGGGTAGAAAATAAGTAAATTAGGACTAGGGATAACCTTTGCAATTGTATAGAAAACTGGTTGAAGGATAGGGAACAGTGTCTTGTTGTAAATTAAAACCTCCAATACAGTTAAAGTTGAAAGTTGAGTACCTCAGGGTTCAGTACTTGGACCTCTGTTTTTTAATGTTTATAAATTACCTGGGGGGGGATTCACTAAGCGGTAATAAAGAGGTGAGTAAGTGGAAATAACTTCTACGGTTTATCACTTCTCCAATTCCTATGTTATTCTATGGATCCTATTCACTAAGATCTCCAAAGTTGAAGAAATCTTAGGGAATAGGCTTCATAGAATAACATAGGAATTGGAGAACTGGAGAAGTCATCTCCACTTTATCATCTCTTTATCACCACTTCATGAATCTCCCCCCTTGAAATAGATATAGAAGCAAAATATCAATATTTGCAGATGACACAGATGCAGGCTAAAAAATTCAGAACAGAGGGATATACATAAAATGGCACATTTGGCAAACAAATGGAATATGACGTTTAAGGTAGGAAACTGTAAAGTCATGCATTTGGGAAAAAAAAATCCCACCTCGACCTCACCTCTAAATATGCAGTGCAGTTTTGGGCACCAGTTCTAAAAACAGATATTTTAGAACTGGAGAGAATATAATGAAGAGCAACAAAATTAATGAAAGGAATGGAATACTTGACGTACTGTCTAGACAAACTGCTTTATTTACACTAGAGAAAAGATGACTAAGAGGAGGTCTTATAATGTACAATTATATGAAAGGTCAATACAAGGATCTCTCTTTGGTGAGCTATGTATTCTAAGGCTTTATCAAATAACCATTGGCCACCCCTTGAGATTAGAGGAAGGGAGATTTCAACTTCAGCAGAGGAAGGGTTTTTTTACAGTAAGGTCTGTTAAATAGGGATGGGCGAAAATTTTCACCTCAAACTGAAATCGACGAATAATGGCACTTTCCGCTTGGTGAAAAATTTCCCGAAATAGCAGTTTTTCCACTTTTTCCCACCTTTTCCCCCCATTCAAATCAATGGAAAGAAAAATATTTCTACACCACACAAACGTTTTCTACAGCCATATTAAAGGCTGTCAGGCTCTCACAGTAGCCATTCTGTGTTTGTGAGAGAAGAGAGGAGCATGTTTCTGAGCTAGAGGAGATAGGCAAATAAAGGGGAATTGAAGCTTAGTTTAGGGAGTCATTTAGGTAGGACATTTGTTCTCTGTATTAAGGGAGTCTGGGGGCACTGTAGTTGATAAGAAGGGAGAAAGGAGGTTGACTCCCAATTACTCCAAAATTCCATGTGACTGACAGGCAAGACACAGGCAGCTAGGGACATATTTGCTTTCTGATGTTGCTGTTATTATCTCTGTGCTGGGTGGGGAAGTCTGGGGAAAGAAATTATTGATTTTGTTTTTCAGTTATAATTTTTTTTGGACAGACTGTGATAAGACAACAGGGTGGGCAACTTAAAAAAAAAATAAAAATAAAAAAAAATAAATATATTAGGTGACAGTGACAGACAGCTGACTGGGCTTAGGCAAGGCATCCTACAGCTGCATCGGTTGTGTTGTGTATCATACAGTAAAAAAACACAGTGTAGTTGCGTAATGTCCAGCAAATGCACAAGGGGAAGGGGGAGGGGTGGAGCAGTGTAGGGACGTGAGAGTAAAGTAGTAGTTCAAAAACTGACTGCAGCAATGGTTGCTGCAGCGTGTGCAATCAATGATGATGATCCCTCTACTCCAAGGGAGGATGCAGTTTGTTAAGGTCCCAGCAAAACTAGTTCCAGCACCACCAGTGCCAGTAGAAATAAAGATGCATATTAGAAGAGCACTGAAGACGACAACAAGTCGCATTCAAGTGTTGATGATACAGGCAATAGCATAATAGAGGAAGGTGTAGAAGCTGAACCGCCTGCTGCATCAGATAGTGAGACAAACAAGCACTAAAACACCCATAGTAGGGAACTTTGTTAGAGTAAAAATAAAAAGAAATTGTTTGAGATCTCCAAAAGCTTAGAGGAATATAAAGGTAGTGGGCAAGAATTATCAGGTGATGCTGATGCTGCTAGGATGACCTAATGATGACTGATGATGCAGATCTAGAACATATCCCTCCAGCATCCTTCCCTTGTTCAGATACAGATGAAGTTGAGAGTGAGGATGATGACAGGGCTATAAGGTTAGCAGAAAGTCAAAGGCTGGAACTTCCACCACTTTTAAGGAGCACTGTGCCTGTCTTTAAACTGTTTGAGAAAGCCATTGGAAAGTCTGACCCTGGACAAGCACAGATGTCAAAAAACACACAGTCACCCTATGAGTCATCATCGACATCATCGTCATTTCAAAGTCCAAGTCCCACTCAGCCACACACACCTGGTTTGAGTACCCAGCAACAGCAACACAGTTTAACATCCACAGTGTTAGATATGACAAGTACAGCTGGTGCTGCTGCTGTAAGTGCTGCACCTTTGACACCTAGTAGTAGTGGTAGTACAATTACATCAACATCTAAATAAAGTAGTAGTAACAGAAACCACACATGACAGACAAAGCCAGGACAAATATATTAACAGCAGCACAGATGAGGAGGTGGAGGACAGATGGGACCACTGCTATGACCAATAAGTAATGTGTGTCAATAATCTGAGAAGGAGGATAGAATATGACAATGGTAAAAATACATACACAAATCACACCATGGCAATCCCCCACCACCACCACTACAATACATATCTGCCACACTGTAGGTTGTACTTTATTTTTTTTATTACTTGATTTCATCATGAATATGTGCCAGTGTCACTTAAGCAGGAAGTTAGTGTTGTGGGCAAAGGAAAAATGCATTCTGCATGCTAACATATTTTTCAAGCCATTTTTTGCTGTAGGACTCACAACTTTGACTTTCAGCCACTTATTTCTAAATTTCAGCCCTCAGAAGTGGTACCTATAGGAAATTTTTCACGCTTTTTGCCCACCCCTACTGTTAAATTGTGGAAATTCTTGCCCAAGGATGTGGTAATGGCAGATACAATAGATACATTTAATAGTAGGGGTGGCGGAAAAATTATAAAAATTTCCAGCATGACTTTTCACGAAAAATGGCCAATTTTTTTTGTTTTTTTCTCGAAAGTTTTCTCTTTTTCTCCAGTGCAAAATTGTCCTCCTTTTCGTTATTTTAGCAAATTTTTTGCCTATTCTAACACATTATTCTCCCAGTCTGTTACGGTTTTCTGACACTCAGACCACGGTATAAGGTAAAAACACAGTTTATTGACAAAATGATAATAGAACAGTGCCCCTAGGGGCCAGTACAGGTATAATCAGTATTGGCAAGTACAGACCAAGTAAAGGTAGTGCAATACATAAATGGATATAAATATAGACTGGGGATAACCCCACAGGGTTAAGAGGAGCAACTGAAGTAACTCAGTCCTAGATTGACCAACGCCCAGGATATGATAACAGTCTCTTGATGGTGATAAAGGAAGATAGTGTCTGCACTGAATCACACTCAAGGTAGTAAAATGGAGCACACCTATTGCCCAGAGCTGAGCCAATACCACCACCGCAGGAACACTGGAACAGCATACAGAACTGGAACGTCAACTGGAACCTGATCGATACGGTAGCAGGAACATCAGCCGGAAACGGGTCAATCACGGAGCAGGGTCGTCAGCCAGAACCGGGTCAATAACGGAGCAGGGTCGTCAGCCAGAACCGGGTCAATCACGGAGCAGGATCGTCAGCCAGAGCCGGGTCAATCACGGAGCAGGGTCGTCAGCCAGAACTGGGTCAATCACGGAACAGGATCAGAAGAGCAGTCAGACAAGCCGGGTCGGTACACAGGAGACACAGGAACTCAGCAACGATGCTCAGGATCAGGAACACCACAAAAGGGCAACTGACAAGTGCCCAAAACCCAGTATATAAAGGAACATCCTGGGCGGGCCGATCGGCTTCCTCCAATGCACAGAATACACAGCAAAGATTGACAGGGAATCACGGGGACCGTGATACTAACACAATTTTTTTGCATAGTCTAACACAGTTTTCGCCTATTCCAACACATTTTTTCCTATTCAAACACATTTTTTTTCCTATGTTTAATATGGTGCAACATTTCCCAGCACAATATTGCTTCTTCTGAGGGCTGTAGTGGAGAAATAATTAGCTGGCAGTCAAAGTTGTAAGTCCTACAGCAACATATACCTTGAAAAATGTGTTAGCTTGCAGAGTGCCTTTGTCCTTTGCCCACAACACTTAATTCCTGCTTAAGTGATACTGACACGTATTCATTAGGGATGAGCGAGCACCCCGATGCTCGGGTGCTCGGGTGCTCTGACCGAGCACCCCCTGATGCTCGAGTGCTCGGCCGAGCACCCGAGCCCCATTCAAATGAATGGGAGCACTCGAGCATTAAACCAGGCACCCCCTGCTCTGATGAGCGGAGGGTGCCTGGTCAATGTCCCCCTTCATCTCCGCTATGCCCCTCTTCCACAATGTCCCCCTTCATCTCCTATGCCATAGCGGAGATGAAGGGGGACATTGTGGAAGAGGGGCATAGCGGAGATGAAGGGGGACATTGTGGAAGAGGGGCATAGAGTCTATGCCCCTCTTCCACAATGTCCCCCTTCATCTCCGCTATGCCCCTCTTCCACAATGTCCCCCTTCATCTCCTCTATGGCATAGGAGATGAAGGGGGACATTGTGGAAGAGGGGCATAGCGGAGATGAAGGGGCACATTGTGGAAGACGGGCATAGCGGAGATGAAGGGGGACATTGTGGAAGAGGGGCATAGAGTCTATGCCCCTCTTCCACAATGTCCCCCTTCATCTCCGCAATGCCCCCGTACCTCCATTCCCTGGTGGTCCAGCGGAGCGTCTTCGGATCTGTGCCTCTTCCGGCACAGATCCTCTTCACCCGAACATGTCGGGCGAGCACATGGCGGTACTCGTACGAGTACCGCCATGTGCCGAGCAGAGCGATGCTCGAGCCGATCCGAGCATCGGCCGAGCACGCTCGCTCAACACTAGTATTCATGATGATGTCAATTGATTAAAAAAAAATCAATTACAATGTGGCAGATGTGTATGATAGTGGTGCTGGGAGACTGGCCTAATGTGATTGGTGGTACCTTGACAAACTGTATACCCCCTGGGAGGAGAGGGATCATCATCATTTATTGCACATGCTGCAGCAACGATTACTGCAGTCAGTTTTTGTACTACCACTTTATTCCCATGTCCCTGCACTGCTCCACCTTTCCCCCTTCCGCTTGTGCATTTGTTAGACATTACTCAACTACTGTGTGTGTGTGTTTTTACTCTCTACAGTACACAAGTGATGGAGTGTGATGTTGTTCCTTGGCCCTCAACAAAATTCTCAATGTCGTCTGCTTTCAATCAAGTCTGCCTCAGTCACAGAGCTTCCAGTCAGCTGGCTAATATATTTATTTGTTCAATTATTTTTTAATTTTTTTTTTTAAGTTATCCACCATATCTTCTCTCAGTTAGTCCCCAAAAATATATGTATATATAATAACTAAAAAACAAAATCAACTTCTTTCCCCAGACTTTTGCAGCAAGCAATTTGAACCCCAGCTGCCTGTGTCTTGCCACTGTCACACCAAATTTTGGGGCAACATTCTTCCTCCCTTCTTCTCCCCATTGTGCCCCCAGACTCCCCTACTACAGAGAACAAATGTCCTACCTAAATGACTCCGTAAAACTAAGCTTCAATTCCCATTTATTTTCCTATCTTCTCTAGCTCTAAAACATTCTGCTCTCTCCTCTCACAAACACAGAATGGTATGCTGTAAGAGCCTGAAACCCTTTTATATGACTGTAGAAAACTTTCTTGAGGTGGAGAAAAAATGTTCTACCCATTGATTTCAATGAAATGAGCTAAACGAAAAAAGAAGGAAAAAGCGGGGAAAAAAGTTGCACTTTTCACAGGAAATTTTTAACCAAGCGGAAAGTGCCATGTTTGCCGATTTCAGTTTGAGGAGAATATTTTCACCCTTCCGTATTTAATAGAAGATTAGATGCATTTCTTTCAAGAGGGAGCGTAGAGGGTTATACTGTGTATTAGTAAGCAAAACACGAAGTTCAGATAAAGGCTGACTTATTTGGCAGCAGGAAAGCTTATATAATTCTCATTTCTCTGGGTTATGAGGCAAAAGTTGAAATTGATGGACTTGTGTATTATTCCAACCTAATTTACTATGTTACTATGTTAATGTATTGGACACACCCTTTGGCAATTTTTTTATATTATTATTAGTTTGTAACTTTAATTATTCTTTTGTGAGATGTATTGTAACTATTAGAGTGACGGAAAGGTATACAATGCACTAGATACTCTCTGGCATTCAAAGGGTTAAATTCAGACCTTGTGTGGGCATCAGGGCCCCTCCTGATGTGCCCCCCCCAGCTACTGATCTCCCAGCAGTGGTGTAACTATAGGGGTCTGTCACTCCAGGGGCCCGGCCGCCCCCTGCAACCCCCTCGCCTGACGCCCGCAATTAAGAAATGCAGAGCACTGTGGCTCTGCATTACGAGAGTGCCGGTCTGCTGGAGGGAGATCAGTATTCCCTCCAGCAGACCGGCACTCTTGTAATGCAGAGCACTGGGAGATGACATCATCTCCCAGCGCTCTGCATTACTGAAGAGGACCGTGCAGGAGAAAAGGTCTGTGCAGAAGGAGGCACAGACCTGTCCTCTGCCACTTGACCACCAGGGAGGTAGGGGATTTAGGGTCATTGTGGAGATTGGGGGCATTGTGGAAGGGGCAATGTGGAGATTGTGGGACATTGTGGAGATTGAGGGACATTATGGAATGGGCAATGTGGAGATTGAGGGACATTGTGGAAGGGGCAATGTGGAGATTGAGGGACATTGTGGAAGATGCAATGTGGAGGGGGCCAATGTGGTCGGGGGCCCATGGCAAATCTTGCACCAGGGCCCCGTGGCTTCTAGTTACGCCTCTGTCTCCCAGCTGATTTGGCTGGGATATCAATAGAGTGACTCAGATGTGGAAAGCTTTATTTTCTAGTAGGTTTGGCTGAAAATGTTCACTGTAGGAAGAGAGTGATGAAAACTAGTACCTTACTCTTCTCCCAGGAATTTTGCCAAGAAGGTCATCACCTCCTACATCCTATATAGTGTGAAGAGAGGTGAGTTAATGTGTGCATGCATGTGTTATGATTTATGTATGTGCATACCTGATGAATAAAGTATGTGTGCAAGGTGACATGAATGGGAACAACAGGAACAAGGATCAGAAAAGGTCAAAACACTGGCAAAAGAAAAAGTCCATTGGGCTCAACCTTAAAGTGATAGTAATGTTTCAAAATAAAAGCAGCTCCAATTAAACTTCATAGTATTTGGGCCATGGAGAGTGCTATTTTAATACTGTCATGGTGGTAGTTCAAGAGTTATTGAATGATAAATTATCCCCTCCCACCCCTATTACTGATTAACACAAGGTGGTGTCCAGATGGCTTGTAGAGAGGGACAATCTTCAATTTGCATAAGGGAAAAACCTGAAAAACCATTCAAGGGGGGCAGGGTTTTCATTGTTCTTATAGTAAGAAGATTGTCCCTTGCTTTGAGCTGTCTGATCTTAAGACCAGATTCCACATCTGAGAGGAGGTGGCTTACACTAGGTAAAAGGGGCGGGAGGGGGAAACGTTATCGTTCAATTACTCTTGAACTACAACTCTGACGGTATTGAAACAACACTCTCCATGGCCCAAATACTATGAAGAGCTGATTTTATTTTGAAACATTATTATCCCTTTAAACACTAATAGGTTTCAGCTGATTTTTTTTTTCCTGTGGTAAAAATGAAAGATCTCTCTTTCTTTGTATGTATGTATATTTTTATTTATAGAGCACCAACAGGTGTACTTAGCACTTTACAGTTTACTTTTAGTATAGGCAGGGTTCAATAAGTGCAGTAATTAAGTGGTTATATAGACAATCATAAGGGGAACACCAGGTGAGTATATACTAGCAGACTAGGTCCCTGCCTCGTAGAGCTTATAATCTAAATAATTAGTGTGAAAATTCCAATGGGAAAGAAAATTAACTCTTCACCCAACACTAGTTTCTAATTTCTCAGCTCCAGTCCACAGGACACAGCAGCAGAGCAGACCAGGTTTTTATGGTCAGCCTACTCATACACAATGGAGACTACTCATACATACGTGGCTTGATCACAGTCACTGAGGTACTGCTTAACCACCTGAGATCAAGCAAGAATATCTTGAAAACATGTACTATGTCCCAAGGTCTAATGTTGAGAACTGCTGTTATAGCATCCAAGGGGTTAAGATGCACAGTTTAACGTAATTCAAGTTAGGGTTTTCCACTCCAGATATTTGTGGTTCTGCCAAAATTTCTTTATACAAATTAAATGAGGTAAACATGTCATTCTCTTTTCAAATTTTGATCCAAGGTTTTTTTCATCATTTTAAGAGCCTTATGGTCAAAAGAAAAGTTGAAGAGTTCTGGGGCAAACCATCTGCACTTTAGGCGAGAACTAAAAATTCCAAAAAAGCCCATTGATTTAAATGGGGATTTTAACCCCTTGAAAGTTAGAGATCAATGGCCAATTTCAGTTCTCCCCTAATTTTCAAGTGGTTTTCCCCAGAATGCCAACACTTTTCTTTTGAACATATGGCGCTTAATGTACTCTTTAATTTAACCATTTAGCAACAACTTGGGCACAAAGGATGCCATAGAGGCTGATGTACTAAGATTAAACTGAGTAAATCTGAAGCAAACCAGCTACACTATAGAGGGCAAAAGAAAACTCCCATTCATTTAAATAGGGATTTTCACCCCTTAACCCCTAGAGTGCCAGGTGGTACATTGTACGAGTTTGCACAGCTGTACCTGCTGTGCCAATCTTGTACAATGTACATCTAAAATGCGGTCACTGCATAAGCCGGTATAACCGGCTTGCAGTGACAACATTTTAGATTAAAAGTGGCCTGGCACTCGTGGGGGGGCATGATGATCACTCCTCATGCACCCCCAGTTATTGATCTCCCAGCCGATCGCGCTGGGAGATCAATAAAGAAAGAGGAGAAGCACAGCTTCTTCTTTCCCCTCTCTCCTACCTGAACTTCCGGGTAGGAGTGGGTGGGACCGGGTGAAGCCTCCCAACGTCATCGGTGACATGATCACCGATGACGTTAGGGAAGTTTCCCCGGTCCCGTTCACTCCTACTGGTGGTAGGAGAAAAGGCAGGAGAGCTTATTGCTCTCCTGCGTCGCCATATTGATCTACCAGAGCGATTGCGCTGGGAGATCAATAACTGGGGGGACATTAGGAGGGGTCCTGATGTCCCCCCACGAGGTCTGAGATAAATTAAAAGAAAAAAAAATATGTATAATGTGATGGGGGATACAGGGGTTACTAATTGGTAGGCCGAGGGTTAAGAGATTTATCCAGCCAGACAAAAAGATAATAAATTGCATTTATTAGAGAGGTCACGGCACAAAACATAGGACAACAATTACAGGCAAACAAACAGGGGTAAAACATAAAAACTAAGCACTTCTGCTGTTCTCTTCTTAGTTGCACAGATTGCCAGAGGTTACAAATAATACTCACAGTCCATTTTAGCTTAATGCTGGAGCTTATTCATAGTCCCACTAAAGGCAAGAGTAGGCATCCTGCCCACTCCATATGCTGCTGGATTACATGAAGGTTCCTTGTATCTTTTAGTCCTGGCAGAGGAGTTGGGGAAGACATCCTAAGATTCTTGTGGTAGGAACATCAGGGTACTCTCTCTGTCTGAAGCCGCCTTGACTTACAGCCCACAGCTGAAAAGGGGACCTGGCCCTACAGTGCCCGCTCACTCTAACTTTTCCGGTGAGGGCACTCACCAGTCCCAGTTTCTCCAGTACGCCTTTAGAAAGCACCTGGACCAGTCCAACTCTAGGCTGGCCCCAGGCTACCCCCCTCCATGCTGGGGAGAGGCTCTCTCCTGCTCCTACATTCTGCAACTCTCTCTATCTCACCTTCTCTCTCTTCTTAGGCTTTTTTCCACCCACCCCCTACAGGATGTGATGTCACAGTTCCCATCTACCAGGTCTCTTTCTGCTTAGCCTAATGTGAGTGGGGAAGATGCACATTCCCCACACAGATTTGCCCTACCCCCGCCCTCTATCTGACAAACACTGGCTATCTCATAGCACAATCTCTGGGTTTAGCTAGACTGGATGGCACCATTCCTCTGTGCATCCTACACACTAACCAACCCATTCACTGCTGGTAACTGGACAACCCTCTCTAATGCATGCACACACAGGGGACATTAAGGTTTCAAGAATGGGAACACGTTAAGACAATGGCAATCACTGAAAACAGACACATTTCATTCTCTGGGTGACAACCATTCCGTCACATATAAAAATTAACCCTGCGACTGCCGCAGAGGTCCCCAGCACATTGCTTTGCAATGCTCTGGAGACCACTGTGGCACTCACAGGGTCAATACTTTTAGGCCATATTTTTTTTTACCAAGACCCCATAAGGGGACATCAGAAGGGGTCCTGATGTCCCCCAATTAGGTCTTTAATATAAAAAATTGGAACTTTTTTTTAACCCTGTGTGTGCCACAGGGGAGGGGGTTCATGGCAGCCCCCCTCCTGTGGCACACACAGGGTTATTTTTCACTGACCTGTCATCAGAGTTTGTTGGGGGGACATCAGGAAAGGTATAATAATAAAAAAATAATAATAATAACTCTGTGAGTGCCACAGGGGTCTGCAGAACATTGCTTTGCAATGTGCTGGAGACCCATGTGGCACTCACAGGGTAAATTCTTTTGGGCCATATTTTTTTTACTAAGACCTCATTGGGGGACATCAGGAAGGGTCCTGAAGCCCCCCAATGAGGTCTATAAAAAAAGAACAAAAAAAAAATTAACCCAGTGTGTGCCACAGGGGAGGGGGTTCATTGCTGACCCCCCTTCCTGTGGCACACACAGGGCTATTTTCACTAACTTGTAATCAGAGTTTGTTGGGGGGACATCAGAAAAGGTCCTGATGTCCCCCCACAATCTCTGATAATATTAAAAAAATTATAATAATAATAATAAATCTGTGAGTGCTGCAGGGTCTGAAGAACATTGCTTTACAATGTGCTGGAGACCCCTGTGGCACTCACAGTGTAAATTCTTTTGGGCCATATTTTTTTTTTTTTACTAAGACCTCATTAGGGGACATCAGGAAGGGTCCTGAAGTCCCCCAATGAGGTCTATAAAAATGTTTTTAAAAATATTTACCCTGTGTGTGCCACAGGGGACAGGGTTCATTGCAGATCCCCTCCTGTGGCACACACCGGACTTTTTTTACAATTGTTTTACAGTCAAAGCTTGTTGGGGGGCCCTGAGGCCCCCCAACAAGCTATGAATAATAATAATAAAAAAAAAATAACCCCTGTATCATACACACAAATTGCCTCCAATCCCTCCACGTACCCTACCCACCAGCCTAGTTCCACAGCCCACTGGCAGTCCCATTCCCAGTTTGACACCCCCCAGCCTGCTTACTGGTAGACCTATGTGCCAGTACTCACTGGATTCAGGCTGGGAATCAAAGCGTATGTGGGGAAAGTACAGTGCACACTAGTAGTCACAGATCCTCCATATGTACTATCTTACCTCCCCCCACCACCACCAACATACTTGCTCACTGCCCGTTAGTAGATATACCCACATACACTGCCAGACCCCTTTGTCTGCCCCCCCAACCTGGTTTCATTGGCAGTCACAGGTCCTCACAAACACTGACTGACCACTAATAGCCATAGAATCATACATACACTGTTTGCTTTCCCATCCTTGTTTCACTGGTAGCTACACTCCTGGTACCCAATATGCTATGTCAGCCCACACCAGTAGGGTACCATTTTCCACCCTAAGAAATCCCATGGTGTTGAACCATTTTCATATCTTTGAAGTGACTGATTTGTTAAAAAAAATGTTTTTTTTTTTCTGTAGCACAACATTCTGGAAATAGTTGTGCACACTAACTTAGGGGTAGAAAGGCAAGTGACCCCTCATTAGATGCGGCAGGTTATCTTCTTTCCAAAACAGTATGGTTTCTCTACCTTTTCTTCACTTCTATAGCTGTTATAACCATTTTTATACACGCAAGAATGTTTGCGAAAATGTTAGAGAAATCAGAGGTTGTGTTGTAGCAGTAGTAGTTTTGCACTTCTAGCACCCCCTACTTTATGTCACCTCATACCAATGGGGTACCATTCTTCTCCTAAGAGCAATAGCAAACAAATACAGTTGGAAATCCCATAGTTTTCACAGATTTCACTACATCTGAAGGAACAGAAATGTAAAATAATTTAATTTTTGTCCTATATCTTCTCTTCTGGAAACATTTATGCACACCAGGATTGGGGTAAGAAAGCAAGTCACCCCTCATTAGATGTGGCAGGTTATCTTATTTCCAAAATGGTATGGTTTATCTATCTTTTCTTCACTTCTGAGGGTGTTATAGCCATTTCGTACAGGCAGGTCACTAGCTAATGAATACAGTTGGAAATTCAATGGTTTTCACAGATTTCAGTATATTTGAAGGGGCAGAAATGTAAGAAAATGCCTTTTTTCATTAGCGCCACCTTCTGGAGGCATTTGTGCCCACCAGACTTGGGGTAAAAAGGCAAGTCACCCCTCATTAGATGCGGCAGGTTGTCTTCTTTACAAATTGGTATGGTTTGTGTACCCTTTCTTCGCTTCTCTAGTTGTTATAACCATTTTTGCATAGACAAGTAATGTTTGAGAAAATGTTAGAAAAATTAGAAGTTGTAGTAATTATTGATGTTAACAGGGAAATGCGCAAAAAAAACCCACCTCTACCACCTCCAAATCTCACAGAATGCCAGTTTGCATCTAGCAAATATCTCTCATGGAGGCTGATTTACTAGGAAAAACTGGACATATTCTGAACCAAACCACAGCACCACAGGGAGCAAAAACAAATGCCTATTGAGTTAAAGGGATAGTAATACTTCATTTTAACTTTATTTTATTTTGTAGGCATTAAAAAAACATGAAGAATGATATAAGTCTTATCTCTCAAACCTTTATGGTTTAAGAGATATTCACAAACCAAGTATTCCTCCCTGTTCAACCAGATCAGAAGGGAGGTGCCCAGGTAGACTGCAGAGAGGGACAATCTTCAATTAAGATAAGGGAAAAAGCTAAAAAACTTGTCAAGGGGGGAAGGGCTTTCATTGTTTTCATACAAAGAAAATTGTCCCCTTCTGTTATCTGTCTGGTTATACAACCAGATTCACATCTGAGAAGAGATGGCTTACACTAGGAAAAAGGGGCGGGAGGGGTAACTTTGCTTGTGAATATCTCATAAACCATAAAGGTTTGAGAGATAAGACTTATATCATTCTTCATGTTTTTTTAATGCCTACAAAATAAAATAAAGTTAAAACGAAGTGTTACTATCCCTTTAAATATAATTTCTACCCTCCTGAATGTTAGAGAGGTCTCCAATGCAAATACCCATTCAATGGCAGTTTTGGGAACTTTTGTTTCTCTGCTATGATGCAATTGGTTTGGCCAAGAATTTCTCCATTTCTTCCTAGTACATAAGCAAAGAGATGTTTTTTTTTTGTTTTTTTTTAGAAAATGTTTTACCAGGAAGAATACATTGAGATTTCTTTCATTTTCAAGTATGTTCAAGGGTGTTTACTAAACAAGTAAAATGAGTACACAGTAGCAATATCTAACATTTCTACTATAGATTCCCAAAAGTGATTGCAGCTACTTCAGAATATATCTACATTCCTACATATTTTGTTTTCCATTATATTTGGTCAGCTGAAGAGGATGGGAGTTGTAGTCCAACAACAACTGGAGGGAGACTTCAGGCTGCCTACCACTGGTTTTGACATACACACAATAGCACCAGTATTGCCTATTACTAAGATGTTCTCTCTCCCTAATCTAATAATGACACAAAGAATTCAAGGAGACATGATGAAATAGGGAGAGAGAGAGAGAGAGAGAGAGAGAGAGAGAGTGTGTAACAGAGAGACACAATATTGTAGAATAATATTATTCTTAGTAAGACAACATGTTGTCCTATCACTTCCTGTCAACTCTTTTTAAAACCCTTATCAGTGCAATATATCAGTCACTCAGTTGTAGACATTAGGTTAATGCTTCAGAATGCTTTCTTTTATTTGTTTACTTGGTCGGCACTATAGGTTTTCAGAGATTTACTGCTTCCAGACTAATTTCACAGTTTACTAGTCCGAAATGTGTTTAAATTCTGCAAGCAATCATTGAACATATATAAAAAATGGGTAACACAAAATAAGACAAAAGCACAAAAGCAGTGAATTATATTATCAAGCAGCTAGAAAAAAGCAGAGAGTGTGGCCAAATAACAGTTCAGTGGAGTATGTGTATAAAAAGTGGAGAAATTCTGGGAAAACCAACAGTACTGTAGAGAACAGAAAAAAATATAATTTATTTGAAAGGGTTTTTAATATATTGTGAATAAATACTTTGAAGACCCTCTAGCCTTTTAAATCAGTAGGAATTTTTCAAATGTGTATTTGTCTTCTATGGCACTTATAATTTACCCCATATTGTGATACCTTTCTTTGTGCATATAACTGTTTGCAGTTAGTTATGAACTCTTTTACATCCCACCAAGGTATCGGAATGCAATGCATTGGATACCTCTCTGGACAGGCACATGCACACATAGACACCAAGGGGGGCTTGATCACCTACCATTTTTGTCCAAAGTGCCCTTGTGCCCTTTTAACAATAAATAAATAAATAATTATGAGAAGTGCCCTTTTTTTCATTTGAGCCCGTGCCCCCCAAAATGTCTGTGCACGTCCCTGTCTCTGGAACACAAAAGGTTAAGGCAATGTACTAAACAAAGTATGAATAAAATTGAATGGGTGTATGCATACTGTGGGGCTAGAGTACAAGACTTGCTGGAATTAAAGTTCTAACAATGGCAGAAATTGTTTGCAGACATACATTACAGCAATCATACACTGTAATACATACCAGGGATGTTTTAAGAAACCCTGAGGCCTCTTGTGGAATTGTGAATGGAGGCCCCTATATATAAGTTAAGGTTTAGGATTCTCTTAAATGAGTAGTGAATATTTTTTATGAAAAAGTATGTATATATATATATATATATATATATATATATATATATATATATATATATATATATATATTGAGAGAGAGAGAGAGAGAGAGATTGTATGGCTTTCCCTATTCAGTAAAACAAAGGTACTCCCTCTGATGATGATAGTTGCATATTTCAAGAGTTTTAAACTTTTTTAATATTAACAGTGCCTTTTTGGTGTCAGATTCTAATTAGTTGTTTTGTTGTATTACATAGGAGAGGTGAGTCACTGGCAAACAATTATTCATACAATGTGATAGAAGTGGCTGAGTCATGCTGTCAATTAGAACTGTCAGGAAGTAATCACACTGTAATTCACTTCATGACCATTTGAACTGTTATAATATTTGAATAAATCAACTGAGATAAGAGGGTGTGTCATAGTTTTACTCAATAGGCAATAATATATAGGCTTTCATAAAAAAAGACTGCTCTTTTTATGTCATTAATATTTCATTAGCATGCATTAACATTCATGTGCTGTGCCCCAAGAACAGACTTACTCTTTCATGGCAATCTGATCACAGAATTAAATTGATTCCTTTCTGTAAAACTGGTACTGTTAGGAACACCGGGTGCCTTATGTACAAAAGAAAAGGATACATTCTGGACAACTGCACCATAGGCAACACATACTCCTACCCACTGTTTTAAATTGGACTTTTAACACTTCATGTTCTTTGCAATGCTTTGAAGAATTATCAGGCGTTCAAGATGTTAAAAGCCCCATTCAAATAAATGGGAGTTTGAGGAATTTTTATTTCTCCCCATGATGCATTTGGTTTGCTCCTTAATTTTTCATCTTTTTTTTTTACATAATGGCCAGGATTTAAAGAGAGAGGTTTCAATAAAATTAGAATAAAAGTACCTAGAAGTCTGCATAACAAACATGTAAAACAGCAGCATCATACACTGTAGTTCACACCTGAACATCAGCTGCTGATATTGAAGGCTAATGGCAATGGGCGTATTTGTATAAAATGTGTCATTGTTGGGGAACTAAAACTTTGTCCCTCTCATGTGACAAGATCAATAGAGTACAAGGTGGTGGTGGTGGTGGGGGTTTTCTAGGAAACTAGAAAGTCTCTCTCTGCTTGTCCTTGCTTTGTTTTACATCTTAAAAGGAGTAGTAAATCTTTATTATAAAAAAAAAACATATATTATAGGACTGTTGTGTAACAAAAGTGTACCCCCAATACTGGGAAATTTTTTGTTCCAAACTTTCTAGATTACAAACTTTTTTATATTAAAGGGACAATTTTGGTAATTATGAAAGTGCTTTCAAAAACCTGCATGTTCCATTAGTTACTTTTTTTTTATTTTGAAAACTAGTTTTTGAGTTATTTAGATGATAGATTATGCTAATTACAGCATGCCATCCTGGCACTTCCTCTCTTACACCTTCATTACCTCCTCCAGTTACTGACAACTAACATTTTCAGTGCTGGGGAAGTGCGCCAACTTAAATGGAAGGCCTTGATCATCATAGCCTATAAATAAAAATAATGAAAAAACACATTTTCTAAATTTTCTACATGATTTTAAAACTTGTATAACAATCACATTTGTTCAGCTATTTCTATAGAAAATGTTTTATCAGGAAGAATACATTAAAATTTCTCTCATTTGCAAGTATGTCCTGGAGAGATTTTACAGTAAGAAGTTCCATACCTACACAAAATAGTGAAACAATAACAATATAAACACACAGAAATAATATACAGTTAAATATTGTTTATATTTAGGGAGTTTAGAATGGGAAAATATTAGATTTTTTTCTGTAGGCTATTCCGTGCTAATCTCCAGATGGAATTCTCACAACAAGTTTAGCTATTACGTGAAATGTTAAAGGGGGACTTTCAGCTAGTCACAATGCATTCATTAAGCTCATGGCAACTAGCTTGGAAATCCATGTCTTACCTTTAAAAAATTGCAGATTTTCTAAAGAAAGCTTTGCCATTTGAAGACTGACTGGCAGGTTACTGCGGTCTGTATGCCTGCACCGTCAGTCCCTTCTGGTTACCATGTGGTACGCTGCAATGCTACTCAACGGAGACCGGGACTGACAGCGCATATGCGCAGACAAGATGTCTGCCCTGTAGCCTGGGTTCCAATCTCCAAACTGCAAAGATTTCTTTAGAATCTGTGATCTTTTAAAGGTAAGACATGGATTTCCAAGCTAGTCGCCATGCGCTTAATGATTGCATGTTGACTTAGCAATAGCTGAAAGTTCTGCTTTAACGTTTTCACTGGGACATCACCATGCATGATCTATGTGCACACAGTTAATTATACCATGTTGCAGCTGGAAGAAGCTGGAAGAGGTCTTCCTATGCAAAACAAAATGCCCCATTTTCTGCCAAATTCCATTGCATTCTATAGGTGAGTGAAGCCATTAGTTACAGTTCTCTCTAGAACAGTTCTCTATAGAACATGATAGCAACAGACTGACAATTGGAACTATTATAACATTTGAATAAAGCATCTCACAGCAGTTGAAACACAATGACTTTAATCAGATGAACAAAACCCTTCAATATATGTTTTTTCCCATAATAAAACTTTGCTGAGCCTTTTAACCACAAAGAAGTAGGTTGTGTAGATTATAGAAATATGAGTCATCTGACCTCCCTTCCTGAAAGAAAGTTTCTATCAGATTAATCTTTTGCTGATAAATTGCAAATATCTCATTGGGAAATACTTGATTAGATAATAAGTACAGTTCTGCAATTCAAGTTGCTATTCTAAACAATCCCAAGAGTCAAACCTCTACACTAGGACATTTGGATTGGGTGTGGCAATTACTCACCCAGCAGTTTCTATAGCCTTTTCATTTTGAATTAATTTTGCTTGTCTTTTGTAAATAATTACATTTCTTTAACATTTAAAGAAAACGTCCCCATTTTAGCAAAGAAATTCCAAGTTACTTATTTAGCACTTTCCAAGAAAGACTGGGAGGTTTATGTACTAAGAAGCAATTCTGTGGCAAACCAACTGCACTGCTGGGGATAAATAATTCCCTTGAGATTAAATTGGGCTCTTAACCCCTTAAAGGGACAGTAATGTCCCAGAAAATATTTTGCATTTTGTAGTGCTTAAAAAGTTGTTTTGAATGCAAAAAAAAGTCATAGGGAGAGGGTATGCTCCATAAATAAGTACAAACACATCTATATTGGGGATAACAGACCACAGCTTTATTTAACTATTTTACTCACATTATTTTTGTTCTTATTCAACACAACAATAATTAATCATTAACCAATAATCCGTCATTAACTGACAGTCCTTGCCAATCCGCTTTCCTTGAAACCAAGCTTGGCCAAATTGTACGGGCTCATGCTAAAATTCACACACTTCAGCACTACAGCTGATCCCACCATTCGTCAGCATTTATAGCTGACCACCATTTTTTCAGCACTTACAGCTGATTCCACCATTCTTCAGCACTTACAGCTGACTCCCAATGAATTACCCCATTGGCCATCAACTTTAGCTTCAATGGGTAATGTCACCTCCCGCGACCTAAGTACGGGGTAAACTCACAAAGGGTTTCCACCCGAGGATAAAATCCCCTAACTTTACCACATCAGTTATCAATCTCTGAAAACCATGCAAGGACTATCTGCCACGAGGCCGACTGTCAATACCTTGACCAGTTGGGCCCCGCCACCAGACACCACTGTCAATGCCCTGACCAGTCGGCCCCAGCACCCACTAACACTATGGTCTGTACCCCACAGCCCAACAGGGCACTCCACCTAAGAACCACCATCAAAACTGAACACCACCAGACAAACAGCAAACAATCAGAGAGAACAACCCAGACTATTCAAGCAAACACACACTGCACACAGACGATCAACTCAGCCCCCGGTCCCATACCCAAAAGCAGTTACATCATAAGGGGGGGTGCACAACCCAAACAAATGACAACAGAATGCAGACAACACAACAGGCACCCCCCGCAAAGAAACATGCCAAACAGTGAGTGCACCAGAAGCCACCGACAGCAAAACACCTCCTGTACAATCCACAAGCATATTATAGTAACAAAATAAATACACATATGCATATATAGACATACACACAACAATGAACCAGCGGAAGATGATCCATACACCAAACATATACCCAGAAACAGACACCAACCTGCTCCCATCTGAAGATCCAGGTGTACCTGCCCACCATCCTATACTAGCAGAAACAGACAAACATAGCAACATATCCCCAGATAAACCTATATATATATATATATATATATATATATATATATACACACACACATACATACATACATACATACATACAGATATACACACACAGATACACACACATTGCCGGAGACAAATATGGAAACCCATACAGACACCAAAGAGACTCAAAGAGACATGCACCCCAAGATACAGAAACCGTCAGACCACCAAGAAAACACAGACAAACCCAGAACAAACCCAGGGAATGGGAAGGGAGGGAGAAAAGGGTAGCACTAATGAGAGAAGGACAGGTCAGCTGCCTGTGCCTGCTGCAAGACGTGCTGCCCCTGCTGCCAGTGCCACTGTTGCTGTACCTGAAGCCACTAGTGTTGTACCTGCTGCCAGATGTGCTGCCACTAGTGTTGTACCTGCTGCCAGTGCTGAACCTGCTGCCACCAATACTTTGCCTGCTGCTAGTGTTTCTTGTAGTACTCAGGGAGGGGGAGAAAATGATGCCAAGTGTGACAGCAGGGGACCAGCTATCACATTGCTCGCCACCTTCTCCAAGCAGCAGTGAGATGTCTGGAATAGAGCAGCATCATGTAGGGACTAGTGGTGTTGGAGAAGCTGGGGTTGGAAGAGAAATTGATGGCCTTTTTTTCAGAAGGTTAGAAGGAATGGGAAACAGGGATGAGGATGGGCATCACCACCACCACTAGCAGTCAGCTTTTGGAATTTGCGGAAATTGCAACTGGACTAATTCCTGCTGCTGCTGCTGCTACTGAGGTGAAAGGGAAGCAGGGTGCTGAGGATAAGGCTAGTGTGTCACAGACCACCGTGGACACAGTGGGAATGGGGTCAATAAGCGATGTGGTAATAGGACAGGACAGCAATACTCCTGCTCCTAGTTTCAGTGCTAAATCTGAGGAACTAGCAGCAACATTATCCGCTGCCACAAAAAGGGAAGGGGAATGTGGAGAAGAAGAAGAAAGAGGCCATTCTTCTCCACCTGTTCCCTATCCCTCCCCAGAAGTCATGGATGTGGGACCATTATTCTCTTCCGGCAGGCACAGTGCAGTCATCAACAACGTTAGAGTGCAAAATTTGTAACAAATTAGTGAGAAGGGGAAAGGAGGGAACACACCTTGGCACAACCTCCCTGATAACACACATGAAACACAAACACCATGATATTTATGTCAAACATGTTAAAGCTAGTGTTGAGCGAGCATGCTCGGCCGATGCTCGGATCGGCTCGAGCATCGCTCTGCTCGGCACATGGCGGTACTCGTACGAGTACCGCATGTGCTCGCCCGCCATGTTCGGGTCTCCTCCCCGCACGTTTTGCGGCTGATGCGCAGCCAATAAACGTGCAGGGAGGCTCTGACATCGGTGTAATGCCAGCAGCCATGTTGGCTGCTGGCATTACACTGATTGGCTGGCCAGAACCCGTGGTCAGGTGCTGTATAGCACCTGACCATCGAGTTCGGCTCAGTCTTAGCCAGGGAGAGCTGAGGATAGGAAGGGAAAGGCAGTGTAGGGAGGAAAAAAACCAAACTTGTGAAAAAAAAGAACCAAAAGTCCTTTTTAGGACTACTGTGTGTGGGGGCAGCAGGTTATTTTGTGTGGGGGGAAAAAAAAAAAAAAAAAAAAAAAATATTCTGTTTAGTGTGAAAAGTTGCAGATTAGAGCACATTCTGTTTAGTGTGCACAGTTGCAGATTAGAGCACATTCTGTTTAGTGTGCAAAGTTGCAGATTAGAGCACATTCTGTTTAGTGTGCAAAGTTGCAGATTAGAGCACATTCTGTTTAGTGTGCAAAGTTGCAGATTAGAGCACATTCTGTTTAGTGTGCAAAGTTGCAGATTAGAGCACATTCTGTTAAGTCTTCAAACTAAAATATCAAAGTCACATATTTCATTCAGTGTGCGTCGCCGCAGTTTAGCAGCACATTCTGTGTACTCTGCACAGTTGCAGAATAGGAAGAAATACTGTTAAGTCTTCAAACTAAAATATCAAAGTCACATATTCCATTCAGTGTGCTTCGCCGCAGTTTAGCAGCACATTCTGTGTACTGTGCAGAGTTGCAGAATAGGAAGAAATACTGTTAAGTCTTCAAACTAAAATATCAAAGTCACATATTCCATTCAGTGTGCTTCGCCGCAGTTTAGCAGCACATTCTGTGTACTGTGCAGAGTTGCAGAATAGGAAGAAATACTGTTAAGTCTTCAAACTAAAATATCAAAGTCACATATTCCATTCAGTGTGCTTCGCCGCAGTTTAGCAGCACATTCTGTGTACTGTGCAGAGTTGCAGAATAGGAAGAAATACTGTTAAGTCTTCAAACTAAAATATCAAAGTCACATATTCCATTCAGTGTGCTTCGCCGCAGTTTAGCAGCACATTCTGTGTAGTGTGCAGAGTTGCAGAATAGTAAGAAATACTGTTAAGTTTTCAAACTCAAATATTAAAGTCACATATTCCATTCAGTGTGTGTCACCGCCGTTTAGCAGCCTATTCTGTGTACTCTGTACAGTTGCAGAATAGTAAGAAATACTGTTAAGTTTTCAAACTCAAATATTAAAGTCACATATTCCATTCAGTGTGTTTCACCGCCGTTTAGCAGCCTATTCTGTGTACTCTGCACAGTTGCAGAATAGTAAGAAATACTGTTAAGTTTTCAAACTCAAATATTAAAGTCACATATTCCATTCAGTGTGTGTCACCGCCGTTTAGCAGCCTATTCTGTGTACTCTGCAGTGTTGCAGAATAGTAAGAAATACTGTTAAGTTTTCAAACTCAAATATTAAAGTCACATATTCCATTCAGTGTGTGTCACCGCCGTTTAGCAGCCTATTCTGTGTACTCTGCACAGTTGCAGAATAGGAAGAAATACTGTTAAGTTTTCAAACTCAAATATTAAAGTCACATATTCCATTCAGTGTGTTTCACCGCCGTTTAGCAGCCTATTCTGTGTACTCTGCACAGTTGCAGAATAGTAAGAAATACTGTTAAGTTTTCAAACTCAAATATTAAAGTCACATATTCCATTCAGTGTGTGTCACCGCCGTTTAGCAGCCTATTCTGTGTACTCTGCACAGTTGCAGAATAGTAAGAAATACTGTTAAGTTTTCAAACTCAAATATTAAAGTCACATATTCCATTCAGTGTGTTTCACCGCCGTTTAGCAGCCTATTCTGTGTACTCTGCACAGTTGCAGAATAGGAAGAAATACTGTTAAGTTTTCAAACTCAAATATTAAAGTCACATATTCCATTCAGTGTGTTTCACCACCGTTTAGCAGCCTATTCTGTGTACTCTGCACAGTTGCAGAATAGGAAGAAATACTGTTAAGTTTTCAAACTCAAATATTAAAGTCACATATTCCATTCAGTGTGTTTCACCGCCGTTTAGCAGCCTATTCTGTGTACTCTGCAGAGTTGCAGAATAGTAAGAAATACTGTTAAGTTTTCAAACTCAAATATTAAAGTCACATATTCCATTCAGTGTGTGTCACCGCCGTTTAGCAGCCTATTCTGTGTACTCTGCACAGTTGCAGAATAGGAAGAAATACTGTTAAGTTTTCAAACTCAAATATTAAAGTCACATATTCCATTCAGTGTGTTTCACCGCCGTTTAGCAGCCTATTCTGTGTACTCTGCACAGTTGCAGAATAGGAAGAAATACTGTTAAGTTTTCAAACTCAAATATTAAAGTCACATATTCCATTCAGTGTGTTTCACCGCCGTTTAGCAGCCTATTCTGTGTACTTTGCACAGTTGCAGAATAGGAAGAAATACTGTTAAGTTTTCAAACTCAAATATTAAAGTCACATATTCCATTCAGTGTGTTTCACCGCCGTTTAGCAGCCTATTCTGTGTACTCTGCACAGTTGCAGAATAGTAAGAAATACTGTTAAGTTTTCAAACTCAAATATTAAAGTCACATATTCTGTGTAAGATGAAGAAGGCGGGTAAAAAGGGACGGGGAAGTGGACGTGATCCTGAAAGTTCAGGGCGCGGGTCAGGACGCGGAGAAACTGTGCCTGGTGCCAGAGCACAAGAAAGAAAGACATCCACCATACCTAGCTTCATGTGTAATTTTACAGGGCGTCGCAGGACATCACTCTCGAGGTCCGACCACTGCGAACAGGTGGTCGGTTGGATGACAGCTGATACTGCTTCCAGTCGGTTAAGCACCACCCTGTCTTCCACGAAGTCCACTCTCAGTAGCCAAGAGTCTGGTCAAAATAATCCTCACTCTGATCATCCTTCCTCCCACCATACACGGTCTGGTCAAAGAAGTGATCCCACACTGGGATATAGTGAGGAGCTTGTCTCATCACCAATCCTTCATTTGACCCTCTCTCCAAGCACGCTTGCAGAGGAACATGACATCTTGTGCCCTGATTCACAACCTCTAGAGGGTACCCAATCACAAGAAGATGACAGATGTGAACGGCATTTAAGGTCAAAGGAAGTAGTGGATGATGATGATGATGATGAGACACAGTTGCCATTAAATCAACCACTATTTCCGTCTCAAGACCTTGTTGAGGAGAATGTTATACAGTTGTCAATGACTGAGTATGTGGTGGGATCAAGACTTGAGGAGGATGATCAGAGTGAGGAAGTGGAGGAGGACTTGGTGGACGATGAGGTGACTGACCCCACCTGGGAAGGTGTAGAGCCGAGCGGTGACAGCAGTCCTGAGGGTGAGCCATCTGCAGCACCGCAACAGGCTGGAAGAGGCAGTGGTGTGGCTACAGAAAGAAGGCGGACCGCACCAAACCGGCCCGCAAATGTTCCACGGAGCACCCCCTTGCGTAAATCTCCCTTGCCAAAGGGTAGGTGTTCCGCGGTATGGCGTTTTTTTAAGGAAAGTGCGGACGACAAAAGAATTGTAGTTTGCAACCTGTGCCACACCAGAATGAGCCGAGGCATGAACACTAGAAACCTCACCACCACCAGCATGATCCGACACATGGCATCCAAGCACCGTAGGAAGTGGGAGGAACGCCTGGATCGCCCATCTGTGTCTGCAGGCCACACCACTGCCTCCTCTTCCCCTGTTTTCGGTGGCGGCCAATCGCCTGTCGAAGGCGCAGGCCCGCATACCTCCCGCCCTGCACCTGTAGCATCTGAAGCACCATCAGCGACCACATCCACTTCCCTGTCCCAGCACAGCGTCCAAATGTCGTTACCCCAGGCATTTGAGCGCAAGAGAAAGTACCCAGCCACCCACCCACAGGCCATAGCACTAACCTCACACCTTTCAAAATTACTGGCCATCGAAATGCTGCCATTTAGGCTTGTGGACACTGAGTCCTTCCGCAGCCTGATGGCAGCAGCTGTCCCTCGGTACGCGGTCCCCAGCCGCCACTACTTTTCCCGGTGTGCCATCCCCGCATTACACCACCATGTGTCCCGTAACATCACCCGTGCCCTGACCAACGCAGTTACTGGGAAGGTCCACTTAACGACTGACACATGGACAAGTGCTTGTGGCCAGGGACGCTACATTTCCCTGACGGCACACTGGGTGAATGTCGTGGAGGCTGGGAGCGACTCGGACCCTGGGATGGCACGGGTGCTACCCACGCCGAGGATTGCGGGCCCTACCTCCATCAGGGTTTCCGCCAGCACCTACGTTATTGGCTCCTCCTCCTCCGTTTCCACCTTCGAATTCTCTACACGCAGCACCACTCCCCCATCAGCCAGTAGCTGGAAGCAGTGTAGCACTGCAGTGGGGAAGCGTCAACAGGCCGTGCTGAAGCTGATCTGCCTTGGGGACAAACAGCACACGGCCTCAGAGCTGTTGCAGGGGATTAGTCACCAGACCGAGCAGTGGCTCTCGCCACTCAACCTGCAACCAGGCATGGTTGTGTGTGATAATGGGCGTAACTTGGTGGCGGCTTTGGAGCTCGGCAAGCTCACACACGTACCATGCCTAGCGCATGTATTTAATTTAGTGGTTCAGCGATTTCTAAAAACCTACCCCAATGTGCATGATCTCTTGACCAAGGTGCGCCGCGTGTGTGCACATTTCCGTAAGTCATCTACAGCTTCGGCCGGCCTGTTGAAGCTGCAGCAGCGCTTACAATTGCCAGCTCACCGGCTGCTGTGTGACGTGAGCACGCGCTGGAACTCCACCTTCCACATGTTGGCCCGGCTTTGTGAGCAGCAGAGGGCAGTAGTGGAGTACCAGCTGTTACACGGTCGTCGCCTCTCCGTTCAACTTCCTGTAATCAGAAGTGAGGAGTGGGAATGGATGTCAGACCTCTGCGAGGTTTTACGCAATTTTGAGGAATCGACACAGATGGTGAGCGGCGATAACGCTATTATCAGTGTAACCATCCCACTTCTGTGTCTACTGAAACGCTCGCTGCTCACAATTAAAACCGACGCTTTGCATGTGGAAGAGGTGGAAATGGGGGAGGAAGAGCTTACACAAGGTGATAGCCAGAGCACCCTCACTTCGTCTTCTCAGCGACAATTGGCGGAGGAGGAGGAGGAGGAGGAAGACACGGTTGCCTCCGCTACAGAGGGTAGCCATGGAACTTTAGTTCCATCTCTTCAGCGTGGGTGGGCAGAAGAGGAGGAAGAGGATGAGGATATTGAGAGTCATCCTCCTGGTGAGGACAGCGAAATCTTGACTGTTGGTACTCTGGCACACATGGCTGACTTTATGTTAGGCTGCCTTTCCCGTGACCCACGCGTTATACGCATTTTAAACAACACGGATTACTGGGTGTTCACCCTTCTGGACCCCCGCTACAAAGAGAATTTCTCATCTCTCATTCCTCCGGTGGAGAGGACAAGCAAAATGGTGCAATACCAGAAGGTTCTTGTCGAAAAATTGCTCCAAAATTTTCCATCTGACAACGCTGGCGGCAGAGTACGTGCTACCTTGGCCAACAGAGAAGGGGAGAAAAGGGGAGCACACAGCAGTTCCGAGAAAGGCAGGGCAACACTCTCCAAGGCGTGGGACACCTTCATGACACCCCGCCAGCACCCTCACCCTGATGCGCAGCCTAGTGTCACAAGGAGGGAAAAGTTTTGGAAGATGGTGAAGGAGTACGTAGCAGACCGTGTCAGCGTCCTCAATGATCCCTCTGTGCCTTACAACTACTGGGTGTCCAAGCTGGACACGTGGTATGAACTGGCACTCTACGCCTTGGAGGTGCTGGCCTGCCCTGCCGCCAGCGTTCTGTCTGAGCGGGTATTTAGTGCTGCTGGTGGCATCATAACAGATAAGCGTATGCGCCTTTCCACCGACAATGCTGATAGGTTGACACTTATAAAAATGAACAAGGCCTGGATTTCCCCTGACTTCTCCACTCCACTGGAGGAAAGCCCCGGGGGAACATAAACTCACTTTATATATGTTATTTACAATGATGGGAATACTCTGTATTCCCATTCACCCCTTCCACCCAAAAAACGGGTATATGGTTGACTCTTAATCTTCTCATCCTCCTCCTCCTCTTCCATATGCCCTGGGATATAATTTTTATATAGGGCCAGCTCACCAGCGGGCCCTGTGATATAATTTTTATATAGGGCCAGCTCACCAGCGGGCCCTGTGATATAATTTTTATATAGGGCCAGCTCACCAGCGGGCCCTGTTTGACAATTTTTATATAGGTCAGCTCACCAGCGGGCCTTCTCATATAATGTTTTATTGGGTCAGCTCTCTAGCGGGCCCTCTCATATAATGTTTTATAGCGTCAGCTCACTAGCGGGCCTTCGCATATAATGTTTAGGATGGTCAGCTCTGCAGCAGACCCTCACCCATAATGTTTTAGATGGTCAGCTCAGCGCACGTTTCCCTCTTAATCATGGCCTCAGTTCTGAAAATCAAGGAAATTTTGGGGAGAATTTGCCTCTGCGCACGTTTCCCTCTTAATCATGGCCTCAGTTCTGAAAATCAAGGAAATTTTGGGGAGAATTTGCCTCTGCGCACGTTTCCCTCTTAATCATGGCCTCAGTTCTGAAAATCAAGGAAATTTTTGGGAGAATTTGCCTCTGCGCACGTTTCCCTCTTAATCATGGCCTCAGTTCTGAAAATCAAGGAAATTTTTGGGAGAATTTGCCTCTGCGCACGTTTCCCTCTTAATCATGGCCTCAGTTCTGAAAATCAAGGAAATTTTTGGGAGAATTTGCAGATGATATACAAGTAAATATACAGCAAATACTGTTTGGTAACAATTTTTCGCCTAAAGTCGTTTTTATTTTCCTTTTTGTGTGTTTTACGATCAGTCTGTAAAAATGGCGTACTACGGGCGAAAGATCGTTCCCAGCAGCGATGTTGTAGTCCAAGATGCATCCAGACATCCTCCCTATGCTGTCCCTGAACCATTTCTGTCTTGTTTCCATCCTTTTCTTCCATTTTCCTATGGACCAGGCACCCTCCCCTCATCAGAGCAGGGGGTGCCTGGTGTAATGCTCGAGTCCTCCCATTGACTTCAATGGGGCTCGGGTGCTCGGCCGAGCACTCGAGCCTCAGGGGGTGCTCGGTCAGAGCACCCGAACACCCGAGCATTGGGGTGCTCGCTCATCACTAGTTAAAGCCAAACACCCACTACAGAAATCTAGCACTGCTGTTACTGTACCCCCTGACTCTCCAGAAAGGTGGAGATCAAAGAGGAGGAAGAATAAAGAAACCCAAAAAGACACTGTAAGTTCTATGATGAGCGAAACAACTAGCTCACCATCAACATCACCTTCTTCCTCTAGGGTAACAAGTACATCTCCTGCCAATCCACCTCATTCATCGTTAACTCCCTGCCAAATGAGAGCCACTCTTTTGATGTTAGGATATAGCAGTTCGTCTCTACCCATTGAACACTGTGTGGTGCACTGACCACACTTGCCAGTGTGGTGGAGGAGTATCGATATCAGGCCATCAAGCGGCATCTGAGGAGATTCCATCCCGCAGAATTAGCTAAGATGGAGGTAGGGAGGGGATATCATTACTATTAAACTGTCAGCAAGTTGTCAAGTGTCCTTAGCGGGACAAGGGGTACAGTGACAGCAGCAGTACTTGGTTTCAGGTGTTATGGTGTTTGGATACAGTTGTGCCCCCAGATGTTATTCACCACACACATACTGTGCACATTGCAGTTGCTGAGGAGACCCACTGATCCTGCTATCAAGGGAAAAAATATATTCTAATAACAACACACCCATGATGATTTTGGAGGAGGGGCAGGACTTAATGGCCAACTTGTTCTTTTCTCCACAAATACTGGGGGCTACTTATTCTGCTGCTACTGCCTCAGGTGCATCACTGGAGCCAGTCTGTCAGGGTACCTGTGCGGTGGCTGCCCGAGCTGAACGCATCTTTCCCCAGTGGCCCCAGCCGCATTTTCGGTGCCTTGCCTCCACTGAGGCTTGTCCGCATTCTTCTCCAGGCAGCTCAGCCGCCTGCTGGTGCCTTGTGTGGCTCCAGCCTCTTCTGCTTCCAGATTTCCGGCAGGCGGGTGGCGTCATGTTTGGGAGCATGACCAAGGGCATGGATATGCTCTCCATTGAAAGGGACAGCCACCTGTTGGCTGCTTCTCCTCTTCCTGCCACTTTACTATTTTTACTGCCTGGAAACAGGGCTCAGTCGCCTTTTCGTTAGTGTCTACTGCAGTTCTATTTCATTTGCTCCCTGTGTATGATTTGGCTTGCCTGACTAACCGACCTGGTGCTGACCTATGGCTCTGTCTGACTATCTGCTCCGTGTATGACCCTTGGCTTTGTCGGATAACTATCCTGGTGCAGACCTGCGGCTCTGGCTGACTATCCGCTCCGTGCATGACCTCTGGCTTGTCTGACCACCCAAACTGGCGCTGACCTGTGGCTCTATCTAACTATACTTAATGTGGCCTTCCATGCAGTTAGATATCCAATCTGGTACGGGCTTGTGGCTCTGGCAGAATTACCCCTAGTTGCCTTTCCATTTGTCTGGCTTCACCCAGGTGTGGACCTGTGGCATTGCAGACTACTCCTTGTCCCATTGCTGGGACATATACCAAGAGAATCATACGGAAGCAGTCTTTTATTTCTGGTAGTTGTCGATTGCTCCATTGTGCACTTCTCTTTATTATTGTATATTGTGATATTTCTGTTATATTGTTGCTACCTAATAAAGTTGGTGTTACCTTTTAGTACTTGTCCTGAGTTTCCTTGCCGAACAGTGACAGTACGAAAGGGCCATGTCTGCGGACGATACTGGTAACCCTTCTTTACAGAATATCGTAAACAGGGTTGATGCACAAGATCAACATATTGATCATATGTTGCTAGTATTGCAAACTCTGTTGAATCGTATGGCTCACCTTGACCGCCCAGTCCAACAACCAGTGGCCTCCACTGCTTCTGCCTCAGCACCAGTTGCACCCACCGCCCCTGGTGCAGGCGTGATCAGTGGCCTTTCCAGTCATGTTCCGCTTCCACAGCGGTATGATGGGGACCCAGTTCTCTGTAGCGGGTTTCTTAACCATGTGGGGATACATATGGAGATGGTACCTCATAGTTTTCCCAATTAGTGCAGTAAAGTGGCATTCCTGATTTCTCTCTTGTCTGGCAAGGCCTTGGCCTGGGTCAATCCGCTATGGGAGATGGATAAGCCAATTATTTATAACTTTACGGAATTAGTGGGTGCGTTCCATAGAGTTTTTGACATACCAGAATGTCAGGTCTTGGCCTCCAAATACCTAATGACCATCCACCAGGGCGCTCGTACTGTGGCCGAGTATGCAATAGAATTTCGTACTTTGGCGGCGGAGGTGAATTGGAACAATGAGGCATTGGTGGCAGCCTTCTCCCAAGGTTTGTGTGATATGATCAAGGACAAGATCGCTGCTCGTGACTTGCCTAGAGATCTGGACGATCTCATCTCCTTTACCATCCTGATAGACACACAAATACAGGAGAGACCCTCGTTTAAGGAACGCCTGCATAGGCTTCCACCTCGATTGACACCCAGCTTTACACACCCACCCATTCCTCCCTTTCCTCCCACACCTCCTGGACTTGACTCCTCCTACAGTGAGCCCATGCAGTTGGGGGCTACTCGCCTTACCGGAGATGAGAGGGCCTTTTGGAGGAGGGAGGGCCTCTGTTTGTACTGTGGGAAGCCTGGTCACCTCTTAAGGTCATGTCCGGTGCGTCCAGGAAACGCTCGCACCTAAGATTCTGTTGGGGACAGATTGTAACAGTTTTATAGGACACTCAGACCAGCAGGTTAGAATAAAACACAGTTTTATTAAAACAAAACAAGAAAGACTGCCCTCTATAGGCAATACAGAATAATAGAGAGATTAGTGGCTTACAGATGCCTTCTCAGGCCCAGTATACAGATGTAATCAATATACATATACTGTCACAGGACAGGCATAGAAACATAAGAGTACTCAATGGTTAAAGTACATGTAAATAAATCAGTCTCTGTTGTGGTGTTTGACACGCCCAAGGTGGTAATGGAGCAGCAAGTGGTGCTAGATGAAACAACACCATCAGTCTATTGAACAGAGATTGCTGCTAAGGCCGAGCAGGAACTGAGACCAAAACACTGCAGAGTTGAGCCAGAGCCAATAGCCCCCATGGGCGTAGTAATGGAGACAAACTATACTGCAAGAGCTTGAGCCAACAGCCCCCACGGGCGTAGTAACGGAGACAACCTACACTGCAAGAGCTTGAGCCAATAGCCCCCACAGGCATATTAATGGAGACAACTGCACTGCAAGAGCTTGAGCCAATAGCCCCCACGGGGCATAGCAACGGAGACAAACACTGCAAAAGCTTGAGCCAATAGCCCTACCGGGCGTGTAACGGAGAGCAAACACTGTACGAGCTAGAGCCAATAGCGCCTCCCGCGGGCGCGGTAACGGAGACCGACTACACTGCTAGATAGACAGTATGAGCCACCGCCTATACAAGGCTCTGAAACGTAACCGGCTCAGCAAGTGTAGCAGAAGATCTGGGCAATGGCTCTGCAAGTGTTAATGGAGGCTCAGTGAAAGGAGACAGCAGCTCTGCAAGTGTACTGGAGGCTCAGTAAATGGAGACAACGGCTCTGCAAGTGTTAACGTAGGCTCAGGGAATGGAGATAACAGCTCTGCAAGTACAAATGGAGGTTCAGCAAACAGAGGCATGGCTCTGCAAGTGTTAACGGAGGCTCAGGGAACGGACACACAGCTCTGCAAGTACAACCGGAGGCTCAGCGAACAGAGGCACGGCTCTGCAAGTGTTAATGGAGGCTATGGCACGATCAGCCCTGCCACCAGCATAGCGACACCAAGCAGCAGCAGCATGAATGAAAGCAGGGTCAGTAGCAAGCCGGTTCAGGTCACAGAGCAGGAATTCAGCCAGGCCGGGTCAGATCATGGAGCAGGGTTCTCAGACAAGCCAGATCAAGTCACAAGCAGGAACGTCAGCCAGGCCAGGTCAGATCACGGAGCAGGAAACCAGGAGCATCGTCAAAACAGGCCAAATCGGTACACAGGAAGCAGGAACACAGGAACACAGCAACAGCAACACTGGCTCAAGGACACCATGAAAAGGCACCTGTCAAAGGCCAGGTATAAAAAGGCCACAATGGGCGGGTCAAACAGGCTCAGCCAATGGGAGCGCCCACAACTGAGAGTGACCGTAAAGGATCACGGGCACCGTGATACAGATCTTAGGTGGAATCACCCAGTCCTCGGAAATGCCAAAGGGTAAACTTTTGCTGCAGGTTTTCCTATCGTGGGCCAACGCATGTGTATCTGTGCCGGCATTGCTGGATTCTGGAGTGGCAGGTTTCTTTATCGATGCTGAGTTTGCTGGCAAGTACGCCATTCCCTTGCAATCTCGCGCCTCTCCTTTGGCGATCGAAGCCATTGATGGAAGGCCCCTACAACCCTCCCATATTACTCAGGAGACGGTTCCTTTAACCCTGTGAGTAGGGGCCCTTCACACAGAAACCCTGCAGTTCCAGGTTATTAATTCTCCCCATTATGCCATTGTCCTGGGGTTTCCATGGCTTCAGGTACACAACCCCAGAATTGATTGGCACAATTGCGACATTTTGTCCTGGACCTCGATTTGCACTAACACCTGTCTCAAACGTCCTACAAGACTACTTTGTACTTCTGGAATATATGGCTTTCAGGGATGTGTTTGACAAAGCACAAGCAGGTGAGTTGCCTCCTCATAGGCCTTATGACTGAGAAATTACCTTGATTCCTGGAGCCACTCTTCCCAAGGGCCGTGTATATCCATTATGTGTAGAAAAGACAAGGATCATGGAGGAGTATGTGTCCGATGCTCTCTCCAGAGGTATAATCTGCAAATCTACCTCACCGGCTTGTGCAGGGTTCTTTTTTGTTAAAAAGAAAGATGGGGAGCTCCACCCCTGCATTGATTTTCACGGACTTAATAGATAAACGCCTACCCTATATCCTTGATCACTGAGCTCTTCGACAGATTAAAGGGTTCTAAGGTGTTTACCAAACTGGCCTTAAGAGCAGCATACAATTTGGTCCGTATTAAGGAAGGACATGAATGGAAGACAGCATTTAACATCAGGAGCAGTCATTATGAATATCTAGTTATGCCCTTCGGGCTGTGCAATGCTCCTGCTGTCATCCAGGAGCTGATCAATGATGTCCTGAGAGATTTGCTGCAAACTTTTGTCGTCGTATACCTAGACAACATACTTATCCATTCCCCCCACTATGGAGACTCATCATGCGGATGTGTCAAGGGTATTACAACTGTTGAGAGAAAATGGGCTATACTGCAAACTAGAGAAATGTGAGTTTCACAAGTCACAAATTACATTTCTGGGGAATGTGATATCCACCTCTGGTTTTTCGATGTACCCCCAAAAATTATCCGCCAAATTGGAATGGCCTCGTCCGGTAGGACTAAAATCGCTTCAAAGGTTCCTGGGCTTTAAAATTATTACAGGAAGTTTATCAAAAACTTCTCATCTGTGGTCGAGCCGTTTACGGACATGACTTGCTAGGGTGCTGATGCCTCGAATTGGTCTTCTGATGCTCTATTGGCCTTCCAAAAGCTTAAAACAGCATTTTCTATTGCACCAATACTAGTACACCCTAATCCCACCCTGCCCTTTATGCTGGAGGTTGATGCATCTGAGACGGGAGTAGGCACCCTCCTGTCTCAGCACTCTGCTCTGGGAGATGCTGTACTTCCCTGTGGATATTTTTCTAAGAAATTATCCAAGGCAGAGCGGATTTATGACATTGGTGATAGAGAACTGCTGGCTATAAAATTGGCCCTGAAGGAATGGCTCTACCTTTTAGAAGGAACCAGTGCACCGATTCTAATCTTATGGATCATAAGAATTTAACCTACTTGTCTGAGGCCAATCGTGTGTCTGCCCGCCAGGCCCGATGGGCACTAGTTCTTTCCTGATTTCACTTTGTCGTGTCATACCTTCCGGGCTCCAAGTATATCAGAGCTGATGCACTATCCCGCCAGTATTGTTCTGATTCTAGGGAAGAGTCCACTCCTTTCCCCTATCATTCTGGCTGATCGTATTCTGGCCACTATTTGAACCAGTATCACCTCTCCTTTGGGGGAGGAGATTTTGGTGGCCCAGGCTTCTGCCCTGGTGGAGAAACCTAGAGGGAGATGTTTTGTGCCAGTCCAGCTATGCACTAAACTCCTGGAGACGTACCATACTTCCAAGACCACTGGTCATACAGGGCGCAACCAGCTGATATGGGCGATCTCTCATTTATTTTGGTGGCCAAGCCTGAGAAAAGATTGTGCAGCTTTAATGGGAGCCTGCCCCACCTGTGCCCAAAACAAATCCCCAAGAAGTCTTCCTGTGGGACTTTTGCAACCCATTCCGAATGGGGACCGTCCATGGTCACATATGTCTATAGACTTCATGGTGGAACTACCGGTTTCCTTGGGTTACACGGTAATCCTTGATAGTGGACAGGTTCTCCAAAATGGCACACTTTGTAACCTCAAAAAATTGCCTTCTGCCCAGGTGCTGGCTGAGGTTTTCGCTAAAAAGGTATTCTGACTACATGGCATACTGAAGGTGATTGTGTCAGATGGGGGAGCCAGTTTGTATCCAGATTCTGGAGGTGTTTCTGCTCTCAAATGGGAATTCAGCTTGCCTTTTCCACTGCTTACCACCCTCAATCGAATGGTGCAGCTGAAAGATCCAACCAAAGCCTAGAACAATTCCTTCGTTATTACATAAGCAATCATCACAATAATTGGGCTGCTTTGTTACCTTGGGCGGAGTTTGCCAGGAATTGTGCCATTAACTCCTCATCTCAGAGTTCACCATTTCTGATAAATTATGGGTTTCAGCCCTCCGCGCTTTCTGAGAATTTCAAGGCACAAGCAATTCTGGTTTAGGCTTTCTGTTCCTCTTGGGTACAAGTACAGAATTCCGTACGTGGTGCGAGGCAACGACACAAGAGGCAGCTGATCGTAGGTGATTACCAGCACCTACTTTTCAAGTAGGGGAGAGGGTATGGCTGTCTTCTCATAATCTCAACCTCCAGGTACCTTGTAGAAAGCTGGCCCCTCGTTTTATCTGTCCTTTTTGGGTCATTCATAGAATCAATCCGGTGGCATATGCTCTGGAGCTTCCTAGCACGATGAAGATCCACAATGTATTCCATGTATCCCTGCTTAAACCATTGGTATGCAACCACTATACTTCTACTATGGTTCGCCCAGCCCCCATTTGGGTGGGAGATCAAGATGAATATGAGATACAGACTACTTTGGATTCCCGGAGACTTAGGGGATGTTTACAGTATTTGGTACACTGGAGGGGTTACGGCCCTGAAGAACACTCATGGGTCTCTTCTGAAGATGTACATGCTCCCCTCCTGATTTGTAAATTTCACTCCCGCTTCCCCGATAAACCAAGCTCCGGTCCGCGAGGGGGGGTGCCATTAAGGGGAGGGTACTGTCAGGGCACCTGTGCGGCGGCTGCTCAAGCCGACTGCATCTTTCCCCAGCGGCTCCAGCCACATTCTCAGTGCCTTGCTGTAACGGTTTGTTTGACACTTAGACACAGTAGGTTAGATAAAACAGAGTTTATTGAACAAATTCAGAAAACAATAACCCTCACGGGTCCATTAATATATAACACAATATAGTACTGACACAGGACAGGTTACAGCAATATATACCCACAAAGGTCCAGTATATGTTTAATACAGCAACACAATATACTGACACAGGTGAGGTAACTTTCGTGTGATATTCAAATGAGGCAGCACTGAATGGGTTACTATTATGCCAGGAGGACTGACAGGCCCTAATAGCGCAAGTCCCTTTAAGACTCTTACTCTGCAGAGAGTGCACAAATATCGAGTAACGCCACAATAGTCAATGGAGGCCCAGAACAAGCTTGTGAACTGCCGTAGAAGTAGCGGAGGGTTGACTGTAAGCCTGGAAAGGCAACCAATGGAGACTGCACGGATAGATAGCTGGTGGAATCGGCACCTTCCCCGAAGGGGTTAACAACGCTCAGACCAATGTCGACTGCCCGGTCAAATGAACAGCATGAGGCGCCCAGAATAAGACCAACCTCAGTGCGTGACAGCTTGAGGCGCCAGAGTAAGACCAACCTCAGCGTGTATGGCAGGGGAAGGGTCAAGCGTACAGTGGTGCACAGATGGAAGAAACACACCAGCAATGTCACCTGCACGACATCGACAGATACCGGAGACTAGACTGCAAGCGTGAATTGAGGCCACAGTGACACTGTCCGGAAACAGAGAGGTGCCTGGGTAACAACCCCAACCGAGGACCGTATGGGACCCTATGCAGGATAGATACACGGCCAAGGAAGCCCAACTGGGCCGGTACACAGAGCAGGAACGTCAGCTGGGCCAGGTCAGTACACAGAGCAGGAACGTCAGCCAATCCGAGTCGGTACACAGAACAGGAACGTCAGCCGGGCTGTGTTGGTATACAGAGCAGGAACGTCAGCTAATCCGAGTCTGTACACAGAGCAGGAACGAGATGCAGAGTAGTCAGGCAGTCTGGGTCGGTACACAGAGCAGGAAAGAGATGCAGAGTAGTCAGGCAGTCCGGGTCGGTACACAGAGATCACACGAAAACAGGAACATGCTCTGGTAACGGAAACATCAAGAAAGGGCACCAGAGAAGTGACAGGACCCAGTATTTAAGGACAAATACTGGGTGGGACAAAGTCACTTCAGCCAATAGGCGTAAGCAAGAGTGGAAACTGACAGAATGTCGCCAGCATAGCACGGGCACCGTGATACTTGCCTCCATTGAGGCTTGTCCGCATTCTCTTCCAGGAGCCTCAGCTGCCTGCTGGTTCCTTGTTGCGGCTCCAGCCGCTTCTGCTGCCGGCGTTCCGGCAGGTGGGTGATGTCATGTTTGGGAGCACGTCCAAGGTCATGGACATGTGCTCCATTTAAAGGGACAGCCACCTGTTGGCTGCTCCTCCTCTTCCTGCCACTTTACTATTTTTACTGCCTGGACACAGGACTCATTCGCCCTTTCGTTGGTGTCCAGTGCAGTTCTATTTCAGTTGCTCCCTGTGTATGATTTGGCTTGTCTGACTAACCGACCTGGTGCTGACCTGTGGCTCTATCTGACTATCCGCTCTGTGTATGACCTGCAGCTCTGGCTAACTACCCACTCCGTGCATGACCTCTGGCTTGTTTGACCACCCAAACTGGTGCTGACCTGTGGCTCTATCTAACTATACTTAGTGTGGCCTTCGGTAAGTTAGATATCCAATCTGGTGCGGGATTGTGGCTCTGGCAGACTTACTCCTAGTTGCCTTCCCATTTGTATGGCTTCACCCAGGTGTGGACCTGTGGCATTGCAGACTACTCCTTGTCCCACTGCTGGGACATATACCAAGAGAATCATACGGAAGCAGTCTTCTATTTCTGATAGTTGTCGCTTGCTCCATTGTGCACTTCTCTTTATTATTGTATATTGTGATATTTCTGTTTCATTGTTGCTGCCTAATAAAGTTCATGTTACCTTTTAGTACTTGTCCCGAGTTTTCTTGCTGAACCCTGACACAGTCGTGGCAAAGGGAACCTTCATCATCCATCTTCCATGTTACTGCTGTTGTTGATCCCATTCCCTTTCAGCTGCTGCTTAAACAACTCAGCAACAGCAGTACAAACAGCAGTTGCAACTCAGGACTCAAGAGGACATTTGACAGTGGCCACTGGCCAACATGACCTGCTGGAATTAGGCCAGTAGGGCATTTTTATTTTTTTTCTCAGGGCTTGTGTTTTGAAAAGAAAAAAAAAAAAAAAGAAAAAAAACTAGTCCCACCTAGTCCCCAGCACCACAGAGGTCCCATAGGAGGAGCAGGCCGCACTTGCTGACTCGTAGCATCCGCACCGCTCTTCTTCCAGGCAGCCAGGACCCCAGAGCAGCACTCTCGGGGCCTGTATCAAAACCTGGCGCTAGTCTAAACTCCCTCAGCACATGAACATGGAATGAAGCAGAACTTGCGGCCACAGAAACAAAGAGCTCAAGCCCTGAAGGAAGGGTAAACCTACCCTCCAAATCCAGTCATCCTGACAAGAGGACATCATTTATATTAGTGCCCCAGGGAAATACTTACCAACCAGAATATTGCTTCTGGTTTTATGACTTAATGGGGAAGATTCACTAGGCAGATCATAAAGAGGCGATAAAGTGGAGATGACTTCTCCAGTTTATCATTTCTCCATTTACTATGTTATTGTGTACAGCTTATGCACTAAGATCTCCAAAGTTGAAGAAATCTTAGCGCATAGGCCCATAGAATAAAATAGGAATTGGAGAAGTGATAAACTGGAGAAGTCATCTCCACTTCATAACCTCTTTATCACCGCTTGGTGAATCTCCCCCAAGTTCTTCTACTTTCTGAGAAATTGTTGCTAATGCATTATATGCTCAAAAGTGACATCACTCTTTTGAACATGCCATAAAAAAGTGACATTAAAACTTACTTTAAAGGGATAGTAATACTTAAAATTTAAAACATATATGTCATAGGGTTTATACCCCTGAGTAAAACAAGGGTACTCCCACTGCTGAGAGATATTTTATTAAAAAATTATAACAGCTCAAACTTGAATTCTTTAGGTGCAAAATCACAGTGGCCTGAAAATTTACAGTGGTGTTGTTGCTACACCATCCTATGGGCAGCTCTGGTCTGTAGACCATAAATCTCCATAGGATGGTGTAGAAACAGCGTCACTGTAAATTTTCAGGCCACTGTGATACTGCACCTAAAAAAAATTCAAGTTTGAGCTGTTATAATTTTTTAATAAAATATCTCTCGGCAGTCGGAGTACCCTTATTTTACTCAGGGGGATAAACCCTACAGCATATATTTTTTTAGATCTTAAGTATTACTATCCCTTTAAATTCCAAACAAAATTTGAAAACAGCTGTTTTTCTTATAATGTGATATATATATATTGCACAACTAGCAATGGATAAGACTAGAAGTGATTGACTTTCTTGCATCATGTAGTTGTTTATTCTGAAAACAAACAGGTTACCAATACCATATAGAATTACCATTAGCAAATGGTTCATTACTTCAAATGCCATTTTTACAACCCATATTGTTAGATGTTCCTTCTTTACAGCCAGGATGGTTGTCTGTTTCCATTCCATCAGAGCTAAAATGTCTATAACATATTTTCCCACTATTTAATTAGACTTCAGCTATCAAGAGAAGATATGATGTCTGGGTCTGGGTGCAATGGTTTACATTCTAATGAGCATGATGTAATTACCTTACTTTTATCAAGTTTGTTTGTCTTCCAAGTCCTTTTCTGTTTTATTCCACGAAAATTCTGAATTAGAATTAGGACCTGAAAGTTAATGAGGAGACATTTGTTAAGTTCCACAAAGTGGAAATATTAAAGTTAAAATATGTGTGCACTAAATAAAAACATTTTCTAAAGCTAAACGTAAGTTTATAGTGAGCTTTATCATCCTATATAATTAATATGATATAATATAATTACTAAAATGTAGCAATGCAGTCATGCGCAGTAGTGACGAAGCTGATACAGAGTGGGGCGCACTGAAGGAGCGTCCAGCTCTGTATCAGCTGTGTGCGGGCAGTCTCTACTGAGCATGACTGCACCGTGACCTGCTGGCACTGTATCAGCTGCGGCGTGGGCAGTCTCTACTGTGCATGACTGCACCGTGACCTGCTGGCACTGTATCAGCTGCAGCGTGGGCAGTCTCTACTGTGCATGACTGCCCCATGACTGGCTGGTAGTGGCACTGTGGCCCGTGTAATGGGTTCTTCAACTAGTCTATCAATAAATCAATAAAAGTAACTACAGCAAATTAACAGTATGGCTTTTATGTGTATAAAATCCAAGACAAGATGATAGGATACAAGAATTACATCACTGATAAATTGTACAGAATTTGGTCTTAATCTATGGAAAATGAAGTCATGACCTTTCTCATATCCCTTTCTTTTACCTTCTCAGTGATGCAGGGACTGCTATAGTGCATTTAGCTTGTTTTAGTCTAGCTTTAAATAAATTGTTATACTGTCAGTTTTCCAGCCAAATTATATCCACTTAGTACCCAATTTTTCATTTTTCCTCTACTCATGTGTTATTTTATCTTAGGATTGTTACAGTTGAAATAATTACAAATAAATAAATAATATGATGAACCAGAATAAGCTGTCGTTATATAAAATAAATAAAATATTTTAATAATTGCTCCCAGTGCCTTGCTTCACAATGGGTTGAAGACCTATCTAGCATTTAGGGTGTTAAAAGCTCTATGTAAATCAATGGAACCCTTAGGAATGTTTCTTGTCCCCTGTGGTGCTGTTGGATTGGTCAAGAATTTCCCCTGTTTAGATAACTGAATATGGCTCAAAGGTACATTGTATGAAAGCTGATAAGGAGCCATCAGCGTCTGCTGCCTTGGAGATTTCCTGTAATCCTGCTTCACAAATTAGTTTAGTTTAAAAAAAAACAAAAAACAGTGCTTTGAGGAAAGTAATGGTTCTTTAATAGTTAATGATAACAATAACAATTACTTTCTATGTAGTAGCCAGAAAGGGTGTTTCCATCCTGATGAGCCCTAGGGTTTATTTCTGTGCTAGATTTATCAGAAAATTATCTAGTTATACAATACTTTTCCTTCAAAGCCAATGAAGTCAATTTCTTAAAGCAATACTGTCCTTCATTAGCTAGTTACTTATGTTTTTAAAATGTGCTTGTGTTTATGCCCTAAACAGGTTGTGAAAAAAACAAATAATGGCATTATATTGTGCCTTAAGTATTGTTTATATTGTACAATGTGCAAATAAGATTGGTTCAAAGATAGTACATAAATATGTTTATCAAATATATATAGTTCAAAAGAAAGTAAAGTTATCCAGTAGCATCACATAAGGCCAAAAATATTAAAGGGGCTTTCCACTACCTGTATGCTACATAGGTTTCCAAAATATTTTGAAGCAATGAGCTGGGAACCTCTGTCATTCAAGGGAATAAAAGCCGCATTTAAATCAATAGGAAACTGGAAATCAGAAACTGAAAATAATACCTCTAATTTACCATTTCTTTATTTTTATGTAAATTCTCATATATATATATATATATATATATATATATATATATATATATATATATATATATCTTATTTCAGCTGCCGATTTGGTTAATTCCGAGAGCATGCGCTGAAAGCGCTTTGAGTCCCACTGGGAGAAAGGCACTATATAAATACTAGTTATTATTATATATATATATATATATATATATATATATATATATGTGCAAAATGTGTTGCTCCTATTTGGATTGTAGCATTGAAGCATTTTATTACTGACTTTTTAACTGCTGGGTCACATTATCTGACTCCGTGGATAGTATAGATATCTCCAGTGCATTTTGAACACATCTATAGAAGTCAAGGATTTTCAGACGGGATTACTAATTGCCTTAACTTTTTATCCATCAAGACCTTGTTTTAAAGGGATAGTAATGTTTCTTAATAAAAGCATCTCTAATTAATCATCATAGTATTTGGACTTTGGAGAGTGTTATTTCAATTCTGTGAGAGTTGTAGTTCAAGAGTAATTCAATGACAAAGTATCCCACTCCTGTCCCTTTTACTGATATAACACTGCTCAGTCAGAGCAGAAGGGAGGTGCCCAGTTAGATTGCAGAGAGGGACAATCTTCATTTAAGATAAGGGAAAAACCTGAAAAACTCGTGAAGGGGGCAGGGTTTTCATTGTTCTCATAGGAAGAAGATTGTCCCCTGCTGTTATCTGTCTGGTATATGGACTGCATTCCACATCTGAGAAGAGATGGCTTACACTAGGTAAAAGGGGCAGGAGGGGAAACGTTCCTTGTGAATATCTCTCAGGTTTGAGAGATAAGACATATCGTTCTTTGTGTTTTTTAATGCCTACAAAATAAAATAAAGATAAAATGAAGTATTATTATCCCTTTAAGATTTCTATTCTGTTAGATCTATATTACATTGCAGTAAATCAATGTTTTCACTGGTTTAATCTAACAAATTTCCATGGAAGTTTATGCAGAAATTTGCAGATAAAGTACTTGAATAACATTATCAATTGAAATGTAATGAGGCCTTAGACTGCTTTATTTACCATTTGAATTATCTAAAATTAAAATATGCTTTATCTGCAATGCCTTCACAATGGTTTTCAGTCATTGGTAGATGTTATTAATGTTTCAATTTCTAATCAACAGCTGTACTATCCTGACGTATATGTTGATAAATTATAGACATATGACAAAAGTACAAATTATCGTTTATCACTCTGCATTTGAGTGAACTCTGAGTGCACTTTTATGTGATTCTTTTCTCCCTGGTGGAGCATGAAGCTAAAAAGTATAGTAAAACCTTCAAGTTCAACCAATAGCTATCAAGTGCACCTGACCCTTAGCAAAATTCGATAAATCTGAAAATAAGTGCACTTATTGTTGTGTAAAAAATTCTAATATAAATATTTCTTTTTCTTTTAAGGAGATTTGAGCTAAACACAAAAATCCCTAAAATCAAGACAGCTAGATAGAGATATTAAGTAAAGGGACAAAAATTTCCTGTTTAATTTTGGGTAAGAAAAAATAGCCAATTTATTTTATCTATTCTAAGATTAAATGTTAAAGAAAATATTTCACATCCGTAATATGTTATTTTTGATTTAAATTGTCATTTACTATTTTCTTTTTTGTTAATATTGCTCCGACAGCTACATTTGCCATCGTACCTTGACACATCATAACTCATCCTGGCTACTGAAGAAAACTCCCTCTGTATAAAGGGATACTTCTGATTTTAAATTACACTCATAAATTTGGTCTACTTCACTGAATATATAAACCACATCTCCTATAAATATATATATCTTGTAAAATCTTGTTAATGAAAAAATATTTCTCTTGGACTTAATGCAATGTCTTTGCCACCCTTGTTAGAAATTATCCACGTAAATACTGTATACTGTAGCATGCTTAACAGCTCAAAGGTTCATGCACTTTTTAGTTGCTCAAGCTGGACCAATATTATGCTTTATTCAGAAATGGCTACTTGCTACATTTATAAAACGCTATCAAACACTTTTTCTTCAGAATTTTCAATGTATCATATTAGCAGTTAAGGAAACAATCATTATAAGTGAATATTACACACTGGTAATACATTTCTTAAATTCCTGGATGCTAGAGAAACCTGCATTGCACTTTTTTATGCTTTGAAGGCCTCCCTAGTAGTGATGAGCGAGCACCCCAATGCTCGGGTGTTCGGGTGCTCTGACCGAGCACCCCCTGAGGCTCGAGTGCTCGGCCGAACACCCGAGCCCCATTGAAGTCAATGGGAGGACTCGAGCATTACACCAGGCACCCCCTGCTCTGATGAGGGGAGGGTGCCTGGTCCATAGGAAAAGGGCAGAAAATGATGGAAACACCACAGAAATGGTTCAGGGACAGCATAGGGAGGATGTCTGGATGCATCTTGGACTCCAACATCGCTGCTGGGAATGATCTTTCGCCCGTAGTACGCCATTTTTACAGACTGACCATAAAACACACAAAAAGGAAAATAAAAACGACTTTAGGCGAAAAATTGTTACCAAACAATATTTGCTGTATATTTACTTGTATATCATCTGCAAATTATCCCAAAAATTTCCTTGATTTTCGGAAGTGAGGCCATGATTAAGAGGGAAACGTGCGCAGAGGCAAATTCTCCCAAAAATTTCCTTGATTTTCAGAACTGAGGCCATGATTAAGAGGGAAACGTGCACAGAGGCAAATTCTCCCAAAAATTTCCTTGATTTTCAGAACTGAGGCCATGATTAAGAGGGAAACGTGCACAGAGGCAAATTCTCCCAAAAATTTCCTTGATTTTATTGAACTGAGGCCATGATTAAGAGGGAAACGTGCGCTGAGCCGACCATCTAAAACATTATGGGTGAGGGTCTGCTGCAGAGCTGACCATCCTAAACATTATATGCGAAGGCCCGCTAGTGAGCTGACGCTATAAAACATTATATGAGAGGGCCCGCTAGAGAGCTGACCCAATAAAACATTATATGAGAAGGCCCGCTGGTGAGCTGACCTATATAAAAATTGGCAAACAGGGCCCGCTGGTGAGCTGGCCCTATATAAAAATTATATCACAGGGCCCGCTGGTGAGCTGGCCCTATATAAAAATTATAGCACAGGGCATATGGAAGAGGAGGAGGAGGATGAGAAGATTAAGAGTCAACCATATACCCGTTTTTTGGGTGGAAGGGGTGAATGGGAATACAGAGTATTCCCATCATTGTAAATAACATATATAAAGTGAGTTTATGTTCCCCCGGGGCTTTCCTCCAGTGGAGTGGAGAAGTCAGGGGAAATCCAGGCCTTGTTCATTTTTATAAGTGTCAACCTATCAGCATTGTCGGTGGAAAGGCGGATACGCTTATCTGTTATGATGCCACCAGCAGCACTAAATACCCGCTCAGACAGAACGCTGGCGGCAGGGCAGGCCAGCACCTCCAAGGCGTAGAGTGCCAGTTCATACCACGTGTCCAGCTTGGACACCCAGTAGTTGTAAGGCACAGAGGGATCGTTGAGGACGCTGACACGGTCTGCTACGTACTCCTTCACCATCTTCCAAAACTTTTCCCTCCTTGTGACACTAGGCTGCGCATCAGGGTGAGGGTGCTGGCGGGGTGTCATGAAGGTGTCCCACGCCTTGGAGAGTGTTGCCCTGCCTTTCTCGGAACTGCTGTGTGCTCCCCTTTTCTCCCCTTCTCGGTTGGCCAAGGTAGCACGTACTCTGCCGCCAGCGTTGTCAGATGGAAAATTTTGGAGCAATTTTTCGACAAGAACCTTCTGGTATTGCAACATTTTGCTTGTCCTCTCCACCGGAGGAATGAGAGATGAGAAATTCTCTTTGTAGCGGGGGTCCAGAAGGGTGAACACCCAGTAATCCGTGTTGTCTAAAATGCGTACAACGCGTGGGTCACGGGAAAGGCAGCCTAACATAAAGTCAGCCATGTGTGCCAGAGTACCAACAGTCAAGATTTCGCTGTCCTCACCAGGAGGATGACTCTCAATATCCTCATCCTCTTCCTCCTCTTCTGCCCACCCACGCTGAAGAGATGGAACTAAAGTTCCATGGCTACCCTCTGTAGCGGAGGCAACCGTGTCTTCCTCCTCCTCCTCCTCCTCCTCCTCCGCCTCCTCCAATTGTCGCTGAGAAGACGAAGTGAGGGTGCTCTGGCTATCACCTTGTGTAAGCTCTTCCTCCCCCATTTCCACCTCTTCCACATGCAAAGCGTCGGTTTTAATTGTGAGCAGCGAGCGTTTCAGTAGACACAGAAGTGGGATGGTTACACTGATAATAGCGTTATCGCCGCTCACCATCTGTGTCGATTCCTCAAAATTGCGTAAAACCTCGCAGAGGTCTGACATCCATTCCCACTCCTCACTTCTGATTACAGGAAGTTGAACGGAGAGGCGACGACCGTGTAACAGCTGGTACTCCACTACTGCCCTCTGCTGCTCACAAAGCCGGGCCAACATGTGGAAGGTGGAGTTCCAGCGCGTGCTCACGTCACACAGCAGCCGGTGAGCTGGCAATTGTAAGCGCTGCTGCAGCTTCAACAGGCCGGCTGAAGCTGTTGATGACTTACGGAAATGTGCACACACGCGGCGCACCTTGGTCAAGAGATCATGCACATTGGGGTAGGTTTTTAGAAATCGCTGCACCACTAAATTAAATACATGCGCTAGGCATGGTACGTGTGTGAGCTTGCCGAGCTCCAAAGCCGCCACCAAGTTACGCCCATTATCACACACAACCATGCCTGGTTGCAGGTTGAGTGGCGAGAGCCACTGCTCGGTCTGGTGACTAATCCCCTGCAACAGCTCTGAGGCCGTGTGCTGTTTGTCCCCAAGGCAGATCAGCTTCAGCACGGCCTGTTGACGCTTCCCCACTGCAGTGCTACACTGCTTCCAGCTACTGGCTGATGGGGGAGTGGTGCTGCGTGTAGAGAATTCGGAGGTGGAAACGGAGGAGGAGGAGCCAATAACGTAGGTGCTGGCGGAAACCCTGATGGAGGTAGGGCCCGCAATCCTCGGCGTGGGTAGCACCCGTGCCATCCCAGGGTCCGAGTCGCTCCCAGCCTCCACGACATTCACCCAGTGTGCCGTCAGGGAAATGTAGCGTCCCTGGCCACAAGCACTTGTCCATGTGTCAGTCGTTAAGTGGACCTTCCCAGTAACTGCGTTGGTCAGGGCACGGGTGATGTTACGGGACACATGGTGGTGTAATGCGGGGATGGCACACCGGGAAAAGTAGTGGCGGCTGGGGACCGCGTACCGAGGGACAGCTGCTGCCATCAGGCTGCGGAAGGACTCAGTGTCCACAAGCCTAAATGGCAGCATTTCGATGGCCAGTAATTTTGAAAGGTGTGAGGTTAGTGCTATGGCCTGTGGGTGGGTGGCTGGGTACTTTCTCTTGCGCTCAAATGCCTGGGGTAACGACATTTGGACGCTGTGCTGGGACAGGGAAGTGGATGTGGTCGCTGATGGTGCTTCAGATGCTACAGGTGCAGGGCGGGAGGTATGCGGGCCTGCGCCTTCGACAGGCGATTGGCCGCCACCGAAAACAGGGGAAGAGGAGGCAGTGGTGTGGCCTGCAGACACAGATGGGCGATCCAGGCGTTCCTCCCACTTCCTACGGTGCTTGGATGCCATGTGTCGGATCATGCTGGTGGTGGTGAGGTTTCTAGTGTTCATGCCTCGGCTCATTCTGGTGTGGCACAGGTTGCAAACTACAATTCTTTTGTCGTCCGCACTTTCCTTAAAAAAACGCCATACCGCGGAACACCTACCCCTTGGCAAGGTAGATTTACGCAAGGGGGTGCTCCGTGGAACATTTGCGGGCCGGTTTGGTGCGGTCCGCCTTCTTTCTGTAGCCACACCACTGCCTCTTCCAGCCTGTTGCGGTGCTGCAGATGGCTCACCCTCAGGACTGCTGTCATCGCTCGGCTCTACACCTTCCCAGGTGGGGTCAGTCACCTCATCGTCCACCAAGTCCTCCTCCACTTCCTCACTCTGATCATCCTCCTCAAGTCTTGATCCCACCACATACTCAGTCATTGACAACTGTATAACATTCTCCTCAACAAGGTCTTGAGACGGAAATAGTGGTTGATTTAATGGCAACTGTGTCTCATCATCATCATCATCATCCACTACTTCCTTTGACCTTAAATGCCATTCACATCTGTCATCTTCTTGTGATTGGGTAGCCTCTAGAGGTTGTGAATCAGGGCACAAGATGTCATGTTCCTCTGCAAGCGTGCTTGGAGAGAGGGTCAAATGAAGGATTGGTGATGAGACGAGCTCCTCACTATATCCCAGTGTGGGATCACTTCTTTGACCAGACCGTGTATGGTGGGAGGAAGGATGATCAGAGTGAGGATTATGTTGACCAGACTCTTGGCTACTGAGAGTGGACTTGGTGGAAGACAGGGTGGTGCTTAACCGACTGGAAGCAGTATCAGCTGTCATCCAACCGACCACCTGTTCGCAGTGGTCGGACCTCGAGAGTGATGTCCTGCGACGCCCTGTAAAATTACACATGAAGCTAGGTATGGTGGATGTCTTTCTTTCTTGTGCTCTGGCACCAGGCACAGTTTCTCCGCGTCCTGACCCGCGCCCTGAACTTTCAGGATCACGTCCACTTCCCCGTCCCTTTTTACCCGCCTTCTTCATCTTACACAGAATATGTGACTTTAATATTTGAGTTTGAAAACTTAACAGTATTTCTTATTATTCTGCAACTGTACAGAGTACACAGAATAGGCTGCTAAACTGCGGTGAAACACACTGAATGGAATATGTGACTTTAATATTTGAGTTTGAAAACTTAACAGTATTTCTTATTATTCTGCAACTCTGCAGAGTACACAGAATAGGCTGCTAAACGGCGGTGAAACACACTGAATGGAATATGTGACTTTAATATTTGAGTTTGAAAACTTAACAGTATTTCTTATTATTTTGCAACTCTGCAGAGTACACAGAATAGGCTGCTAAACGGCGGTGAAACACACTGAATGGAATATGTGACTTTAATATTTGAGTTTGAAAACTTAACAGTATTTCTTATTATTCTGCAACTCTGCAGAGTACACAGAATAGGCTGCTAAACGGCGGTGAAACACACTGAATGGAATATGTGACTTTAATATTTGAGTTTGAAAACTTAACAGTATTTCTTATTATTCTGCAACTGTACAGAGTACACAGAATAGGCTGCTAAACGGCGGTGAAACACACTGAATGGAATATGTGACTTTAATATTTGAGTTTGAAAACTTAACAGTATTTCTTATTATTCTGCAACTGTACAGAGTACACAGAATAGGCTGCTAAACTGCGGTGAAACACACTGAATGGAATATGTGACTTTAATATTTGAGTTTGAAAACTTAACAGTATTTCTTATTATTCTGCAACTCTGCACAGTACACAGAATAGGCTGCTAAACGGCGGTGAAACACACTGAATGGAATATGTGACTTTGATATTTTAGTTTGAAGACTTAACAGTATTTCTTCCTATTCTGCAACTCTGCACAGTACACAGAATGTGCTGCTAAACTGCGGCGAAGCACACTGAATGGAATATGTGACTTTGATATTTTAGTTTGAAGACTTAACAGTATTTCTTCCTATTCTGCAACTCTGCACAGTACACAGAATGTGCTGCTAAACTGCGGCGAAGCACACTGAATGGAATATGTGACTTTGATATTTTAGTTTGAAGACTTAACAGTATTTCTTCCTATTCTGCAACTCTGCACAGTACTCAGAATGTGCTGCTAAACTGCGGCGACGCACACTGAATGGAATACGTGACTTTGATATTTTAGTTTGAAGACAACAGAATGTGCTCTAATCTGCAACTTTGCACACTAAACAGAATGTGCTCTAATCTGCAACTTTGCACACTAAACAGAATGTGCTCTAATCTGCAACTTTGCACACTAAACAGAATGTGCTCTAATCTGCAACTGTGCACACTAAACAGAATGTGCTCTAATCTGCAACTTTGCACACTAAACAGAATGTGCTCTAATCTGCAACTTTGCACACTAAACAGAATGTGCTCTAATCTGCAACTGTGCACACTAAACAGAATGTGCTCTAATCTGCAACTTTTCACACTAAACAGAATATTTTTTTTTTTTTTTTTTTTTTTTTTTTCCCCCCACACAAAATAACCTGCTGCCCCCACACACAGTAGTCCTAAAAAGGACTTTTGGTTCTTTTTTGTCACAATTTTTTTTTTTCCTCCCTACACTGCCTTTCCCTTCCTATCCTCAGCTCTCCCTGGCTCAGACTGAGCCGAACTCGATGGTCAGGTGCTATACAGCACCCGACCACGGGTTCTGGCCAGCCAATCAGTGTAATGCCAGCAGCCAACATGGCTGCTGGCATTACACCGATGTCAGAGCCTCCCTGCACGTTTATTGGCTGCGCAGCAGCCGCAAAACGTGCGGGGAGGAGACCCGAACATGGCGGGCGAGCACATGCGGTACTCGTACGAGTACCGCCATGTGCCGAGCAGAGCGATGCTCGAGCCGATCCGAGCATCGGCCGAGCATGCTCGCTCAACACTACTCCCTAGTACATTTTAGGGATTACTATATCTGCTATAATGTGACAATCACCAGTGATAAATAAAGGCAATTGTTGTATGTTCAAAAAAGTCCAGTAGGAGACATTCATTCATAAACAAGTGAATCAACCAATGTACAGTATATGGAGAAGTTACTTTTATGTGAACTGCTGTTTACACTAATTAAAAGAAAGAAACATTCATAAGTAAGCACATATGGTATATTTAAACACATTAACCCTTTGAATGCAAAAGATGTCTCTAATTGAGAGGTTAAAATACATGCTGGCCTCTCAGGTTTACAGGGAACTGGGTAGCTCTACCAAGATTCCATGAAGGTGATGCATCCCTTACTAAATAAATCTCCACACCATGTTGATCTCCTGTATGAACAAAGGCAGCTAATTTTAGGACTCTGTGGCATTCTTATAAAAAACACTAACATAAATCCTGCACAAACTAATCCAGTGTTATGTGTAGATAGTGATCTTTCAGGTTCGTAGATAAATTTGAGACCATATAACATTCAAGAGGTTCAAATATCATCTAAACAGGCTTATAATTATCAGCCTAGTTTAAGTCTTTTTTCTAGAGAGAATCAATACAAGAAAGTAGTCACAGCTCAAATGGAAATCTTTTTAGCCAGAGATATGTAGGACATATTCTATTTGCAATGCACAGTGCCAAAATGTAGGAAATAGCTCTTTTGAATATTATGGCAATAAATATAGGAAAATGTTTTGTTTTTAATTCTCTTTAACCCCTTGGATGCTTGAGATGTTTGCAATATCACTATCTCCCGAGTGGTTAAACTCTCAGAATTTCATCGACCATAGAATTGTAATGTACTGCCTGAAAGTTGTTTGATACTTCAGTATTGCAGTCATTTTTTACTTTATAAAGTTCCAACGTACTACATTGTCCCCATATTCTTAACCATTTCTTCTTTAGTACTTAGCACATTGACTATGATATTGATGAAGCCTATTTTACTTTACCTCTTGACATAGAAAAATGCTGGACACTTCCAATTGAAATACTGCATCCAATTAAAGTTTTATATAATTTAAAACCTATGGTGTTTTGGCTTTTGCAGCCTCCAATGTAACAGCTATTGTGTATATAATTGACTGTAACAGAAGTTAAATCATTGAAATAAAGACAAAATAGCTTCTTTAGTAAGAAAACAATTATCAAGTTAATGTAGATCCACAAGCATTTTTGAAATATATGGACAAAATCCCTAAATATAGATTGATTATTGCTCAGATCAAGATCAGAAAGTACACTTTGTTGATCCAGCTCCTTATTTGAGTGACCCATAAGAAACATGTAATTACTATAGTGTGGATTTAGTCATTATATGATACTATGGTAAAGTAGATCAGAGTCCAGGTCAACTCAGCACCATAGCTCCTTTGGAAAACAATGCGTGGAAAGGGCTCATAACAAAATATGGTTTATCTGTATATTTTGCCTCATTATGATAGTGTGGGTTTTAGCTGCTTGAGCGAGATAAGGGAACTTTTTGGACCACAGTTCAAGTGAAGGCTCAGCTTAGTTAAGCTTAGAGTCACATTCTGTCACCATTACCCAGTACCCTGACGTCAACTATTAGGAGTGGATCGCTGACTCATGCCTGCAGTCAAGACCACTGGGTTCTAATACCGGACTCACGCCTGTAGTCGGTATAGATGAGAGTCTACCAGGACCCCAGGTCTGCGCCAGATGGATGTCCACAGGAGAGATGCAAGACTGAGACTAGCCGGACAGAGCCACAGGAGAGCACCAGATGGGATGGTCAGATGCACCTGGTCATACACGAAGAGATTAGTTTGCCAGAGCCACACGTTTGCACCAGATTGGATGCGGATAGTCAGACAGAGCCACAAGTTAACACCAGATCGGGTAATCAGACAAGCCTAAGGTCATACACGGAACGGTTAGTCAGCCAGAGCCGCAGGTTTGCACCAGATTGGATGTCAGGCAAGCCAAGGGTCATACACGGAGCGGGTAGTCAGACACAGCCACAGGTTAACACCAGAATGGGTAGTCAGACACAGGGCAAACAGAAGCACAACTGCACTGGAACACCACGAAAGGGCAACTGAAGTGGTGTCCAGGCAGTTTATATACAAATTGTTCCACCCCAAGAGGTGGAGCAATAAATGTTATGTCCCTTTAAGAATCGGGTCACAACCTCATCCGGGAATCCCTTTGATGCTCGTCCGAGTTCCAATGCGGCTGGAGCCGCCAGGGGGGAGCAGCAAGGAGGCCAGTAGCCTGGATGAACACCAGGGCATACCGGCACTCCTGACAGATGCGGCAAGCCGCTAAGGCACAGAAATCGGCCGCCGACAGGGTCTGGCGGCCGGCTCGGAGGTAAGCAACCACTTACACATTCAGGAAATATAACTACTCACCAAACCAAAGTAGTTTAAATCTAACATTTTAGAGATTACATAGCTCTCTTAAAGATCAACCTTCATCTGATACTTGCAACATCAACATAACTTCTCTTCTGGGAGCAGACAAGCTGATGAAGCTAGGGTTGCATTGTAAGCTCAGTAAACCAATGGAGGAGCATAACAAGTATCTAAGAGGAGAGCACCAATGCTCCTCAATGCATAGATACTGCATATCTCAGGACATTTTCTTGTTATGTATGAAGCAGACCCCAATAGATCATCTGTATGCAAGTCCAACATAGTGAAAACACACTTGTGAATCTTGAAACTCACAACTTCCTTGAAGAATTGACTGTGTGCCATAAAGTAGCTGCCAGCTTGAGTTGTTATTGCATTCTTCACTGTCCCATTCACAACTTTACCAAAATCCGAATGGATTGGATCAAAGAACCTGAGTTTTTCTTATGGTGAGTGCCCAATCTGTTTGAATTTCTATAAAAAATGGTATAGTGAGTCTAAATGTTTGGAGACATGGTTCAAGATTTACTGATTTTTAGGAACACTGGGGGGATGTATAAAAAGCCTGGTTAAGAATAGTTACTAAAATTCACAATGAAGGGTCCTTTTATTTATAAAGAAGTCAAGTTTATAAATATGCCTACCTGAGACTATTCTGAGAAAATTCTTAATTGAGAATATGTTTTCATATAAGTAGCTGTCTCTGTATACGTCCATTAACATAGAAAAATAGAATTTGATGGCAGATAAGAACCATTAAGCCCATCTAGTCTGCCCATTTTCCTACTGTAAAAATCTCAAGCCTTATCAACTTCTGCTGGTAGGTTATTCCACTTATCTACTACCCTCTCAGTGAAGTAAAACTTTCCTACATTACATCTAAACCTGTGTCCCTCTAGTTTTAGGCTATGGCCTCTTGTCCTAACATTTTTACTCTACTTCCCTCCACAGAATATATAAAAATAAATAAGTTGGCAAAAGTATCTCACAACTTTGAAATATGCAGCACTTTGATTTAAACTTGTATTTATGCTTGTTCAACAGTAAAACTGTAGTGTGAACATCAATGGCACATTAACTACATAGTTATTTGGATTCTAAATTATTAAGTTGGAAAACAAATAAAAGAAGGCTAATTTAAGATATAATACACAGCAGTAATAACATAAGTAATATATAATTACAATACAATGTCCAAAACAATGTTTTTGAAAGGAGAAAAGAACTTAGAATGCCCCGACTGACTGACTGTATCTCTCCCAACATCCAGTTAGATCATAAGCTCTGTCCTAATGCCTCACTTCATTTCTCAGAACATATTAATCTAGTTTTAGTTCCATTAATTCTGCAGCAAAGCATTTAATATATCACGCCATATACAGAAAGCAAAGTTTAGCAGTTCTGGAGCGAACCAACAGCACTATAGGGGGAATGAATATTTGAATTCAGTTAAATGAAACTTTTATCCCTTTAAGAAGATGACTCAGGCAAAAAAAAAACATTTAAATCAAGTGGAATTTGGGAAATTTGTTTTTATCCCTTGTGATTCAGTTTAATTGCTCTCCTTTTTTTCTACGTTTTTATCCTTTGTGATTCAATTCAATTGCTCACCTTTTTTTCTACGTTTTTATCCCTTGTGATTCAGTTCAATTGCTCACTTTTTTTTCTACATTTGGTCTATTGTGTGATGATAGATGAATGAATATTGACAGCATTACATGCATAGTGAGTCATGCAACATGGATTTTTATGAAACCACACCCACTGTGACAAAGGTATATTTAACACTGAAAAAGATAATGTAACCTGGACTACATCTGTGCATAGGACAAGAAAACAAAAACAGCTACATGACAAAGTATGGAAAAAACAAAGCAAGTGGGCACCCAATAGGCTGATACCCTCGGGCTTCTTATCCATGGGTACATCTTCCTGCTTTACAAGGGGATCCTGAGCCTCCATTTTGTGTGAGTTGGGATACATTATGTTGACAGTGCCTCCACCTGACCAGGGCATGGACAGGTTTTCCAGACAGGAACATAGTAAATAATTACAGCACACAGCGAGAACAGCCAAAACAATATAAACATGTATTTAAAGCAGGTAATACAGTGACTGACTAACACACCTAAATCTATCTAACCAGGCCAAGCACCCTCTCCAAACCACCTGCAGACCCACCCTCCGGCTTCGCCCTAATGGCTGAAGGGTACCAGTTGGTGCATGGAAGTGTTGGGGCCCTTTAAGGGAATCTACAAGTTTTAAGCAGCTAATATCCACAGGAAGTGTCTATGATATGTTTTCTTAGTGTCAGTGATGAATAGACTGCCCTGTCAGTGGGACAGGAGGAGTGGACACTTCTAACCACTCAGATTCACAGAACATAAGAAAAGCTCCAGGGGCTGCCAGCCATTTGCTGTGGCTGTATCCTGCTCCACAGCTCTTTCACTGGATCAACATAGCAGTACACACTGGATCAGTAGATTTAGGCCTCACACACACCTTCACTGCTTCAGCAAAATCCTTCCCCCTCTGTCTCTCACACTGTTCTGGAAAGTTCCAGCCCAGGGCTCTTCCTGTTGGCTGGATTAGTCACCTGACCAACAGCCTTTGCAGTCAAGTTCTCCATAGACTGTGATAGAAACTGACGAGTCATTTCCTATCATAAGTTTCAGGAAGTCAAAGTTCAATAGTCCCAGTCATGCATATAGGAAAAATGTGAGGGGCTACATTCTCCCCCTCGTAAAATCCTTGCCTTCCACTGGCAAGGTATGCCCAGAAAGCAAATTGAAAATAAAATATATAAAATAAAAAATATAACACATAAATATAATCCTACACTAACAGTTCTATCTAGACAAATGTCAACTATCTTGCAATCTACTCTAATCCAGAGGGGTTTCAACTTTCATAATTTCTGCAATGGCATTCAGAAAAGTAACCATTTTAGAGTGTACCCGGGGCATTGGGACATAGCTGGGTTCCCCAACTTGATCATAAGTAAGAACCCTGGGAGGTTGCTGTACTCTAGTATTCTGTCTCAGTTCTCTTTGAGGAAGTCCATGGTGTGCCCGGGAGTCTTCGGCTCCTGCCATTTGTTGTGGAGGTCATCAGAGGCTTGAGGCACTGGCTTTCCCATGATACAAAAGTCTCTTTCTGTAGTCTCAGACACAAAACTGGGGCTGTTGGGATCCAATTTAGAGGAGGCTAAGGAAGGAGAGGTTCCTTCTTGAGCCATCCACCACTCATCACTGGGATCAGCGCATTCTGGGATCTCTTCTTTAGCTCCTTCTTCATGACTGTCTCTCATCATCTCCTCTGTTTCCCTCACAGGTGATGAGACTCTTTCCTCACTCTCTTCATCTTGGGAGTAGAGCACTGGTAACAGGTGATTCCTGTGCCAGGCCTTGATGCAACCCCCTGGCCCTTTGATCCTGTAAACAGGAATTCCAGGTAACTTGGAGACAACTTCAAACACAATGTCTTTCCATCTATCTGCAAGCTTGTGTTTTCCCGGTACTCGCATGCTGCGGAGGAGAACTTCGTCCCCGGACTTTATCTCTCTATATATTACTCTGGCATTATATTGTCTCCTGTTTTGTTCATTTAGCTTAGCAGCAACTTGATTAGCCAACTCATAGGCTCTCTGAAGGTTCTTCTTCAGTGACTTCACATATTGATAATGGGATGCAGAACTCGACCCATCTGAAGAAACTCCCAGTCTCAGGAATATGGAGAAGCATGCTTCCCTACCAAACATTAAAAAGTATGGTGAAAACCCTGTAGATTCATGTCTGGTGCAGTTGTACGCATGCACCAGAGCTTCCACATGCCGGCTCCAAGCCCTTTTCTCTATGTTCTGCAGAGTACCCAACATATCTAGAAGGGTCCTGTTAAATCTCTCAGGCTGAGCGTCGCCTTCTGGATGATAGGGAGTAGTCCTTGACTTATTAACTTGACTATTAACTATGCTCAAGAACTCTTTGATAAGCCGGCTCTCAAAATCTCTACCCTGATCAGAGTGTATCCTGTTGGGCAGTCCATCATGCAAAAAGTACTTTTGCCACAAGGTCTTGGCTACTGTCACTGCCTTTGGTCTTTGGTGTGAAATGCTTGTGCGTAGCGGATGAAATGATCTGTGACAATTAGGACATTCCCGATACAAGCAGTCATTTTCAATACATACAAAATCCATGCAGACTAGGTCTAGGGGACCAGTACTTTTAAGATGGCCCGTGGGAGCAGCCTTTACTGGTAGAGTCTTCCTCTGTATGAATCGTTCTCAAGTTTTTATGTACTGCTCCACAGTCTCTCTCATCTTGGGCCAGAAAAATCTGTCTTGCACTAGACCATAAATTTTGTCCACCCCAAGATGCCCATGCTGATCATGTAGCGCTCTCAGCACCATACCCCTGAATCGGTGGGGAAGCACCAGCTGTTTGCGATCAGGGTGGTCGTGGTACTCAACAATCCTATACGGCAGCCCATCTTCCAGATGCAATTTGTTCCATTCTCTCTGGAATATCTCCTTCTGGCCCAAGGGAAGAGTGTTTAGGAGATTAGGATTCTTTGCCTTTATGGCCTTGAGGACATTTTCTATATGCCAGTCTTGAGCCTGAGCTCTCCGCTTATCTGTGGCTGTGATAGATGACCATTGTCGTAAAATAATGGGGGCACTGAATGCCATTGGTAGAGCTCCAGGAGAACAGCTGATAGAGTCTACTCCTCTGAGCTCAGCAAAATCTTACAGTTTCTCAATGACTACTGCCATATTACACAGAGCCCTCACTCCAGGGCCAGGGACCTCTTCCCACTCCTCTTACTCTTGGTGATGGGGAAGTCTGGATTGAAAGTGATAGTGCATCAGCACTGACATTTTTGGGGCCTGGTTTGTACTTCAAGTTGAAATGATAATTAGATAATGCTGCCAACCACCGGTGTCCTGTGGCATCCAATTTAGCTGTAATCTGTGTATATAAGAGAGGGATTCTTATCCTTCTTCACTTCAAACTCTGTTCCATACAGGTAATCATGAAGGTAATCATGAAGTTTGATGACTATTGCCCATTTAAGGGCCATAAACTCTAGCATGAAAGAACCATTCGGCCCATCTAGTCTGCCCATTTTCCTACTGTAAAAAACCTCAAACCTTTTTTGGTCCTTGGTCTTTTCTTACGTTAAGGACAGCCTTATACCTATCCCATGCATGCTTAAAGTCTGTCACTGTATTAACTTCTACCGCTTCTGCTGGTAGGCTATTCCACTTGTCTACTACCCTCTCAATGAAGTAAAACTTTCTTACATTACATCTAAACCTGTGTCCCTCTAGTTTTAGAATATGGCCTCTTGTCCTAACATTTTTACTCCTTTGAAATGTACTTCCATCCTGCACTTTGTTGAATCCCTTCATGTATTTGAATGTTTATATCATATCCCCTCTCTCTCCTCTCCTCCAAGCTATACATGTTCAGATCCTTTAGTCTATCCTGATATTTCTTTTCCTGTAAACTAGTCACCATTTTAGTAGCCCTTCTCTTAATTTTCTCTAGAGTATCTATATCCTTCTGGAGATGGGGTTTCCAGTACTGTACAAAATATTCTAAGTGAGGTCTAAATAGAGATCTGTATAGTGGCATGACCTCTTCCCTTTTTCTACTACTAATGCCCCTACCTATACAACCCAGCACCCTGTTTGCATTCTCCTCTGCTTTATTACAGTGTCTGCCTACCTTTAAGTCATTAGAAATAATTACTCCCAAATCCCTTTCCTCTGTTGTCTCTGACAGCACAGTACCCTTAACAGTATTTTTTTCCTTTGGACTTTTATGTCCCAAGTGCATTATTTTACATTTATCAACATTAAAATGCAGCTGACACACTCTTGTCCATTCTTCTAATTTATATATCCATTGAGTCACATATGCCCAACTTGTTAAAAATGTCATAAATACATAGCTTAAAGTTATCATGTTTCCATAAATGCCATAAATATGTAGCTTAACGTTTTCATGTCTCCTTCGTTGTGTGCAGTGGCAGAGGTGGCTGCAGAGACAGTGTTGAGTGGCACAGTCCCAGTCCTGTCCTGCATGGGCCGATGTCCGTTACACACTGAAGGAATTGGAACTGTGACTGCCTTTATATATGGGCAGTCTCAGTTCCAATTCCATTTCAATTCCATCCCAATTCCAACCCAGCCAATCAGATTTGAGCAGCTGTTCTTTACTGTGCAGTAGTGGGTCATTTCCTGGGTCATTTGGGAAGTAGACGCTTCCTTTTCCCAGCATGCTTGAGAGTGGCGAGACTCTGTTTTTCCTGGTCTGCTATTAGTTGGCCAGGTTCCTATTATTCCTTCTGGTTTTGACATGCCCCCATGGGAGAGCCTTGTCATTGGCTCTCTCTCCTTTTTAAACAGGACACCCGCTTCTGCCAGTGCCTGGTCCACGTGCTTATGCAGAATTTGTTCCTGTATCTGCTTTGCTTTTTGTTACTGACTTGGCTCTGTATCGTGACTGTCCCTTGACAACTGATTCCTGGCACCTGACCTCGGCTTCACTATTGACCACAGCATTGCTTGACCATTGATTCCTGGCAAATGTCTCGGCTACTCCTTTGACCAAACCAGGTCGACAGTCCTGGTTCTCTATGGATCCCAGTGTACTCCCATCCTGGATACAGCCCAGCTCAAGTGAGGTAGAACAATCTGGTTTAGTGACCAGCACCTTTACCCAGCTTCAGCTGCAGCAAGGGAGTACCATCACCAATCACAAGTCTCTCTCCCCAGCAATGTTCTCAACAAACTGAACCAGTTGTGTAGTGACAAAACACTATGCTAACATACAGAACTATTAAAGGAAATCTTATAAGTGTCAGTCCTGTCAGCAGTTGGGCACTACAACTCCCATGATCCCCAACCAGTCTCTAACAGGTAGAAGACTACAGTTTGACTATTAACGGTCTAAACACAGGACCACAGTTAGTAAACTACAGAGAATAATTCACCTTGTGCCAACTTATTAAAGGGCAGGAAAGGTTTTTATGAAAAAAAATATAAAAATGTTCCTGCTGAGTCAAACAAGAGTTATCACACTGCTGGGAGATGCATTATTCCAAAGTTATTACAGTTTAAACTGTTACAGCTTATTTGTAATTTAAACTGGTATTCTATTGCATTCAATTGAAGAGGTGACACTGACTACAGTTCTCCACAATATGTTATAGTAACAGCTTAAACACTTTGAACTTTTGACTAAAACAAACAACTGGCATCTGTGGAAGTACTCTTGCTTAACCAAGCAGGAAAAGTACTATAACATATTGGTTTTCATTAAACAAAGTTTATTAGTACTTTAATGTTAGACATAGGAGGGGACATGTCTAATTTCATCTTTGTTTAGGTGCATCAACCAAAGACTGCAATGAACCTTAGTAAGTCTGAATCACATCATCAGGGCTGGATTTACATCTCAGGTGCTCCTAGGAAACACAACTCAGGCACACTTAGCCACATTCTCACATTTCTCAGGTAACTATACCAGGGGTCACCAGTCTTCTCTTTAAAGGGAGCTAATTTAATCAATGAAATATGTACTGAGATACTCTAAAACACTGAAAATATATGAATGTATAACTCTACATTTTAAACCATCTCCAAAGCTGCTTTTATCAACTCTTTTTTCCTTCCCACACCTATGAATAACAAAATTCCAGACAGGAAGCATGTGATTTCAGTACAACTCAGTGTGTGATAAAATCCTGACACAAGATGTATAATTATGATCAGAATAAATCCATATTCACTAGATAAGACAAAACATCTGGCTCTCCAGTGAGACAGATTTTCTAACTGGTAGTGTCTTCCAATCCTTAATGAAACTATCCTATATTACTATACATTTAAAGTTATGAGTGGTTTATTGAAACATTTAATGAATATAACAGAACATTGGAAAATTTTGACACCACATATTTCTCATAACACTTAATACAGAATTCGACTTGATAAAGCACATGGAAGAATCTGTAAGCAGCTATGACAGCGTAAGGGCAGGAAAGTCATGGAAATGCTGAAGTACTCTAACTGTATTACTATCCTCTCTCTGCCTGGCTCCTGCTGGCTGACACAGATAAAAGTGTGTGTGGTAAATAAGGGAAGCACTGGGAACAATGGGCAAATCTGCACTCACATCAAACACCTGGCACAAATCTAACCAGACACCATGACGCTTAGGGTCCCCAATGTGAAATCATCACACCAGAAACCAAATACTGCTGCTGTCACTATGCCCCCTGTCCACTCCTCACTAAGGAAGTGTTCAACTTGCAGTTTTAATACTAAAGATGAACTCTCCCTGCCACCAGGTTAGCAAATTCTGTGGAATGGAATCTCTTCAGATGATGCTTGATGCCCTGATTACGATTATCCTCTACCACATTGCCATGTGTGGTCAGAGCACCACACATTGTGCAATAGGTGGACATGAACTGCCACAACCTAACATCTACATAATGGTTATCAGTTGCAAAAATGCCATTATAGTCATTGAAAAATGAGTGAAACATTTTTGGCAATGGGTGAAAATGCCTAAGATCTTAATTGCCTTATTTAAAGCAGATTTTCCCTTGAAAAAGTTGACAACCACTTGGTTTTCTCAGATTGTTTTCACAGGAACATTCTAGGACCTTTCGCCCACCACTAGTCGTAACCAACAGGGGAGAGGAGATTTTGACAGAGCAGGGATTATATTACTATTACAGATGTAGATAAGATCAAGCTGGATTTGGTACAGTGAAGATAATCATGAGTAGGGATGGGCAACCTTCTTCTCTTCAGAAGTGAAACAAAGAAATCCAGAGAAAAAAAAATGATGATCTATGCAAAGAGTTTCAACATGTATTCCCGCAGAGCTAAATCACCAGTAGGGATGGGTGAAAACTTTTGCCTCAATCCAAAATCAGAAAACATGCCACTTCCCACTTGGCAAAAAATTTCCAGTGAAAACTGCAGTTTTACATCTTTTTTCACCTAGCTTATTGCATTGAAATCAATGGGAAGAAACATTTTTTCCACACCACATGAAAGTTTTCTGTACTTTTCTACAGACTAATAAAAGGGTGTCAGGCTCTCACAGCATGTCATTCTGTGTTTGTGAGAAGAGAAAGCAGCATGATTTTGAGTTAGAGAAAATAGGCAAATAAAGGGGAATTGAATGTTACTTTAGTCAGCTTTTTAGGTTGGACATTTGTTCTCTGTATTAGGGGAGTTTGTGGGCACTCTGGGGGAGGAGAAGGAAGGAAGGAGGTTGACTCCAAATACCTCAAAATTCTGTGTGACTGACTGTCACAATACAATCAGTTGGGGTCCAAATTGGTGGCTGATTTTGTTTTTATTGTCTATGTGCTGGGGAAGTCTGGGAAAATAAGTTGTTGATTTTGTTTTTAGTAATATTTTTTTTTACTGACTATGATAAAAAATAAAAGATAAAAAAACTTAAAAATTAAATATATAAATAATTAAACAAATAAATATGTTAAATGACAGACAGCTGACTGGGAGCCTGATGTTAGCACTGTGATTGAAGCAGACTTGATAGACAGCAGACAACAATGAGAATTTTGTTGAAGGCTAAGGCAAGATATCATACTCCATCAGTTGTGTACTGTAGAGATTAAAAACACACACAGTAGTTGAGTAATGTCTAGCAAACGCACAAGCTAGAGGGGGAGAGGTAGAGCAGCACAGGGATGTTGGAGTAAAGTGGTAGTTCAAAAACTTACTGCAGCAATGTACTAAATGGGTATAAAAGGGGGTGTTAGTTTTCTGCATGTTGTCAGTCTATGCTTGGGAGACAGAGAGAGAAAGCAGATTACATTTTGACACTAGCTTTTGTAGAGGCACTTCAGTAGGATGGATAAAGTGCTCCGAGATCAGATGGTATATGAAAAAGATGAAAAAATGATAATAAAATAAATCTAAGTGTTAAGATCATGAGTATGTATATAATGAGATTGGAACTCTGATACATACAAATCTGAACAAGGCAAAATATTTTGGATATTTATTAAGAGTAAAAATAAAAAATAAAATCCTGTATTATATACATAGATGTCTAAAAAGACTACAACCCTGTATAAAAATCCTGTATAAAATATATTCGCTAAAAACAAATAATCACAAGTAAAAAATGTATGCTTGATGCAAAGGCGATACAGGTATAGTTTCTGCAGGTAGGCAATGTTACAATGTATGAGCAGAATATGGAGGATAAGTGAAAGGCAGTGTTACTCGTGTTCTACGAGTCTGTCTGATGATAGTTCTAGTATCAAGTTCTAATTACCAGATCTGTAGCAGAAATATCGGACATAACAGGGTACAACAACCACAATCACTACTGCTGCTCTCAACCAGAGCCCCTTATGGTTTTGTGGTTACTTCTTATTTCTCTTGTATAAAAGCCTTCAGAGTACAATTTACAAGAAACGGCCTCTGATGCCTTAATCTCTCTTTTTCTGATGGCAAAGGCTCATCGTTCTCCTCATGTGTAGGATTTGCAGGGGAGAACTTGGCGATCCTCCAACGTGTTTCGAGGTGACAACCTCTTCCTAAGGGATTGTGTAATAGACATGTGAAAGGGTATACTTTTACACTTCTCTGTATACCCATACACACCAAGGACACAGCAACATGGGTAGTGAAGGTATTTTCTCTATCTTTTGTAGTGGCAGACAGGCTAAGAGTGGGAGCTGGAGCTGCTTGATTAAAGCACTGTTTTTAGTAGCCAGATAACAATAGACAAGACATCAATCCACACACAAACAAGAAAAATATAAGCATATATTGTTGCTGTGTTCTCATGAGAAAATAATTGCAACTACTACCACAAGTGTTGAACTTACAACTGTGTTGTGCACTTCACAGTAAAAATCAAATCTGCTATTATTATGACCACTAAATGTTTTAGAGGAAAGGGGAAAGGACATGGAAGATGAGGAGGGCATGGATATGTTGGCTGTAGTAAACTTGTATTAAAAAGCTAACAACACCCATGTTTGTAGCAGCTTTTAAAATACTTATGGACCACTGATTAGCAGGGCCGGATTTGCCATAAGGCAAAGTAGGCACCTGCCTACAGGCGCACGCCACTGAGGGGCGCCTGTCAATGGGATACTTTTCAAAGAATAAAAAAAAAATAAAAGATAAAAAAAAAAATGGCCACCGCGCTAGCTGCACCGGCACCCACTCCATGTCGCCCTCGCATTGCACCTCCCTGGCAGGAGGTCTGTCTGTTTCCTACCTCCCTGGCAGGAGATCTGTTGTCTGTGCCTCCTTTGGTACAGTCAGTCCTGTGGTTGCTGAAGTTCCCTCGTCGGCTCTGTAGGAATGCAGAGCGCTGGGAGATGACATCATCTCCCAGCGCTCTGCATTCCTGAATAGGAGACCGCGCGGGAGCTTCGGCAACCACAGGACTGACTGTACCAAAGGAGGCACAGACAACAGATCTTCTGCCAGGGAGGTAGGAAATGGACAATGGGAAGGAGGCAGGCGATGTGGGGGCAATATGGAGATGGTGGGGGCAATGTGGAGCTGATGGGGGGCAAGTTGGAGCTGATGGGGAGGCAACATGGAGATGGTGGGGGCAATTTGGAGCTGATGGGGGGCAATTTGGAGATGGTGGGGTCAATGTGGAGCTAATGGAGGGCAATGTGAAGGTAACATGGAGCTGATGGGGGGCAAGTTGGAGCTGATGGGTGGGCAATTTGGAGATGGTGGGGGCAATGTGGAGCTGATGGAGGGCAATGTGAGGTAGCATGGAGCTGATGGGGGGCAAGTTGGAGCTGATGGGGGTCAATATGAGGACAATATGGAGATGGTGGGGGAAATGTGGAGCTGATGGGGGCAAGTTGGAGCTGATGGGGCAATGTGAGGGCAACAAAGAGATGATGGGGGCAATGAAGACATTAGGAGCATTGTGGAGGTGTCCAATGGAGATGGCCAATGGGGGGGCGCTTTAGATTTCTGTGCCTACAGGCTCCTGAGATGTAAATCTGGCCCTGCTGATTAGTAGTAGTGAGACAACAGCTGCTTCAAACAGTGACACCCTGCTGCAAACTAGTGTCAATGTTCTATGAATCCTCCACAGTGGAAAAGTGAAAAAAAATCACACTTTAAAAAGCCTATAAGAATATGAAATTATTTGGTACTATCAGATGATGATGATGCTCCTGACCTAATGATTGTTAGTGTTAATTAAGTAAATGTACCTCCATGCTCCTCCCATTCAGTTTATACACTCTCTGAGAAATCAACTGAAAACTTTAGAGAACATCATCACCATCCCCACGTCAAATCCAGCCCCCACAAAGAGAACAAAAAACACACAGAGGACCAATGGTACATCATCACAATATAATTCCAATAATAATAATAAAACATTGCACTTGTGATTTGTAGTAGTCAGAGCAAATTACTCCAACATCATAGGCTTGTGGAGAATGTGTCCCATCTCCGCTCAGAGCTCTGGTTATCTGTGTCAGTCTTCTGCTTATAGATGTACAGTTTGTGACAGTATTTTCATCCAACCATACTTCATATTGTCCCTTCAACAGAGTTAAAAGGATAGTAATGTTTCAAAATAAAAACAGCTCCAATTAATCTTCATATTATTTGAGCCATGGAGGGTGTTATTTTAATACTGTCAGAGATGTAATTCAAGAGTAATTGAATGATAAAGTATCCCCCTCCCACCCCTTTTACTGATGTAATACTGCTCACTTCAGAACAGAAAGGTGGTGTCCATATGGCTTGCAGAGAGGTACAATCTTCAATTAGCATAAGTGAAAAACCTGAAAAACCTGTCAAGGGGGCAGGGTTTTCATTGTTCTCACAGTAAGAAGTTTGTCCCTTGCTGCGAGCAGTCCGGCCAAGTGAACAGATTCCACATGTGATGGGAGGTGGCTTACACTAGGTAAAAGGGGGAGTTGAACTACAACTCTGACAGTACAGAAATAACACTCATAGCCCAAATACTATGAAGATTAATTGGAGCTGCTTTTATTTTGAAACATTACTATCCCTTTAAAGGGATTGTAATACTTAAAATGTAAAAAAAAATATGTTGTAGGGTTTATCCCCCTGAGTAAAACAAGGGTACTCCCACTGCTGAAAGGCGTTTCATTCAAAAGTTATTAATTTTCAAAGTTGAATTTTTTAGGTGCAGTATCACAGTGGCCTGAAATTGTACAGTGGCGCTGTTGCTATACGATCCTATGGACAGCTCTGGTCAGTTGACCATAAATCTCCATAGGATGGTGTAGCAACAGCGCCACTATCCCTTTAAAGATAATTCTCCCTTCCATTGAGGAGGATGCTTCACTAGTAAGCTAGTAAGCTAAACTTTACTTTTACATTTGCCCAGGACTGTGGGTTTTTTATTTGTTTTCTGGTGAGGTTCTCTGTCCTACATTGCACACACTGAGCCCAGCCTGGGATGTTTGGAGGTGAGTGGAAGCAGCGAGTTTCACAGAGGTTTTCCTTGCATTTCAAAATATACTTATTTGATTGTTCATGCTGAAATTAGACCTGAATGCAGAAGAGAGATAGTTATCTTTAACTCTTTATATTTATATTTAACCCTGTAAAAATGACAATCTGGTGTATGGTTGGATGACAATATTATCACATATGGTACACCCATAAATGGTAGATTGACACAGATACCCAGAGCCCTGAACAGAGTGGGGCACTTTCTCCACAAGCCTATGATGTTGGGGTAAATTGCAGTGACTACTACAAATTGCGAGGGCAATATTTTATTATTACTGTTGGGTTTACATTGTGATGCTGTTTTTAGTTCTGTATTTGGCCATTTGGGAAGTGTGGTGGAGAGGAGCAGTCCTTCTGTCCTGATCTATGTGAGATATTTTGGTGAAGGAACATCAGTATTTGAAGTGCATTTGCCATAGATTAGATAGATAGATAGATAGATAGATAGATAAAATTCCCCAACCACATATTTTGTGAATATATCACAACTGGGTGTTTGGTGGTAGAAGATGCAAGAGGTGCCCCCTTCCTTTTCCCTCTTCTAGTGTTTTTCAAACCCCACCCAGTCAAAACAGGTCAGGATTAACCAACATATCTATGTGTCACAGGAACCACTGGGCCTCAAGGCAGGGAAGCGTCCCATGCCCTGGAACTATACTTGCTTCCACTAAGGAGTGGAATTCACGGGGCGGAGGACAGCCAGCAGAACTAATCAAAAGCCCCATTGACTTTACATGGGGAAGTAGGCGGCTTCCTGATTGGCCAATGCCCTGGGTGACGAGTTTAAAGGTCCCCCATAGAGTTAACATGGGGGAAAGTAGGCAGCCCAGGGATTGGTCGGTTAGCTGCCCGCCTACAGAGTCTGATTGGCCGAGCTAGCCGTGACTAGCACAACCAGGATTGGTCAGCCTATTCTAGGCACTGGATTGGCCAGGAGTTGAAGCAGAATATTCAAACATGCTTCAACCTCCTGGCCTTTGTTGTACAATGTGTATTCCAGCCCCTCAGCCCTTTGTCCCAGTGTTTATCCCACAACAGTCCCCTTTTGTCCAAATAATGCAATCATGTCTGGTCCATTGTATGATGTGCACACCAAATGTTTATACCATTGTGTGTTTTGTTCAGCCCACCATTGTATAGCCCCTCCACCCCTCTTGGCCTTTTGTGTTAACCTGTATAAATATGTGTGTCTTGGTTCCAATAAAGGAGTTCTTGTTTTAACCTACACAAGTGTTGTCTGGTGAGGTTAAGCTGCTGGTATGCTGGGAGAGTTCTTGTTATCCTGACACTAGTCCTGCCTGGCGATTGGGATACCTTGGGAGAAGCTGGTGGAGTTTTCCTGTTCCAGAGCAAGGGAAGCGGTGACTAACGGAGTCACCCAAGGCTGGGTGGCAGCGGTATCCGTTACACTATGAGTGTTTTTGCTGCTGTTTGATATGCATTGCTGTCTTCTATTACTAATACACTATCTTGTCCCCGTAGTATTGATGAGACAATAAATTGTAATCTCCAAGGAACGCCTTAGACTATGAAATGTAACGTATGGAGATACTTAACTAGTAATCCAAAAGATAAATACATTGCTACCTGTTGTTTCTGCAAAAAAAAAAAAATTGAGCAGGGGAAAAGCAGGATCACATCTTGGCACAATTTAATGCAGATCTCACCTTAAGCACAAAAACAGGTCTGATTGTGAATCACACTTGTAGCACATCAGAGATGCAATAACTAGCAGCAGTAGCAATGACAGCATTCCTAAAAGTGCACGGGGCCTGGAGGAACATAAGTGTAGTGTCTTATTTGTCTCAGTGAGGTGGTCAACATTTTTCTCGGTAACAATAATGCTCATATCACTAGTCATATTACAGCAATTACATTACACAGTTCTTTTTGTGCAGTCAATCACACTTTCTGAGTTCTTAAAAATAAGTGAAAACATTCACAAAAATAATTAAAATCAGTCCTTGGAATAGCTAACTCGCCAAAATGTTGGTGGCTAACATTATGCATTATTCTTTAGTAGAAAATAGAGGTTATAAAGAATATGTGTTGCTTTGCCAAAGTTGTACAAGCAGTTTGTCAGCATTGTGGGCAAAGGTGTAGAAATGTCATACAGCAAGGGGGGATCACTTGACCACAGATATGTGAACAAGTGGCCAGAGTGCAGACGATATACACAGACAAAATGTACAAATACAGCATAGTAAAACATTACAGAATAGTGGAAGCTCTGTCTTTTTTAGTATTGTAGCAGGAACACTTGTGGCCATGGAAAGCATAGGTCTCCAAGGAAAATTCACTGGTGGTAGCAATATGGTAGAAATTGTAGCTGATATTATATGATTGTGACTATCTGTAAAAAAGAGAAACCTTTTATTTTTCTAAGAAAATTCTCTTGAAACGAAAACAGGACTTTTAACCCATCACTAATCATAGAACAGGCCTAGATTACTGGGATAACCACAATAATCATGCAAATAGGAAACAGGACATAAGAGGCTTGAAAAATAAAGTTCTGAAAAAAGGCAGACTGCAGGGCATCTCATAACTGGTTAGCATAACATAACACTGACAACAGAAGCTGTCCATCAGCCAAGATATCTGGGGGAGGAGAGCTGCCTCCTGACATGTTAGCATCTTCAGGCTGTAATCCTGACATCTAGCCAGCATAAACCAACTGCAGGCTATTAGAAATTTTATTGAATTACAATACAACATCATGCTGTATTGGTTATGTGGCACAGTGTGACTTACTATATGCTGCAACCATTGCACATGCTCAAAATAAAATCTCAGTAACTAAAAATCTGATAATGATGCATGAGTCACTACCACGGGGAATTCTTGTAATTCTGTGAAATACATTTTTTAAGAAATCATGAAGAAGTACTGTAACTTGGGTTATACCTGTAGTACATTATTATAAATGAGTAAATACTTATTTTCTGATTAGTGGAAGGGAACAATCCTTTTTTTAATAAAACATATTTATTATGCACAAAAAGCGGGCAATAAAACCCATGGAGAAACTAGGAAAAGGAAATACAAATGGTGCCTATTTGTCAAGGCAAAATTTCAGTAAATGAGGAACAATACAGTGTCTGAACTGCTATACCTTCTGTGGCAGAGACGTCAGGGCCATATCGTCACAAACTGGTGGCAGCATTGTGGGATAACCTGTATTACAGCGACCCCCAGATCCTAAGACGACCCCATGATGCACACCAGAGCACTGCTGAGGAACCAACCATGGCCAAACCGCAACCGGAGGCCATCGCACCCCTATCCCAAGCGGCCAGGTTGGCCCTCAAGGTCCAAGAGTACAGAGAGGCGACGGGCGGACGAGCAAGTGAGCAGGACTTGATCGAGAAAGCAGATGCTGCCCTTGCTAGAGAGGATCAAGAACAACAAGCAGAGTCCTTCCCTGCAGTGACCTCCCTATCTGTCCAATCAGCGAATCCCCGCTTCAAGGTCTCCGTCCATAGCTTCTCCAAGTTCGACGACGAGAAAGGCGACATTGAGGGATTCTTTCAGGACTTTGAGCGCCAGTGTGCCTTGAATGACCTACCACCCGAGGACTGGGTACCCCTCCTGGATTGGAGGCACTTGAGTCTTGCCGAGCGATTCCCCAAGAGGAATGAAGCGAGCTGTGCTGGCCAGGTACTCTGTTACCCCTGAGTCCTATCGGCTCAAGTTCTACGACCTACCCCAGACAGCACCATCCCAGAGTATGTCTGGAAGATTAGACATGCACTGGAAGGATGGTGGACAGGGAGTGAGGTGCACTCCCGGGAAGACTGCAAGCAGGCGGTGATGTTAGAGCAATTGTATGCCGTTCTGCCCTTGGAGATGTTGACAGTGGACCCAAGATCGACATCCCACCACAGCTGCAGCAGCCGCAGAGTTGGCACAACACTTCCACGAGACCCGCGGATTGGGTCCCGGCATTGATACTCTACCCAAGACCCCTACAGTCCCACTGATCATACCTGTGCAGTGGATGGAGCCAACACCACACTCCGCTGCTCCAACCCAACTGGCGGGCCCCAGGAACATCCTGCAGCCATGCCAGACCTCGTACCCCAGCTACTCTGCCTCCCAACTGATGTACCCTAGCAATGTTCCTGGTCGGTGACCAATGCCAGAGCCAGCGTCCCAAAAAGGGAGCAACAGGGCCTCTGGGCCCACACAGAGTCCAAGGGCGAGGCACCAGCTTGTTTGCCATGGGTGCCAGCACCCGGGCCATTTTGTGAAGAATTGTCCCTCCCGGACCCACAGCCCTATTGCCCCTGCCAGGCCTGCCCAGCTTTTTGGGGAGTGGTATGGGGTGGAGAATGTTGGAGAGGAAGGGGAAGCGGAGGTAGACCAGGACTGTTTGGACTGGCCTACTTGGCACTAGGGAATGACGTCGGTGAGGACCGTGCAGTGGCCCAGAGATGACCAAGTTGCCGCCACCGCCAGCAGGTGCTGGTCAATGGCACCCCAGCGGAAGTGCTGCGGGACACCGGAGCATTTCTGACAATCCTTAAACCTCATTTGTTGCGAGGTGTCTCACCTTTGCCCCATCGAAAAGTGGTCGCCAGAGGAGGGCAACTTTCAATCCCCCTGGCCCGTGTTTCGCTGGATTGGGGAGCAGGCAGTGGATACAGGGAGGTGGGAGTGTTGAAATCCCTCCCTGTGGATGTATTGTTGGGGAACGACCTAGGCCCCATGGAGAGCTACTTTGTCCAGGTCGTGACCCAGGCACAAGCTGCCCAAGTCAAGGATTTACCCACGGAAAATGGATCTTTCCCAGCTGCAGGCTCTGTTCAGCCCCATCGCCAACAACCGGGGAGACCCAAGAAGCACCCCACCCCAGTCGTCCCACCAGTGCCCTCACATGGCGGCCCCGGTACCAGCCCTGGGGGTACACAACAGGTGCCGGCAGCCGATGTTCAGGACAACAACTCTATTCAAGTTAACCCTACCCTTCCGCTCTCCACCCACGAAGGCGGCACTCCCACTCTGGCCAAGGACCAGGTAAGGCGAGACCCCCCTGACCTGACCGAGACCACCTGGACTGACCCTACTGTACTGAGACAGGAGACCCTGGTAGACCCTAGCTTGGCTGGGATGAGGGAAAAAGCAGATACTGGGGAGGAAGGGCCACAGGGGGAGAGGATTTTCTGGGATGGGGGACTACTGTACAGGGAGATCAGTGTCAGGGAGAAGGGACAGGAGTGGAATGTGACCCACCAACTCATTGTCCCCTCGTATTGCCGAACCCAGATAATGACCTTCGCCCATGAGGTTCCCCTGGCTGGCCACATGGGAGTCACTAAGACCAGGGCCAGACTGACTAAGGCTTTCTATTGGCCACGGGTCTCACATGCAGTTTTTCAGTTCTGCAACTCCTGTAATGCTTGCCAGAGAATCAGCAAAGGGAAGGGACAGGGGAGGGCACCGCTCCAATCTATGCCCATAGTGGGGGTTCCCTTTCAACGGGTTTCAATAGACATTGTGGGGCCCTTGGCCTGCCTGAGTAAGTTGGGCAAGAGATTCATCCTCACGGTCGTGTACTATGCCACTAGATACCCTGAGGCTGTAGCTCTGTCCCGAATTACTACGGCCGCAGTGGCGGACACCTTGGTGACTGTGTTCACCTGCGTCGGCTTCCTAGCAATATTCTATTCGACCAGGGCACTCAATTTATGTCAGAGCTAGTGCATCAGCTCTGACAACATTGTGGTGTTAAGCAGCTCAGGTCTGCTCCTTACCACCCGCAGACCAATGGACTCTGGAAGCGATTTAATGGTACTTTAAAGACCATGCTGTGGAGCTTCTCTGATCACGAACCAAATTGGGGGAAGTTGCTCCCTTTCCTATTGTTTGTGTACAGTGAGGTTCCGCAAGAGTCCACAGGGTTCTCACCATTTGAGCTCCTGTTTGGTCGGCGGGTGAGGGGGCCCCTGGACCTGCTGCGGGTATTCTGGGAGGGGGATTATGACCACGAGGAGGTGCCCGTAGTCCCCTATGTGTTAGAATTGAGGGAAATGTTGGAAGCTCTCACTGGGCTAGTCCAGCAGAACCTGTCTGCCGCTCAGACCAAACAGAAGGTATGGTATGAACGGGGGGCTCAGACTAGGGAGTTTGTCCCAGGGCAGAAGGTCCTTATCCTGGTACCCTTCCCAGCAAACAAGTTGCAGACTTCTTGGCGCTGTCCACACATGATTGTAAGGAAGCATAGCAACACTGATTATGTTGTCCCCATGGACCACGGACAGAGCATCCAATGCGTGGTCCATGTTAATATGCTGAAGAGGTACCAAGAGCGAGACACTGAGGCCTTAGCGATCTGTCTGCCCGAGGACTACCCGGGAGAGGAGGACGTGGTTCCTGACTTGCTACCAAAGACCAACATAGACCCCCAAGTGCCCCCTGACGCTGTTACCGAGGACTTGACTGAGGACCAGGCTCAGCAACTGAGGCAGGAGTTGCTGCTGAAGCAGCACTTGTTCTCAGAGAAGCTGGAGCACACATCGCTTTTCATGCACCAATTGCTAACCCCAGGGCAGGCGCCGCTGAGGCAGACGGCTTATAGAGTACCTGAGTCTGTGAGGAAATCAGTTTGCAGGAGATAGATACGATATTGTCCCTGGGTGTGATTGAGCCCTCTCAGAGCTCCTGGACATCACCTGTAGTGTTGGTCCCCAAGAAAGACGGTAGCACTCACTTTTGTGTGGACTATAGGCGACTGAACGATAAGACTGTGACAAACACCTACCCCCATATTGACGAGTTACTGGACAGATTATCGGGGGCTAAGTATGACATTAGATCTGGCCAGGGGCTACTGGCAAATTCCTCTGGAAGAGGAGGCGAAGGAAAAGTCTGCCTTCATCACTCCATTTGGCCTCTACCAGTTTTCGGTAATGCCATTCGGAATGAAGAATGCACCCGCCACCTTCAAGCGGTTGGTTGACCAGCTCCTCCGGTATTGCCATGACTTTGCGTGTGCATACCTGGACGATAATGCTATTTTTATACATCGTGGACAGATCATGTACGCCAAGTGGTGGTTGTGCTTGACAGGATAGTGAGAGCAGGACTGACCATCAAGCCAGATAAGTGCCGCCTTGCTATGGGGGAAGTCCAATATCTAGGCCACTGGGTAGGGGGAGGTCAATTGAGGCTAGACTCTGCCAAAGTGGAAGCGATAGTCAGTGGCCTGTTCCCCAGACTAAGAAGCAAGTACTAGCCTTCCTGGGTACTGCGGAGTACTATAGAAAGTTTGTATCCCAGTATAGCATCATCTCCAAGCCCCTGACAGACTTGGCAAAAAAGAATGAGCCCAGATTGGTCACTTGGACTCCAGAGTGTGGGTCCACCTTCCAACAACTAAAAGTCATCCTAAGCGCCCACCCGGTGTTAGTCGCCCCTGATTACACAAAACTATTCATAGTGCAAACAGATGCCTATACTTATGGCATCGGGCCATTCTAAGTCAGGTGAACGAACAGGGGGATGAACATCCAGTGGCTTTTCTCAGTCAGAAGCTACTGGATTGTGAGGTCAGTTACGCGGCCATAGAGAAAGAGTGCCTTGCTGTAGTCTGAGCCCTCAAGAAACTACAAACCTATCTCTATGGCTGAGAGTTCACTGTTGTAACTGACAACAATCCCCTCTGCTGGCTAAACTGGGTGGTAGGGGACAATGGGTGAGCTTGCCACTTCAGCAGTATCATTTTACCATTCAGTATAGAAAGGGTAGGTCACATGGCAATGCGGATGAACTGTCCAGGAGAATTGAAGGATAGCCCTGTCCTCCCGCAGCCTTTGGGCTGGAGAGTAGGGTCCCAGCCTGACAGCAGGACTTTCATTGAGGGGGAGAAGTGTAACGAACAGGACTGTCACGGGTCACACACCGCAATAGGTGGAGCCTCTCCTCCCCCTGGCTGGGATCACGTGGATACTAATACTGAATGATATAGAGAGAAAACATTCTCCCACTCAGAGGCTCAGAGCTGCAGATTACAGCCAGCTTGAGTGTTTTCTGGTTCTGGAAGGGGGCTGCTAGGCTGAAATTGTCCACTTCCCTTCCCCCTTTGTCTGAGATTCCTACAGGAGGTTTTATGATTACAGCTATGCACTGGGAATGTATACAGGGTGGCTGCTAGGCTGAAAGTGTCCACTTCCCATCCCCCTTTTGTAACCTTTGTTTAATGTCAATGTGGAGACCTCCCCTTTTTTCTCTTTACTGTAGAAAAATGTTGTGCTGTTTGAAAATAAAGGCAGTTCATGATTTAACAAGAAGGAGCGTGCTTGTCTCTTTGTCATCCACTATAGAGCAGTTATTCATAGAGAAGTGCCAGGGGACTAGAGAGATAGAATATCCTATAAGAACCGGATCTATCAGTGCAGTATATCCTGCATTGCTGGTGGATACACGACGATACCGGGTCTTAGTGCTTAGTATAGTGGTTAGCTGTGCAGGTTACAACGATATTGTGCCTGAACTGCTATACCTTCTGTGGCAGAGACGCCAGGGCCATATCGTCACAGGGTTAATCCTGCGGAGAACCCAAAAGGGGCCCACAAATCGGGGAGCCAGCTTTTTACAGGGCACTTGGATATGGAGATTGTGGGAGGACAACCATACTCTCTCTCCCACCTGGAACACTGGAGCCGGTAGGCGCCTACTGTCTGTTGTCTCTTATAGTGCAACTGTAGGGATCTCTGAATCCGTACCCATGTGGGGCGGAGTGCCCTCAAGTGCTCCTCAAGAGCAGGAATATTTTGAGCCTCAAATGACTCAGGCAAGTGAGACAGTTGGAACCCATAATTAATCAGAAAGGGATCATTCCGGGAGGAGGACTTGACAGCACTATTTCTGGTCAGCTCTACCCACGTTAACAAGCTCGCCCAATTATCATGATTGTCGGATATAAAACAATGGAGAAACTGTTCCAACACCTGATTAGACCTCTCTGCAGCACCGTTACACTATGGATGGTAAGCTGAGGAGAACGAGAGCTGGATACCCATCTGTCCACAAAATGCTCTCCAAAAACGCAACACAAACTGGCTCCCACAATCCAAGACCGCCACTTTGGGTACACCATGGAGATGAACCACCTCCTTGGCAAAGATTTCGGCCAACTCCTTGGAGGAGGGGAGTCCCTTCAGTGGCACAAAATGGGCCATCTTTGAAAATCTATCAACAATCATGAGGATGACTGTGTAACCCTCTGAAACAGGCAACTCCACCATAAAATCAATAGATAAGTGCAACCATGGACATTCCCCATTTGGAATGGGTTGCAGGAGACCTACCAGGGGGTGTCTAGGAGTCAATTTGTTAGAAAAAAAATCAGCACAGAAGCAATGGTTTCCCAGGCCCTGCGAGCTGAGACAGCAAAGTGCCTACTCCAGACTCTGAGGTGCCAACCTCCAGGGTGAACGGTAGGGCAGGATTCAGGTGGGACCATATCGGGGCTTTTTGCAAAAGCCGACTTCAAGTCCTCAGATGCCTGCCAGGCCTCTGGTGCCCAGTCTGAAGTATTAGCACGTGAGAGGTTTGACTACTGTGGAGAAGTTTCGCATGAACTTCCTGTAATAATTAGTGAAGCCCATTAACCTCTGTATGGACCTTAGCGCCACTGAAAGTGGCCACTGAAAGACAGCAGACAGTTTTTGTGGGTCCATGGCTAGGCCAGAGGATGAAATAATGTATCCTAAGAAAGTCACCTGGGGTTTGTGGAATTCACTTTTCTAGCTTGCAAACAACTTGTTCTCTCTCAGCAGTTGTAGGACCCGGCCTACATCTGGTCTATGTGCCTCCACAGAGGAGGGAAGCACGGGATTGCTTAGGCCTCTAAGGGAGACTGTGAAATCCAGGTCACTCTCCAACTCTCTCCAGACCTTTACTTGCTGATGGTTCCTACTTCCCACATTGAGGGATACTCTCAAGGACAGCCACTGGTGTCTAATAGACTGAAACCATTGAAGGAATGGTAGCAAGTATAAAATAGGAGACTACAGGAGAATTCCATAATATAAAATATATATCTTTTTTAATATAGGCAAATGCATAATAGGTAAAATACATGCATAAGAAACCCCCTATGTGTTTAGTAATGCTAGGGGCATAAACTTGATCAAGGTGAACGCCAGACATTTATAAATTAACAAATGGAATGCAAAAAAGTCCTTCCATATACCTCTGTTGGTGTTTGAGCCAAACTCTCCTCTGGAATACTCTCATGCTTCATAAACAAAGAGCACAGACACATTTCTGGTTCCTAACTCTGAAGGCTCCTACATTCCACAGAGGGAATTCAAGAACTCCTTCTTCCAACTCCTAGCAACATCCTTCCCTAATTAGCCATGCGTTTTACTGGCAGAATGCAAGGACAGATTCACTATTTGTTTCATTATGACAGACTCTTTTGTAGCCATTAGAATTTTAAAATATCACCTTTACAGGGGCCCCTGTCACATTGCATACAATCACCCTCATAATTTACTCAACATCCAGCAGATAACAAAGCAATGTTTCCCTCCCATGTATTATCCTCCTTTCACACCATATTGCTTTGTGGCTGGACCCTTCTGCGTCCTTACTTTACTCTGACACTGGGACAATCCATTTTACTTGTCCACACTCTAACCCAATAACACTCTTCAACTCTACTTTCTCATGTATTCTCCATAAACTGAATCTTCCAACCTACAGGTCCTTATAGCACTTGTCACTTTCCTCTTCCTATTGTCACAGTCCATGGAAGTACTGATAAACAATTGCAAGCAATTAGACCCTTTGCATCAGTCTCTCACTTCACATAGATTATAAGCTCTAGCATACAGAGACATCTTATCCTTCTGTTTCCAATGCTTTTTAATGTTGATTGTAAATTGTGACAATACAGCCCTGGCATCTCTGCCATGGAAAGTGTAGCAGTTCAGGTACGTTATCGTCTGTGGGTTTCTTTTGCTAACCTGCACAGCTAACCACTATACTAAGCACTAAGACCCATTACTTTGAGTCACGTATCCACCGGCAATGCAGGATATACTGCACTGATAGCTCCTGTTTGTATACGATATTCTATCTATCTATTCCCATTGCACTTCTCTATGAGTAACTGCTCTATAGGCGATGTCAAACAGCAATGTGCCTGGATACTTCAGGGAGAGACACACCAGCTTCTTGGTAAATCACAAAACTGCTTTATGTTTAACCAACACAGCATTTTAAACAGTTGAGAGAAAAGGTGCAGTCACCACATGGACAAACATGACACGCATGTCACCTTCTGTAGAATTCTCCAGTGGGGGAGGGGAGTTAGCACAAACAGTGACCCTGCATACATTCCATGCCCAGTGAATAGCTGTTCCCCCTATAAAACCATCAATCTCAGCTGATAGTCACCTGCCTCTGACTCTGGGTGGGGGGAATGTTGGACTATACCAATCAGTATTAGTGTCCACATGATCCCAGCCAGGGGAAGGGAGACTCCGCCTCTTGTGCCATGTGACCTGTGACAGTCCTGTTCGTCACACACATATCCATATATATTTTACCCCAAATTCTGCCTTGTTTAACTATTGTACAGAGCTGCAGCTGTTGGTAGTTTATAAATGATTATTAATATTAGTGGTTTTGCTAAGTTTTAGTCTTGATACATAAGACCCATAAGTAAAATGAAAATGTTAGGCAATAGTAGACCAGACATTTTATTTTATTTGTATTGCTTTTATTATTATTTTATTAATACATTGAATAAATTCCTAAAAGTAATGCAATTTTATGAACTTTGCAACTTAGTAGGAACACATTCAACTGCGAGTGACCAAAATAGTGCAAACAATTAAAATAAATAATATGAATATTTAAATGTGCACTTGAAATTGTAATTCATAAACCTATTGAGTTATTCTAAAATATTTGTTTTGAAACCAGGTTCTGTAAAACCTTGGGGTATCTGAAGAATTACACATGTGGTTCTACAACTGCCAATGGGTATGTGGGAGTTGGAATCATTGCACACAGTGCAGTTTTTCTGTTGCATTGCAATATTGTCAGATATAATTATATGCTATAGCTCACCTAAATAATTTTAGCCTAATTATTTAGTCTTATGTTATTTGTACTAATGTGCATCCTAATATACTTAATATTGGTACAATAAAAACTTTTGGATTCTATATAGGCTGTCAGTAAATGGTAAAGTTATATATTGCAGACTCCTCTGACATCCAACAGCTTAAAGGGATAGTAATAATAAAAGGAGCTCCAATTAATCCTCATAGTATTTGGGCTATGGAGAGTGCTATTTCAATACTGGCAGAGTTGTAGTTCAAGAGTAATTGAATGATAAAGTATCCCCCCTTTTACTGATGTAACTCTGCTCACCTCAGAGCAGCAAGGTGGTGTCCAGGTGGCTTGCAGAGAGGGACAATCTTCAGTTAGCATAAGGGAAAAACCTGAAAAACCTGTCAAGGAGGGCAGGGTTTTCACTGTTTTCACAGTAAGAAGATTGTCCCTTCCTGTGAGATGTCTGGTCTTAAGACCAGATTCCACATCTGAGGTAAGGTGGCTTACATTAGGTAAAAGGGGCAGGAGGGGGATACTTTATCATTCAATTGCTCTTGAACTACAACTCTGACAGTATTGAAATAACACTCTCCATGGCCCAAATACCATGAAGATTAATAGGAGCTGCTTTTATTTTGAAATATTACTATCACTTTAAAGTGTTTGATTGTTAGGTTTCTGTTATGACATCATTTAACAATATTGTTCCACCACTGCAAAAAGTTTGAGAATTATTGCTCAAGGCAATTTCTTTAATTTATTTTTCAGTTAAAAATAAGTGTATCAAACAAAAACATACTTTATTTGAAATCTTGCAATAAGAATGGTTCCTGCTATAATTTGATACTATAAAATATTATTATAGGAATATGCTGAACCAGCCTATGGAACTAACCATTGTTTGGAGTTCTATAGGTTTCATCACACAATCTCTTTCTAGAGTTTCATATGATGATACAACAATGGGTTAATTTACCAAATTCATATAACATAAAAGGTAGTTGGGCAGTACATAGTGTTTGTTGATAAATGTGGAACACAATGTAATGTGGCTATGTATAGCAACTAAAGCAGACCCCACCACTTTTTGTCTATGGTGCTAATATGAAAAAAAACAGCAATTGAAAAACACAAATATTGATCCATTACACCTAAAATTGTGAAATCAGAGTCCTCTAGCGTGCGTCCACTTGTTGTTGCTACCGAATCTCCAACGAACCTCTGGTCTCGGTTCCCCATTCCTCACCAATGGATACAATGCAAAACAAAAAGAGAGAACATGCACACAGCTAAGTGTAGATTGTGGAGGTCAATTTTGTTGATTCAAAACAATCTACACTTAGCTGTGTGTGCCTTCTCTTTGTTTTGCATAGCAACTAAAGCTACACTGTTGTTTCAGCAGACAAACATTGGAACATGAAGAACATCACTCCTTTTTCTGTTTTAAGCAGCACAGTAAGAAGACAATCTATATCTTGAGTGTAGATTATTTTGTAAGTGTCCTCACACCCCCAGTCCATCAATGTCCAAGGTCCCTAATGTATTTTGCAGGCCCATGTCTAATCTCTTGCTACGTATAAATGGCAAAATTTACATGTGTGTTGATGCCAAATTTATTTCCCTTGATTCATCATTGGTTTGGCAGATGACTTAAGGTCAGGAGATCATTTAAATTGGCAGTCACTATTTTTTCCTTTTGTCTGTGATGCAATCTGCAAATATGCTAATATTAGTTACTATTTGTAACAAAATATAATAGATGTTCCTTCTGCATATATATCCTTTAGATAGATAGATAGATAGATAGATAGATAGATAGATAGATAGATAGCCTTTACTCATTTTAAGATAAAGTGTGAAAAACTACAGTTTTTCGGTGATTAACTATGTTACAATATCATTCCAAAAATAAGCATTCTCTTTTGGGGGACACAATGCACTAGGGAGTGACAATGAGGTGATAAAGAGGAGATGAATTCTCTAGTGATATAATTTCTCCAAGTCCTATGTTATTCTAAGGTGCAAATGCACTAAGATTTCTCTTACATTGGAAAGCTTAGTGCCTAGTCTCCAAAGAATAACATAAGATCTGGAGAAGTTGATATCACTGGAGAAGTTATCTCCACTTTATCACCTCTTTATCATGCCTTGGTGCATAAGCCCCCATGTATTTTAATGTGAGTAACTTAAAGATTTATTGGTGCCTGACCAACCCCCTGCATTAGTTTTTTTTATATCCAATATATAGTGAAACTTTAAAATAATTATGTGAATACTTTTGAAAATATTTATGAAATTTTTTGAATATTTTCGAATACCATTTCAGATTTTACCTTCTACAAGTAACCATTTGAGAGCCAGAAGTATCCACTCATTGCATTTCAATGCATTGGATACCTCTAGCACTCAAAGGGTTAATGGATTTTTAGAAGAATTAGTAATTTTGAACTTAGTTTATTTAGCTTCTACTATCACTTCTTCAAAAACTGATTGACACATCACAAGTAGAACTCTGGGACTACTTTTAAGGTGGGATGCTATACAGATGGGGGTTTGTTTTATACTGTATATACAATGCAACCACACTACTTAGGGTCAGAAATGGAAACGCTAGTAAATATCTCCAAAAATGAATATTTTAACTGCTAGAGAGGTGTTACACAATTATTCACATCATTGCAGTTTCCATATACAATGTAATATTCAATGCACCTTTAAGTTCAAAATAATTTTACTAGTTTACTGCAGATTAATGTCTCTGCTGACATGGCTGATCACCAGTCCTCAGTTATGCTTTCCATTTGCTCCCTCAGACAAGTACATGTTTTGTTTTAGCTGGACAGCACATGTAGAAGATCAAACCTAAAGGGAATCACTTTTATATCTATTTTAAAGTAGGAACATGCAGCCCACATCAAATAAATGGTAAGAAATGTTTGTACTCTTTTTAATTTGGAATTGAAGCTTTTTACGAATACATTTAACCTTCTAAGCACCAGAGAGATGTGCAACACGTTACTTCCCAATGAGCTGAACACTACTCTTGCATGTAAAGGGTTAAGAAGGTTATGCTTCTTCTTTTCCAATGAAAGTATCAACATTTTTACTTTATGGCAGCACTAGCTAAAGTATTTTAAAGGAGCAGAAAAATGTAATTATGAAAAAATATATATGTTTATATTTTTCCTTCAGAATAAAACAATGACGCTTCCACTGCTAGGAGATGCTTAATACAAAATGTATTCCAGCTCAAACTTGCATTTTTGTTTGTTTGTTTTTTTAATAACTATTATCAACAGTGTCAAATCAGATTCATTTGGCATGTTTTCTGTTTCTCTCTGTCTTACACTCAAACTCTCCATAGAAAGTTATAGCAATAGCATCACCTAGTGACCACAACAGGAAATTGTACTTTTCATAATGAAATATTACTGCCATTATTAATAAAATTCCTTCATCCTCTGAGTACATTGATATGAAACATGTATAGTTTTACATACATACACCACCTGCCCAGAGCCAGAATTAATAGGCACACAGTATTTTCAACTTATTTTTAACTTTACCAACTCAAAATGCACATTCCATTGGTTACATGGTAAAACTACCCAATAAAATCTTCATAACCACATAAAAGCATGTGTTTCATGAAATAAGACTACCCAAATAACTCAAAACTGTCTGAAGTATCTTTCCATATAAAATTAATCAGTAAGGAATTTTTGTTAAAATTAGGGATTTTTAGAAAACAGCTCATCCAAACTTAGAGTAACAAACAAACAAGTATAAATTCTGCATATATCCCAAGTGCATTGAAGCCCAATAAGTATAGGTGCACATACATATGTTATGGCATCAACAACCTCTGTATTGGTAACAGAGCATAAGTACTGTATTAATGATTTACATTTTCATGATAACAACAGAAACAAACTAAATAAAGAAGCAAAACACACCAGTAAAAGCATAAAAGGAAAGAAAGCAATTTCTTCACAAAATTCAGAACTGTCTGATAGGTAAAGCGTACAATTAAAGAAACTAAACTCCCCATAGAATTAAGAGCTGTCTGATAAGCCTTCTCAAACAATATTAGTAAGTAATACATTTTGATTTAATAAATTCATTTTCATTCTTTTTAAAAACATACACAACAGTCCCAATTTACAGCACAACATCTCACATAAGCTTAATGTAACAACAAGGGATGGGCCTCAAAAGTGAAACAAGCAAAAAAAAGCACTCCCTGCTGAGTTGGAGATTTTTTGCAAAAATTGCAGATTTTCCAATTTTTCCTACCTAGTTCCTTGTATTGAAATAGCATAGTGTCCATTAGTCCCTTAACGTCTATTGATATGACAGAATTAACATAGCTGTCTGGGCATTAAAGGGATAGTAATACTTCATTTTATCTTTATTTTGTAGGCATTAAAAAAACATGAAGAGCAATATAAGTTTTATCTCTCAAACCTTTATGGTTTGAGAGATATTCACAAGCAAAGTTTCCCATCCTGCCCCTTTTACCTAGTGTAAGCCATCTCTTCTCAGATGTGGAATGTAGTCCATAGACCAGACAGATAACAGCAGGGGACAATCTTCTTCCTATAAGAACAAAGAAAGCCCTGCCCCCCTCGATAAGTTTTTCAGGTTTTTCCCTTATCTTAATTGAAGATTGTTCCTCTCTTCAATCTACCTCGGCACCTCCCTTCTGCTCTGGCTGAGCAGTGTTACATCAGTAAAAGGGGCGGGAGGGGGATACTTGGTCATTGAAGTACTCTTGAACTACAACTCTGACAGAATTGAAATAATGCTCTCCAAAGTCCAAATACTATGATGATTAATTAGAGCTGCTTTTATTATGAAACATTACTATCCCTTTAAGGGCCAGTGACGATCCTGGCACATTACACAGAGATTTGTGATAGCAGCATGGCTGTATGACACTCTGTGGTCCTCTAACGTGTCTCACCCATGGACTACATAGTCCTTAAGGGGTTAAAAGCAATGAGGAAAAACATTCTTGTTACTTTCCTGGATTATTGCTTTAAACATAAAATTTCTGAATTTCTGCCAAAGCATGATCAATTTCTGATGATCAGCAGAATCTCTCTGAGGATATGTTTAGAGATTGGGCAGAGGGTTACATTTTAGAGAATGAAAGAGTCAGCAAAATATTTTTACGAACAGCAAAAACATCAACAAGAACATTTTTCCAGTGTTGTGCTGTAAATTGGGACTGTTGTGTGTTTTTTAAAAAATTGAAACTGAATTTATTAAATCAAAATATATTGCTTACTAATGTTGTTTGAGAAGGCTTATCAGACAGCTCTTGAGTCTATGGGGGGTTACTTTCTTTAATTGTACTCTTTACCTATAAGACAGTTCTGAATGTTGATGTCATCATCAACACAGAAAGCAATTCATGTGTATCAGGGATGGCAAGTTAACATTTATGGGGGTGGCGGTTGTGGTGCTAGAGGTGGCACTTCTCTATGCGACTTTCTCTCAGAGTATGGGTTGGCAACAGATACTAATAGGAGTGGTCCCACTACATGTGCGATAGATAGAGCAAACTTGCAAGATAGCTATGCTCTAGGAAGAAACAATTACCCAATTGACTACTGGCAAACAAAACAGTTTGTGTGTGTGCGTGTGGCCAGCACTGATGAGAACTGGGATGAAAACCATTAGTTATCCACCAGCAAGGATGCAGTCTGAGAGCATTTTCAGTGCAGCTGGTTATATTTTAAATGACTATAGGACACAGCTATGAAGCAGCAGTGTTGGTAGATTTACATTTCTAAAAGTGAACCAACATCTAATATCATCTGAGTATCACGCAGCAGAAGTGGAAAAACCATAAATGAGAGGGAATCCCATGGCACACGTACTATTAACAGCAGCACAGAGGATGAGAAGGAGGGATTTGAAGGGTTGCTACCATCTGCCACTGTTGGGAGGGACCACTGCTATTAACACTGATTGTTTGACAATAATATGAGAATGATGCAAGATTAATTAAATTTAATGAAGCCTCCTTTACGCCAGCTTATTGTATTCAGAGGGATGGAATTGTTGTAGATGTTACCTAATATTCTGCATTTGATTGCTTTCCACCACACTGCCATGAGTGGTCAGTGCACCAAACATTGCGCAATTCGTAGAAAAGATCTGCCAGATCATCACATCTACAGAGTCAATATCAGCTGGTGGGGGACATATCAGAGGGATATTGGTATCCCAAAGGAGGAGGACACTGAGAGTGCTGGGGCAAGGCATTTGGGTATATTTTCCATCACATAGACCCTATCAAAAGAACACAAAATATGACATGTGTTATGTTTATCATCAAACATCCAGGCTATGGTTTTTTTGTTTTCCTCTGGGATTTTCTCCCCCATATTTTGTGCCCTTGAGAAAGGACAGGGGGCATAGTCACAGTGGTTCCCAGTTTCTTTTTGGGGGGTTTGGATTTCTCATACAGGACAGATGTGCCAAGGTGTGTCCCCTGCCTTCCTCTTTTTACTACCTTATCATTGATTACTGCAATGTGCATGGCCTGGTAGAAAAATATTCCCACATCTATGATTTTAGTGAGCAGAGAAGTGGAGAAGAATTACCTTCTTCTTCTCCAGAATCATCTTCACTAGAGCTAGAACCAGTAGGATTTGTGGCAAGTGGAGTCTGTTTTATAGTCCCATATCACTACTTTAAAAACCCAGTCCCATGGTGGCCACGGTGGTCTGTGGAACACTAGCCTGTTCATCATCACCCTGCTGCTTTGACAGATGAACATTACAGCAGCAGCAGCAAACTCCAGAAACACTCTCATACTCTCCTCCACATCAGCTGTTCCACCATCACCTTTACTCTCATCACCACTACAACCACCAGCCTCTTGATGCTCTCTGGGATTGGTTTGGGATGATAAGTGCGACAGAGGGTCCTCTTCTGTCACACTTGCCATCTCCTCCAAAGAAGGCACACTGGCAGCAATAGCAATAGGCACAGGCAGCTGATCATCTTGTTTTAATTATTTATATTTTTACTGTACCCCCCAAAAAATTCCTGTTCAACTGATTCTTTCCCCAACCTCCACCAAAACAGGCACCCTCAGTCCCCTTTTATCCTAAATGCAAAAAGTAAAGAAGGAGCCAAAACTTCCCAAAATACATACAAAAATTATAAAATATACAGATTCCTGGCAAGCTCAAAATAACCTTTATTAGTAGTGTTCGAATAGTTATATATGTGTATGGTCAGGAGAGTACCAAGACTTGTCTTGGCTACATATACAAAGTAAACAAAAGGAGAGTCTGTGTATCAAATCCTGACTGATTAGGGAAGGTATAAATACTTCCCCCATTCACCTTACAAGGATTTTGTTCACAGTAGAGGTAAAGTTGTTTTGTAATTGCATTATACTTAATACATGTTCATAGATTGTAGGCAATTAGAGGCTTGCCTGAATCTGAGGTGTTTTGATGGGGCAGGCGGGCTTTCCATGCCTTTTGGCCAAAAACATGCAACTAAATCCCCACTGCTTTATTTATAGTAAGTCATTGGTTATTTATTTGTAAAAGTCAGGCTTTGATGCACAGACTCTTCTTTTGTTTACTTGGTATATGTAGCCAAAAATGTCTTTCTGCTCCCCTGACCACACACACATATGTAACTATTTGAACACTACTAATAAAGGCCATTTTGAGCTCGCCAGGGATTTGTATATTTTATACTTTTTGTATGTATTTTGGGAAGTTTTGGCTCCTCCTCTCTTGATTGGCAGATCTCCAGCAGGATCTAGCTGATTAGGAAAACACAAAGAAAAGAGACAGAGAAACAGTGCCTCTAAGTGCAGATTTTCAGAGCTTGTTCGATTTCCCACTTTCGCATTCCCCTCAAGATGGGTACTCACAATATGAAGAGGCTATATCAGCCTCTAGGTATAAATGCTTGTCTCAAGTAACAACTAGCCAAGATCGTTCTGCTCCAAATATTCATCTCCTCTTCCCAAAGTGTATTTCTTAGGGCACGGAAAAACTATGGCTTGTGCATATAAAAACTACTCCTTGTTAATGGAGATATGTTTGGACAATATAATAGAAATATACAAAAGTATATAAAATAATTTAAGAGAGTGTATATAACAGTGTATATATATATATATATATATATATATATATATATATATATATATATATAAGATAATGATACACAATGGCACTCATCTCATAGATACATGATAACGATTGGTGCACGTCCCTTAATAAATAGAATATACAGATATACTCAGCCTCAGGAGTTCCATGGACCAAGGAGACAGCACTCAAAGACCTGATGAAGGTCTGATTGTTGACCGAAAACGTTTGGCATGAATTGAATAAAGCCAATTCCTTTTAATATATACATCTTTGAGTGCTGTCTCCTTGGTCCATGGAACTCCTGAGGCTGAGTATATCTATATCTATATATATATATATATATATATATATACACTCTCTTAATTAATTTTATATACTTTTGTATACCTTCTTTGTATTTAGCCGAAAGCAGTTTTGCCGTCAGTCACGTGGCAACATAAGTTTGCAAATATTGGGACTTTTTATGTGTTTAATTTAGTTCTTGCATCAGAGTTCATTAGTAGTCCTCTTGGTAGCGCATCCTTTATTGCAGGATAGCATCCCAGTGTTTTAGAGTTTTTCTCTTTATACTGTTGTGTAGTCCTCATTTTGCATTCTAGTTATAGCTGATTACGGAAGATATAAATATCCCCTCCCCATTGCACAGTAGAGGTAAAGTTACTTTTAATTGCATTATACTAAATACATGTTCATAGATTGTAAGCAGATAAGGACTTGTCTAAATCTGAAGTACCTCGACTGGGCAGGACAGCCAAAAACATGCAAATAATCCTTTGATGTGCAGACTCTTTTTGTTTCCCTTTTATACTATGCCTGTGGGGAATAAAATAAAATTTGTTACGTGTTGTGTGTAAATTCAGTGTTCCCATTGGTTTCAATGCAATGAGCTAGACAAAAATAGTAGAAAAATTACAATTTTCATTGGAAATTATTCATCAGGCGGGAGGTGCCATTATTTGCTGATTTTGGTTTGGTTTGAGGCTAAAAGTTTTGCCCATCCCTATTCACTATATGAAAATGATTTTTACAACTAGAAAAATGAATGTTCACAAAGCATACCATTATGGAAAGTAGACAACCAGCCACATCAAATGAAGGGTATTTGCCTTTCTACCCTTAGTAGCACAAATATTTCTACAAAGTTGCACAACAGGAAAAACACAATCTTGTTTATATGTCAGTGTCTTCAATGACACTAAAATTCTTTTAGCACCATGTAATTTCCTAATGTATTCAGTATTTAGTACATGGCTAACAGTAGAACAAGGCTGGGGTGTCGGATAGTGTATGTGTGGTTCTGTGCCTGTGATTACCAGTGTAAGAAGGCTGAATGTCAGTGCACACATGGTTCTATGGCTACCACGGGGTTGGGGAACAAGAATGGGTTGGCAAACAGTGTATGTGTAGCTCTGTAACTACCAGTTGTCAGTGAAAAATGGTTAGTGTGTCAGAAAGTATATGTGCAGTTTTGCGGCTACTAATGTGACACGGCTGTGGAAGCAGTCTCTGTATTTGTGGTTCTGTGGCTATCAGCTGAACAAGACTAGGGAAGCAGAGTGTATGTGGGGTTCTGTGGCTAACAGTGGACAGTAGAATAAGGCTAGGGAAACAGACAGTGTATATGTGATTCTGTGTCCATCAATGGGCAGTGGAACATGGCCGGGGAGTCAAACAGTGTATATATGGTTATGTGACTACCAGAGGGTGGTGTGTATGTAAATGGGTTGTCATTCAAAGCTAATATATTTAAAAATGTGCAAACCAATGTTTAGATCATGCTGGGGGTCATTAGTGCCAGCTATGGTCTGGCACTAAAAGGGCTAGTTAACATGGTAACTAAGTAGTATAGCTGGTGAGGCTGAAAAAAACATATTTGCTTGCCAAGTTCAGTCTTTGCCATATCATTCCTGATGAGCTAGATGAACTAAAACAAAAAAACGTAATGAAGCCATTTCCAATAAATCCCCAAGTGGGTAAAAAATATTCCTTCCTGACTCCAAAAAACAGTCAGATAGCTACCTGGATGATCATTGATTTATGAAATATTTAATCTCCAACTGATAGTCACAGACCTTGTATCTGTAGAAACAAACTTGCTACATATAGTCTAAACAGGAAACAACTTGAGGAATGCTCATTAGAGAAAGATTTAGGAGTACTGATAGACAAGAGACTTCACAGCAGAGTCACTCAGAAGCTGCAAGAGCAAATAGGTTACTATCCTGCATAAAAAGAGGTGTAGATGCAAGGGATGCTAATATTATCCTACCTCTGTATAAATCTTTGGTTAGGCCTCATCTAGAATATGGAGTACAATTTTATGAGTCAGTTCTTAAAAAAGACATTGTTGAAAAGGTGCAGAGACGTGCAACAAAACTGATGAAGGGATTAGAGGATCTGAGTTATAAAGAGAGACTAGCCAAACTGGGGTTGTTTACATTAGAGAAGAGACTTCTAAGGGGTGATATAATTATCATTAACAAATACATTCAAGGTCAATACAAAGAACTAGCCACTGAATTATTTATGCAAGGAGCTGAGCTAAGAACAAGAGATCATCCATTAAGACTAGAGGAATGGCGCTTTCGACTAAAACAAAGGCAGGGATTCTTTACAGTAAGGGTGGTAAAGCTATGGAAATCTTTGCCTCGGCATGTTGTACTTGCAGATAATGCAACTGCTTTCAAAAAACAATGGATGCCTCTCTAGCACAGAACAATATTGAAAATTATGACAGTTGGTTTCAAAGCAGATAGGATGTTGATCCAGGGAAATAGCTGACTGCCATTTGGAGTCAGGAAAGTATTTTTTTTACCCACTTGGGACTAAATTAGAAATTGCTCCAGAGGTTTTTTTTTTGCCTTCGTCTGGATCAACAGGGGTGTTTTTTGCATGGGCTGGACTTGATGGACACATGTCTTTTTTCAGCCTCATCAACTATGTTACTATGTTAACCACTTTAGTAGCCAAGAGGTTAAGAGCTTGAATGTTGCAGAGTAAGAATTTTCTGTGCTAGCAAAAGTGAGAGGGGTTAGTAGTGGAGTCAAGTGATACACGGGTGTATGTCCACTGGTGAGGCTAAGGAGCTCTTGGTATCTCACCAAAGAGGAAACTGAGATGTAAAGCCTACCTTCATGTATCTGTGCATAAAAATTACCACAATGCACCATTTTAAACAAGCTTTAAAGGAGCAGTAAACGTTTTATGAAAAGCTATATGGTACATAGTTTTTTTATTGCTGACCAAAACAATGACACTCCTACTGCTGGCATTTTTTTTTATTAAAAAGTTATAATCATTTGTGTCATGTTCAGTCTTTATATGTTATACTCTGTATGACTCCATATGTTATGCATACTACATTTATTTTCTTATGCTTTGTAAGTTTGATTCTCTTCAATAAAGCTTTTCAAACTGAAAAATAAAATAAATAAATAAATAAATAAATAGAAATGTATAACCATTCAAACTGACAGGGACAACATAAAAGTATCATTACTTCTTAAAAGTTCAAACTGTCAGGAAGTGACTCAGCAGTTTCTATCACATTCTATGAAGGACTGTTTGTCAGTGACTCAGCTCTCCCATAGAAAGCAGCAGTGTAACTTATTGAAAACTGACCACTAGGAGGCACTGATAATGCAAAAAAGTACCACTCCAGCAATGCTAGTATCCTTGTTTTACTCAGCAGTATGTCCCACAATATATTTTTTTCATAAAGAAAGTTTGCTATTCTGCTAAATAAATATTTTATTTAACACTACACTTGATTGACATATATGACCATTTTTCTAAAGATTTTATGGCTAAGCATTAAAAATAAACCAGCATAATAATGTGAAAAAATAAAATATTTTAATACCTCCTAATAACCTGTCAGTGTCGCTACATTACTAAGACCAGAAAATCTGAATAGCCCCTGTCAATTTTGCCCATGTGCCTTTGTTCAAGAGATAACTGGGGAGAATCACTAAGTGGTGATAAAGAAGTGATAAAGTGGAGATGACTTCTCCAGTTTATCACTTCTCCAGTTCCTTTGTTATTCTATGGAGCCTGTTCACTAAGATCTCCAAAGCCGGAGAAATCTTAGTGCATAGGCTCCAGAGAATAACAAAGGAATTGGAGAAGTGATACACTGGAGAAGTCATCTCCACTTTATCACCTTTTTATCACTGTAGTGAATATCCCCCAACATTTTGAATCAGCCCTGGATGTCATGTCCATGTAGCCATATATAACAATTGCTGGCAAGACCATAGAACTTCAAACTCTGATCACTGCAGATAGTTATCTTAACCCTTAAAGGACCAGTAGAGTGTGCAATGCATCTGGTCCTTAAAGGGTTAAGTAAATTCATGCTCATGTGCATTTCAGCTTCAAAATAGTGCTGGTAGCTGTTATAGCTGCCTAAATGGCATGACATCCAGGAAGATGGTATGTGATATTTACTGAACAAAGACACAAGGGCAAGAAAAATCATAGGGGACATTAGGACTGTCTGGCCATAGTAAGGTAAGTGGGGGTTGTTATTAGAAGTCGTTAGTTCTCCTTTAACAATATGTTTCTTTAATTATTAAATGTACCTCAGCATTGTGCTGAATTGCTCACAATGAGAAGTACAAAGTGATGACCTGCTGTGTAAGTAAACTGATGACTCATATTTAATATTGGGCTGAGCCAGGATTTTAAACTCTGCCAAGTGAACTCTATAGGGAGTCCCACTTCAACCCACTCAGATTTCCTAATAACAGAGCTGTATTTTTCAAACTGCTTAAGCTGGGCCTTATGATTTGCAAACTGCAGTGGACTGTAAACTGTGGCACACCGGCATGTCTTTGAAAAGCCCTTGGAAGAGAACAGTAAAATAAGAGGAAATGATTACATACACGGAGGCTGATGCACCAAGAGAGTGGACCAACTCAGGAGAAAGCCAATTGCACCACAGAGAAAAAAATAACACATTCCTATTGATTTAAATGGGGCATTTAACTGCTTGGCAATGCGTTGGAGACCTCTCGAGCATTGAAGCTGTTAAAATCCTCATTTGAATCAATAAGAATAGGAACTTGGGAAACATTTATGTCTTCCCTATGTTGTCAATGGTTTGTTCCAGAATTGCAACATTCTCCATCAACCTCAGTGATAGTCATGCGTTGTAGATTATTTTTAAAGGGATCCTGTCATCTAAAAACAACTTTGGGTATTTTGAAATAACTTTAAAATGCTTTAGAGACCTCTCAACCAACTGCACCACAGAGAACAAATAAAACAGTTCAATTGGTTTAAATGGAGATTTTAGCCTGTTGAATGCTAGAGGGATCTCCTGCACATTTGTTGCCAATGCATTGGAGACCTCTCAAGCATTAAAGAGGTAAAAATTCCCATTTAAATTAACCCCTTAAAGGGATAGTAATACTTAAAATGTAAAAAAAAAAATATGTTTTAGGGTTTATCCCCCTGAGTAAAACAAGAGTACCCCCACTGCTGAAAGGTGTTTTATTCAAAAGTTATTAATTTTCAAAGTTGAATTTTTTAGGTGCAATATCACAGTGGCCTGAAATTGTACAGTGGCGCTGTTGCTACACCATCCTATGGAGATTTATGGTCCCGGGACCAGAGCTGTCCATAGGATCGTGTACCAACAGTGCTACTGTACAATTTTAGGCTACTGTGATATTGCACCTAAAAAATTCAACTTTGAAAATTAATAACTTTTGAATGAAACACCGTTCAGCAGTGGGAGTACTCTTGTTTTACTCAGGGGGATAAACCCTACAACATATTTTTTTTTTACATTTTAAGTATTACTATCCCTTTAACACCTAATGGCATGGCAGGGCCATCACGGCAATGGTCCTGGCACGTCACGGACGTTTGTGATCACAGTGTGGCTGCATGCCACACTTTGATCACAGATGACTTCAGTGAAAACAAAAAAAAAGTACCCTGGTCCCCCAGAGTGATCCACTTCCAGACCACATGGTCATTAAGGGGTTAATGGGAATTTGGAGAAACTTGTATTTCTTTCCTATGTTAAGTTGGTGTACTCCAGATTTGTAGGACATTCTTATTAGATCAGCCTCAGTGACAGTCATCCAAGGTAGATCAATTTTAAAAGGAACTATCATCTAAAACAGAACTTTCAAAAGCACCCATATGTTCACGTAATAGCCTTTTTTTAAATCACCACAGTACTTTATAAGTAATAGAGTCATTTAAAAGAATCGGGGAAAGATTTGACATGTACAAATGTTCTAATTCACTGTTCCATTTGCAGTGATAAACAGGATTTGAAATGAATTTGCTCTGTTTTCTGCAATGTTTTGATTTTTTTATAGGCTGTATTTTAAAATGCTATTTCCTTAGTATAAAGCGTGTATGTGTGTTAAATAACAACTTGCATTACTACATCACTAGAAAGCTTTTTTGTTGGCTTTAGACATGTTTATTTGGTATCCCAGGATGCCCATTTGGTAGAAATTTAGGAAGTGCAGAAATGCCCTGAAGGCATAAAGTCACCTCTGGCAGATCTAAGGGTTGCTTTTTTTATGCACAAAACAAAAGTGCAGTTTAACCACATAGATCAAAGAATAGTATTTTATTGGCTTGGCTACATTATTGAAGCTTTGTACAATATTATAATTCTCTGTTTAACATTCTCTGGAAAAATACATTTCTTCAATGAAAATGAAAAGTCATTGGGGTCGATGTATAAAAGAGAACTATAGTAATTCTGGTGCAAACCAACTGACCCACAGAGAACAAATCAAAATTAAACAAATCCCCATTGACTAATATGGGTCTTTTAACCCCTTGAATGCTAGAGAGTTCCCCAGGCCTTTCAGTATGGTGGATATCTCTCTAGTATTCAAGGTGTTAACAGTCCATGCAATCAATGTGAATTTTTATTTTTGTACTTAATCCTTACTGTCAAGCTATATTATAATAATAATTTTATAGATGATATATTTGTTAGATCTTGCATTCAACACATAGAGATTAAAACTGTTGTCTCCTAACACCTTATAAAACATCTCCATCAAATATCTCAGTGCTGTCCCAATTTTTAACCCTTTGAGTGCCAGAGGGGTATGCAAAACACTCAAAGGGTTAATGTTGTGGGCAAAATTGGATTCACATTCAGAGCATATTAAGAAATTGATAAAATATAATAAAGTTGCTTTTGAAAAGTACTACTGAAAAATAATTGCTATTAGGTATGCATTTTAAAATTTTATAATGATAGAAACAGTTGCTTTGCCTAAAGTCATATTGTATCTTAAAAAAGTTCCATTTGGCCTTATGTATAAAAGCAAAGTGGAGTGACTCTGGGGCAAACTAAGTGCAATAGGACAAGAAAAAACATTCCAATTGATATAAGACCCTTGAATACTAGAGAGGTCCTCAGTGAATTGCTTTGCAATGCGTGGATATCTCTAAAATCCAAGGGGTTAAAATATCTATTTAAGTTAATGGGGATTAAAATACATTTATTTGTCCCCTTTGATGCAACTTGTTTTCATTCAAATTGCTCTACTTTGACTTCTATATTAGGGCCATTGCAAAGTCAATTTACTCTTATGTTGTAATGCAGTTTTTTTAGAAACATCAGCAGGAAACAGTTATTGCCAAATGCATTATGAAAGTGGACCTGACGCCCTGATTCAAGTTTGCTTATTTGAAAACTTCAAACTGCTTAGGTGTCATATTAAACCAAAATACCAGCAAATGTACAGTTAACCCCTTAACGACCGGGGAATCCGGACCCGGACGCGACTGAATGACAATGGAGCATTTTTTTTATTGCTCTGTTGCATTCCGGACTCCCCGAACGGCGCACAGCTGCGGGGGGAGCCCGGAATTCGATGACGGTCATAGAACGTCATCGGTCTTTCAGTCAAATCGACCCTTGATGTACTATGACCGTCAAGGGTCGTTAAGGGGTTAAGGAAATATTCATACTTGGTGCCATATGCTATGTATGCTAATTATGGTACCTGTGCAGGACCTGTGAGATTTCATATGCTAATTACGCCTTTTCAGCAATGTTTTGTATGCTAATGATTACTTTTTGGTTATGTGTCATATGCTAATGAAGGTTCTCAGTGACATTTCATATGCTAATGCTGCACCAGGAGACTTTCACTTTCACTTTCTCCAGAAATAAAAGACTGAATATGTCTTAAATTATACTTATGCTGGTCTTTTAGTTAACATGCCACAAAGGTAGTTTTGGATTAAGATTTCAAATATGTAAAATATTCAAGGTGATAGGTCCACTTTAAATTAAATGCTGATTTGTTTTGCATTTTATCAATGCCACACTGTCCAGGATTGCAACACTAGCATCACTGATTTTCACTATCTAAACTGTATGGTCTTCTTCAAACAGTGGGCAGTGATCAAGTGCTCTACAGCCTCATAGCTCACAATCTATATGGGAACTGTCCCACAGAGTATACACTATACATTCTCTGGGATAGCTTTATAGAATGTGAGCTCTGAGGGTCAGATGCACTGTTTAGTACATGTGTAGAAAATAAAGAAAAATTGTAAGTACAGTAAAAATGAAAATGTACTTTTTTTCATGCCATATATTTATGGTAACATTAAAATGTATCAAAATCTATACTACAAATATTACATAGTACATCAAATGTCATAAGAAGCAATTGCAAGTCATATGACACTTTACATGATAAATTACCATTATTATTACTATTCTTTATTTATATAGCGCCAACTAATTCCGTACTGTACAATTGGGAATAGACATACAGAGGTATTAGATAGTACAATCAACTGTGGAGAACAGAAGGATCAGAGGGCCCTGCTCCTGGGAGCTTAAATAAGCTTGGGAAAAAGATTTAAGTAGGTGCAATTGAATAAAGCAGGAACTCGTCATAGGCAGAGATCCCTGAGTGTTATCATCAGTCAGAAATTATGTACATGTCAGAATGGTAGGCTAATGTCTCAGAACCAACTAAGATACATAACTGGGGGGCACATATCGAATGGGGGGGAGAAGGGTGGTTTTATGAGATTATTATGAAAATTCCCAAGAAGAAGACAGTATTCTGTGAAAGTCTGATTAAAACAGCATAATATGCATATATAAATTATATTGGCTTTAAAGTATATATAGGTTAAATAGGTGAAGGACCATACAGCTTCCAGGACACCATTAACTGTTGGAGGCGACATGGGCATGTGTAATAAAGGTTTTCCCGGGGTCTCTGTATCTCACTGCATCCATCCAGAGTGTGACAAGAGAGTTCATATAATTTTCCCTAAGTCAGCCAGATCATCCATCCTATTTCTCCACTGCTGTAATATGCAAGTAAGCTGTGATTTACAATGTTTAAGCAGTAAGCTCTTGGTAATCATGAGTCAAAAAGAGCCTAGTTGAAGTTGACATTTTCGAATAACTGTAACAACTTCAATGGCATCCTTTACCATCTGGATAGAATTTTATATGACATTTCTCTATAGGAAGTATTTCTGGTTAATTATTGAATTCTATTTCATTCTATCAAATGTTTTCAACTATTCAGCAATAGAAAATTATTTACCAAGTTCCTGTTCCAAGGTTGTCATGAAATTATGCATAGTTTAAAAAGATTTAGGAAGTCAGTGAACCCAAGACATTGATTAGTTGGTGGATTTGAGATCAAGAATTAGTGATTTAGGTACACCGGGTGTGGGAGTGATGACGTAGGACATATGTATAGAGGTGTGTTCATGTGCTACCTGGAGGGTATTCCAGCTCCATGAGGGCTGCGGCGTGTAATGTGCTGTAACTCAAAAACAATTTGCAGCCTGTAGCCCAGCAAGGAGGCAAAGAATGGCAGATGTTGCACATTATCCTTAGGTGCCCTTTGTATTGCTCTCTGTCCCCCTCCCTCTTTCTGCCTCTCACTGCATGCCGCTCATGCTCAACTTGGAGTCTAGTGTATACGTCAGAGTTGGAGGAAGGAAGCATATCCTCAGACAAATATAGCGGCCTGCATAGTCTGTAAGGGCAGTATCTTATCTTATCCTGGATGGCACCAGCTGCGGGATATATCAGAAGACCCGGTTTGTGGGAGTCAGTCGATTACGGCAAGAGGTGGAGGTAGGAGGTATGGGAGGCTAGAGTGGCCCACTGAAAGGGTCTGATAATGATAACATTATATATGAATGTGCACAATGATTTCATTGAGTACCATCTGTATTGGTGTTCCAGTCAAATCTAAATCGTATCCCTCAAAGACGTAATTTGTGTTTTCTGTGATTTGAGCACCACTGTGCTTAGAAACTACAGCCCGTAGGTGAATCCTTTTGGGAAGCTTTATGGTAGCACATAAAGGATCTGGATCTCGCTAAAGGAAGACCAAGTCTGTATTTAAGTCTGTACTAAGAATTTGCACACCTAGATAAGGCTGGGGCTGGGTAAAAGAGGCAGAGATTGATTAAGGACTATATCTTCATAATGGGCCCTAAGAAGGATAAGGAGAGGGACAAGGAGAAGGAAAAGGATAAAGGAAATACATCTAAGTCCATAAATAATTACTATTCACCAAAGGCAATGCAAACTAACAAAAGACTGCCTCAGGTGACCATAACTTCCCCAGATAAAATGGCCATACAACAGTCAGCGGGGTTTGGTTTGATTAACGTGCCTAATACCACACAAGAGGTATTGAACCAAGCTCTGGATAATCTGTTTGATAGAATTAAATCAGACTTTAAAACAAACATTTTGGATTTAAAGCAGGAGATCCATCATATTTCCAAAAAGTTGACAATAGAAAGTCAAGAGATTCAGCTTCTTAAAGGCAAAGTAAAAGATTTAAAGTCACAAAATAAGCTATTAAAGGAGACCCTCCAGAGAATGGAAATTAAAACGGTGGACATTGAAGATCGCGCAAGAAGAAGGAATCTGATAATAAGGAGTATCAGTGAGAAAATATTAAATGAAAAATTAGAATCCTACTGTATGAATATTTTGCAATAATTTATAGAAAAGGAAAATATTGGCCATTTCCCATTTGAAAGGAAGCACAGATTGTCAAAATCCAGAAATCCCCAATATCAGGACCTCCCTAGAGATATTATTATTTGTTTTAACAATGCCCGGATCAAAGATCTATTGTTGAGAGGCATTAGGCGCAAACCTGACTCAGAAGAAATTATTGGACTTAAATTTTTCTCAGATTTTTCTATTACAACATTTAGTGAAATAGCAGCGTGCCTCAGAGATAAGAGTATTCAATATAGATGGGGCTTTCACGTGCATCTGAACTTTTATTATGATAATGTCTCTTATGGTTTTGTGGATCCGATATTGACTAAGGCTAAACTAGTACAATCGGGCATTATGAAAGAATAATCCATAGGTTACCAGTCTGAATAAGAGTTGGGAGTTGGAAATATGCACTCTCTGGATGGGTTCTGGTCTTTAGTTAGGGTTTATGGGAATATATTGTCCTGATTATAGGGTATATAATCCAAAGTTGGGGACTGGGATTTGGAGGGTGCATATTAAAGGAGGAATGTAACATTGATAGGATGTATGAATATGGTATTTATGATTAGCTTAGTATAAAATGTCTGTAGCTACCGACTTTTGGGTTTAATTTCTGGGATTTGGATTGTCGGATTCCAAATGGTAAAATGGGTGAAGGGTAGTAACCACTCAGATTCATAAGAGAGGGGAGGGGAAAGAGAGATTGGGGGGAAAAAGTTGAGGGGGAGAGGGAAGAAGGGGAAGAAATAAGAGGAAAGTGATAAGGGGGTGGAGAGGAGTGGGAGAGGAAAGGTAGGGGAAAAGGTAAGAGAAGAGGAGAGGAAAATATTAATATTTATCATGGTAGGGTGGTAGGTTTCTATCTGCACTGGGGAATTCTTGCATTGATAAATATAGTATTCACAATTATTCTTATTTTTAATAGTATTTTGCACTTATTGAATATCCGAGCTCTTGGGTTCCAATTTTGATCCTGAGAGTTCGGAGATTTGGATTATACACGGCAAAATAGGAAATGATTCATAAGAAGAGGTAGAGGGGGAGGAGAAGGGGGGGATTGAGGAGAGTAGAGTAGAGGGTACAGAAAGGGAGAGAAGCATTAGAGAAACGAAATGTTAATATTCACTAGGGAATGGTGATATATTTGTATCAGCACTGGTGAATCCCTCTTTTGGGATAAGAATTTTAGTGAATAAATAGCTATGACATTTAAAATACAAGGGAATTATGTTATTAGGAATTATGAGAGCATGTTATTGAAATAGGGAAGGGATGAAAAAATGGGATGTACAGTTTTATTTTAGATGTAGTTATTAGGAATTATGAGAGCATGTTATTGAAATAGGGAAGAGAGTTAAAAATGGGATGTACAGTTTTATTTTAGATGTAGTCTCTCTACTTGAGATTTAGAAAGGAACAATTTTCTCATTTCTCTTTCTCTTCTTCCCTTCTCTTCTCACTCTGGGATTGATAAATGGGTTGAATAGTTAATTTGGTTGGGGATTGGATATAAGTGTGGTAAGAACTGCCCTCTGGACCCATCTTCTTCTTATTTAGGGTTAGGCTTGCCAATTAGGTATTATTGAGTACCTCTCTTTTTGCAATATCCACTGACGGATGCGATTCTCTAGCAATGGTTGATGTGGGGAGACAGTGACGTTAGCCATCATCTAGCATCGATGGTAGGGGGGCGGGAGGGGTTTTACCATGGGGCTCTTTGGGAGGGGGGTTCCCACTGGGGTCTCCCTTTCCCCTTGACGTTGGCTGGGTTGGTGCCCTGCACTGCGCTGGAGGGGCTTGGCTGCTGGCTGCTGGGCTGCAAGCGCACAATCTGGGCCTTGTGCTCCGTGGGGGGCGGTTTGCGGGGTTTGCCTGTGGTTCAGGCGTGCCCTGTTCCCGCCCCTTCAGGAAGCATGTGTACGGGTGGCATGTTCATGGCCAAGCGTTTTTTTTTGTTCTGATGGAAGGTCTACTCTGTGGAGGCTGGTCAGGACATGGGCCCGATTCGGGAGTCCGGGGGTGGAGGTCTTTGGCGGGGTCTCTTGGGTTGTGGGGATTAGTGTCCTTTATGTTATTTACGCTACATTCGGTGCTAGATGGGGTGGAGTGAGGTATAATTGTCCTTCTAATCATAATAGCTGGGTAACTACTGGATGAGATGGGTTACAGGTTTGGGGGGAGGGGTATACCTTCTTCATTCTGGGTGGACAGGCCTAGAAGGGTGGAGAAGGTGGAGAAGAATGATCCAACGGATAGTATAACAATTGATCTATGATGCCCTATGATTTCCAATTAGAAGTTAGTGGGTTGTAATATAATTTTTTTTTCTGAAATATAGGGGCAATTTTGGTAGTTGGATCACCTCTCCTATGAGTTACTGCTACATTGGGGTAGCAGATTGGCTCTAATTATTTAAAGTATCGGAATTTCCCCAATAGAATGAGTTGGGGAGATTCCCTGTGGGTAGCACCGGTACTTGAATTAACTCTGATTATTGTTTCTCAGAGTCAGTATTGGGTGGGTAATTCTACCTTGCAGATGAATGAGAGTTGAAAGATGGATGAATGTGGTTTGATGTTGGAGTTACAGTCCTGGGGTGTTCTGATGCCAGTGAAGGAGTTTTTAGAGCAAGGGAGGGTTAAAATGACCTTCTCATGAATATTAAATTTGCGTCAACTTCCAAGGGCTAAATTCTCCTCAGAAAAGGGCCTATCTGTATGATCTGATGATATGAGATAAAGTGGATATATGTTTTGTTCATGAGACTCCTTGGGATCAGAAGGGGGGTATCTTACTGGAAATACCGGAAATTTCCAGTGATATACTCTGCAGGCCTTATAGATCTAAAGAAAAGGGGTGTGGTAATTATTATCTCAAAAAATATAAAATTTGAATATATATATATCAAGAGGCTGATCTGAATGGTAGGTTTGTGATATTAATTGCTAAGTTAAATGATAAAATATACACATTAGTTAATGTATATGCCACAAACAATTCTCCTGTTAGGTTTCTTAACTTGGTTATGGAGACAGTGGAAAGGATTTCTAAAGGAACTAATATTTGGTGGAGATGTTAACTGTGTAGCAGACCCTATTCTGGACAAAGGTCCCCAGAAAGGGAAAAAATAGATCCAAAGGTCAAATCATTAACTTTAAAATTTTCCAAATTTATGTTAAGAAATGGTCTTTTAGATATCTGGCGAACAAATCATTCAATGGATAAAGTTTTCTCATTTTATTCTAACATGCATTTATCATATTCAAGAACACATGTTTTTCTTATAAAAATAAATGAAGCTAGGAGGTACTTCTCCTCTTATATTGGTTCTATTACATGGTTGGACCATGCTCCAATTTTTTTTTAATTAAGGACCTATCACGGTGCCCGTGATTGCTGCAGTTCCTTGTCTGTCACCAGTAGGGGGCTTCTATTGGCTGTCTGCAGATAGCCCGCCTCTTATTGCCTATTTAAACCTGGATTGGGCACCCTTTGAGTGCCCTTTCGCGTTGTTTCTGACCTTCTTGCTATCATTATGCTAGTGATAGCTGGGCCTCTGTTCCAGTGTTCCTGAGTTCCTGATCTCATGTGTTCCTGAGTTCCTGATCTCTACTGTTCCAGTGTTTCCTGCATGCTGAAGTACTTCCAGTCCTGGTTCCGGCCTAGTCTCTGGTGTTGCAGTTCCTGCTGAACTTCTTCTCTGCTGTTTCCTGACCTGACTGATCGTTGTTGGTTCCTGTCATCGCATCGCCTGTCTCCTGTATCCTGGCGACCTCCTGCCTGGTCACGTCGGCGACTCGCTTGTTACACCAGTATGCGGACGTTGGTTTGCTCCTAAGCCTTGCGGCTATACAAACTCGCTTGTTACACCAGTGTGCGGTCACTGGTTTGCTCCACAGCCTATCGGCTGTACCATCCTGTGTTGGTCCCAGCGTGCGGACGCTGGTTTGCTCCAAAGCCTTTTGGCTATACAAACTCGCTTGTTACACCAGTGTGCGGTCACTGGTTTGCTCCAAAGCCTATCGGCTATACAATCCTGTGTTAGTCCCAGCGTGCGGGCGCTGGTTTGCTCCAAAGCCTTGCGGCTATACAAACTCGCTTGTTACACCAGTGTGCGGTCACTGGTTTGCTCCAAAGCCTATCGGCTATACAATCCTGTGTTAGTCCCAGCGTGCGGGCGCTGGTTTGCTCCAAAGCCTTGCGGCTATACAAACTCGCTTGTTACACCAGTGTGCGGTCACTGGTTTGCTCCAAAGCCTATCGGCTATACAATCCTGTGTTAGTCCCAGCGTGCGGGCGCTGGTTTGCTCCAAAGCCTTGCGGCTATACAAACTCGCTTGTTACACCAGTGTGCGGTCACTGGTTTGCTCCAAAGCCTATCGGCTATACAATCCTGTGTTAGTCCCAGCGCGCGGGCGCTGGTTTGCTCCAAAGCCTTGCGGCTATACAAACTCGCTTGTTACACCAGTGTGCGGTCACTGGTTTGCTCCAAAGCCTATCGGCTGTACTATCCTGTGTTGGTCCCAGCGTGCGGACGCTGGTTTGCTCCAAAGCCTTGCGGCTATACAAACTCGCTTGTTACACCAGTGTGCGGTCACTGGTTCGCTCCTAAGCCTATCAGCTATACTATTCTGTGTTTGTCCCAGCGTGCGGACGCTGGTTTGCTCCAAAGCCTTGCGGCTATACAAACTCACTTGTTACACCAGTATGCGGATGCTGGTTTGCTCCTAAGCCTTACGGCTATACTAACTCGCTTGTTACACCAGTGTGCGGTCACTGGTTTGCTCCTAAGCCTATCGGCTATACAATTCAGTGTTGGTCCCAGCGTGCGGACGCTGGTTTGCTCCAAAGCCTTGCGGCTTTACGATTCTGTCAATTTGCTATTACCATCTGACTGCTGCTACTATCTCAGGGCTGCCCTGCCCAGTATTGGTAAGGCCGGTAGAACCTTTTGCCACATTCCATCTGAGGTTGCCTTACCCGGTATTGGCAGGGCCGGTAGAGCCTACATTATGAATCTATTGAGGCTGCCTTGCCCGGTAAATTGGTAAGGCCGGTAGAACCGTTATGCGATTCCATCTGCAGGTTGCCTTACCCGGTATTGGCAAGGCCGGTAGAGCCTAACATTCTATTACTTCAGACTGTCCTGTCCGGTATATTGACAGGACCGGTAGAGTCTGCCTTCTGTCTTGTTATATTCTGAATATATCTGTATGTATGTGATTGCCATCCTACGTTATCAATTTATTATTTCAATAAAATTGATTTTTACCTAAAACTTGTGTCTGAGAGTCATAACATACTGTGACAGGACCATACCCGGGATTTGGCCCGACCAGATTGGAGAATTAAGGAATATAATCTTAATTCTGAACTTTCCAGGGAAAACCTTAAAAAACAAGGTGGAGGATTTTCTGGATAGTAATGATAATCAGACGGTGGAGGATTCCATCTTGTGGTGTGCATGCAAATGTGCCATAAGGGGGCATCTTATTAAAAACAAAATATATTGCAGAAAACAAAGGCAAAACTTTAAATGATCTACATATAGCTTTGGCACAAAAGGAAACTCTTAATAAGTTAAGCTCTACAGCTAATCTGATCAAAGAGATAAATGAAATAAGAAAAAAATTTAAGAGAAATTAAATGATAAGTTAAGTAGAACTATAATGTCGTTTAGACAAAAATCATATTATAGTAACAACAAAGTAAATAAATCTCTTACAGATAGACTTAAGGCAAGAACAGAACGTAAAATAATTAATACAATTATAGTTAATAATCAAACTATTTTAGCTCTAGAACAGATTGGGCAAGCATTTAAAAAATATTATAGCTCTCTGTATAATATACAGGGATCTACTAAAACAACATCTCAAGTGTCTGATTTCTTGAGGAAACTTAAGCTCCCAAAATTGTGTGAAGATGGGTTGAGGATGCTTAATCAAGCATTCACCCTATCTGAGGTATGGAAGGCGATAGGGAATATGAAGGTTGGGAAATCACCAGGTCCTGATGGCTATACGGCATTATTTTACCAGATTGCAGACCCGTTGATTTCCCTGCTACTATTGAGGGCTTTTAATGCTGTCTCAGCAGAGAATCCCTTCCTTGGGGAGATGTGGCAGGCTTCCATATCCCCTATCCCAAAGGCAGGCAAGGATCATAGTTATTTGACAAATTATAGACCAATTTCCCTTATTAATCTAGATGTCAAGATCTATTCGAAGATCCTGGCCGATAGGTTGGAAATGGTGATAGCAGACTTAATACATCCTGACCAAACCGGTTTTATCAAAGGGAGATGTGGGGAGGATAATTCACGTAGATCATTTAACTTAATATCAGAGATCAATCGCACAGCTTCCTCTTCAGTCTTCTTGGCGCTAGACACCGAGAAGGCTTTTGATAGGGTTGCTTGGGGATTTCTTGCGGAGATGCTGGAAGTTTTTTGGGATCTGTGGCTCTTTTAAAGATAAGAATATGGCTCTGTATACAGCCCCTTGAGCAAAGATCTCCGGTCCATCGTTAAATTCAGAATATTTCCAGATAAGTAATGGGACGCAACAGATATGCCCATTAGTACCTATGCTATATGCTTTATCTATAGAACCTCTGGCAGCATTAATTAGAAGCTCTGATAATGTAAAAGGCATCTCAATTAATTTGCAGTGCCACAAAATTATGTTGTATACAGATGATGTATTGCTTACATTATCTTCTCCTGTAACATCAATACCTGCAGTTCTGGATATAATTGATCAGTATAGTTTATTTTCAAGTTATAAGTTTAATTAAAAAAAATCACAGTTTATATCTTTTTCTGTTCCTCAAGACCAATTGGATATTTTGGAGAGATCTTATCATCTTAACTGTAAGAATCAATTTATAGGATACTTGGGAATCAAATTAACTTTGCATATTAGGTCCTCTCAGGATTTAAAGGCACAGATGGTTCAATGGAGGGGGATTGAAGTTTCTTGGGTGGGATGAATAAACATTGTAAATGCTTACCTCCTCCCTAGGATACCATATCTTTTTAGAACTATCTCTCTGAGAGTATCTAGAGCGACTCTTAAAAAATTTACTAAGATTTTGGCAGATTATGTATGGCAATACAAACGCCCCAGAATATCTAGGAAAATATTAAGTAGATTAACAAGTAGTGCAGGATTAGGATTTCCTGATATTTATAAGCTACACCAAGTAGTTATGTTTACTCATGCTCTAGCTTGGGATGGGAAGAGCAGCTTGGGTCTGCGTTGGTATATGATTGAGCAGGTACAGCTCAGGAATACTAATCCATTCCATTATTACTGGATAAAACCAATAGCAAATATAGCAAATATAACAAAAGGGAATACTCTTCTCTCTTTTCAGGAAATTAAGAATGCTTTTTTAATTACTGATAATGAGTTATACAAATACCTGAGAATTAAGAGTTTTCGGCATTAGATAATTTAATAGATAAACACTATAATTCTAGGATGATATCTAGACTGATGACCTTTCAGAGGGGACTTCAGCCACTTGATCTGCCGATTTTAAATGGGAAAGGGATTTTGGAGTATCTTTTTCACTGGAGAGCTGGTATTGTTCCTGGACAATGTTTAGGAACACTGTGCATTGTGTGACTCTGCAGGAGTAATTTTACAAGATTCTCCATCGTTGGTATATCTTTCCCACTCAAAATAAATTATTTATTTTTTTTTTTATTTTTTATTTTTTTTTCAAAAAAACTTTATTGAAAAAAAATAGAAACGTGTACATAGGGAGTACAGAGCCAAAAGGCAAAGCATATACAATTTAGAGAAATAATACATAAAAATGTATTGACAAAAGAAAAGGTATTACATATAGCTATTAAAGTGCACTCTACCACGTGAGAATTTAAAGAGATTAAAATTACAAAAAGCAAAAATAGGCAATGATAGAGGACAACATAGGATGATTGACCAGTTATAACTTAAAAGAGATATAAGAGAGAAAATGTGTTGATGACTCCCTATTTATTCAAGTATTATTAGATATGGGGGGGGGAGATGTGAGGGAGAAGGGAGTAGGGAAAGAGAGCAAGGAAACATAAGAGCAATGAAGAGGGGGAGTCACAGAAGAGTGGGGAAGGGAAAAGAAATATAGAAGAGGGTAAAGGAGAAGGGCGAGAGACGGTATGGCAATCTCACTTGGTTACACAGAATTTAGAAGGTAAGATATTATTGGGAGTCGATGAACCAGTTAGTAAAACTTGGGAGCTGATGTCCAAACGTGATAGCACTCATCCTGAGGGTGTGGGATTAGAGGTAGGGCTGGAGCTGAAGGATGTATGATAGGAGACCCATTTAGACCAGACCTCTTCGAAGTGCGGCAAAGAATTAGAAGTTATAGCATGACACCTTTCCATAGTCATGAGTTGTACAATCTTGGAGCGCCATAAATCCAGGGAAGGTGTCTGTTGTGTTTTCCAAAAAGTTGGAATCAGTGCCTTAGCACCGTCCAGTAGATGGCATAAAAGTACTTTATCAGACCCAGAGATGAGTGGTACCACATGAGGAAGTAAAAAGAGGATACATAACTTGAAATCGCACGGTAAGTTCATACCCAAAATGAGATTGACTTCATATAGGATAAGTTTCCAGTAGTGTGATATTTTAGGGCAGGACCACCAAATATGAGCTGTGGAGCCAATATGTGAGAGGCATCTCCAGCATAAGGGGGAGCAGTCAAGTGAGAACCTAGATAACTTAAGAGGGGTTCTATACCAACCGGTCCAAATTTTATAATTCAGTTCCCTGGCTTGCATGTTCCTAGAGAGTTTGCCATTATTTCGAAAAATTTGCTGCCAGGTAGATAAAGGTAGTGAGAACTGAAGATCTCCTTCCCAGTCCGTTAAGAAATAAGGTTTCGACTCTGAAGTGGGACGACGGAGTATAGTATAGCAAAAAGAGAGCGGCCGTAGAGTTGGGGAGGGGGAAAGAAGTTGCGATTCAAAGGCGGACAACTCCCTATGGGAATAACCATTCTTAATTTGTTGAGATATCCAGTGATTAATTTGTAAAGTCAACCACCAAGCTGGTTCAGCGGGATGGAGTATCCGCTGAACTTCGTCTAGAGATGGAGGTATAGATCCTCTAACAAAGTTGAATAATAAATCCCCACCTGAGTCCTTCAATCTGGCTAATTTAGCATTATTAAGACCCACAGGAAAGTCAGGGTTCTCTAGAACCAAAAGAATCGGAGAGGGGAATGGCGCTAGGTCAGATCTAGAGGCAATCAGGGGCTGTAATGCGAGAAAGGGAAGGAGAAAGGGATGAGACCGACAGTGGTGGGGTGTATGATTCATAGGTATCAGAAGTAACTGTATAAGGGAGAAAGGTTCAATGATATCGGCTAAAGATTAGGTCCAGTACTTTTTCTTAATAGGAATAAAGTCAAAGAGTCTCGACAAAACAGAAGCTTTATAATAATTGTAGAAGTCTGGAAGGCCAACACCAAAGTACTCTGTCGATCTGGTGAGTATTTCTCTACGCAATCTGGGAGTTGAGTTCGACCAGATGAAGAAAGATACAATCTTAGAGGCTTCATCCAAAAATTTCCTCGGGACTGGCATGATGAGAGAGGTGAGGGTAAATAAAATTTTGGGCAGGATCATCATCTTTATCAGATTCATCTTCCCCCACCATGAAAGGTAAAGATGAGTCCAATTATTAAGATCCAATTGGATCGACTCTAGGAGTGGTTTGAAATTTCATTCAGGCATGACGTGTATGTCTGAAGATAAGAATATTCCCAAATATTTGATGGAATGAGTCGCCCATTTAAAAGGGGAGGCGGATCGAAGGAGGGTTACCTGCGAGTCATCCATATTAAGGCTCAAGACTTCCGATTTGGAGAGGTTCATTTTGGATTGGGAGATCTCCTCATATTCTGACAGACGCTCTAGGAATCTGTTGACAGAGGTGGATGGATTGGTGAGGAAAAAGAGTATGTCATCAGCATATGCAGAGAGTTTAAAGGAACGGCCTTTGACTTCTAGGCCTGTTATAAGAGGGTCTTTACGGATCGTGTTCAAAAATGGTTCCAAAGCTAGAATAAAAAGAATGGGTGAAAGGGGACATCCCTGTCTAGTTCCATTGCGTATCTGGAAGGTCTCCGACAGGGTACCATTGACCACTATTTTCGCCGATGGGTTAGTGTACAGGCTCTTAATACCATGGAGAAAGGTTGGACCCATTCCCAAGTGAGACAGGGTTTCAAAAAGGTAAGTCCAATTGACCCTGTCGAAGGCCTTCTCAGCGTCCGTTGAGAGCAATAAAGTAGGAATATGGAGGCGAGCAGAGAGATGTACTAAAGAGGTCGCCAGGGCTGAATTATGTCTAGCCTCCCTACCCCGTACAAAACCACCCTGATCAGGGTGTATGATGTCTGGGAGGAGATGCTGCAGTCTAAGTGCCAGGATTTTTGCGAAGATTTTATCATCAACATTAAGAAGGGAAATCGGGCGATAATTACTGCAAAGTGTGGGGTCTTTATTTGGTTTGGGTAGGACAGAAATATGGGCCATAAGAGCCTGAGCTGGAAAGGAATCCCCTTCTAAAATCGAGTTGAAGGAGTTACAGAGATGCGGAAGCAGAATAGATTTGAATTTTTTATAATATCCAAGGGGGAATCCATCTGCGCCGGGGCATTTTCCCGAAGCCATGGAGCTGAGTACTCTGTCCAATTCTGCAGCGGAAATAGGGGATTCTAAACCTGCAACATCAACATCCTTAAGTTTGTGAAGATTAGCTTGATCTAGGAACAACCTGATTTTATCAAGGTGGTCAGAGTGAGAAAGTGTTGTGGTATCAGATATGGTATACAGCTTCTCGTAGAACGAGCGAAAGGAGGCCGCAATTTTGGGGTACGTGGAAGCCATCTCTGTAGTATCTAACTGAACTCTAGACACTGCTGCCTTCCGTCTCTTAGTCGCTACAAGCCTCGCCAGAGTCTTCCCACACTTATTTCCTTCTAAGTAGTGTTGGTATTTTTTCCACAAATAAGATTTATGAACATTCGCCAAGAGCAAGGTGGTTAGTTCTCCTCATAAGGAATTAAGAGATTCAAGATCTGCAGGTGCTAAAGAGTGTTTATGTTTCTTCTCTAAAACTGAGATGGCTTCCAAAAGGGAAGCCATCTTAGCCCTGCGTTTTTTCTGTAAAAATGAACCAAGCTTAATAAAATACCCTCTAAGAACTGTTTTGTGAGCCTCCCAGACTATAGTGTCTTGGCAGTCACCCGTTGTATTAAGCATAAAATATTCCTCCAAGTGTTTACTTATTTCCTTGCAAGTCTCAGGCGAATGAAGAAGAGATTCATTCATTCTCCACGAGCTCGCCTGCATGCCACAGCTTGGAAAGGTCAACGAGATGGATATAGGGGAGTGATCCGTCCATGAAACGGAATCTATAGTTGCGGATATGAGGAGGTGGAGGATGGATTGTGATATAAAAATATAGTCAATGCGGCTGTACATAGAGTGGGGCGAAGAGAAATGAGTGTAGTCCTTATCCCTAGGGTGCAGGGATCTCCAAGCGTCTACCAAATGAAGCTCTCTGAAACGCGATCTGAGATTGCGGAGATGAGATAATCTATAGGGAGATTTCCCAGAGGAGCTATCTAGAGAGGGATCAATAGCCAAATTAAAATCTCCTCCTAATATTATACGTCCCCCAAAATCCGACTCCAGAGTCGATAGTCTATCCCGCAGGAATGAGCATTGAGCAGTATTAGGGCCATAAATATTCATAATGATATATGGGGCGTTATAGAGGAGGCCTTTCAATATAATAAATCTCCCATCACTGTCAGTTTGAATTTCCTGGAGGGTCCAGGGAACTGTAGACCTGATCAAGACTGCTACCCCCTTACGCTTCGCATTAGCAGAAGAGAAGTAAGCATGTGGGAATATATGGTTACAGAACTTAGATGTGGCTCTAGCATCAAAATGTGTCTCCTGTACTAAAACTATATCTGCACGTAGTCGTGCAAAGTCCCTAAGGGCCATTGACCTTTTCTCTGGAGAGTTTAAACCCGTGGTGTTCAGCGAGACAATCTTAATTGCCTGTGTCATATCAAATCCCAGTCTAGGAGTACCATACCGCATCTCGGAGGGGGAAGCGAGAAGGAAAGGGAAGGAATGTAAAAGAGAAAAGTAAGGGAAGGGGGAAGGGTAGGTGATTGTGAATGCTTCATAATCAGAGGTAAGTGGGTAGAAACATAATGTGAAGCAAGTGTGCCTAACAGCCCTGAGGATGGGCCTGGCATTCAATAGGCGACTAAAAGGGTGCAAGGCCTAGGGACAGAGTTTAACTTGTCATCATAGTTGAAGTGCAGATAAGTATAAAAGCAGAGAGAGAGAAGAAGATAGCGAAAATCCTCAGACAGAGTCATGTGGCGTAGAGCCTATTAGAAATGAAGGAGTGTACTTGATGAGTGAGGCATAAAAGACATGGTTAAGAAGAGAGTGAGAGTCAAGGACAATATTAAAGTACATAGCAAAAAAGTGCAAACAGCATATTTATTCCACTGAGTCAGGCCTGCCACATTGGTGAGTGAATCTAGGGGCAAAAAGAAAGGTGGTAAATGAATGTGGCAGGACTGAGTCAGTGAGAAGTAAACAAAATATTGTGTTCACTACTGGAGTATAGTGAATCGGTAAACATAGGGCAAAGGTTACCCTAATGGACCATAAGCCCTATGATCAAGAATAACTAGTAAGTGCTCAATCTTATTAGCATTATCAATCAGCAAATGAACAATTGAACAATATATAACAAAGAGTATTTGCATAACACGAGATAAAAAATAATTTTTAGAAAGCGTAATACAATAACAGAATGTTGTTATGCGACGATGCTCAGGGGCATCAGAAAATATTACCGTCCTTAGGAGTTGAGGTCTCAAAGGGAATCACGGTAAGTTCAGTTCAAGATAAGTCAGACAGTGGGTCTTGATATGGTACAAGTGGAACACTCCTGTTCAGGTAGCTTCAGCCGCAGGACCTTCAGGATCAGATAAAATCAGGCGCCTCTGCTTCTTCTTTTGAGCTGGTGAGCACGGCGACCAGTCCAGCCGCTTTGGCGTCTTATGTTGCAATGGAGTTGTTGGCGGAGCTTGAGTTGGGGGGATCGATAGCCCCAATGATGAGCAGAAAGCCGGAATTTCGTCGCTGTTCTTCCATTCAGCGTGGCTGAAAGAGAGAATGGGAAACCCCATCGGTATTTCACTTGGTTATTCCGAAGATGGTCGGTAAGATTCTTAACAGATCTCCTCAGCTGGAGTGTGTAGGGAGAAACATCATTGTATAGTTGGATAGACGCCCCTGCACATGTTAGGGAGGAACATTCTCTACTTTTCCTCATTATTTGCTCTTTGAGTTCATATCTTTGTAGACAAAGAATCACATCTCTCGGAGAGTCAGGATCTTTAGCTTTAAGGGAACGATGGATTCTTTCAATCAGTACAGGATCAGTATTATTATCACCCAACATCTGCTGGAAGAGTTGCTGAATCGTAGGGCGAAGATCTGTGGAAGTGATCGTTTCTGGCAGGTTCTTGATCCTTATGTTGTTCCTTCTTCCCCTATTGTCCAAGTCGTCCAGCTTAAGAGTGAGATGATCTATAGCGTCTTTCTGTTCCTCGACCATCTGCGTAAGAGAGTCCAATCTGTCGCCTGCGGTAACTCTATCCTGTTCCAGAAGTTGAACGCGACTATTGAGTTGAGTAAAATCAGCCGACAGTCTTGCAATATCTGCCTGTATAGTGTCGGTCACATCTTTGAGGAGGAGATGCAGATCTGTCTTAGTGGGTAAGTCAGCTAGCATCGCTGCAATGTCCACCAGAGGTGAAGAAGTGTTCTGCGTCATGTCTCCAATACAAACCGGAGGGTCCTGTAATGTAGTAAGGAGTGGTAAAGGAGGCGTTACCCCCACGGTGCTTTCCCGCCGCGAGTGTGTAGGCGGAGCAGGCTCTTGCAGGGTGCCTTCACTCAAACAGGCCTTAGGCTTGGAGGTGAAGTAAGTCTTGACCGAAACGGTTCCCCGTCCTTGTTTGCGTTGCTTGCCTGTCATCCGTGGTTTGATAACGGTTCACATGAGAGTCTGTAAGAGGTCAACAGATTCCAGATAGCTTAAATAAAAGCTTAGTTTTGTCCCATAACGCCGGGAGCTCGACGGTCACACGTCTGGCTCCATGCAAGGTCAGGCCACACCCCAAATTAAATTATTTAAATCAGATTCTACTGATATCTGTTGGAGGTGTCAGAAGGCAGTGGGATCGATGTATCACGTTTGGTGGACGTGATTTTTTGGTGCAGATTAAGGCAGATCTTCTGGAAGTTGTTCTTGGTAAACAATTTGATTGACTCCACAATTCTTTCTTTTTCAGCTTGACAGTCCCCTAAAGAATACATTCCAGCAATTCCTGGTGATTAATATTCTTACAAAAAAACAAAAATTACTGCAAGGTTTAGAGATGCACGACTGTATTCTCTCCAGTCTCTACCACCTTACAGTCAAGAGATAAGTTCAGCTCTCTAATGATGCCCTTCAATGGATGTGGATCTTATAAGTTTATTTAAAAAATCCAAATTTTATTAATTAATTAATTTAAAATTGTACAAAACAAACACAAACATATATAAGTAAACCACCTCACTGTCACAGAAGTACTGCTCAACGAGATAACATTAAAAAGTAGGATTAGTTCCTACAATAGTATGGGATCACTTGGGGTGCAACAGGGTGGGATGATCCTTAGGAAGCAATGTGGCAGAGCTCCTAGGAGAAACTGAAAATTAGCTTAATTGGCCTGATATATTGCCTTATAGTGTTTTAAGCATGTGCATGTGATCCTAAAACCATTTGAATGTAACAAACTACACCTGTAGGCCGATGACACCCAGATTGTAATTACACAGTAGTTCGTGTATATGAATAGTTAAACTTCTGTTTCGTATAAATGTAGTTAAAACGAATAACACCTGTGATGGGTATTTTCCCTATAACAACCTACATCAATATTGTAAGACGATTAAACTGGTAATCATGCTCTAAAGGTAGCTGTCTTATGGAGCCTATTTCTGGATCTCAAACGTTAATTTTGTGATGTCTGGCCAATATAATCCCTAACCAAAGTTGCACTTATTCAGTTCTTTTATTTAGATATTAATGATTTTATTGTCTTGTTTAAGTTCTATAGCAAACGTCACTTGAGATCTCTAAGTTTGGACTGTTTTGTGTATTAAGCATCTCCTAATCAGACAGGAAGTAGCGGTCCAAATAACTAGCTAAAGCACTTTGTATCAAAGAACATATAGCTAAACTCTAACTGTATGGCAAGCTATCTGAGCCCAGCAACCTGAGGAATATTTCCCCGATGTAGCACAGAGTTTAATAACTTGTTGGATCAGACACAACATATCCGCATGTCATGCCTATGGAGATCTCAAGTATATGTATGCTCAATGTTACGAACTACAAGACGCTCTGCCTAAAAATCGAATGCTCCTAATTTTCTATTATTGATAATTTTCCCATTTTTTCCCTTTTCATTCAAACCCCCCATTGGTTTGCCATTTTTTATTGATTTTATTGCAACTTCTATTTCTTCTACCAAAACTTTTGGTACAGCTTCAACCTCTGGCACTGCATTTAGCTGTTGTCCTTCATCCTTATAAAGATTTGAATAAAATTCTTCAGCTTGTTTTACTATTTGTTGTTGAGATTTTGCTGTTTACAAACCCAAAATTTGGCTACTATGTGTGGCCATCTTTCATTTGGCTTTCTTTAGCCCTTGGTTTTCTTCCAGTGTCCTTTAGATGAGCTCAAAATTGAACTTATATGTTTCTTCTTTTATACACTTCCTTATGGTCTTGTACATTTCTACATATTCTACCCTGTTTCTAATATGACCATTTTGCTTAATTTATTGTCACTTTTTCGTCATGGCAACTGTTTCTCTTGAAATGCAGGTAGTTTTTTCTTGTTGGTGCAATGGCCTGGGCAGTGTCTATGATACTCTCAATAACCTTTTCATTGTGGGTTGTTGTAATGTCTGTGTCTGTGAGGTCTTGAAGCACACTGAAACGATTTGACAATACTAACACAAAATTATTATGATTTCTCAATAGCTGGCTAGTGTTGATCTTCCCGTTTATGGACTTGATCATTTTTTCCTTTATTTCTTGCAGTCACTAGACGAAAGTCACATAGATTTTTGCTCTCAATAGACAATGGTCACTTCCAGCATTAAATTATTTAAGACTGAGCAGTCAGTGAATATTGTCTTTTTATTTGCAAGTATGAAGTCAATTTCACTTTATTAACATTAACCCTTTCAGTGCCGGATGCTCGGGCCATTTCCTGTACCCTGCAGGCCAGACACTTTTTCAGCATTTTTGCTATACTTCTGTTTAGGCTTGATTTATTCTGGGGATTTTTAGTTACATATGGAAAACTATATATTGTTTTTTTTAAACAAATTGAGCTTTCAAGTGGTACCTTACATGAAGAGAATTTTACATCGTGCAAAAAGCTATGATGTCATAATGACAAAAAAAGTGAAAATTTACTCATTTTGCTAAAATCACATACTATGTATCAAAAACATTTACCTTGATTGAAAAAGTTTCAATTATTTGAAAAAGCCCCGAGTCCTCCAAGTAAAAAAATACCAAATTTGTATAGTTTTAACGACGTCCATGGCTAACGTAGAGCCCTAATCACCAGCAGCGCAAAATGACATTTTCAACTTTATAAACTAATATGCGCATTCTAGGGGATTTGTGGTAAAGCTACCCTAAAACAGTGGAATAACTATATAAAACTATATATTTATGGAAAGTAGACAACCTGCTGCATCTAATGAGGGGTGGCTTGCCTTGTTACCCCAAGCCTGGTGTGCACAAATGCCTCCAGAAGTGGCGCTAATGAAAAAGTTATTTTCTTATATTTCTCCCCCTTCAAATGTACTGAAATCTGTAAAAACCATGGCATTTCCAACTGTATTAATTAGCTAGTGCTCTTAGGAGAAAAATGACACCTCAATGGTATGAGTTCACCTACCTCAGGGGGCACTAAAAGTACAAAACTACACCTATTGCAACCTCTAATTTTTCTAACATTTTCTCAAACATCACTTATCAGTACAAAAATGGTTATAACAACTACAGAAGTGAAGAAAGGGTATACAAACCATACCGTTTTGAAAAGAAGACACCCTTCCGCATCTAATGAGGGTGACTTGCCTTGTTACCCCAAGCCTGATGTGTACAAATGCCTCCAGAAGATGGCGCTAATGAAAAAAAAAGGCATTTTCTTACATTTCTTACATTCTTACATTTCTGCCCCTTCAAATGTACTGAAATGTGTGAAAACCATGGCATTTCTAACTGTATTCATTAGCTAGGGCTCTTAGGAGAAAAATGACACCTCATTGGTATGAGTTCACCTACCACAGGGGGCGCTACAAGTGCAAAACGACACCTACTACAACCTCTAATTTTTCTAACATTTTCTCAAACATTACTTGTCTGTACAAAAATGGTTATAACAACTACAGAAGTAAAGAAAGGGTACACAAACCATACCATTTTGGAAAGAATGGGTGACTTGCCTTGTTACCCCAAGCCTGATGTGCACAAATGCCTCCAGAATGTGGCGCTAATGAAAAAAAAGGCATTTTCTTACATTTCTGCCCCTTCAAATGTATTGAAATGTGTGAAAACCTTGACATTTCCAACTGTATTCATTAGCTAGGGTTCTTAGGAGAAAAATGATACCTCACTGGTATGAGTTTACCTACCTCAGGGGTGACACCTACTACAACCTCAAATTTTTTGAACATTTTCTCAAACATTACTTGTCTGTACAAAAATGGTTATAACAACTACAGAAGTGAAGAAAGGGTACACAAACAATACCATTTTAAAAAGAAGACACATTGCATTTCCTTATATTTCTGCCCCTTGAAATGTTTTGAAATCTGTGAAGACCATAGAAATGTCAACTGTATTCATTAGCTAGTGCTCTTAGGAGTCAAATGACACCCCATTTGTATGAGTTGACATATCTTAGACAGTGCTAGAAGCACAAAACTACACCTACTACAACATCTGATTTTTTCTAACATTTTCTCATACAGGACTTGCCTGTAAAAAAATGGTTATAACAGCTACAGAAGTGAAAAAAGGGTAGACAACCCATACCATTTTGGAAAGAAGAAGAACCTGCCGCATCGAATGAGGGGTCACTTGCCTTTTTACCCCTAATTTAGCTTGCACAACTATTTCCAGAATGTGGTGCTACAGGAAAACGCTGTGGGATTTCCTAGGATGACCTCTTGCCAGCCTAATAAAAATGGTACCCCACTGCTGTGGGTTGACAAACCAGTTTGGATGACAGGAGCATGGCTACAAGTAGAACAGGGATGGGAAAGCAAACAGTGTATGTGATTTTATGGCTAACAGATGTAAGAAGCTAGGGCGTCAGCTGGTGTACGTGCGGGCCTATGACTACCAGTGTAACAAAGTGGTGGGGGGGTTGAGGGGCAAGGCAGTGTATATGGGTATGTCTACTAGTGGGGAGCGGACCAAGTATGGTGGTGGTGGTGAGTAACGGTGTCCGATAGTGTATATGGGGGAATCTGTGACTACCAGTGTGCATTGTATGTCCCCCTCATACAATGTTTGATTCCCAGCCTGAATCTAGTGCTTACTGGTACTTTGAGTCTACCAGTAGGCAGTGGAAACAGGCTGGGGAATGGGACTGCCAGTGGGCTGTGGAACCAGGAAGGAGGATAGGGTACTTGGGGGTGGGGGGATTGGAGGCATTTTGTTTGCATGCTACAGGGGTGCCCAATGCACTGTAAAGCAATGCATTGGACCCCCTGTTGCACACAATAAGGTTTTTTTGTTGTTGTTTATTCATACCTCGTTGGGGAGGCTGTATCAGGAACGCTCCTGGTGCCCCCCATCAAGGTCTAAAAAAAAAAAAAGTGTGTGTGTTACAGGGGGTCCAACGCATTGCAAAGCACTGTGTTACCCCCCCCCCCGTGGCACTTGCAGTTTTTTGTATTATATTTTCTGATGGCCCCCCAACAAACTCTGATTACAGTTAGTGAAAAATAGCCCTGTGTGTGCCACAGGAGGGGGGGATCTGCAATGAACCCCCTCCCCTGTGGCACACACAGGGTTAATTTTTTTTTTTTTTTTTTTTATTATAGACCTCAATGGGGGACATCAGAACCCCTCCTGGTGTCCCCCAATGAGGTCTTAGTAAGACTAATACTGCCCAAAAGACTTGACCCTGTGAATGTCACAGGGGTCTCCAGCACATTGCAAAGCAATGTGCTGGGGAACCCTGCGGCACTCACAGTGTTAATTTTTTTTAATATATATTTTTTTTCTTTAATTCAGACCTCGCTGGGGGACATCAGGACCCCTCCGGTAGGAGCGATCTTCATCCGGCTAACCTTGCTAATGTCATCAGTGAACATGTCACCGATGACGTTAGGAGGCTTCCCCCAGTCCCGCCCACTCCTACCCAGAAGTTCGGGTAGGAGAGAGGGGAAAGGAGAAGCTCCGCTTCTACTTTGCACATGTTGATCTCCCAGCGCGATCGGCTGGGAGATCAAAACCTGGGGGCGCATGAGGAGTGATCCTCATGCCCCCCCATGAGTGCCAGGCTACTTTTCCTCTAAAATGTGGCCACTGCAAGCCGGTTATACCGGCTTATGCAGTGACCGCATTTTAGATGTACAATGTACGAGCGTGGCACAGCAAGTACAGCTGTGTCCACTCTTACGTTGTACCCACCTGGAACTCTAGGGGTTAAGGCCTTTACATGGCTATTTTCTTTGGGGCTTTTTCTGTAGAATGAATTCACAGTTCTTCTGAAAATTTGATCAGTTGCCTCTGTTTTCTCTTTTTTCAGTTCCATGTGGTCTGATCAATTTTTCACCATTTTGGGTCTTACCAATTCTCACATTGAAAACTCCCATTATAAATTGTGGTAATAAGTAGTGGTAATTGTTTGAGTGTAGAGACATAATAAATCATCAAACATTTCTGCAACTTCATAGTCACTGTGGCTACTTTAGAGGCATAAACTTAATGATTTGAAGAACATGATGACTGTTCAGTTTGATAGGACAGTAAATAATTCTTTCAGAAATTCTTTCTACTTTTTCGACTGAGTTTGTCATTCTTTTGTTAATGAAGAATCAAATTCCTCCACACCGTCCATCTTTTGTGCCCTTATAGTATAGCAAATGTCCGTCTTCTAATTTGACTAAATCGTCATCTTTTTTAAGAATCTCACATAAGCCATTGATGTTATTTAGTTCTTGTACTAATTGCTACATCTAATGTTAGGCTTTCCAATGTCTAAAGGCCAAACGCATCCTGATAGAACCCGGTTATTCTTAGCACCCACTGCCATTCAGCTGGACTTCCAACTGCAGTAGGAAGTAACTTGCAAGTTCACAGGGAATGAAGGCAGTTGTTTTAGTTGTGAAGCCATGGACAATAATCTGCCACACTGATCCAGTGTGGGTTATCATATTTTGGATTGATTTAGTCTGGTGTCTTAGCTTTGATCTGTCCACCTTGGGTGACCTTGCCAGGATTATATGCTCCTGATTAGGGATGGGTGAAAATTTCCACCTCAAACTGAAATTGGCGAAAAATGGCACTTTCCACTTGGAGAAAACTTTCCCACAAAAAGTGCAGATTTTCCGCTTTTTTCAACTTGTTTAGCCCATTGCAATCGATGGGAAAATAGAAGTCACACACAACACATTAAAAATAATATTAATTTCCCAAAGGCAGAGTATAAAATGGGCATGAGGGTGCCTGTGTTGGTGGGGTGTGGAGAAAGAATCAGCTGAACAGGGGATGATTTTTTGGGGGTTGTTTACTGGGATTGGGGGGCACTTAATAAAAAAGAAATCCTAAACAAAATAAAAACCCTAAGACATGGTATAAAGAGGTCTGAGGAGGGTGCCTGTGTTGGAGAATGAATTAATCATTTGAACAGGGAATTTGTTTTGGGGGGTTTCTTGACTGCTATTGGGGGGACAGTTAATAACAAAATAAAATAAGAAATTTGTATTTAAAGTTATAGAGACTGGAACCCCTCGACATAAGTTGCCACTGGGGTAGACTGATACTTGACTTGATAGAGTTTTTTGTAGATGATGATTTGTTAGATTTGTTGTTAGAGGACCAAGCCCTGAAGAAACATTGATTTGTAGGACTTAAGCTTGTTTGGCACAAGTCCCAAGGAAACATTGATTTGTTTATTTTTTTGTAGGACTATGCTTTTTTCAATTTTTTTTAAAGCACAAGCCCTGAAAAAAAAATGCCCTACTGGCCTAGTGCCAGCAGGTAATATTGGCCAGTAGCCACTGGCCATTGTCAAATGTCCTCCTGAGTCCTGAGTTGGAACTGCTTTTCATACTGCTGGTGCTGAGTTGTTTAAGCAGCAGGATGATTAGGCAGCTGAAAGGGAATGGGATCAACAAAAGCAGTACATGGGTGATGATGGATGATGAAAGTTCCACTTTCCACGACTAGCTCCAGTGATGCACCAGAGGCAGTAGCAAAACAATAAGTAGCCCCCAGTCTATGTGGAGAAAAGAAGAAGTTGGCCAATAATTCTTCTCCACCTGCCCCTCCTCCAAAATCATGGGTGTGTTGTTATTAGAATATATATTTTCCCTTGAGAACAGAAACTGTGGCTTCCATCAGCAACTGCAATGTGCACAGTGTGTGTGATAAATAACATCTGGGAGCACAACTGTATCCAAACACCATGACACCAGAACGCAAGTACTGCCGCTGTCACTATATCCCTTGTCCAGACCCCCGCTAAGGCCACATGACAACTTGCTGACAGTTTAATAGTAATGATGAACCCTCCCTGCCAGAATCCTAGCATATTCTGTGAGATAGAATCTCCTCAGATGCCGCTTGATTGGCTGATATTGATTCTCCTCCACCACACTGGCATGTGTGGTCACTGCACCACACAGTGTGCAATGGGTAGAGAGGAACTTCCATATCCTAACATCAAAAGAGTGGCTATTATTTGGTGGGGGAGGTAATGATGAACGAGGTGGATTGGCAAGAGATGTACTTGTTACCCTAGAGGAAGAAGGTGATGTTGATGGCGAGCTAGTTGTTTTGCTCATCATGGAGCTTCGTGTGTCTTTCTAGGTTTCTTTATTCTTCATCCTCTTTGATCTCCACCTTTCTGGAGAGCCAGGGGGTACAGTAAAAGTGGTTCTAGATTTCTGCAATGGGTGTTTGGCTTTAACATGTTTGACATAAATGTCATGGTGTCTGCGTTTCATGTGTGTTATCAGGGAGGTTGTGCCAAGGTGTGTTCCCTCCTTTCCCCTTCTCACTAACTTGTCACAAATTTTGCACTGTACCGTTGTTGATGATGACTGCACTGTGCCTGCAGTGGGGGGAGGGATAGGGAACAGGTGGAGAAGAATGGCCTCTTTCTTCTTGTCCTCCCTTCACTTTTTGTGGCAGCCGATAATTTTGCTGCTACTGCCTCAGAGTTAGCACTGCAACTAGGACCAGGAGTATTGCTGGTGCTGGCAAGTGGAACCTGTCATAGTCCCATGTTACTTGTGTTACCTGTGTTCATGGTGGTCTGTGGTACACTAGCCTTATCCTCAGCACCCTGCTGCCCTTTCATCTCAGAAATAAGAGCACTTGCAATTTCCGCTAATTCCAAAAGCTGATTGCCAGTGATGGTGGTGATGCCCATCCTCATCCCTGTCTTCCATCCCTTTTCACTTTCTGATAAAAAAGAAATCAATTTATCTTCCACCCCAGCGTCTCTAACACCACCACCACCACTAGTCCCTACATGATGCTGCTCTGTTTCAGACATCTCACTGCTGCTTGGAGTAGGTGACGAGCAACGTGACAGCGGGTCCCCTGCTGTCACACTTGGCATCATTTTCTCCTTCCCCTGAGTTCTACAAGAAACACTAGCAGCAGGCAAAGTTTTGGTGGCAGCAGGTTCAGCACTGGCAGCAGGTACAACACTAGTGGCAGCACATCTGGCAGCAGGTACAACACTAGTGGCTGCATGTACAGCAATGGTGGCACTGGCAGCAGGGGCAGCACATCTTGCAGCAGGCACAGGCAGCTGACCTGTCCTGCTCTCACTAGTACTACCCTTTTCTCCCTCCTTTCCCATTCCCTTTTCTCACTTCCTTCCCATTCCATTTTCTTCCTTCCCATTCCTTTTTCTCCCTCCCTTCCCATTAAATTCCCCAAGTGATTTAGGGGGAATGAACAGCATTGGTTCAGTAGTGGTCCCTTCCTCCTCATAAGGGTCCTTCCATCTCCTCCATTGATTATTTTTTAGCCTGCTCATAGTGAGAGGAGTCACTATGAGCCTCTCCTGCCTCACCTTTTGCAAAATATCATAAGAGCAGGGCTCAAAATTTCCACTCGCCACTAGCCAATGGCGAGTGAATATTTAGCCCTGGCTAGTAGAAATTCAGCCCTGGTGGGTATGCTATGGCTTGCAGTGGCGAGTAACTTTTCAGGTATGGCTAGTACCAAAGGACTTCAAATTTTAAGCCCTGATAAGAGAACAGCACATTACGTCTATCTCGCTCTGTAGCTGCTTCTATTGTGTCTGCCTTCAGCGGAAACGTCAAGTTTTTACAGTGGAAGTGCGAAAACAACGTAAATCAATGGGTGGAAACTTTCTAGCCATTGAAAAAATGGGGAAAAATTTTGGCCAATGCGCGAAAAAATGCAAAAATTATAACTGCTAGTTTTAAAGTAGAGTTTCCAGCGAAAAAGTGGATAACAATGTGGTTTTCGCAAAATTTCCTGCAGGAACATGGCGACAACTTTCGCCCACACCTACTCCTGATAGTATAGTTTGCAGCTTCATTGACACACGTAAACACTCCAGTCACGATAAAGCATCAGTCAATTTAATTGATATAGCTATATATTTTGCATTATATCTGCTGTTTGCTTTATATAGTGATCATTATTGAAGCCTATGATCATACATCCTCAACATGAATAAGAAGCTTCTACCGACCTCATTGTATTATTAGAGGTGCTAGTCATTTATCAGTCCTTAAAATACAATAGTTAGACTACAAGAAAAATGAAATGCAAATAAAACAGTAAATATAAATAACTTCCGTTTCAAGGACAATTACCTATGTAAGTTCTTTTCATTAAAAAATAAAGAGACAAGGGCACAAGTCTACTTAAATGTGAAAGCAATCCCATAGCATTTTATGGTAAATATTAATTGATATCTGTTTGAATCAACATTTCAATGGGCCAATTTCACAAGTAAAGTGGAGGAAGTGTGGGGTAAATCAAATGAATCCCCATAGATTTAAATAGACTTTCTTGATCTCTTGAATACTTGAGGGGTTCCAACACATTGCATTCTATGAGAAAGGTGACACACAGACCACAGTTCTCTATACAAAGTGACAGTAACAGTTTAATCAATTTAAGACTTTAACATAACTTCCTGGATATAACTTTGAAATGGCACACCACCATAGGGCGAATATAAAACTCCCCAAAATTCCCAATTAAGTTAAATGGATCTTTTAACTCCCATATGTGCTAGAGAGACCCTCAAAACACTGCAAAGCATTAAAGGCCAATTTAAAGCAATGGGAATTTGGGGAATGTGTTTTTGGACCCTATGGAGCAGTTGGTTTGCTCTAGAATTGATCTACTTTTACTTTGCGCATGCGACCCTTCACTAATTTCTAGCGCTACCCAAATATCATTCAGGTTAAATATAAGACTATGGTAATTGTTTATTATATTATCTGTATATTTAAAGGCAGTTTCAGACAAGTGGCAGAACTTAAGCAGTCCATTGCTACAGTCCTATCTCCCTGTGCTGTAAACTCAGCTTTCTCCTACATTCCAATGATAATCTGGAACCAAAAGAGGTATGTACAATGGCTGGTTCACATTAGAAACAGCCAGTATTATTGACTGGCACCCACGTGTATTTGCCATTCATCTAAGGTTGTGAAGAACCTTACATACTCCAACATAACTAATTTGAAAGGCCTGATAGTTCCTGTTTGAATGCTTTAAAGATACACCTTGCTGAGCTCTAAGGCAATGATTGTCAGCGTGAATTAGGCACAATAGTCCAGCACTGCACCTTTAACAATATTCAACATCACCAAAATCAACATTGGTGCATTGGTGTGACCTGTGCAAATCAGGCCTGAAAATAAATTTAAAAAAATGCAGTATAAGAAGGACAATATATTTTGACCTAGGTTACTGTATATGAGGAATAAGAGGTTCTTAATTTGTTCAAATGAAATGATTTATCTAGGACTGATCTGCTGTACTTCATACCTAAGTCATTATATTTATTTTAATTTATTATTTTCTTTTTGGCATTTGATCTATATTGTTGTCTATTACTAGAACGCTTCAGTTTACAATCTGATAAAGACAATTTTATCCTACAATTCATTCTGTAGTATTGAAGCTTACTGTTTATTGTGAGAAAGTTTGATCTACAGGCAGACTAAGACAGAGATCATTATATAGACAACCACCAATTCCAATGCATAAAGTATCAACTATACAGAAGGTTAATTACCTAGGCAAGCCGATATGTTATGCAAATTCAGAGCCACTGATTCCAAGGATGTAGCTCCCTGTTAATATATGTTTACAAATTCTCTAGTGGTAAAATAAACTCTTAACATTATGTTTTTTTTTTGTTTTTTGGAGAGGTTTTTCATTGTGGACATAGAGATGGGTTCCTGACACACTCCATCTCATTCCACTCCATCTCATTCCACAGTTGAGCTCCAGTGACTTCACAGACCAATGAAATGCTCCTGGAACAACTCCCTAACAAGGTACATCAGTGGAATTGTACATTTTCCTGATGAAAGTAATTGTTACAGAATGAATAAACTGTTAGCATAAATAGATATACTGCAGCAATTGTTTCTTGTTTTTAACTTACAGGAGTGTGGCTTACCTTAGACATCGGTTGCTATGACACACCCATGGTAGGGTCCTATGCAGTTTCGGTAAGTGGGTAAGGTAATATGGGGCTAAGACATGAAGTACCTGCGTAGCATGCCTTAATTAGCATAACTATACATCTAAATAAATCAAAAACAAATTTTACAAATAAAAATAGATATTCCAATATACAGCTATTTTTGAGAACCCTTTCAAAATCATAATTGCTTTTATAGGGTCCATTATTACCACTCTTGTACTGTGCTACCATTTAACTATTAGTGGTCTTTTAGACTACATGATTGTTGTGAACTTCCTGCATCAATAAACATGTCTGATCATAAGACTTAGACTGACTAGATGTTTACTGGTTGTTGGACCATTCTCAGTACACTGTAGATACTGCTGTCTGTTACCATCATGATAAGGTAATAGCCTCTGTGATACTTGAACTGGCTTTCCTGCTGCTGATTATAATACCATGTTCAAAGTCACTTCAGATGACTTTGAATTGACTGTTAGTCCGTTCTCTCCCTCAAATGCATGCAAACACACATACACACTCTCTTTCCCCCTATCTCTCTCTCTTTTCCTGAGATCTGACAACCTGCTTTATGTAGCATGGTAAAAACATGATACTGTCCATGATGGATTGGCTGTTTACTTGGACAAGGGAGATATAAATAATACATCAGCTAAAACTGCAAACCGTATATTTTGGATAAAGTGTACACTCTGGAGGGAAAACCTTTAAGTAGAAATTAAAAGCTATATTAAGATCCTTAGATAAATAGAGTTCAAATTAAAATAAATCTAAAATTCCAAAAATGTGAAAGAAACTATAAGATCAATAATTCAAAATGGTGTAGCAATGAATTACAGACCTCTCTAACACGTATTGGGTTAAAAAATAGTTAAATCAATGGGAAATTTAATGTATCCCCCATGGTGCAGTAGATTTGCTTCATAATTTACCTTCTTTTCTTTTACTGCTAAGGCCCCTAAACTCAGTAAACTTGAAAGGAGCTGAACACTTTTTCATGAAAGAACACATATTGTAGGTTTTTCCTGTTAAGTAAAATAAGGGTACTCCCACTGCTGAGAAATGCATTTTTCCAGAGTTATTATAGTTTAAACTAGTTTTTTTTTACATTAACAGTGCCCTCTAGTGATCAAATCAGCAAAGTCATGCTGTCAGTAGAAGATTCAGGAAGTAAATGCACAGTCAACTCCCTTCTTGATTATTTTAACTATTATACCTTTTGAACAAAAAAACTGACAGCGGTGGGACTACCCTTGTTTTACTCAACAGGAAAAGCTCTATAATATATAGGTTTTCATAAAAAATGTTTACTACGCCTTTAATTTTCAACTGAAACTTCATTATATGTTAAAATGTTTCAGCTGAAACTGCTTGAATCCAATCAGACAGTTAGGTTTAAACTGAATGCTTGGCAAGAATTTGCAACTCCAGAATGTTATTTTCCGACCCACACTACTTTAAACATATCTCATGTCACTTCTACAAAAATAAATCTCTTCATGTGATGGTTTACAAATTGATATAGCAGAACTTTGGAATATCTTAAGAATTTCACTGGATCGCCCACATCTTATGTAACAATACCCCACAAAATACAGATTTAACTCTAATTTGCAAATAGCATGGGAACTTAAAGTGCATTTACATTTACATTATTCATATGCTGTATTTTGCCAAATCTAATGGTAGTAATAGAGCATAATTGAAAGTAAAACTTAGAGCTGGTCCACCTTAAAATATAGTTAGTAAAGATCTGTCTGAGAAATCATTGGATAAAGATTAATTAATAAAATACAATAAGTGATTGTATCACCCAATGTTTTCACCCAATGTTTTCACTCTACAAAAAGCACCTGTAACCCTGTATTGTTTAAATTCTGAGATTGTAAAGCGCTGCGTACACTTGTGGCGCTATATAAATAAACATATTCATTCATTCATTCATCAATGAATAATGGGACTACACACAGAGCTCTAATTAGAAACATGTTAAAAAGACTTGGAAAGTCAAAATGAGATTAATTGTCAAGCAATGCGTTCGATACCTCTCTGGTATTCAAAAGCTTACAAGGAATTGTCACTTGGCCAATACTCTCACCTCAGAGAGAGTATTAATGTTGACATGATTTCCATTATTATTCCTGTATTCATCCTTTTGGTGGAAGGTGATATAATCTGGCTAGGAATGTGTGAAATTTCTCACTACAAAAGCAAACGTGTGATAAACAGAACTTCCCTTTAAAGGTGATATTTTTCTTTTTTTTCTTTAAACTTTATCATTGCATCCCAATCAAAAATAACAATAATGTAATTTCCCCCCATGCTGAAATGTTGACGGTAGCTAGTATAGGCAAAGAGAGGGTGCTGGGATGATTTGATTTAAGGAGCATTGGTGGAAGCCATTTGTTCTCTGCACAGGTGGGTTATGGGGAGTGTGAGTATGAAGTGAAAAAGGAGAGTTAGAAAGCAAAAAAGACAAAAGCAAAATAAAGTTTTTTGACAGATTGTCGACAGTCAAACAGACAAGTAACGCTACTGATATAAGCAGATTTTGGATGAACAGTAGCTATCTATGGAGTCAGGCACTGGAAAAAAATAAGAGGAGAAAGATACTTTCTAACTAAATAATTAATAAATAAACAAATACATTATTAATTTATATATATATATATATATATATATATATATATATATATATGTATGTATATAACAATATGTATGTGAATCTAATAACAGAAATTCTAATAGCTGATACAATCTAACCCTGTATATAGCAATCAAGATGATCCCAAAATGAAACACACACACGATAAAATAAAATCCAAAAGTCATAGATTCTATATGTCTCCAGAGAACAAGCAAAGATCTACCAAGCAAAAGTCATAAAGGTATATAGAAAATTAGTCTTAAAAATAAAATCCTATAAATATATAGTCTATTATAATAATTATAAAAACTAGTTTTCAGTAGTTCATAAAAATATAAAAATGGTATCCAACCTGGTGAAATCATACATGCATGACATCAGAAGATGATGACATAGAAACAATGGGAATGAGTTCAATGAGACAGAGATGGTAGAATCAGAAATAATCAGTCTGAATCACATTTTATGTTCCTTTTTGCAGATACTTCAGTAAAGCTGTCTTGTCAGCCCTTATTTGAAATCTTGAACAAATAGTAACTGGACAGTGCCCAGACCAAAACACAAGAGGAAAAAAGAGGAAAAAATATTTTAGTGTAGCAGTATAATACAAATTGTATTAAAACCAAAGATACAATTACACACACTCATATTTGCCATTCTTGACCCATTCTAAGGTATTACCACTGGACTGGTAACATAGGAACATCATAAGGATGATAGCAGATACAAAAGGAATATTTGGAGAGACTGTGCGCAAAGAGGGAAAAAGTGAAGGAGGACACAGCATTGAGGTGGTATGAAATAGGACCCCAAAAATCATTAAGCCCAAGAAAAGCAAATGTGAGTGTGTATTGGGGTCTTTTTTTTATTTTTAATATTATTTACATTAACCTGCTATTCATAGGTATTTTTTCCGAGTGTTTCATTCTGTGCTCTTTCCAGTTACTATTTATCTGATACTGGTAACGTTACCTGAGCTGAGATTTAGGGGGAGATTCACTAAGGGCCATATATTCAAAGAAGTAGCGAAACATATTTTGTCGTTTGTAACGACGTTTCAAAGTACAGTGTAGTTGGGATCATTAATATTTTCAGAGAGTGTCGGTTGTGATTGGAAATATGTCGTTTGTCCTGACTGAAATTGTCATATGGAAGGACAAAAAAAGTCTTAACTTACGACAAAAATGTCTTAAAAAATGTCTTAGCTAAAGAAAAAAATGTCTTTAAAAATTGTCTTTACTAATGACAAAAATGTCTTAACTAAAGACAAAAATTGTCATTTTCTCTACTTTTTTCTTAATGCACAAATTTTGTCTTTTGAAAGACATTTTTTTGTCTTTAGTTACGACAAATTTTCTTTTCCTCTATACGACACTGGAGAATAGTTTAGCAACTTCCTTGCCATGCCCGCTTGCCCGTCTGTTCTGGAGTTGTGTTGTACACAACGGACAATTCTATTTTTTTGTCGTATACTCTATAGAAAATATATCGTTCATACATACAATTACTTATTTTTGTCTTTCACACAACATTTTTTTGTCGTTATCACTTTGAACATACGGCCCATAGTGCTGATAATGCAGTAACAACCTCTTTATCACCGCTTAGTGAATCTCCTCCTTTGAGTGCTAGTGACAAATATCAAGATATCAGTCCTCGCTCAGACAAGAAAAATACAAGCACAATTGGTACTGCCTTGCTGTTTGTCCTGTGTAACGAATTGCATATTATAGTACAGACACTTTGAAGCTATTAGCTATGTCTTGTACTTTACAAAAAAAATCAAAACTCCTATCGTTCTCTCTCCCAAACATAGTAGGTTATGGGGGTGTGGACTAGGAATGCATGGATGTGTTGGTGATAGTAATGTCATACTGAAAAACTGATTGTGGCCATGGTTGATTGTGTAGGAAATCCTGGTGATCCTTCTGCTCCTGATGCAGTTGTTTGTAAAAGTTATCTTAAATGTTCCATTAATAGTGGTACTAATCCCTTTAACACCAAAGATGATGATGAGTCACATTCCAGCATTGTTTCCATAGGAGGATTTAGCAGTAGTGAGACCAACTGCTGCATCTGACAGTGATAATGTCTCCCTGCCTCAAAACAGTTGCCAATGTTCTATAAATCCTCCTAGGGAAAAATAATCAAATGTATTTTCAGACTTTTCTAAGCAAACAAGTATATGGAAATAGTGGAGAGGAAGATAATTTCTACTATCATATGATGATACAGATGCTTTTTTCCTTAATGTTTATATTGATTTAGAATATATCCCTCCACACTCCTACTCTTCACCTGTTACAAGTCAAGTATAGATTGATGATATAGACAAAATACAGCTGCATCTTAAAGGGAAAGCCTCACCCTTCCACCACTGAAAAGGAACAAAATACATGTTTATAATCTAGTCCTTGTAGTAGTGATGATGTAATAAGTAGTAGTAATAGTATTGCTGTGGGAAGTCTCATTACATAGAAAACATAGGGGGAAATTGCACAGTTCTTGTGGGAATACCATTACCAGAAGCACGAACTTATACATTTTCTAAAAAAAAAAAAAATAGAAACCATGTTTTTATCTTGAAAATCATTCAGAAAGAAGTGGGACTTTTTACCCATCCCTAATTCTCTCAGCCTCAGAGAAAGGAGTGAGAAGGTACAAGACAAATTCAGTGAGAAATTAATAATGCCATACCAGTCTGCTGATGTTAAAGGATCCCTAACTACTAAACCAGAGATCTCTAAAACCATTCTAGTGATTGAAAAACAAACCACACAAGATAAAGATATAAAACAAGAAAGAGGGATTAGAAAAGAGGGAGAGATGGTACCTTTAGGTGAATTACCCTTGGTGGTAAGTTGTATATTCTTCATAAGGATGGTATTTACATATGTCTTTTGTATATACCTGCAATAATAGGTAAATTAACCTGTAGAGGATGTTAAAACTGCAGCCACACAGATGTGTTTTGTCAGTTTTCACTGCATGTCTAAGATGCAATGTCTATAGCTCCCTTCATAGCATCAGGATCTTGTCCATCCCTAGACAAGCTCCAGTGCAATAAGGGTTAGAATATCTGTCAATTTTTAAGAAATGTCCAACAGTCACATGCAACTAGTATGTGTCCAACTGTCGCATGCAACTAGTATGTGTTAGTACTGTTTCCACAGGGTAAATGACTGTTGGATATTTCTTTAAATTTGACATTATGCTCCTCTTTCTTTATCATTTCTTTGCCGAAGAACAATGAATACGCAGTTTAACCCTCTGAACGCTAGAGTGGCCTCCAAAGCATTGCAAAGCAAAGTGTTGCAGACTTCTCAGTCATTCACAGGGTTAAAAGGGGTTAAATAGATTTGATGACATTAAAAGCTGGTATATTATAAGTCAACTTTTACACAAAACTATAATATGAAGTAGAACATCTCATACAATGGGTTAATCACTATGATCTGTAGCAGATTTTTAATGAATATTAGTTCCTGTGAATGCACTTTTACACAAGACTATTATATGAAGTAGAACATCTTATACACTGGGTTAATCACTATGATCTGTAGCGGATTTTTAATTAATATTAGTTCCTGTGAATGCAGTTTTACACACTAAAACAGCAGCATAGTATTCTCTTATTCACAAATATGTTATTAACCCTTTGACTGCCAGAGGGGTAAGGAACGCAGTGCAAAGCAATGCGTTGAGCACCCCTCTGGAACTCAAAGGGTTAAGATAACTGATGCATGTATTGGCATGTGGAAAAGTGGTTAGAAGACCAGCATGAATGGATACAATACTCACATAAAGAATCTATTGTGTGTGTGTACTCTGTAGTATATATAGTAATAATAGTATAGTATAGTAGGATAGTATAGTATATGTAGTATTTGATTCAATGGTTGAGGCATGTAGAACCCCTTTAATATATAAGAAACATAAATCACCATTGCAAAAAAGAAAAAAAGCTGATTATATTGATTGTTAAGTCTAAGAACGCAAATGGGAGGGTCTTAGCACCACTAACTTTATGATCCAACCAGAGACAATGTTCCCTCAAACTTTGCCGTGGGCAATCTAGGATTCTATGGTCCTCAGCTGTTGTTAGACTGCAATTATGGCACTGACTGGCAAAGAATTATGGGTGTTTCATTTTTTAACAGTTGGGGTTCTTGTCATTGTGCACAATTACATTAAGCTATTGAATGATTGGTCAGCATGGGGTTGTTGTGTTTCTTTGGCCTTTACTGTAAAGGGTCTCTTCATTCCTTCCATTGTGCATTGAATTATAGACTCCTAAAAGTAGTTATTATTTAATTACACACATTTTTCACAAAATTCTCAGTACAGCTAAGTGCATTTGATTAATAAATCAATAGTAAAGATGTTTCTGAACCTATAATTTTTGAGACTGTATTTTATTAAAACATTGTTTAAGCTCTGGTATTCAGTTAGATAATTTGTTTGCATAATTTACTGTAATAATTCTTATTCTTTCATGCTTTGTCTTAACCATAACCCATCAGATGATAAAGAGGTCTCATGAGCAGGGTCCATAGTGCAATGTGTTTCTTTTTCTGCATATTCCTTTGGGTCATGTTTATTTAACATTTTGTTTTTGTTGTTCAGAGACTCCAAGGTCGAGTTTTTACTTGAGGTCATTAGTAGGGATGGGCAAAAGATCCCATCTGCCCTTAGCAAAAACATTAAACATTTTTCCATTTTGCCTATACCAAAAATATTTTGCGTATATTTTTCAGTGAGTACAAACTACCCTTCAATTTACTATAAATATCTCACATTTTCAGGCCAAAAACATGATGTAACCAGGAAGTGAAACGGAGGAAAAAAGCATCTAGAGGGTATAAGGTGATTTAAATAGTGAAATAAGGATAGCAGAGGCTCGTAGTGTTGGCGAACACTATGAGCACCAGTAATAAAAAAAAGAACAGCTGGCAGGACTGTGACTGTGATGCATCCAGTGACACATCAGCGGAGGAAGTCACCACTACATTCCCCAGACCCAATGATGCCCAGTCCCCCTGTAACGGTTTTTAAGGACACTCAGACATGGAAGGTTTTGCAAAACATAGTGTTGAGCGAGCATGCTCGGCCGATGCTCGGATCGGCTCGAGCATCGCTCTGCTCGGCACATGGCGGTACTCGTACGAGTACCGCCATGTGCTCGCCCGGCATGTTCGGGTGGCGGGGATCTGTGCCGAAGGAGGCACAGATCTGAAGACGCTCCGCTGGACCACCAGGGACTGGAGGTAGGGGGCATTGCGGAGATGAAGGGGGCATTGCGGAGATGAAGGGGGCATAGCGGAGATGAAGGGGGACATTGCGGAGATGAAGGGGGACATTGTGGAAGAGGGGCATAGCGGAGATGAAGGGGGACATTGTGGATGAGGGGCATAGCGGAGATGAAGGGGGACATTGTGGAAGAGGGGCATAGCTGAGATGAAGGGGGACATTGTGGAAGAGGGGCATAGCGGAGATGAAGGGGGACATTGTGGAAGAGGGGCATAGCGGAGATGAAGGGGGACATTGTGGAAGAGGGGCATAGCGGAGATGAAGGGGGACATTGTGGATGAGGAGCATAGCGGAGATGAAGGGGGGCATTGACCAGGCACCCTCCCCTCATCAGAGCAGGGGGTGCCTGGTGTAATGCTCGTGTCGCCCCATTCAATTCAATGGGGCTCGGGTGCTCGGTCGAGCACTCGAGCCTCCGGCGGTGCTCGGTCAGAGCACCCGAGCACCCGAGCATCGGGGTGCTCGCTCAACACTAGTAAAACACAGTTTTATTAAGAGCACAAGGATAATGTGACCCGTGCGGGTCCAGTACATACAAATACACAATACTGCCACAGGTCAGGCTACAGGAAAGAACAGTAACCCACACAGGTCCAGTAGATACAGATGTTATAATACTGACACAGGTCAGGTCACAAGAATAACAGTAACCCACTCAGGCCCAGCAGGTACCAAGGGTACAATACTGACACAGGTCAGGTCACAAGGAACACAGTAACCCACTCAGGCCCAGAAGGTACCAAAGGTACTATACTGACACAGGTCAGGTCACAGTTCGTGTGAATCTGGTAAAGCAGATAAGCAATGACACTACTAGGCCAGGAATGCCAGCACGCCCTAGTAGTGCAACAGACAGCGGAGACTCATTACGCAGGGAGTGAGCCCAAATGATAAGCCACCAGTAGGTGACAGAGAGGAGGCCACTATTGTCCCACAGGACAGTAAGAGCGAGACTAGGCAAGCGGAACAAACGTAGGCTCAGAACAAGAGACCAGCGGACAGATGCCTTAACAGTCTTAAGGAAGGCTATAGACTGTAGTGTACGGTAGGCAACAAAAGGCGGGCTGCCGGGCCGTGAGGACAACCTGTACTGACAGACTGAGTATCCCAGGAAATTCATGGATGACAGAGCAGAGCTGTGCCCCTAAAGCACTGTAGCAGCAAACTGTAACAGGTGAACGGACACTCAGACCTGTACAAGACTGCCTAGCATAGGAGACTAACCAAGGCACCCAGAGATAACCCAACCTCGGTGGTAAGAACATACAGGTCAAGCGTACCGGGTGCAACCAACAACTCCTAACACCGAGGTGAAAGGATAACAGCACAAGGTAGAGACACAGGGTCACGGAGCAGAGCTGCACGTAGTGTTAGATGGAGGCAACAGTGACTGTCAGAGACAGTAATGGTAACGGAGGAAGGACCTCCGAATGGAAGGCAACTGGGTGGATAATAGTACCGGGAGGTACACAGAGCAGGACCATCAGCCAGGCTGGGTCGGTACACAGAGCAGGAACATCAGCCAATCCAGGTCGGTACACAGAGCAGGAACGTCAGCCAATCCGGGTCGGTACACAGAGCAGGAACATCAGCCAATCTGGGTTGGTACACAGAGCAGGAACGTCAGACAGGCCGGGTCGGTACACAGAGCAGGAACGTCAGCCAAGCCGGGTCGGTACACAGAGCAGGAACGTCAGGTAGAACTGGGTCGGTACACAGAGCAGGAACGTATCAGGTAGATTAATCAGGCAGTCCAGTTCATACACAGGATTCAATAACAGGAACTGGCAACTGGAACACCACGAAAGGCAGCGCTGAAGTGACAGGGCTCAGTATAAAAAGGCTAGAGCTGGGCGGAGACAATCTTCAACAGCCAATAAAAGAGAATCAGGAAGTAGCCCAGACATAGCAATGTCACCAGCGAAAGCATGGGCACCGTGACACCCCCAACATCTTCACTTGGCATCTGTGGGAAAATTGAGACAAAGGCACATGAAAAATTGGGTAGCAGTGTGTGCAGTACAGGTCAGCTGCCTGTGCCTGCTGATATTGCTGCCAGTGTGCTTTGTAATTCTGAGGAGAAGATGACCGCAAGTGGGAAAGCAGAGGGCCCTAAGTCACACTTGTCATCCACAAGCAGTGAAGGTGGTGGGGGTGGTGAAGCAGCTGCTGGGACTAGCTCTGTAGACCCTAATCCTGAGGAGGAAGGGAAAGTGAGCAGCCAGACAAGCAGTCATGAGAGCCCACATACCCCTGACCCTGTGATTCCATACACCCAGCATTGCCCCTCTGGGAAAGTATGCTGAAGAAGGCAGAATTGGCTAGTATAAGCAGCAGCGCATGTCAGCTGCCTGTGCCTGCTACTAGTGCTGCCAGTGTGCCTTCTTCAACTGGAGAGATGGCAAGTGTGACAGTAGGGGACCCACTGTCACATTTGTCATCATCACCACCCAAATCCACTCCCATACAGCAGCAGCAGCAAGAGACTGGTGGTGGTGGTGAATGAAAGTGAGGGTGACGGTGGAGCAGCTGGGGTGGAGGAGAGAATGAGGGCCGTTTTAGAAGAAAGCAAAAGAAGAATGGGAGACAGAATGCAAACTGGGATGGGCATCGCCACCCCCACCACTAGCATTGATATTGCAGAGTTTGTTTCTTTTAAAATTCCTGCTGTTTAGTCGCAGCATGATGTTGAGCAAGCTAGTGTGCCACTGACTACTGTGGCCACCATGGAACTAGGTTCCTACAGTAGTGATTCGGGACTAGGACAGATTCCACTTGCCACCAATAATCCTGGTCCTAATTCTAGCACTGATTCTGAGGGAGAATCATCATTATCATCCAGCCAACAAAGGACACTGTGGAGAAGAAGAAAGAGGCCAATCTTTTCCACCTGTCCCCTCTCTAAATTCATGGGTGAATATTTTCTCATGGGGCAGGCACAGTGCAGTCATCAGGGACTGCTTTATTCACTATGTGTTACAAGTCAGGAAAAAGGAGGTTACAAACCTTGGCACAACTGCCCCACTAATAAAATACATACAATACAGACACCATGATGGTTATGTGAAGCATGTTAAAGCCAAACCCCCACAAAAGAAACTGGGGGCTGCATTCACTGTACCCCCTAACCTTTCCCAAGGGCACCAAGAAAATAGGTGAAAATTGAAGAGGAAAACTAAAGAAACCAAGCCTGATCCAGAAAGTTTGATGGAGAGCAAAACACCTGTCTTGTCATCAGAAGGGATAGGAGAAAGGTGCAGTTGTGTCCCCTTGAGAAATGCCGCTAAAACCATGTGGCTGTCCTCTTTTTCACTAGAAAATGCACCCTGAGCAAACCCATTAAATTCTCCTTTTTGCCTACACCAAAAATGTTTTTGCTATGTTTTTCAATGGCTACAAACTTCCCGCCCGTTTAATGTGTGTACTACGCATTTTCATTCCAAATACTTGACAATACCAGGATGTGAACAGGAGAAATAAGCAGCTAGAGAGCTAGGGTAGGCATAAGGAGATTTGTTAGCAAAACAAGACTAGTAGAGGCTAATAGTGTTGGCTAACATTATAAGCACCCGTATTAAAAAGAAAAGGAGGAAGGACGGTGATGCATCTAGTGTTTCAGAGGAGGAGGAAGTGATCACAAAAAGCATGGAAGGGTCTGGAGCTCTGATTCCCCAGATCCAATGATGCCCATTCCCCCTACATTGCCCCTTGGGATCTGAGGGAAAACAGTGTAATCTTCATCAAAGGCACAGGAAGAAGTGGGTAATAGTGTAAGCGGGAAAGGTCAGCTGTCTGTGCCTGCTGCTACTGCTGTCATTGCGCCTTGTGATTAGGGGTGGGCAAAATCCCTCGCCTTGTTCCCACAAGAAATTTCCTCAAAAACCATGTTGTTGTCTGCTTTTTCATAGGAAAATCCACTTTAAAACTAGCAATTAAAATGTTCGCATTTTTCACCCATTGGCCAAAATTGTTTGCCATTTTTTCAATGGCTAGAAAGTTTCCACCCATTGATTGAAGTGATTTTCACCTTTTCACTATAAAAAAGTGACATATTTGAGGAAGTCAAACACAATAGAAGCAGCTGCAGAGCGAGATAGACGTTATGTGCTATTCTGCTGTGATCTTCTGGAAAAATTGAGGCAGGAGAGGCTCCTAGTGACTGCTATCACTATGAGCAGGTTTAAAAATATTAAAAGGAGTAACTGGAAGGACCCTTATGTGTCCACTGATTCTGAGGAGGAGGAGGAAGTGGGCACTACTGAACCAGTGCTATCCTGTCCCCCTAAATCACCCTTAGAGATCTTAGGGAATTCAATGGAAAGGGAGGGAGGAAAGTGAGGGAGAAAAGGTTAGTACTAGTGAGAGCAGGACAGGTCAGCTGCCTGCGCCTGCTGCTAGATGTGTTGCCCCTGCTTCCACCATTGCTGCCCCTGCTGCCACTAGTGCTGCCCCTATTGCAACCAGTGCTGTTGCTGCTGCCAGTGCTGAATCTGTTGCCACCAATACTGTGCCTGCTGTCAGATGTGCTACCCATGCTGTATTCAGTGCTGTGCCTGCTGCCAGTGCTGAACCTGCTGCCACCAGTGCTGAACCTGCTGCTAGTGTGTCTTCTAATACTCAGGAGGGGGAAAGGAGACAATGATGCCAATGTGGTACTTACCATCCCCAAGCAGTCCCTCCAGTGCTAGTACTAAAAAGTTCCAGCAGCTTGTTAGTCTTAGGAGTGAAGGTGGGGGTAATCAGTATCCTCATATTGCTAGTGACTGTGAGGAGGAAGATTCTGTGACTGAACTTGATGTGGTTTGTGTTAGTGGTAGTAGCAGCAGTGATGGTGAAGCAGCTGGTGGGACTAGTGTTAGGGGAGTGGTAGGGGAAGCATTTGAGAGCATCCAGACTAGCAGTCAAGGGAGCCCACACCATTCCTCTGTCTCTGGGAGTCCTCCCCTTCCCTTCTCTACAGTGTCCAAGTGGAACATGATCCTGAAGAGGCCAGAACTGGTGTTGGGGGAGAATTAATGACACCACCAGCAGGAGCAGAGATCAGCTTCCTGTGCCTGCTGCTACTGCTGCAGTCTGCTTTTTTCAGGTCAAAATTAAATGTCAAGTGTGACATTAGGGAACCCTCTGTCACACTTCTTGTCACCTCCTCCAAGAAGCAGTGACATGTCTGTAACAGAGCAGCAGCAGCACCGCATAGGGACTAGTGGTGGTGATGATGATGATGCTGGAGAAGGTGTGGTGGAAGAGACATTGATGGTCTTTATAGCAGAAACTGAGAAGGAATGGGAGACAGGGATGAGGATCAGCATCACTACCACAACTAGCAGTGAGATTTTGCTGTGGAGCAAGCAAGTATTCCACAGACCACTGTGGACACAGTGGGAATGGGGTTAACAAGTGATGTGAGACTAGGACAGGTTCCACTTGCCAGAGGCAGCAACACACCTGGTCCTAGTTGCAGTGCTGAATCTGAGGCAATAGAAGCAACATTATCCACTGCCACAGACAGTGAAGGGGAATGTGGGGGACAAGAAGAAAGAGGCAATTTTTCTCCACCTGTTCCCTCCCCCCTGACTTCATGGGTGTGGTACTATTTTTCTCTTGGGGCAGGCACAGTGCAGTCATCACCAACAGCACCTTGCATAATTTGTGACAAGTCAGTGAGAAGAGGAAAGGAGGGAACACACCTTGGTGCAATCACCCTGATATCACACATAAAAACACAGACACCATGACATTTATGTCAAACATGTTAAAACCAAACACCCACCACAGAAATAAAGTACTGCTGTTGCTGTACCCCCTGACTCTCCAGAAAGGCAACAAGAGGCTAGGCAAAGATCAAAGAGGAGGAAGAGTATAGAAACCCAGGCATAGATTGGAAGTTCCATGACGAGTGAAACATCTAGCTCACCATCACCATCACCTTCTAGGGTAACTATATCTTCTGCCAATCCACCTCATTCACCGTTACCTTCCCTCACCAAATGATAGCCATTCTGTTGCTGTTAGGATGTGGCAGTTCATCTCTACCCATTGCACATTGTGTGGTGCACTGACCACACATGGTAGTGTGATGGAGGAGAATCGAAATCAGGGCATCAAGCAACATCTGAGGAGATTTCATCCCACAGAATAGGCTAAGATGCTGGCAGAGAGGGTTCATCATTCCTATTAAACTGTCAGCAAGTTGTCATGTGTTCTTAGTGGGTTCTGGACAAGGGGTATACTGTCAGCATAAGTACTTAAGTTCTGGTGTCATGGTGTTTGGATACAGTTGTGCCCCCAGATATCATTTACCATACTCACTGTGCACATTGCAGTTGCTGATGAGAGCCAGAGTTCCTGCTCTCAAGGGAAAAATGTCTATTCTTATAACAACACACCCATGATTATGGAGGAGGGGCAGATGGAGAAGAATTATTGGCCAACTTCTTCTTTTCTCCACATAGACTTGGTGCTACTATTGTGCTGCTACTGCCTCAGGTGCATTACTGTAGCTAGTCGTGGCAAGTGGAAACTTCATCATCCATCACCCATGTTGCTGCTTATCACGGTGCCTGTGATCTCTCTCTGTCACTCTCGCTTGTGGTACGCTCCTATTGGCTGAGCCTGTTTGGCCCGCCCCTGGTAACCTTTTTATGCCTGGCCATTGGCACCTGTCAGGTGCCCTTTCGTGGTGTTCCTGAGCCAGTGTTACTGTTGCTGTGTTCCAGTGTTCCTCATTCCTGTGTACTGATTTGACCTGTTTTTTTTTCTACGCTCCTGAGTTCCTGCTCCGTGATCTGACCCTGCCTGGCTGATGTTCCTGCTCGTGAATGATCTGGCTTGTCTGAGAACCTCCTCCGTGATCTGACCCGGCTTGGCTGACGTTCCTGCTTGTGAGTGATCTGGCTTGTCTGAGAACCTCCTCCGTGACCTGACCTGGCCTGGCTGACTTCCTGCTCCGTGACCTGAACCGGCTTGCTACAGACCCTACCATCGTTCCTGCTTCCTGCAGCCTGGTGTCGCCGTGGCGATGTTCTGACTTCCGCTGTGCTTGTGGCAGGGCTGATCGTGATTGCCTCTATTAACACTTGCAGAGCCGTGTCTCCAGTGCTGAGTCTCCATTAACACTTGCAGAGCTGTGCGTCCGATCCTTGAGCTGTTATTATCACTTGCAATGCTGCTGTCCCCATTATCTGAGCCTTCGTTAACACTTGCAGAGCCGTTGCTGTTTATCCACTACATCTGCTGAGCCGGCCGCGTTAAGAGCCTTCTCCAGACGGTGGCTCATCTTGTTAACTAGCAGAGTAGTCGGTCTCCGTTACCGCGCCCGCGGGAGGCGCTATTGGCTCTAGCTCTATCAGTGTTACTCTCCGTTACACGCCTGGTGGGGCTATTGGCTCAAGCACTTGCAGCGCAGGTTGTGTCCATTCCTACGTCCGTGGGGGCTATCTGCTCAAGCTCTTGCTGTACAAGAAGTCTCCGTTACTACACCCGTGGGGGCTATTGGCTCAAGCTCTTGCAGTGCAGGTTGTCTCCAGTATACGCCCGTGGGGGCTATTGGCTAAGCTATTAATTTACAGTTGGTCTCTGTTATTACACCCGTGGGGGCTATTGGCAAGCTCTTACAGTGTAGTCATCTCTGTTGTTACACCCGTGGGGGCTATTGGCTCAAGCTCTTGCAGTATAAGTTGTCTCCATTACTACGCCCGTGGGGGCTATTGGCTGAAACTGCTCTACAGTATTCTGCCTCAGTTCCTGTACTGCCTAAGCAGCTTTCTAAGCCTTATGGACTTAAGGTGTTGCATCATCTAACACCAATTGCTGTCTCATTACCACCTTGGGCATGCCAAACACCACAACAGAGACTGATTGATTATTTGTACTTAACCATTGAGTACCCTTGCTATTCTGTGCCTGTCCTGTGTCAGTATATGTATTATTCTTGCTTCTGTATACTGGACCTGAGAATCCATATGTAGCCAATCTATCGCTATTATTCTGTGTTGCCTATAGAGGGCGATCTTTCTTCTTTATTTTTAATAAAACTGTGTTTTATTCTAACCTGTTGTTCTGAGTGTCTTGAAAAGCCGTTACACTGCTGTTGTTGATCCCATTCCCTTTCAGCTTCCTAATCATCCTGCTGCTTAAACAACTCAGCAGCAGCAGTAAGAACAGCAGTTGCAAATTCCGTAATTATGGACTCAGGAGTACATTTGACAATGGCCAGTGGCAACTGGCCAACATGACCTGCTGGCATTAGGCTAGTAGGGAATTTTTTTCTCAGGGCTTGTGCTTTAAAAAATAAATAAATAAATAAATAATAAAATAAAATTAAAACATAGTCCTATAAATTATAAACAATTTTTGAGGGTTTGTTTCTAACAAGTCTAAGTCCTACAAATCAATGTTTCATTAGGGCTTGTGCCAAACAAGCTTAAGTCCTACAAATCAATGTTTCTTCAGGGCTTGTGCCTCTAATAAGTCTAAGTCCTACAAATCAATGTTTCCTCAGGGCTTGGGTCTCTATCAACAAACAAATCATCCTCTACGAAATACTTTATCAAGTCAAGTATCAGTCCACCCCAGTGGCAGCTTATGTCAGCTTATGTCTCTATCACTTTACATACAAAAATTCTTATTTTATTTTATTATTTTGTTTATTAACTGTCCCCCCAATACCAGTCAAGAACCCAGCCCCCAAACAAATTTCCTGTTCAACTGATCATTTCCCAGATTCCACCCACCAACACAGGCACCCTTCTCAGACCCCTTTTATACCATATCCTATGTCTTTTTTAATTTTATTTAGGATTTATTTTTTATTAACTGCCCCCAATCCCAGCAAACAACCCCCCCCAAAAAAAAAAAACATTCCCTGTTCAACTTATTATTTCCCCACACTCCATTAACACAGGCACCCTCATGCCCCTTTTATACTATGCCTTTGGGAAATAAAATAATATTTATTACGTGTTGTGTATAATTTCAAAGGTCCTTTTGATTTCAATTGAATGAGCTAGGCAAAAAAAGCAGAAAATCTGCACTTTTCGTGAGAAATTATTCACCAAGTGGGAATTGCCATTATTCGCAGATTTCAGTTTGAGGCAAAATGTTTCACCTATCCCTAATCACTGTTCCTTCAGGGCTTCTGCCTTTAACAAGTCTAAGTCCTACAGATCACTGTTTCCTTAGGGCTTGTGCCACTAACAAGTCAAAGTACTACAAATCACTGTTTCTTCAGGACTTGTGCCTCTAACAAGCATATGTCCTATAAATTGCTATATCCTCAGGGCTTGTGCCTCTAACAAATCTAAGTCCTACAGATCACTGTTTCCTCAGGGCTTGTTCCTCTAACAAGCCAAAGTCTGACAAATCTCTGTCTCCTCAGGGTTTGAGCTTCTAACAAGCCTAAGTCCTACAAATCACTGTTTCTTCAAGGGATAGTAATACTTAAAATGTAAAAAAAAATATGTTGTAGGGTTTACCCCCCTGAGTAAAACAAGAGTACTTCCACTGCTGAAAGGTGTTTCATTCAAAAGTTATTAATTTTCAAAGTTGAAATTTTTTAGGTGCAATATCACAGTGGCCTGAAATTGTACAGTGGCACTGTTGCTACACCATTCTATGGAGATTTATGGTCCAGGGACCAGAGCTGTCCATAGGATCGTGTAGCAACAGCACCACTGTTCAATTTCAGGCCACTGTGATATTGCACCTAAAAAATTCAACTTTGAAAATTAATAACTTTTGAATGAAACACCTTTCAGCAGTGGGAGTACTCTTGTTTTACTCAGGAGGGATAAACCCTACAACATATTTTTTTACATTTTAAGTATTACTATCCCTTTCAGGGTTTGTGCCTCTAACAAACCCAAGTCCAACAAATCATTGTTTCCTTAGGGCTTGAGCCTCTAACAAGTCAAAGTCTTACAAATCACTATTTTCTCAGGGCTTGCTTCTCTAACAAGCTTAAGTCCTACAAATCACTGTTTCTTCAGGGCTTGTGTCTCTAACAAGCCTAAGTCCAACATATCATTGTTAAAAACACACACAAAAAAACACAAAAAAATCTCATGCACTCAAATCAGTTCCTACCTGGGATCTAATTAGTGTATTATATCCACATGATGCCTTATAGGTGCTACAGGGAAATATAAAACAGAAAGAAAGAGAAAGAAAAAGGAAACCCTGCTGCATTAGCACTCTGCAATGGCTACTCCATGTGCTTCACACAGCCCCAAATATAAGTTGGAAACCCTAAAACTTAGTATTTATTGAATAGAAATTATTAAAAAGGGGGAGATGTACTCTTAAAGATATCCTACATAGAAATATGTCATATTAGGGACAACCAAATTAAATTTATTTTGTATAATGTACTGCCGGGGCAATTATCTGGCTTGCCTCTATGTATAACAATTAGTCTCTTTAGCCTTGAATAACCTTATGTACTTTCAATAGTATATTCCATGAGACCCGCACAGGTTATCTTTGAATTGAAACTAATAGGATCCCCAGTCCTACTCTTAAATACAGATTAATACCTGTCTTGATTCTTTCTAACGTAAGTGCAGACTAATTTCAATGTTACACATATAACCAGAACAACATCCGGATACTATAGCCCTTGAATACACACGGCATTTATCTCATAGATCTTGTGTATTAACCACCCATAATCCAACCCAAAATATTCTTGGATATTATCATGGATGGCTATCTGAGGTACCGGAACATTAACCGGTTTGCCTAAAAATTGCTGATGTACAAATAAAATTAGGAAAATAGATACAATCGTAGTATCACCGCCAAAATAGAGCTAAACGATACCTCCTTAACATCGTGTCATTTACTTCAATCCCCGGACATCTACTGGCTTACCAGTTAATATTTCCCTAATTCATGAAGCCGGAACACATTTATATTTACTTATTCTAAATTACCGGGGCATATTCCGACTTGCCAATAAGTATAGGTCTCTATCTAGATTGCTGGGGCATTATCCAGTTTGCCAGTCAATGTCAATGAATCAATAGATACAATTTTAATAGAGCTACTGAAGTGAAACCAGGCAGTGCCTCCGTAACTTCACTAATTTCTTGTGCCTGAGCACATACCCAGTACCAATGGTATAGTATACTATATAAAATGTTGGGGCATATTCCGGCTTGCCAGTAAGTATGAATCCCTATCTATATTGCCGGGGCAGATTCCAGCTTGCCAATTACTATCAATCACTGCTGTCAAACACCGGAACACCTAGTAGCTCTAGTCCCTAGAATTCTAAACTAACAAGTCACTCACTGATACTACAAACAAAAATCATTTACAATTGCATTACATCCTATATGTAGGATATCTTTAAGAATACATCTCCCCCTTTTTAAAAATTATTATTCAATAAATGTTAAGTTTTAGGGTTTTGTTACGTTTGCACCTCGTTCGCTGTCTCCCGTCGCTTTGTCCGGCTCTCTGTCCTCTTTCCCTATCGTTTCGGTCGCCTCTGTTCTTTCTTCCGGGTTCCCCCGCGCGCATGCGCGTTGGTCGGCGCGGCTGTCTTCCGGGTTTCTTGTGACGTCGGGGCGTCATGACGACAGACGCCTGGGATTATAAATACCGGTTGCTCCCCTTCCTCCTTGCTCACTCGTCGGGGTTTCTCCTGCCAGTCTGCCCTAGTGTTTCCCTGTGTTAGTCCTGTGCCTGATTCTTTTGAGCCTAGGGGCTTCTTCTTCTTCGGTCCCTCCTCTGCCTTTGTTTTATTTTTGGTCTGTCCTTATTTAACCTCCTGCGTTTTCGGTACTCAGTGGGTTCAGGCCTTCTATACTCCTTTGTTTGCGCGGGTTCTTTTTCATCTTCTCCTATTTAATACAGTATTTAGCTATTTGCTATCCTTTGGGCTTCTCCTTGCCCAGAGCGAAGTTTTCAGATAGTTTACATTCCTAACAGGTTTCCAAGTTATATTTTGGCCTGTGTGAAGCACATGGAGTAGCCATTGCAGAGTGCTAGTGCAGCAGGGTTTCCTTTTTCTTTCTTTTTCTTTCTGTTTCAACATATCATTGTTTCCTCAGGGCTTGTGCCTCGAACAATCCTAAGTGTTACAAATCACTGTTTCTTTAGGGCTTGTGCCTCTAACAAGTCAAAATCCTATGAATCAATTGTTCATCAGGGCTTGTGCCTAACAAGTGTAAGTCCTACAAATCAGTGTTCCCTCAGGGCTTGTGCTTAACAAGTCTAAGTCCTACAATTTGATGTTTGCTCAGGGCTTGGGCCTCTGGCAAATCTAAGTCCTACAAATCAAGGTTCCCGCAGGGCTTGTGCCTAAAAAGTCTAAGGGCCATATGTTCAAAGAAGTAGCGAAATAGCTTTTGTCATTTGTAACGACTTTTCAAAGTACAATGTCATAGGGATCATAATATTTTCAGAAAGTGTTGGTTGTGATCAGAAATATGTCGTTTGTCCTGACTGAAATTGTCATATGTAACGACAAAAAAAAATGTCTTAACGGCAAAAATGTCGTAAAAATGTCTTAACAAATGACAAAAATGTCTTTAAAAATGTCTTAACTAACAACAAAAATGTCTTAACTAAAGACAAAAATTCTCACATTCAGAACACATTCCCTCCACTTTTTTCTTAATGTACAAATTTTGTCTTTTGAAAGACAAATTTTCTTTTTCTCTATACCACACTGGGGAATAGTTTAGCCACACCCTTGCCCCACCCCTTTGCCCATCAATTCTGGAGTTCTGTCGTACACAATGGACATTACTAGTTTTTTGTTGTATACTCTACAGAAAATATGTTGTTCATACATTCAATGACTTAATTTTGTCTTTCATACAACATTTTTTTGTCATTATCCCTTTGAACATATGGCCCTAAGTCCCACAAATGAATATTTCCTCAGGGCTTGTACCTATCATGTCTAAGTCCTGCAACTCAATTTCTTCTTAGGGCTTGTGTTTGGCTAATCTGAGTCTTGCACAGTGGATAGTACACACATAAATATCATTAAGTTTTTTATAATCCTGCTGCTATGCTACCTACTAGACTTTGTTTAAAAAAAGAAATTTTGGAGGGACTTTGATAAACTGCATCCTCCTTAGGAGGAGGTGAGGGATCAGCAGTACTTATTGAATATTCAGCAGCAACTATGGCTACAGGCCATTTTTGGACTACCACTTTAATCATACACATGCACTGCTCCTAATACTTTCACCCTCCTCTACTTCTTGTGTGTTTGTGGGACATTACTCAACTAGAGTGTGTGTTGTTACTGTAAAGTACACCATAGAACTGATTGTGTGCTATGTCTTGCATTGACCCTCAACAAAATACTCTATCTCGTCAAGTATTAGTCTGCATTAGTCACAGCTTATGTCAGGGTCACTGTTTCAGTTCTGTTAAGTACCAATTTTTAATTACATTTTTTATTATATATTTTTTTAACTTACTGTCCCCCACCAATCCCAGTCAACAAAAAAAACACATTCTCTGTTCATTTGATTCTTTCCCCAGACTATGACACTCCACTTAGAAAGGAACTTGCACCACAGCTGCCTATGTCTTCCCAGTCAGTAACACAAGATTTTGGAGTATTTAGACTAAATCTCTTTTGCTCCAGTCTCACTCACACAGACTTCCCTAACACAGATAGAACAGCCAGATCAGAAAGGAACTTGGATCACAGTTGCCTATGTCTTCCCATTCAGTCACACAAAATGTTGCTGTATTTGCGGTCAACCTCCTTTCTCCCTTTCTGTCCCCCAGAATGCCCCCAGATTCCCCTAATGCAGAGAACAAATGTCATGCCTAAACTAAGATTCAACTCATTTTTATTAGCCCCTCTTTACTAGCCGACAAATGTAAGCTATAATTTTTCTCAGGTTATCGACACACATTAATCTCTGTTCATAGCAGTGATCCCACAGTAGTAGGTGGTAGCAATCTTTCTTCCATTCTCATTCTCCACATCCTCAGAGTTGTTGTTAATAGTACACGTGCCATGGCTTTCCCTCTCATGTGTGTTTTTGTCCACTTCTGCTACCTGGTAATCAGATGGTATTAGACACTGGTTCACTTTTAGAAATGTTAATCATACAACACTGCTGCTTGATAGCAATGTCCTATGGGTATTTACAATATAACACTCTGCATGGAAAACCCACTTGCTGGTGTGCAACTAAGAGATTAATTGGTAGTATGTGTCAATGCTGGCCACATACTCTGTTTTGTTTGCCAGTAGTACTTAGGACCATAATTTCTGCTGAGAATGTATCTATCCTGCAAGTATGCTGAAACCATCTCCCATGCAGTGGGACAACTCCTGGAAGCTACACGGTGTTCTTGTGTATCTGTTACAAATCCAGCACAAAAGTACAACAAAAACTACATAAAACCAGCTAACAAGGAGCAGAGTTACTCTATCACCTTCTCCAGGTTATTTAAATACATATATGGCTTTGTAGTACTGTCTCTCAAAAGTCTGTATGCACAAGGTGGCATGCCAATGGTATGGGCTATCATGCTGCTGTCAATTAATCATACTGCCAGAATGAGAGGCAATATTACTGCCTGTCAACTGATGCTACAAGCTACAGCTGCCCAATAGTGGGAGGAAAACGCAATGAGCAATGACAGACATATAGTCTGCACTCTGTACACTTGTCTTCAACATCTTTTGTCAGGTGTTTTTCTTGCCGTATGATGTTTCCAGCCATTTACCCACCACACTAACTGCCTACTTTTAGAATTCTAGCACAGCCATCTTTGAAAAATAACCGTTGTTTGGGATAAGCCAGTGAGGAGCTACAAATGACATCAGTTCTCTATAACTTCAGTTTTCAACAAAGAATAAGGCAGCATGTCCACTGCCAAAATCTTGGCAACTTTGACATTTCACGTGTATACTTTGGGATTATTTTTGTGACGTTTTTGACTCCTTCAATTCAATAAGTATAGATTGGCAGTATATGGCAGGAGAACCATGTAACTTTATTTCTTTACCACCATGACTAGAGGAGAAGGTGGAGGTGATGACAGCATATGTGGGCAGTCTATTACTCTTCTCATTTCCTACAGCAATCTCAGTCATACTCCTCTACAGCAGGAGCCATAGGTGTTACTCTGAATGAACAAACTCTTGGCACACTCTCTAAGATACTAATGACCACTTCTAATAGGTGTCCAAGAGCCCAGGCAACCTTTAGGAGTGCTTCTGCTGCTGTTAGTTGTTGAATCTCTGGCATGTTGATGGTGTTTCCCATGGGTTTTGCTTCAGGTGGAATCTCAGGGAGGAGGTGCCTAGGTGTGAGACTGCTTTCCTTCTGCTCACATGTTTCTTACACAAACATACAGCAACATGTTTAGCTGTTGGATCATGCTTGAAGTATCACCATACTGTAGACTTTAAAGGCTGAGGGATTCCTGAAAAGCTACTGCTACTACTACTAGTACTACTGGGGTTAGATGTTGCTGCAATTGTACTACTAGGTGTCAAAGGTGTTGCCCTTCCAACAGACGCAGAGACACTCATTATACCTAGGGTTGTGGATATTGATGATGAACTTTTTTGCTGCTAGTTACTCAACACTCATGTGTGGGGTTAAGTGGGAGGTTAGACTTGAAAGCAGTGACAATGCTGATTATGACTTACAGGATGATTGTGTATTTTTTAGCATCTTTCCTTGACCACAGTCAGCCTTTACAATTGATTTCTCAAACATTTTATAAACAGGCCCAGTGCTCCTTTCATTGGTGGAAGACTTAGCCTTTGACTTTCATCTGAGTTTTCTGGCCATGTCATCATCTCTTAAACTCTCAACTTCATCTGTATCTGAAGAAGTGGAGGATGCAGGAGGGATATATTCTAGATCAATATAATCATCAGTACTTAGGTAATCCTTTGCATGTCCAGCTGATTCTTCCCCAGTACTTTAATAATCCTCTAGGCTTTTTGAAGTCTCAAACAACCTTAGAGAGATTTTCACAATGTTTGCTACTATTGTCAGGACAGGTGTTGCACTGGTTTGTGTCACTGTCAGATGCATAATTTGGTTGAACTGCAACACCTTATTCTATTTTGCCATAAACACTAGAATGCAAATTCTTGTCTTCAGTGTTCCTACATGGTTTATTCATATTACTGCTGGTGGTGGTGGAACTTTGACAAACTGCCTCTTCAGGAGGAGGAGAAGGATCATCATTTGTTGAACACACAGGAGAAACCATGGCTGCAATCAGTTTTTGGACTACCACTTTACTAACATATCCCTGCACTGCTCTTACTCCTTACACCCTCCCCCTGCCCCTATTAAACTGGTGTGTATTTTAACAGGACACAACCGAACTGACTGTGGATGATATATTGCATTTTACAAAATACTGTATCTCTTCTAGTAGTTGTTTGCTTCTGTAACATCTCATGACAGGATCACTGTCTCTGTCACCTATCAGTCAAACTATTTTTTTTAACTAACCGTCCCTATTACTTTTAACAAAAAAAATTAAAAAACATGTCTGTGCAACTGTATCTCCCCCTCCTTGTATTTAGCTAGTGTTATGAGGATTTCACCTGCTGCTTTCTTTCTCTCTCCCAGTGTCACTGCAGTCTCTGTTTCTTTTCAGTACAGATGATAAAAAAACTTATTGAAAATGTTGGCCCCTCTTCTTCTAGCTGTTGGAGGAGTAGGTATCAGTTCACCATGGCTTTCTCTTGTGTGCCAGTCTGCTTAATATCAATAACAGAGTCAGCTCAGGAAGGATCTTGGATCAAAGCTGATTGTCTCTTCTCAGTCACACAGGATTTGGGGCTATTTTGTGTAAATCTCCCAGAGCCAGATTAAGACTCAATAGGGCCCTAGGCAGGATCACAAATTGCCCCCCACCCCTGTTGCAAATCTTTCTCTGTTTGACCATTGTTCCTGTGGTTAGAGGTACTAATAAAAGACAAATGTAATGAATTTATACAAAAGAAATACAAATACAGATCACCAAAAGGGTGCCTTATCACTTCAACAATACAACCAGTAATAAAATGATAATTGCATTGCACTCACATTTAAGTTTGGTTAATGGGGACTTATACTACACATTAACATAACCAGCTTGCAGAGAAAGTTCTGCTCTAGGGAAATGCATGGACGAAACACAACTTCTGCCAGACAACAGTATATTCTTAAGAAATCGATATGCTGCTTTCCCAATAATCGATTGCCTAATTAATTAATATAGGAATCAATTCTTGAGAAAGCAGAATAGGAGAGGAGCTTCCTACTATTAATGCTGATTCTGAAGAGATTCTTAAATGATTACTACATTTGGGGCAGTTTAAACATCCCATCTATGCATGATTTGGAGTACACTTAAGTGTCACTTCCAGACACTGGCTTTTGTTTATCATTCATCTTTCTGGTGTTGCTGAAGATGACAAGAATTCCACCATCTGATATTATACTAGTAGTCTCCTTTCTGCTGTCCTTTTCCACTTAAAAATGAATTCTTTAACCTCTTGGATACCAGAGGTCACCAAAGCATTGCAAACCAATGCATTGAACACCTCCCTGTCATCCAAAGGTTTATGCATTTTAATAACGTACCACAGAGCATACAATTGAAATTTGGCAACAAAAGTATACCACAGAATGTACAGTTAAAATGGGGCTACAGGGATTGTACCACAGAACTTACAACTGAAATGGGTCTACAAAACTGATACCAAAGACCATACACTTACATGGGGGCTACACTCTTGATACTACAGAGCTTGCAATTGAAATGGAGATACATTTTTGATACCACAGAGCTTACATTTGAAGTGGAATAACATTATTGATAGCACAGAGTGTATACTTGAAATGGCGCTATACTAGAAATGTGGAGAGATGTAGGGAGGATAAACATGGATACATGGAATAATAAGCTGAGTGGGAGTGATAAGGAGAAAAAGCCAGAAGTGAATATGAAAGAAGATGTAGTAATGCAGGAAGACAAGAGGTGAGAGACTGAGACTGAGGGGTAGAGGAAAGAAGATGGAGAGATGGAAGAAAAAGCTGAACTGAGGGTGGATGGAATGGAAGAAGAAGCTGGGAGGGGGTAGAGAGATAGAAGCTGAAAGGAAGAAGGTAGGCAGGGAGGAAGACCCTGGAAGGAGAAATAAGCTGTAGGGAGGGAAGGGTAGAAGAAGTAGGAAGGAAGAAAGAAGATGTAGGAAAAAGCTGGAGGGAAAGAGGGCAGAAGACATTGGAGGAAAAAATGGAAGGAGGGATGAAGAAGAAGGAAGGATGGAGCAAGAAGATGGAGAGAGGTGCTAGAGTGAGGAAAAATACAACACACATAGGTCTTTCCCCAAGTTCTCCCTATCACTCTCAGTCAGGGTAATGGCCCTCTAATAAATGTCCTTCCAGCCATGCAATGATTATCCCTACATGCACACAAAAACTCCAGCCTATTTCTCCCCACCACCAGCCCTCATCTCTTTCTTCATGGTCCCAACAATTGCTTATATTTTTTGCATGAAGGGGAGAGGACTCAAGCAATCCTTTGCAGAGGCAGCAGCAGTGGGTGCAGCATGCTTCTCAATCAAAATTCCAGCTAATGTGAGTTCCCAGCTACCAGAATCACTTGCAGTGATAGTACTGTCACTATGATTGTCTAGTAGTTCTAGCCAATCACTACGACAGTGTATTAGGATGCACAGAGGCAGCTTAGGTAGAATGCTGATGATTGAACTATCTAAGTGCTGTCACCGGTGTGGAGCTGTTCATGTGTCCTGAGGGGTGAGCTGAAACAGGTAGTCAGTTTTTCGGTAGAAGCCAAGCTGCAGTTTTTTTCCTGTGTATTATATGCTAATTCTGCAACAAGACTGAATAGAACTACTTTTAAGAAGCTGTGGGGCATAGATGCATACTGCCTCTGGACTGTCTTTTGAAATGCATCTCCCACAGCCAATCCAGAGAAAATGTGACTAGGGCCACCTCAGTTTCTTTAGTGAAGTTATTGTCAGTCATAATTTGTGTAGCAGTGGGCGATGGCTCAGCTTCTACTGTATGATAATTATGTCATTAATTTCCCTTAAGGCCCCATTTCTTGCCTAGGCCACTAGTCCCCCTTTACTCCCTTAGTGAGGGCACTGATGGAGGTAAGCCAAGGCATGCTCTGTTAAGCTTTATGGATGATTGGCTCTCAGAGAAATTGTTCCACCAGTCTGGTGTGGGAGGGCCCCCCATCTTCACTGGGCTTTAGGCAGGCACCTAGGGATCCTAGCCCATGATTGGGCTTTTAAATCTCCTCTATCCTTTCCCACTCCCCAGAGTCCCCCAGAATCCCCTAACACAGAGAACAAATTGTCATCCCACAAGACTCTATTAACTACACTCCAACATCACTTTATTTGCTTGTCCTAACTAGCTCAAATACTGTGCTGCTTTCTCTACCGCTCTCAAACACAGAATGACATGATGAAGAGTTCTGATACCCCTTTATGTTATCCCTGTTTTCTGCGAACTTGCCACTTGGGAGGAGGTGAGTCAGTCATACCATTGATTTCAATGCAATGAGATAGGTGGGAAAAAGCTGAAAATCGTCACTTTCACAGAAATGTTCCTGCTCAGGAAGGAGTGCCATTTTTTGTCTGTATAAAAGAAAACTTTCACCCATCCCTACATAAAAATATTATTCATACCCTCCCACACCACCACCAACACCAATGAGACTGGTTCTGTGAAGTGTTTGTATATAATAATGTGAATATATATATATATATACCCCGGACAATGCTTGGCTTTTTCTGCTAGTACAACATATAATTAAAGAAATTATGAGCAACCTTTCCCTTTAAGTTTATCTGACAAGTAAACTACTATTTAAAGCTCCAAGGTGGCCTTTTTTCATTGTAGACAGTAATCCCATATTATGATCACAGATTTTTTAAATGAACTATTCAAAGCACCATATTATCAAGCTAAAGAGATGTAATTCCTGAGTAAACCAACTGCATCACAGGGTGGAAATCAAAATGCTGCAAATTTCCATAAAATTAAAGGGGTCTTTCATCTCTTTTTATGTTGAGGTTACAAGGTGTTAAGGCCCCTATTAAATCAAGGAAAATCTCTGTTCTTTCCCCCCCATGGTATAGTCAGTTTGCTTTTGGAATTACACCTCTTTAATTTGGTAAAAAAGATCCAAAATATATTCACACTAGTGTAAAAGCCCATGTACATGGGCCAAGGTCCTGGTAATGTTAACCCTTTGAGTGCCAGAGGGGTAGGCAACGCATTGCAAAGCAATGCGTTGCGTACCCCTCTGGCACTCAAAGGGTTAAGAGGCTGCTACCTCACTGGTCCACAAGATGCAGTCTTGAGTCGACTCCCTCATGCGATACAATCATGCGCAAACACGGGCAGACTCTACTGTGCATTACTGCATCGTGACAAACATCCTAACTAATTTTTATATAGGATGATATATTGTAGGGGAAGGTAACCTTTAACACTGCAGCTGTTGACCACTACAACTCCCATCAACCCAAGTAGCTGTTGTCTGCTTGGGGATGATGTGAGTTCTCTTCTAACTATAGTAGTATTATGAAACAAAATGAAATTAACAAGGGTGCCTTGTCTGAAAACACTGAAAATAAACACACCTGGTTTAGTTCCCTATGGTTTTGTTGCTGTTTAAACAATGAGTAGATGCTAACAAAAATAAGCTACAGAATAAACAAATAAAAAAACATGAAAACAGTTCAATGGCAACACAGGTTTTCTTTGGTGTAGGGCAAATATACATGACATACTTTGCTCATTTCCATTAAAATGAGATTATATATTTCACTGAGACAACAGTAATACTAATTGCATTGGCCCCATCAAGCTATTCCTGTATAGGTGTTGGAGGTAATTAACTGCTATGTTGTTTTCTCTGTAATTCAGAGTCTGCAATTAATCAGGAAGTGGGACATGAATGATTGTAGAAAATAGTAACACTTAGTTTATTATGTAGCACACTTTCATTGTGATCGTTTTATGATCGGATCAACTGCATTATACCAAACAATTTATTATGTTTACTCTATTGTCAATTAGTTTTTCTCACTTTATACCAACTTACAGCATGCCAGATTGTTATGTATTAGAGTAAGTACGTACATAGTCCACAGCATGAAACAACCTGCTTAATACATTTGGATTTCTGTCTAATTCTAATAACAAAATAGGATCTTTACTTTCCCTCTCTGGATGCAAAACAAGTGTGCAACATATTACAAATTGGTATGAAAAAGATCTCTAGTAACCAAGGCAAATGGATTTGCCTACATTATTTTTGTAAATATTTTAATATAAAATTCTAGTAGGACCAGAAGCGAATTTCAATTCACAATATTTGGTTTTAATGAACTAATACCCCATCCACCTCCCCAAAGATAAAAATATTAATGTATTAAGAAGAACTGGAACAATTCTGGAACAAACCAACGGCACAACAGGGAATACATAAAATTGATTTAAATGTGGTTTAAACCTGTTGAATGGCAGAGAGGTGTCCATAGCAAAGCCTCATTTAAATCAAGAGGCATTTGTAGAATTTTAATTTGTCCTCATAGTGCAGTTGGTTTACTCCAGGGTCTCTTCAATTTCTACCTAAGTCATCAGCCTCGGTCTGTTTTAGCTCATCCTTACATTAATAAATCTGATAAAAGGTACTTCTGTGATGTTAAAGGAGCTGCTAGGACTGTATGTCTTTTTTTAATATTATTTTGTAGACAGTGACACTGACAGTGAGAAACTGGAAGAGATAAGAAAAAAAATGTTGACTGGTAGTTGACAGGCAAGAGATTGTACATTTATCATTATTTTCAGACTTACAAACCATCACTCTACATCAGTGGTTCTCAATATTTTTTTGCTCAATCAAGATACCCCTAACAAACAGTCTAGAATTTTCAGGGGTCGCCAAACATTTTATAGGTAATATGTCTTTGGTGTAACAAGGGGTACAAATACATACTATATAGTTATTATTGTACCCTACCATAATAAAAACTAAAACAAGAATATTGAGCATAACAATTTCTATACACCTGTTACACAAACATTCACATTTTTGTCAAAGTCTTCATAGAAAAAGGTGTCACTAGTGTTGAGCGAGCATGCTCGGCCGATGCTCGGATCGGCTCGAGCATCGCTCTGCTCGGCACATGGCGGTACTCGTACGAGTACCGCCATGTGCTCGCCCGCCATGTTCGGGTGGCAGGGATCTGTGCCGAAGGAGGCACAGATCTTACAGACGCTCCGCTGGACCACCAGGGACTGGAGGTAGGGGACATGTGGAGATGGAAGGGGGCATTGTGGAGATGAAGGGGGACATTGTGGAAGGGGGACATTGTGGAAGGGGGACATTGTGGAAGAGGGGCATTGTTGAGAAGAAGGGGGGCATTGCGGAGATGAAGGGGGCATTGCGGAGATGAAGGGGGACATTGTGGAAGGGGGACATTGTGGAAGGGGGACATTGTGGAAGGGGGGCATTGCGGAGATGAAGGGGGCATTGCGGAGATGAAGGGGGACATTGTGGAAGGGGGGCATTGCGGAGATGAAGGGGGCATTGCGGAGATGAAGGGGGACATTGTGGAAGGGGGACATTGTGGAAGGGGGGCATTGCGGAGATGAAGGGGGCATTGCGGAGATGAAGGGGGACATTGTGGAAGGGGGACATTGTGGAAGGGGGACATTGTGGAAGAGGGGCATTGTGGAGATGAAGGGGGGCATTGACCAGGCACCCTCCCCTCATCAGAGCAGGGGGTGCCTGGTGTAATGCTCGAGTCCTCCCATTGAATTCAATGGGGCTCGGGTGCTCGGCCGAGCACTCGAGCCTCCGGGGGTGCTCGGTCAGAGCACCCGAACCCCCGAGCATCGGGGTGCTCGCTCAACACTAGGTGTCACCCTAAGCTGGCACACCAAAGTACCCTAGTTGAGAACCAGGTCTCTACACAGCTCTGTTTTGCACTTTACAGAAAAAAATAAACATTATTATCATGTGCACCAAATTGCTGGGAGCAGGGGTAAAGTGAAAGGAATAAAAGGAGTACATGGATATGTTCCTTGTAGTAAAGTCATACTATAAAAATTGACTAAAGCTACAATTGATTCTACAGTGGTGGGGCTTTTTCTAAAAGTGACATGAAAAGTTCCCCCACCAGTATTGGTGTTAAAGCTTTTAACAAAACCATCCGACAATGAGTCACATTCTAGAGAGTGATCATGCTGTGAGTCCAGCTGTTGTTTCAGGTATTGGGGTGGGTGAAAGGTCCCATTGTGTTCACTGACCACACATGGCAGTATGGTGGATGAGAATCTCGAGCAGGGCATCAAGCAGCATCTGAGGATATTCCATCCAACAGAATATGATAAGATGGTGGCAGGGAGGGTTCATCATTACTATTAAACCATCAGCAAGTTGTCATGTGTCCTTTGTAGGGTGTGGACAAGAGGCATAATGAGAGCAGCAGTACTTGGTTTCTGCTGTCATGTGTTTGGATAGCGTTGTGCCAGGTGTTATTTACCATACACACTGTGCACACTGCAGCTGTTGATGAGAGGCTCAGTTCCTGCTCTCAAGGGAAAACATTATATTCTATTAACAACACACCCATGATTTTAGAGGAGGGGCAGGTGGAGAAGAATTATTGGCCAACTTCTTCTTTTCTCCACATATATCTGAAGTGGTGGTGGCTAGTTATGGTGCTGCTTCTGCCTCTGGCACATCACTGGAGCTAGTAGTGGCAAGTGGAACCTTCATCATCCATCACCCATGTTACTGCTGTTGTTGATCCCATTCCATTTGCGTTGCCTAATCATCCCGCTGCTTAAACAACTCAGCAGCAACAAGAACAGCAGTCATAAATTCTGCATCTATATCAGGCCTACAAAAAAAATAATTTTTGGGGGCTTGTTTCTAACAATCCTAAGTCTTACAAATCAATGTTTCTTCAGAACTTGGGCCTTTAACAACAAATCTTACAAATCGTCCTCTACAAAATCCTCTGTCAAGTCAAGTATCAGTCTACCCCAGTGGCATCTTACTTCAGGGGGTCACTGTCTTTATCAAGTTACATACACATTTCTTATTTTACTATATTTATTTTATTAACTGTCCCCCCAATCCCCGTAAACAACTCACCCCTAGTCAACTGATTCTTTCCCCACACTCTACCAACACAGACACCCTCATGCCTCTTTTATACTATGCCTTTCGGAAATAAAATAACATTTGCTATCTGTTGTGTATAAATTCAGTGTTCCCATTGATTTCAATGGAATGAGTTAGGAGAAAAAAACAGAAAAACTGCACTTTCTGTGGAAAATTTTTCACCATGCAGGGAGTTCCATTATTCACCTGATTTTGGTTTGAGGTAAAATTTTTCACCCATTCCTATTCAGGTAGTGCCAGTCACATCCTGCCACAGACTAATGGTCAATGTTCAATAAATCCACCTAAGATCAAAAGTAAATGGAAAACTTTTCAGACTGTAAGAATCCTACAAGAATATGAAAGTAGTGGGAAGGAACCTGATGCTTCTGCTGATGCTGCTACTGGCTACCTCATTATTGATTATGCTGATGATTAGGGGTCGGCGAAACTTTCCGCCTCAAACTGAAATCAGCGAAAAATGGCACTTTCCGCTTGGCGAAAAATTTCCTACTGGCCTAATGCAGCAGGTCATGTTGGCCAGTGACCACTGTCAAATGTCCTCCTGAGTTGCAACTGCTGTTTGTACTGCTGCTGCTGAGTTGTTTAAGCAGCAGGATAATTAGGCAGCTGAAAGGGAATGGGATCAACAATAGCAGTAACATGGAAGATGGATGATGAAGGGTCCATTTGCCATGACTGGCTCCAGTGATGCACCTGAGACAGTAGCAGCAGAATAAGTAGCCCCCGATATTTGTGGAGAAAAGAACAAGTTGGCCATTAAATCTTCTCCACCTGCCCCTCCTCCAAAATCATCATGGGTGTGTTGTTATTAGAATATATATTTCCCTTGACAGCAGGATCAGTGGGTCTCATCAGCAAATGCAATGTGCACAGTATGTGTGTGACCGCTGTCACTGTACCCCTTTTCTACACCCGCTAAGGACACATGACAACTTGTTGACAGTTTAATAGTAGTGATGAACACTCCCTGCCACCATCTTAACATATTCTGCAGGATGGAATCTCCTCATATGCCGCTTGATGCACTAATTGCGATTCTCCTCCACCACACTGACATGTGTGGTCAGTGCACCACACAGCGTGCAATGGGTAAAGGCGAACTGCCACATCCTAATATCAACAGAGTGGCCATCATTTGGAGGGAGAGGTAATGAAGGAGGAGGATTGGCAGAAGATGTAGTTAGCCTAGAAGGTGATGGTGAGTTAGTTGTTTCACTAGTCCTGGAACTTCCAGTCTCTGCCTGGGTTGTTCTATTCCTCCTCCTGTTTGATCTCTGCCTCGCCTCTTGTTGACTTTCTGGTGAGTCAGGACAGCAAAAGCGGTGCTTGATTTCTGTGGTGGGTGTTTGGCTTCAACATGTTTGGAGTAAATGTCATGGTGTCTAGGTTTCATGTGTGATATCAGGGCGCTTGTGCCAAGGTGTGTTCCCTCCTTTCGCTTTTCACTAACTTGTCACAAATTGTGCACATTGCCATTGTTGATGACTGTATTGTGCCTGCCCCAACAGAAAAATAGTCCCACACCCATGATGACTTCACAGGGAAGGGGAAAGGTGGAGAAGAATGGCCTCTTTCTTCTTGTCCTCCACATTCCCCTTCATTGTCTATGGCAGCGGATAATGTTGCTGCTACTGCCTCAGATTCAGCACTGCGACTAGGATCAGGAGTATTGCTACTGCTGGCAAGTGGAACCTGTCCTAGTCCCGCATCACTTATTGACCCCATTTCCACTGTGTCCACGGTGGTCTGTGGCATACTAACCTGCTCCTCAGCATCCTGCTGCCCTTGCATCTCAGCATCAGAAGGAATTAGAGCAGTTGCAATATCCTCTAGTTCCAAAATGTCCTTGCTAGTGGTGGTGGTGATGCCCATCCTCATTCCTGTCTCCCATTTCTTCTCAGTTTCTGCTAAAAAGGCCATCAATGTCTCTTCCAACCCAGCTTCTCCAGCATCATCACCACCACCACCACCACTAGTCCCTACATGCTGTTGTTGCTGCTGCTGCTCTATTCCAGACATCTCACTGCTGCTTGTAGGAGGTGATGAGCAATGTGACAGAGGGTCCCCTAATGTCACTCGTGCCATTGCCTTTTGACCTGAAGAAGAAGGCAGACTAGCACTAGCAGAAATAGCAGCAGGCACAGGCAGCTGATCTGTGCTCCTGCTGGTGGTATTAATTCTCAGCCTGCTCTCCTCCCCCCAACACCAGTTCTGTCCTCTTCAGGTTCATGATCCACCTGGACACGGTAGTGAAGAGAAGGGGAGGACTCCCAGTCCCAGGGTCAAGAAAATGGTGTGGGCTCCCTTGACCGCTAGTCTGGATGCTTAAAATGTTTCCCCTACCACTCCAGATGTTTCATCATTACTGCTACTACTAACACCAACCACATCAAGTTCAGCAGCAGAGTCTTCCTCATTAGTCTCACAGTCACTAGTAATATCAGGATATTGTTGATTACCCCCTCCTTCACTCCTAAGGCTAACACGCTGCTTGACCTTAGTAGCAGTAGTACTAGCAGTCAAATAAAACACAATAAAATTGGAGTTAAGGAAAAAAGTATTACAACCGTTAGCCATGTCTGAATAGTGTAGCTAAGCAATAAGCAATCCACCAGAATGGCTAATGAGTGTAGGCCAAAAAAATCCACGTAGCCTCAAAACATGCATCGCACCTCCTTTTTTTACCTTACCGTGCATTCATTTCAGTTGCTAAGCAGGGACAGATACATCAACTTCAAAGGAAACAAGATAAAGGTTGACGTTCTCTAGCAACGCTAACATTCTCAACACAGGTTCAAGCTTACAGCCAATCACAACACACCAAAGTAGCTAGTACATTCAAATAAACTTAAATATACCCCAAAATAACTAACACACCTTGCCTTTGTTTTGAGGTTTTTAGAGCTAGAGTACAGGGCCTAGGAGTGGAGGTTAGTGAAAGAGAGAGGAGCGGACATTTGAGAGAGGTAGATGGAGTTGAGAGCAGAGATTGTTGCACTACAATTAACAAATTATAGAAACACAGAAAGAAAACTGTGCACACAAAAATACCTCAGGACTACCTAAGTGCTCCTAATAAGGGAAAAAGGGTCATAAAAGGGTGCCACAGGGGAAATTGCAATGTGTATAGAGGGGGAGAACAATAGAAAACCCTGCAGTAGTAGCACACCTAAGTATACCCCAATCCCTATGGAGCAGTAGGAAAAAGGACACAAAATAATTGGCCACATAAACATCACTGAGTATAATGAATAAGTGTCTCAACATGGGAAAACCAAGTTAGCTTAGCTGATCTCAACACTAATTGTTGAGGTTTCAACATGTAGAGATACTGGACTAAGTTGGGAGCCTTCTGGTGATATGATTTGATCAGAACGTTGCAAACTAATATCACAAGAAACCTTAAATAAAGGGAAATGCAACTTCTAAGATCTAATCTAAATAAATCTTGGATCCCTTAATTATGCCAGGGCACAAACTGGCTTGCCTACAAAGTTGATTGGTCACAAAGTAACTTGTAAATGACAATGTTAATCCCCAAATTCCATTCTTCATTTAGTCCCAGTGTAGAAAGGGCATTCAATTAAAAGTTTCATTTGTTTTCACAGCATAACAGGCTAGTGTCCTGATCTCCACCTCTTATTCCCAAACGTATTCTTTGTTAGCTCCATGCAGTCAGACCTTTTGGATTGGATTCATGTTTATCTGTAAAATGTCTAGCCACAGATGTCAACTTTCTATTGGGCATCTGGAAATCTAGAATGTTTGCGTATTTGCACTTTGAGTTTCCTTGTTGTCTTGCTCACATATAAAACATTACATGGGCATTTAAGACAGTATACAACTGAAGTGCTCTGGCAAGTAGGGGTGGGCGAAACTTGTCGCCGTGTTCCCGTGGGAAATTTCGCGAAAACCACACTGTTATCTGCTTTTTCGTGGGAACATCCACTTTAAAACTAGCAGTTAAAATGTTCGCATCTTTTGCTCATTGGCCAAAATTTTTCACCATTTTTTTCAATGGCTATAAAGTTTTCGCCTATTGATTTACATTGTTTTCGCACTTCCGCTATAAAAAGTTGACTTTTTTGCCAAAGGTAGACACAATAGAAGCAGCTACAGAGTGAGATAGACATGCTGTGCTGTTCTGCTGTGATATTTTGCAAAAGTTGATGCAAGAAAGGCCCATAGTGACTGCTATCATTATGGGCAGGGTGAAAAATAATCAATGGAGGAGCTGGAAGGACCCTTATGTGTCCACTGAGTCTGAAGAGGAGGAGGGGACCAATACTGAACCAATGCTGTCCAGCCCCCCTAAATCACCCCAAGGGATCTAGGGGAATTTAATGGAAGGGAGGGAGAAAAGGAATGGGAAGGAAGAAAAGGGAATGGGAAAGGAGGGAGAAAAGGGTAGTACTAGTGAGAGCAGGACAGGTCAGCTGCCTATGCCTGCTGCAAGACGTGCTGCCCCTGCTGCCAGTGCCACCATTGCTGTACCTGCAGCCCTAGTGTTGTATCTGCTTCCAGACATGCTGCCCCTGCTGCCAGTGCCACTATTGCTGTATCTGCAGCCACTAGTGTTGTACCTGCTGCCAGTGCTGAACCTGCTGCCACCAATACTTTGCCTGCTGCTAGGGTTTCTTGTAGTACTCAGGGGAAGAAGTAGAAAATGATGCCAAGTGTGATGGCAGGGGACCCTCTGTCACATTGCTCGTCACCTCCACCAAGCAGCAGTGAGATGTCTGGAATAGAGCAGCATCATGTAGGGACTAGTGGTGGTGGTGGTGTTGGAGAAGCTGGGGTGGAAGAGAAATTGATGGCCTTTTTAGCAGAAAGTGAGAAGGAATGAGAGAAAGGGATGAGGATGGGCATCACCACCACCACTAGCAATTAGCTTTTGGAATTTGCAGAAATTGCAACTGGTCTAATTCCTGCTGCTGCTGCTGATATGAAAGGTCAGCAGGGTGCTGAGGATAAGGCTAGTGTTCCACAGACCACCGTGAACACAGTGAGAATGGGGTCAACAAGTAATGCAGAACTAGGACAGGTTCCACTTGCCAGTGCAAGCAATACTCCTGGTCCTAGTTGCAGTCCTAAATCTGAAGGAGTAGCAGCAACATTATCCGCTGCCAAAAAAAAGTGAAGGAAATGTGGAGAAGAAGAAGAAAGAGGCCATTCTTCTTCACCTGTTCCCTATCCCTCCCCCCAGAAGTCATGGGTGTGGGACTATTATTTTCTTCCGACAGCACAGTGCAGTCATCATTAGTGTTGAGCGAGCGTGCTCGGCCGATGCTCGGATCGGCTCGAGCATCGCTCTGCTCTGCACATGGCGGTACTCGTACGAGTACCGCCATGTGCTCGCCCGACATGCTCGGGTGAAGAGGATCTGTGCCGGAAGAGGCACAGATCCGAAGACGCTCCGCTGGACCACCAGGGAATGGAGGTACGGGGGCATTGCGGAGATGAAGGGGGCATTGCGGAGATGAAGGGGGACATTATGGAAGAGGGGCATAGACTCTATGCCCCTCTTCCACAATGTCCCCCTTCATCTCCGCTATGCCCGTCTTCCACAATGTGCCCCTTCATCTCCGCTATGCCCCTCTTCCACAATGTCCCCCTTCATCTCCTATGCCATAGAGGAGATGAAGGGGGACATTGTGGAAGAGGGGCATAGCGGAGATGAAGGGGGACATTGTGGAAGAGGGGCATAGAGTCTATGCCCCTCTTCCACAATGTCCCCCTTCATCTCCGCTATGCCCCTCTTCCACAATGTCCCCCTTCATCTCCGCTATGGCATAGGAGATGAAGGGGGACATTGTGGAAGAGGGGCATAGCGGAGATGAAGGGGGACATTGACCAGGCACCCTCCGCTCATCAGAGCAGGGGGTGCCTGGTTTAATGCTCGAGTGCTCCCATTCATTTGAATGGGGCTCGGGTGCTCGGCCGAGCACTCGAGCATCAGGGGGTGCTCGGTCAGAGCACCCGAGCACCCGAGCATCGGGGTGCTCGCTCATCTTTAGTCATCATCAACAATGGTACAGTGCAAAATTTGTGACAAGTTAGTGAGAAGGGGAAAGGAGGGAACATACCTTGGCACAAGCTTCCTGATAGCAATCATGAAACACAGACACCATGACACCCATTACAGAAATCTAGCACCGCTGTTACTGTATTCCATGAATCTCCAGAAAGGTGGAGATCAAAGAGGAGGAAGAATAAAGAAACCCAGACAGATACTGGAAGTTCCTTGACGAGTGAAACAACTATCTCACCATCAACATCACCTTCTTCTTCTAGGGTAACAAGTAAATCATCTGCCAATCCACCTCGTTCATCTTTACCTCCCCCGCCAAATGATAGCCACTATTTTGATGTTAGGATATGGCAGTTCATCTCTACCCATTGCACACTGTGTGGTGCACTGACCAGTGCCAGTGTGGTGGAGGAGAATCGATACCAATTCATCAGGTGTCATCTGAGGAGATTCTATCCCACAGAATATGCTCGGATTCTGGCAGGGAGGGTTCATCATTACTATGAAACTGTCAGCAAGTTGTCATGTGTCCTTAGCGGGGTCTGGATAAGGGGTACAGTGACAGTTGCAGTACTTGGTTTTGAGTGTCATGGTGTTTGGATACAGTTGTGCCCCCAGATGTTATTTACCACACACACACACACACACACACACACTGTGCACATTGCAGTTGCTGATGAGACCCGCTGTTCCTGCTTGCAAGGGAAAAATATGTTCTAATAACAACACACCCATGATGATTTTGTAGGAGGGGCAGGTGGACAAGATTTAATGGCCAACTTGTTATTTTCTCCACACATATTGCGGGCTACTTAGTCTGCTGCTACTGCCTCAGGTGCATCACTGGGGCCAGTCATGGCAAATGGAACCTTCATCATCCATCTTCCATATTACTGCTATTGTTGATCCCATTCCCTTTCAGCTGCCTAATCATCCTGCTGCTTAAACAACTCAGCAGCAGCAGAACGAACAGCAGTTGCAACTCAAGACTCAGGAGGACATTTGACAATGGCCTACAAAAAAACTATTTTTGGAGGGTTTGTTTCTAACAAGCCTAAGTCCTACAAATCAGTGTTTCCTTAGGGCTTGTGCCAAAGAAGCTTAAGTCCTACAAATCAATGTTTCCTCAGGACTTGGTCCTCTAACAACAAATCTAACAAATCATCCTCTACGAAAAACTCTATCAAGTCAAGTATCAGTCCACCCCAGTGCAAACTTATATCAAGGAGTTCCTGTCTCTATAACTTTAAATGTAAATTCCTTATTTTATTTTTTTATTAACTGTCCCCCAAATTGCAGTCAAGAAACCCCCCAAAACAAATTCCCTGTTCAAATGATTCATTCATTCACCAACACAGACACCCTCCTCAGACCCCTTTATACCATGTCTTATGGTCTTTATCTTATTTTATTTAGGATTTGTTTTTTATTAACTGCCCCCTGTCCCAGTAAACAACACCCCCCCCAAATCATCCCCTGTTCAACTGATTCTTTCCCCACACCACACCAACACAGGTACCCTCATGCCCCTTTATACTATGGCTTTGGGAAATTAAATAATATTTATTTTATGTTGTGTGTAAATTCAATGTTCCCATTGATTTCAATGGAATGAGCTAGGTGGAAAAAGAGCAGAAAATGGGCACTTTTCACAGGAAATTTTTCGCCAAGATGGAAAGTGCTGTTTTTAGCCAATTTCAGTTTGAGGCAGAAAATTTCACCCATCCCTACTGGCAAGTGATGAAATCATTGATCTTATGATTCTTACCGAAAATCAGTTACAGTTTTTGTGGTGGTCATATGAGAACAAGCAACACAGTGTCCACAGGCTTGTGTTAGACTGTGTCTGTAGATCTGTGCACAAGCTTGTCTATAAGGTTTGGTGCTCTCCTGCAACACAGTTTGGCTTTGTTGCTTAGGACCCCTTTCATATCATCATCACATAACAGCATGTTCCAATGTTTATTGATTATACTGACCAGGCTATTCCACTGGCAGTTGTAAGTGGAGTCAAATCTTATATGTTTGTCCTCTTTTGTTTTACGTTAGTTAAAAAGTAAAAATGCCCTAGAGGTATATAAAGCTCGTTTATATGCTTTCTTTAGGACACTTTTGCTATAACCTCACTGAGTGAAACCGGATCTAATTTTAAAAGTCTCAACATCACTACAGTTTCTCTGAAGTCTCAAAAATTCACCTACTTGAATATTTCATATGTTTTGGATAGTGGCTGGTGAAATGGAGCCAACTGTTTGTGGCTGTAGTTTTCCTGATTAAATCTGCCTTCAAGTAGTCAGCCTCACCTCTTTTGATGGTAATATCCAAAAAAACAATATAGTCAGTACTATATGCAAGTGTCAACTTCAAATTAAAAGGATTAGTGTTAAGATCAGTGATACATTGTTTGAGTAAGTCTTCAATGCTTTCCCACAGTTCAAACAGGTCATCTATGTAGCGCAAGCATAACAATATATGTTTATTGTACTGTGTCATGGTATCGGTGAAGACATGATTTTCCTCCCACCACCCGAGGTACAAGTTGGCATGTGTGGGGGCACATGCACGCCCCATTGCAATACCTCTGGTTTGTAGGAAGAATCGATCTTTAAACACTAAAAAGTTCCTTTTAAGAATAAAGGACAGAAAATCTAGAAACAATTCCTTATGATCAACTGTCCATTTTTGGTCTCTTTCTAAATAGTATCTGACAGCCTCTATACCAAAAGACTAATGAATCAAGGTATAGAGAGAGTTGATATCACAGGTGACCAACAGGGTATTTGGGCCAATGGGTAAGGATTCTATTTTGGATAGTATGTCAGTAGTATCTCTAAAATACGAATCCAGATTATACACATATATAGTCTTAAAATAAAGTCCAAATACTTCCTTGCTTGTTCTGTCAAGCTCTTATTGCCCGGAATTATGGGACTACCTGGTACACAAGTTGCCTGTCATTATATCACAGTGCCTGTGATTCCTGTCACTCTCTGTTGTGGATGTCACTGATTTGCTGACTGAGTTTGACCCGCCTCCTGATGACCTTTTAATACCTGGCTATCTCTCTTGTCAGTTGCCCTTTCGTGGTGTTCCTGAGCCAGTAGTGCTTTTGCTGTGTTCCTGTATTCTGAGTTCCTGTGTACCGACTCGGTTTGTCCTGACCATTCTCCAGTGTTCCTGCCTGTGTATGACTCGGCTCGTCTGCGGACCACCCTTGGCTCCTGACCCGGCTAGTCTGACGTTCCTGCCTGTGTATGACTCGGCTCGTCTGCGGACCACCCTTGGATCCTGACCCGGCTAGTCTGACATTCCTGCCTGTGTATGACACGGTCATGTCGCCGTCGCGACATTTTCCAGTCCTTGCTGCCCACGAGTGTGCCATTGCCTAGCCTGGTGATTCCTTCGATAGTGCTGTGCCTTGTTCTAGTGCAGAGCTGTGTGTATTCTGTGGGCCTTCCTCTCCTTGCAGAGCCTGATTGTAGCATTGAAGCCTCGAGTAACGTTACAGAGCCTTGCAGTAGCGCTGAAGCCTCGAGTAAACGTGCATTTTAACTCTTGCAGTGCTGCCTCATATTCACTCTCTATATCTCCAATACAAGCCTTGTTACAAGTGATACTGCTGCTGAGTTGGCCGCTCTCCGTCGGCAACTCTAGTCTAACGTTGCAGAGTGTTCACAAAGCTTGGGCCGTTTGGGCGCTTAAGGCTCTCCGGTGTTGGTTACCGACGAGATCGTATACTCAGAGTGTTGGCAGAAAGGCATCAGTGTTGGCTATTCGGTACTACGCCCGAGGGGGCTAGTGGTTCTGGCTCTAGCATTACTGCATTCGATTCCACCTGAGGAGGCTATTAGCTCTTGCATTGCAGGCCGGTTTCCATATTGCCCTAAGGGGCTATTCGCACTTGCACATATTAAAGCAGTTCCTGTAGCTACGCCCGTGGGGGCTAAGTTGTTACCCATTCTGCTTATCATCTACCACCTTGGCAAGGCAGCTCGTTCCTCTGCACCTGATGAACTTCGTCTGTACAGCACAGCCTATTTAACATCAAGGGCGTGTCAAACTTCCACATCTGAGACTGAGTATAATTTGGACTTTAACCCCTTTGGGGCCAATATCATCCTAGGGCATACTGACTTGCATTTATGTCCATAATACTATTTTCCTTGTATTATCTCAGTTTACATTATCTGTGTATTACCTACCGCCTCTAGAGGGCGTAAGTGTCATTATTCACTTTAATAAAGTGTGTTTTATTTTCACTTATTGGTCTGAGTGTCTTAAAAACCGTAACACATTATGCTAAGAAGAAGTTGTGTTACGAAACACACGTCGAGCTTGTGCTGATATATTTTTTAAATTATTTGTTGATTAGCTCTTATAAGAGTGACATAGGATACATTTGAATTCACTAATAGAAATATGACTAGGCAATCCTGTTAGAATCTACACTATTAGAAAGTTGTTCTGGCAAGCCAGAATAAGTCCCGGTGTTTGTTGATAATTTATAAGCTATCTTCTATGTTGCCCAGAGGGCACGATAACTATCTTTATAGCAGCTGTTAAATGCCGTGACCATATTAAAGCTGATAGTTGTCTTTAAAATAAGAAATAGTCCATATAGTTGTTACAGAGGAAGGTGCTGGATCGTACTGAGTCTCAAGGTCTTATTGAAACTTGAAAAGTACCTTCACTCTTTTGTATCTGTTTTCGGACTTACAACTCCAGGCTCTTAAAGGGAAAGTTCCCTGCTGCCCAAAGCTCCGATGGTGCCACAACCAAAACTATCCACCATTAGGAAGGATCCACAATATCTCTTTCAATAGGGAACTTGGCACTAGAACTCTCCACTCAGCCCTATAATCAGTATCTGTATATGATAAAAATATCACCCTAAAAAACTAGAAGCATTACAAAAAACACAAGAAATAATAATTGAAAAATATGTATATATTTATTTAATAGTATATAACAACTCACAAGACTACACACTGCTACTCAGCAGGCGACTGAGACAAGCGGACCCCATCTGTGAGCTCCGCAATGTAACTATTTAAATACCTACACTACCAAGCCACAGCATAGATGTACGCCCGTCACAGTCACTATACTTTAATACAGGTATAGAGTACCCCTACAGAATATATATAAAGTAACAAATCTATTGATTTAAAAATATAAATAAAAATATATATAAATAATGCCAATAATATAAGTATTTTCAAAAAAACTTACATCAACAGAAAATAGCTTAATACACATTTTGCTAGTGCGTACCCGACTGGGAGTCACAAAATCTCCTGGCAACACATTTCACACCACCCACAGTGCTTTATCAAGAAATGGAGTATCGAATAGCCAGTGTTTGAGCTACCGGCTATTTAAAAACCTATATCTCCAATTCAACCAATGGCCTGACTTGAGGAGGTAGTGGAGGTTGAGCCAACATGTGTGGGTAGTCTACTGCCATCTCCTACAGCAAACTCTGAGTCATATTCCTCTGTAGCAGGAACAAAAGGTGCTATTTTGAATAAACAAACTAGTCTTGGCACACTCTCTGATACATGAACATCTCTACTTCTATGATATGCCCCAGAGCCCAAGGGAACTTTTCTCCCAGTCAGACCCATAGTTGTGCTTCAGGTGGGATCACACAGAGAAGGTGCCTAGGTGTGAGCATGCTTCTCCTTATTTATGTGCTTTTATACAGACAACAAATAGCAACATGCTTAGCTTTAGATCATTGACTATATTGACTGAGGAGTTTCTGAGGGGCTGCTACTACTACTAGGGTTAGATGTTGCTGCAGTTATACTACTGCTAAGTGTCACAGGTACAGCATTTCCAACAGCAGCAGACGCATCCCTGTTGTTGCTTCTGGTTACTTAACACTAGTGTTGAGCGAGCGTGCTCGGCCGATGCTCGGATCGGCTCGAGCATCGCTCTGCTCGGCACATGGCGGTACTCGTACGAGTACCGCCATGTGCTCGCCCGACAAGCTCGGGTGAAGAGGATCTGTGCCGGAAGAGGCACAGATCCGAAGAAGCTCCGCTGGACCACCAGGGAATGGAGGTACGGGGGCATTGCGGAGATGAAGGGGGCATTGCGGACATGAAGGGGGACATTGTGGAAGAGGGGCATAGACTCTATGCCCCTCTTCCACAATGTCCCCCTTCATCTCCGCTATGCCCGTCTTACACAATGTCCCCCTTCATGTCCGCTATGCCCCTCTTCCACAATGTCCCCCTTCATCTCCTCTATGCCATAGAGGAGATGAAGGGGGACATTGTGGAAGAGGGGCATAGCGGAGATGAAGGGGGACATTGTGGAAGAGGGGCATAGAGTCTATGCCCCTCTTCCACAATGTCCCCCTTCATCTCCGCTATGCCCCTCTTCCACAATGTCCCCCTTCATCTCCTCTATGGCATAGAGGAGATGAAGGGGGACATTGTGGAAGAGGGGCATAGCGGACATGAAGGGGGACATTGACCAGGCACCCTCCGCTCATCAGAGCAGGGGGTGCCTGGTTTGATGCTCGAGTGCTCCCATTGTATTCAATGGGGCTCGGGTGCTCGGCCGAGCACTCGAGCAGCAGGGGGTGCTCGGTCAGAGCACCCGAGCACCCGAGCATCACGGTGCTCGCTCATCACTACTTAACACTAGTAGTGGGACTTGGACTTGGAAGAGGTGATGATGCTGATGATAAATAACAGGATGACTTCATTATTTTGGGAATCTTTGCTTGTCCAGGGTCAGATTTTCCAATAGTTTTATCAAACAGTTTATGGACGGGCAGAGTCCTCCTTTTCATTGGTAGAAGACTGAGCCTTTGCCTTTTGGCTAATTTTATGGCCATGACATCATATTTCTCACTCTCAACCTCATCTGAATATGAAGAAGAGGAGGACGATGCTGGAGGGATGCATTCTAGATCTACATTATCATCTTCATCAGTCATTAGGTCATCCTCAGCATCATTCGCTACTTCTTTTACCACTACTTTTATATTCCTCTAGACTTTTAGAGGTCTCAAACAATTTTACTTTTCCCCTTTGAGGGATATTCACAATGTTCACTACTACTTTTAGGACACATGTTTTTGTGCTTGTTTGTCTCCCTGTCAGATGCAGCATTTGGTTGAGAGGCTATGTCTTCTTGCACTTAGGGGTGGGCGAAACTTGTCACCATGTTCCCGCTGGAAATTTCATGAAAACCACGTTGTTATCCGCTTTTTCGCGAAAAAAAATCTGCTTTAAAACTAGCGCTTAAAATTTTTGCATCTTTTGCCCATTGGCCAAAATCTTTTGCCATTTTTTCTTTGGCTAAAAAGATTTTGTCCTTTGATTTACATTGCTCTCGCACTTCCGCTATAAAAACGTGATGTTTTCACTGAAGGCAGGCACAATAGAATCAGCTACAGTGCGAGACAGAAGTGCTGTGCTGTTCTCTTGTGATATTTTGTAAATATTGAGGCAGGAGAGGCTCATAGTGACTCCTATCACTATGAGCAGCAAAAAGTGGAACTGGAAGGACCCTTATCATGTGTCCACTGAGTCTGAGGAGCAGGAGGAGGAGAAAGTGAATGAGAAGGGAGGGAGAAAAGGGAAGGAAGGGAGAAAAGGGGATGGGAAGGAAGGGAGAAAAGGGAATAGGAAGGGAGGGAGCAAAGGGTAGTACTAGTGAGAGCAGGACAGGTCAGATGCCTGTGCCTGCTGCAAGACGTCCTGTCCCTGCTGCCAGTGCCACCATTGCTGTTCCTGCAGCCACTGGTGTTGTACCTGCTGCCAGACATGCTGCCCCTGCTGCCAGTGCCACCATTTCTAATCCTGCAGCCACTAATATTGTACCTGTTGCCAGATGTGCTGCCTCTGCTGCCAATGCCACTATTTATGTAACTGCAGCCACTAGTGTTGTACATGATGCTAGTACTGAACCTGCTGCCAGTGCTGAACCTGCTGCTAGTAGTGAACCTGCTGCCAGTGCTGAACCTGCTGCCACCAATACTTTGCCTGCTGCTAGTGTTTCTTGTAGTACTCAGGGGGTAAGGAGAAAATGATGCCAAGTGTGACATCAGGGGACCCTCTGTCACATTACTCATCAACTCCTCCAAGCAGCAGTGAGATGTCTGGAATAGTGCAGCAGCAGCAACAACAGCATATAGGGACTAGTGATGGTGATGTTGCTAGAAAAGCTAGGGTGGAAGAGACATTGATGGCCTTTTTAGCAGAATCTGAGAAGGAATGGTAGACAGGGATGAGGATGGGCATCACCACCACCACCACTACCAATGACATTTTGGAATTAGAGCAAATTGCAACTGCTCTAATTCCTTCTGATGCTGAGATCCAAGGGCAGTAGGATGCTGAGGAGCAGGCTAGTGTGCCACAGACCACCATGGACACATTGGGAATGGGGTCCAAAAGTGATGCGGGACTAGGACAGATTCCACTTGCCAGCAGTAGCAATACTATCCACTGCCACAGACAATGAAAGGCAATGTGGAGGACAAGAAGAAAGAGGCCATTCTTCTCCATCTGTTCCCTTTCCCCTGAAGCCATCATGGGTTTTGGACTATTTTTCTGTTGGTGCAGGCACAGTGCAGTCATCAGCAATGGCACTGTGCACAATTTGTGACAAGTTAGTAAGAAGAGAAAAGGAGGGAACACACTTTGGCACAATTGCCCTAATATCACACATGAAACACAGACAGCGTGTCATTTACTCCAAACATGTTAAACACAAACATCAGCCACAGAAATCAAGCACCGCTTTTGCTGTCCCTGACTCTCCAAAAAGGCAACAAGAGGTGAGGCAGAGATCAAAGAGGAGGAGGAATAGAACAACCCAGGCAGAGACTGGAAGTTCCAGGACAAGTGAAACAACTAGCTTGCCATCACCTTCTAGGGAAACTACATCTTCTTCCAATCCACCTCTTCATTACCTCCCCCTCCAAAGGATAGCCACTCTCTTCATGTTAGGATGTGGCAGTTCATCTCTACCCATTGCACACTGTGTGGTGCACTGACCACACATGCCAGTGTGGTGGAGGAGAATCACAATCAGTGCATCAAGCTGCATCTGAGGAGATTCCATCCTGCAGAATATGCTAAGATGGTGGCAGGGAGGGTTCATCATTACTATTAAACTGTCAGCAAGTTGTCATGTGTCCTTAGCGGGTCTGGACAAGGGTTATAGTGACAGTGGCAGTACTTGTTTTCAGTTGTCATGGTGCTTGGATACAGTTGTGCCACCAGATGTTATTTACCACACACACAATATGCACATTGCAGTTGCTGATGAGAGCCATAGTTCCTGCTCTCAAGTGAAATAATTGTATTCTAATAACAACACACCCATGATTTTGAAGGAGGGACAGGTGGAGAAGATTTAATGGTCAACTGCTTCTTTTCTTCACATAGACTGGGAGCTACTTATTGTGCTGCTACTGCCTCAGGCGCATCACTGGAGCCAGTCGTGGCAAATGGAAGCTTCATCATCCATCTTCCATGTTACTGCTATTGTTGATCCCATTCCCTTTCAGCTGCCTAATCATCCTGCTGCTTAAACAACTCAGCAGCAGTAGTACAAACAGCAGTTGCAACTCAGGAGGACATTTGACAGTGGCCACTGGCCAACATGATCTGCTGGCATTAGGCCATTAGGGAATTTTTATTTTTTTCTCAGGGCTCGTGTTTAAAAATAAATAAATAAATAAAAACTAGTCCTACAAAAAATAAACAATTTTTGGGGTTTTTTTTCTAACAAGCGTAAGTCCTACAAATCAATGTTTCTTTAGGGCTTGTGCCAATCAAGCTTAAGTCCTACAAATCAATGTTTCTTCAGGGCTTGGGCCTCTAATAAGTCTAAGTCCTACAAAGGCCTCTAACAACAAATCAAACAAATTGTAAAAACTTATTTTATTTTATTTAGGATTTCTTTTTTATTAAGTGCCCCCCAATCCCAGTAAACAACCCCCCAAAAAATTATCCCCTTTTCAACTGATTCTTTCCCCACACCCCACCAACACAGGTACCCTCATGCCCCTTTTATACTGTGCCTTTGGGAAATAAAATATTATTTGTAATGTGTTGTGTGTAACTTCTATGTTCCCATTGAAAAAGCGGACAAAAGCGAAAAATCTGCACTTTTCCCGAGAAAGTTTTCACCAAGCGGAAAGTGCCATTTTTCACTGATTTCAGCTTGAGATGGAAAGTTTCACCCATCCCTACTTGCACTATGCCATCAACATTAAAATGTGACTTTTTATATTTATTATTTATTAACTCCTTAAGGACTGGCCGTGTATGCACGCGGCCATCGCTTAAGGACCACGGAGCATTTTTTTTTTAACTCATATGATTCCGGACTCCCTGAACAGCATGCAGCCACTCGGGGAGCCCAGAATTCCATGACATACATGTACGTCCTTGGTCCTACTCCACCTCATGACATACATGTACGTCATGGGTCTTTAAGGGGTTAATAGTTCTGATGCTGATGGTGGTGGTGGAACTTTTGGTTGGACTTTGACCACTGCATCCTCCTCATGAGAAAAGGGATTACTATAATTTATTGCACACACTGCAGCAACCATGGCTGAAGTCAGTTTTTGGACTATTACTTTACTCACACTTCCCTGCACTGCTCCTACAACATCCCTCCCACCCCTACCCCTTGTGCGTTTGCTGGACTTTACTGAAATACTGTGTGTTTTTACAGTAAAGTACATAATAGAACTTATAGTGTGTGATGTCTTGCCTTGGCACACTACAAAATACTCTCGTCAGGGTCCCTGTCTCTGTCACCTATCAATTTTTTTATTTCTTTTTTTTCTTTTAATTACCTCTCCTCCCTATCCTTATCACTGTGAATGAAAAGAAAAAAACATTTTTCCTGTTCAACTGCTTCTTTCCCCATCCTCCCCTAGCATAGAGATAATGGCCAGATCAGAAAGGTACTTGGATCACAGCTGCGTGTGTCTTCCCAGTCACTTAGGCACACAGACTTTTGGTTGATTTGGTGAAAATCTGCCTTGGTCCCTTTTCACACACACAGACTCCCTTGGCACAGAGATAACAGCCAGATCAGGAAGGAAATTGGATTCTGGCTGCAAGTACCTTCCCAGTAAGTCACACAAGATTTTGGGCTATTTGGGGTCAACCTCATTTCTCCCTTCCTGTCCCCTAGAAAAAAAAGGAAAACCTGCCACATGGTGTGAAAAAATTCAGTCTTCCCACTGATTTCATTGAAATGAGTTAGGATAAAAAAGCGGACAATTTTCAGCTAGGCAGAAAGTGCAATTTTTCTCCTGTTTCTTTTTTGAGGCAATAAAGTTCACCCATCCCTAATTCTGATATAAAATAGCCTTTTACATAAATAGCTTTTGAAAGAAATTTTGAATTTAGCAGAAATGTGCATATCATATCCTCATTGTTAATGTCCATAAATGTGGCAAATTTTATACAAATCCACTGATTATTTTCAGAGTATGAAGGAAAAGAAAAATTAATACTTCCCATGTTATTATTTTGTCCACCAGACCTACAGCAAAATCTACTGAATGGATGGATCAGTCTGATAGGGTGTTATTTTCTGTCAGTTAAAGTGTTAAAATGTCCTAATTTCAAAGAAATGTAGCTTTAAAGCTACAGCTGAGAAAGCAAAATACGTTTTTACAATGAAGTTAAAAACTCATAAGCATGCATAGAGCTAACTTTAGCTCATACGGCTCACAGTCTAGAGAGTAAAGTGTAGTCTTCAATAATCAAAGCAAAACTGATCAATACAAAAACAATATATACCTACTCATCGGGATGAGCAAAAAGTAAAAATAAATACATTTCTGTGGGAATTTTGTGGAAAATGTACAATTTCGTGTCAATATAAAATACACAACATTTCTTACTTTTTCTCCAATGACAATACATTTTTTTGAGAAAATTGCCATTTTTTGCCTATGCTTTCTATGACTTCTATATTTCCTACTTCAATACTTCTGCTGCCAAGGGCTGAAGTGGAGAAATCAACAGCTGAAAGTAAAAGTTGTGAGCAGAGTCCTACAGCAGCACATGCTTTGGAAAAATTGGAAGCAGGCTGAGTTCCTTTGTCCTTTGCCTACAACACTAACCACCTACTTGTAGAACTCTGGCACAAACATCCTTGAAAAATAACAGTGGTTTGGTATATGCCAGCAGGGTGCAACACAAGGCATCAGTTCTTTAAAACCTCAGTTTTCAACAAAAGAAAAGAGCAACCTGTCAAACACCGATATTTTGGCAATTTTGTCATTCCACTGGTGTACTATTACATGACTTGTGAAATTGTTGCGTTCTTTGAAAGCCCTAAACAGTTGTGGGTTGGATGGACATTGGTCAGTGTAGAAACTTTGTCTACTCACATTATCATGGTGACTACTAGTAGTTGGGTACTAGTGCTAATGGCTGGTGAACAGGTGGTGGTGGGAATGCTGCTCTCAGTAGTGGTGGTAGAGATCGTAAAGGTGACTTGATGTTGGTGTTCACCTACATAGAGCTCTAACTCAGATGCACCATGACATTTTCTACCTTTTTTCTTTTTTGGGAGACAAATGTTGGCCCATTCCTAATTACCCAAAAGCATATGGAGGAACAGGACTTTTTAGTGTTCCAATCTGTCTAAATTAATGAAGTGTGCTTGTGAATCTGATTGATAATAAACAAATCAAACCACTAACCCTCCAGAACTTGGAGGACAATGACCACATAGTGTAGGATGTTTTAACACATGTGGCTCAATTAAGAATTCAAAGTGAGTTTGGTAATACAAAAAATTATTGATTAAACTCTCAAAACATGATTGATCAAAATAATTTGAACAGGCCTCCATAACACTCTTGATCGGTCAAAATATAAATATATAAGATATTCGATTAATCAGACAAACCAATCTTGGGGCTAGATTCTATTGCAAGTGATAAATGTTAACTCCCATTTTAGCAACATTTTCCTATTGAAGTCTATGGGGAAACCTGGAGATAAAAGCAGTGATAAAATTAGCACCTGTTGTAGAATCTGGCTCTTGATTTATCAAGCAAACACTTAAAACAACAGATTTTGGTACATGTTTTTGTACTTAATTCTATGCATATAGCACCCCCCTGATAAAGACCAATTAAACTGAAAAAATGTAAAACAAAATGTACATTGCACAGAGTAGGTACAGACTTTTCATTAAGCAACAAGTGAGAATACTTTATAATAATTTGGCACTGTTAATATAAGCCTTTAATTAGCCCAGTGCCTTTAGCTGCTGAGGGAAATGGATGATGGAAAACTTGTGGCAAGCTACTTAAATCTGTCACAAAAAATTAGCAGAAATGTACACATTTAGTAAAATCCCCTTCACAATAATTTCCTTCTTAAAGGAAGGTCCTGCAGGTTTTGTGATATATGTACTGTAGCTATACATATAATATGTTTAAAAATACACCATCCCTTCACTACTTCATATAATTAAAGCACATAAACTGCCTTATGCATCAATCTAGAAAGGTGCAATTGTGGATCAACTGCTTTATGGGGTTGAAATAAAAATTATGCAATTATTTAAATCAGGATTTTAATTTTAATTTTGATGTCAGATAGAAAATTGCCTGATCCAGGCTGCCGATTTTCATATCCAGATTAAATGAACTGTCTTATGTAGTTATTGGAATAAACAATCACATGTATTTTTGAATTCATTTACTGTAGTAGTCCCTAACACTTCTTTGGGAGGCAGTTCATGAACCTATCACCCTTTCTGTAAAGTAGTATCACATACATTACTTCTGAATCTTCCACCCTCTAATTTGAGGTCATACCCTCTAGTTCTGAAAAATGCTTCCCTTTAGAACTTTGTTGAATCCTTTAATATAAAGGTTTCTATCACAAAACCCTTTTCTCTCCTTTATTCTCAGCTATGTATATCAAGGTCTTTGAATCTATCCTAGTAAGTTTTGTCATGAATATCTTGCACTATTTTTGTGGCTCTAACTAAGAGAGAGAATTGCACCTCTTTAGCTTGATGATAAAAAGCCCTTGGTGTGCTTAGTATTATGCCAGACTGATAGGATGTATTCATTATAAATCCAACCTAACCGTAGGCCAAAAACAAGTAAAACACAATGCTTTTGATGATCCAAACAGTAATCATTTTATTCTTCTCTACATGTTGTGAGATATGTTATACAGTAACACCCTGAGCCTAATGGAAAAAAAAAATTAAGAAAAAAACAAACAAATAAACAGAACAGAAATCCATCCCTAGGTCAATGCAAACCAGATCCAAAGGAGAAATGCATTTCAAACTAGGAGAAAAAATACACACAATCATACTAAATCATTGTAAAACACCACATTTGATTCTTATTTTATTATGGAAACTAGAAGAACCTTCAGCTGTGATATATTGACTTCTGAGATGAAAACACGTTTAGAATACCCTATATGTTGCATAAGCATGTTTTTATTATGTAAAACAGTTTTTGAGATACTAGGGGCTTAAAACAAGCGGTGGTGGTTTAGGCAGCACAGTTCTATAAACTGTGCTGTCAACAACAAAACCATGCAGAAATGTCCAGTGGTAGCAAAATTTGCACCCATTAGACATCACATAAAAAAGCAGACTTTGCTATCCTATTCCAGGAGGTGGATTCACCGCATGTTCAGGAACGTACTTTTCATGGCGAAATTCCTGTGCCATGAAAAGGAGGTGCAGAGACCCAAACAAGTGGTGAAAACAACCGGTATGTGTTGGAAAACTGGTTTTAAACACATACTTATGGTTGAAAAAGAGAAAAAGATTAACCATATGAGTGCCAGTGGAGTATGCAATGCATTATACAGCATTGAATACCCCACTGACACTCATAGGGTTAATCTACAAACAGTTCACACGTCCCGACAAATAAAAACTTACCTGTAATCATGATGTACACCGGGGTCGGGGCCATCTTCTTCTTTTTTCTGTCTTCTTTTCTTCAGTCTTCTTTCTTGGTTTAAAAAAAACAAAAAAAAAAACAAAATATCAATTAGTGCTGTTACTTAACTCTTTGAGTACTGGCGGGGTAGCCCTCTGGTGCTTAAAGGGTTCATATGGGTGACATCTTAATGTTCTCTGTAAATACAAAATAAAATGTTTTAAAAATTGCGAAGTAATATTTTAATGTGCAATTGCTTACCCCACTTTGCCTCTGCCGCTGTCTCCCCTAGTGTCGGAAGGCATTTTGACCTTCACAGACCCCCCCTTGCTACCTCTCGGGCAGTTGCCTGAGTCAGACTGCTGGATTTTGAACTTTGGCTAGCTTTTATATGCCAGTCTCGGTTCAAAATAAATTGACAGCCTCCAATTGGCTGGGAGGTGCATACGCACCTCCCAGCCAATCAGATTTTAACGAGGGAAAGGATGACAAACCTGATTGGCTGGGAGGTGTATAAGCTGCCAGTTTATTTTGAAATGAGATTGGCTTTTAAATTCCAGCAGTCTGACTCTGGCAACGGCCCAAGAGTTGGCAAGAGTGCAGTCTGTGCAGGTCAAAATGCCTTCTCCACTGGTGGTGGAGGCAACGTGGAGTAAGCAATTGTACGTTATAATATTACACTGCAATTTTGGAAACATTGTATTTTGTATTTACAGCAAACATTAAGATGACACCCATATTAACCCTTTAAGTGCTGGAGGGCTACCCCTCCGGTACTCATAGAGTTAATGGTCGCATTTTTGGGGGCTTAATTTTTTATGTTAAGTAACAGCACCAATGGACTTTTTGTTTGTTTTTTTAAACCAAGAAAGAAGACTGAAGAAAAGAAGAAAGAAGAGAAGATTAATGAAGAAGCCAGACAGTTGATGACAGGTAAGTGTTACATTTCTGACTATTTTTAGTTGGCTTTTTTTCCTTTGATATTCCCACAATTTGCACTATTTAGAGCGAGTTGTGGGAACGAAAACCAACAACGATCGTTTGGCCAAAACATAAATCTTGGCCACCAACGCTTGTTTTGCCATGTACCTCACCAGCAATAGAATAACTGAGGTACATGTGTGAGTCTTTTTAGGTGGTAGTGTGTTTACAATTGCCGTCAGTTTTACTGGTGATAATAGAATAGAGCCCTTTATATATAGATTATTGCAATTTGCTAATATTTAACCCTTTCATTGTTAATTGAGGAGGGCAACAAATTCCTGAGCAGTGAGTGGAGGAGGTAATGTTGGGCTAAGAGAGGAATTGCTTGCACAGCATATTAATTAACATAATCTTTATATCTAAATAACTATTCTTATAAATAATACATGGTTAATACAACATAGGAGATTTAGATGGGGTCCCACTAAAGTGAAAATAAATATTGTAGCACTCAATTTAAGAATATCTGGGACCAAAATAAACCTTACCTGGTTATTGCAGAACCCCAACCTGGTTTAAGAAATTTCAGTAAGGTGCTAAAATATATTTTCACATTGATTACACATCTTGCTTATTATTTATACTGTTGCTGTTTACATTGATTATTATATATTAATTCTTCCCACTTGAACACTTAGAGTACTTCTAATGTTTCTGGCATTACACATAATTAAGGTGAATGTATAAATAGACTCCCCCATGCTACAGTAAGGGCTTTTGCGTGATGCTCCCACGTATCACCTAAGGTACAGCATTTGTTAAACAAAAAATGGCCACAGTCAACCAATGTGGGTCTGTGTTGGGTTTATGGTAATTTTAGAACATGACATTTGTCTGCTTCCCATATCATACCATCTACTACTTGTTCATACTTGTGATTCCATTACAATAGATAAGGCCAATTTGTAACAATTTGTTTTGGTGCCTGTTTGACCAAGAACATTCATTGCAAGAGATATTTCACTGCAGTCGAATTACTTTCTTGCATGTAATTACATATGCATACTCACCATCTGCATTATTTCTTATCACATAAACATACTAGAAATTGCAACTAGGCCCAAAGCCCAGTTGACGTGGTAGAAAATAAAGACAATTTTTGCCATTTAACTCTCACTTGACTACACCCCAGAATGGAATGAAATAAAATAAACTGTAGGTTAATGCTAAAGTAGTTAAAAAAAAAAAAAAAAAAAAAAAAGTCATAAATGAATGCAAAATTAGGCTAGGGCTTACATTTGTTATCAATATATATAATAGTGTCTGAGGCTAGAACTATTTATTTTCAGTACAATGAACTCTCCTTTTGTTATCTTTTTCTGTTTACCTCACTCATGTCATTCATAGTGCTTACCATGCATTAAGCACTTGAATAAACAGAAATGTGAAATGGCAATTTACAGGGGATGCTCTAACATGGGGATAGTGGGTCTACCCTCTCTCTCAATTTACTGTCCCATCCCCACATGTCATTAACTTTTAAAACCCAGTCTTCAGGAGGGATGTCAGTCTCATCACTTGTTACAAAGCACTATTAATCAATCAGAGCATTGCACATAGCATACATTTGCTCATATGCAGTACTAGGTGAGGATGGTATTCACAATTCCAAGTTATCCCTATGATCCCTTGGTAATTGCAAGAGATTATTGGAAAATAAACAGCACTGAGAGAAAATAATATCCCCACCGTGGACTGTATGAGCAGGCAATGCTCTATGCTCTGATTGGCTAATAGACATGGAATTACTCTCTGTGCATGTTTCACTGAGGAACTACATATCACCTCCACCAATAAAATTGTGCATGCACAAGCTGTTATTGCATGGGGAAGGGCAAATTACTGTTTTGGAAGATGAACTGTGTACAACTCAACTGAGCTGCCAGTCTGTTTCACCTGCAGATGCCTGCCTTTTGATCAAGTTAAGGGTATACAGGCAGTGTAGGGCACAAAAAGGTGCAAATAAAAATCTCAATTGATTTAAATGGGACTTTTCATTTAAACCCTTGAATATTGAAGAGCACATTATAGACCTCAAAATCCCCCTCCCTTGGCCTACTTCTGGCAGTATCAGCTGCATATTCCTATGTACATTCAAAGACCATGAATATTTGCTGCATTCCAGTTTATGACCACTTCTTGTTAAACAACTATTCCTCTTGTCAGCTTCATGCAATGGACTCTTGCCAGTTCATCAATCATTCTTCTTCTCTACTACCCACCATTATCTCTGCCTGTTAAATGACCATTCCTCTTGTCTGCAGCCTGCCATGACCTCAGCTTGCTGCATGAAAAATCTACTGTTTGCTGCTTGCCTTGATCTCAGCCTGTTTAATTCTCATTCTCTGTTGCTGCTTCCTTATTCTCATTTGATCAAATTTTGATTGATTATGCTCTACATCATTGATAATGGAGTCTCACTGTTTTGCCTCCACTGCCTCTGCTTTCCAGCTCCTGGCCATCTACCATTCAATTGGATAACTGTGCACCATAGCTGTTTTTAATACAAATCTTGTTGGTCTTGCGTTTTTAATCAGCTTTCTACCTTGTTTGTAGCAGCTATGTCTCAGTCCTTCCATAGTCTCATCCTCCAGAGGCTGCTCTACAGTTTTGTCTCTTTCATTGGCAAATTCAAGTACTGGAAGTAAAATTAATGTACAGGTTTTCTAAGTAAAAGAGTGTAAATTTTTAAGAGGACAGCGACCAGACAGCTCTACAACAGACATATGTAACAGATGACTAGAAAGTGGAAAAATATAAATATCAGCAAAATAATCAACAGTTTGAAAAGCAGCAAATAACTGACTACAGAACAGTTGATTTAAAGAATTAGAAAAGTGCTCTAATGATATGACAGGTGATAAACTCAAGAGAGCAAGCAGTGATAGGAGAAGAATAGCAAGCAGATAAACATCTGATTCTTTAAAAGTAAACACAGAGGAGCATGACAGTTTGTGTTCAAGCAGTATTTCAAAAAGTAATTCAAAAAAGTAGTCCAAGAAATAACTTTCTTTGCCACAAAAGCTCAAATTATAGAATCTTTCCTTGGATCTTATGTATAGAAAATTATTTTATATCAGTACTGTAGCTCATGCACTTTAAGTCAAAACAAAGTCTGAGAATAATGTGCCTTTCTCAGCTATTGTGGCAATTCCCATCATCCTTAGTCATCTATTGGCAAGTAGGGATGGGCGAAAATTTCTGTCTGAAACTGAAATCGGCAAAAAATGGCATTTTCCACTTGGCAAAAAATTTCCCACGAAAAGTGCAGATTTTCCACTTTTTTTGCCTACCTCTTTCCATTGAAATCAATGGGATCATAGAAGTTACACAGAACACATAGCAAATATTATTTTATTTCGTAAAGGTATAGTATAAAGGGAGCATTGGGGGTGCGTGTGTTGGTGTCGTGTGGGGAAAGAATCAGTTGAACAGGGGATGATTTTTGGGGGGTTGTTTATTGGGTTTGGGGGGCACTTAATAAAAAAAAATCCTAAATAAAATAAAATAAAATAAAACCATGGTATAAAGGGGTTTGAGGAGGGTGCCTGTGTTGGTGAATGAATGAATCATTTGAACAGGGAATTTGTTTTGAGGGGTTTCTTGACTGCTATTGGGGGGACAGTTAATAAAAAATAAATCAATAAAATAAGAAATGTAAAGTGATAGAGACAGGAGCCTCCTGACATAAGCTGCCACTGGGGTGGACTGATACTTGACTTGATAGAGTATTTTGTAGAGGATGATTTGTTTGATTTGTTGTTAGAGACCTTTGTAGGACTTAGACTTATTAGAGGCCCAAGCCCTGAAGAAACATCGATTTGTAGGACTTGAGCTTGTTTGGCACAAGCCCTAAGGAAACACTGATTTGTAGGACTTAAGCTAGTTTGGCACAAGCCGTAAGGAAACATTGATTTGTAGGACTTAGGCTTGTTAGAAACAAACCCCCCAAAAACTGTTTATATTTTTGTAGGACTAGTTTTTGTTTTTTTTTAATATTTTTTTTTCAAAACACAAGCCCTGAGAAAAAAATGAAAATGCCCTACTAGCCTAATGCCAGCAGGTCATGTTGGCCAGTGGCCACTGTCAAATGTCCTCCTGAGTTGCAACTGCTGTTCATACTGCTACTGCTGAGTTGTTTAAGCAGCAGGATGATTAGGCAGATGAAAGGGAATGAAATCAACAATAGCAGTTACATGAAAGATGGATGATGAAGGTTCCAATTGTCATGACTGGCTCCATGATGTGCCTGAGGCAGAAGAAGCAGAATAAGTAGCCGCCCGTATTTGTGGAGAAAATAAAAAGTTGGTCATTAAATCTTCTCCACCTGCTCCTCCTTCAAAATCATCTTGGGTGTGTCGTTATTAGAAAATATTTTTTTCCCTTAAGAGCAGGAGCAGCGGGTCTCATCTGCAACTGCAATGTGCACAGTGTGTGTGGTAAATAATACAAAGGGGCACAACTGTATTGAAGCACCATGACGCCTGAAAACAAGTACTACCATTGTCCCTATACCCCTTGTCCAGACCCGCTAAGGACACATGACAACTTTCTGACAGTTTAATAGTAATGATGAACCCTCCTTGTCACCATCTTTGCATATTGTGCAGGATGAAATCTCCTCAGATGCCGCTTGATGCACTGATTGTGATTCTCCTCCACCACACTGGCATGTGTGGTCAGTACACCACACAGTGTACAATGGATAGAGACAAACTGCCACATCCTAACATCAACAGAGTGGCTATCATTTGACAGGGGAGGTAATAAACAAGGTGTATTGCAAATGATGAAGTTACCCTAGAAGGTGATGGCAAGCTAGTTGTTTCACTTGTCCTGCAACTTCCAGTCTCTAGTCAATACAAAAAAGAAAAAAGACCTGGGGCACGGACACTGTTATATCATCCCAGCTGCTAAGTAAGGCTGTACAATCTACCTTGCAGCTGTGCTCCTTAGTTTACCAACTGATTCATATTATGTGAAAAAAAGAAAAAATCAAAAATAAAGTAAACTTTATTAAGGGCACATAATGACAGATGCAATAATAAGTATAGTACTGAAAAAGCTGTTAACAGCTTTTCAGTACTATACTTATTATTGCATCTGTCATTATGTGCCCTTAATAAAGTTTACTTTATTTTTGATTTTTTCTTTTTTTCACATAACTTCCAGTCTCTGTCTGGTTTGTTCTATTTCTCCTCCTCTTTGATCTCTGTCACTGTTGCCTTTCTGGAGAGTCAAGGACAGCAAAAGTGGTGCTTGATTTCTGTGGTGGGTGTTTGTCTTTAACATGATTAACGTAAATGTCATTGTGTCTGTGTTTCATGTGTGATATGAGGGAGCTTGTGCCAAGGTGTGTTCCCTCCTTTCCTCTTTTCACTGACTTGTCACAAATTGTGCACAGTGCCATTGCTGATGACTGCAATGTGCCTGCCCCAACAGAAAAATAGTTCCACACCCATGATGACTTCAGGGGAAAGGAAACAGATGGAGAAGAATGGCCTCTTTCTTCTTGTCCTACACATTGCCCTTCATTGTCTGTGGCAGGGGATAATGTTTCTGTTGTTGCTGCTACTGCCTCAGATTCAGCACTGCAACTATGATCAGGATTATTGCTACTGCTGGCAAGTGGAACCTGTCATAGTCCCGCATCACTTGTGGACCCCATTCCCACTGTGTCTACGGTGGTCTGTGGCACACTAGCCTGCTCCTCAGCATCCTGCTGCCCTTGCATCTCAGCATCAGAAGGAATTAGAGCAGTTGCAAATTCCTATAATTCCAAAATGTCATTGCTAGTGGTGGTGGTGATGCCCATCCTCATCCCTGTCTCCCATTCCTTCTCAGTTTCTGCTAAAAAGGCCATCAATGTTTCTTCCACCCCAGCTTCTCCAGCATCATCATCACCACCATCACTAGTCCCTACCTTCTGTTGTTGCTGCTGCTCTATTCCAGACATCTCACTGATGCTTGGAGGAGGTGACGAGCAATGTGACAGAGGGTCCCCTAATTTCATACTTACCATTTCCTTTTGACCTGGAGAAGAAGGCAGATTATCACTAGCAGCAGTAGCAGCAGGCACAGCCAGCTGATCTGTGCCCCTACTGGTGGTGAAGGTATTAATTCTGAGCCTGCTCTCCCCCAACACCAGTTCTGGCCTCTTAAGGATCATGTTCAACTTGGACACTGTAGTGAAGGGGACTCCCACAGCCAGAGGAATGGTGTGGGTTCCCTTTACCGCTACTCTGGATGCTCTCAAATGTTGCCCTACCACTCCGGCTGCTTCACCATTACTGCTGCTACTACTACTAACAACAACCACATCAAGTTCAGCCACAGAGTCTTCCTCCTCAGTCTCACAGTCACTAGTAATATGAGGATACTAACACTAACAAGCTGCTGGACCTTAGTAGCAGTAGTACTAGCACTGGAAGAACTGCTTGTGAATGGCAAGTGTGATTTAGGGTCCCTTGCTTTCACACTTGGCATTATTTTCTCCCCCCCCCCCCGAGTACAACAAGAAAAACTAGCAGGAGGCAAAGTATTGGTGGCAGCAGGTTCAGCACTAGCAGCATGTTCAGCACTGGCAGCAGGTTCAGCACTGACAACAGGTCCAACACTAGTGGCTGCAGGTACAGAAATGGTGGCACTGGCAGCAAGGGCAGCATGTCTGGCAGCAGGTATAACACTAGTGGCTGCAGGAACAGCAATGGTGTCACTGGCAGCAGGGGCAGCACGTTTTGCAGTAGGCACAGGCAGCTGACCTGTCCTGCTCTCACTAGTACTACCATTTTCTCCATTCCTTCCCATTCCATTTTCTCCCTTCCTTCCCTTTATCCCTTCCTTCCCTTATCTCTCTTCTGTCCCATTCTCTTTTCTCCCTCCCTTCTCATTAAATTCCCCAAGATCCCTTGTGGTGATTTAGGGGGACTAGACAACCTTGGTTCAGGACTGCTAGTTACTTCCTCCTCCTCCTCCTCCTCCTCAGACTCAGTGGATACATAATAAGGGTCCTTCCAGTTCCTTTTTTGCTGCTCATAGTGATAGGAGTCACTATGAGCCTCTCCTGCCTCAATTTTTCCAAAATATCACAGCAGAACAGCACAGCACATCTATCTCAGTCTGTAGCTGCTTTTATTGTGTCTGCCTGCAGCGAAAACATCACGTTTTTATAGAGGAAGTGCAAAAACAACGTAAATCAATGGGCGTAAACTTTCTAGCCATTGAAAAAATGGCAAAATATTTGGTCAATGGGAGGAAGATGAGAAAATTTTAAGCGCTAGTTTTAAAGCAGATTTTCCCACTAAAAATCGGATAACATGGTTTTCGCAAAATTTCTTGCGGGAACATGGTGACAACTTTCGCCCATCCCTATTGGCAAGCTTAGGATAATCTTAACTGTACTACAATAACCTGTGGAGAGCTGCAGGTCTGTGCTCAGGTATTCAATGAATTTAGATGCAGAAATATACAGTAGATATTCTCATTAATGCTGCTGTGTACTTATTTTCCTTTTTCTGGAAACCACTCTCTGGGAATCCTGGGTTTGCCATTGACAGTCTTTGGGTTGGTGTGGTCAGAACCAGGATATATATTCCAAATATTTTATTTTATGAGATTTTTCCCACTGTATTGCCTGGTCTACCAGCACGTGAATCTAAAAAATATTTGGCTCACTCCATGTAAAAAGCTGGCCAGACCTGCTTTCTCTGTGTGATTTATGTTTGTTTTACTTTGCATGGTTTGTATCACTTTTTACCAACCAAAAGCTGTTAGCAGAGTCTAGTTATAAAGAGTAAATTATGTGAGATGTCTGTGCTTGACAAAAGAAATGTAAGGTCCCTGCATAATCTTCTTGGAGCTCTGCCTCTAACCACATAAACAGAGAAACCTGACATATAATATAGCGATAATTATTTGTAGAAGTGCAATTTCAATCACCATACACAGCTAACATACATACAATTAACACTTGACTGTTCTCTGGCTTGTCTTTTGTTCTCAGTATTGACGTTTTGGCAAGAAAATAAAATAAAAATATTGGAATCCACATTATTGTCCATCTTCACAATATAAGGGAAAACTGAAACATCTAAAGGGCCTTGTATAAAAAGGAAAAAATGTTAAATACCAGAGCAAATTAACTGCAGAAAATTCGACAGCCTAAGCTAGTTAAACAACCATTCTCCTGTCTGATGCTTGCTCTGACCCAATCCTGTTTGCTAACTACCATATCCTTGTTGCCACCTCCCACAACCCAGCTGTACCTCAATGCTCTAGTCCCAGCTCTACAGTGTCTAGTATTCAACTGCTTGTGGATGACGCTGCTCCTCAGCCTCTCTCACCAGTTCTCCAACTAGTGATTAGAGTTGGCATTTGCCATGTGAGTGACAGCAACAGGTGGCTCTCCAGTGCCTACTCCAAATTCACCATAAAGTGTTAAGGTAGGTGGCTAATCTGGCTCCTTATATGTCTAGTCCAGATTCAGTCTTACTATTCTGTCTGTGACAAGTTCTCTTTGCAAAAGTCACATCCAGCAATACGTCGTCTAGCAGTCCCAGGCCAGAAGACAGATCCCAGTTGCCTTGGTCACTTATCTGAGACCCTCCACTGCACTGATGGTTCATGCCCCATCTGTGCCCTTTGAGCAATTAGTTGAATACCTGTTTAGCACTGAAGTGGCTACAAATATTTTAATTGTTCCCTATAGTGCAGTTCGTTTGTCCCAGAATATCTACAGTTCTTCAAATTACATGAGGCTGATTGTGTGCCATCTAACTTTGTTACTATATCATTGTGGACACATAAAAAATTCCCCTTCATTTAAATGTTTTTTCAACTCTTTGAAAACCAGACAGGTGCATAATGCAATGCTTTACAATACATTGCTTATCCCTCTGAAATTAAAAGGGTTAAACCTTTGAATTCTATAGATGTCTCCCAACACATTGCCTGACAATAAGTTTGAGAGCACTTTAGTATTCAATGAGCCTTATATAAATCAAATTTGTTTTATTTGTCCTCTATTATACAGCTGGTTTGTTCACACTGAAAAAACAAAGAGCTAACTTCTGAAATGACTAATAAATCAATTGGATTGAAACATACATTAAAAATAATATTTTGATAAAAATGCATAAATGGCCTATACATTTGTTTGCCATATTAGTTGTATTAGACTGCACTTTTTTTCTGGCAAAAGCAAAAATTAGAGAATGTATTAATTGTAGCTTATTAAATCTGTGAAATCTGCTCAGTGTCAACATTACTGTGGTCATGTATCCTGCAGGAGTGTATGTAAAGCTGAGCATATAGCATACTGAAACAGATTTATGTCATCAGCTTTAACACTGTATTAATCATTTAGTAAGGTCAACCTAAGCTATCACAGTAAGTGCTTTGGTAAAAATGCCAAGAGAGACATAAAATAGGTCAGTGGTAAATATTCAGGTGATAGAAAAACAAAGTTGAAAAATTTAAGAAAATTATTTCTTGGCAGCAGGAATATGCACAGGAGTGCAATGAAGGGGAAATCATTAATCTGAATGTTCAGGAATTGTCTGACATGAAAATTAAGACACACTTAAGAGAAATAAGTAAAAAAAAAACTAGACCAGTGATGAATCTACATATTTTGTTAAGTACTTTACTTAAATATTTTCAAAGGATTTGTGAGTCACAAATAAGATACCTAATGTATATATTAATTGAGATGCCTGCTCCAGTCTTATCAGTCTTATTTGCAGTATTTCCAGCTGGTCAATTCTGCAATTACATTCTGACCAAGGGTCAGAAATGGATTGCCCAATAGTGTCTTTTTTCTTCTAAAAAACAGCTCCTTTTGGAATAATTTTAGAGTGCTAAAAAAGCACCAAAACAACTGTAAAGGGAGCCTTTTTTTTGGGGGGGGAGTTTGTTTACTGGGATTGGGGGGCAGCTAATAAAAAAATAAATCCAAAATATAATTCAAAAAAATCCATAAACCATGGTATAAAAGGGGTCTGAGGAGGGTGCCTGTGTTGGTGGATGGAGTTTGGGGAATGAATCATTTGAACAGGGAATTTGTTTTGGGGGGTTCGTGACTGCTATTGTGGGGACAGTTAATAAATAAATACATCAATAAAATAAAATAAGAAATTTGTATGTAAAGTGATAGAGACAGGAACCCCTAACATAATCTGCCACTAGGGTGGGCTGATACTTGACTTGATAGAGTATTTTGTAGAGGATGAGTTGTTAGATTTGTTGTTAGAGGCCCAAGCCCTGAGGAAACATTGATTTCTAAGACTTAGACTTATTAGAGACACAATTCTTTAATTTTTGTAGGACTATGTTTGGTTTTTGTTTTTTTTTAAAGCACAAATCCTGAGAAAAAAAATACCCTACTGGCACAGTGCCCAGCATGTCATGCCCTGTTGGCCAGTGGCCACTGGCCATTGTCAAATGCCCTATTATAGATGTGGAATTTGCGACTGCTGTTCTTGCTACTGCTGCTGAGTTGTTTAAGCAACAGGATGATTAGGCAGCTGAAAGGGAATGGGATCAACAATATCAGTAACATGGGTGATGGATGATGAATGTTCCACTTGCCAAATCTAGCTCCCGTGATGTGCCTGAGGCAGTAACAATAAGTAGCCACCAGTCTATGTGGAGAAAAGAAGAAGTTGTCCAATAATTCTTCTCCACCTGCCCCTCCTTCAAAAGCATGGGTGTGTTGTTATTAGAATAGAAATGTTTCCCTTGAGAGCAGGATCTGTGCCTCTCATCAGCAACTGCAATGAGCACAGCGTGTGTGGAAAATAACATCTGGGGGCACAACTGTATCCAAACACCATGACACAAGAACCCAAATACTGCGACTGTTACTATACTCCTTGTCCACACCCTGTTAAGGATGCCACCATCTTAGCATATTCTGCAGGATGGAATCTTCTCATATGCAGCTTGATGCTCTGGTATCGATTCTCATCCACCACACTGCCATGTGTGGTCACTGCACCACACAGGTGCAATGGGTGGAGATGAACTTCCAGATCCTAACATCAACAGAATGGCTATCATTTGGCGGGGGAGATAACGATGAATGAGGTGCATTGGCAGAAGATGTAGTTACCCTAGAGGAATAAGGTAATGGTGAGCTAGTTGTTTCACTCATCATGGAACTTCCAGTCTCTGTCTGGCTTTCTCTATTCTTGTCACAAATTATGCACAGAGAAAAATAGTCCCACACCCATGACTTCAGTGGGGAGGGAAAAGGTGGAGAAGAATGGCCACTTTCTTCTTGTCCTCCACATTCCCTTTTAATGTCTGTGGCAGAAGATGATATTGCTGATGTTGCTGCTACTGCCTCAGAATCAGCACTGCAACTAGGATCAGGAGTATTGGCAAGTGGAACCTGTCCTAGTCCCACATCACTTGTTGACCCCATTCCCATTGTGTCCACAATGGTCTATGGAACACTAGCTTGCTCCTCAGCACCCTGTTGCCCTTTCATATCAGCAGCAACAGAAATTAGAGCACTTGCAATTTCTGCAAATTCCAAAAGCTGATTGCTAGGGGTGGTGGTGATGCCCATCCTCATCCCTGTCTTCCATTCCTTCTCAGTTTCTGCTAAAAAGGCCATCAATGTCTCTTCCATCCCAGCTTCTCCAGTATCATCATCACCAAAACCACTAGTCCCACTCCCAATGTGCTGCTGCTGCTCTATTACAGACATCTCACTCCTGCTGGGAGGAGGTTATGAGTAATGTAACAGAGGGTCCCCTAATGTCACACTTGTTATTTCTTGGTGACATGAAGAAGGCAGACTGGCAGCAATAGCAGCAGGCACAGGCAGCTGATCTGTGCTCCTGCTGGTGGTGGCATATTAATTCTGCATCTGCTCTCCCTCCCCAACAGTTTTGGCCTCTTCAGGAGGATCATGTTCCACTTGAACACTGTAGAGAAGGGAAGGGGACCCCCCGGGCCAGAGGAATCGCTAGTCTGGATGTTATCAAATGCTTCCCCTACCACAACCCTAACACTAGTCCCTCCGGCTGCTTCACCGTTACTGTTACTACTACTACTACTACTACTACTACTACTAACACCAACCACATCAAGTTCAGCCCCAGAGTCTTCCTCCTCACAGTCTCTAGTAATATGATGATTACCCCCTCCTTCATTCCTAACACTAACAAGCTACTGGACCATCTTAGTACTAGCACTGGCGAGACTGCTTGGGGATGGCAAGTGTGACTTTGGGTCCCCTGCTGTCACACTTTGCATCATCTTCTCCTCCCCCCTCCTCCTGAGTACTACATGACATACTAGCAGCAGGTTCAGCACTTGTGGCAGCAGGTTCACCACTGGCAGCAAGGACAGCTCTAGTGACAGCAGGGGCAGCATGTCTGACAGCAGGCACAGTATTGGTGGCAGCAGGTTCAGCACTGGCAGCAGGTTCAGCACTGGTGGCTAAAAGGAGCAGCACGTCTGACAGCAGGTACAGTATTGGTGGCAGCAGGTTCAGCACTAGCAGCAGGTACAGCACTGGTGACAACAGGGGCAGCACATCTGACAGCAGGCACAGTACTGGGGGCAGCAGTTTCAGTCACAATACAGGTGGCAGCAGAGGAAGCACTGGCAACAGACATAGCACTGGTGGCAGCAGGGGCAGCACATTTGACAGCAGGCACAGCACTAGTTACAGCAGGGGCAGCATGCCCAACAGCAGGCACAGAAATGGTGGTAGCAGTAGCATGGGCAGTACATCTGACAGCAGGCACAGCATTAGTGGCAGCAGGGGCAGCACGTCTGGCAGCAGGTACAGCAATGGTGGCAGTAGGGGCAGCATGTCTGGCAGCAGGCACAGGCAGCTGACCTGTCCTGCTCTCACTAGTACTACCATTTTCTTCCTCCCTTCCCATTAAATTCCCCATGATGCCTAGGGGTGATTTAGGGGGACTGGACAGCATTGTTTCAGTTGTGCTCACTTTTTCCTTCTCCTCAGACTCAGTGGACACATAAGGGTCCTTCCAGTTCCTCCTTTTACTATTTTTACACCTGGCCATAGTGATAGCAATCACTATGAGCCTCTGTTGCATCAATTTTTCAAACAGATCACAGCAGAACAGCACAGCATTTCTACCTTGCTCTGTAGCTGCTTCTATTGTGTTTCACTTGCACAAATACATCACATTTTTATAGCCATTGAAACAACGGTGAAGAATTTTGGACAATGGGCGAAAAACACAAAGATTTTAATCGCTGGTTTAAAAGCGGAATTTTCTATGACAGAACGGACAACAGCGTGGTTTTAACGGGATTTCTCGTGGGAACACGGCGACAGCTTTCGCCCACCTCTAATACCAAATTGTTACATTTTGTATACATACTGACCAGAAAAGAATGGCAGAAGTAGGACAAAGGCTAGAAGAAGAAAATTCCCCTTTCTTACTCTTGTGGTGGTTGAATTTCCATTTTGACACGTAATAGTGGAGAATTCAGATTAAGAACCATAAGAAATAAAAACACAGAAGTGAAAACTCACAAAGCCTTATGTATTAAAGCAAATTGGTGCCATTTTGAGGCAAACCAATTGCATCATAGGGGACAAATAAAAATTTTCACTGTTTTAAATGGGGCTTTTAACTAGGGATTGGTAAAAACTTTCTCCTCAAACCAAAATCTGGAAAATAATGGCACTTCCCGCTTGACAAATAATTTCCTATGAAAAGTGTGTCAGGCTCTCACAGCAGCCATTCTGTGTTTGTGAGAGGAGAAAGCAGCACCTTTTTGAGTTACAGAAGATAAAAGGGGAATTAAAGCTTAGTTAAGGGAGTCGTTTAGGTAGGACATTTGTTCTCTGTATTTGGGAAGTTTAGGCGAGAAAGGAGGAAGGAGGTTGACCCCAAATTATCCAAAATTTGGTGTGACTGACTGGCAAGACACAGGCAGCTGAGGTCCAGATTACTTGCTGATCTTGCTTTTATTGTCTATGTGCTGGGGAAGTCTGGGGAAGGAAGTTGTTTATTTTGTTTTTTAGTTTTTTTTTTTGACTGACTGTGATAAGATAGGGTGGACAACTTAAAAAATAAATTAATAAAAAAATAAATAAAAGAATAAAATAAAATTAAAAAAATACATAAATAATCAAACAAATACATATATTAGGTGACAGGCAGCTGACTGAGAGGCTGATGTGAGCTCTGTGACTAAGACTGACTTTATAGACAGAAGATGACATTGAGAATTTTGTTGAGGGATAAGGCAAGACATCACACTCCATCAGTTGTATACTGTAGAAAGTAAAAGCACACACAGTAGTCCAACAAAAGCACAAGGGGAGGGGAAAGATGGAGCAGTGCAGGGACGTGGGAGTAAAGTTGTAGTTCAAAAGCTGACTGCAGCAATGGTTGCTGCAGCGTCTGCAATAGATGATGATGATCTCCCTCCTCCTGGGGTGGATGCATTTTGTCAAGGTCCCACCAATCACACCACGTCAGTCCCCCACTGCCACTACCATACACATCTGCCACATTGTAGGCTGTACTTTATTTTATTAATCACTTGACATTATCATGGATATGTGCCAGTGTCACTTAAGCAGGAAGATAGTGTTTTGGGCAAAGGACAAATGTACTCTGCATGCTAATTCATTTTTCAAGGTAGATGTTGCTGCAGGACCCCCCGGCTGATTTTCAACTACTTATTTCTCTACTACATCCCTGAGAAGAAGTAATATTGTGCTGGGAAATGTTGCACCATAGGAAACATAGGAGAAAACGTGTTGGAATAGGAGAAAAATGTGTTGGAATAGGCAAAAAAGAAGAACATTTTGCATTGGAGAAAAGGAGAAAACTTTCACGAAAAAAGAGAAAAATTGTCGTTTTTCCGTGAAAAGTCAAGCAGGAAATTTTTGTCACTTTTCGCCACCCCTACTTTTAACTCCATGAATGCTAGAGACCTTTCTAGCATTCAAGTGGTTAAAAAGCCACATATAAATCAATGGAAATGTTGGGATTGTTTTAATTTGTTCCCTGTGGTGTTCAGAACTGCTTTACACTACTGAGAACAAACAATAAAATATAATCAGCTTGTTTTGTAGCTAACCTCTGTACAGGAGTTCTCTAGTGCCATTACAAAGGAGAAAACTACATTTGCTTACCTACATGACCACAAATACAAAGGCAGTTCAGCTCCTAAAATGATAGGCAAAGTTACTACACAAGAATACCAGCCAACCCAAGATGTATAATTTGATGTTCTTTTATCTTGTTAATGAGGTGTTTCTGGTTTCTGTAAGCACAGAGAGTGCAGGTTTCATGTCTGGAGTACCCAGTAACCTTTGGGAAACACCCATGTGGTTTAAAAATATATTCACAGTGGACTATGTGGACAAAGACAAAGTGGGACAGTTTTGTAACAAACCAACTGTGCCATAAGGGACATATAAAAAATCCCATTCATTTAAATTTCAGCTTTAAGCTGTTGAGTGCTGGAAAGGTCTCCAATGCTTTGTTCCATTTTATTTGGGCAAATGGCCTTTTGCCCATATTTAATGAGAGATGCAATGGTGGAGCAAACAGACTACATGACATAGGACAAAAACAAATCCTCCAAATTCATATTGATTTAAATAGGGCTTTGCAATGAACTAGAGATCTCTCTTGAATTCAAGGGGTTAACTGCCCCAGTTAAATGAATGGGAATATTCTCATTCATTTCTCCCCTGTGGTACAGTTGATTTGCTTCTAATCTGTATCATTTAATTTTCATATTGAGTTCTTCAAAGTTTTAAACAGCAATACTTTTCGGATCACTTGATTTCAGGAAGTTTTGATCCATGTACAGTAGAACTATTGCTATATTCATCCATGGAAAGGTTTTATCTGTGACATTTAGCTCTTCAAAGTCACCTGGTTGGATAAAAAAAATGTTTAATCTGTAATAATTAGTGTTGAGCGAGCGTGCTCGGCCGATGCTCGGATCGGCTCGAGCATCGCTCTGCTCTGCACATGGCGGTACTCGTACGAGTACCGCCATGTGCTCGCCCGACATGCTCGGGTGAAGAGGATCTGTGCCGGAAGAGGCACAGATCCGAAGACGCTCCGCTGGACCACCAGGGAATGGAGGTACGGGGGCATTGCGGAGATGAAGGGGGCATTGCGGAGATGAAGGGGGACATTATGGAAGAGGGGCATAGACTCTATGCCCCTCTTCCACAATGTCCCCCTTCATCTCCGCTATGCCCGTCTTCCACAATGTGCCCCTTCATCTCCGCTATGCCCCTCTTCCACAATGTCCCCCTTCATCTCCTATGCCATAGAGGAGATGAAGGGGGACATTGTGGAAGAGGGGCATAGCGGAGATGAAGGGGGACATTGTGGAAGAGGGGCATAGAGTCTATGCCCCTCTTCCACAATGTCCCCCTTCATCTCCGCTATGCCCCTCTTCCACAATGTCCCCCTTCATCTCCGCTATGGCATAGGAGATGAAGGGGGACATTGTGGAAGAGGGGCATAGCGGAGATGAAGGGGGACATTGACCAGGCACCCTCCGCTCATCAGAGCAGGGGGTGCCTGGTTTAATGCTCGAGTGCTCCCATTCATTTGAATGGGGCTCGGGTGCTCGGCCGAGCACTCGAGCATCAGGGGGTGCTCGGTCAGAGCACCCGAGCACCCGAGCATCGGGGTGCTCGCTCATCTTTAGTAATAATTCTTGTGAGTGCTTTCACTCCTCCTTTCCAATATATATATATATATATATATATATATATATATATATATATATATATGCACATAATGCCAGAATGGGAAGCACTCACATTTAATATAGACATCTGCCTGGGTGCTGAATCTTAGGCAAAACATGTAAGTCCAAAAATACAAGAAAGCACACGCAGGACTTCAAAAAATATCTGTGGTCATGTTGGTGTTTATTGACTCAACGTTTCGGCTGCTATACACACAGCCTTCGTCAGGATAATACTGAGTGAACAATGTCCCCTTTAAACCTTCCCCTCAACAGTGTTTGAGCGCCACAAGCGGGCTCAACCAATCACAAAAGATTAATTAGTTAAATTAAATTAACATATGTGCTCACCATGAATTAACAAAACTTAAAGGGATAGTGATGTTTCATAATAAAAGCAGCTCTAATTAATCATCATAGTATTTGGACTTTGGAGAGTGTTATTTCAATTCTGTCAGAGTTGTAGTTCAAGAGTAATTCAATGACAAAGTATCCCCTCCGGCCCCTTTTACTGATGTAACACTGCTCAGCCAGAGCAGAAGGGAGGTGTCCAGGTAGACTGCAGAGAGGGACAATCTTCAATTAAGATAAGGGAAAAACCTGAAAAACTTTTCAAATGGGGCAGGGCTTTCATTGTTCTCATTGGAAGAAGATTGTCCCCTGCTGTTATCTGTCTGGTTTATGGACTGCATTCCACATCTGAGAAGAGATGGCTTACACTAGGTAAAAGGGTGGGAGAGGAAACTTTGCTTGTGAATATCTCTCAAACCATAATGGTTTGAGAGATAAGACTTACATCGTTCATGTTTTTTTAATGCCTACAAAATAAAATAAAGATAAAACAAAGTATTACTATCCCTTTAAGTGAAAGTTCATGTACAACAGCCATAAATGCATTGCAACTTCCTAAATACAATGTCATGGTTAAATATGCATGAAATTAACAAGATAAAATAAAACGTAGACAAGAGTCCGGTCTTATCAAAATACATGTCGAGATCGTTAATTATACGATGGACATAGTACTTGGTTTGTTGTGTAACAAGCTTACTAAATCACAATTAACCATCAGAAGATAATGTGTCAATTCTGGTCTGAAAATATTTACAAGATAACACAATGATACAGAGTGGTTGAAAGTAACAGAGCCTAGAGCTAGCGCTTACTATGTATATCAGTCTATTAGTAACAGACAGGTAATGTCCTGTGTCAACCCTCAGACCACCCGTGTCAGTAGAGGTGAAGTCGGGACATAGAAGGATATCGTGTTATCCTGTGGTGGTAGGAAATATCTTACGTGGCTATTTGCTGTGCAATGCGTAGGAGACATGTCTTCGCTGTATGCTGTGACGAAAATGAAGACTATTGTCTCGGGACAATTATATTCAATATGGTAGCCCTATACCCCATGTTTGGTTTGACATTAATTGTAGTCCCCATAAATTAATAACCCGTATGCACGCTGCCCGTGGTGGTATAATCTGTCAAAGGTATAGTGCACATACATAATTCCTTGGAAACCGTATTTGACGATTTTTACTGCACTCTATACATCTTTAAGCATGAACTTCAGTTAGTGTGCGGACTACACCTAATTATGGTGAAACACACCGGACTACTATAATTATAGCAAATGTATAAATGCTAGAGCATTCTAATATAATTTGCATTTAATGATGTTACAGTAAGGGCATAATATGTATCTAAAGGGACCTTAATGATTGAATGTATACACATATGCTGCTAGTTGTGTTAAATACTGCTATGTACCATAAATATCTCTGTGTTCTGTCTCGAATGTACACTCACCACCAGAACATGATACAAGAGAAGGGAGCAAATGAACTTTGACCTCTACACTCTAGGACTCTGTGTCCGTAACCTAGCATCTCATGGATAGTATGACCGCTTCGGCTCACTATACCTTTGGCAGATTGGACCACCATGGGCGACGTGCATACAGGTTATTAATTTATGGGGATTACCATTAATGCCAAACCAAACATGGGGTATAGGGCTACCATATTGAATATAATTGTCCCGATACAATAGCCTTCATTTCTGTCCCAGCATACAGAGAAAACATGTCTCCTATGCATTGCACAGCAAATAGCCATGTAAGATATTTCCTACCACCACAGGATAACACGATATCCTTCTATGTCCCAACTTCACCTCTACTAACATGGGTGGTTCGAGGGTTGACACAGGACATTACCTGTCTGTTACTAATAGATTGATCTGTTTGGATCAAGAGACCGCAAAGCACATAGTAAGCGCTAGCTCTAGGCTCTGTTACTTTCAACCACTCTGTATCATCGTGTTATCTTGTATATATTTTCAGACTGGAATTGACACATTATCTTCTGATGGTTATTTGTGATTTAGTAAACTTGTTACACTACAAACCAAGTACTATATCCATCGTATAATTAACTCTCCCTATGTATTTTGATAAGACTGGACTCTTGTCTACTTTTTTATTTGATCTTGTTAATTTCATGCATATTTAGCCATGACATTGTATTTAGGAAGTTGCAATGCATTTATGGCTGTTGTACATGAACTTTCACTTAAGTTTTGTTAATTCACGGTGAGCACATATGTTAATTTAATTTAACTAATTAATCTTTTGTGATTTGTTGAGCCCGCTTGTGACGCTCAAACACTGTGGAGGGGAAGGTTTAAAGGGGACATTGTTTGTTCACTCAGTATTATCCTGATGAAGGTTGTGTGTATAGCAGCCGAAATGTTGATTCAATACACACCACCATCACAAAGATATTTTTTTAAGTCCTGGGTGTGCTTTCTTGTATTTTTGGACATTATATATATATATACACACACACACACAAGCAGTGTGGGACGGTGTTGCCATCTGTTTTGTTTTTAATCCTTATACAAATAAAGGGTTGATGTGTACACAATACATTGCTGTACAACTGATGCCCTCCTCATCAGTGATTAACCCCTTACATGCCAGGGGGTTGTTGTGTGCATGTCTTTGGCATGCAACGGGTTAATGACTGACAAATACTGTTGAGATGGCTCAGTTGGCTAATGCACCAGCTGTAGAATCTGTTCAAACAGCAAGGTCGCAGGTTCTAGTCCCAGCAAGGTCAGCTCAGCCTTTCACCCTTCTGAGGTAGATAAAATTAGTCCAGGACATACTTGAAAACGAGAGGCAATCTCATTGTATTCTTCCGGGTAAAATACTTACACAAAAACCAAAAATTATGGCTCTGTAGCATAGGAAATGTTTACCTCTCTGCCACTCAAAGTGTTAAAAACACACAGCTCACTTGATTGTGGTTTAGAGAGATGTAGACACATGAAATGTGAAGATCAAATATGTTAGCTACATTTACACTGTGTCTCAGATCCTTTCATTTCCAACATGTTAGGTGAATTTGTACTCTCTCCCAGAGGCTTTGCAATCTAAGCTTCCATATAATTGCTTGACCTAGTGCTCTCAAACAATTCTGACACCATAAACAATGTACAAGTAAGGGAACATTTGGGTAGCAGTTACCACAATATGGTATCCTTTGAAATTTGTTATGAGAAACCCAATAGCAAGGGTTTAACTAAAAAATTCAATTTTAAAAAGGCTAATTTTTCAAAGTTAAAAGAAAGATATTTAGTGGGATGTAATTTTCAAAGATAAAAATACACAAGAATCATGGAATGTATTGAAATGCTCTTAGACAAATATACACGTCAATATATACCATTGGGGAATAAGCACAAGAGGAAAGAGTAAGGGAAACCAATGTGGCTTAATAATGAGGTTTGCAGAGAAATTAGAAATAAAAAAAATGGCTTTTAAAGTGTTTAAGTCAAACAGGTCAGATGCATCATTTAAAAAAATATAAAGAATCTGCAAACAAGCAATTGAGCTAGCTAAAATTGAAAATGAGATAAATATTGCTAATGAGAGCAAGAAAACCCCTAAATAATTCTACAAGTATATTAATAACAAAAAAGTTAAGGTTGATATTGGTCCTCTTAGGACTGAGACAGGTGAATTGATTAGTGAGGATAAGGCTATGGCTGACACCCTAAATACATTCTTTGATTCAGTATATACAAAGGAAGCAGCAATGACGGGCTATGGGCAAACTGACAAAACAACGGAATTTCCTCCATTATTTACATGGCTTACTGAGGTTCAAAAGAGACTGGAGAGGGTTATGGTGAATAAAGCACCTGTACCTGACAGTATACACCGAAAGGGTACTTAAGGAACTTAGTTCAGAAATAGCAAGACCATTATACTTAATATTTATTGATTCACTTTCATCAGGCATAGTTCCCTGTGACTGGAGGAAAGCTGATGTAGTTCCATTGTTTAAAAAGGGAGCAAGATCCAAACCAGGAAATTATAGACCTGTGAGCTTGACTTCCATAGTGGGTAAGGGTTATTAACTGAATAATTTACTTGCATTTTATGAAAGAGTAAGTAGTAATTTGGACAGGGAAATTGCTGTAGATGTAGTATACTTGGATTTTGCAAAAGCCTTTGATACAGTGCCTCACAACAGGTTATTGCATAAATTAAAAGGCTTCGGTTTGGGCGGTGTTATCTGTATATGGATTGAGAACTTGTTAAATGATAGATGGCAGAGAGTTGTTGTAAATGGAATCTTTTCAAATTGGTCTAAAGTTATAAGTGGAGTTCCGCAGGGTTCAGTCCTAGGCCTAATGCTTTTTAATTTGTTTATTAATGATCTAGAAGTGGGAATTGCTGTTCAGTGTCTGTCACTTGCTGAGTAATCATGATTGGCTGTCTGTGATTAGCCTATCACGGTGCCCGTGATTCGTGCTGTTCAGTGTCTGTCAATTGCTGAGTAATCATGATTGGCTGTCTGTGATTAGCCCTCCTCACACAGCCGTTTTAAACCCAGGCTGAGCACTTCCAGGTTGCCCTTTCGTCGTGTTTCTGACTTCACTCTGCCTGACCTGCTGGTCAGGCTTCTGGGCCTGTTCCTGCTGTTCCTGCTGTACTTGCTGATCCTGTGTTCCAGTGCTCCAGTGTTCCAGTGTTCCTGTATGCTAGCGTTCCTGTGTTCCAGTGTTCCAGTGTTCCTGTATGCTAGTGTTCCGGTGTTCCAGTGTTCCTGGGTGCCTGTATTCTAGTGTTCCTGTGTTCCAGCACCTCGCGGGTTAATCTTACTGAGTTCCTGAATCTCCTGCTTCAGCCGTCGCTCCGGTGAAATTGTTCTTCTCGCTGCTAATCATACATTGTTGGCTCCAGCATGCGGACGCTGGTTTACTCCACTAAACCTGGTTACGATTACATTGTTGGTTCCAGCGTGCGGACGCTGGTTTACTCCACTAAAACCTGGTCGCGATATACATTGTTGGTTCTAGCGTGCAGATGCTGGTTTACTCCACTAAACCTGGTTGCGATATACATTGTTGGTTCCAGCGTGCGGACGCTGGTTTACTCCACTAAACCTGGTTGCGATTATATTGTTGGTTCCAGCGTGCGGACGCTGGTTTTCTCCCCTAAACTTGGTTGCGATATACATTGATGGTTCCAGCGTGCGGACGCTGGTTTGCTCCATTAAACCTGGTTGCGAGATACACTGTTGGTTCCAGCGTGCGGACGCTGGTTTACTCCATTAAATTTGGTAGCGACATTTACTGTTGGTCCCAGTGTGCGGACGCTGGTTTACTCCATTAACCTGGTGGCGACCGCTATTATTGGTCCCAGTGTGCGGACGCTGGTTTACGCCATTAACCTGGTGGCGTTATTTACTGTTGGTCCCAACGTGCGGACGTTGGTTTGCTCCTGAATGATCCAGTACTTTGGCCAGGTCGCTGTCCACTCCTATGCAGTTGTCTGATTATCCCAGGCAATAGACTTCTGCTGAGTAAGTCCATAATTCCTATTTCTCTCTGCTTTCTTAGTCATCTGACAGCTGGTCTACTCGCTCAGGCTGCTCTGCCCGGTATTGGTAAGGCCGGTAGAACCTTGTACGTTACCATCCCTAAGGTTGCCTTACCCGGTATTGGCAGGGTCGGTAGACCCTACTACAGTACTCCTTTGGGCTGCCTTGCCCGGTATTGGTAAGGCCAGTAGAACCTTGTACATCACCATCTTGAAGGTTGCCTTACCCGGTATTGGCAGGGCCGGTAGAGCCTCCGTTCCGCATTCCTTGGGCTGCCTTGCCCGGTATTGGTAAGGCCGGTAGAACCGGTATATGTCATCTAATGGTTGCCTTACCCGGTATAGGCAAGGTCGGTAGAGCCTGTCATTATTACTGTCACTTGGGTTGCCTTGCCCGGTATTTAGGCAAGGCCGGTAGAACCTATTTTATCTGCTATTACTGCTGTATTGTTATGTATGTTTACCTTACGGGGACTGCCTTTAACTTTTAATAAAGTTAAGTTTTTACCAAACCTTAAGTCTGAGAGTCTTCAAATCTGTGACAGTACGAAAGGGCCATGACCTCAGACAGTAAGAGTGACGGTAACACACAGAATATCCATTGGAGGATGGATACGCTCGAGCAACATTTGGATCAGCTAGCGGTTGCTATCCAAACTATTCTTGAACGCAGTATGGTACTTGTTGATAAGTCCGGCTCTAGCCCGGTGTTCTCGCCAATTCAGACACCGGAGAATGAGTCTAGGTCCCCAGGGACCACAGTCAAAGGGTTAACGGCTTCTGCACCCTTGCCGCTGAGATATGACGGTGACCCTGAACTATGCAGAGGGTTTATCAATCAACTTGAAATATTTATGGAATTGACGGCACACGCATTTCCTAGTGATCGCAGCAAGGTTGGGTTCATGATATCCCTGCTGACTGGCAGAGCATTGGCTTGGGCTAACCCACTTTGGGAAAACGCTAAACCTTGCACAAAGAATTTCTGTGATTTTGTGCAATCCTTTCGAAGAGTATTTGAGCCTCCTGGTAGAACTACCTCTGCTGCTATACGTCTCATGGAGGTACAACAGGGCAGGCGCACGGTTGGCGATTATGCCATTGAATTCCGCACCTTGGCAGCAGAGGTAGGATGGAATAACGAGGCCCTGTTGGCAGCCTTTGCTCAAGGATTGAGTAACCAGATTAAAGATGAGATCGCAGCAAAAGATTTACCTACTGACCTAGAAAATTATATCAAATACGTGATTCTAATTGACTCCAGAATACGTGAAAGATTAACCTCCAGAGAGCGACGAGTACGGTTAAAAGATAATGGGTCCAGTAGCATATTTTGCCCACCCAACCCTCCCTCTGCACCCAAACCTAGTGAACCCATACAGGAACCAAGTGAACCTATGCAGGTGGGTTTCACTAGGTTAACTAAGGAGCAGAGAAGGTATTGCAAGACACAAGGATTATGTCTGTATTGCGGTAAAAATGGTCACCTGTTAAGATCTTGTCCGGTACGGCCAGGAAACGAACACACCTAGGGTACCTTGGGGGACAGGCCCTAGGTGGTGTCCAATCATCCCCATTGTTGGGAACACTTAAACCCACCATACAGGTGGTATTGTCATGGGCACAACGCTCAGTTGAGGTTTTGGCCTTGGTTGATTCTGGTGCAGCTGGGTATTTTATGGACAATACCTTTGCCGAATTGCATGGAGTACCACGGATTCAGAGAGAAACCCCTCTTGCTATTGAAGCAATTGATGGCAGACCTTTGGAACCCGCCCAAGTTACTTTTGAAACAATGCCCTTGTCCATGACTATTGGGGCTCTTCACAAGGAAGAGCAGCAGTTCCAATTGATTAATTCTCCTCACTATGCCGTGATTTTGGGCTTTCCTTGGTTACAGTTGCACAACCCACAATTTGATTGGCAGAAATGTGAGATTGCTGCTTGGTCTCAGTTCTGTATGAATAATTGCGTTACCCACCCTGTTAAGCTCTTGTGCACCTCCCCTTCACTACCAGATGTCTACCGGCAGTTTAGCGACGTTTTCAGTAAGGGAGAGGCTGGCGCCCTGCCTCAGCACAGACCATATGATTGTCGCATAGAACTGAGTCCTGGAGCAGTACCACCGAGGGGACGCACGTATCCATTGTCTTGTGAGGAGAACCAAGCTATGGAGGAATACATAGCAGATGCCCTCAGTAGAGGGATCATAAGGAAATCTACTTCTCCGGCCGGCGCCGGGTTCTTTTTTGTTAAGAAAAAAAGTGGCGAACTGCGACCATGCATAGGCTATCGTGGGCTGAATAAGCTGATGGCAAAAAATGCCTACCCAATACCACTCATCACCGAGCTGTTTGATAGACTTAAGGGGTCCTCGATTTTCACCAAATTGGACCTAAGGGCAGCCTACAACTTGATACGTATCAGAGCCGGTGATGAGTGGAAAACTGCCTTCAATACGAGATCTGGGCATTATGAATACCTAGTCATGCCATTTGGTCTATGTAATGCTCCTGCAGTATTTCAAGAGATGATCAATGACGTTCTTAGAGATATGCTACAATCTTGTGTTGTAGTCTATCTTGACGACATACTTATCCACTCCAAAGACCTGTCACAACACATCAAGGATGTGTCTGAAGTCTTGCTGCGCTTACGAAAAAATAAATTAATCTTTAAACTGGAGAAATGAGAGTTCCACAAAACCAGTGTACCGTTTCTGGGGTTTATAATTGGCAAAGACAGCATTGCCATGAATAAAGAGAAATTGACGGCAGTCTTACAATGGCCTAAACCCAAGAGCCTCAAAGCCATCCAACGATTTCTGGGGTTCGCCAATTATTACAGGAAGTTTATTAAAAACTTCTCCTCTATAGTGAAACCTCTGTCTGACCTCACGCATAAGGGCGCTATCCCATCCCTCTGGCCAGTGGCTGCTGAAGAGGCCTTTGAGAAGTTGAAGGTAGCCTTTGCTGAAGTGCCTGTGTTGTCCCACCCTAATCCACTACTTCCCTTTACCTTAGAGGTGGATGCCTCAGATATTGGGGTCGGGGCGGTGCTCTCTCAGCGACAGGTTAAAGGCGGTACACTCAGACCCTGTGGATTCTTCTAAAAAAAATTGACTAGTGCTCAAAGTCATTACGAGATTGGTGATCGAGAATTACTGGCCATTATCCTCGCTCTCAAAGAATGGCATCATTTACTTGAAGGCACAAAAAACCCCGTTTTGATTCTAACTGATCACAAGAATCTGACGTATCTTTCTGAGGCCAAGAGACTGTCTTCTCGCCAGGCCAGATGGGCACTGTTTCTATCCCGATTCAATTTCGTTGTATCATACTTGCCGGGATCACAGAATGTTAGGGCTGATGCTCTGTCTAGACAATTTGAAGCGGAGGTTGACAGAGAAGAGGTACCAGCACCTATCATTCAACCTGATCGAATATTGGCTACCATACGTACTAGTATTACTTCACCACTAGGGGAGGAGATTTTGGCATCCCAAGCCTCTGCTCCTCATGAGACTCCAGTGGGCAAATGTTTTGTCTCTGAGCCATTCCATACTCGATTACTTGAAACCTACCACTCCTCTAAGGCTGCGGGACATATTGGTAGAGATCAATTGTTCTGGTCTCTCTCTCAGCTATTTTGTGTCCTTCTATGAGAGCAGATTGTGCCAATTTTATGAATGCCTGTGCCACCTGTGCCCGTGCCAAAACCCCTAGACATCTCCCTGTGGGCTTGCTTCAGCCGGTGCCTAATGGTGAATGCCCTTGGTCTCACGTCTCTATCGACTTTATGGGAGAATTGCCCAGGTCTAGAGGGTACTCCTTCATATTGATGGTGGTAGACAGGTTTTCTAAAATGGCACACTTCATACCCCTCCGTGGCCTTCCTTCGGCCAAAGAACTGGCAATGGTATTCGCTCGAGAAGTGTTTCGGTTACATGGAGTACCCAGGGTACTGGTGTCTGACAGGGGGAGCCAGTTTGTGTCCAGATTCTGGAGGGCATTTTGCGAACAGATGGACATACAGCTATCATTTTCCTCTGCATATCATCCCCAGACTAACGGGGCCGCTGAGAGGGCCAATCAAGGATTGGAACAGTTTCTGCGATGTTTTGTGACTGACCATCATGATAATTGGGCCGACTTGTTGCCTTGGGCAGAGTTCGCCAGGAACTGCGCAGTTAATTCTTCCTCCGGGAGCTCTCCGTTTCTGATCAATTATGGGTTCCAACCCTGTCTGCTCCCGGATTCCTTTCAGACACAGCAGATTCCAGCTCTGGATGAGCATATAGAGCAACTCCGTTCCACATGGGCACAAGTTCAGAGGGCATTGGGCCAGTCTTTTCAGTGACATCAGCATCATGCCAATCGCAGAAGGCTTCCAGCGGTTTCCTTCCAAGTCGGTGATAGAGTATGGCTGTCCTCCAAGAATCTAAAGCTCAAGGTCCCATCTAATAAGCTGGCACCTCGGTTCATTGGTCCGTACAAGATCATTCGCAAAATTAACCCTGTTTCTTATGCCTTGGAATTACCTGCTTCTATGTGCATTCATAATGTATTACATGTGTCTCTCCTTAAACCTCTGGTTTGTAACCGTTATACTACCACACCTGTGAAGCCAGGTCCTGTTGAAGTCGAGGGGCAGGAGGAGTATGAAGTACAAAATATTATTGATTCCCGTAGACGTAGAGGAGGGGTACAGTATCTGGTGCATTGGAAAGGTTATGGTCCTGAGGATCGTTCCTGGGTAGCCAGTAAGGACCTTCATGCACCCAAGTTACTACGAATATTTCATGCCAAATACCCTCAGAAGCCTAGACCCTACTCTAGGAGAGGGGGTCTTTGAAAGGGGGGTACTATCACAGTGCCCGTGATTCGTGCAGTTCAGTGTCTGTCACTTGCTGAGTAATCATGATTGGCTGTCTGTGATTAGCCTATCACGGTGCCCGTGATTCGTGCTGTTCAGTGTCTGTCAATTGCTGAGTAATCATGATTGGCTGTCTGTGATTAGCCCTCCTCACACAGCCTTTTTAAACCCAGGCTGAGCACTTCCAGGTTGCCCTTTCGTCATGTTTCTGACTTCACTCTGCCTGACCTGGGCCTGTTCCTGCTGTTCCTGCTGTACTTGCTGATCCTGTGTTCCAGTGCTCCAATGTTCCAGTGTTCCTGTATGCTAGCGTTCCTGTGTTCCAGTGTTCCAGTGTTCCTGTATGCTAGTGTTCCGGTGTTCCAGTGTTCCAGTGTTCCTGGGTGCCTGTATTCTAGTGTTCCAGCACCTCGCGGGTTAATCTTACTGAGTTCCTGAATTTCCTGCTCCAGCCGTTGCTCCGGTGACATTGTTCTTCTCGCTGCTGATCATACATTGTTGGCTCCAGCGTGCGGACGCTGGTTTACTCCACTAAAACCTGGTCGCGATATACATTGTTGGTTCTAGCGTCCGGACGCTGGTTTACTCCACTAAACCTGGTTGCGATATACATTGTTGGTTCCAGCATGCGGACGCTGGTTTTCTCCCCTAAACTTGGCTGCGATATACATTGATGGTTCTAGTGTGCGGACGCTGGTTTGCTCCATTAAACCTGGTTGCGAGATACACTGTTGGTTCCAGCGTGTGGACGCTGGTTTACTCCATTAAATTTGGTGACGACATTTATTGTTGGTCCCAGTGTGCGGACGCTGGTTTACTCCATTAACCTGGTGGCGACCACTATTATTGGTCCCAGCGTGCGGACACTGGTTTACTCCATTAACCTGGTGGCGTTATTTACTGTTGGTCCCAACGTGCGGACGTTGGTTTGCTCCTGAATGATCCAGTACTTTGGCCAGGTCGCTGTCCACTCCTATGCAGTTGTCTGATTATCCCAGGCAATAGACTTCTGCTGAGTAAGACCATAATTCCTATTTCTCTCTGCTGTCTTAGTCATCTGACAGCTGGTCTACTCACTCAGGCTGCTCTGCCCGGTATTGGTAAGGCCGGTAGAACCTTGTACGTTGCTATCCTTAAGGTTGCCTTACCCGGTATTGGCATGGTCGGTAGAGCCTACTACAGTACTCCTTTGGGCTGCCTTGCCCGGTATTGGTAAGGCCGGTAGAACCTTGTACATCACCATCTTGAAGTTGCCTTACCCGGTATTGGCAGGGCCGGTAGAGCCTCCATTCCGCATTCCTTGGGCTGCCTTGCCTGGTATTGGTAAGGCCGGTAGAACCGGAATATGTCATCTCACGGTTGCCTTACCCGGTATAGGCAAGGTCGGTAGAGCCTGTCATTATTACTGTCACTTGGGTTGCCTTGCCCGGTATTTAGGCAAGGCCGGTAGAACCTATTTTATCTGCTATTACTGCTGTATTGTTATGTATGTTTACCCTACGGGGACTGCCTTTAACTTTTAATAAAGTTACGTTTTTACCAAACCTTAAGTCTGAGAGTCTTCAAATCCGTGACACGTTCCTGCTCTGTGAAAACCCGCCCGGTTGGGCTGCTGCCTCCCTGCATGCCCTTACTGTTCTCCGGTTGAGGGTGGTGATCCTCTCTCGCTGTCTGTGACAGCAGTGCAGTTTTGGTCTCGGTTGCCTCTGTGTCGCCCTGGCGACATTCCTAGTGGCTTGTCTTACTATCCGCTCCTGGTTGGTTGCCTCCCAGGGCGAGTTGCTCAGTTGGTCAGTTCCATTACTGTCACGGCAGTGCTCAGTTGCTCAGTCTCCATTACTGCCACGGCAGTCTCCAGTCGCCTAGTCTCCGTTACTGCTATGGCAGAGGGCAAGTGGCCTAGTCTCCGTTACTGCTACGGCAGTGTCCCTGTGGCTCAGAGTCCGTTGTTGTCACGACAGAAGCTCAGTTGCTCAGTCTCCGTTTATGCCACATCAGTATCCAAGGGCTTAGTCTCTGTTACTGCTATGGCAGTGTTCACATGGCCTAGTCTCCGTTACTGCTCCGGCAGTGCTCCAGGTGCTCAGCCTCCATTACTGCTAAGGCAGTTCACCATTACCTGCTATATTTATTCTTGGGCGTTACTTGTATTTAAGCTCTCTACCCGAGGTGAGCTTCTTAACAGGCCTTACCACACATGGGACTGTTTACACTCGCTGACTGCTATTAACCCATGAAGTACCGATACACTGGGACTCTTTCAAAATCAGCCTGACCTGAGTAAGTATAATGTGTTAGGGACTCTATACTTATACTGGACCTGTGTGGGCCTACCTATAAATAATCTGTCTTGTGGCTGTACTATATTGAATATATATTACAGGACCTGTGAGAGTTATTGTAATCTTTATTCTTTAATAAAACTGTGTTTTATCCAAACCTACTGTTTCTGTGTGCCAAACAAACCATTACAGTGAGTTTTTGCCCTTACGCTTTACTTTACTCCAACACCCCTGCACTTCCTCCACCTTTCCCCCTCCCTCTTGTGCATTTGCTAAACATTACTCAACTACTGTGTGTGTTTTTTAATTTCTACAGTACACAACTGATGGAGTACAATGTCTTGCCTTGGACCTCAACAAAATTCTCAATGCCATCTGCTGTCTATCAAGTCTGCCTTAGTCACAGAGCTTCCAGTCAGCTGTCTAATATATTTATTTGTTTAATTATTTATGTATTTTTTTTTTTACGTTGTCCACTCTATCTTATCATAGTTAGTCCAAAAAATATATATAACTAAGAAACAAAATCAACAACTTTTTCTCCAGTCTTCCCCAGCATAGAGTCAAAAAAGTAAAAACAGCAAGCAATTTGGACCCCAGCTGCCTGTGTCTTGCCAGTCAGTTGCACCAAATTTTGGGGTATTTTAGGTCAACCTCCTTCCTCTCTTCTTCTCTTCATTTTGCCCCTAGACTCCCCTGCTGCAGAGAATACATGTCCTACCTAAATTATTCCCTAAAACTTCAATTTCCTTTTATTTGCCTATCTTCTCTAGCTCAAAAACATGCTGCTCTCTCCTCTCACAAACACAGAAAGGCATGCTGTGCGAGCCTGACAGCTTTTTATTTGGCTGTAGAAAACTTTCCTGTGGTGGAGAAAAAATTTTCTACCCATTGACTTCAATGCAATAAGCTAGGTGAAAAAAAAGCTGAAAAAAGTGGAAAAAACTGTATTTTTTTACAGATTTCAGGTGAGATAAAAGAAATTGAGAAAGATAAGTTCTTAGAGCAGCCCACTATGTTAGGTAGGCTTGTCCTCAGTTGAATATCTTTGATTCTCACATGGAGTATGTAAGTAACCCTTTGGTTTTGCCAAGCTTAAGGGTTATAGGAGAATCGATAAGTGGACCCCATACTATCAGGTGCATAGAGAAAATAGCTATACCTCACTGACGATGAGGCCCAAGGAGGCTGAAATTTGCATCTGGTGTTCACTGGTTCTCATGTTCAGAAATTAATTGCCTGCCACTTCACAGCTGGATTGTCATTCTTGGGAAAGTATGATTTGCTACAGGATATTTCTTATTTGCATTTGTCACCTGTGAGCTAAAGAAGAGTATACCCAGGTTAGGGAAACATCCAACAGAGCAGGCTGAAAAATGTGTCAAGTACATGCTTAGTTGAGCAATGTCTGATTTGCATTTTAAGCTTGTAGTTGTCATATTTACTGTATTTTTATAAATACTCTTGACCATTTATATGTGCCAACTACTAGGGATAAGTGAAAAGTCAATTTTTTTCTGGCTGGAATTTTGGCAATTTGTCACTTTTACTTCCAAAAATTACCTCATATAGAAATCCCCCAAAGTTTTGTTTTTTTTTTGTTAATCCCAATTAATTTCTCACATGAACTTTGCTGGTTGGATTCATTATGTGTGGTTCTGGCTAAATAAGTGCAGTTGGACAATACTGAAGGTTGGTATATGTGGTTATCTGGTTATCAATGCAGTGGGAATAGGCCCACTAAAGGCAGGTAAAATAGAGATCCAGCTGCATCAAATGATGGGTTACTTGCCTTTCTACCCCTAGCTTGACATGCACAAATATTTCCAGAAGCTGGCTCTAAAGGCATTATGTTATGCTTTCACCCCTTCAAAGGGTGAAATCACAGGAAACTATAAAATGTACTACTGTATTCATTAGCTACTGCTCTTCCAAGAAAAATGGCACCCAGTTGGTATGAGTTAAACTACTTTAGGGGGTGCCAGAAGTATAAAACTACACCATCTACAATCTCTCAGTGGGGAAATGCATATCTACCAACACTTCAAATGGCTAAAGAGTGACTTTTTGTTTGAGGTGATGTTGCTGAGGACATGAGCAGTGAGTGGGCTATTACTGAGAATTTTTAGGTTATTTCATGACCTACTGACACCTCTTTGTATAACTGAATACAATGTTTAGTACAAGGCTAAAGTATTTATTTACACAAGCTAATTTGTAAACACATACTGAAGTTTAAACAAACATTAACATGAGTTTTATTGCTATTGAGAAATGTGATGCACTTATATTCACTTCACACAGTGTCACGGACACCAGAGTAAATAATACACATGACACAGGTACAGTGAAGTTTAACCAATTTATTTAGATAAGCAAGAGTAAGCATTTCCCCAACCTTAGTAGGAACAGGTGTGAGGACAGTGCCAAGTCCACTACCCAAGGATAGACACTGAACTCTAACCGGTTCTCAGTAGCCTATAGAGATAGATGGGAGCAGAACCAGGCTTGGGTCTATACCTAGCAGATGGAAACCTGGAACACCAGGAAACCTGATCACTGGAGCGACAGCTAAACTCCCAGACACGAGACAGGCAGACAGATGTCTTGAAGTAGTGACTCTACCACGGAGTGGTAGGAGGAGTCAGATAGAGAGTAACTAGGACTCCAAAAGAGTCACGGAACTGGTTTACTAGGTAGGCAAAGGGCAGAGGCAAGAGTGTGAAACGTAGCCAGCTGCAACACCGGTAAGTACATGAAGGCAGTACTCTACGTAGGCTACAGAGCTGGGGGTTACACAACAGACCCAGGAGGTAACGGATACAGTGGCACAGGATGGAGGCAACGGAGCGAGAGGCAACCAGCAACTCTACCACGGAGCTAGCAGTTGCACTACACCAATGGAGCATGCCCACAACTAGCCCAGACAGGAGGTAGTCAGACAAGCCAGGATCATACACAGATCGGGTAGTCAGACAAAGCCACAGGATCGATCGGGAGAAAATACGGCACCCAAGCAAGGGTCAAACGAAAGCAACACTGAAGAAACGCACAGATACACCACAAAAGGGCAACAAGTCCTAGCCTCAGTGAGGTTTATAAAGAAGCAGAAGGAGGCGAGACCCAATTAGGCCCAACAGAATAGGCCCATAAACAGGAGTCCGTGCCAGTACCTGTTACATGACTTTAGCAATGAGGAAGTGGTCGGAGGCCATGCCGGCTGGTGGCCATACAGAGGTAAAAGCACAGGATTGCTTAGGCCTCAAAGGGAGAGTAACTTAGGTTGAAAAAAGACACAAGTCAATCAAGTTGAAACTTTGCCTCATAACCCAGAGAAATTATAATTATATAAGCTTTCCTGCTGCCAAATAAGTTAGTATTTATCTGAACGTCTTGTTTTGTTCCCCTCCCTCTATCCAGCCTCCTCCGAATACAGAGGCTTTCTGCCTGTAAGCTGGAGTGGACTTATTGGCCAGAGACCGCTCCAGCTTACAGGCAGAAAGCATCCGTAATCAGAGGAGGCTGGATAGAGGAAGGGGAGCACAGGCAGAGTGACAGACTGCGGTACAGAGCAGGTAACTGTAGTCTGTCCAGAAGCAGGGTCCGGGCAATTTTTATTCCTTCAATTTAGCCCAAATAGCATTTTCAAAAACAAAATTAATGACGTACTTGAAATAATCGCTATATAACCTTACATTTAATAGCAAATTGTATTGGGGTGATAGATCCTCTTTAAGTTAAAAACATACTACATATAGTAGTTAGAAAGTGCCAAGATATAATCTAAAGATATAATAAAACATGCATCAATATGCTCAAAAATACACAAGAACGAGAAGTACACTATAGACATGCAAAAGTCATACTGTAGATGAACATAATAACATCAAAATTAAAGATACAAACATTCCGAGAAGAAACAAAGTGATCTCATGCTCCCTTAAAGGTATAACCATGCATTAATGAAGAGTGGTGACTAATAGACTCCAGCATGCAAACAAAATCCTAGACAAAAATTAAAAAACAAAATTAAAAAACAAAAAGAGAAAAATAATAAAAAATTTTGAAAAGTAAATATGAAAAAAAATTAAAATAAAAAAAAGAAAAAACATTTTTGTTAAAATGCATATGTAAAAATTCTGAATAAGTGTCCTATAAGTAGTTTTCGTCACTTTTTCAATGGTGAAAATTGCAGATAACCCAGTCTTCTATGTAGGTGCTAGGAAATTAGAAAAATGAAAATGTTCCATGTCCTACAGGACATGTCCTAAAGGACAGATGGACCCAACATCCCCTCTCATGCTTTGTTATTCTTATTTATCTATCTAATAGGAAACAGGACAGAACTTTGTTCTCATTGAGACCATAAGGATATAGTGTATTCAATTTGTGAATCCAGTAACATTCTTTTTGTAATAACAATTTTGATCTTTAATCTCCTCTTCTCAGTTGTGGTACATGGGCTATTGCTATAAAACTGAAATTCGTTGGTTGGTGTTTAAGTGCTAAATAATATTTAGAAACAGGTTTGTCAGTTCTATTGTCACGAAAGGCAGTATTAATGGTGGATCTGTGTCCCCTCATCCTTTCTCTGATTGTTCTATCCGTTTTACAGACGAAACTTAGGCAACATGGACACGTGATCATATATATATATATATATATGTGTGTATATATATATATTTATATATATATATATATATATATATTTTTTTTTTTTTTTTTTTTCTTTTTTTTTTTTTTTTCTTTTTAAATCAAAGCAAACCTTTGGGGGGCATTGGGACCACTTCTGATGCTCTCTTGGCATTGATTGCCTACCCAATAGGATAGGCCAGGGGCGGATTGTAGGGGAATACCAGCCCGGGCAATTTTTTTTTTTTAAACTAGTCCACTAGCTGGTGTTTGTGTGTGTGTGTATCCTATATAATAATTTGCTAAGGATGTTTGTCAGAAGCCGTCATGCGCAGTAGAGACTGCTGTGTGCGGTGCAGTCATGAGCAGTACAGACTGCACGAACGCAGGGGGGGGGCTCCGGGGGCACGGCTGGGGGTCCTGGGGAGGGGGCAGCGGACGGGGCAGGTGGATCAGGCAGCTCATGTAGCCGTTGGCCAGGTTGGCACCGCAGGTAATTCATCATATGCCCAGGCTTCGGACCGCACTTAAAATAAAATGCGTGGCGCTTGAGCCACAGAAGATCTCCTGGTAGACCCAAGAGAGGGAGCCAGAAGGAATAGCGCAATCCTCAAAGGAGAAAGCAGCTGAACTGGCTGTAGGCTACATGGGCCTACGACAGTTCCCCATAGCCCAGATCCTCATTACTATCACCCAAATCTGATGCTGTCAACAGACCCACAGATGACGTGGGCAGCGAGAGCACTGCAAAGACAAGCAGCCACTCTCAACCTCAGAGCCCGTTGGAGGCTGCAATAAAGCTCGCAGCAGTAGTAGAAGTCAGAGGGAAGGCAGGAGTAGAGCAAAGGGTAGCAGCCGGAGAAGCATAGCTGGTCCATGGAGCGGAAAACCCGCCAGGGCCTGGAGAGGGAGAGGAGGTCAGACAAGCCAGAGGCCAGTACTCCCCAACCGGCCCACTATCAAGAGGCCCACCGGGGAATGCCTGATCCCCCAATAGGACAATACGCCCATGGGATAGGCGATTGTTGCAGTGACAAAGAAGGTGATCACTGACTTCCATTGATTTCCCCTCCACAGCATCCTGAACCTGGCATTCAATGAGAATCTGGGTTAAAAACATGCGGGTCCTGAAGGCCATTCTCCTCAACCCGGAAGTTCATAGAACACAGAGGGGAAGGTAAGAGTGATCACCTTCCTAGTTGCGGAAATTATCTCCTATCCTATCCTAAACAGTGCCGGGGGGTATTAGGAGAGGGTCCCAGAGCCCCCCTATGAGGTTTGATTTGATTTTGCAGATGCACATAGGGCAGTATAAAGAGATCCTACACTATGAGCATTTTTCATATACAGGATTGCTCCCATTCTCATGGGAGAAATTGTGTATATATTTAATAAATAAATCTTGTCCTGCAGTATAGGGAAACTTCTTCCCTACATGCATGACAAGTTTGAAGCTTTTCCTTGCCACCTTATGATGCCGTGCTATCCCATTTTGCTAGCCACGTGAAAAGTACAAGTTTGGCATTCAAAGGGTTAAAGGCATTAAAGCTCAATTTCAGTCAAAGGTAATTTAAGGAATTTTAATTTCTCCCTATGCGCAGTTGGTTTTCCCCACTTTTCTTTTGAACATGAGTTCCCCATGGTTAGAGATGCAATGCACTGGAGGTGTCTGTAGTCTAAAAGTGGCTAGTATGTGCAGTGTAGATGTGTTAGCAATGCATTGTGAAGCCATGCTTTGATTATCTTTCTCATACTCAAAGGGTTAAAATGAATCTTACAACAGTTGTTGCTCAACCTGCTAGCACACAGTGAGGCTGATGTATTATGAAAGTGGCACAATTCTAGTGTAATCCAAGTGTACCATAGCACACAAGGGGTTAAAAGCACTCCTTTTCTCAGTGGGTTTTATTTGTTCCTTATAGGAACTTGGCTTACCCCAGAACTGCACCACATTAGCCTCAATGGGTTAACACCCAACAATAATAGGAACAAAAAAACCCATATTTTTGTTACATTTAAAAAAAAAATTGCATTACATTTTTTGAACATTATTTTCATAGATTTACATATATAGTCCTTATTGTGGCCCATGTTACATTGTTACTGATTATCACCAAATTTTCTCTAGTAGATTCCAATTAGAGTGTGTGGAGAAATGTGTTGATAAAACCATTGATAAACTTATCACCTACGATGGAATTCAGACCTATATTTGCACTTCTAATTGATAAAGATATTTTTTCCCCACAAACAGTCAAATTCCGTAGACTTTGTTATTTTATTTGTACAGGCAGTTTGAATGAAAACAATCTTTTGTATGTAAGGAGTTTGAACAAGGATGTTCACAAACACATTGATAAGTATAACATTGACTTATTTACCTTACACAATATCCACAGTCTATTTTGACAGTAAAAGTATTTACTGTGTAATCTCTCTACCTTTCCAGACAACCCTATGAATCATCCCTAAAGAATCTGCAATAGCTTTGGTTTGTGCCATAAGACAAATGTGTATTCTCACTTCTTTTTTAAGGCTTTTTCACACAGGCAGCTTTGTAGCACAACTGTTTTTGCAAGACAACTTTTTTTGTAGGATGACTTTTTCTTGTAGCAACTGAATATGTTTGTAGTGCTACTGATTAGCATGGTTTTCCCAGCATACCTCTTTCTCAAGAGAAACAGAAGTAATAAAACCTGTGAAAATGCAGCTACCTGCAACAGTTGAGAGATTCTCATGTGATTTCCAAGCAATTTTTTGAAACCAATACTTCACTTTTTATTTAGAAAAATGCTTTACCAGCAAGAATACATTGAGATTTCTCTCATTTGTACATCCTGGAGAGTTTACAGTTGAGAATTGCATATTTACACAAATAGAGAAAAATATATAACTATATACACACACACAAACATACTAAAACATATATACAGTTACATATTGTTTTTAGATATAAAGAAGCATTTTTTTAAGGATTTTACACTGAGACAAGATCTGATTTTTTTGGGTAGGTTATTTCAGACTTTCGGAGCTCTGAAGGAGAAGGCAGATCGACCAGCTTCTTTCTTGTAGTGTTGTATACTCATTGAGTTGTTAGCAGTGGAGTGAAGGTTATAGTTAGTGTGTAGAGTTGGAGTGAACATGCTGTTCAGGTGGTCTGGTAGCTTTCTAGAGAAGTGGTTATAAACCAAGCAAGAAAGGTGAAGGGTACATCTAGGTTTGAGTGTTAGCCAATTTAGTTCTTTATACATATCACAGTGATGGGTTGTGTAATTACATTTGAGTATAAAGTGGCATAATGTGTTATACAGACTGTCAGGTTTAGCAAGATGGATTTGTGGAGTTGGAGCATATACTACATCCCCATAGTCTATGACTGGCATTAACATCTGTTGTGAAATATGTTTTCTTACCAGGGGACTGCATTATTATGTTCTCTGAAGAAAGCTGCAACATTCTGCATCTCCCTGTGATATCTGCAATGCATGTTGCCTTTGGTAGCTAGCCTGTAGGACACACAACTGTATTTTTCATGATTGTTTTGTCACTGTGACAATACCACCTGTGTGAAAGGGGTCATACTGGAAATGTCTTGTCACCTGGTATGTGAAATAAATTATTCCATAATTTAGTCTTAAACTGCAAATATCACAGTGTCCCAAGAAGGAGGGCACATCACTGCATGTCTTCTCCTGAGAGCAGGTCAACGTAAGCCTATAAATGTGAAGCTTCTAATATGGAGTAGTTTGTATGTCAAATTATATGCTAAAGTGTATTAACATAGTAACATAGTAAATTAGGTTGAAAAAAGACACAAGTCCATCAAGTTCAACCTTCGCTTCATACCTCAGTAATTGAGAATGTTATAGCTTTCCTGCTACCAATTAAATTAGTCTTTATCAGACCTTCCTGATCAGCCTACTGATAAACAGTATAACTCTGTATGTTCCCTTTTGAAAGAAATGTATCTAATCTTCTCTTAAATGTATCCATTGTATCTGCCATAACTACCTCCCTGGGCAAGGAATTCCACAATTTGACAGACCTTACCGTAAAAAACCCCTTCCTCTGCTGAAGTTTAAACCTCCTTTCCTCTAATCTCAAGGGGTGTCCCCTGGTCACCTGATCAGGCCTTGGAATAAATAGCTCACCGCAGAGATCATTGTATTGACCTCTCATATACTTGTACAATGTGATAAGGTCTCCTCTTAGTCGTCTTTTCTCTAGAGTAAATAAACCAAGTTTGTTTAGTCGTTCCTCATATGTCAAGTCCACTTGCATCAATTGGGTTGCCTTGATGTGGGAGGCAAGTCTGAACACATTTTAGCCAAACTATGCTAAATTTGAAAATATGATTCAATATTTTGGTGTTTAAAAAAACCAGTCCTGCATAAATATTGTTTAAATTTGAATGTGTGTATAGCAGTAATATATGCTATACACACATTCAAATTTAAACAATCTTTATGAAGTATCATCTTCTTTTCTGATCATGTCATAATGTCAATATTGGCAGGACTTCTCCTACAGGAGCAAACCTGGGACTCCACTGTATGAGTAAAAAGATCAGAGGGAGAACAGAAGAGGGATTAGAAAGTAACTGCTAGGGCTCTCTAATAGGGATGGGAAAATGTTTTGCCTCAAAAGTAAAAAACAGCACTTCCCACCTTCTGTGGGAATTCCTGTTAAAAGTCAACAGTCAGTGTACTTAAACCCACCACCACTAGTCATGTTGTTATAACAATTAAGTTACCCTGTTCTTCTTCTATGTGCTGCCAGCCCATCCTTACTGAGTTCTTAGAAATAAGTAAAAAAATATTCAAACATATGCCTGTGCAATGTCAAATTTACCAAGATGTTGGAGGCTGATATGCTGCCCTTTTCTTTTTTGGAAAACAGAGGTTTTAAAGAAATAATGTTATGTGTTGCACCCTAGTCACATGTGCCATAGTTGTATAAGTAGGTCATTAGTGGGCAAAGGCAAAAGGGACTCAACTTGCTGACAATGTTTTAAAGGCTTATGTTGCTGGCGGACAACTTCTATTTCAAGTGCTGGATTCTTCCACTTCAACACTCAGCAACATTAGTACTGTAGTGGGGATACTTATGGCCATAAAAAAGCATAAGTGGCCAATAGTAAAGTCCTCATGGGAAATCATTCTGTAGTAACAAAAGAGCAGACATTTTATGGGGGTTTTTGGGGCACAAACATTTCTACCAGAAAGGTGGCAACTTGTGTTTTTTCCATGAAAATTCCCTCCAAAAAAGGACTTTGCACTTTGTGGTTGATCCTGAGACAGACCCTGAACTATGACACTTCATACATTCATGTTATGAGGAGTGATGACTCATAGATTGCTAGGAATAATTCTTCTAACCTGACATTATCAGGCTATGTGGCTGCACATAAAGACCCTCACAAAGTTCTTGGCTTTGAGCCACAACCTTCTCAGCTGTGTCTAGCCCCGTGGTAATTGAGGGTGGTACAGTTTTAGACCCCCTCCTAGTAGATGACAGGAGCCATGAGGTGCTGCACTCATAGGAGTACAGCTAACAAAAATTGATAGTTGCCTGTAATCCAGAAGTTTCAGTTCTGATTGGCTAAGCATCATAAAAAGGTTTAGAGAAGGGGTTCCCAACCCTATGCTCAGGGTCGCCTAACAGGCCAGGTCTTCATCATCTCCCAGCTTGTTCATAGGAGAGGTAATTAAATTATTGAGCTTCTGATTAATTCACATTTGCACAAGCAGAGATATCCTAAAGGCATGGCCTGTTAGAGAAGAGGGTTTCCATACTGAGATCCCTGTTAATCCAAGTCATTTCAATTAAATTTAAGATGTGATTAGAATTGACTCCCTGACTGAATCTATGACTAAAGAGTACAAGATTTATTTATGTACATAATATAACCAGCTGTGCTGTCATCCATATTTCCTAAAGGCTCAGTAACAAAATTCTATCATTTTAATGTTAAGATGCTCTACCTGTCCCCAGTCAGCATAGGATTTCTCCAACAAACCTGAGGTGGGTGGGTAGTGCAGTTTTCCCTCATGTTTCATGTTTTGACACAAACCATTTTGCCCACCCGTACTTATAATGCACTGTGTTACTTCAATCTTTTTTAGCTAATTATTGTTTCTATCTATGCCTATGATATTTGGAAAAGGGGTTATTCACATCATATTAGGCTCGATTAGCTTATTACACACATTGACCTTTTTTCTTAATCTAATGCATTTTGATTGAATGTAATTACATTTTAATACATTTGATTAATACTCAAGGATCCCCTATTTTATCGCCTGAGAGAAGGTGACTGTAACGGAGCGGTCTAATTTCAACCCCGTTTGCTTTAGCTGGCTTAATCCATCACCAGTTACCCTGCAAAGGAATTGTGAATACCAGTTTGAGATTGGTCTAATATGGATACAGGACAGTCCTAGGATATTTTTGTTGGTGGTTTGCGCTTTTCCTGTTTGTGTATTTCTTTTTGCTTCAAGGTTCCCAGCGAGTATTGTGGGGGCTCTTAGAAGATGCAGCATCCATCGTTTGGAGAGACTGAGTGGGGGCAGTCAGATTCCCTCATTTGCGTATGCTATTCACTACTAGTGATTTTGAATATTGTGAGTACAGTGGTGTACTGGTGGAGGTCTTTTATTGGACATATTGCACTAGGGAGCACCCTTGTTTTCTTCTTGTTTTATCTTTAAAAGTACTTACTTTAGAAAAAAATAGCTTTTCTAATACTACTTTAGTAACAAAACCTATTTTAAAAATTTTTTTATGAGGTGATACATCCCCTTTAATGTTTACCTCTTTGTACTTTGCATTATTCTTGTACTAGAATAAAGATAAACAACAATAAAAGTAAAACACAGTACTGTGAATTCCATGTGGAATTCTGTTTTGTAATGATAATACATTATTTTATGTACTGAATAGTGGACTCTAAGCTGACTGGCACCATGGCTCACAAATTGGTCTATGCTGATAGTCACCAGTGGTATGCTCTCAGTTCCAAATAAAAAATAGAGATGGACTAAATGTCACTTTTGTTCTCATGGGAAATTTGTCAAAAAAAATAAGTTCTCCCACTTTTTCCTCAAAATTTCCCAAAAACTGAAAATCCATAAAATGTATGCCTTTTTTGCTAAACCCAATACATTTACGTAGTAACTATTTTTCCCTAATGTCAGCAACTATATAGACTCAGTGTGTGGTTCTATGGCTACAATTGCAGTGGGACAATGCTGGGGCTCCTGGGATGTAGTATGTGTATTCCTTTGGCTGCTGTGGGACAGGCTGGGACGGTGGGCAACGGGAGGCTCACGAGCCGCTTCCAGACTACTACTCCCATCATTCCTTGTCATCTGATAGTATATGAAGGGAGTTACAGTCTGCTTACCGTGGGACAAGACTAGGGGTCATTAAATGTGGATCTGTGGCTACCAGTGTTGTGGGGCAAGGTTGGGGGTCCATAAGTGTGGTTATATGGCTACCAGTGCAGTGGGACAGAGCTGGAGGTCAGTATGTATGAGTATATGACTGCTAGTGCAATGGGACAAGACTCAGGCTCAGTATGTGTGGTATATGGCTACCAGTGTAATGGGACAAGCCTGGGGGTTAGTATGTATCATACTATGGCTACCACTGGACAAGGCTGGAAGTCAGTAAGTGTGGTTTTATGGCTTCAAAAACAAAGATTGCAGCATCATTCCAAGAATAGAAACTCTGTTCCCAGATTAGTAAGAACCACATATTTATTGAATCAGTTATAAATGACAAAAACTATAGGCACTGTAAAGTGGGACATACAGAGTATGCAAAGACTACCAAAAGTCTTACTCATTTCACCCTATACACAACACTTAATCATAGACATTAAAACAACCAGAAACCGGGGGAACATATACAAAATACAAAAAAATTCCTTGGTTGTACAAGAAATTAGGTGGATGCATATCAAATAGTCCCTCAATCGAACACACAAGCTATCATAATGAAAGAATATATATATATATATATATATATATATATGCACCAGCACTTGAGTGGAAGATAAATACATACAGTATTTAAACTAATTAGAAGAATAATGAATAATAAATAAATAGAAATGTATGAAAAACATTTGCATTCTCCTCAGTATTAAAAACATAACAATCAAGGCCATATAAGTACCAGGTGGAAAAAAGGGGAAATATACAAACCACAGGTGGAGGGACAAGAGTCGAAAACTCATGTGATTCTAAAGGAGATAACAGTAGGTTAATATAGGAGATATATAAAAAATATGACTAATATCCCATTCCACATTTAACCCCTGAGGCACCCTGGTTTTAAAATAGAACTCATGTTGCCTCCATGGCATTCAAGTATATGTTTAGCAATAGCAGAATCTTTTAACTTATCTTGGATTTAATTTAAAGATTCTGCTATTGCTCAGTATTTACTTGAATGCCATGGAGTTGCTTCCATTTTCAAGGTAGTAGAAAGGGTTAGACTTCCATGGAGAGGAGGTGACATTATACAACTTATTCATAGGAGAGAAGCATTCTGGATTTTCCATTTGGAAACCAAGGTACCTCAGGGGTTAAACGTGGAATAGGATATTAGTCATTTTTTTATATATCTCCTAACCTTTTGTTATTTCCTTTTGAATCACAGGAGTTTTTGACTCTTGTCCCTCCACCTGTGGTTTTCATTGTTTTTAACTGACTCAATAAATAAGTGGTTTTTACTAGCTGGTGCATGGAGTTTCTATTCTTGGAGTGCTGCTGCAATCTTTGTTGTTGAAGACATTTACCTTGGCAGTGGAAGCCTGTGCAGTTCAAGCATCCATTTGTTTCTGGATTCAAGTGGTGGTGAGTTTGTTCCATGTTTCTTTTTAAACTGTTGGTAGTTGTCTTTATGAGCCCTGATGATTTCATATGTTAGTATGTTAGCACTCTTAGTTTATGTGGTTTTATTGCTACCAGTTCAGTGTGTGTATGTGTGTGTGTGTGGGGTGGGGGTCACACACAAAAAATGATAAAATGTCATATTTCTCTGGAAATTCCATTGAAGGCAAAAAGTGCCTTTTTTTATATATACCCATCCTTAGTAACATGAGCCCCTATCGTTCAAACAAAAGTTTTTGATTGGCTGAAAGAAGATAACTAATGATATTAAGAATATCCATTCCTTCCAATAATTCTTTAGAAAATGTGACGTTTATTATAGTTCAAAACACATTAAATGTTTTCTCAGTTTCTAAAATTGTCATTATTATTTATTTAACCCCTTAACACAGAATAAGTTTAAGGACAAACCTGATTAAGCACAGGTGAGTTAGTGAAAATAAATGAGCCAGGAATTTCCCCATGTTTGATAAAGCTTCAAGATCTTTAATTTATGACCCTTGGAAAGTGGATTTGAGCACCCAGAGCTTAAATTAGTGATTCTTGACTCCAGAGCTCGAGGCAAGCTTGCAGGTCGGGATTTAATGATATCCCTTATTAAATAATAGTACATTAATCACAATGACAAAAACAACTGATTATCAGTATCCTTTTCAAATATCGCCCCTAAGTTGCTGACAGTCAAAATGGAGAGATCACAAAATCTCGTGCATGAAAAGGCCAACATTCTGATCTTGCCCATGAAAATAGGGTGATGCTCTTCTGTCGCAAAACAAAATAGTGTAATGGGCGGCAGAGAGGAAGAGAGTCTGATACTAAGTGATGCCAGACTTGGGGATTCAGTTACACAGTAGAGGGGGACAGAAGGCAGGGAACAGACTTGGCGGCATAACCTTTTGGGTGCCAGAGAGGTATCTAAAGCATTGGATACCTCTCTGGCAGTCAGAGGGTTAAAGCTTAATGAATTGCACATTGTATGGAAACACTACTTCTAGCAGCCTCCCTGCCACCCACCAGCTCCAACAATGACCTGCCTCCCGAGTCTGGCATCGCTCAGTATATGGCTCTCATCCTGCACTGCGGCTGTGCACCTCTAGCACCAATACATGTAGAGGGGTGGCAGCAGAAGCTTGGAAAACCAACACTTCAAAACTCAAAGCCAATTGGAAGCAATAATGACCTGCCTCCCTGCCACCCATCACACTATTTTGTTTTGCAACATAAGATCATCACTCTATTTTCTTGGGCAAGATCAGAATGTAGGCACTTTCATGCACGCGACATTCTGATCTTGCCATTTTGATTGTAGCCAACTTGAGGGAGATATTTCTATAGTAAACCCTGGTTTTCCACCTGCATTCAAGTAAGAGAGCCTTATAATCTGGCCTGTTAATGAGTCCAAAAGATTAATTTGGGGAATCATCAATCTAAAAATGTACAATATAATTGAGAAAATATTTAATATACATATTTACAAGACTTAAAATTGTATTAAAGTTCAACAGTATAAAATGCATCGTAGTTCAAGATGCCTTAACGCACAATTTAAAGCACAAACCTCTTGTTAGGATGGTTCTGATTTTGTACTAATTATTCAGAGTTTCATGAATAGGAACCTTTGTGTTCATTTGAAAGCCAAAGTATTTTTTTTTCTTAACTCTGGAACAAATCCATCATACTTTGAAACAGAAAACACAAACAATTTTAAACTTAAATGGAGCTGTTGTTATGAAGTTTATAGATTTTAACTTTGTGCATGCTTCTACATCAGCCACAATAATGTGGCAGGAGATTACATTTATTATTCTATGACTTATTTAGGAATGATTCCAAACTCCTATGGCTTTTTCAAATCATCAACCCTTGTCATTGGTCTCCTCACACTGAAAAGACTTATTTGTGATTAAGCAGAGTATAAAAACTGTCTGTTAGTGCAGTGATAAGATATGGAGGCCAAAGAAAACATTTTATTCTGAATGTACAAAATAACCGGTACTGTTATTTGAGCACAAGCTCAAATTTAGTATGAAATTGTTTAAAACAATTAAAGTACAAGATTAACAGATTATAAACGATGGCAAAGATGAGAACTGAAGAAAAAAAATTAGCTTTTTTTTCCTTTCTACATATTAAATGTTTTTGATGTAACAAAGAAGGAAATATAGAAAAATAAAATCTATTGGAGGAAACATTACTGTGCAAGGCAAGAAGGATGTAATAGCAGAAAGTTTTATCTCTGAGCTACACTAAAAGTCTAGTATCATCCATGGGAATTCTCACTGAAATTTAGCAATTACCTGCAATGTCCACCTTTTCTCAAGTGCCAATATATTTCCTTTGAGATCTTTGTCATTTTTCACTTAAGCTTTCTATGGCTACAATATTTCCCACCTCAGGACTCCTGCTGTTGAAGGCTGAAGTGGAGAAATCTAGGGGTGGGCGAAATTTCTTGCCATCTTCCCTTGGGAAATTCCGCGAATACCACGTTGTTGTCTTCTTTTTCGTGGGAAAATCCGCTTTAAAACTAGTGATTACAATTTTCGCATTTTTTGCCATTTTTTCATTGGCTAGAAAGTTTCCGCCCATTGATTTACATTGTTTTCGCCTTTTTGCTATAAAAACATGACATATTTGAGGAAATCAAACACAATAGAAGCAGATACAGAGAGAGGTAGACATGTTGTGCTATTCTGCTGTGATCTTTTTCCAAATTTGAGGCAGGAGAGGCTCATAGTTACTGCTATCACTATGAGCAGGTTTAAAAATAATAAATGGAGGACATGGAAGGACCCTTATGTGTCCACTGAGTCTGAGGAGGAGGAGGAGGAAGTGAGCACTACTCAACCAATGCTGGCCAGTCCTCCTAAATCACTCCAAGGGATCTTGTGGAACTTAATGGGAAGGGAGGGAGAAAAGTGAATGGGAAGGGAGGGAGAAAAGGGAATGCAAAGGAAGGGAGAAAAGGGTAGTACTAGTGAGAGCAGGACAGGTCAGCTGCCTGTGCCTGCTGCTAGACGTGCTGCCTCTGCTTCCACCATTGCTGCCTCTGCTACCACTAGTGCTGTGCCTGCTGTCAGACGTGCTGCCCCTGTTAAAATCAGTTCTGTGCCTGCTGCCAGTGCTGAACCAGCTGCCACCAATACTGTGCCTGCTGTCACACGTGCTGCCCCTGTTGCCAATACCACCTGTGTTGTGCCTGCAGCCAGTGTAGAAGCTGCTGCCACCAGTTCTAAAGCTGCTAGTATGTCTTGTAATACTCAGGAGGTGGAGGGGAGAAGATGATGCCAAGTGTGACAGCAGGGGACCCTAAGTCACACTTTCCATCCTCAAGCAGTCCTACCAGCGCTTGTACTACTACTACTACTAAGAAGATCCAGCAGCTTGTTAGTGTTAGGAATGAAGGAGGGGGTAATCAGTATCCTCATATTACTAGTGACTGTGAGGAGGAAGACTCTGGGGATGAACTTGATGTGCATGGTGTTAGTAGTAGTAGTAGTAACAGTAATGGTGAAGCAGCCGGTGGAACTAGTGTTAGGAGAGTGGTAGGGGAAGCATTTGAGAGCACCCAGACTAGAGGCCCAGGAAGCCCACACCATTCCTCTGGCTCTGGGAGTCCTCCTCACCTTTTGTTCACTACAGTGTCCAAGTGGAACATGATCACGAAGAGGCCAGAACTGGTGTTGGGGGAGATCAGACTCAGAATTAATACAACCATCAGCAGCAGGAGCACAGATCAGCTGCCTGTGCCTGCTGCTTCTGCTGTTAGTCTGCCTTTTTCTGCAAGTCAAAAGGAAATTCCAAGTGTGACATTAAGGGACCCTCTGTTGCATTGCTCATCACCTCCTCCAAGTAGCAGTGAGATGTCTTTAATAGAGCAGCAGCAGTACGTAGTTGCAGTGCTGATTTTGAGGCAGTAGCAGCAACAGCAGCAACATCATGCTCTGCCAGCCAGTTAAGGAGAATCTGGAGAATGTGGAGGACAAGAAGAAAGAGGCCATTTTTCTCCACCGGTTTGCTCCCCTATGAAGTCATAGGTGTGGGAATATTTTTCTTGTGGGGCAGGCACAGTGCAGTCATCACCAACGGCACTGTGCACAATTTGTGACAAGTCAGTGAGAAGGGGAAAGGAGGGAACACATCTTGGCACAACTTCCCTGATATCACACATGAAACACATGACATTTATGTCAAACATGTTAAAGCCAAACACCCATCACATAAATCAAGCACCACTGTTAAAGGGATAGTAATACTTCGTTTTAACTTTATTTTATTTTGTAGGCATTAAAAAAACATGAAGAATTATATAAGTCTTATCTCTCAAACCTTTATGGTTTATGAGATATTCACAAGCAAAGTGTCCCCCTCCCTCCCCTTTTACTGATGTCACACTCTTCAGCCTGAGCAGAAGGGAGGTGCCCAGGTAGACTGCAGAGCGGGACAATCTTCAATTAAGATAAGGGAAAAACCTGAAAAGCTTGTCAAGGGGGGCAGGGATTTCATTGTTTTCATAGGAATAAGAGTGTCCCCTTCTGTTATCTGTCCAGTCTATGGACTGCATTCCACATCTGAGAAGAGATGGCTTACAGTAGGTAAAAGGGGCGGGAGGGGGAAACTTTGCTTGTGAATATCTCATAAACCATAAAGGTTTGAGAGATAAGACTTATATCATTCTTCATGTTTTTTTAATGCCTACAAAATAAAATAAAGTTAAAACGAAGTATTACTATCCCTTTAAAGTAGCCCTCACTCTCCAGAAAGGCAACAAAAGGTGAGTTGGAGATCAATGAGAAGGAAGAATAGAGAAATCCAGACAGAGACTGGAGGCTTCATGACAAATGAAACAACTAGCTCGCCATCACAATCACCCAATCACCCTCTTCCTCTAGGGTAACAACAACATCTTCTGCCAGTCCACCTCGTTTATCGTAATGTGGCAGTTCATCTCTACCCATTGCACACTGTATGGTGCACTGACCACACATGCAAGTGTGGTGGAGGAGAATCGCAAGCAGTGCATCAAGCAGCATCTTAGGAGATTCCATCCCACAAAATATGCTAAGATGGTGGCAGGGAGGGGTCATCATTACTATTAAGCTGTCAGCAAGTTGTCATGTGTCCTTAGCGGGTTCTGGACAAGGGGTATGGTGACAGCGACAGTACTTGGGTTCTGGTTTCATGGTGTTTGGATACAGTTGTGCCCCCAGATGTTATTTACCACACACACTGTGCACTTTGCAGTTGCTGATGAGAGCCACAGTTCCTGCTCTCAAGGGAAGCATTTCTATTCTAATAACAGCACACAGGTGGAGAATAATTATTGGCCAACTTCTTCTTTTCTCCACATAGGCTGGGGGCTACTTATTGTGCTGTTACTGCCTCAGGCGCATCACTGGAGATAGTAGTGGCAAGTGAAACCTTCGTCATCCATAACCCATGTTACTACTATTGTTGATACCATTCCCTGTCAGCTGCCTAATCATCCTGCTGCTTAAACGACTCAGCAGCAACAGTAAGAGTAGCAGCTGCAAATTCCGCAATTATGGACTCAGAAGGACATTTGACAAATGCCAGTGGACACTGACCAACATGACCTTCTGGCACTAGGTCAGTAGGGTATTTTTATTTTTTTGAAAATAAATAAATACATACATAGTCCTACAAAAAAAAGAAAACTTTTGGGGGGTTTGTTTCTAACAAGTCTAAGTCCTACAATTCAATGTTTCTTTAGGGCTTGTGCCAAACATGCTTAAGTCCTACAATCAATGTTTCCCCAGGGCTTGGACCTCTAACAAGAAATCTAACAAATCATCCTCTACAAAATACTCTATCAAGTCAAGTATCAGTCCACCCCAGTGGCAGCTTATGTCAGGGGGTTCCTGTCTCTATCACTTTACATACAAATTTCTTATTTTATTTTATTTTTTTTTATTAACTGTCCCCCCAAAGCCAGTCAAGAAACAGCCCAAAGCAAATTCCCTGTTTAACTGATTCATTGTCCAGACTCCACCTATCAACAAAGGCATCCTCCTCAGACCCCATGTCTTATGGATTTATTTTAATTTTATTTAGGATTTATTTTTTATTAACTGCCCCCCAATCCCAGTAAAAACCTACCCCAAAATCATCCCCTATTCAACTGATTCTTTCCCCACACCCCACCAACACAGGCACCCTCATGCCCCTTTTATACTATACCTTTAGGAAATAAAATAATATTTACTATGTGTTGTTTGTAATTTGTATGTTCCCATTGATTTCAATGGCATGAGCTAGGTGAAAAAAGCAAAAAAAAAAAACCCGAAACATTGGCACTTTCCACTGGAAATTATTTGCCAAGTGGTAAGTGCCATTTTTCCCCGATTTCAGTTTGAGGCGAAAATTTTCGCCCCTAGAGAAATCAACAGCTGAAAGTATACATTAGGCAGAGTCCTACAGCAGGACATGCCTTGAAAAACTGTTAGAAGGTTGAGTACCTTTCTCTTTTGCCTATGACACTAAACATTTTTGTACAACGCTGGCACAGCCATACTTGAAAAATAACTGCTGCTTGGGATATGCCTCCAAGGTGCAAAACATGATGTAAGTACTTTAACCTCTTGGTGACAGGGGCTTTTTTGCACCAGAGAACGAGAGCTCTTTAGACCATTTCAGTATGCTCTTGTTCAACCATATTTTCTCTCTATTTCATTTAGTACACCCATACAAACTATATATAGTGCATTATATATCCCATACACACATCTCCCCAAAAATGTGTAAAAAGAATATTACTAATTACTAATGCAGAATATAGCAACATGGGAAAAGTGACACACCCTGAGCTGGTGCACATGGCACACCAACATGCCATGACACCCTGGTTGTGAACCACTGATACACCATACAAATAAGTCACAGACAAACAAGAATCTAGCAACCGCACAGAGACAGAGGGAACACAAAGCAGCACAACATAAGCCATCACAACACACCCTGGAACAACAGGGGTTAACACACAAAACAACATGCACGCCCTGGCAGTCAAAATACAAAACCAGCTCACCTATGTAATCTCAGCAGCCAATGGAGACAAAACACACACCTGACAGGTACATACCAATTACAACACATCACACCACCAACCACGTACACACCAGCAAACAATTACCTGGATAACACACACCTTGCCATTGGTCTTTTGGGACCACATGACTGCTTGTGGACAACACCTTATTGCTGTTGAAACTGACAGTCCACCATCCCCAGATGTACTGTGCGAGAGACACGCATGTGCCCTGTTACATAACATTGATGTGAACACCACATGGAGGATGTTGAGCCATGACAGCCCATGGAGGTCCCTGTTCCCATTGATGGAGAAGAGGTTATTTTGAGTGGGACACAAATGTGAACCAGGATCATCAGGGACTACTTCACCTGTGAGTAACATGCATATGTGATCATGGTTGTGCTTGTGGAATGCATGCAAACACATGCACACCAAAAATAACCATCTGTTCCATTCCATAGGATGACCCATCGACACAGCCCTAGCATGTCAAGGACATCATCACTCAATCTTGGATCAAAGGTACACTAGATTGGCCATGTACATCACATACTAGGTTGTACAGATGGAAAACTCCATCTACCAACTGGAACATAGTCATGACACTGGTAAAACCCTTGAAGCCACAGAGGGATATCCAATGACATGCAATGCATTCGATACAACTCTGGAATTACATGTGTTAACCCTTTGATTGCAAGAGGTGTACACGAAATGTTGCAAGGCAATCAGTTGTGTACCCCTTTAGCACTCAAAGGGTTTGGGGGATAATGGACTCACTTTGCTTGTGAACAATGGTTGGACAATGTCTAATGGAGCAGAATGGGGATGGTTATGGTGTGTGATGTTGGCTACGGTATCAGAGTAACAATCTGTGAGTCAGGTTGCAAGGCCCACCATGCTGACCTGTTCGTGTATGTGTGTGTGTAGCATAATGAATATGCCACACCATTGCTTGTCAATGTGTTGTCCAGGTGTCATGACTATATGATGTTCCGATCAAGGGAATGGCAATCAGACATATGTATGTGTGTCACCCAGACCCAGAGCACAAACCTCATCAGTATGTAAATCTAGATCCATTAAATAGATCTACTGATTCTTGGGTCTTGGTTTACACACTGATGTAGTTGGCCAGTCACACATACATATGTCTGCTTGCCATCCCCTTCATCCAAAAGTCATATGGTCATGACGCCTACACAACACAACTGACAAGAAATGGATTGTCTACTCCATGTCAAATGACAAAAGGTTAACCCATGGAGGAAGCTCTTCAAAGCACTGCTGCGCAATGTATTGCGTACCCAACTGGCTTCCAAGGGTATGATGATAGTTCAGCAATAGCATGACTGTTGTTTTCACAGTGCAGTTTACAATATTGTTTTCACTACCTGCAGGCATTCATGGCATGAACCCTCCTGGGTCAGATGTTTGTCCCTGTCACACATTGTCGATGTCAATGAAATATATGAGCATATTATCACGGTGCCCGTGATTCCTTTCCTGTCAGTTATCCTGTAGGAGGCCCTCATTGGTTGCCCTGTGTTTAGCCCACCCAGTATTGCCTTTATATACTGGGCTCCTGCACCTTATGGCTGCTCTTTTGTGGTGTTCCTGTGCCAGTTCTACGTTTGTCCTGTGGTTCCAGTATATCGACTTGGCCTGCCTGACTACTCTCCTGTTCCTGCGCCTGTGTACCGACCCGGCCTGGCTGACGTTCCTGCTCCTGTGTACCGACCCGGATTGGCTGACGTTCCTGCTCCTGTGTCCTGACCTGCACCAGTATAGTGCACTGGTTCGCTCCACTCTACCAAACCCGGCTGCATGTGTTGCCTCCGTGATTGCACCGGTATAGTGCACTGGTTCGCTCCACTCTGTTTAACCGGTTGCTGTGCTGCCTCCGTGATTGCACCAGTATAGTGCACTGGTTTGCTCTTCTCTGTTTAACCGGTTGCTGTGTTGCCTCCGTGATTGCACCGGTATAGTGCACTGGTCCGCTCCTCTCTGTTTAACTGGTTGCTGTGTTGCCTCCGTTATTGCACCGGTATAGTGCACTGGTTCGCTCCACTCTACCAAACCCAGTTGCAAGTGTTGCCTCCATGATTGCACCACTATAGTGCACTTTTTCGCTCCACTCTGTTTAACCGGTTGCTGTGTTGCCTCTGTGATTGCACCGGTATCGTGCACTGGTTCGCTCCACTCTACCAAACCCGGGTGCAAGTGTTGCCTCCGTGATTGCACCGGCATAGTGCACTGACAGCGATGAGGTCAGATTTTTGGCGACTCCAGTTTTGTAGTTTTCATGTGTTTTGTAGTCCGTCGCATGTTAACCTTTCTGGGTAAGGAAGATTTGAATCTCTCATTATCCAGTCTTGGTTAACTCGCAATGGCATTTTTTTCCTTCACGTTGGTTTTAACTCCAACATCTGGATCGAGTCCTTTATTACTTTAACTAAATGACTTGTGGCAGTGGAGGCGGTGATGGCAGCAGCAGGTGTGAGCAGTTGGGAACTCTATGACTTTTATAATCTCCTCCAATAATTCCACATGTATAGCAATATATATAGCTCATGAGTGAAGTATCTCCACAACGTAGACTTCATAAACTTAGGGGTTCCTGAGGGACTACTACTACCACTATTGGGACTAGATGTTCCAATTGTACTATTAGGTGTCAAATGTGCTGCATTTCCAAAAGCAGCAGAAGCACTCTTCATAGCTAGGATTGTACAAGATGAGGACCCAACAATGGTGTTTGTGCGTGGGTGGGGGCAGGAATTGGAAGTGATGGCTTTGCTGATGATGACTAACAGGATGATTGTATATTTTTAGGTGTCTACCAGTCCAGAGTCAGACTTTCCAATTTTCTTAAACTGTTTATAAACATGCATAGTGTGCCTTTTGAACTTTGGAAAACTGAGCCTTTTCTTTTCAGCCAATGTTCTGGCTATGTCATCATCTCTCTCAATCTCAACTTCTTTTGGATCACAAGAAGAGGAAGATGCTGGAGGATTTATTCTATATTAACATCATAAATAGGTGATCATCAACATCACACAGTGCATTTATTTCCCTCTAGGTTTTTATCCTTAAAGGGATAGTAATGTTTCACAATAAAAGCAGCTCCAATTAATTTTCATTGAATGATAAAGTATCCCCCTTCCACCCCTTTTACTAATGTAACAATGCTAACCTCAGTGCAGCAAGGTGGTGTCCAGCTGGATCACAGAGAGGGACAATCTTCAAATAGCATAAGGGAAAAACCTGTCAAGGGGCAGGGTTTTCCTTATGCTCAAAAGATTGTCCCTTGCTGTGAGCTGTCTGGTCTAAAGACCAGATTCCACATCTGAGAGGAGGTGCTTACACTAGGTAAAAGGTGCGGGAGGGGGATACTTTATCATTCGATTACTCTTGAACTACAAGTCTGACAGTATTGAAATAACACTCTATATAGCTCAAATACTATGAAGATTAATTGGAGCTGCTGTTTTTGTGAAACATTACTATCTCTTTAAAGGGATTTTCAGAATGTTCGCTACTACTTTCAATACAGGTGTTTTACTTGTTACTCTTACTGTCAGATGCAGAAGTTGGTAGACATGCTACACCTTCCTCTGATATGCCTTTAACATTAGAATGTGACTGCATGTTGTCTTCAGTGTTTTTATATGGTTTATTAATGCTACTGAAGGTGCAGGACCTTTTTATGTCACTTTCACAAACAGCTGCCTCAGGAGACAAAGGATCATTACTCTTTATTGCATAGCTGCAACAACCATGGTATGGTCAGGTTTTGGACTACCACTTTAGTATCAGATCCCTGCAGTGCTCCTGCACATTTCCTCTATGTCTAGTCTATTTACTGGACATTATCAAAGTAGTGTGGATTTTAACAGTAATGTACACAACAGAAATGTTTGTGTGTGATAATGTTTTGCCCTTTACAAAATACTGTATCATAACAGTCTCTGTCTCTAGTATCTGTCACTGTCAGCCTCAACCACAGGCCACCTCGGGGTCCATGACTTTGTCAACAAATTGCCTGCCCTCAATACTCTCAAACATAAATTCCAACTCTGCTTTTTTGCCTATCTTTTCTAACTTCAGCAATATGTGGATTTCTCTAACAAACACCAAATGACATGCTGCAGGAGCCTGACACCCCTTTTGTACTATCCCAGTTGAAAAAGAAGGAACATTTTCCAGAAAATTAATTCTTACCATTGATTTCTAAGCAATGTGAAAGTTGCAAAAAAGAAGAAAATGTGCACCTTTCTCAGTTAAAGGGGAAGTGCCATTTTAACCTGTTTTAGTTTAAGATTAAACATTTCACCCATCCTTAGTCAAAAGCCAAAAAATTAGCTTGACTGCCAAGCATCTCAAGTCAAGACTACTGCAGGCAATGATCCCAAAAGTATAGAAGCCTCCACAAGCAAATATATTTAAATTCCTTACCTCAAAAGACTTCCCCGTTCTGGCCTCAGGAAACAGAGCTTCTCCACAATGTGTACATGGCTCAGTTTGAGACCTGGAACAAAACAGAACTCTGAGATTACCCTGCACACCCTGGAAATCCATTAGCAAAAATGTAAAATGTCTGCACATTTTAGGAGACAAATGCCAATACACTAGCACCCCAGAAAGCTTCCAACACTAAACACTCTCTTACTTCCAGGCATCCCTGATAATGAATTTAGTAGAGATATGTAAAGCATTTTTGTTTAAGTTCATATTTCATGACACCATTTTTGTGGAAATTCTTCAGATTGAAAATCCTTTAAATATTTCTGCCTTTTCTCGGTCACCAATAAAATTCCTGTGAAAACTTGTCAATTTCTGCCTATGCTTTCTATGGATATGAGTAGTTCCACTGCAATGTTACTGTTTGTCTTCAGTCTATGATGTTTTATATCTATCTACCTTGGATCTGTCACTCTCAGTCAACATGAAGACATGGGTGCTATTGTTAGTGAGGTTTTTTTGTCCTGCTCTCCGAGACATCTACAACACTACTATTGTGTTTCTCTCTGTCTGTGCATATGTCAGGTTCAGGCGCACAGTACCTTTCCTACCTGCCGGATGCTTCTGTGTTGGTATGGTGTACTGTGTCATCACTTGGCTCTGTAATGCATGCTGGCCTCTTCTCTCAGGTTGGTGTTGCAAAGTGGAGCTTCCCTCTTCTATAAAGCCTCTGAGCACCGGTGACTCAGTGCTCAGTCTATATGTGCTCTACAAGTGTTAAAACTGTAGAGAAAACACAAGAGGAGGCGCTCCTAGTGTAGTATGTTAAATATTTTTCAAAGGATTCAAATAAATCAAAATATACTCACATATTCAGTTGCTCAATGTAGCACATATGTGCCGATTGAGATATGAGCAGGAGGGATTTAAACTGTCCCAACAACAGTAACCAAGACTTGATGGTTGATGTAGTCAGGGCTACACCTCTCAAACATCCAATCCCTGGAAGTATATAGAACAAAAAGAAAAACAAAGAGGGTGCCTATTATCTTCCGAGAACACCAATAATATGTAATAGAAATATATTCACATAAATATATGCTGGTGAATACTTTATACCAGACCCAGCTCAAACGCTTGTAGAGAATGTTAAATCTGTCTCCACTCAAATGGCTCCGGTAACTGCCCCAGAGGTGCAAGGAACACAATCTCTGAAGAATAATCACATATATAGGCTGCTTCAAAATCTTCTTAAAAATGTTATTAGTCTATAAAAAATAGACTTAAAATAACAATTGTTAATAACGTAACGTTTTGCAGTATTAAACTGCTTTCTCAAACCAATTTGTTAAATAAAATTACAATAAACAAACAAGACAAAGCAGCCACATATACATTTAAATATCCCTCTCTTCTCTCCCATTGGATAATCAAAAGGGCAAAGGTAAAAACACCTTTATTGGTCAATTCAATGGATTGTAAACAATGGATGATCATGTTTTATAATCTGTGAGATGGTGAAATCACAGTAAAACATTACCTTAATCTAAGTCTGTCAACCGACACCCTCTAACCAATGCTCAGGAAATCGCTATATCTCCATTTACCCATCTAAGTTAATCTGTAAAATCGCTAGCTGATTTAAGATTTTAGTACATCTAATACCTTATTTTATTATAGGCATTACAAAGTGGAACAATGTATACAATCATCATTTTTATCTAAATCTTTTAATACAGACCTATCCCATGAATGAATGTCCTAAAATCAATACGGCTCCGTTTTCTAAACAAAGAAGTGAAATAGAAACCAAAGTGACGTTTGCGTTTCAGCACATCGCTCATATGTTCCACCATTAAAAAATAACTGATTACTCAGTCAAATGAATTTACAACATAAATCCTCCTACCGCATTACCTATTAAATATCAATATAAACCCAATAAGGATAGAGTACTTAGTATAAACATTTTAAAATCAAAAATAAAACTAACCCAGTAACCTTATCTGTGTCACCTTTAATATATACCTTCAAAAGGGCAGACATCTACTTATTAGTTCCCATCTGTAAATGGTCCTCAAATATCTATCGAGCCTCAATAGTTCCTAGGACAAATAAACTCGCCAAAAATGATAACATACAGTGCAATCTGATAAATATAATAAGAATATAATAGGGCCCTATCGGAACAAATTCCACAATTTAAAAAACAACAACATGCCAGAGTATCCAAACTGAAGTACCTATTTTACCATTATGTATTTTACCATGGTATAACCCTATAAAATTAAACCTTCCATAATAGAAATTACTTTAAGGGAATACTCAACCTAAAATCCCATTCAACATAAATGATCTAGTTTTGATCGGTATAAGATAAAGAACAAAAAGGGTCCAACCCCATTCACACATGACACATTGCCAAAGAGAACACACAAAGTTAAGAACTTACATAGAATTCATAAAGCTTAAGAATAGTGAATACACCTTGATATAAATATGTATATTACTCATCCAATGTGTACTTTCATGTGAGAAGAAGCTAATCTATAATGATTAAGTAAACTCTGTATCTATAAAATGTATTTATATTCTCTAAATGTAATAAAAAATATATATAGAAAGTAATAAGTGTAATGTAAATATTAATGTTTAGTGACTTAGCTAATTAAAAATAAGTGAATCTTCCTAAGTGTAAAATAATGTACTAATAATGTACTAATGTCCTATAAATGTGAATATATTAAATATAATCCTAATATTACATTCAAAATGACAAACAACTACCAAGCCACATCGCAAGCTTCATTATGGCCTTTTGAGACCATGGTATCCAATCTAAAGATCCAGTAGGACTCTCTCATCGTCAATTTCTTTAAAGGGTCCTGACCCATTTTGGAAACTATACATTCTATAGGTAAAACCTTCAATCCGCTATGATCTTTATTGTGATGACTTAGAAACTGTCTTGACACACTATGTTGTAAGTATCCTCTATTGATGTTGTAACAATGCTGTCTAACTCTGGCCTTAAACTTCTGTGTATATTTCTATTACATATTATTGTTGTTCTCGGAAGATAATGGGCACCATTGGTGCCCTCTTTGTGTTTGTTTTTGCTCCAAGTTATCCTTATTAATGTGCTATACTAGTTTTGAACTCTGGCTCCATTTGACTACTTTTCTTGCCTCCTATCCTGACCTTGGCTTGTATATAACTCTGACCTCTGGCTTGTTGACCATCCTCATATCCACTTGCCCTGACCATCTGCTCTGCCTGACCATTCTCGCTGCCACCTTCCCTGACCATCTGCTACGCCTGACCATTCTCATTGCTGCTTGCCCTGACCTGTGGCTTTTGTTACTCTTCTTCTGGATTACCCTTTGGCTCTGTCACTTAGGTTAATAATTTTGCCTGTCCTCCTTGGGGCTTGCATCCTTGGGCTCCATCACTATTAATTACAAGCCATACTTTGGGGGGCCTGCCCTGTCCTCCATACCCGCCTCTCTGGTCCAGCTTGTGACAAGCCTTCATCTGTTAGGGTTTTGACAGCACATTTAGGAGTGTTGCTTCAGCTACTGCAACTAGTTGTCATACCTTGATATGCTTCAAGTGTCTCCAAATCAGACCTGTGGTTGTGTTTCAGGTGTGATCTCAATGAAGATGTGCCTAGATATGATCCTGCTTCCCCCGGTCACATTTTTTGTTTTTTACAGTGAATACACATAACAACATGTTTAGCTTTTGAATAGTGAGTGAAGTATTGCCTTTCTGTAGATTTCCTAGACATAGGAGTTCCTCAGTGAACACTGCTTATTCCATTATCCCTACTACAGGGGCTAGATGTTGCAATAATACTAGCAGTAGCTGGTGGCAGTTGAACTGTACCTCGAACTGCATCATAATCGTTCTTGTTGATACTGACCGGTGTTGCTTGTTAACAAATAATAGTGAGTGTGACTGAGTGGGGTTGGTGTTGGAACAAGAAGCGGTGATAGTTAAGATGATGACGATCAAGATGATTGTATAATTTTAGGCATGTTTACTTGTTCAGACATTCTAGCTGATATTTCATAGAGTAGGTAAACAGGCATATGTATCCTTTCAGTGGTGGAAGATTGAGCCTTTTCCTTTCAAACCCAGCTATGTATTTATTTTTTGCCATATAATCATTCCTTCCAATTTGATCTGTATCAGAAGAAAGGGAGCAGCATGGAGGGACATATTCCAAATAAATATCAGCATAATCATTAACAATTAGGTAATCAGTGTTAGCAACATCACTGGATAGTACTAAATTGAAATTCTCTTCCTCCTTACTATTACTTTCATATTCTTTTAGGATTTTTAAGTCTGAAAAAGTTTATTTTTACTTTTTCACTTAGAAGGATTCAGTGACCACTAGTTTGTGTCACTGTTACTGCCTGATGCAGCAGCTGGTCTAAACAAATTAAATAAAATAAAAACAGCAAGGACAATAATACAAGTTAAGAAGTAAAATGGTTTTACTATATTTCAATTATTTTGTAATATTTACACTTTAGCTCTATCTATCCATATTGGGCCTGACTTCTTTCACAGAGGTTTAGAGGAGAAGGCCCATCCAAAGTTGTCTTGTGCGTTAGAATCCCACCCTCCTCCAAAACAGATTTATTATAAAGACTTACCTTACCTCATAGTCAAGTTAAAGCCCCAAAGGAGGTCAGTCTGTGCCTTACTTTTGATGAAAGGATATCTCTGTTGTTAATTATTCTAACTGTAGTACTTGCTGGACTGCATTACAAGTTGGGTTATTGCTTAGATGGTATACATAATGGGGGTTATGCATTCTTGACATCAACCAGCGTTACTCCCTTCTTCTGTGCTAGAAAAGGGGTCACCTGGTACAAATTGGGCCTTTGGCAGCAGGAAATGCAATATCAGAACAAACTAAGATTAATTGTCATACCTTTAAAGGGCAATACTGGATTGAATGTGTTGTCATATTTTCCCAATTCACCTCCAAAAATGCAATTTAAATGAGAATATGGTATATGAATAGACCTTTAATCCAGTGGCTTATAGTGCATTTTGCAAGTGTAAAACACAGTCTGGAATTTTCAGGGCTCTCTTGAGATTTTATAGGTTATCCACCAATGGTTTAATGAAATGCATAAATATTCTCTTTCTTAGGTCTCACAATATGAATAACAATATGAGATGAGATTGTACATAACAATTCAACATTTACACTATTGTCAAAGTAGTTCCACAAGCTGTGCCCATGACACCCTGTCTGAGAATAACTGTTTTAATTCCTTTTTATTTTATAAATACATTAACCTTTGTTGTTTTTCATTCTGATACTTTTGTATATACTAGAGCACTGTATTTTTGTCTATTAAATATAAAATGTGTTATGTTCTGTTTAGGTTTCTAATTGAACTGTGCTACAAGAGATAGTTTGATTCAGTAAGATAACCCATATTTCAGCATATTCGTATTTAACTAAAATGAGATTTTACATAATCCAGTGGATTTGGGTTGGTTTGGTGGTGAATCCTGGAAACATACCTTGATGATTGTTTGTGTGTATAAGAATGTGGTGTATCTGCTTTGGGTGTCCTTTCTTACTTTTGGACCCTGTGTGGAAGGTAAGTGGCAATCTAACTGGTCAGACTAAGAGTGACTGTGCAGAAACAGAACATTAACCCCTTGTGTCTCTGTGATGTGTGAGATGAGTGGAGTTACAGGCAATACCTTTGCCATGGATTTCCAGCAAAAGACTGATTTTTGCCTACACTCTAGCAGGATCATTGTTTGCAATCCACAGTTATATGGTAGTAATGTGATAGTGTGTGTTGTATTGTAATGCAGAGCCACATTAAGACTCCATAGGGCCCTAGGCAGGATCTCAAATTGGGCCCCCTCCCTATTGCCCCTTTCCTCTTTGCCGCAAAACTTTCTTGATTTGCACATTGTTTTTGTGGGTAGAGCACAGTCCTCTGTTAGCTGCTCCTTAGCGGTCCTCTGTCTTTGAAATAATGCAGACCGCCGAGAGATGAAGTCATATCCTGGCGCTTTGCATTATCACGGACCATTGTCATGAGGGAGTTGTATGCCGGTATGAAGATCTGTCTGATCTTCCCACCGGCCAGCTGTTTTGCTTAGTGCAGGGCTGGGATCGGATCAGCGGGCCCTCCAACATGGCTGGGCCCTAGGCAGGTGCCTTGTGCACCTGCCTATAATCCGGCTCTGTTGTAATGTAAGTATACGTACTGTGTTGGAAGCAGGAAACTAGAGTGCCTAGTGAATAAATGTTAAGCGTAGAACTGCCATGTCCCTCTTACTACGTCCACTGGGTTAAGTGTCCTTTGTGTTACAATTTGGTGTTATTTTATGTGTTTCCCTGTGTATGTGGTATGCTAAGGCAACAGCTACCACCATGTGCTGAGAAAACAAAGGAATGGTTAGAACTTTGACTGACTCCTTCTGTGAAAGCAGTTCTCTTTCTATGACTTATTCCTGGATTAGAAAGGGGGCTCTGATTGGAGACTAAAGTACAGTCCCTGATTGGTTCCCCAGGGTTTCTACTGCTTGGTCAAACTGTGATAACACTATTCCAAGCCCTAATTTGGATTTAGATACTGATAAGAGGCTCTGAAAATGAATAAAAGCAGTGTGTTCCATCAATAAAGACAGTCCTGTTCTACTCTCCTTAATATAAGTTTCAGCTGTATTACTGGGAGGTGGGGTTTGTTGGACACTATAAACCTAGCCACTGCAAAGACAAATTCACTTGTCTCGCTGGTCTACTGACATGTGGAACTTGGGACCCCCCGGGTTCCACAGCTAAATTTACTGGCTAGCTCCACTGGTCTATTGGCAAACAGTGTCCACCTGCTCCTGCCTTATCCAGAGATTTCAAAAACCCTAGGAGTGGTTCCACTGGCCAGGTGAGCTATCCTACACATTAAAACTTTTTGATATCTGCGCCTAAAAGTTTGTGCAAGACATCGATAAACTAAATGCTTCCTTGTCTTTCCATTAATGAGAGGAACTCTTTCAGCAATGGACCTCCATATTTGCAACACAGTTATTATATATCTATTTAAAAAACAGCAGTGTGTCAAAATGAAAATTGTATATTGTTTTTAAGCTCAAATTTTTCCCCAAACTGTTTTCAAAATGGACTACTGACTACCAGTGGCTATATATTGTATTTCTTTCTATGTCACAGGTTGTCATAGACTAAATCTCTCAAAAGAAAGCAATAGCAACAACTAGTGACCTCAATAAATAATGGAGTTTAATTTAAAACAAAATAATGACTACAATATGTACTATTTGCAATGCGTTGTATACCCTTCTGGCACTCTAAGGGTTAAAGTATGCCACAGCTTCTGTTTTTACTTTCTGTGATATGCAGGATAGCAGAATGCTATGCTGCATATAGAAACAACCATGGACGGATTGTCTTATTGGGCATTTGGGCATGCCCCTGTGGGCCTCAAGCAAGCAACAGCTGGGGGCAGAAATCATACTAATTATGGCTCTAAAACACCTTAAGAGGCCCTGCCATGTATAAAAACAATAAGATTAACAGTGGGGGACACATACGAGTGATGAATACTGTAATAATTGTGCTTTCTGTCTACCATAGCATCGCTCCGCAGCAAATAAACCTTTTTGTGATGTCAGGTTGACTAGTGTTGATCTGTGCTGATGTTACTGGGTTGCCAGGCAACAGGGTTGCTGTAACCTAGAAGTGTCCTGAACTCAGCAGGTCCACTCCTGTCCTACTCCAGCAGCTTATGCAGTTCTGGCTGAGAGCTGAGGTGTATGGCCGCATGGTTAGGCAGATCTATAGAAGAACAAAGTTAAATAAATGGAGGTAATTGCGTGGCTTTCCAAAGAAACAGTTATCCATCTGTGACTGGGAGCGCACACTGAATACGGGAAACTCACAAATAGAAAGAAGCTTCATAACACCTTTGAGTGCAAGAAGGGCAAGCAATTAAATGCAAAACAATGCTTTGCACACCTGTCTGGTCCCCAAAGGGTAAAGAACTCCTACCTACCCTTTGCACTTGCTATTCACTTTATGTGGATTGAATCAGGTTGTCCCACCTTACCTGCATGGTTGACACTGTTAATTGCATTCAAATGCTTGTGACTTATTGTACCCATTCTATACTAAATGTAAACTGTAAAGTACCAAGTACACATGTTGGTGCAATATAAATAAAAGTATACATACATATATACAATTGAGCAGGCATGATTCAATGGCCCAATTCAATCCTCACAAAGTGCAGACAGTAGGTGCAGAGGGGATGTGGGGCCCTCCAGTAGTTGAGAAGCACATTTTTTACATTGTTCATTAGTGATATCACAGAGCTTACAACTGAAATGGGGCTACACTAGGGATTCCACTGAGTTTACAACTGAAATGCCACTACACTAGTGTGACGATATGGCCCTGGCATCTATGCAACAGAAGGTATAGCAGTTCAGGCACGTTATCGTCCGTGGGTTTCTTTCGCTAACTTGCACAGCTAACCACTATGCTAAGCATAAAGACCCGGTACTTTGAGTTGTGTATCCACCGGCAATACAGGATATACTCATACCTGGGAACTCTCCGGATTTGCCCCGGAGACTCTGGTTTTGACAGAGCTTTACCGGGTCTCCGGGGCAGAAGCAGATTCCTCCAGATATAGGGAGTTTCTATTGAAACTCTGGCCACATCTGCTGTTTCTCCCAGTGTTTCTCCTTCCACAGCCTTCTGCGTGACACCTTTAAGCCCTGCCCCCTCAATTTGTGTTAAACTCCACCCCTTTTTGACACGATTCACATCATTATTTTCACCCCCTGCTGCACCAGAGCACTCCCCTCCGGGTAGACCTCAATTGGAAGTTCCCAGGTATGGATATAGTGCACTGATATATACAGTTCATATAGTATATTCTATCTAGTCCGCTGACACTTCTCTATGAGTAACTGCTCTATAGTTGAAGACAAACAGCAATATACCTGGATACTTCAGAGGCAGACAAACAAGCTCCTTCTTGGTAAATCACAAACTGCTTTATTTTCAACCAACACAGCATTTTACTACAGTTCAGAGAAAAAGGGACAGTCACCACATTGACATCAGACAAAGGTTACTAAAGGAGGAGAGGAAGTGGACACTCTCTACCTAGCAGCCCCCCTGTATACATTCCCAATGCATAGCTGTTAGCCATAAAACATTTAAGCTGGTTGTAATCTGCATCTCTGAGAGGGGGAAGGGTGGGATAGGCATCCATGACAATCTTTATTCTCTCTATACCATTCAGTATTAGTGTCCATGTGCTTCCAGTCAGGGGGGCGGTAGAGGCTCCTATGACAGTCCTGTTCATCACAACTAGTGATTCCACAGAGTTTACAACTGAAATGTCACTATACTAGCGATTCCACAGAGCTTACAACTTAAATAGAGCTATATAAGTTATTCCCCAGAGCTTACATCTGAAACTGCTTTACACTAGTAATACCACAGAGCTTACAACTGAAATGGTGCTACACTAGTAATACCTCAGAGCTTACAACTGAAATGGTACTTTACTAGTGATATCACAGAGCTTACAAAACTTACAACTGCACTGTAGCTACACTAGAAATACCACAGAGTTTACAACTGAAATGGTGCTACACAAGTAATAACACAGAGCTTACAACTGAAATGGTGCTATGCTAGTAATAACATAGAGCTTACAACTGAAATGGTGCTAGACGAGTAATGCCACAGAGATTTCAACTGAAATGGCACTACACTAGTAATACCACACAGCTTTCAACTGAAATTGCGCTACACTTGTAATACCGCAGAGCTTACAACTGAAATGGTATTACCTTAGTAATGTCACAGTGCTTACAACTGAAATGGAGCTACACTGGTGATACAACAGAGTTTACAGTTGAAATTGGGCTAAACTAGTTATGCCACTGTAGCCACTGAACCACAGACATACTGACCCCCATCCTTGTCCCACTGCAGTGGAAGGCCTGGAACCACAGGTACTGACTCCCCATCCTTGTGCCACTGACCCCAGCCTAGTTATATTGCACTGGAAGCCAGTGCAAAAATGGTTAAAGTGATAGGGGTGGTAAGAGAGGGGGAAAGGGTTAACAAAAGATTCTGTGTTAAATGGGAAGAGACAGGGAAAGGAAGATCTAGGGGCTAAAGAGAGGAAAAGTAAGGATGGGGAGGGGACAGGTATAAATAAAAGTGGTCACCCTGGGCAATTTTCAAAAAATCCCGAGGCCAATTCTCCAACAGGATCTACACCTGGAAACAACTGTGAGTCATTTTCAGAGTATTTTTTGGTACATTGAAATATATTGTGCATCTCTTGTTGCAGGCTCTGAAAGCATTAATGAAAGTTAAAGCTGACGGAAATGTAGGCAAATTAAACTGCAGATTGTTATTGAACCCTAGGGTATCTGCAGATTGAAGTTGTTGTTTTGCACTGCTAAGCTAAGTAGGTGACATTGAGCTGGTCAAATCAATACATCTAACTGAATGAAATTTCATAGGAATGTGAATTTTCTGCCAAGAAAAACGTATAGATAGGTTTCTTTATATTGCAAACGTCCCCAACATTCCTTGCAATAGCTCTAATGTCTACAGTGACAAATGAATCTCAAAACTGGACATACTCCAGACATCTCCCTGAAAATTCTTTAGCTTATTTTTTTATCTAGCTACATTTTTTGTTTGTCAAAAAGTGACATGAACCAATTGTTATGCATCATGTTATAGTGATTTTAAAAAGGTGCAGTAAAATACCGAAAATGATAATAAAATGTGAAAAATAAACCAAGAAAAATAAAGTTTATTCAGTTTTCATCACAGAAGTCTTGCTAATATTAAGTTAGGCTTGTCACCTAAAGATAAGTGTAGCTTGTTTTATAGATCATTAAAATCTGCCTATATCTTTTACAAGACATTTTTCTGTAAAATAAAGAGTTTTTGAGAAATTAACTTTTATGATTTGATGACAGTGTGACACCTTATGCTAATTCCATGCACATTATGTAAATTTGCTCTGTTTGCAACCAAACAATTGTTCTCTGTGTTATTAGAGATGCCCCCAGAGTATGGGTTCTGCCTAGATTCATTCATAGCACAGTGTTGTGGAAATATTGGCATCACACAGAAACTAATTAGCATAGGGTCATGAGCATACCTGGGAACTTTCAAGATGAGCTGACCCTGAGATCTTTGAAATATTAACCCTTAAAGCTTCCCATAATGTAGATTTTATGCGCTATGTGCCTGCTTGCTCTAACACAGAGGTGGTCCGGTCAGTGTGCGAGGGACCGTTAATATTCTACAGTTTGGATAACTCACTGCCTGAACTCAAACAAGACAAGCAGGACATCTCCCACTGTCTTTCTGGTACTAATAGCACCTGTTTAGAGGCTAAGGGAACATTTAATTGGGAAAAGTCATATAATAGGTGACACAGACTTCTCTCACCCTGAGAATTTGGCCCTTCACCCTGAGACCCTGAGATTTGGGTCGGTCAAACCCTGAGAGTTCCGAGGTATGGTCACGAGGAAATAAAGCAGGGTATGTAATGTAACATTGCTCATGTGTTTGTTTTGCATTTTTATATGTGTGACATTAATAGTGTGCAATTAATTAGCATAAAATGCCATATTTATATTACAAAAAACGGCTAGTATAACACATAGACAGTTTGTAATTATTTGTAAAATTGTGAAGCTTTATTCTTATTAGATTGTAAGCTTTCATGAGCAGGGCATATTTAACCATTTGTTTCTATCAGGTTCTGTATGTCATTGTACATTCTCCTCTCCAATATTATGTACAGTGCTTCAGATTATCCTATTTCACTTTTTGGTGTTAGTGTTCCTTTAAAACACCCATTAAAATCAATGTGGGTTTTTAATTCTTCCCCCCATGATGCAGTTATTGTGCCCCAAAATTGATCATCTTTTTCTTTCTGCATAAGGCCCTTTATTATTTCAAGCAGTGTGTTTGCAATGGTTTAGCAGTGAAGAAACTTTGATAAATGACCTCCACTGAGAGCCTTAGGGGCAATAGCTACATGTTACACTGTTCCCCTAATATGCTCAAAAAGGTATGTTATGAATTGATGAACTGCTTTGCAAACTGGGTGGGTAAGATTTATTTTATTCCTCCACGAACCTCAGTTTGGATAACTCACTGCCTGAACTCAAACAAGACAAGCAGGACATCTCCCACTGTCTTTCTGGTACTAATAGCACCTGTTTAGAGGCTAAGGGAACATTTAATTGGGAAAAGTCATATAATAGGTGACACAGACTTCTCTCACCCTGAGAATTTGGCCCTTCACCCTGAGACCCTGAGATTTGGGTCGGTCAAACCCTGAGAGTTCCGAGGTATGGTCACGAGGCAATAAAGCAGGGTATGTAATGTAACATTGCTCATGTGTTTGTTTTGCATTTTTATATGTGTGACATTAATAGTGTGCAACTTTGTGTGTGTAACATTAACAGTGTGCAATTAATTAGCATAAAATGCCATATTTATATTACAAAAAATGGCTAGTATAACACATAGACAGTTTGTAATTATTTGTAAAATTGGGAAGCTTTATTCTTATTAGATTGTAAGCTTTCATGAGCAGGGCATATTTAACCATTTGTTTCTATCAGGTTCTGTATGTCATTGTACATTCTCCTCTCCAATATTATGTACAGTGCTTCAGATTATCCTATTTCACTTTTTGGTGTTAGTGTTCCTTTAAAACACCCATTAAAATCAATGTGGGTTTTTAATTCTTCCCCCCATGATGCAGTTATTGTGCCCCAAAATTGATCATCTTTTTATTTCTGCATAAGGCCCTTTATTATTTCAAGCAGTGTGTTTGCAATGGTTTAGCAGTGAAGAAACTTTGATAAATGACCTCCACTGAGAGCCTTAGGGGCAATAGCTACATGTTACACTGTTCCCCTAATATGCTCAAAAAGGTATGTTATGAATTTATGAACTGCTTTGCAAACTGGGTGGGTAAGATTTATTTTATTCCTCCACGAACCTCAGATGATGTGTTATAAAGAGGAAGTAAATGCATATATCACACTTGAATTTAACCTTCATACTTGTTCCACAGCTTTTTCTATTTTCTATTTTCTGTAGTATGACTTCGTAGGAGGGCAAGTAAAAAAAAAAAAAAAAATAGAAAAATCCATTAATTAATAACAGCAAGTTGAATGTAAAGGTGTCCCATTTCCAAAGTGCTTACAGCCAAAGGTGCTTGTGACATGATCAAGATTGGAGATTGTATTAATACAGATTAAGTTGGAGGTGGGGCCTTTATTGTGTGTGCCAAAGTTTGGGTGGCGATGGTAAGTAAGAATGTTTTTCATAGAACAGCTGCACATAGATGTCTAATATTCGAGTCCTGCTTATTTAGTACCAGGGAGTTTTGTTAGTGTTAAGCTTTTCACACCAAACCAGTATAGCTTTCTTTTATTAGAGACTTGTTAATTCTTTACAAAGTTTTAACTAACCAAGGATTTAAGGTGAACCTAGAGTGAAAACCTGCTAGCCAAAGTTTTCAGAGAAATATGGGTTTTTAAAACAGGATTGAATCTAGTGGAACGTTCTGTCAGGGAAACAAGTGAAGATAAATGAGCAGCTTATGTATTTATAGAACATATGTAGTAGGTTTGATGATGTAACCAACCTTCTGCAATGTTTAATACTGAATTTACTAAAAATTATATATATATATATATATATATATATATATAGAGAGAGAGAGAGAGAGAGAGAGAGAGAGAGAGAGAGAGAGAGAGAGAGAGAGGGAGATGAAAGACAATAGAATGAGATGTAAATGTGTAAATGTATCTTGTTGTCAACATTATAATGTGATAAAAAACATTTTCATCAGGACAAGAAATTGACCCCTCTCCCACCCTCCCCATAAGTATCTAATATGAAAATCCCACCAAACACTCAGCTGCAAATTCACAGATGGCAGCACCACCCCACAGATGCAAATTCATCAGGAATGAGATTGTAAGCTCTATGGGACAGGGGCCTCCTATCCTGATGTATGTTCTCCAGGTGTTCCCCTTATTATTATTTATATAACCACTTAATTACTGCACTTATTATACCCCCTCTGTACAAAATGTAAACTATAAAGTACACATGTTGGCACTATATAAATGAAAATATACATACATACATACATACATACATACATACATAAATGAGCTACAGTGGTGAATGACTAACAAAATCTACCAATTTGCTACAACAGTAAATATATATATCCCACCAAAGCCAAAAATGAAAATAGAAATTGCAAAATAAAATGTGGATAAAACAAAGTAAAAGTCAAAATAATGATGGTCAATATACAAATGTACAAATATATGTAAACGGATATGTTAGGAGAATGCATTCACAAGCTATTAGATGTTCTAATCTTGGGCCTTATAGGTTTCATGTTAATACACTTAACAATCCTCTCTTTAGCTAAATAGCTAGTTTGTATATACGTATATTTGCCATCATTTTTTTGACTTTTACTTTGTTTCATACACATTTTATTTTCAGGGTTTCACGGGTCCCCCACCATTAATCCCCTTAACCCCTATAACCCATTGCTCCTCATGCCAGATGGGACATACTATGGATTTTTCTGGTACTTTAGGTTCCACTTGCTCTGTGGTCCCCTCATGGCTCCCGAGGTCTTCTTCTAACGAACTGGAGCCTGCACGGGATTATTCCCTAATTTCTTCTATGAGCTCTATACCTTCCTCTTTTCAAGTATTCCAGTCTCTTGATCTCAGGACCATCCTGTTCCCCAAAAAAGGAGTCCCAGCCATTTCACAGAGGGACAATTTCTCATGGCAGGGGACTACTAAATAGAAGAAGAGGACTCTGATGAGAAGGATTTGGATTTGTCCTTCACTATTGGGGACTCTTTTGAGAAAAAAACTTGCTGAGTGTCTCATCCAAGCTGTTCTGGAAACTCTGGAGGTCTCTGAGGCCTCAGATTCCAGTTCTTTTTCTCCTCCTCATATTTTTAAAAAGGCACAAAAAGGAGGTTGCCTCTTTTTTCCTATTCACCATTCCTTAGACCAGGGTCTCCTGGACGATTGGAGGGTTCCTGACAAGAGTTTGTTCCTTTCCAGATGTGCCTGTGTTTGTCTCTTACTGGTATCCCTTTTTCTGCAGGTGACTTATTGCAGTCGGCTAACCCACCCCACCCCAGCAATAATCCCTACATTCCTTTGCCTTTCCTAGAATACAGGCTTTCTGCTTTTGGACTTAAGGACCAGGCAGATAAACCTGGGTCCTCACTTAAAAGATAACTTTGCAGCTCAGCTCTGACATCTGCCTCTGTGACTAAATCTTCTACAGTTGAAAGGTGGAATCTTGCCAGCCTCATCTTTTCCCAATCAATAACTGGGCTCAAGTCCTGGAGATTATAGGATCTAGGAAATTTTCTCTGCCTTGGGAAGTAATTGAGTTGTGGATCCATTCAGCCCATACTTGCCTAAGCTCCTGGACTTTCTACAGAGGGTCATCATAAAGGACTCAGAGCCAGTATTCGAGTTATCGGACATATCGGCTCCAACAGGTACTCAGTGGTCCTCCTTCTACCTCATTGCATGCTTCTTCAGAGTTTCATCCTTGATTTGACTTGCAATGAGTAAGACAGTCCCAGCTTGGAGCCTGCTTCTGGTCTTAGAGTTCTGATGTCTCTGCCGTTTGCACTGCTCTCCTCAATCTCACTAGGCATGAGGTCTTTGAAGGTGACTTTCTTGCTGTTGGTAGTTTCTGCTTGTAGATTCTTATAACTCCATGTATTATCGATTGAGCAGATTTTTACTATTTTCTTTGAAGACAGAATGGTTCTTAGACTGGTATCAGAATTGTTGCCTAAGTGCTTTTGCTCTCATACTTTAACAACAAGATATTGTGATTCTGGCATGGCCTTCACAAGACAATGGTTCCGCCTCCTTCAGCAGTATGTCTTTGGTTTGTTATCTTCAAATTTATTTGGAAATACCATGGCCACTCCACTCCTCTTCATAGCTTCTGGTCATCCGTTCTACTTACCTAGCATGCATGTTGTATCTAAAACTATGATTATTCATTGAAATGTCAGCTGTATTTAAAAAGCCTATCAGCTGCTCCAGTTGCCGGTACCTCAGGAATTGAAGGCCCTTTCCGATATGAGCAGTATGTACCTCTTGGACAGCTGCAGCAGAGGTGTCTCCAGAAGGAATCTGTAGGGAGGTTACATGGTCCTGTATCAAGATTTTATCAAGCACTACAGGTTGTGTGTCCTTTCCACTGTATCAACAGAGTATGGGAGAAGAACTCTCCAGGCTGTTACTTACAGTGATAAATGTATTTCTTGTATAAGCATTTACTATCTCTGGTTTGAGTCATTGTCCTCCCTGTTGGTGATTAGTATTGCTAGGGTACTACTGTTCTGTGGTGCTTCCATGGATGACCAATAATGTGGGAAATTCTTTCAGTTTTCCATTCCTGGTCATTCTCTATAGCAGCATTTATCAACTTCTATCCATTTTCTTTGGGTGCTTGGAAGTTAGACAAGGGGAGGAGGGGGAGGATATTATTTATAAGCTTGCCTTAATCTTTTCCTGTCTACAGCTGATTGGGGAAGACTAACCCCTTTGGAGAATGACCAGGACAGGAAAATTACAGTAAGTATGAAATAATTTTCTTCATTGCATTGCATCCTCCAAAATTGCTTGTGTGAAAATATTTGAGGTGACCCATAGGCCACTGAGTAGATCAGCATGCTGGAAAGTGGATGTGCCAAATGTATGTGTGCATGCATATTGCAGCATGCTGAATTATATGGCACATTCTGTGAGACTTAAATCACCCATGTGAGCAGCAACATTGGGTGTGCACTGTTTTATAAGGGTGCTTGAGTTGCAGCAAATTCTGGAAGTGCATAATATGTAAAGTCAAATTGTCTGCATCTTTTATTTATTTATTTATTTATTTATTTATTTATTTATTTATTATTTTTCTCATCTTCACCTATTTTTTCTACACTTGTGTCTCTGAAATTTTTTCAGAGAGCTTTCTGTGAAGGACTGTGAAAGCAGAGAGAGTGCAACAATGTAAACAAGATATACTACAAAAAAGACAAAGTAGATAAACCTGCCGCTACAGCATACAGAGCAATTACTGTTTCAGTGACACTGCAACATTATATAAATATCTCCACTTTTACAGACCACCAGACAGACTTTTACAGACCACAACACATAGATCACTATTTACAGGAAGTGGCCCATATGCAATGTAAAAATATATAGATACACATACCTGGCTGCTGTATGAAGGAATTCTATGAAGGTAAGTCAAAGAAGCTTATATACTAAGAACAACTGAGTAGGGATGGGCGAAAATTTCTGTCTCAGTCTGAAATCTGTGAAAAATGGCACTTTCCACTTGGCGAAAAATTTCCAGCGAAAAGTGCAGATTTTCCAATTTTTTTCCGCTTTTTCAGCCTAGCTCATTCCATTGAAATCAGTGGGACCATTGAAGTTACACACTGTCGAGAGATAATCACATTGATAAAAGAAGACCGGCACTGTATATCTGTAACATAAGATAAATAAACAATATAAATAAATACATTGGAGATCTTGCACACAATCTAGGTATGACACACTTTTTCACAATGAACAGAATTGATAAAAAGAATCAATTACTCATATTCGTGAAACAATATATGTAATTTTATTTAAAGCTAAGTAAAATATGATATGTAGGACAATAGTAATCTGTGAATTGGGAAACAGAGATATGCACACTTGACTCAGTAATATATATATCAAGCAACTGTTCTAGACTGAGATATATATATATATATATATATATATATATATATATATATATATATAATTTTATTGCAAAAGAAAATATAATATGATAGAATATATCAGATAACTGCACAAGTAATACACAAGCACTTATAGAGTTAAACTGTATATGGATATAGGTATCCAGAGGTATAAGCTAGCAATGTTTGAATCCAGCAGTAGTAAGGGTTAACAATTCCTGCAATTTTAGATAGTACAGTTGGTAGCAGTGTAACAACACCTGCCCCACCCCAAATGTACTAAGGCAATCAAGTGGCAGGGAACTTGTCAACTGAGTTGTGCTCAGTAGGACACAGGTTAAGTGACAACCCTTTTTATAACCACAATGTATAATATTGCAAGAATACACAATCTGAAAGACTTAAGGTCCCAGATCTAAATATATAATTTAACTATTTGTCTGCTGGTTTCAACTATGCACACCTCTGGATGAAACACAAAATAATGAAATACGTTTCCCAGTAGAAATTTGCATTAGCACATTATAATCTTAAAGGGATAGTAATACTTAAAATGTAAAAAAAATATGTTGTAGGGTTTATCCCCCTGAGTAAAACAAGAGTACTCTCACTGCTGAGAGGTCTTTCATTCAAAAGTTATTAATTTTCAAAGTTGAATTTTTTAGGTGCAATATCACAGTGGCCTGAAATTGTACAGTGGCGCTGTTGCTACACCATCCTATGGAGATTTATGGTCAACTGACCAGAGTTGTCCATAGGATCGTGTAGCAACAGCGCCACTGTACAATTTCAGGCCACTGTGATATTGCACCTAAAAAATTTAACTTTGAAAATTAATAACTTTTGAATGAAAGACCTCTCAGCAGTGGGAGTACTCTTGTTTTACTCAGGGGGATAAACCCTACAACATTTTTTTTTTACATTTTAAGTATTACTATCCCTTTAAGAGATAAAAGTAAGGTATGGGTAACAGCACAATTATACTATATATGAAATTTATATCAAAGCATATAAACTATACTAGACTATAATGATAAAATCATGACTGCACACATCTATCAGCATAAGGGGTTAAATGAGTTATGGACCGTAAGGACAAGACCAAATACACAATCCAAAGTTTTGTTTTGTCAGAATACTCAAAACAGAACCAGCCTAAAAAATACCAGATCCACAGATAAGGAATAGAAAGACTTAGAACACTGTAAATTGGAGCACAATGACCCTCTCACAGAGCAATGTTATTGCAAACTCTCTATGCTTATCTGTTGCGATTACAAATGCATTTCACAGCATTCAGGAACGAAGAGTCACACGCACTACAAACAACTGGCACTTCAGGTATGGCACTTAAACTAATCTATAACTCCTAATGATCTAATTTTTCTGTCAATCTGATCTTACCCGGTTACTACTGTGATTGGACTGTATAACCTCCAAAAATTATTCTAACCTTATAGCCAAGTGGCTACTGAAATTATTCATTCTCAGTAAAGTGGCCAGTCTCACTGGGAAGTAATAAACCAAGTTATATAATCCCAGAATTTGCTGGGTATGATAACTTTGGAAGTATATACAGTGTTAAGACAATAATGAATTATACTTTACCAATGTTAGACCAACAGGGTGTGGTCTCAGGCATGGCGTGGCTCTACGAATTTTAGGAACCAGAAAACTTGGCAACCCCCATAAGCTTCGTCTCCTACCTAAACAATGCTTATATTACCCCAAGCCCCCCTTAACAGAAGGATACGCCTACTCTTCTCTCATAGGTCACCCCTAAAAGAATTTGCATAATGAAGTAATATTCATTAGTAAAATATATATAAAATATATTTGAAACATAAATTTACCATGTCGCTAGGTGTCAGTGTCACCTGCAGACAGCATTCCGCAACTCACATAACATACGAAAAAAAACATTTCTTTTTCTTTTCACAACAATAGAAGCTCCAAAACATTATCGCCTTCTAAAAAAATGTGTGTCCGGAGCTTCTTACTCCAACACATAGTTGCAGTTTAGTTAACATTAGTGTCTAAGGGAAGTAATTTCCATCCTGATAGATAACTGTTTTGCAAAGATGTATTCATGAGAAAGTCTAAAGCTTCTGTTCTACAAAATATTGCTTAAAGATACAGTCTCATATAAACGCAGACAAAATGGTTTCTGAACAGATTCTTAAACCATTTCTATTCAGCCAGAGCAAATTCTCTGACAACACAACATAAAATAAATATTATATAATTTCCCAAAGGCATAATATAAAAGGGGCATGAGGGTGCCTGTGTTGGTGGGGTGTGGGGAAAGAATCAGTTGAACAGGGGATGATTTTTTTGGCCGGGTTGTTTACTAGGATTGGGGGGCAGTTAATAAAAATTAAATCTTAAATAAAATAAAATAAAAACCATAAGACATGGTATAAAATGGTCTGAGGAAGGTGCCCGTGTTGGAGAATGACTTAATCATTTGAACAGGGAATTTGTTTTGGGAGGCTTTCTTGACTGCTATTGGGGGACCAGTTAATAAAAAAATAAAATAAGAAATTTGTATTTAAAGTTATAGAGACAGGAACCCTTTGACAAAAGATGCCACTGGGGTGGACTTGAAGAAGGAAAAGGGTATAGTAAATGAATAACACCAACAACTTAAATGGGTATGAACAGGCCAGTCCTTTGCTACTAGCCAGACCTGAAAAGTTACTTGCCACTGCAAGCTAAAACATACCCACCAGGGCTGAATTTCTACTCGCCAGGGCTAAATTTTCACTCGCCATTGGCTAGTGGCGAGTGGAAATATTGAGCCCTGCCTAACTTTATTCAAACCTTAACACATAACCCAAGTTTATATTTTAGCTGAATACATACAGCTATCCCAACTGTTAACCACTTCCATTGCATGGCCAAATCGCCCGGGTAACAGTCTGGGGCATACTTCCTTGGGGTTATCTCCCTAAGGAAACATCATCACTTATTTCCCATTTAAATTTTAACTCTCCAAACAACAGTCAGTTATCATGCTGCTATAGGGCCACTGGCTAACCCCTTAGACAACTGCCCCCCCCCTCACCAAGGCCATTGCCTGTTCAATACCCCCCATTAACTTCAAATTGAAAAAATCTAATCCTACCTCATTAGGGTGTACCCCATCCCCCCAATGCAACTGGAGATCGCTGCCCTCAAACACCCTATGCCGCACCGCTACACCCCCTAATTTCAACACGTAATGAGTAATTATCCTATTCAGCTTGATCAAACACTTATCCAAAGCCCTTGGATCCCTTGCTTGCTTCCAAACCAGCCTAGACACCATCTCCGACCATACAAACACCAGGTCTGGAAAGAAAGCAAACAAGCAATGTATATCCCGTTTCATACGTTTGTCACTGTACCCGTAATTCCTCTGGTGACATTGCTATGTCCGGTTTACTTCCTGTCTGTCTTTTATTGGCTGCTGGGGTCTATCTCCGCCCAGTTCTAGCCCTTAAATACTCAGCCCTGTCATTTCATGAGCACCCTTTCGTGGTGTTCCAGTCGTTAGCGATTGTTTCTGTTTTCCTGTGTGAATCCTGTGTATGAACCGGACTGCCTGACTACCCTGCCTGTTTCGTTCCTGCTCTGTGTACCGACCCGGCTTGGCTGACGTTCCTGCTCTGTGTACCGACCTGGATTGGCTGACATTCCTGCTCTGTGTACCGACCCAGCTTGGCTGATGTTCCTGCTGTGTGTACCAACCCGGATTGTCTGATGTTCCTGCTCTGTGTACCGACCAGGCTTGGCTGACGTTCCTGCTCTGTGTACCAACCCGGCTTGGCTACGTTCCTGCTCTGTATACCGACCCCGGTACTGTTGTCCCGTCTGGAGGGCTCCCCTCCTGTGCCTGCTTACTGTTTATCTAGACAGTCCTCTGGTTGCCTCGGTACCCTCACTGCTATGGCAGCGCTGCTATGCTGTGACCCAGTCTCCACTCCTATGCGCTATTACGATCTTTACACTTCGGTGTTTGGATCTGTTGGGTTAGCACCACGGTACACTTGACCTGTCCACCACTTACCTCCGAGGTTGGTTTCGTCTACGGACACCTCGGTTAGGCTCCACGGCTTTGCAGCCGATTCCAGGTCTGAGAGTTCATTTAACCCCTTGCGGGTTGGTGCTTTTGCGCTTCAGGGTCACAGTCATTATCTGTCGCTGGTGGGTGGTACACCATGATAGTTTTCTGCTTAGTTACCTTCAGACTGTCCTAGCAGTCGGGGAACACGTTTCTTGATACTGCTTGGCAGTACCATCTGCCTATACGTTGGGCAGACCTTCTGTCCGTGCCCTGTCAGAACCCTACAGTCCTGTGTCTCCAATTGGGTTGTTTATTATCTCTGTCCAGTTGTCTCTTGTTCAGGTATCACGGTGCCCGTGATTGCTGCAATTCAGTGTCTGTCACCTGTAGGGGGCTCCCATTGGCTGTCTGCCTTCAGCTCGCCTCACATTGCCTTTTTAAACTCAGTCTAGGCACCCTCTGGTTGCCCTTTCGTGGTGTCTTTGACAGCATCCACTTCCTTCTTACTACAGTAGCTGAATGGGCCTGTTGCTGAGTTCCTGAGTCGACCTGTTCCTGAGTTCCTGCCTGCTATGTCAGTTCCAGTCCGGTTCCGGTTGTTCTCATCACTAGCTGACGTTCCTGCTGCCAGTCTGCTTTGCCACGCTTGATCCGGTTGATCGTCTCTGCTGGTTCCTGTTGCTTCCTGCTTCCCGTTCCTGCATCTGTGGCGACATTGTTCTTCATTCGCTTCGGCGACATTTCCTCCTGTTGGTCCCAGCGTGCGGACGCTGGTTTGCTTCACTAAGCCTTGCGGCTTACATTCAGCCTGTTGGTTCCAGCGTGCGGACGCTGGTTTGCTCCATTAGCCTTGCAGCTCACATTACTGTCTGTTGGTCCCAGCGTGCGGACACTGGTTTGCTCCATTAGCCTTGCGGCTCACATTACAGTCTGTTGGTCCCAGCGTGCGGATGCTGGTTTGCTCCATTAGCCTTGCGGCTCACATTACAGTCTGTTGGTCCCAGCGTGCGGACGCTGGTTTGCTCCATTAGCCTTGCGGCTCACAGTACAGTCTAATGGTCCCAGCGTGCGGACGCTGGTTTGCTCCATTAGCCTTGTGGCTCACATTACAGTCTGTTGGTTCCAGCGTGCGGACGCTGGTTTGCGCCATTAGCCTTGCGGCTCACATTACAGTCTGTTGGTCCCAGCGTGCGGATGCTGGTTTGCTCTATTAGCCTTGCGGCTCACATTACAGCCTGTTGGTCCCAGCATGCGGACGCTGGTTTGCTCCACTAAGCCTTGCGGCTCTCATGTTGCCTGTATGTTCCTAACATAGGGCGCTGGTTTACTCCCTGACTTGCAGTCAGGTACTTGATGGTTCCGAGTGCGCTGTCCAGTCCTAAACAGCATTTATTCCTACAGTATATGGGCACGAGAGTTTCTGATTACAGTGAAACCACTTGACCTGGTAGCCGCTATCTTCCGTCTTACTGTCATTACCATGTGACAGTCATTAGGTCACTGTGGTTGTCACCTTCCCGTGCGCTGCCTTGCCCGGTATGTTGGTAAGGCCGGTAGAACCTTTCACTTTGCCACCTTAAGGTTGCCTTACCTGGTATTGGCAAGGCCGGTAGAGCCTACTCATTGGTATTCCATCAGGCTGCCTTACCCGGTATTGGAAAGGCCGGTAGAGCCTACTCATTGGTATTCCGTCAGGCTGCCTTGCCCGGTATATTGGCTGGGCCGGTAGAACCGCTTACTATTCCATCTTAAGGTTGTCTTACCCGGTATTGGCAAGGCCGGTAGAGCCTACTACACGGGTATCCAGTTAGGCTGCCCAGCCCGGTATACTGGCTGGGCCGGTAGAGCCTCTTGTTCCAGACTTGCCTGGGTTGCTTTGCCTGGTATATTAGCAAGGCCGGTGAACCTATTTGCTATTGTCATTATCTTCTATGTATTGTTTGTATGTGTATGAAAACCCTATGGGATTGCCTTTAACTTTTCAATAAAGTTATGTTTTTACCTAAACCTTACGTCTGAGAGTCTTAACAAACCATGACATCAGGGCCTTCGATTGTCTCCGATTGCCTAGTCTCTCCGTACTACCCTAAGTATTGGAGAAATTAGTGGCCTCCTACTCCGCTACCTCATTTGTGGCTTGTCTGATCCTGGGTTCACTCTGTGCGTGGAGAGTCTCCTCTGACCTCAGTACTACTAGGGCCTGCTGGTATCCCTTGGCCTAGTAGTTTCCTCTACTACTCTGTCTTGTCAAGGATTCACACTAACTGTTAACCTGACCTGTGTCAGTGTTATATCATTTGTATCTACTGGACCCGTGTGGGTTACTGTATATTATTGTAACCTGACCTGTGTCAGTATTGCATCATTTGTACCTACTGGACCCGCGTAGGTTACCTTAATTCTTGTATTATTAATAAACTGTTTATTACCATAACTTCCCGAGTCTGTGTGTCACTAAAACTGTTACAACGTTCCACTAAACCCTACCCAAGTAATTTACCCCCAGGTGAATGACCAAAATCTGGGGACCCCTACCCAAACACCTCGCCAAATGCACCACATCCTACAGCAATTATACCCATCTCATACCCCGACTCCCGAACCAGGATACCTACACATCAGCCACATGGAATCCGAGCTGTAGGTCATTCCTACGCAATGATGCCCACTTCTGGTTCCCAGTAGACATAGGAATGCCCGATAATCCAGACAGGCAACGAAGAAACGCCTACAAAAAAGAACAGCATAAAGACCCACACCACCCATCTCCACCAACCCTTGGCAACCAAGGGAACAAAACATCCAGACACAAGTCTGCAATACAAGTCAAATAACTTTTTTTAATTTACGTATCTATCAAGTAATTACGTTTTTTTTTTTTTTTGTACATACAAGTAACACAAAAACCCAACTACGACCCATGACGCAAGAAAGCCCCCATGACTACATAAGGAGGGCCCGATCCGGCCGCACATACAACTTGAATCTAGCAGATTCCCACCTCCCAATGCGCCGGATCACGTCATCCGGGAGACTCAATCGAGACGCCTCGGTTGATGCCCCTATGGCAAATAAAGTAACCCATACACCCCACACAAGGACGTCCATCTTGGAACACCCAATCTTAAAACTAAGCTCCCCGGCTTCCAACCGGACATCCCCCACAGCCACCCCCCAGGGCGATTTACTACTGCTCACCAGCTCCCCAATCCACATTGTGCCAAAAAACGCCCAACTGAAGGCCAAACGAAAAAGGGCCATTTCATAATCAGGCAGACATCTGGCAGAACCAGCATTAAGTGCCGCAATACGGACAGGGAAACCGGGCACCGCTGATCCGGCATCCTCAGACCCCGACATATGCCCCTCAAGGCCATGCGAACTACAAACTCCTTTGTGACATCCTTCCAACCCCGCAGCTTGAACCCAAACACCAAACCAGCCAGCCGACCTGAGACGACTGCCGGTGATAAACCTTGGTTCAGCCCAGGACCATATCAGCCACAGAACACCCTGAAGATGACTAGAATCATCAGGGAAGCCCCCAACCACTTCGGCAAACATCAGCCATTCGTTTCAAGCCTTGGAGTACCGCGCCCAAGTGGCCAGCGAAACAGCTTGCTGAATCCGGGCAGCTATCCAGCCCTGCCAAGGTCCCACAGGAACTCCAGACAAACTGAGCCCACCTCCTTCGCCATCGGCCACGCCATCCTGGAAGTCCTCCATCTGCAGTTGAGACAGAGCGTCAGCAGCCACGTTCAAAACTCCAGGCACATGAGCAGCACGAAAATACACATTAAGGCGCAAAACCGCCATCAAGATGGGAAAAAGCTCAAGGAAGACTAGATTACGGGTCAACCCATCAACAACCCACCAAGAAGGCCAACGCCCCTTGAACCAGTCTTCCCCCAGAATGGCACCAAACCCCACTGAACCCGCTGCATTGGTATGCAGCCCCACATCACTATTTGACGCCACGGGCGATTGCCAAATGACTGCCCATTGTATTCCACCAAAAAGATCTCCCAGACCATCAGGACCACCCAGACATCCTAGAGAGACCGCACAAAGTGGTGCGGCAGCTTCACCCCACCTGTAGCCTGAGCCAGACTCCTACAAAAAACCCGACCCATCGGGATAATTCTTCAGGCAAAGGTCAGTTTACCCAACAGAGACTGTACCTGTCTCAGAGTGACTTTCCTCACCCCCAAGAACTCACAGACCAAATCTTGCAGTTCCTGCAACTTGTCACCCAGCAATCGCCATTCCATGGAATGCAAATCTATTTCAATGCCTAAAAAACGCAAACAGGTGGTGGGTCCATCTGTCTTATCCTGTGCTAGCGTGACCCCAAACACATCTGTCACCCACTGCAATGAACACAGAAGCCAGACACACACCACCGAACCCCCAGGGTCCGCACACAAAAAATCGTCCAGGTAGTGAGTGACAGAGCCAAAACCCGACTCCGATTTTACCACCCACTCCAGAAAAGTGTTAAAGGCCTCAAAATGGGTGCATGAAATGGAACAACCCATCGGGAGCGACATGTCCACTTAATACTGCCCACGAAAAATGCAACCCAGAAGATGGTGACACTCTGGGTGCACCGGCAAGAGCCGAAATGCTGATTCAACATTGTCCTTCGCCATCAGCGCCCCACGACCCGCACGAGCTATCACGCGCACCTCCCCATGAAATGACACGTAGGATACATGGCTCGTGTCCTGGTCAATATCATCATTTACCGAGCCCCCGAAAGGGAACGACAAATGATGAATCGTCCGCAATATTCCTGGTTCCTTCTTTGGTACGACCCCCAAAGGAGAAACCCTCAAATTTGCCAATGGAGGCAAAGCAAAAGGACCAGCCATGCGGCCCAGCAAAACCTCTCGGTCCAATTTCTCCTGAACCACCTCTGGAAATTCTGCCGCAGACTTCAGATTCCCCACAGACAAACCCACTTTCCAAACCCGAAAGGGGATCAGGAACCCCTCCAAAAAACCTTCCTCCAGCAAGGCAGCCACCTTACGATTGGGGTACCACATGAGCCAAGGGAGCATTCAGTCAATGCACACTGGGGTCACTCCCTTTCTCCTCCAAGTGTCCCCGGTACGACCGACTGTAACGTGACACCTTGTATCATAAGCTGAATACCTCCGTTATAGTTCCTTTCTCCCTCAGAATAACACTCCAATAGTATACCGAACCTCCTGATCCCAAACATCAGCCGAGACTTGATGAAGGGAAGAACTCTCTTTTATTGAGTCAAACACACAGCTTATATACACTACAGAGACTCTTATCAAGATCAGCATGCAAACGAGGACTTGGGACAGTGTTTCTATGCTTGACCAATCAGTCACCAGTACCCTTATCAAGATAAGAATGCAGATTAGGACCTGAAAAATAGACATTCTTAACTCCTTAAGGACCGGGAAAATCTGAGGTCGTTTTCCCTTAAGGATCGGAGCAATTCTGACCTTTTTTGACTATGTCTTTGTTCAACAGTGTTTTCCCTCTTAGGCTTTTATTCCACCCCCATAAATTATGAAATGTTTTATTTTAAGCACAAATAGGGCTTTCATTTGATACCCTATTTATATGGATAACCCACCATTTACTTTATTAAAATTAAAAAAAAGGTAAAAAAATTGTAAAAAAAAAAACATTTTTGATTTTTCTCTTGGGATCAATTGGCCACAAACGGTTAAATTTTTATGGCGACTGCATGAAAAGTATGACCGGTGAGTCATACCTACAAAATGCGCTGTTTAAAGTGGCCACTGTCCCCCGTGGGTGAAAATCCCCATGTCCCTTTTTCCCACCCTATTTTGACACTTTTTTGTCCCTGGCATTTGGTGGTGTATATAAGTGTATTACATGGCTCCACAACAATCACACTTGCAATATTGTTTAATTATATATATATTTTTTAAATAAAAGTTTTTTTTGCAAAAAAAAAGTGTGTGCTGCCTCTGTCTGTCACTATGCCAGTACATGTGATCGCTGCTACGGCGATCACATGAACTGGCACAAGCAGGAAGGGCTGAGACTGAACGCCCAGGTCTCGGAGCGCTCAGTCTCAGCCTGGAATTAATGATAGCAGCATGCATGGAGGCACGCTGCTATCATTTAAGCCATGACGGTCCTGCACCGTCATGGGTCGTTAAGGGTATAACAACCCATGACGGAGCAGGACCGTCATGGGTCCTTAAGGGGTTAACTGGCTCATCAATAACCTCCTCTGATTGGTAAAGGAAGCACAGCAGGAATCAATTAACATTCCTTAGCACAGACCTGGAGTACAGTGGAAGCAATGCCCAACCCCCACTATCTCTGCACTCTAGCTCCCAGCTACAAATCCTGTTACAAACCTGATATTATACCACCACATACTATTACATTATACCACACAATATACAATACAATGATCAATATATCAAATGTTCTAGTCCTTTAAAACAGGCATGTCCTGTTCCCGTGACAAGCTGGTATTCCCTTAGTCCCCTGGACCGTTTTGTTCTGTTCTTGTGACACCGACGTTTGAAACATTTGTGCAACGCATGAGGCCCGCCGCAGTGGGAACACTCATGGAGATACCTACAGGACTGCTCAAACTTACAGGAACTGTTGTTAAACTGCAAGCACAAACCGAACTTACGCCCGGGCGCTGACACCGTGGGGAGCCCCAAACCCCCGGTGCCGGCCTGAAACGACGCCATGCCACCCGGGGAGGACGCTGGATGTGTCATGATAGCCAACCAGAGACCGATGTCCATTTGGTCCCGCGCCATGGTTGGATGCAATGCCATGCGCTGACGAAACTGCTCATCATACTGCCACCAGGATAGGCCTCTGTATGTCCGACACACGGTCCATATGGTGTCCTGGTAGCAAAAAAGAGCAGAACATTTCTGCGGCAACTTGTCTCCAATCACGCTTGCCAGAATCTCAAACACCCTAATCCAGGTAACAAAAACCTTTGGTATCTTCCTATACCACCAATGCTCCCGATCCTCCTTCTTACCCTCGTCCTTCTCTGGCAGAGAATCCTCCAACTGGAACAAGAAACAAATATCCATGTACTTGCTGCCCCAAATCCTGTCCCACACCTCCTGCTTGAGATGTGTCCCCAAAGGCCCAGACCAACAGAGATAGGACACCCCACACACTGCAACCGCAATGCTAACTTGGACCAGAGACCCGAGAGCCGCTGCTGGAGAGTTAACGCCAACCAGTGCCCCGCCCATCCCCAGGAACAGCAGAGGCCGAGGGCCAATCAGGAGGCAGACCCAAACCAACAGACACACTCGCAGCTACAGCAGCTCCCTCAACCCTAGAAGCCGCCCCAACCCTATCCACCCCTGCTTGACCCAAGTAGACTGCCCAGGAGCTCAGTGCAGCCTCAGCTGGTAAACCCAGAGCTGAAGAGCGCCGAGCAACCTGTGCAGTCCTCCCAAAACTTACCCCACCAAATCCCCACCCCCGGAACCCCCAAAGAAGTACCTCCTACATCAGCACCCGCCATCGCAGGAGTACATGCCACCAGCAGTTGGGTCCCCACCGAGGAAGGTCCTGCACCTGCCGCCAATGCACTATGGAGCCGCTCCTGAGACAGAGGGAGAGAAGAGACATCAGCAACCGCCCCAGGGAACCCAGGCAGTGAGCCCCACATCAACTCCAGACCTGGATCCGCAGAGCACAACGTGCACCCAGATGAACCATTATCATCACCCAGTAAAGAAACTAAGCGCCCCCCAGGAGTCCCACTAGCGCCGCTGCCAGTCACCGCCTGCCTGTCCCCCAAAACCTGCAGAGGCCCAAGGAGCCCCCCAGGTGCACCTCCAGATCTGCTAAGGGTCGCCTCCAGCCCAGACCTGCTGTCACCCGCACTTCCACGCAGCCTCCTCCTGGTGTAATCAGCCACTGTCCCCCTGCCATCCCAGTCTTCACCCCCCGGACTAACCACTAGGGGGCCCAGTCCCACAGAAGCTGGCTGAGTCCCCAGGCTCACTATCACGGTGCCTGTGATTGCTGCAGTTCTCTATCTATCCCCTGCAGGGGGCTCCCATTGGCTGTCTGCAGTCAGCCCGCCTCTGGTTGCCTTTTTAAACTCAGTCTGGGCACCCTTTAGTTGCCCTTTTGTGGTGTCTCTGACAGCATTCTGTTTGCCTGTCTGCTGAAGCTATTGGGCCTGTTCCTGAGTTCTTGAGTTCCTGAGTTCCTGAGTTTACCTGTTCCTGTGTTCCTGCCTGCTTGTTAGTTCCAGTCCGGTTCCGGTTGCTGTCGTTCCGGTTGCCAGCCGACTAGCGGTGCTTGTCCCAGTGGAGCCTCGGCCTGCTCCTGCTGTTTCCTGTGTCCAGTTCCTGTGACGATATTTCTTTCCTGTCGCTCCGGCGACATCCTGTCTGTTGGTCCCAGCGTGCGGACGCTGGTTTACTCCATTAGCCTTGAGGCTAACAATACTGTCTGTTGGTCCCAGCGTGCGGACACTGGTTTACTCCATTAGCCTTGCGGCTCACAATACTGTCTGTTGGTCCCAGCGTGCGGACGCTGGTTTACTCCATTAGCCTTGCGGCTCACAATACTGCCTGTTGGTCCCAGCGTGCGGACGCTGGTTTACTCCATTAGCCTTGCGGCTCACAATACTGCCTGTTGGTCCCAGCGTGCGGACGCTGGTTTACTCCATTAGCCTTGCGGCTCACTATACTGCCTATTGGTCCCAGCGTGTGGACGCTGGTTTACTCCATTAGCCTTGCGGCTCACAATACTGTCTGCTGGTCCCAGCGTGCGGACGCTGGTTTACTCCATTAGCATTGCGGCTCACAATACTGTCAGTTGGTCCCAGCGTGCGGACGCTGGTTTACTTCATTGGCCTTGTGGCTCATTCTACTGCCTGTTGGTTCCAACGTGTGGACGCTGGTTTACTCCATTTGCCTTGCGGCTCAAGGTACAGTTGTTGGTCCCAGCGTGCGGACGCTGGTTTACTCCCTGACTTGCAGTCAGGCTTCTGGTGCTGTCCAGTCCTAGCAGCACTTGTTTCAGATGTGTACCAACACTAGCCTCTCCTTGGGTGAGACAGCTTGACCGTATACTCTATTTACCAACCTACTGTTATTATCATCTGACAGTCACTGGTCTTAGTGGTGTCTCCCTTCTTGGGCTGCCCTGCCCGGTATTGGTAAGGCCGGTAGAACCTTTCACGTTGCCGCTAGTGTTGAGCGAGCATGCTCGGCCGATGCTCGGATCGGCTCCAGCATCGCTCTGCTCGGCACATGGCGGTACTCGTACGAGTACCGCATGTGCTCGCCCGCCATGTTCGGGTCTCCTCCCCGCACGTTTTGCGGCTGCTGCGCAGCCAATAAACGTGCAGGGAGGCTCTGACATCAGTGTAATGCCAGCAGCCATGTTGGCTGCTGGCATTACACTGATTGGCTGGCCAGAACCCGTGGTCGGGTGCTGTATAGCACCTGACCAGCGAGTTCGGCTCAGTCTTAGCCAGGGAGAGATGAGGATAGGAAGGGAAAGTCAGTGTAGGGAGAAGAAAAGCAAAATTGTGAAAAAAAAAGAACCAAAAGTCCTTTTTAGGACTACTGTGTGTGGGGGCAGCAGGTTATTTTGTGTGGGGGGAAAAAAACTAAACAAAAAAAATTTCATATATTCTGTTTAGTGTGCAAAGTTGCAGATTAGAACACATTCTGTTTAGTGTGCAAAGTTGCAGATTAGAGCACATTCTGTTTAGTGTGCAAAGTTGCAGATTAGAGCACATTCTGTTTAGTGTGCAAAGTTGCAGATTAGAGCACATTCTGTTTAGTGTGCAAAGTTGCAGATTAGAGCACATTCTGTTAAGTCTTCAAACTAAAATATCAAAGTCACATATTCCATTCAGTGTGCGTCGCCGCAGTTTAGCAGCACATTCTGTGTACTGTGCAGAGTTGCAGAATAGGAAGAAATACTGTTAAGTCTTCAAACTAAAATATCAAAGTCACATATTCCATTCAGTGTGCTTCGCCGCAGTTTAGCAGCACATTCTGTGTACTGTGCAGAGTTGCAGAATAGGAAGAAATACTGTTAAGTCTTCAAACTCAAATATCAAAGTCACATATTCCATTCAGTGTGCTTCGCAGCAGTTTAGCAGCACATTCTGTGTACTGTGCAGAGTTGCAGAATAGGAAGAAATACTGTTAAGTCTTCAAACTAAAATATCAAAGTCACATATTCCATTCAGTGTGCTTTGCCGCAGTTTAGCAGCACATTCTGTGTACTGTGCACAGTTGCAGAATAGGAAGAAATACTGTTAAGTCTTCAAACTCAAATATCAAAGTCACATATTCCATTCAGTGTGCGTCACCGCAGTTTAGCAGCCTATTCTGTGTACTCTGCACAGTTGCAGAATAGGAAGAAATACTGTTAAGTTTTCAAACTAAAATATCAAAGTCACATATTCCATTCAGTGTGCGTCACCGCAGTTTAGCAGCCTATTCTGTGTACTCTGCACAGTTGCAGAATAGGAAGAAATACTGTTAAGTCTTCAAAGTCAAATATTAAAGTCACATATTCCATTCAGTGTGCGTCACCGCAGTTTAGCAGCCTATTCTGTGTACTCTGCACAGTTGCAGAATAGGAAGAAATACTGTTAAGTCTTCAAACTCAAATATTAAAGTCACATATTCCATTCAGTGTGCGTCACCGCAGTTTAGCAGCCTATTCTGTGTACTCTGCACAGTTGCAGAATAGGAAGAAATACTGTTAAGTTTTCAAACTAAAATATCAAAGTCACATATTCCATTCAGTGTGCGTCACCGCAGTTTAGCAGCCTATTCTGTGTACTCTGCACAGTTGCAGAATAGGTAGAAATACTGTTAAGTTTTCAAACTAAAATATCAAAGTCACATATTCCATTCAGTGTGCGTCACCGCAGTTTAGCAGCCTATTCTGTGTACTCTGCACAGTTGCAGAATAGGAAGAAATACTGTTAAGTCTTCAAACTCAAATATTAAAGTCACATATTCCATTCAGTGTGCGTCACCGCAGTTTAGCAGCCTATTCTGTGTACTGTGCAGAGTTGCAGAATAGGAAGAAATACTGTTAAGTCTTCAAACTCAAATATCAAAGTCACATATTCCATTCAGTGTGCGTCACCGCAGTTTAGCAGCCTATTCTGTGTACTCTGCACAGTTGCAGAATAGGAAGAAATACTGTTAAGTTTTCAAACTAAAATATCAAAGTCACATATTCCATTCAGTGTGCGTCACCGCAGTTTAGCAGCCTATTCTGTGTACTCTGCACAGTTGCAGAATAGGAAGAAATACTGTTAAGTCTTCAAACTCAAATATTAAAGTCACATATTCCATTCAGTGTGCGTCACCGCAGTTTAGCAGCCTATTCTGTGTACTCTGCACAGTTGCAGAATAGGAAGAAATACTGTTAAGTCTTCAAACTCAAATATTAAAGTCACATATTCCATTCAGTGTGCGTCACCGCAGTTTAGCAGCCTATTCTGTGTACTCTGCACAGTTGCAGAATAGGAAGAAATACTGTTAAGTTTTCAAACTCAAATATCAAAGTCACATATTCCGTGTAAGATGAAGAAGGCGGGTAAAAAGGGACGGGGAAGTGGACTTGATCTTGATAGTTCAGGGCGCGGGTCAGGACGCGGAGAAACTGTGCCTGGTGCCAGAGCACAAGAAAGAAAGACATCCACCATACCTAGCTTCATGTCTAATTTTACAGGGCGTCGCAGGACATCACTCTCGAGGTCCGACCACTGCGAACAGGTGGTCGGTTGGATGTCAGCTGATACTGCTTCCAGTTGGTTAAGCACCACCCTGTCTTCCACCAAGTCCACTCTCAGTAGCCAAGAGTCTGGTCAACATAATCCTCACTCTGATCATCCTTCCTCCCACCATAGACGGTCTGGTCAAAGAATTGATCCCACACTGGGATATAGTGAGGAGCTCGTCTCATCACCAATCCTTCATTTGACCCTCTCTCCAAGCACGCTTGCAGAGGAACATGAGATCTTGTGCCCTGATTCACAACCTCTAGAGGGTACCCAATCACAAGAAGATGACAGATGTGAACGGCATTTAAGGTCAAAGGAAGTAGTGGATGATGATGATGATGATGAGACACAGTTGCCATTAAATCAACCACTATTACTGTCTCAAGACCTTGTTGAGGAGAATGTTATACAGTTGTCAATGACTGAGTATGTGGTGGGATCAAGACATGAGGAGGATGATCAGAGTGAGGAAGTGGAGGAGGACTTGGTGGACAATGAGGTGACTGACCCCACCTGGGAAGGTGGAGAGCCGAGCGATGACAGCAGTCCTGAGGGTGAGCCATCTGCAGCACCGCAACAGGCTGGAAGAGGCAGTGGTGTGGCTACAGAAAGAAGGCGGACCGCACCAAACCGGCCCGCAAATGTTCCACGGAGCACCCCCTTGCGTAAATCTCCCTTGCCAAAGGGTAGGTGTTCCGCGGTATGGCGTTTTTTTAAGGAAAGTGCGGACGACAAAAGAATTGTAGTTTGCAACCTGTGCCACACCAGAATGAGCCGAGGCATGAACACTAGAAACCTCACCACCACCAGCATGATCCGACACATGGCATCCAAGCACCGTAATAAGTGGGAGGAACGCCTGGATCGCCCATCTGTGTCTGCAGGCCACACCACTGCCTCCTCTTCCCCTGTTTTCGGTGCCGGCCAATCGCCTGTCGAAGGCGCAGGCCCGCATACCTCCCGCCCTGCACCTGTACCATCTGAAGCACCATCAGCGACCACATCCACTTCCCTGTCCCAGCACAGCGTCCAAATGTCGTTACCCCAGGCATTTGAGCGCAAGCGAAAATACCCAGCCACCCACCCACAGGCCATAGCACTAACCTCACACCTTTCCAAATTACTGGCCATCGAAATGCTGCCATTTAGGCTTGTGGACACTGAGTCCTTCCGCAGCCTGATGGCAGCAGCTGTCCCTCGGTACGCGGTCCCCAGCCGCCACTACTTTTCCCGGTGTGCCATCCCCGCATTACACCACCATGTGTCCCGTAACATCACCCGTGTCCTGACCAACGCAGTTACTGGGAAGGTCCACTTAACGACTGACACATGGACAAGTGCTTGTGGCCAGGGACGCTACATTTCCCTGACGGCACACTGGGTGAATGTCGTGGAGGCTGGGAGCGACTCGGACCCTGGGATGGCACGGGTGCTACCCTCGCCGAGGATTGCGGGCCCTACCTCCATCAGGGTTTCCGCCAGCACCTACGTTATTGGCTCCTCCTCCTCCGTTTCCACCTCCGAATTCTCTACACGCAGCGCCACTCCCCCATCAGCCAGTAGCTGGAAGCAGTGTAGCACTGCAGTGGGGAAGCGTCAACAGGCCGTGCTGAAGCTGATCTGCCTTGGGGACAAACAGCACACGGCCTCAGAGCTGTTGCAGGGGATTAGTCACCAGACCGAGCAGTGGCTCTCGCCACTCAACCTGCAACCAGGCATGGTTGTGTGTGATAATGGGCGTAACTTGGTGGCGGCTTTGGAGCTCGGCAAGCTCACACGTACCATGCCTAGCGCATGTATTTAATTTAGTGGTTCAGCGATTTCTAAAAACCTACCCCAATGTGCATGATCTCTTGACCAAGGTGCGCCGCGTGTGTGCACATTTCCGTAAGTCATCTACAGCTTCGGCCGGCCTGTTGAAGCTGCAGCAGCGCTTACAATTGCCAGCTCACCGGCTGCTGTGTGACGTGAGCACGCGCTGGAACTCCACCTTCCACATGTTGGCCCGGCTTTGTGAGCAGCAGAGGGCAGTAGTGGAGTACCAGCTGTTACACGGTCGTCGCCTCTCCGTTCAACTTCCTGTAATCAGAAGTGAGGAGTGGGAATGGATGTCAGACCTCTGTGAGGTTTTACGCAATTTTGAGGAATCGACACAGATGGTGAGCGGCGATAACGCTATTATCAGTGTAACCATCCCACTTCTGTGTCTACTGAAACGCTCGCTGCTCACAATTAAAACTGACGCTTTGCATGTGGAAGAGGTGGAAATGCGGGAGGAAGAGCTTACACAAGGTGATAGCCAGAGCACCCTCACTTTGTCTTCTCAGCGACAATTGGAGGAGGCGGAGGAGGAGGAGGAGGAAGACACGGTTGCCTCCGCTACAGAGGGTAGCCATGGAACTTTAGTTCCATCTCTTCAGCGTGGGTGGGCAGAAGAGGAGGAAGAGGATGAGGAGATTGAGAGTCATCCTCCTGGTGAGGACAGCGAAATCTTGACTGTTGGTACTCTGGCACACATGGCTGACTTTATGTTAGGCTGCCTTTCCCGTGACCCACGCGTTGTACGCATTTTAGACAACACGGATTACTGGGTGTTCACCCTTCTGGACCCCCGCTACAAAGAGAATTTCTCATCTCTCATTACTCCGGTGGAGAGGACAAGCAAAATGGTGCAATACCAGAAGGTTCTTGTTGAAAAATTGCTCCAAAATTTTCCATCTGACAACGCTGGCGGCAGAGTACGTGCTACCTTGGCCAACCGAGAAGGGGAGAAAAGGGGAGCACACAGCAGTTCCGACAAAGGCAGGGCAACACTCTCCAAGGCGTGGGACACCTTCATGACACCCCGCCAGCACCCTCACCCTGATGCGCAGCCTAGTGTCACAAGGAGGGAAAAGTTTTGGAAGATGGTGAAGGAGTACGTAGTAGACCGTGTCAGCGTCCTCAATGATCCCTCTGTGCCTTACAACTACTGGGTGTCCAAGCTGGACACGTGGTATGAACTGGCACTCTACGCCTTGGAGGTGCTGGCCTGCCCTGCCGCCAGCGTTCTGTCTGAGCGGGTATTTAGTGCTGCTGGTGGCATCATAACAGATAAGCGTATCCGCCTTTCCACCGACAATGCTGATAGGTTGACACTTATAAAAATGAACAAGGCCTGGATTTCCCCTGACTTCTCCACTCCACTGGAGGAAAGCCCCGGGGGAACATAAACTCACTTTATATATGTTATTTAAAATGATGGGAATACTCTGTATTCCCATTCACCCCTTCCACCCAAAAAACGGGTATATGGTTGACTCTTAATCTTCTCATCCTCCTCCTCCTCTTCCATATGCCCTGGGATATAATTTTTATATAGGGCCAGCTCACCAGCGGGCCCTGTGATATAATTTTTATATAGGGCCAGCTCACCAGCGGGCCCTGTTTGACAATTTTTATATAGGTCATCTCACCAGCGGGCCTTCTCATATAATGTTTTATTGGGTCAGCTCTCTAGCGGGCCCTCTCATATAATGTTTTATAGCGTCAGCTCACTAGCGGGCCTTCGCATATAATGTTTAGGATGGTCAGCTCCGCAGCAGACCCTCGCCCATAATGTTTTAGATGGTCGGCTCAGCGCACGTTTCCCTCTTAATCATGGCCCCAGTTCAGATAAATCGAGGAAATTTTTGGGAGAATTTGCCTTTGCGCACGTTTCCCTCTTAATCATGGCCTCAGTTCAATAAAATCAAGGAAATTTTTGGGAGAATTTGCCTCTGCGCACGTTTCCCTCTTAATCATGGCCTCACTTCAGAAAATCGAGGAAATTTTTGGGAGAATTTGCAGATGATATACAAGTAAATATACAGCAAATATTGTTTGGTAACAATTTTTCGCCTAAAGTCGTTTTTATTTTCCTTTTTGTGTGTTTTACGGTCATTCTGTAAAAATGGCGTACTACGGGCGAAAGATCGTTCCCAGCAGCGATGTTGGAGTCCAAGATGCATCCAGACATCCTCCCTATGCTGTCCCTGAACCATTTCTGTGGTGTTTCCATCCTTTTCTGCCCTTTTCCTATGGACCAGGCACCCTCCCCTCATCAGAGCAGGGGGTGCCTGGTGTAATGCTCGAGTCCTCCCATTGACTTCAATGGGGCTCGGGTGCTCGGCCGAGCACTCGAGCCTCCGGGGGTGCTCGGTCAGAGCACCCGAACACCCGAGCATTGGGGTGCTCGCTCATCACTAGTTGCCGCCTTTAGGTTGCCTTACCCGGTATTGGCAGGGCCGGTAGAACCTATCCTTGGGTATCCATTCTGGGCTGCCCTGACCGGTATTGGTAAGGCCGGTAGAACCTGTTACGTTGCCACTCCACGGTTGCCTTACCTGGTATTGGCAGGGCCGGTAGATCCTATTCCTTGTGTATTCCTCAGGCTGCCCTGCCCGGTATTGGTAAGGCCGGTAGAACCAGTACGTTACCATCTTACAGTTGCCTTACCCGGTATTGGCAGGGCCGGTAGAGCCTACTTATCTCTATTCCTTCAGTATCGCTTGGGTTGCCTTGCCGGTATTATTTGCAAGGCCGGTAGAACCTATCTCAATTGTCAATTGCTTATATATATGTGATGTTTGAATGTGTATGAAAACCCTATGGGATTGCCTTAACTTTTCAATAAAGTTATGTTTTTTACCTAAACCTTACGTCTGAGAGTCTTAACAAACCGTGATACTCACCTGGCATGCCGCACCACTGGTCTCACTGCTCTCCACTGCCTCCAAACCACCACTGGTCCTGCTACCCAATGAGGAAGCCCTGTGCCTGGTGCCAATACGCCTTCGAGAGCCAGAGGGAAGAGGGCTCCGACTCCACCTCCTCCCCCTCCGGCCGGCTGGCCACACAGGCCGCCCCACTGCTCCTCCAGCCGCATATCCTCCCATACTGGCCCTCTCCGACTGCTGCACAGAAAGCTGGGCACAAAGCCATTTCCCTCCATCCACCTCATACAGCCTCCGGACATCCTCCAGCAGACCCGACAGCTTAGCCATCACACTCCACAGATACAGCAGGTAAGCAGCTCCGATCCGCGCTTAACCTTCAGTTTTGTAGAAAAGGGCCCACTTCCTGCCCACCCACATTTATCTCATTTCCCAACCCTCCCCTTCTTCATGTCTCCCTTACTCTATATATCTGGGAAGTTACTGATACTTGACTTGGTAGAGTATTTCATAGAGGATGATTTGTTAGATTTGTTGTTAGAGTTCCAAGTCCTGAGGAAACATTGATTTGTAGGACTTAAGCTTGTTTGACACATGCCCTAAGGAAACATTGATTTGTAGGACTTATGCTTGCTAGAAACAAACCCCCCAAAAATTGTTTATTATTTTGTAAGCCTATGTTTTTTTTTTATTTATTTATTTTTTATTTTTCAAAGAACAAGCCCTGAGAAAAAAATAAAAATACCCTGTTAGCCTAGTGCCAGCAGTTAATGCTGGCCAGTAGCAACTGGCCATTGTCAAATCTCCTCCTGAGTCCTGAGTTGCAACTGCTGTTTGTACTGCTGCTGCTGAGTTGTTTAAGCAGCAGGATGATTAGGCAGCTGAAAGGGAATGGGATCAACAATCGCAGTAACATGGAAGATGGATGATGTAGGTTCCACTTGCCACGACTAGCTCCAGTGATATGCCTGAGGCAGTAGCAGAAGAATAAGTAGCCCCCAGTATATGTGGCGAAAAGAAGAAGTTGGCCATTAAATCTTTTTTTACCTGCCCCTCCTCCAAAATCATGGGTGTGTTGTTATTAAAATATATATTTTTCCCTTGAGAACAGGAACTGTGGCTTCCGTCAGCAACTGCAATGTGCACAGTGTGTATGCTTGGTAAATAACATCTGGGGCACAACTGTATCCAAACACTATGACACCCGAAACCAAGTGCTGTCGCTGTCACTGTATCATTTGTCCAGACCCAGATAAGGACACATGACAACTTGCTGACAGTTTAATAGTAATGATGAACCCTCCCTGATAGAATACTAGCATATTCTGGAGGATGGAATCTCCTCAGATGCCACCTGATGACCTGATATAGATTCTCCTCCATCACACTGGCATGTGTGGTCAGTGCGCCACACAATGTGCAATGGGGAGAGATGAATTGCCATATCCTAACCTCAATGAACGAGGTGGATTGGCAGGAGAGGTACTTATTACCCTAGAGGAAGAAGGTGATTTTGATGGTGAGCTAGTTTGTTTCACTCATCATGGAACTTCCAGTGTCTGTCTGGGTTTCTTTATTCTTCCTCCTCTTTGATCTCCACCTTTCTGGAGAGTCAGAGGGTACAGTAACAGCAGTGCTATATTTCAGAAATGGGTGTTTGGCTTTAACATGTTTCACTTAAATGTCATGGTTTCTGTGTTTCATGTGTGTTATCAGGGAAGTTGTGCCAATGTGTGTTCCCTCCTTTCCCTTTCTCACTAACTTGTCACACCCACACCCATGACTTCTGGGGGGAGGGATAGGGAACAGGTAGAGAAGAATAGCCTCTTTCTTCTTGTCCTCCACATTCCCCTTCACTTTTAGTGGCAGCGGATAATGTTGCTGCTACTGCCTCAGATTTAGCAATGCAACTAGGACCAGGAATATTGCTGGCGCTGGCAAGTAGAACCTGTCCTAGTTCCGCATTACTTGTTGACCCCATTCCCACTGTGTCCACGGTGGTCTGTGGCACATTAGCCTACTCCTCAGCACCCTGTTGCCCTTTCATATCAGCAGCAACAGAAATTAGAGCACTTGCAATTTCCGCAAATTCCAAAAGCTGATTGCTAGTGGTGGTGGTGATGCCTATCCTCATCCCTGTCTCCCATTCCTTCTCAGTTTCTGATAAAAAGGCCATCAATGTCTCTTCCACCTCAGCTTCTCCACCACCAGCCCCACTAGTCCCTACATGATGCTGCTCTATTCCAGACATCTCACTGCTGCTTGGAGGAGGTGACGAGCAATGTGACAGGGGGTCCCCTGCTGTCACATTTGGCATCATTCCCCACCAGCAGCAGGCAAAGTTTTGGTGGCAGCAGGTTCAGCACTGGCAGAAGGTTCAGCACTGACAGCAGGTACAACACTAGTGGCTGCAGGTACAGCAATGGTGGCACTGGCAGCAGGGGAAGCACGTCTTGCAGCAGGCACAGGCAGCTGACCTGTCCTGCTCTCACTAGCACTACCCTTTACTCCCTCCTTTCACATTCCCTTTTCTCCCTTCCTTCCCATTCCCTTTTCTTCCTTTCTTCCCATTCCCTTTTCTCCCTCCCTTCCCATTAAATTCCCCAAGATCCTTTGGGGTGATTTAGGGGGACTGGACAGCATTGGTTCAGTACTGCTAGTCACTTCCTCCTCCTCCTCAGACTCAGTGGACACATAAGGGTCCTTCCAGCTCCTCCACTGATTATTTTTTACTCTGCCCATAGTAATAGCAGTCACTACAAGCCCTTCCTGCCTCAATTTTTGCAAAATATCACAGTAGAACAGCAAAGCACATCTATCTCGCTCTGTAGATGCATCTATTGTGTCTGCCTTCAGCGAAAATGTCACCTTTTTATAGTGGAAGTGTGAAAACTACATAAATCAATGGGCGGAAACTTTATAGCCATTGAAAAAATGGCTGAAAGATGTGAAAATTTTAAGTGCTAGATTTAAGGTGGATTTTCTCGTGAAAAAAGCGGATAACAACATGGTTTTCGCAAAATTTCCCACTGGAACATGGCAACAAGTTTCGCCCATCCCTACAACTGAGGTCATTATGTTGCAAACAAACTACACCATAGGGAAAACATAAAATTTGCATTGGGCATTTGAAGTCTTTGAATTATTTTAATGCAAGACAAATCTCCAGAACAGTGTGCTGGAGACAAGAGGTTAAAACTACGATTCAAATCAATGGGAATTTGAGGATTTTTAATTTTTTTAGGCAGATGGTTCAGTTGTTTTTCTCCATCAAGAATGACTACAGGGGAATTAAGCACTAAGGTATGATACAATTCCTATGTTATTCCATATTTCCTGAACGTAGACTCATTTATGATATTAATAATGAATTTTGTTAAAAATAGGAGTTTTAAGAAATGTTTTAGAAACTGACAATGAAGTCACAATTTACTATACATCTCTAGAAAACTTAGTGTATCAAACAACTAATTTTATATGAATGCCACATATCTCCTAAGTACTCTGGTATCCAACATATACAGGAGTACACATGTATTTCCTCCCTGGGATCCCAAATTGTTAAGAGCATATAGTACAGTTTTATTTGACATTTTCATGGTGATAACCAAAATACATTACTAATAATTACCCTATAACATCAAAATAACCTGATAAAACAGTTTTATTTTTTATATTTCTGCATTTTTAAGGTACTGTAATATTCAAAAACTATGGAATTTCCATTTGTATTCATTAGCTACTGCTCTTCTGAAAAAGATGGCACCCCATAGCTGGCGTACTGTAGGGCAGGGGTGCCCAATTTCAATCCTCAAGGGCCACCAAAAGACCAGAATGTAAGGCTTTCCCTGATTAAGCAGAGGTGAGTTAATCAGTGCATCATTCATTTTGATTAGCCAACCTGTGGTCAGACAGGTAAATCCTTAAATCCTAGACTGTTGCTATTTAGGACCAAACTTGGACACCCTGCTGTAAGGGGTGCAACAAGAACAAAACTGAATTGACTACAATCACATTTAGCTTACAGTTTTTCATAGATTACTTGCTTGTACTAAAATATTTTTGTAACAACTACAGAAATGAAGAAACGCAAACCATTTTGTAAAGAAGATATACTACCACATAAAATTAGGTATGGTTAGACTTTCTGTTCCCTAGACTAGTGTGAACAAATGCTTCTAAAATATGGTGCTAAAAGTATAAATTGGCATTTTTTATATTTCCACCTCTTTAGCGGTACTGATATCTTTGGAAACTATGGGATTTCCTACACTATCGATTTGCTAATGCTCTTCAGAGGAAAAAAGTAAGAGGCTGTAGTACCATTCCACAGAAAGAAAATGTCTTCTATAAATCGATACCAAACCAATATGTTATCTGTCCAGGTTTCCATAGCTTCTCCAAATACCAATTTACCACTCTTTGGTGGAATATTTAGAGTTTAGAACATTACATTAGATCGGGTTTGATCCCAAGAGGTCTTAGGATTCAGTTTCTGCCGGCTTGGGAGGCAGAGCCAGAATTCAGATCCCGTTGGGAAGAGGTGCTTAACAGTTGCTCTTTTGATTTAATGAGGTTATTAATAGAACACGGTCAAACTTCATTGATGGAAGTCAAAAGAGAGATTTCTGCTCTTAATGCCAAATTTACAGTTTTTGATACAAACACGTGTCACACCTCTTCATACACAACTTCAAATTGAAGTAGACAAATTTGAGAAAACTACAGTGGATAGCAAAAGATGTAAGTTTGATAGAGATTGATAGGATTTCTCTAATAAAAGGGTATATAAATTGAGACATTCTGGAAATAGATTCAGAACTAGCACTGCTGCATCTCAGCAAAGGGGTAATACTCCTCCCATTACTAATTCTGAGAATTCTGAGAATGTTACATCACAGTCAGGCTCAGATCTGTTTAAGTCCATATTGGATCATAAATTGGCAGAGGCCTTGGATTGAATGTGATAACTAAAAAGGGAATTTGAATATTTACAAGTTGACTGTACAGTGGTCCCCACCTTTTACTCTTTGACCAAAATTAATAAGAACATCTCAACCCCTCTGGGCAGACCGATAGTGGCAGGCATAATCATTACAGAAAACGTATGCGGAAGGTAGACATTCACTTACATTTAATAAGAGGTCAATTGACTTTTTACCCCTAGGCTGATGTGCACTAATGTTTCCGGTAGCTGGAACTATAGGAAAATAGAGCTATTTTACATTTCTAACCCTTCAAAGATACTTATAGTCTTGAAAAATCATGTAATTCCTAGTGTATTTCATTAGCTACTACTCTTCTAAGACAAACAGCACCCATTGGTATGAGCTGAAATACTACAGGGAGTGCTAGAAGCACAAAACTACACCAACTACGATCTCTTTTTTTATACTTTTTCAAATATGACTTGCCTGTACTAAAATGGCTGTAACAATTACATAAAAAAGAAAAGGTAGACAAATCATAACAATTTGAAAAATAGACAGCCAGCTGCATGAATTGAAGGGTCATTTATTAACTTTCTAATATGCGCAAGTATTTCCAGAAAGTGGTGCTACAGGAAAAAACACATGCTGTTTTATAATTCAATCACTTCAAACATACTAAAAATCTTTCAACACCATGATGTTTCCTACTGTATTCTATACAAAGTGTCAGCCTGATAATAATGGCACCCCATTGGTATGTGCTGGCTTCTACTGGAATAAGGCTACGAAAGCAAATAGTACATACGTATGGATAGTTATGTGGCTACCAGTGGACAGTGCAAGAAGACTGGGATGTCAGACAGCATTTGTATGTGTTTTTGTGATAACCAGCAGGACAGTGCAACAAGGATGAGGAAGCAGGCAATGTATGTGTGAGTTCCGGAATGGAGTAAAAGCAACTTATTGGATACCCCCTTTGACATGCTTGCTTTTTTCATATTTTGTTGGGAGGGGCATCAGGACCACTTCTGATTTCCCCCTGGTATTGATTGCCTATCCAACTGCAATAGGTTATCAATACTGCAACCTAGAAGGCACTCCCTTCCTGTCTTCCCTTACCTCCCCTCCTCTTTAACCAAGCATTCTCCAAACCTAACCTCCAGGAAGAGTGGGGGGAACTGAAGGCCCTCTCACAGTGTGAGGGAGGCTGTTGATGTCCTCAAGTTCACTCCAAATATTTGAAGAATGGCAGGCTGAGGAGGGAGATAAGGATGGTAGTAAATGCTTTCTAGGTTGCCATTACTGATCACCTATCATGATTGCAAAGGTGATGAATAATGGGGGGAGCATCTGGAAGGGTCTCCAACAGCTAGGGTTGCCATAAAAAAGAAAAGCATATGAAAAATGCATGCTGCACTTCAACACCGGAACCACTGTGGCCCAGTATTCATCACTGCAGCCGTACAGCATGCATTTTTCTTGTGTGTTCCTTTTTAAAGGAATGATCTGGCAACCATACCAACAGCTAGAGAGCCAAAGGTTGCATACCCTTGTGTATATACAAATGGGTGAAGGCATAAGATTTTTCAGCTAAAGCCTAAGCATGGAAAATTACCTGCACTGGCAGATTCCATGCCCTGCATAAGCCCACATCCCAACCAATGGGAATGTGGGAAGAAATTTGAGCAGGTACTGGTCATATAAAAGGCAGTCTCTGTTCAAATTCCCCTCAGTTGGCGTTGGGCAATAGCCTGAAAGGTATCAGTAGGGCCTTTTCTTCAATTCTGCCAGTGCATAAATGGATTTCAGCTTTTTAATTATTTTTATTACAGTCTGAAACAAGTTTCGGAGGAAGAAGACAGACGAGCACAGATGAAGAAGAAAATAACATGAAGAAAGAAGATAGAAGCTTACAGACGAAGAAGGAAGGAGGAAGACCAGGGTGCTGGAAACCCAGCTGGATATCAGACATTCAAGTAAGTGTTACAGCTATGGGACATAGGTGATAAGATAGTGTTAGGGCTAGTATTTCTAAACTTTATAGTTGTTAGGGATGCTGTAGGGCCAAGGGGAGGGTTAGTGTTAGCTGGTTTCCTTTGATCTTCCCATTTCTCATGCTATTTAGCTTGAGTTATGGGACTTACAAAACCAAAACAAATGTTGGGCCACACGTTAGTTTATGTGTTGCAACACTCTTTGTTGTTCCTGTTTGTAGATCAATCGCATTCTGACAGTAACACTATGTGTGCACTGTTCTGCAATGATTTTTAACCTACAGACAGTTTTAGCACTGTGAATTGGATCAAACCTTAAGTGAGCCAAATGGTTCATACCAGCCATCAAATTCTATGTTTCTAAGGACCAGAGTGGTGTGTCAAGGAAAGTTTTTGGATTGCCTTCCAATAGGTCCAAGATATTGGAGATCTATAGCAGAGAATAGTGAGAGGTGCAACAAAAGGACATTTATTTCCATTGGAATGAACACAGCACACTTAAAAATAACAAACCCACAATACACAACTAAAGAGAAAAGCAGAAGGAGGGCACTATAATATGCCCATGGAAGTAAAATGTTGAAGATATCAGTACTAACACTAGTAGAACACTGGTGAGATTCCTTCCATTCACCAGCAAATAGCAGCAGAGGAAAATGTAGCTCGCTCATGATTGCGCTAACAAAAGTAAAACAGAATCCATAGTTAGATAAAATAGAATATATATTTAATAAAAATATATGTTTAAAAAACTGAGATCTCTAGTCTCTAATAAATGTCTGTGTGGGAATCAGTGCGTTTCAAGGTCCCATCTGACTTTTTTTTCGGGATACAGACAATAACAATATAGAAGTAAACATGTCGGTATGGCTATAAAATAAACAACAAAAGCTTGTAACTTGGGTATTGATGTGAAATTACTATGTCTATTTCTTACTACACATTTACACCAACGTATAGTATATATGTTACAAAAACAAAGTGGCATATATGAGAGACATGAGAGTCTGGAAGGGAGAGGGGCAGTGCAGGAGATTAGTAGCCTTTGAAGTTTCCTGATTAATTCCAATTAAATATTTTCATCTCCTGGACAATGGGACAAAAGGATAGCCAATCTGGTAAATCAGCCTTGATATTAGTTTTTGTCACCAGACAGGTTGGGTGAGGACAATGGGAAGATATACATAAGGACTGCAATACACAAATACAGTGAAGGACAACTACACATATGAAACATTTATGCTCCCTGTGGGCCCCCATTTTGTCCATGGTGGGAAACTGTGGGGGGACCAAAGAGGGCTGATATATGAATTGGAACATGTCCATATTTTGCCTATCCTATTGTACCAATGGAAAGAGTCTTGCAACTTTGGAGTTTCCAACTGTAGTGTCAATTTATTTAGCCTCTAACACAGAAATGTCAGTGACAAGTGTTTTGTAACTGTCATTGCCGAATGTTGTTTTATGGGTTAAATAAATTCAAACTGTGTAAGAAATACCCAAAATTGCCAGAATCGTTGCCATAACAGTTTGTACCAAACAAATCTGAATTTTGAGCCCACATAGTACAATTGTGTTCTTTATTTTATTACATTTGGCCCATTCCTTTAAGTTACATTTGTTTATTGCCTATCCTAGGCCCTACAAGAGTAATCCTACATTAGTGTATACTACCATATAAAAGCCAGTCTCTGTTCAAATTTCCCTTAGTATGGCTTGGGCAACATCTCGAGAGGTAACTGAGGGTGGTGGTGGGGGGGTTCTTGTCCTGTTTTTCTGCCACTGCCGCCTTCATCCAATTATCACTGGAATATTTTTGGGGGCATCTATGACCTGGATGTATAACTTGGATATTTTTTTGGGGCATCTATGATTTGAACATTCATTTTTTTTATTATAGTCGCATTGGATAGCTAAGAAGAAATAAGATAAGGAGAGGACGAAATGAAAAATAAAGACAAGAAAAACATGGCAGATAGATTACAGATTGCAGATTATATAACTGCTGTAGGTTATATTTATTTTATTTCTAATTTTTATTATTATATATTTTTATAAAATTTTCTGTGTGCTAAACAACAAGAAAACTCATGTCACTGCTGTTACTTTATATCCCCCATATTCTGGCATATGGCCACAATATCCATTTACATATACTAAAATAGGTTGTGTCAATAAAAAGTGCCGGGTTTGTAGTTACTTGAGACTTGTTGACACTTCCACATTTTTGCTGATTACGAAGAGAGTTTGGAGCCGTGAAAAGGATACCAGACTGGGGTGTAAGCCAGTGCAAGTGATTGTTCCTAGAGGCTGGATATAGCCTCAGAAGAATGTGAGTACATTTCCAGAAGCTTGTTTTTTTTTTTTTTGTTTTTTTTTTCAAAGCTTTATTGAATGTCAAAAATATTACACATACAATATAAAAGTAGGGTATGCTAAATTACAAAGGCATATATACAAAAGCACCTCAATATTTAAGGCAAGTACGATATAAACTTTAAACAGTAACCTCGTTGAGATCCTAACTACCATATTAAAGAGCAGTATCAACCAAAAATAAAACACGACAGCCTTAGTACAAAGTATGCTCTATAGAACATCATACATAATACTCTAAAAGCCTTAAGTAAGAGCAGTTGAAAGCTATTAGCTGTAGATGCACATATGGAAAATAAGCATAGAGGCTGTATCATAGAACAGTAATATTAGAGATAAATATATCAGAAGATCTTACGTGGTGTTGGTGAAGGACCAAGTTGTCTAAATACTGCACTTAGAGAGAATCCTCTGCGCTGTTTGTTTTTTGTATTTTCTAGTCTTCTTCTTGGTGGGAACCCTGCCCATTTTGAGCGAGCTGCGAGGATTCTACACTGATGGACTAACTGCTACGAGTTATACTTATTTGTTTGTTTATATATTTTTACAATTATATATTGACTTGCTTGTATTGTTGTTGCATTATCCTCCTAATTTTTCCCATATATTAGTTTTATACTTCTGGGAGAAATGCAGCAGAATATTGTCATATATATATATATATTTGTTTTCTAGATTACAGAAGAAGACTGACAGTGGATGACCAGGGTGCTGTAGACCCCACTGGACATCATACTTACAGGCAAGTGCTTATTTTAATGGGAGAGTGTTAGCTTTAGGGGGATTAACCCTTTGAGGGCCAATGGGGAATGCAACACTCTGCAATGCATTGCCTGCCCCACTTGCACTCACGGGGTTAATAATATTTTCTTTTCACTCATGTTTTTTAGTTACTTGGCTTAGGGCCCAATAGCAATACATCCATGTGTCACTAATGTAGGTATCACTAGCCACACGTGTGTGTGTGAGTGTGTGTTAATAACCACTGTTCTACTACACGTTTTTTTAACAAACGTTAGGTACTCAACTCCTAGGTTTGATAGGTGCTTTTTTATGCAGAAATAGAGTGTCCCTTAATGTGTTACAAGCCGCCACATGTAATAGAATGCCTAATTCAACTACTTTTTCATTGTGTCCAATGGGCACAAATTTAGCACCCGTTGGGTATTTTTAGACGTTGGTAGTTTGTCACAGCACAAGTAGTAGAATACCAAACACTGGAAACTAAGTTTGTGTATTGCTATTTTATTATTTTATGGTATATTGTTGCATTGTGTAATAGTATCCTTTTGGGTATATTTTTGGTGTCTTATTTGCCAAAGGATTGTGCATTACATACTCCTGTGGCACTTAAAGGGGTAAAAAAAAAATTGTAGTAAAAGAGCTGTGCTTAGTTCTTTCAGGAACAGAGGAATGTGCAACACATTGTGCAACCCTCTGGTCCTTCAGGGGTTAATGTGCATTGTATAGGATTTCTGCTGCTGGAGGAATGTCTCTTAATTGAATCTATGGCAGATAAGTGTTCAATGACAATGACAGCAGAACAGAATTTTCATGTTAATCCAAACATGTTGTGGAGATTTATGAGTAACCATATAATATGTGAAAATTATATAGTTCACTTGCACCTACATCTCAGAGGATGCTTTGTCAAGCAGCACCAGTGGCATCCATTCTCATGTGGTCACCTCTCCAGACACTGTTTAAGGTTTAAGAGGAAAACCAGGCTAAGGTATAGGTGATGTAGGTGCAAGTGAACTATACCACGTTCACATGTTATTTGGTTAACTATAAGTCTCCACTGCAATGTACTTGGTTAGACATTCAAATTCTGTTCTGCTGTTATTGCTACTGTACTCTTATCTGTCAGAGGTTCAAGTAAGATACAGCCATCCAGCGGCAGAAAGCTTATACAATGCACAGTGAACCCCTGAACAACCAGAGGGTTGTGCAATGCATTGAAAATCCCTCTGGTCCTTAAGATGTTAAGTACAATTCTTTTACTACAACGTTTTTTACTTCTATCAGTGCGACAGGGGTATGCAATGCACATACCGATGGCTCTGAAAGGGTTAATACTATGAGTGCCAGAGGGGTACGGAATGCATTGCACTCAAAGGATTAAGAGAGGGCAGCTGCTGTCTCTGTTCCCCAGAGTAGAGACAGCAAACTGTACTCTGGCTCCAAAGGGAGCTGCGAGATGATGCTAACATTGGTACTGTGAACTCCAACAGCAGAGGCTGCTAATCGATCTTAGTGCATATGGCAATGTGCCACATTAACATTAAAACACACACACATGGCTAAGAAAATGGCTCATAAACCTGCATTTCCTTAAGTCAAACAAAATAGTAAACCAGCCCAAGGCACATTGATGGCGATATCTGCTGATTGGTGGTGGATTTACATGGATATGATGGCAAACACATTTTATTGCATGCTGTCGATATGCCATAGACACCACTTTGCAACCATATTGCGACATTGGCCCCTTATTGCCCTTTATCAACCTTTAGTGCATCTCTCCCAAGGTCACCTTAACTAAAGGGGTGCTCAAGGCATTTTGAAGCAATGTGTTACACACCATTCTGGTCCTTAAAGGTTTCTGAGTACTTGAACATATTTTATTTTTTAACCCTTTGCAAGCCAGAGGGGTGGGTCATTTATTTATTTAAAGAAACTCCTGTTCTGTTGATGCAAATCTTAATACAAATACAATGTGATTATATGCCTTCATTAATCTTTAACGACCAGTGGGATGCACAGCTCATTACGGAGAAATACACTGCAGACCACTCTTGTTAAAACTGCTTGGACATATTTTATTTTTAATGTTTTTAACCCTTTCGAAGACCAGGGGGTTATGCAATGCATTTCTTCACACTTGCTACACAACCTTCTGGTCCTCAAATGGCTAAAGCTACAGGAAAGCACAAAAATAGTAGTTATTAGAATTGCCACCTGGCACAGATTCAAGGAACAGTTTTAGCCTGTGCTGTTTTTAACAATGTGATGAAAGATTTAAAACCCCAAAGGGGATAATGCTGTCATGAACCATGCACAGGATCAAAATATTAGTCACCCACGTTTCCACCATCACAAATGTTAAAAAAACAGGATTGACTAAAAGATATTTCTTTAATCTAGCACCAGATGGCAACCATTAAATATCCGAGTGCAAAATAAAAATATACACCCAGGAAGGTTTCTGTTTAGGTAGCTGCATTCCAGAGCTATATGGAGAAAATGGGCAGTAATACTGTTAAAATCATCTATCTGCCTGTCATTTGGAAGAAAATAAGTTTCTTCATTAAAGGGATGTACAACACCAGATTTACAACTCAGGAGATCCTAGACAAAGGTACCCAAGGTGCCCTTAGTTGAAACCATTCCACACTTCATTGGTCTCCACCCCTAGCCCCACCTACTATTGCCCAGCACATAAAATATCCTTAACCTAAAATATTCAAGCACAAAAAAGCTGGTAGAGGCTCCTGTCATAAATCGGAAACCTTTGGGGGTTTCCCACTATGCCATAATATGAAAAAAAAATTCATAATATGAAAAATTTGACCCTGTAGATGAATGGACAGTTGTACATAGAAAATTATATTATACTGGTGAAAACTGGCATAAAGTGGCAAAACACACAAACAGTATGTGGTCTTCACAGACATTAACCCCTTAATGACGAGAAGTCAAAGGCAGTGTCCTTTGCAGAATGTGGGTCTGAGAGAGACCACTCTGGTCTTGAAGAGGTCAATTTCAGACCCTGTCAGTACTTACAGCGCTATAAGCACAAAGTATGTGATGTGCCAGGACCATCAACGGTCCTTCAGGAAAAATAGCAGTGACAGTTCTGACATGTCACCAGTCATTAAAGGGTTAAAGATAAGCTCTCATCTCATAATTTCTTTCTATGTGTTTTTAACATCCTAAGAAATTATACAATATAACTGCCTTGCACACAGTGGGCCTGCACCACCTTCTAACCTGGGCCTGGGTGGGACATTCTCCTCCTTGATGGTAGGCCTGAGTATGGACAGTGGAATATTTACATTTCGAGTGCCAGGGGGATGTCCATTGCATTACAAAGCAATGGTTTGGACAAATCCTGCTACTTAATGGGTTAAAATGGCTGTTCTGTACGGAATTATAATGAATACAATTATATGCTGTTGGGGCTGTAGTATAATAGTGTGGGGCAGCTTGTGGCCGCAGGCAGCATGTCTGATATGCCTTGCCTAATGAAAAATTTTGGCCTGGAGGAGAAATGGACAGTTGAATACAGAAAATGAAATTTGAAATGGTGAGAACTGGCCAAAAATCTACAAAATAAGACATTGCCTCACAAGAATTAAAGATTTGATCTCATCTCACAATTTCTTTATATGCGTTTTTTAAGAAATCATATAACATCTAAATAAATTTAATAATTATTACTTATTAAAAAACATACTGTTATTTTTTTATGTTGAGCAGCTCCATTGTATTACCTTTACTAACAAAAACTGTACTGCAAATGAATAGAAACTTTGGTCACTTATTCTCTGATCATTGCACAGAGCTCTCTTCCATTTTATTAAGAAAGTAATAAACAGTATTGCATGATTACAGGCTTACAGAGCATATCTTTCTACCATAACAGCTGTACATTGAGAAGTCTAAAGAAAAGTAAACAGATAGCAAAACAGATTTTGAATGACAATACAATTGGTATGCTAAAGTAGAAAAACATTGTTTTTACCATACAGAGATAGGCTCAAAGGAAAAGGGGAGGCATTCTGGGGCAAATCAACTCCACCATAGGAGTGAAAAAAAAAAATCCCAAATTCCTGTTGATACAAATGGGGCTGTGGCAGAACTAGATCACTGAGATTCCCTATGCTGCATGTGAAGACGACTCATGTTACTCTGCCACAACACTCTTCCTAAGATCTGCAGCCTGCAGACAGTTAATGCTAATGATCATGTTTACAGTAGAGATGGGTGAAACATTTTGCCTCAAAAAAGAAATATGCAAAAATCAAGACTTCCTTCTGTACCAGAGAATTCCCACAGAAAATAACATTTCTTGCTTACTTCAGCCTTTTTCATTGCACTGAATTCAATGATAAAAATATATCTCCCTCCTCACAAAGACGTGGAGAGTTTTCCCCATGTATTCCCACTGTGCTAAAGTATAAAATGTGGTGCATCATGTTAGTCTGCACTGTCCACCAGATCATTTTGGTTATCATTATTTTCATCAACTCTTTCAAGTCCAGCCTCCACCAAGTCACACTCACTGTTATTGACCATTCCCCTCCATATCCCTCCATGATTTGTTCCAGATCTATTCCAGTGGACATGGGATTTTCTCCTAGTCCTCCAAATGGGTCTGCAAAATGAATCCCCAACGTTTTGTCCATCCCTAATTGTAATACATTTCTACATTTGGGACATGTTTTTTTTTGTTTTTGTTTTTTTAAACATTTTTATTGAGAGGACAGTAATAAAATATTACAAATTCAAAGATAATGCACATAGTAGTCAAATAAGAGAAACAATGCAGACAGTCAAGTAGATATCATAACAGGGAGGTACAGCTGTACCATTTCGATTTTTAGTTTTAAAAAACTAAACTAAACCTAAACTGAAACTACAATCCCCTATCTCCAACCCTAACCGAGACTCTAAAGGACTCATAACCGTTCACCCTCCCCGGGAGACAAGCGCAACACCTCTTCCATTAAGTATTTATAAACATAGCAGATAACAGCTTAGGCATCAATTTATAAATAAACATATAGATAAATTAATAGGTAGCCTTGGTCTCCAGGAACATCAAAAACGGAGCATAAAGTAATAGTTATGTATCACAAAGCCCTCATTGGTAGAGAATTCTAGAGTTACAATAAGAGGTCCATAGACCCCATATTTGGTGGAATTTGTTCGGGGTTCCCTTATGCAGGAAGAGTCCCTTGTAATGAGGAAGATGATGGGTCACTAAGTTCATCCATTGGACATGCCTGGGGGGTGTTCTGACATCCACAACTGTGCCACCACCTTTCGTGCCATAACCAACAGTTCCCTAATCATTACAGTGTGAAAATTTAAGTGAAGTTGATCGGGGAGGATAGAAAATACATATGTCTTTGGGGAGAGTAACACATCCCACTGCACTACAGCTGATATAGTACAAAACACTTCCACCCAAAATCTTCGAACCGGAGGACAGTCCCACAGGAGGTGCAAGAAAGCGGTGCCTGCCTCCCCACACCTCCTGCAACAGTCACTATCCACCCTACCCATCCGAAAGAGATGCACAGGAGTATAATAAGATCTGTACAAAATCTTGAGCTGGATCAGCTGATGCCTGGCCGTAGAAGCTACCAATTCCGGACTCCTCAGAGCCATTTCCCACTCACAATTCTCAAAGGCACCCACATCGGCCTCCCATTTAAGCCTGAGTTCGTCCTCTGCCACAACAGAAGCCCTAGCAAACCATGTATATATTAACAATATAAGTCTAAGGTGTTGTCTCCTCTTAGCTAACGTAACTAATGGGAATTCTTTTAAACTTAGAGTAGTAGTACCCCACATGGTGCTCAAAGCATGTTTCAGCTATATATATGAGTATAAAAAGGAAGGAGGAATATCAAATTCCTCACTCAGTCGATCAAAAGTTTTTAGAACATTGCCCTGACCAAGTGTAGAGATACCGTACATCATCCATGATCGACCAAACTCCAATTGTCGAAGATGCAGCAACCCATCCAACCCCCAGGGGGAAGTTTCAGGGTCTTTTGCCTCATAGTTTGAAATAGATTGAATAGTCGGCCATACATTACAGGTCGTCCGAGAAGTGATGGGGGGATCCCCAATCACTCCTGGACCCAGAAAAGGAATGTGCAACAAAGAATATACTGGCTTGAGCAGAGATTCATAAATTCTGTGAAAAGTGTGTAGGGTATCCGGCAGAACATATGCGAGTGCATATTGTCCCTGTGCAGCCAGGTCATAATTATAGAAGTCAGGGAGGGCTATTCCACCCTCACTCACCGAACGCTTGAGAGTAGATATCTTAATCCTAGATGGGCCGCCTGACCAGAGAAAGTTCCTAACGATCTTGTCAATCATGGTAAAGTACCGCTTAGGGATAGGTACGGGAGAACCTTGGAAAACATACAAGAATTGCGAAAGGAACACCATTTTAATCAGGTTAGAGCGACCAATAACATTCAGCGGTAGTGTAAGCCAAGATGTTGTTTTACATCGAAGTTGATTAATTAGTGGCTCCAAATTATCTCTCACATAGTTGTCCGCAGAGGCAGTCACTATAAGTCCCAGATACTTCACCGAGCTTTCATATTTTAAAGAAGCAGATAGTACGGGGCCCCCATGCATAATTGGATCTACAGGGAGAATAGATGATTTAGCCCAATTTATTCGCAATCCTGAATAATTACCATAGGTATTTACCAAATCTAAAACTCGTGGAAGAGATCTGGAAACCTTACCCAAAAACAGTAGTATTATCACGGTGCCCGTGATTGCTGCAATTCAGTGTCTATCACCTGTAGGGGGCTCCCATTGGCTGTCTGCCTTCAGCCCGCCTCACATTGCCTTTTTAAACTCAGTCTGGGCACCCTCTGGTTGCCCTTTCGTGGTGTCTTTGACAGCATCCACTGCCTCCTTACTGCAGTAGCTGATTGGGCCTGTTACTGAGTTCCTGAGATCCTGAGTCAACCTGTTCCTGAGTTCCTGCCTGCTTTGTTAGTTCCAGTCCGGTTCTGGTTGTTCTCATCAGTAGCTGATGCTCCTATTGCTAGTCTGCTTGGCCGCGTTTGATCCGGTTGATCTTCTCTGCTGCTTCCTGTTGTTTCCTGCTTCCAGTTCCTGCATCTGTGGCGACATTGTTCTTCATTTGCTTCAGCGACATTTCCTCCTGTTGGTTCCCAGCGTGTGGATGCTGATTTGCTTCACTAAGCCTTGCGGCTCACATTCAGCCTGTTGGTTCCAGCGTGCGGATGCTGGTTTGCTCCATTTGCCTTGCGGCTCACATTACAGTCTGTTGGTTCCAGCGTGCGTACGCTGGTTTGCTCCATTTGCCTTGCGGCTCACATTACAGTCTGTTGGTCCCAGTGTGCAGACGCTGGTTCGCTCCATTAGCCTTGTGGCTTTCATTACAGTCTGTTGGTCCCAGCGTGCGGACGCTAGTTCACTCCATTAACCTTGTGGCTCTCATTACAGTCTGTTGGTCCCAGCGTGCGGACGCTGGTTCGCTTCATTAGCCTTGCGGCTCTCATTACAGTCTGTTGGTCCCAGTGTGCGGACGCTGGTTCGCTCCATTAGCCTTGCTGCTCACATTCAGTCTGTTGGTCCCAGCGTGCGGACTCTGGTTTGCTCCACTAAGCCTTGTGGCTCTCATTCAGCCTGTATGTTCCTAACGTAGGGCGCTGGTTTACTCCCTGACTTGCAGTCAGGTTCTTGATGGTTCCGAGTGCGCTGTCCAGTCCTAACAGCATTGATTCCTATAGTATATGGGCACGAGAGTTTCTGATTACTGTGAAACCACTTGACCTGGTAACCTCTATATTCCATCTTACTGTTATTATCATCTGACAGTCATTAGGTCACTGTGGTTGTCACCTTCCTTTGGGCTGCCTTGCCCGGTATATTGGTAAGGCCGGTAGAACCTTTCACTTTGCCACCTTACGGTTGCCTTACCCGGTATTGGCAAGGCCGGTAGAGCCTACTTGTTGGTATTCCGTCAGGCTGCATTGCCCGGTATATTGGTAAGGCCGGTAGAACCGCATACTTTTCCATCTTAAGGTTGCCTTACCCGGTATTGGCAAGGCCGGTAGAGCCTACTACACTGGTATCCCGTTAGGCTGCCCAGCCCGGTATATTGGCTGGACTGGTAGAGCCTCTTGTTCCAGACTCTCCTGGGTTGCTTTGCCCGGTATATTGGCAAGGCCGGAAGAACCTATTTGCTATTGTCATTATCTGCTATGTATTGTTTGTATGTGTATGAAAACCCTATGGGATTGCCTTTAACTTTTCAATAAAGTTATGTTTTTACCTAAACCTTACGTCTGAGAGTCTTAACAAACCGTGACAAGTATATCGTCCGCATATAATGCCAATTTCTCCTCTCTGCTACCCATCACAAATCCCTCCACCATCGGGTCGCTACAGATCAGCCTGGTCAGTGGCTCAATGGCCAATGCGAATAAACCAGGGGACAAGGGACATCCCTGTCGTGTGCCCCTCTCAAGTGCAAAAGATGCTGATTGAACCGACCCAGTCAAGACCGTAGCAGTCGGGTTTGTATACAGAAGTTGTACCCATTTTTGGAAAGTTGGTCCAAATCCAAAACCGCGCAGTGTACACCAAAGATAATCCCACTCCACAGAGTCAAATGCCTTGGATGCATCTAGTGAGACCACCACCCTATGACCTGCGTTGTCATGTTTGGTGTGTGGATGGGAAAATAGTCTCCTTAGATTATGGAATGTTGATTTCCCAGGTATAAATCCCGGTTGATCCGAGTGAATGAGATCCGAGATCACTGCGTTAAGTCTCGTTGCCAACACCTTGGCCAAAATGTTCGCATCCGATGTAAGCAAAGAATTAGGTCAATACTAGTGTTGAGCGAGCATGCTCGGCCGATGCTCGGATCGGCTCGAGCATCGCTCTGCTCGGCACATGGCGGTACTCGTACGAGTACCGCATGTGCTCGCCCGCCATGTTCGGGTCTCCTCCCCGCACGTTTTGTGGCTGCTGCGCAGCCAATAAACGTGCAGGGAGGCTCTGACATCGGTGTAATGCCAGCAGCCATGTTGGCTGCTGGCATTACACTGATTGGCTGGCCAGAACCCGTGGTCAGGTGCTGTATAGCACCTGACCAGCGAGTTCGGCTCAGTCTGAGCCAGGGAGAGCTGAGGATAGGAAGGGAAAGGCAGTGTAGGGAGGAAAAAAACAAAAATTGTGAAAAAAAAAGAACCAAAAGTCCTTTTTAGGACTACTGTGTGTGGGGGCAGCAGGTTATTTGGTGTGGGGGGAAAAAAACAAAAAACAAAAAAAAAAAATATATATATTCTGTTTAGTGTGCAAAGTTGCAGATTAGAGCACATTCTGTTTAGTGTGCACAGTTGCAGATTAGAGCACATTCTGTTTAGTGTGCAAAGTTGCAGATTAGAGCACATTCTGTTTAGTGTGCAAAGTTGCAGATTAGAGCACATTCTGTTTAGTGTGCAAAGTTGCAGATTAGAGCACATTCTGTTAAGTCTTCAAACTAAAATATCAAAGTCACGTATTCCATTCAGTGTGCGTCGCCGCAGTTTAGCAGCACATTCTGAGTACTGTGCAGAGTTGCAGAATAGGAAGAAATACTGTTAAGTCTTCAAACTAAAATATCAAAGTCACATATTCCATTCAGTGTGCTTCGCCGCAGTTTAGCAGCACATTCTGTGTACTGTGCAGAGTTGCAGAATAGGAAGAAATACTGTTAAGTCTTCAAACTAAAATATCAAAGTCACATATTCCATTCAGTGTGCTTCGCCGCAGTTTAGCAGCACATTCTGTGTAGTGTGCAGAGTTGCAGAATAGGAAGAAATACTGTTAAGTCTTCAAACTCAAATATCAAAGTCACATATTCCATTCAGTGTGCTTCGCCGCAGTTTAGCAGCACATTCTGTGTACTGTGCAGAGTTGCAGAATAGGAAGAAATACTGTTAAGTCTTCAAACTAAAATATCAAAGTCACATATTCCATTCAGTGTGCTTCGCCGCAGTTTAGCAGCACATTCTGTGTAGTGTGCAGAGTTGCAGAATAGGAAGAAATACTGTTAAGTCTTCAAACTAAAATATCAAAGTCACATATTCCATTCAGTGTGCTTCGCCGCAGTTTAGCAGCACATTCTGTGTACTGTGCAGAGTTGCAGAATAGGAAGAAATACTGTTAAGTCTTCAAACTAAAATATCAAAGTCACATATTCCATTCAGTGTGCTTCGCCGCAGTTTAGCAGCACATTCTGTGTACTGTGCAGAGTTGCAGAATAGGAAGAAATACTGTTAAGTCTTCAAACTCAAATATCAAAGTCACATATTCCATTCAGTGTGCTTCGCCGCAGTGTAGCAGCACATTCTGTGTACTGTGCAGAGTTGCAGAATAGGAAGAAATACTGTTAAGTCTTCAAACTAAAATATCAAAGTCACATATTCCATTCAGTGTGCTTCGCCGCAGTTTAGCAGCACATTCTGTGTAGTGTGCAGAGTTGCAGAATAGGAAGAAATACTGTTAAGTCTTCAAACTCAAATATCAAAGTCACATATTCCATTCAGTGTGCTTCAACGCCGTTTAACAGCCTATTCTGTGTACTCTACAGAGTTGCAGAATAGTAAGAAATACTGTTAATTTTTCAAACTCAAATATCAAAGTCACATATTCCATTCAGTGTCTTTCACCGCCGTTTAACAGCCTATTCTGTGTACTCTGTACAGTTGCAGAATTATAAGAAATACTGTTAAGTTTTCAAACTCAAATATTAAAGTCACATATTCCATTCAGTGTCTTTCACCGCCGTTTAACAGCCTATTCTGTGTACTCTGTACAGTTCCAGAATTATAAGAAATACTGTTAAGTTTTCAAACTCAAATATTAAAGTCACATATTCCATTCAGTGTGTTTCAACGCCGTTTAACAGCCTATTCTGTGTACTCTGCAGAGTTGCAGAATAGTAAGAAATACTGTTAATTTTTCAAACTCAAATATTAAAGTCACATATTCCATTCAGTGTCTTTCACCGCCGTTTAACAGCCTATTCTGTGTACTCTGTACAGTTGCAGAATTATAAGAAATACTGTTAAGTTTTCAAACTCAAATATTAAAGTCACATATTCCATTCAGTGTCTTTCACCGCCGTTTAACAGCCTATTCTGTGTACTCTGTACAGTTCCAGAATTATAAGAAATACTGTTAAGTTTTCAAACTCAAATATTAAAGTCACATATTCCATTCAGTGTGTTTCAACGCCGTTTAACAGCCTATTCTGTGTACTCTGCAGAGTTGCAGAATAGTAAGAAATACTGTTAATTTTTCAAACTCAAATATTAAAGTCACATATTCCATTCAGTGTCTTTCACCGCCGTTTAACAGCCTATTCTGTGTACTCTGTACAGTTCCAGAATTATAAGAAATACTGTTAAGTTTTCAAACTCAAATATTAAAGTCACATATTCCATTCAGTGTGTTTCAACGCCGTTTAACAGCCTATTCTGTGTACTCTGCAGAGTTGCAGAATAGTAAGAAATACTGTTAATTTTTCAAACTCAAATATTAAAGTCACATATTCCATTCAGTGTCTTTCACCGCCGTTTAACAGCCTATTCTGTGTACTCTGTACAGTTCCAGAATTATAAGAAATACTGTTAAGTTTTCAAACTCAAATATTAAAGTCACATATTCCATTCAGTGTCTTTCACCGCCGTTTAACAGCCTATTCTGTGTACTCTGTACAGTTCCAGAATTATAAGAAATACTGTTAAGTTTTCAAACTCAAATATTAAAGTCACATATTCCATTCAGTGTGTTTCAACGCCGTTTAACAGCCTATTCTGTGTACTCTGCACAGTTGCAGAATAATAAGAAATACTGTTAAGTTTTCAAACTCAAATATTAAAGTCACATATTCCATTCAGTGTGTATCACCGCCGTTTAGCAGCCTATTCTGTGTACTCTGAACAGTTGCAGAATAGTAAGAAATACTGTTAAGTTTTCAAACTCAAATATTAAAGTCACATATTCCATTCAGTGTGTTTCACCGCCGTTTAGCAGCCTATTCTGTGTACTCTGCAGAGTTGCAGAATAGTAAGAAATACTGTTAAGTTTTCAAACTCATATATATTAAAGTCATATATATCGTGTAAGATGAAGAAGGCGGGTAAAAAGGGACGGGGAAGTGGACGTGATCCTGAAAGTTCAGGGCGCGGGTCAGGACGCGGAGAAACTGTGCCTGGTGCCAGAGCACAAGAAAGAAAGACATCCACCATACCTAGCTTCATGTCTGATTTCACAGGGCGTCGCAGGACATCACTCTCGAGGTCCGACCAGTGCGAACAGGTGGTCGGTTGGATGACAGCTGATACTGCTTCCAGTCGGTTAAGCACCACCCTGTCTTCCACCAAGTCCACTCTCAGTAGCCAAGAGTCTGGTCAACATAATCCTCACTCTGATCATCCTTCCTCCCACCATACACGGTCTGGTCAAAGAAGTGATCCCACACTGGGATATAGTGATGAGCTCGTCTCATCACCAATCCTTCATTTGACCCTCTCTCCAAGCACGCTTGCAGAGGAACATGACATCTTGTGCCCTGATTCACAACCTCTAGAGGCTACCCAATCACAAGAAGATGACAGATGTGAACGGCATTTAAGGTCAAAGGAAGTAGTGGATGATGATGATGATGATGAGACACAGTTGCCATTAAATCAACCACTATTTCCTTCTCAAGACCTTGTTGAGGAGAATGTTATACAGTTGTCAATGACCGAGTATGTGGTGGGATCAAGACTTGAGGAGGATGATCAGAGTGAGGAAGTGGAGGAGGACTTGGTGGACGATGAGGTGACTGACCCCACCTGGGAAGGTGTAGAGCCGAGCGATGACAGCAGTCCTGAGGGTGAGCCATCTGCAGCACCGCAACAGGCTGGAAGAGGCAGTGGTGTGGCTACAGAAAGAAGGCGGACCGCACCAAACCGGCCCGCAAATGTTCCACGGAGCACCCCCTTGCGTAAATCTACCTTGCCAAGGGGTAGGTGTTCCGCGGTATGGCGTTTTTTTAAGGAAAGTGCGGACGACAAAAGATTTGTAGTTTGCAACCTGTGCCACACCAGAATGAGCCGAGGCATGAACACTAGAAACCTCACCACCACCAGCATGATCCGACACATGGCATCCAAGCACCGTAGTAAGTGGGAGGAACGCCTGGATCGCCCATCTGTGTCTGCAGGCCACACCACTGCCTCCTCTTCCCCTGTTTTCGGTGCCGGCCAATCGCCTGTCGAAGGCGCAGGCCCGCATACCTCCCGCCCTGCACCTGTACCATCTGAAGCACCATCAGCGACCACATCCACTTCCCTGTCCCAGCACAGCATCCAAATGTCGTTACCCCAGGCATTTGAGCGCAAGAGAAAATACCCAGCCACCCACCCACAGGCCATAGCACTAACCTCACACCTTTCAAAATTACTGGCCATCGAAATGCTGCCATTTAGGCTTGTGGACACTGAGTCCTTCCGCAGCCTGATGGCAGCAGCTGTCCCTCGGTACGCGGTCCCCAGCCGCCACTACTTTTCCCGGTGTGCCATCCCCGCATTACACCACCATGTGTCCCGTAACATCACCCGTGCCCTGACCAACGCAGTTACTGGGAAGGTCCACTTAACGACTGACACATGGACAAGTGCTTGTGGCCAGGGACGCTACATTTCCCTGACGGCACACTGGGTGAATGTCGTGGAGGCTGGGAGCGACTCGGACCCTGGGATGGCACGGGTGCTACCCACGCCGAGGATTGCGGGCCCTACCTCCATCAGGGTTTCCACCAGCACCTACGTTATTGGCTCCTCCTCCTCCGTTTCCACCTCCGAATTCTCTACACACACCGCCACTCCCCCATCAGCCAGTAGCTGGAAGCAGTGTAGCACTGCAGTGGGGAAGCGTCAACAGGCCGTGCTGAAGCTGATCTGCCTTGGGGACAAACAGCACACGGCCTCAGAGCTGTTGCAGGGGATTAGTCACCAGACCGAGCAGTGGCTCTCGCCACTCAACCTGCAAGCAGGCATGGTTGTGTGTGATAATGGGCGTAACTTGGTGGCGGCTTTGGAGCTCGGCAAGCTCACACACGTACCATGCCTAGCGCATGTATTTAATTTAGTGGTGCAGCGATTTCTAAAAACCTACCCCAATGTGCATGATCTCTTGACCAAGGTGCGCCGCGTGTGTGCACATTTCCGTAAGTCATCTACAGCTTCGGCCGGCCTGTTGAAGCTGCAGCAGCGCTTACAATTGCCAGCTCACCGGCTGCTGTGTGACGTGAGCACGCGCTGGAACTCCACCTTCCACATGTTGGCCCGGCTTTGTGAGCAGCAGAGGGCAGTAGTGGAGTACCAGCTGTTACACGGTCGTCGCCTCTCCGTTCAACTTCCTGTAATCAGAAGTGAGGAGTGGGAATGGATGTCAGACCTCTGCGAGGTTTTACGCAATTTTGAGGAATCGACACAGATGGTGAGCGGCGATAACGCTATTATCAGTGTAACCATCCCACTTCTGTGTCTACTGAAACGCTCGCTGCTCACAATTAAAACCGACGCTTTGCATGTGGAAGAGGTGGAAATGGGGGAGGAAGAGCTTACACAAGGTGATAGCCAGAGCACCCTCACTTCGTCTTCTCAGCGACAATTGGAGGAGGCGGAGGAGGAGGAGGAGGAGGAGGAGGAGGAGGAAGACACGGTTGCCTCCGCTACAGAGGGTAGCCATGGAACTTTAGTTCCATCTCTTCAGCGTGGGTGGGCAGAAGAGGAGGAAGAGGATGAGGATATTGAGAGTCAGCCTCCTGGTGAGGACAGCGAAATCTTGACTGTTGGTACTCTGGCACACATGGCTGACTTTATGTTAGGCTGCCTTTCCCGTGACCCACGCGTTGTACGCATTTTAGACAACACGGATTACTGGGTGTTCACCCTTCTGGACCCCCGCTACAAAGAGAATTTCTCATCTCTCATTCCTCCGGTGGAGAGGACAAGCAAAATGGTGCAATACCAGAAGGTTCTTGTTGAAAAATTGCTCCAAAATTTTCCATCTGACAACGCTGGCGGCAGAGTACGTGCTACCTTGGCCAACCGAGAAGGGGAGAAAAGGGGAGCACACAGCAGTTCCGAGAAAGGCAGGGCAACACTCTCCAAGGCGTGGGACACCTTCATGACACCCCGCCAGCACCCTCACCCTGATGCGCAGCCTAGTGTCACAAGGAGGGAAAAGTTTTGGAAGATGGTGAAGGAGTACGTAGCAGACCGTGTCAGCGTCCTCAATGATCCCTCTGTGCCTTACAACTACTGGGTGTCCAAGCTGGACACGTGGTATGAACTGGCACTCTACGCCTTGGAGGTGCTGGCCTGCCCTGCCGCCAGCGTTCTGTCTGAGCGGGTATTTAGTGCTGCTGGTGGCATCATAACAGATAAGCGTATCCGCCTTTCCACCGACAATGCTGATAGGTTGACACTTATAAAAATGAACAAGGCCTGGATTTCCCCTGACTTCTCCACTCCACTGGAGGAAAGCCCCGGGGGAACATAAACTCACTTTATATATGTTATTTACAATGATGTGAATACTCTGTATTCCCATTCACCCCTTCCACCCCAAAAACGGGTATATGGTTGACTCTTAATGTTCTCATCCTCCTCCTCCTCTTCCATATGCCCTGGGATATAATTTTTATATAGGGCCAGCTCACCAGCGTGCCCTGGGATATAATTTTTATATAGGGCCAGCTCACCAGCGGGCCCTGTGATATAATTTTTATATAGGGCCAGCTCACCAGCGGGCCCTGTTTGACAATTTTTATATAGGTCAGCTCACCAGCGGGCCTTCTCATATAATGTTTTATTGGGTCAGCTCTCTAGCGGGCCCTCTCATATAATGTTTTATAGCGTCAGCTCACTAGCGGGCCTTCGCATATAATGTTTAGGATGGTCAGCTCTGCAGCAGACCCTCACCCATAATGTTTTAGATGGTCAGCTCAGCGCACGTTTCCCTCTTAATCATGGCCTCAGTTCTGAAAATCAAGGAAATTTTTGGGAGAATTTGCCTCTGCGCACGTTTCCCTCTTAATCATGGCCTCAGTTCTGAAAATCAAGGAAATTTTTGGGATAATTTGCCTCTGCGCACGTTTCCCTCTTAATCATGGCCTCACTTCAGAAAATCGATGAAATTTTTGGGAGAATTTGCAGATGATATACAAGTAAATATACAGCAAATACTGTTTGGTAACAATTTTTCGCCTAAAGTCGTTTTTATTTTCCTTTTTGTGTGTTTTACGGTCAGTCTGTAAAAATGGCGTACTACGGGCGAAAGATCGTTCCCAGCAGCGATGTTGGAGTCCAAGGTGCATCCAGACATCCTCCCTATGCTGTCCCTGAACCATTTCTGTAGTGTTTCCGTCTTTTTCTGCCCTTTTCCTATGGACCAGGCACCCTCCCCTCATCAGAGCAGGGGGTGCCTGGTGTAATGCTCGAGTCCTCCCATTGACTTCAATGGGGCTCGGGTGTTCGGCCGAGCACTCGAGCCTCAGGGGGTGCTCGGTCAGAGCACCCGAACATCCGAGCATTGGGGTGCTCGCTCATCACTAGTCAATACGAATCGCACCTAGTCAGGTATTTGCCCGGTTTAGGGAGTACTATTATGGTTGCTTCAGAAGGAACAACGGAAGCTTGCCTACTTCTAAAGCTTCATAAAAAGTGTTGAGCAAATGCGGAGCTAGTGTATCAGCATATTTCTTGTACCATTCAGCCGGCAGCCCATCACCCCCAGGGGATCTACCCATGGGGAGAGAGGCAATGGCCGCCATAACCTCACCCAGCAGGATGGGAGAGTCAAGAATCCATCGCTGATCAACTGTGGTAGAGTTGGTTTGTGTTTTATAGAAAGTAGAATAAAAGTCTGCAAACACATCATTGATGCCTATTTCATCATGTATTAGGACCCCAGCTTTAGTATATATAGTCGTTATACTGCGTCTGCCCTCCCTGGCTCCCACCAGATGGGACATAAGTTTCCCTGCTCGATCCCCATTTTCAAATAATTTCTGTTTCTGGAACATCATAAAAGCTATATTCTGCTCCATTAACGCAACGTTATATACAGAGGAGGCAAGAAGGAAGGAGTCATATGAAATGATGTTGTCTTTTATCAACGTGTAGTCTTTCTGCCTTGCTAGCTTCTTTCTCCAATTGATTGATTTTATCTCTTGTATTTTTTTTGTGTGTAGCAATCAGTGAGCTAAGCGAACCTCGCGCCACGGTCTTCGCCGCACCCCATACCACCCCCTGTGGCGCAGAGCCCTTGTTATAACAATAATCTGCCAGTGCGGCCCCGTGGCCCACAGAAATATGATCGACAGATAGCCAATATGGCTGAAGTCGCCAACTAGGAGTTGAAAAATCTCTACCTACACAAAGGAGTAAGCTCATTGGAGAATGATCCGAAGCCACTCTAGGTAAATAAGAACAGTCGTCAACCATATGCCAGGCATGATTGAATACAAACGCATGATCAATCCTAGACAGCGATCTGTGAGTGGCAGAATGACACGAGTACTCCTTAACGTTAGGATGAAGAGTTCTCCATGCGTCAGTAAGGTTCATATCTTCTACAAAACTTAGAAATTTGAGCCTAGAGGCCAAAGAATCACCTGACCCGGTACCCATCTTGTCTAAAGTAATATCAGTGTACATGTTGAAGTCCCCCATAACAACAAGGCTGCGACCAGGCTTTGCAGATACATATAAGAGAGCCTCCTGTAGAACCTCAGGCACAAAAGGTGGAGGAATGTAAATATTCATTAGAATGACCGGGATGTAAGAGATCAAGCAGTCCAAAAAGATATACCGACCCAGGGGATCAGACTTCAAATCTACTAACTCGTATTGCAAAGAATTATTAACCAAAATAGAAACCCCTCTCGCGTGGGTTGAGAATGTAGCATGGTAATGTCGCCCCACCCATGGCTTCTTAAGTGCTAATATTTTGCCACCGTGTAAGTGTCCTGGAGAGTGCAAAATATCTGGATTATAACTCCTGGAATGATTTAAGATCAAGGATCGCTTTATGCTGTCATTGAGTCCCCTGACATTCCAGGAGATAATAGTAATCACTTTATTAGCCATAGCCGCTAGAGTAGATGCAAGATGTACACCCGTCTCCCAGAAAGTAAGGGCAGAACCCATTACGAAAATCTCCCATTCTAACTCCCAGTCCCATAAAGAAAACTAAACCCCCCTCCCTGTCCCCATCCAACCCCAACCGGAAGAGGACACATACCCGAAAAATTACCCCTAGGGAAATCCCAAGACGGACAAGGCACGCCCCCCACATAGTAAACCTCACAACCCAAACAAATAAAAAGTATAACAGTTACAAAACATTAAGATGTTCCCAAGGGTGTCTGTAGGGGCTCGTACCAGCCGTGCCGCCACACCGCCCGGCACCATCAGGCACCAGTAGGCGACCAGCAACACAACCAGCCCAAGCACCCACAGCACATAACCATCGATAGCTGAGGCTGCAATGTCAAGTAAGAGAGAGAGCCCACATCTAGCATAAGCATAAACAGTGAGAGAGTAGAGGTGAGAACAAGACACGTAGGCCCACTGCCGCCACCAATCACAAGGCAGACAGCCTGCCAATCATGTGGTATGTTAATTATTGAAGTACCTATATATAAGGTATCACAAATGGCAACTAAGCATATGACACCATGAAGATGTTCCGGGTGCAACTTGGGGGCAATGAACAACCCCTGAGGATCCCCGCGCGACACAAGGTACAGGGGGATGTATCACATTATCTCATAAATGTATTTGTAATTACACTACAAGTCCGAAGACTGACATGGTTAGATACCATAGGCGTGCATCCATAAATCAGAAGCTGCCCCCCTTCCATATTTGAACAGATACGGTCTCAAGTGGGCCCACATATCGCATCCCCACCCCCATCATTACAAATCCCCAAATCAGAGTAACTATAACTTATATAGATACACATATATCTCCTTGAGACGTATACCCACCCGAGGAGGCACACATGTTTTAGCACATCCCTACATATATTGGCAATCATGCATCTAAACTACTCACTTATTACACCAATATAACAGCCCTCATATACCACCCACCCCTCTCAACCTTGAGGTGTATTACTCGAGAGTTCATGCAGTATTATCATGTACAGTCAGCAACATTGAGTGCGAGCTGCCAACCATAAACATCACTCCCATCTACAAAGCCTCGAGCCAGTTCATTGCCTCAACCTCGGATGTGAAGAAGGATGTACTTCCATTATGGGTCACACGTAGCTTAGCTGGGTATAGCATGGCGTATTTGATCTCCTTCTTGCGTAATTTGCGTTTCACCTCCTGAAACTTCATTCTTTGGCGCTGAACATCCATTGAGAAATCAGGGTAGATGGAAATGCGAGCATTGCCACACATAATAGGACTGTTGAGGCGAGCCATTCTCAATATTGCATCCCTATCTCTGTAATTGAGGAGCTTAGCGATCAGGGTTCTGGGAGCAGTCCCTGGGGGTGGTCACGCCAAAGGGATTCTATGTGCCCTCTCCACCACAAAAGAGCCCGAGAGGCCCTCCTCGCCCAACTTTTCTTTCACCCAATTCTCCAGGAATTGCTCAGGATTACGATCCTCACTATTCTCCGGCAGTCCTACAATGCGAATATTGTAGCGACGTGATCTGTTTTCAAGATCATCAGCCTTTTTCTATAACACCCTGACCTGTTGCTTCAGAGTTTCAAGCGATTCACTGATAGGGGGTAGAGAGTCCTCCATAGTGGAGACACGTCTTTGGGTGTCCAACGCCTTTTCTCTCATATTTTGTTGGTCTGCTCGCAGCAAATTCAATTCCATCTGCACTGAATCGATCTTAGTGGTCAGGACATTTTGACAATTAGAGATGGCTGCCATCAGTTCTGCAAAGTGTGAATCAGAAGTCTCACCATTATCAGTTGAGTGTGAGGGTGATGACAGAGCAGAAGATTGTTCCATGATAGCATGAACTTCGCCCTCCTCCATCTGCATCCTGGTGAATTGACTAAGCCTGTTTTTGATTTCACCTGATTTAGACTTTTTGCCCATCATATCAAAGAGCAGGTGAGGAGCAACACAAAGAAAAGTATTGTAGTAGATCAAGGCCGTGCAGCGAGAGATCAGACACTCCAGGACATCTGAAGAGAATTATATCACAGGAACCATAGCGTCCAGATCCATGATATGAAGATTAGAGTGAATATAAGCAAAACCAGAGCTCCCAATGATCTCTGTTATACATGGGGCAGAAGGGGTCACATAAACAGGGTGAGGAGACAGATAGGGGTAAAGCATACAATAGTGGCTCTTGTATTATGAGCAAGGGTTTGCAGGATAGAGACAACAGCAGTAAGCTCTTAGTTGAGTGATGTCTCCACTTTTCACATCCAGGATGGTTGACTCCAGGAGAAGAGAACTGCAGTGACACAGCCAAATCCTACAGGTATAATAGCACAGCGGTGGAGAAGGAAACAGACGGTTAATTGCTGGAATTTTACATGGGAGAGAAGGATTGCTTGTAAACCGAGAGTATAGACACCAAGTCCCTCACTGAAGGAATTCTCCAGTGTACAGATGTTTGCTAGAAGAAGGGGAAAGCAGTGTTGGCCCAGTCGCACGTCACAAAGCCAATATGATGCAAAGATAATAGTGAGCAAAGGCAAAAGGCAAGGGCTTGTAGATTAGAAGCAGTGACAGTAGGCTCCCAAATCTCCACTTTCCACATCTAAGGTGGTTAACACCAGGAGAAAGAAACTGTGGTGACCCAATTACACCCCACAGAGCCAATAGCTTGTCGGTGGAATAGTAAGTAGGTGGCAATAGCTTAAATCTTACATGGGGGAGAAAGGGTCACATATAAAGGAAAGATGACAAACAGGGTCCCAGGTGAGCACCAAGCAATGTAATGCTATGTCCACTACAGTCCTTGCACCTCCACAGTGGTTAGAGGGGTGGAAACAGAGCCAGGGAGCTGAATGGCCTCAATTATACACAGGGCAGAAGGAGTTACATAAAAGGATAGCAGGACAAACAGGGGTTGAAGTATATAGGATCCTATATGGATCAGGCAGTTACTCTCAGACTGTAAACAGAAGCAGTAGGTCCAGCATCAAGCAAAAATTCCATTTGTCAGATCCAAGAAGTAATGTTATCCCAGCTCTACCACTGAGAGCTGGAGACATATTAAAGAGACAGTAGAAGACTGACTGGTAGCTTTAGACAAGGATAGAAAAGATGGGGTTCCAGCACAGAATAGTTTAAATACCTAAGGGGAGGGGGGAGGGGAACTGGGATATTGAAAATAAAAAAAAAGGGACGGTGCTCTAAAATGCTTTAGACCTGAGAAAGGGAGGTTCTCCCGAAAGCTTGTCAATCCAAAATTCTGTTAGTCCAATAAAAAAGGTATTACAAGATACTTATTTTGTTTGGTATTTTACATATATATATATATATATATATATATATATATATATATGTGTGTGTGTGTGATTTTTGTATACATATTGTTCATCATTTTATTTATATATTTTCTTTTTAATTAATTAATCATTCTAATGTTATTATAATAAAACAACTATGTTTCTATTAAACTAAAGATTAACTTTATTTTTCTGTGGTAAAAATATTGAACATACTGCACTTAGATATTTTGGTTAAGCTGTTTTCTTCTTTTTTCTATACTTTCAACAGCAGCAGAAACACTTCTAGTTAGGGATGGAGATGTTCTTGACTTTTGGTGCAGTGATGCTGATGATGATGACCAAGATAGCATTTTTCTCCTTTTTTACCTGGCCAGACGTCCCACATGATCTTTAAAATAGAGATTAAAGAGGCTTACTGCTCATTTTCTGTGATGGGGGACTAAGCCTTTTACTTCTATATAACAGCTGGAACAATTCATCATCTATCTCCCTCTCTACTGGATCTGTGTCTGAACAATAAGGGTTAGACAGTGGAGGGACATATTCCAAATCATCAACACTATCATCAGCCTCATCATTAATAAATAGTGTATCGTTATCATCCGCTTCCTCCCTGCCATCATCCCTGCAAGATTCCCCAACCCCACAACATTCATATTCTTGTAGCTTTCTCTCAAACACTTTATTAAACCTTTCCACTGAGGCAAATTTACAGAAGTCTGACCACTTTTTTGCAGTGCCAGTGAGGTGTTACTATCACTGCCTGATGTATCATTTGGTTCCATGGCAATCTTCCTTCTCCACTGTGGCAACAACACTAGAATGACACTGTTCAGCTTCATCTTTAGGCTTTATAGTACTACTACTGGTAATGGATATTTTCACATCAATTTTATTAATGGTCTCCTCATAAGGAAGTGGTTCATCATAATCACTTGCTGCAAAAGCTGCTTTAACCAATGCCACACTCAGTTTTTGGAGTAGCACTACTACTAACAACATGTTCATACACTCCTCCTAACACTCCTTTCCATTTACTCCTGCCCTTGACACATTATTGGACATAGCGATAGCACTGTTGATTGTTTTATCCCTCTATGGTGTGATCTATATCATTATTACAGTCAACCTCTGTCACTGTTAATGTCAATCCTTGTCATTCACATCAAAAAATCCTGCTTGTCTCTGTCTATAAAGAGAAGATGTCAGAGATGTTCAACTAGGCCTGTGAGCTTGCAAGGGTATGCAAAGAGCTCACTAGGACTATATCCTCCATCCAGGGTGCAATCTCTTTTAGCTCACAAGTGCTGTACACAGAGAAGAAATATTTTGAAGCATATCATACAGGTCCTGCCAAAATCACAGTCCAGCCACAAAATGCAGGAATATTCTTCTCTGAACAAGGGAAACAGCTAACCTTAGACATATTTTTCAGCCTTGTTGGACTCATTGGTGAGGTGCAGCTGATCCCTCTAGGCACTTCTGAGCAAGGGGTCTCTGTCTGTTTTTTGAGGTTTTTATTTGTTATTTTATAATTGTCCTTCTCTGTCACAACCACAAGCAACAAGCTCCGCTCTTTACCCCTAGACTAACAGAGTCTCACAATTATTTTTCTCTTCCAAGAACTGCTGCTGAAGTAGTACTTTCATTGTATTGCATAGGACAGACTTGGGTTGGCTTCAGGAAACACAATCTCTACAGCTTGCAGTAAAATAATAAAGCACACAGAAATCACTGGTGCGCCAGTGCAGCACTACAACTCAGTATATCCTTCCTGCCCCTCTAGTTCTAGAGTATATATTGGAGTGAAGCTGTGTATGGATGACAAAGACAATGTATCTTAAGAGGAACCCCCATCTCTGTATTTGTATTGATAATAACTTCAGATGAATTGTCTGGTGATATCTGTCACTGACATGTCACAGGCTGTCTGTCTGTCTGTCTGCTTGTTGTCAACCACTCTAATACTTTTTTTGGGGGGAGTTAACTCACCTTCTCCTCACCACACTCCGTATATGGCAGTATATACTCAACACTCCTCTAACAGCTGTCTCGAACAATTTACTCCATTTGTTTGTGGGATAAAGTTACTAAAATGATAGTATGCTGCCAAACAGCTTACTTTATGTGTTTTTTTGGATAACGTCTCTAGAAATCACAGTATGATGCTTCCTCTCTCTCTCCTCAATCCCAAGTACAGTTGTATTGACTGGTATTTGTCAGTGTTGTCTCTACACAACCTCAGGATGGCTGGCTGCTTGTCACTCACTCTAATACTTTATTTTTGGGGTGATTAGCTCTCACTTCTTTACACACAGAAAGCAATAGTCAGTGTCTCCCCAACACACCTTTAACACCTCCACAAACAGCTAATTTTATTTTTTGACATAAAGTAACTAGAGATCCCAATATGCTGCTTTCTTTTTTACTCTGTGCTGTCTGTTAGTGTTGTCAAGTCACTCAGCTTAAGGATGTCAAGGGCAGTCCTCTAATACTTCTACAAACAAACAGCTCATCTTTTTTTTTTTTTTTTTTTATAAAGTTGCCAGAAATTTCAGTATGCTCCTTCCTCTCTCCCTTACTAGCAAGCAAACTGACAATGTACAGAATGCTTACATTCTTTTATACTAGCACAACGGGAATACGCATAGAGTCATGGGAAATTTAGTTCTAGCAACACATAGGTGAAAAAAGTGGAAGATCTGCACTTTTCTTGGAAAATTTCCCACATGATGAAAAGTGCAGTTTTTCACTTGTTTTGGCTTTGAAGCGGGAAGTTTTGCCAATCCCTACCTAGGAATATGACAGCTGGGTAAGGCATATAGTTTGTATTCATAAAGCTAAAGAAGTTTAGTTCTGGAGTAAACTAACTGTACCATGGTGATGGTGGTGGAGGTGGGGGGGGGGATTCCCATTGAGTAAAATGGGGCCTTTAACCCTTTCAGTACCAGAAAGTTCTCCCATGTATTGCAAAGTGATGCTGGAGACCTTTCTAGAATTCAAGGAATTCAAAGACCCACTTACAGGGCAATTGTCAAGATTTACTAAGTCTGCTTCTATGGGAGCAGACTTAGTAAATAGCACAAGGGTGATGAAACCCCAGAATGACTCCTGTGAGACATTCATGGTTAATAAAACAGAATATGTTGACTATAACTCAACCTATAAGTATATAAGTATGTGACTCTCATCCACAACCATTGTGGGTTTGCAAAGCTTCCAAAGATCCTATGTGTTGGAGGACTGTATCACATAGGACTAGAGGTACCTGAACTGCAAGACTTCAGTTTCACTATTCAGTCTCTTCCACAGGAGCAATGGGGGTGCAACAAGAGATTTCTATTCAGACCTTCAGTGATCCTCCGGGGCTCACAATGCCGCCTGACTTCATCGGCAAGTCTGCACACGTGGTAAAAGACCTGCAAATCAGGTACTCTTCTTGTGATAGTTGCCCTTTAAATCAGTGGAAATTTGCTGAATTGTCATGTCATAATTTTGGTGCAGTTGGTTTGTCCAGAACTGTATCCCTTTTAGCTTGATGAATAAGGCCTAAAATACTGAATTTTCATCAAGTATTTGCCTTTAAACATTTAACCCATTAATAGCACTGGTCAGGCTGCCAGTAAATTATTTTTCTACAGAAGGAATTCAGTAGGAGAAGCCAATGGAAAGCTGCAAGATTCACAAATCAAAAATGATCAATTTGCAAATCCATCATTTCTTCCTCTGGCAAATATATTCTGCAGGTCTAAAATGGAATGAAGCTCTCTAACTAGAACGTATGCACCAAGTATAAGAAAGAGAACTACCAAAATAAAGCTCTCATGTTCATCAGGAATCTCAAGGAATATCAGACAACCAAAGCATAGCACATGTTGTGTGATATTAATTAATAGCAAGGAAGTACAACTACTTAATAGTGAATATTAAAGCTTTAAGGACTCTAATCCTTAAAGGGTGAAAAAAATGAATCTGTGCAGCTGTAACAGTTTACTCCCTCTACTGTACTTAAATATAAAATAATGAATAATAATCCCTGCTTATCTTATTATGGCCAGAAAATCCTAAGTGCCTCTTTCAATTTTTCCCTTGCTCCTTGGTTCAATAGATAACATCACTACTTGCTGTCATGACTGTGGAGGTGGATATTCCAGATGATAGCAGGACCTACTTTGTCCATGGACATGACATCCAGGACTGACTGAAGATATTATGTCTTGAAACCCCAGCATTGGGGGTTCTGGCCATAATAAGGTAAGTTGAGGGTTATTATAGGTAGGTGATAGCTTTCCTTTAAGCTTTTATGGGGTTCTCAATGTCCTGAAAGCAGTTATAATAAGGGGCTTCTGAGGAAATAAATGAGGTTGTGGGAATTGAAATCCAAAGGATGAAATGAGTGAAGTGGTGGGAATTGAAGTCCAAAGATGGACAAAGTCAAATCAAGTCAATAAAAAACTCATGAAAGGATATTCTTAACATGAGAGAAGTCTCACCAGGAAGTAAAATTTATTTAAATCGTACAGAGTATCTTTTAATTCTTGAGAGATTTTGAACACTTTAGAGAATAGACCAAGTGTAGTTAGTGTTTGGACCTCCATCTGCTGGAGGAAACAGCTCGCATCATTCCCAATTAGTCAGTGGAGTTTTAATCTCCACCAGCTGGATGGCTAAAAAGTTGACTATAGCTGTAATAGGCTAATAACACAGGACTGAAGAGTTTTCTCTCATGTCTCTCAATGTATTGCATATCAGTTATTGTTATTAATATGTTATCATGATGTTTTGCTAGTATACAGCCTAGGACTTAAAGGCAGACTAGGCAACTTTCTATGGTGCCAAGTTTCAGGTGTGCCTAGGCCATGCAAGTCATGGCCACTGTGCTGATTTGTAGGAGTCACCAGCACAATCCCAGTGCCGCTGAATCAGACACCTGCCCATGTTTAGAGATAGGCAAACCTTCTGTGATTAATTTGTGGATCAGTTTGGCCAATAAAGAGAAAAATAATCAGAAAGCACTGGATGTGGGAGAAGAGGAAGAAACACTCCTCCAGCAATCATGGCTTGTTCTCAGGAAAATTGAAGTTATCTGCTTCATCACAGTTAAATTGGTAGTACCCCATGATCACAGTGTAAGTTTCAGAACTGTGACCAAGTTGATCGCAGTATAAGCTGTAGTACTATTCACTCACCACAGCAGACATTGTAGAACTAGTGGGTAGGGGTGGACAGCGCAAGGCGTATACTCTAAAAACCTGCTACACTTAGAGGATACGCCTTGCTCTGTCCACCCCTACCCTCTTTCTTTTCTTGTCTTACATGTATTACGATGAGTCCGCAGTGATTTCTCATTGCATGAACTGATAACGGACTAGCAGCATACGAGAGAGGACTAATTGCCCGTATAGAAGATATAGGGACAGCCAACTATTCTATACTATTGTGTATTCATACACGGATGTATAATAATTTTTTGAGTCACACGTATTCTTCCCTATTCTGGACACTATATTACTATATTATCCGGGGATATGTGAGTATATATGATTCTGAAATTGTCTGTTTTTAGCTGCCCAAAGAACAATTATTCTAATTACACGCAGTCCTCTCTCTATCCTACATAGTGTACATCTAGCTGAGTGCGCAGTGTCCACCTCCGCTATTGTAGAACTAGTAACCAGTCTAATCACAGTATAAGGTGAAATACTATTAACCAGCCTATTTTATTTAGAGAATGTTCTTCCATGAAGAATACATTGAGATTTGTCAAATATGTGCTGGAGTGCTTTTACAGTAAGATGTTATATATTTACACAATATAGAGAAACAATATAAAATTATATACAGTTACACATTGTTTCTAGATACAAAGACACAGTTATTTTTCTTTACAGTATAAGCTGTAGTACTAGTAAATAGCCAGCATGACCACAGTATAAGTTGTAGTACGTGTAACCCTTGATGACAGTAAAAGTTGTAGTACTAGTAACCAGTCTGATCACAGTATAAGCTTTAATACTACTAACCAGCCTGATTTCATTAAAAGTTGTAGTATAAGCTGTAGTACTAATCCCCATCCTAGTTGCAGCATAATCTTTAGTACTAGTAACCAGCCTGATCACACTATTTACTGTAGTACTACTAACCACTGTAGCAGTTCTCCTAAATTGTCCAAATCTGACCCAGACAGGCTCAATTTTTAAATGACATTGAGGGTATGTGAACTTGCTCTTTTTATTGTTGTTTATCAGGAAATCAGTTTTCCATGAATATAAAATGATAAAATACCTGCTTCAGTTCTTATGAAACAGGTAGTTATAGATGAATGCTAATTTAAAAAATTAGTGTCAATTATTCCTAGCCTAGCCAATAACCCTGTAACATCTGAGGCATCTGTCTGCACTAGTGATGGGCGAAAAGACAGAAACTTTTCCTATTGGAATGTTCATGGAAAAACAACGTTCTGCTTTTTCGCAAAAAATTAGCTCCCATAGAATATACATATGATTTCTGCTTTTTTGCCACTGTCCATACATTTCCCAGGAGATCTTTGCCATTTTTCACCTATGTTTTCTATAACTTCAGGACTTTCCACTGTAATATTACTTCTTCTAAGGCGTGAAGTGGAGAAATGAATAGCAAAAAGTCAAAGTTGTGAGTCCTACAGCAACATATGCCTAGAAAAAAACTGTTAGCAGGCTGGTGTCTTTGTCCACAACACTAACTACCTGCTTAAGTAATACAGGCACAGCCATCCTTGAAAAATAATTGTGGCTTGGGATATTCCGATGCAGTGCAACACATGACATCAGTCCTTTAAAGTCTCTATTTTCAACAAAAGGGCAGCATGTCAACCACCAATATTTTAACAAGTTCACTATTTCACAGGCAGACTTTTCCATTATTTTTGTGCAGGCTTTCACTTTTTTGTGTGGGATGGAAGTACATAGTGAAGGGACCGTGTAACTTTATTGCTTTAATGGCATCACTTGTGGAGTGGTGCGGGTATGTGTGGGTACTCTATGACTCATCTCTAAAAACAAATTTAAAGTCATACTCCTCTGTAGCAAGAGAAGAAAATCTTGGCTCACTCTCTTAAGAAGTACTTCTGTTGCTGCTTTTTGTGGCACCTCTGACCTGTTGATGGTGTGTCTCCCGGTCAGATTGTGGTTGTGCTTCAGGTGAGGTTTCAGTGAGGAGGTGCCTAGGTGTGAGTCTACTTTCCCCCTGCTCACATGCTTTTTACACAGACAACAGGTAGCATGCTTAACTTTTGGATCATGAGTGAAGTATTTCCACACTGTGGATTTCATATACTGTGGAGTTCCTGAGGGACTGCTATTACTACTGGGGCTAGATGTTGTTGCAATTGTACTACTATTAGGTGTCACAGGTGCTGCAGTTCCAACAGCAGCAGAGGCAATTCTCATAGCTAATGTTGTAGATGTTGATAACTTGTATTGCTGCTGGTTACTCAACATTACAAAGAAACCCAGCGCTCCTAATCCACATAAATTGTAAGGCACCCTTGCAAATGAATTATCTTATGTTAGAGATAAATAGCTACTATGTCACACATTCAAGATTAATATCTAAATACATACAGTGTAAATAATTCACAATGCATAAGTAATACAGATAATAATTATAAATAAGTTCTTACTTTTGATATCTTCAAATTTTAAGTTGAAAATCCTATATCCGATTTTGATTCACAACCCAAATGCGTTCAAACATAGAAAGAGAAACATAACATAGTGTAATCTGTAATGAGCAAAGAAGTCCAAATATACAGTTTTATGGTAAATGTAGATTATTGTATCTCTTGTAGTATTGATAGATGTCAAATTAGAACGTGATTTTCATTCAATATCGTGTTGTAAATGTTTTAAACGATGTATGTTTCCAGCGATCCACATAAACGAAACTAACTCACTCTGTTATTATGTTGCTTGACTGACACTAAGTCAGACAAGCCGATCGCGTGTGCAGGGTATTACTGAGTTGCCTGCACTCAACCACAACGGACTTCAGATCCCAGTATCCTCAGTGTAGAAGTAATCTTCCAAGATACTTACAGTTTCTTTTCTGCCTGGGAAGCTATGAACTTTCCCAGGACTCCAAGAGCGTGTGAAGAACTATTAGGACCGTCCTCACTCGGTCTGCTTTCGGTGAAGGTGGTAGTCTCAAGCACCACTTCTTCTCCGACTTCTCAATATCCCTTATATTTTCATATATCCAGAGTGTTAAAGCAAAACCAGTATGCAGAGAATGTTAATGATTTATTAAACACAAATAAAAACCACTTTCCGAACCAGCGTCAAGTGTCATATAAATAATCCTCACGGTAAATACTAACACCGGAGGTACAGTATAAAATAAAAACCGGTCAATTTCCCAACGCGTTTCGTGTCAATATACACTTCATCAGGGGTATAGATTATTCAAACAGGACATCTATATATAGAGAAAATTATACCTTCAAATGGCGGGAAATAAGTTTGAATGTCTGTCAGTTTCAATTAGTGTGGCTTGATCCTAATTAACAATAGATCGTTAACAGCCGCAAATAAATGAGGTTCAATTACTATACTTATAACTGCTTACAAAGAGATTTAACCCTTTACTGATATTCTTGTTCTTTTGCTTTCACTTTAACTTAAATGAAATATATTATGTTTCAATATCTACAATGACATAGCGTTCAACTACACTTCATTACAAGGAATATTAATACTTTTATATCACCCTTATAATGGATTTTAGATATACATTGTACATAAATAACAGCATTTATAACATTCAATATAAATTGAATTATCAATCAATTCCATCCTTGAATATAAATTTTAAATTTTAAAATTCCTTATGTTTATATAGTAAAAACATCTCCAGTTTATTCCTTTTAAATTCTATATACATCCATAATTCATTCTCTCAAAAAGCAATTTAAATCAATACCAATATTCAATCCTTTTGGTGTCAATGTTTTAAGTTTATAGATCCACTCAGTTTCCTTTTTGGATACCGTATTTAGAGTGTTATCTCCTCTCCAGTTAGGGTTTATTCTTTCTATCGCTGTAAAAGTGACTCCTGAAGGGTCTTTGTTATGTATATGTTTAAAGTGTTCTGAAACACTGTGAGTATGAACTCCTTTTTTAATGTTTCTCATGTGTTCTCTTACTCTAATGTTGATGCTTCTCACTGTTCTACCTACATATTGTTTGCCGCAAGGGCATTCTATAAGGTACACTACATTTCTACTCTTACAGTTAATGAATTGTTTGATCTCAAAAATCTCCCCTGTCTGATTGGATTTAAAGGAATTTATACACCGTCTACTGTCTTTACTAGTTCTACATGTAATGCAACTTCCACATTTGTAAAAACCTTTCAAGCCTTGTTGGAAATAAGATTTTTCAGGTCCAATATAATTTATAAAGCTGGGTACCAATTTTTGTTTCAAATTTTGGCACTTCTTAAAAATTATACTTGGTTTATCTTGTAGTTGTTCCTTTAAATCATTATCTTTCAGTAGGATTGGCCAGTATTTTGTCATAATTTTCTTCACTTCCATATAATCAGCACTGTATTGAGTAATGAATTTAATTCCTTCATGGTTTTCTTTTTTTTCATATTCAACTTTTCTTTTCATATTTTGTGGATATAAAATTGTTTCTCTAGCATTTCTTAAAATCCACTCTTGATATCCTTTTTCTTTAAATAATTTTTCTGTCTGAGTGATTTGTTGTTTACAAATATCATCTTCTGTACAGTTGCGTCTAATTCTTCCAAATTCTCCTCTTGGTATGTTGTAAATCCATGGTTTGTAATGGCAACTAGTAGGTGCTATGTATCCATTGGTATCTGTAGTTTTTTTATAAGTACAAGTTTTAATTTTCCCATCCTCAATGTATATTTTTAAGTCCAAAAAATTAATTGATTCTTTACTATAAGTGGACGTGAATTTAAGACCATAATTATTGTTATTTATGAAAGCAAGAAATGAGAGTAAAGATTCCTCATTACCTCTCCAAATAAATAAACAATCATCTATATATCGTTTCCAACTTATTATCCCAGAATTCTCCATAGTTTTTGAGTTAATAAAAATGCTTTCCCACATTCCCATATAAATATTAGCATAACTGGGGGCAAATTTGCTCCCCATAGCTGTCCCGGAGATTTGTAAGTAATATTCTCCTTCCACCCAAAAATAGTTCTTCTTCAAAATGAATTCTATGCACTTAGTTAGAAATTCTATTTGTGTTAGGTTTATTTCTCCTTTTTCTTTTAACATGTCAGAAACAGCTTTTATTCCTGGTTGATGCTCAATGACCGTATATAATGATGTTACATCGGTAGTCACCAGATAAAAATCATCTCTCCATTGAATGGTTTTTAAAAATTCTATTGTTGATTCTGTATCTTTAAGATATGATGGTATCTGCGGTACTAGTTTTTGTAAAAATGTATCTACATAATGGGATAGGTTAGAAGTAAGTGATTTTATTCCTGATACTATAGGTCTGCCCGGAGGGTTATTCTCATCTTTATGAATTTTTGGTAAAATATAAAATACAGGGATTCTTGGATGAATTACATTTAAATACTCAAATTCTTTGTCAGTTAGGATCTTCTTTTGTTTTCCTTCAATTAATAATTCTTTTAATTCCGTTTTGTATTTTTCAGTTGGGTCAAAGTTCAATTTCTTATAGGTTTTTTCATCATTAAGTAACCTCTTCATTTCTTCCACGTATTTTGAGTTATCCATGAGGACAATACCTCCTCCTTTGTCCGCTGGTTTAATAACCAGATCCTTATTATTTCTGAGTTCTTTTAATGCTTCCTTTTCTTTAAACGACAAATTCATTCTTATTTTCTTCAGTTCTAGATTCTCCAAATCATCTAATACTAATTTCTTAAAAGTCTCCAAATAATTATTCGTACTACTCGAGGGATTAAATGTAGAGTTAACCCTGCATTCAGTATGTGTATAGTTATCATTTGTTTCATAATTTTTAACCTCAGGCTTGTTAATGAAATATTTTTTCAAATGTAGCTTACGCATGAATTTATTAACATCTATAAATGTCTCAAATTTATTTAATCTGCTTGTTGGAGCAAATTTCAATCCCTTTTTTAAGACGTTTTCTTGTTCTTTACTCAGAGTTATTTGACTCAAGTTAAATATTTTTGTGGTGTTTTCTACAGTTCTTGGGGCTCTATTATTTATATTTCTTCTTCTTCCCCCTCTTTTACCTCTCCTTCTTCTAGTGTTTGTTCTTGCATATTGTGCCATGGAGTTCTTCCTCTCCAATCTTGTGAATTTCTCAAACTTATCCTTTGGGCGCCTTGATCCTGATATAAAAAAGGCATAGTTGTTTCTGAATCTTGAATATATTCTAATGGTGAAAATCTATTTTGTGATTGAAAATGATTTCCAGTGGGAGTGATTGAAAATGATTTCCAGTGGGAGTGATTGAAAATGATTTCTAAATGATTAGAATATATTCAAGATTCAGAAACAACTATGCCTTTTTTATATCAGGATCAAGGCGCCCAAAGGATAAGTTTGAGAAATTCACAAGATTGGAGAGGAAGAACTCCATGGCACAATATGCAAGAACAAACACTAGAAGAAGGAGAGGTAAAAGAGGGGGAAGAAGAAGAAATATAAATAATAGAGCCCCAAGAACTGTAGAAAACACCACAAAAATATTTAACTTGAGTCAAATAACTCTGAGTAAAGAACAAGAAAACGTCTTAAAAAAGGGATTGAAATTTGCTCCAACAAGCAGATTAAATAAATTTGAGACATTTATAGATGTTAATAAATTCATGCGTAAGCTACATTTGAAAAAATATTTCATTAACAAGCCTGAGGTTAAAAATTATGAAACAAATGATAACTATACACATACTGAATGCAGGGTTAACTCTACATTTAATCCCTCGAGTAGTACGAATAATTATTTGGAGACTTTTAAGAAATTAGTATTAGATGATTTGGAGAATCTAGAACTGAAGAAAATAAGAATGAATTTGTCGTTTAAAGAAAAGGAAGCATTAAAAGAACTCAGAAATAATAAGGATCTGGTTATTAAACCAGCGGACAAAGGAGGAGGTATTGTCCTCATGGATAACTCAAAATACGTGGAAGAAATGAAGAGGTTACTTAATGATGAAAAAACCTATAAGAAATTGAACTTTGACCCAACTGAAAAATACAAAACGGAATTAAAAGAATTATTAATTGAAGGAAAACAAAAGAAGATCCTAACTGACAAAGAATTTGAGTATTTAAATGTAATTCATCCAAGAATCCCTGTATTTTATATTTTACCAAAAATTCATAAAGATGAGAATAACCCTCCGGGCAGACCTATAGTATCAGGAATAAAATCACTTACTTCTAACCTATCCCATTATGTAGATACATTTTTACAAAAACTAGTACCGCAGATACCATCATATCTTAAAGATACAGAATCAACAATAGAATTTTTAAAAACCATTCAATGGAGAGATGATTTTTATCTGGTGACTACCGATGTAACATCATTATATACGGTCATTGAGCATCAACCAGGAATAAAAGCTGTTTCTGACATGTTAAAAGAAAAAGGAGAAATAAACCTAACACAAATAGAATTTCTAACTAAGTGCATAGAATTCATTTTGAAGAAGAACTATTTTTGGGTGGAAGGAGAATATTACTTACAAATCTCCGGGACAGCTATGGGGAGCAAATTTGCCCCCAGTTATGCTAATATTTATATGGGAATGTGGGAAAGCATTTTTATTAACTCAAAAACTATGGAGAATTCTGGGATAATAAGTTGGAAACGATATATAGATGATTGTTTATTTATTTGGAGAGGTAATGAGGAATCTTTACTCTCATTTCTTGCTTTCATAAATAACAATAATTATGGTCTTAAATTCACGTCCACTTATAGTAAAGAATCAATTAATTTTTTGGACTTAAAAATATACATTGAGGATGGGAAAATTAAAACTTGTACTTATAAAAAAACTACAGATACCAATGGATACATAGCACCTACTAGTTGCCATTACAAACCATGGATTTACAACATACCAAGAGGAGAATTTGGAAGAATTAGACGCAACTGTACAGAAGATGATATTTGTAAACAACAAATCACTCAGACAGAAAAATTATTTAAAGAAAAAGGATATCAAGAGTGGATTTTAAGAAATGCTAGAGAAACAATTTTATATCCACAAAATATGAAAAGAAAAGTTGAATATGAAAAAAAAGAAAACCATGAAGGAATTAAATTCATTACTCAATACAGTGCTGATTATATGGAAGTGAAGAAAATTATGACAAAATACTGGCCAATCCTACTGAAAGATAATGATTTAAAGGAACAACTACAAGATAAACCAAGTATAATTTTTAAGAAGTGCCAAAATTTGAAACAAAAATTGGTACCCAGCTTTATAAATTATATTGGACCTGAAAAATCTTATTTCCAACAAGGCTTGAAAGGTTTTTACAAATGTGGAAGTTGCATTACATGTAGAACTAGTAAAGACAGTAGACGGTGTATAAATTCCTTTAAATCCAATCAGACAGGGGAGATTTTTGAGATCAAACAATTCATTAACTGTAAGAGTAGAAATGTAGTGTACCTTATAGAATGCCCTTGCGGCAAACAATATGTAGGTAGAACAGTGAGAAGCATCAACATTAGAGTAAGAGAACACATGAGAAACATTAAAAAAGGAGTTCATACTCACAGTGTTTCAGAACACTTTAAACATATACATAACAAAGACCCTTCAGGAGTCACTTTTACAGCGATAGAAAGAATAAACCCTAACTGGAGAGGAGATAACACTCTAAATACGGTATCCAAAAAGGAAACTGAGTGGATCTATAAACTTAAAACATTGACACCAAAAGGATTGAATATTGGTATTGATTTAAATTGCTTTTTGAGAGAATGAATTATGGATGTATATAGAATTTAAAAGGAATAAACTGGAGATGTTTTTACTATATAAACATAAGGAATTTTAAAATTTAAAATTTATATTCAAGGATGGAATTGATTGATAATTCAATTTATATTGAATGTTATAAATGCTGTTATTTATGTACAATGTATATCTAAAATCCATTATAAGGGTGATATAAAAGTATTAATATTCCTTGTAATGAAGTGTAGTTGAACGCTATGTCATTGTAGATATTGAAACATAATATATTTCATTTAAGTTAAAGTGAAAGCAAAAGAACAAGAATATCAGTAAAGGGTTAAATCTCTTTGTAAGCAGTTATAAGTATAGTAATTGAACCTCATTTATTTGCGGCTGTTAACGATCTATTGTTAATTAGGATCAAGCCACACTAATTGAAACTGACAGACATTCAAACTTATTTCCCGCCATTTGAAGGTATAATTTTCTCTATATATAGATGTCCTGTTTGAATAATCTATACCCCTGATGAAGTGTATATTGACACGAAACGCGTTGGGAAATTGACCGGTTTTTATTTTATACTGTACCTCCGGTGTTAGTATTTACCGTGAGGATTATTTATATGACACTTGACGCTGGTTCGGAAAGTGGTTTTTATTTGTGTTTAATAAATCATTAACATTCTCTGCATACTGGTTTTGCTTTAACACTCTGGATATATGAAAATATAAGGGATATTGAGAAGTCGGAGAAGAAGTGGTGCTTGAGACTACCACCTTCACCGAAAGCAGACCGAGTGAGGACGGTCCTAATAGTTCTTCACACGCTCTTGGAGTCCTGGGAAAGTTCATAGCTTCCCAGGCAGAAAAGAAACTGTAAGTATCTTGGAAGATTACTTCTACACTGAGGATACTGGGATCTGAAGTCCGTTGTGGTTGAGTGCAGGCAACTCAGTAATACCCTGCACACGCGATCGGCTTGTCTGACTTAGTGTCAGTCAAGCAACATAATAACAGAGTGAGTTAGTTTCGTTTATGTGGATCGCTGGAAACATACATCGTTTAAAACATTTACAACACGATATTGAATGAAAATCACGTTCTAATTTGACATCTATCAATACTACAAGAGATACAATAATCTACATTTACCATAAAACTGTATATTTGGACTTCTTTGCTCATTACAGATTACACTATGTTATGTTTCTCTTTCTATGTTTGAACGCATTTGGGTTGTGAATCAAAATCGGATATAGGATTTTCAACTTAAAATTTGAAGATATCAAAAGTAAGAACTTATTTATAATTATTATCTGTATTACTTATGCATTGTGAATTATTTACACTGTATGTATTTAGATATTAATCTTGAATGTGTGACATAGTAGCTATTTATCTCTAACATAAGATAATTCATTTGCAAGGGTGCCTTACAATTTATGTGGATTAGGAGCGCTGGGTTTCTTTGTAGTTATTAGAAGTCTGAGATAGGAGGCATTTTCCACGGCGGCTCCCATTTACACATCTTAACAGTTAGTGCGCCAGATACCCAACGGCTTTCCTGGTTACTCAACATGATAACTATTTTTTTGCCACTTTGCTTGTCCAGGGTCAGACTTTCCAAGTGTTTTTTCAGACAGTTTAGAGAGAGACACAGTGGCTCTTTTTCAGTGGTGGAAGATTGAACCTTTGTATTTCTGCTAACTTTCTGGCCATCTCATCATCTCTCTCACTCTCAACTTCATCTGTATCTGAAGAGGAGGATTCTGGATTGATACTAGATTTATGTCATCAACATCAATAATTAGGTCATCCTCAGCATCCCCGCTGCTTCTTCCCCAAAACTTTTATATTCTTCTAGGAATTTAAAGGTCTCAAACAATTTCTTTTAACTTTTCCCCTTTGAGGGATTGTCACAACGTTCGCTACTACTTACAGGAAGGTGTTTTTTTGTGCTTGTTTGTCTCACTGTCAGATGTAGTGGTTGGTTGAGCTACTACACCTTCTTGAAAAATGCCATCAATACTGGAATGCGACTTGTCGTCTTTGGTGTGTATAGATAGGTTATTAATAGTACTGGTGCTGGTGGAACTTCTGGCTGGACTTTGACAAACTGCACCCTCCTCTGGAGGAGAGGGATCACCATCATTTACTGCACATGCTGCAGCGACCATGGCTGCAGTTAGTTTTTGGACTATCACTTTACTCACATGTAATGGCATACTGCAGGAACCTGATACCACTTTTATACTATAACTGAGTTAATAGAAGAGAAATGTGCCATGTGGTAGTGAAAAATTCAGTCTGTCTATTGACTTCAATGCAATGAGCTACGCAAAAAAGTTAAAAAATAACACTTTTCTTGAAAACATTTGCAGCTTGGGCAAAAGTGCCTCTTTTTTCTGTTTCTCCTTTGATACAAAATCTTTCACGCTAATGTGCACCATGAATGGTTTCATGAAATCAGGACTTTTTAGAGCCTAACCCTCAGAAATACACCGACTTATCTCCTCAGACACATCTGATTAATGGGTGACATAATCTATCACCACCATTATAAATGTATTCCATTTTGCTGAGATTCATCTCTACCATTTCAAATGGGATATCCTGTCAGGGGTAATGGAACTAACAGGGCTGGTCTCTGATTCTTCTGAGTAGTCAGTAAGCACTCATGATTTGGAATTGGGTGAAAGCTTTTGCCAGAACACTGAAATATGAAAAAAAAATTCCCACAAAACGTATTGTTTTCATGCTTTTTTTGCCTAGCCCATTGCAGTGAAGTTAATGGAAAGACTGTATTTCTCTCCATCACATGGCAGTTTTGTTTTCCTAAAGGCACATAAAAGGGTGGCTCTTACAGCATGCCATTCTGTGTTTGTAAGGAAGTACAACTCCTTAATAGTGGATATTAAGAGGAGAGGTAGAGGAGAAGGCAGCACATTTTTGAGCTAGAGAAGATAGGCAAATAAATATGTAATCAAAGCTTAGTTTAGGGAGTCTTTTAGGTACAATATTTGTTCTTTGTATTAGGGGAGTCTAGGGACAAATGCCTTCCTTGCACAATGCATTGCGTACCTCTCTGGGGCCCAACAGGTTAAAGTATATAGTAGTGTGCCATGTCTTAAAATAAAAATCCCCCATATAATAATAAAAATGTTACAAAATGTTTGCTATATATCTCAATGACATCGTATTTCTATAAGTAAATAAAAATCAAACTTAGCGTTTAATCTTTGCTGTCTCTGCCTCTGTGTGAGGCGCTGAGGCAGCGGCGGAGACAGAATAAGGCGGAACACCCCTCCCCTCTTCTTGGGGGGCCGATGCCCGTTCCGGTATGAGGGAATTAAAATTGAGGCTGCCCTTATATATGGGCAAACTCACTTCTAATTATCTCACAGCCATTGGCTTGGATATGACTATGCACCTCTCAGCCAATCAGCTTTGAGCAGCTGTACTTTAAACTGATTGGCTGGGAGATGCGTAAGCATATCCCAGCCAATGGTTATGAGAGAATTAGAAGTGAGGTTGCCCACTTCTAATCATATTCCTCATATGTGTGTGAATATCTGGACACCAAACATGCTGGGTCTAACTGGTTGCAAAGTGGCTATTCTTGTAACTCATAGCAGGAACACTTCCCCCTGGCATGTTTGGTACCCACCAAAAGGGTAAAACCTGGGCATTCTGAATATATATTTGTATTGAACCTTTTTACACTATATATACATGTTCTCCATGTTTCAGGCTATTTGGGTGTCCCCTGAATAAACTTCCTCACAGAGCAGATGGTCCAATATGTGTTATGACACTCTGTCCAACTCCGGTGATCTGCTCATTCAGTTTCTGGTGATGTTATCTACTCAGCTAATTTTATGGCCTAGGATTGGTGCACTCTGAATAACATAAAAATACAAAACAAACATGACACCTCCCCCTTAAGATGGTGGACAGAGGGATCAAGCCACAGGCTGATTAATTTGTTCACCATTAACCTCCATTCCCACCTGACAAGATGGGCCATCTGCCTTCCCATGTATTCTGCCTTTCTCCCTCCCTGAGCCCCAGCATGTCAATGGGAATGGACTTCCAGTACAAAATGTTATCCCAGTTTAACCAGTGCCTATCCATGTCAGCACCTGCCTTCTCAGCGCAGTGTCTCAGCCCTTCAAGGGAGGGGTCACTGCACAGAGTGTCCAGGAAATTTGTATTGCCCTCCCCCCCACCTGGCTGCACGAGAGAGTACAGCTTCCTCTGGCAGCAGAGCTGGATTAACATTTCACTGGGCCCTAGGCAAGGTACCAATTTGGGCCCCCCCATACCTCTCTAACTTTGGCTACTTACACATTGTTTAGTGTACACTACAATTTTGTGGCACAGGCACTCAAAGGGATATACTACAGTTTTGAGGGCACTATCACTCAAAGGATTATCCAATGACTGGATAACCCTTTGAGTGCCTGTGTCCACAAAACAGTAGTGTACACTAATACTGTGTAGGTAGTCAGGGTTAGGGAGGAAACCCATGATACATTACTTAATTTTTGTCCTCTCTCTGCCCCCTGGGCCAGACTGCCCCTGGTATGGAGAATCCTGTAAGATATGCCCCCACCAGCTCCAACTTGCCCCCCATCAGCTCTACTTTACCCCCTATCAGCTCCAACTTGCCCCCACCAGCTCCACTTTGCCCCCTATCAGCTCCAACTTGCCCTCATCAGCTCTAACTTGCCCTCATCAGCTCCAGCTTGCTCCCACCAGCTCCAACTTGCCCCCACCAGCTCCACTTTGCCCCCTATCTGCTCCAACTTGCCCCCACCAGCTCCAACTTGCCCTACCAGATCCACTTTGCCCCCTATCAGCTCCAACTTGCCCCCCATTACAAACCTGTATCTGCTGGAGCTCCCGAGTGGTCTTCTCTTCAGTAATGCAGAGCGCGCTGGGAGATGTTGACTTCCAGCGCGCTCTGCATTACTAAAGAGGTGATGAGGGAGCACTGTAGCTACACAGACCTGACTGTGTTGTGGTTCCCGGCAGAGGAGTCCTGCTAGCAGGAACGGTGTTCCCCGAGTTCCCGGAGGACTCGTTGAATGCAGGAATGATGCTTCCCCCGCGCCCCCTCATTGGACCGGGCCCTAGGCAGGGTCTTGTGCGCCTTACCTGTAATCCGGCTCTTTCTGGCAGAGCATTGGTGGTGGGATGAGGTCTACCCCTTTCTCTTCCTGCAGGTCAGACAGTGTGACCCTTTCATTACCATCCTCCTCATGTTCTATAGCTGCAGCCCTGGCATACTGCTGACATGTTACCCCTGCTACCATTGGCATACCTCTCTGTCTCCCACTTTCCTTCTGGTAGCACAACCTCTGTTCTCTGCATTCCCATCCAGGGAACATGTTAATGAAGGAAAATCCAATTCCTCCTCCCCCTTACTCTCAGACATCACATTCTCACAGGAGTTAGACACAGGCAAATCAACCTTCACTCTTGGTCCCTCATCCTTAATTGTAACCTGGGGCACACCAAACCCACTCCCTAGACCTTCTCCACTAGGTTTTGACATTTGGAATTCATTTGTAATCACGTTACAACACACGCCACCTCACCTTTGGAAGGCATCACTGGTTCTGTCACAGGTAGGTATTTATCCACCCCCTGCTCTCCCTCCCAGTGATCACATTTCACAGAATCCCCCAAAGTTTCACACAGTACCTTAGATTGAGCAGGACTTTCAGCTAGCCCTTCCAGTTTGCAATCAGTGTCTGTCACGGTAACCCAGATAACTGAGGAATCAGAATATATAGTATTAAATAAATTTTATTCAAGACACAGAATAAGGTATAACAGTGGACAAACAGGAACAGGCAGTAGGTCAACAGATAAGCTAGCACTACTATCAGGAATAGTAGGCCGCCTAGGATAGACCTCACTGCTGAGACTAGGCCGAAGCCACTGGTAGTCTCTGCTGGAACTTGAACTGGAACAGGAACCAGATCAGCCAATGATGATCTTCTGTAGAACACGAACTGGAACTGGAACAGGTTAACTTCGACCAGGAACAAAAGTAGGTACTGACTCATGCCTGCAGTCAGTCTAGCAGGAAAGGATACGCCTGCAGTCAGTCTAGCAGGAAAGGATGACTGACTCATGCCTGCAGTCAGTCTAGCAAGAAGGGATAACTGAATCACTCTTTTAGTCAGTACAGATGATAGTCTACCAGAGCCCCAGGTCTGCTCCAAATGGGTGTCCGCGGGAGCGGAGCTACTCAAGGACAAGCCAGACAGAGCCACAGGACAGTACCAGATGGGATGGTCAGACAAGCCGGGTTATACACAGAGTGAATAGTCAGCCAGAGTCGCAGGTCTGCACCAGATTGGTTGTCGGACAAGCCTAGGGTCATACATGGAGGTGGTAGTCAGACAGAGCCACAGGTCAGCACCAGATTGGGTAGTCAGACAAGCCAGGTAATACACAGAGTGGATAGTCAGCCAGAGCCACAGGTCTACACCAGATTGGTTGTCAGACAAGCCTAGGGTCTTACACTGAGCGGGTAGTCAGACAGAGCCACAGGTCAGCACCAGATTGGTTAGTCAGACAAGCCAGGTAATACACAGATCCCAAACAACAACTGCACTGGAACACAATGAAAGGGCAACTGAAGTGGTGTCCAGGCAGTTTAAATACAGATTGCTCCACCTTTGAGAGGTGGAGCACAAAAGGGTACTGTGCCTTTAAATGAGCTGGGTCGTGACATCACCAGGGAATCCCTGTGACTCACACACAACTCTTCAGATGCGGCAGGGGATGCCAGGGGGAGCAGTAAGGAGACCGGTCACCCAAATGAGTACCAGGGTGCATCGGTTCTCCCAGCAAGGTAGAACGAGGCAACCCCACGAGATCCACACTAGAGACCAGCCGCTGACTAGGTATTCACGGCTGGCTCTAGAACAGGTAAGCAGAATGCTTACCGTGTCCTCTGGAGCATAGTGACAGAGCATCTGGCCCAAATCATTCCCCAGCAAAACATTAACGGGGATATACTCAGAAACCCCCACTTCCTGTAAACCTTTGCCCATCTCCCAATCAAGGTAAAGATGTGTCATGGGCACAGCAGGGCACACTCCCCCAATTCCTTTGATGGACATGGTTCTTCCAGGGATCATGTCATCTGTATTCACCACTTCAGGGCACACCAAGGTGAATGAAGCTCCAGAATCTCTCAGCCCCATGGTCACCCGGTCACCCACAGTTACACTCTGCAGGTTATCCTTTCTTTTCCCCACAGGCCCACCCACAAGCAAAACTGATGGTGGCCCCCCAGTGGCACTCCCACCTCCACAAGCAGGTAGCGGTGGATTCCTAGTGGGTCACTGAAAACAATGGCAGGTATGGGGCCCACCAGACATAGCCCCTGCTCTATTGGCAGCTGGTGGCGAGGTCCTCACTGCAGATCTTGTAGATGGTGACTGAACTGTATCTCCTCTCTGGTTTGGAGTACCAACTGACATAACTCCATGCCTAGATGCTAGTGCATGGATGTCTGCATAGTCATCTTCCAGTTCTGCGGCATCCCTAGCGGTTTTTGGCTTTCTTTCTAGAATCCACCCTCTTACATCAGGGCTCCATGTATGTAAGAACTGTTCAAAGACCCTTAAGTCATTAACTGCTTCATAGGTGGTAGCTTGTAGCACTGTAGTCCATTGCTTGTATGCAGTTTCCAGTTGCCCAACATATTGAATGCAGCTTGATGAGACACTCTGCTGCATACTCCTAAACTTTTTCCTATAGGTTTCAGGAGTAAGGTTAAACATTTTTAGCAAGGCAGATTTAATTGCTTCATAATCATTATCAGTCTCTGGTGGAAGGGACACAAACACATCCAAAGCTGTTCCTTTCAACTGTGGAGTTAAATATATCTCCCACTGGTATGAGGGTAGATGATGCTGACTGCACACATTTTCAAAATTTTTCAGGAATACATCCAAATCAATCCCCTCTTCCAGGGAGGGAAAATCCTGCTTGCAGAGCCTAGATGTGCTGGTATCTGTTGCAGTGTTGTTTGATGATGACATACCTGTGAACTGCAGCTTGGCCATTTCCAGCTCATGTCTCCTTTCTGACTCTCTTTCTTGTCTCTGTGCAGCCTGCTGTTGAATCATCACTTTCATGGCCTCCTGAAGATTTGAAGCCATCAGTTGTCAGAATAAATCTGTGGAGCAAATGTCCATGACACTTTGAGGGGTGCAAACACTAGGCATTCCAGTATGTAGTGGTCCTGCAGTAGTAGGGTACTCAGTCTCTGACTCAGCAGTGTGTCAGCAGTCTGTCAGCTTCCACAAGGTCTACAATAAGTTGTTCCTTGCTTTTGCCAAAAGTTGGTAAATCATTTGCTTGGCACATCAATTCCAGAGTCTCTTTGGTCTGTTTGCAATAAGCCTCCATATTCAGAAATGAGATAGAGAAGAAAAACAAGAATGGGGAGGGGAGAACTGTTTTGCACACAGTATGTCTTTTAAATCAGCACTGAGCTATGTCTTTGGAAATTACACAAAAATGTATTTGTCACGATTTTCAAGACACTTAGACCAGTAGGTGAAATAAAATGCAGTTTTTATTAAGAACAAAATAAAGGACAAAGATCGCCCCCTATAGGCAGCACTGCATAGCAGCAGGAAGGCAGTAGTATGACCAATATACAAGTATAGCATAAAATAGCACAGGCAATTGGCAGATACTGAGTACAGAGATACAAGGGTTAACACAATAATCAGTCCGTCTCAGTTGTGATGTTTGGCACGCCCAAGGTGATAAAAGCAGTGAATGGTGGAGAGAACTCAACACCAAAAGTTCGTAATACTGAGAAAACTGTCCAGCAAAGAGGAACCTACCACGCAGAACCTGCTGCACTTGAACAGTAGCCCCTACGGGCGTATTAACGGAGCAAGTAGACTGCCAGAGCTTGAGCCGATAGCCCCCACGGGCGTAACGGGAGTAACTAGATTGCAAGAGCTTGAGCCAATAGCTCCCACGGGCGTAACAGAAGCAACTGGATTGCAAGAGCTAGAGCCAACAGCCCCCACGGGCGTAATGGAAGGAACTGGATTGCAAGAGCTTTAGCCAAGAGCCCCCACGGGCGTAATGGAAGCAACTGAATAGCAAGAGCTTGAGCCAATAGCCCCCACGGGCGTAACCACAGAGACGTGCACAGTAGCAGCCAGAGCCATGCGCCTACAGGGCGCGGTAACGAACTACACTGTACTGCAAGGAGAGAAACGGCTCAGCACCAAAGCAACACTCTGTACCAGACGGGAGGCTCAGAACCGGGACACAGCTCTGCACGGGTTAACGGCTTGATAGTTGGAACACAGCTCTGCATGGTTAACGGCTCGATAGTTGGAACACAGCTCTGCACGGTTAACAGCTCGATAGTTGGAACACAGCTCTGCAGAAAGCGGCTCAGCAGCAGGATCTAGAACAGCACAGGTTAACCACTGCAACCGCTCAGGACAGTAAATGGAGAGGAAGCTGGAACATAGGCTGGGCAGAAGTAACTGGTGCAGGTCACAGAGCAGGAACGTCAACAAGCCGGGTCGAATCACGGAGCAGGTTCTCAGACAAGCCGGGTCAGTATACAAGCAGGAACGTCAGCCAGGTTGGGTCGAATCATGGAGCAGGAACACAGGAATGTAGTCAGAGCAAGCCAAGTCGGTACACCGGAAATCAGGAACGCAGGAACACAGCACAGCAAAACTGGCTCGGGAACACCACTAAAGGGCACCTGACAGGTGCCACTGGCCCAGTATAAAAAGGACACCAGGGGCGGGCTCAACCAATCGGAGCGCAGCACAAGCGAGAGTGACATGAGGGGAGAAACTGCACCATGATAGCATGCAATTTTTCTTTTAGTGCTAAGGTCCCCTTACAGGTAAAATCCAGCAAGCAATAAAAATCTCTAAATATATCCCGACGATGCCAACCAGTTTGTCACAAGGGAAGGCTATAGGCCCTGCTGAGACAGTGAGGAGAGTGTGGAAGGGAAAGGTTAACAATACCAAACCCCTGGTTACTATTCTTAGCAATCACCAAATGAACCCATCAAATCCCTCATGCACTCCCCAGTGCTACAATTTGCTGCCAGCACCAAGACTTTATATCTGGGTGTCTTAGGTTACCCCAAACACAACAGAATAAAGTATAAGATCACCTTAATAATCAAACATATATAATTAACCCCTTAGTAATGTGTGCTACCTGAGCTTCCTTCAGAGTTGTGAGTTCATATTAGAGAACAGAGACAAGAGCTGATTAATTGACCATTTAATCTAAAATAGACTTCACAGTGCTGGTTACAAAAATACAGAAATAAAGGACACACACAAATAAAGATTACACATTGGCAAAACAGTCCATAAAATAAAATGGGAGAAACACAAGAATTCCTTAAATGCAAAGAGTCCTTGCGGGAACTTCAGATGGTATTTCCCCTTCAGTTGTTACAAAGAAATTCCTTGTTTTTATCCAAATACCCATATTAAAAATTTTCCACAGTTCCTTCTAAGAGGCCAGACACCCTGGGTGCTATCTGGTAGGGTAAGGGGTTTGGTTTGTTACTGAAGAGTTCTACCTGAAAAATCATAAGGCTTTCCAAAACATACAACCCACAGCACACCTCTATAATGTTATAATAATCATATTCCTCATATCTGTGTGAATTTTTGGACACCAACATGCTGGGTCTAACTGGTTGCAAAGTGGCTATTCTTGTAACTCATAGCAGGAACACCTCCCCCTGGCATGTTTGGTACCCACCAAAAGGGTAAAACCTGGGCATTCTGAATACATATATTTGTATTGAACCTTTTTACTCTATATATACATGTCCTCCCTATTCAGGCTATTTGGGTGTCCCCTGGATAAACTTCCCCCCAGAGCAGATAGCTCAATATATTTTATGACACTCTGTCCAGCTCTGGTGATTTACTCATTCAGTTTCTGATGATCTTATCTACTCTGCTAATTTTATGGCCTAGGACTGGTGCACTTTGAATAACATAAAAATACAAAACAAGCAAATGAATTATACAAACAGTGTCAACCAGGCCAGAGCCTAAAGGGCCTCCATCTACAGTGGAAACGTGTATAGGTCTGATCTTCTGGATGAGGGGTATAGAGTGTTGGATAGCAAGTTCAAAGTCCAAGAATACCCCAGCCGCACCGTAATCCAGAAGATCAAGCCTGAACCCCCCAACCAACTCAAATGGACGGGAACCATCAGGTGGTTAGGACAGGTCTCCTGGTTTTGGCTTAATGAGATGTCTCCAGGATTCCTTAAGCCTGTGTGTTTCCCGGTCTTGTTGGGCACTGTCATAGGAGGTGACCCTTCTTACCACAATACAGGCATAGGCCTAGACTCCGTCGTCGACTCTTCTCTTCATCAGTAAGCTTAATAACCGACCCTATGTCCATGGGTTCTGCATGGGTCTGAGGGGTCTCTGTAGAAGAAGTAGCACATGAAGACGATACAGGTTTGTAGTGATGGTATCTATGCCTTTCCAGTTGACGTTCCTGTTGACGTCTATCAAGATCTAAACCGAGAGTAATGAAGCCTTCAAGGTCATCAGGTATCTGCTGGTTGATAAAAGCATCTTTAATCCACTCACTCAATCCTCTGCAAAATGCTGCTTTCAACGCCCCAGAGTTCCAGTCAGTTTCATAGGAGTACAAAACTCCATGGCATATTGGGCAACTGTGCAAGTTCCCTGTTTAAGACCCAGAATGGCAGCTTCAGCTGACGCTTGTCATCCTGGTAAGTCAAAGACAGTCCTAAAAGTGGCTATGAATGTACTGGAGTCATCAAGCAGAGAGGATCTTTTCTCAACAAGAGGAGAAGCCCAGCCAAGAGCCTCATCCTTCAATAGTGAAATTATAAAAGCTACTCCAGCTTCATGTGAATTGAATGATTGCGGCAAGGTCTTGAAATGAAGTTGGCATTGATTCAAAAAACCACAACAGTCTTTAGGGCACCCAGAAAATCTTTCTGGCAGGGGAATCTTAGGAGGTTTACAACCTGGAGATGCTCCAGAGGAAACAGCCAGCTCAGGAGCCGGAATAGGAGGATTCTGGGTAGTAAGAGAGGGGGTGAATGTGCGTAACATCTCCATCATAGCATCCAGTTTATGGTTAAGAGTTTGTAAGTGTGCTGCATGGGAGGACAGGATCTGTTCCTGTTGTTCCTGTCTACAGGAGATGCGAGAAGCCTCAGCAGCATCCATATTGTATGGCTCGATTTTACTGTTAATGTCTGAGAGAGGAAGACTATAGGAGAGTTGCAGACTCAGGAGTAGTCTTTAGGAGACACCTAACACAACATCCTCGACTGGTTGGAAAGGCAAGAGGTATGGAGCAGTCGACCATCCACACCCTCGACTGGCTGGGGCGGTCACCGGTGGAACCGGTAATGGCACCCGATTCAATCAGAGAGCCTGAGGTGTGGAGTTGAGACAACGTGGAATCAGATAGTCGAGAAAGCAGGACTCACAAGAAGGAAGAGTCGAGGAGAAGGTCTCAGAGGCAGCTGAAGCCTAGTCAAGTAACAGCTGCAGTGACACCCGTTGCGCAGAAGTGCGGGATGAAGCGTGGTCAGGAAAGCCGGAGTCAAAGCCGAACCAGAGGCGAGGTACCAGGGGAACAAACAGAGTCATAGTCAAAAGGAAGCTGGGTCATGATTGAAGGAGTCAAAGGCAAAATCTGAGGACTGGAAATGTAGTCAGGTAACAAGGCAGAAGTCAAAACACGGGAATCACAAACTCAGGAACACTGACAAGAATCTCTCAGGATCTTGGCGTGAAAATCGAGCAAGCCTAGGAGGTTGGCCCAGGTAGACAAAGGCCAAGCAGCAAATTTAGATGGTGGTAGGAGGAGTAATCTGAAGAGAGTGACACATGCCTTGCCTATTAAACCTTTGAGTACCAGGGGGTTGGAAATGCATTGCTACTCAAAGGGTTACGTATGCACTACATATATAAGGAGGGCAGTGCATGTCAAATTAAATTGGAGAAAGAAGAATGTCGGGTGGGAGCACTATTTGTCAAAATATGAATGCAGAAAGTTAGTATGTTGGATGGGAGCACTATATGTCATATTACTAAGGAGGGGTTAATAGGTCGAAGGGAGGCACTCTGTCTCAGATTTCTAACATGTTCTGCAGCATGGGGAACAACACCACTGTGTGTTAGCCCCATGTACACTGCCTGACACTCCCAACCCAGGTAGTGGCCATGGGGATTTCTGGCTAGCTGTGGGCAAGGGGAAAAGGCTGGAGAGGGTCAGATAGTGTACATGGGGATCTGTGGTTAACAGTGTTCAAAGGAACAACTGTGGGGGCCAAGCAGTGTATATGGGGGTTCTATGGTTACCACAGGGCAAGGGAACATGTCTGGGGGGCAAGTGGTAGCCACAAATCCCAATAGATGCTGCATGATCTCCAGTCTTGTTCCCCTGGGAATGCGCAACATGTATATTATATGATACATAGGTAGGGGATAATTGTGTAGTGTTTGGTGTACCAATATAAATAAATATATATTATATATATATATATATATATATATATATATATATATATATATATATATATATTTAACCCTTTGAGTGCTATAGGGGTGAGCAATGCACTCAATGCTGTCCATGGTGCTGACACTACTCTTTCCACTCTCCTACTGGCCAAGTACAGAAGCAGAGAGAGAGAGAATGCTGTTCAACTTCAGAATTGTCATAGTGTTGGTAATGTGTGAAGGGAGGAAATCCCTTCCAAACTGACAACAGGTCACATCCCCTCCTGCTTGTGATTGCTTGATGGCTGTTACAGCGTAAGAAAGTACAGTGAGATCCCAACTTCAACAACCTCAGGTAGGTGAAGTTGCGACTGTGAACTCTGACAGCAGAGGCTGCAATTTGAGTTTAGTGAATGTGTATCACCTTAACATCTCAATACATCCCCTTGCATATGTTTCATTTCCATATGGAAATAGGCTATTGTCGATGTGATTAATGAAAATGTGTAAACCTGTCGGACTGATGTTGATGTGGGCATATTTTTATTGCAGTGCTGGTGATGTGATGTCTTAGACACTTTAGTGAATACTATTGATGTGCCTTTGACACTGCTCCGACAGGACATCGACATTTTCAGCCCTCTTTGAATTTACTGAATCTAGGCCTCTGACACATATAAGTATGCATTTCTCTAACCCATATAAGGGTACATTTACTCTCACTCATGTAAGGTTGCATTCCGCTCACCCATATTGGGATGCATTTACTCTCACCCATATGAATACATTTTGTCTCACCCATATAAGGGTGCTTTTACTGTCACCCATATAAGGGTACATTTAATCTAACCCATATTTGGTTGCATTTACTCTTACCCATATCAATGTATAGTTAAACTCAAACATACTGTATAAGGGTGCATTTAGTTGCACCAATACAAGGGTGTATTCACTGTCACACATATAAGGGTGTATTTATTATCACACATATAAGGGTAACCTTGCTCCCACAGACATACGGGTACATTTACTCTCACATTTTTTATGGCACACTTAGGCATCTTTCACAGTGGCGACAGAACTTTTGCAGTCCCCTGCTAGACTTATTTTGTCTGTGTAATTTAATCCACCTCCAGCATTTTATCAGTGATCTGGATGTAGTAGAGGTGTACCTTATAGACTGCTCAATTGAACATCGGTCAATATTAAAGGCTGGTGCCCACATGTATCAGCCATTCACTGGAGATTGTAATGATCATTGCAACCTCCACCAGTTTTTGTGTGAAAGGTTTACCAGTGGCCGCATAGGGCCCATGCAGACCTTCCTTGCTGCTACTTTACTGTGTTCCTATGGGAATGCATAAAGTTGCAGCTTGATGGAATTTGGTGTGTTTATGCAATGCAATAGTCACTCACAGTGGGTTACAAAAACAGTAGTGTTGCCCATACGAAAGGGACCTTATTTTCACATAATGTAGAAAACATAGAAATACAGTTTTTGTTGGCAGATAGAAACCAACTGGCCCATCCACATAATTCTGGGGAAGAAAAAACAGACCCCCTACTGGAACTCCTCGAACTTAAACAATAAAGTGAGAGTGATCCTTCACCCGAATAAAGACCTAAACCACCATTTACCCCCTTTGTTCAAATCTGCCCCAAATAAAAATATTTGGTGAACTTGTTATGCAGGATATCATCAAATTGCCAGAAATTGTTTAATTTAAACAATATAATGAGGCAATTAAAGAAATATCTTGTTGGGAAGATGGGAAAGTTAAACCATTGGATAAAGCGGGAAATATTGCGGGAGTGCTACAAGAGACTATTTTCTCATGTGACAAAGGACTATTTGGCAATTTATAACAACATCATTGATTAACATATAAATAATGGCACAATATCCCATAGGGACAAGACATTTTTGGAAATTAAAAATCCAGTTAAACTAATACTATTGCCAAAAATACATAAAAATATATCCATGCCTATGTGAAAATGTGTCTCAGTTTTTGGTTAATAAAATAAGAAAGTATGTTATACAATTACCTTCATATACAGAAGACTGACCTACTGATTAAGTTGGAGAATTTACCAGTAGATGAAACACTACTCTCAGTAAGATGTGACATAGAATCATTATATACATCTATCAATCACGATATGGGCATTAAAGCTGTGACATATTTTCTGGACAACAATACAAACTTAAGTAATAACTACAAGGCTTTCTTATTAACACTATTACAATGTGTTTTAACACATAATTATTTGATCTTCCATAAACATTACTATCTTCAGACCCTGGATACAGAGATGGGGGCAGCTTGCTCCCACTCGTATGCCAATCTTTACTTCAGGTGGTGGGAGCGAGCAATAGTCTTTAAAGGGATAGTAATGTTTCACAAAAACAGCAGCTTCAATTAATCTTCATAGTATCTGAGCCATAGAGAGTGTTATTTCAAAATTGTCAAAGTTATAGTTCAAGAATAATTGAATGATAAAGTACTCCCCTCCCCCCTTTTACCTATTGTAAACCACATCCCCTCAGATGTGGAATCTGGTCCACAGACCAGACAGCTCATAGCAAGGGACAATCTTCTTACTGTGAGAACAATGAAAACCCTGCCTCCATTGACAGTTTTTTCAGGTTTTTCCCTTATTTTAATTGAAGATTGTTCCTCTCTGCAATCCCCTTGGACACACCCCTGCTGCTCTGAGCTGAGCAGTGTTGCATCATTAAAAGGGGTGGGAGGAGGATACTTTATCATTCAATTACTCTTGAACTACAACTCTGACAGTACTGAAATAACACTCTCCATGGCCGAAATACTATAACGATTAATTAGAGCTGGTTTTATTATGAAACATTACTATCCCTTTAATGCTACCGTTTCAGAATGGAACAGCCATGTACTATCTTTGCATAGCTATATAAACAACCTGTTTATCCTATGAAATCAGGAGACCAGCAAATTGGAAGAATTTATCAATCATCTGAATACCAACAAAACTATCTGAAATTCACGTTGGAATATGATATAGAAAAAATTAACTTCCTGGATGTAACAATAATGAAGTGCTCAGATGGCATTTTACATAATGATTTATTCAGAAATACTATTGCTACTAACAGCATACTGCATGCAGATAGTTTCCATTTGAAATCAGTAGTGAGATCAGTTCCCATGGGAGAATTTCTTCTCATAAGGCGCGTAACTGCTCTTATTATTATGTATTCAAACAAAGAGCAGAAGAAATCACAGATAGATAATAAACTAAAGGATATTTGGAGAATATCATTAAAAAAGCTTGAAAAAGAGAGGTAAGCACACCTAGAGCCGTGCTATTACAAAATAAGGTCAACAATAATAATGCGAATACCATCCATTTTGTAGACGCCAACCATAATCTATGGATTTCTGTCACAAATATTTTATGAAACATTGGGGAATCCTGTTAACTGACCCAGACCTAAAAAATGAATAGAGAGAGGCCTCAAATGATCTGTAGACGCTCTACCAATGTGATATGATAAATTGGTTAAGAGTTATCACACTACCAAAAATAAAAGGATACCACCGGAAATTGAGTCATATAAATGCGGAAATTGCTATATATATATGCCCTCACATGGTAAATGTACAATGCATCACAGATAGATTTGGCAAATGGAATAAATTTACTCGCTTCATTAATTTTGGCACAATGGGCATATCTGATGTGGGCAAAACATTCAGGAAATTAAAAATCAGAATCAAAGAACATCTTAATAATGTTTGAAATGCATGGAAAAATCTAACAAGTCCAATCAGACAGTTTTTGGAACAACGCAATTCTATTATCCACAATGTGGAAGTGTTTGGATTACAACGTGTCTTCCTAGGGAGCCGAGGAGGTGATCATGACAATATATTATTGAGAACAGAAAACAGGTGAATTTTCTCTTTTAAAGGGACAGTAATGTCCCAAGAAAATGTTCAGTTTTGTAGAGGTTAAAATATTAATCAATATGCTCCAAACCCTATCTCTCAAATCGCTATGGTTTGAGAGATATAGGAATTCAAAGTTCCCCCCTCCCTCCCCTTCTCCTGACGTCAGTGTCTAGCTGACATCAGGAGATCCCGGTCCAGGGACCAGCAGGCGGCTCTGCAGCAGAGCTGAAATCGCGTTATTGCTAAAGAATTCATTCATTGGAAAGGTCTAAAAGGTGTGCCTGGTTTGCAAGCACACTTTGTAGACCTTTCCAATTAATTCTTTAGCAATAACCCGATTTTGGCTCTGCTGCAGAGTCTCCTTGAGTCGTACGACTCAATTCTCCTACTGTCAGCTTTAGAGCTGACATCAGGAGAAGGGGAGGGAGGGGGGAACTTTGAATCCCTATATCTCTCAAACCATAGCAGTTTGAGAGATAGGGTTTGGAGCATATTAATTAATATTTTAACCTCTACAAAACTGGACATTTGTTTTTTGGGACATTACTGTCCCTTTAACACTTAATGATCTAAATGAAGGGATGCGATTAGCAGCCCATATTTAATCATATGACCTGGGACTTTGATGAAATCTGTATCAGTAAATATTTAACTAATACATGAGCATGAAGACGATCTAGTATCTGTAATTTACAATCTAAGATTATCTTCCATGATGTCATCATGCAATAATTATTGACACAAAATATGGCTGTTGACAATCAAGGATAAAATCCCATGAATTATACGAGGATGATTTTTTCTCCTGCTAATCTACAGTATATGAGATTGAAATATGGTCAACTCAGTAACTCATTATATTATGTATTAATTATGACTTGCAGTATAATTTACTCTGAATGTATAGCTAATGTTAAGTCAAATTGCAGTCGTAATAGAAGACAAATATGGATACATTTGATAGCAGCCATGCTATTACCATAAGCATAGTTACTGATCATCAATGATAAAGTGTATTATTCATTCTACTGCTAATCTATATGAGATTGAGTTGTGGTCAATTTAGTAACTCACTATGTGATGTATCTAATAAGATTCAATATACTACCTACTCTGAATCTATATTTAATGGTAATCCAGATTGTAATCATAATAATCTGTGTAGATACATGTGGACACATTTGATAACAAGTCTGTGTTTATAAAGTTTGTTTAGTTAACCCAGACTGGAGGCTAACCTATTGCAGGAGAGATATGTCAGAATCCCATCAACATACCTGGGAACTCTCCGGATTTGCCCCGGAGACTCCAGTTCTGACAGAGCTTTACCGGGTCTCCGGGGCAGAGGCAGATTCCTCCAGATGTGGAGAGTTTCTTTTGAAACTCTGCCACATCTGCTTTTTCTCCCGTTGTGCCTCCGTCCCCAGCCTTCTGTGTGACACATTTAACCCTCTGAGTACCAGAGTGGTACGGAATGCATTGCTTTGCAATGCATTCCGTACCACTCTGGCACTCAAAGGGTTAAATCCCCCCCAACACTCGAGTTAAGCCCCGCCCCTATTTGACGCGAGTAGCGTCATTTTTGTTACCCCCTGCTGAACAGAGGACTACCCTCCGGGTAGCCCTCAACTGAAAGTTCCCAGGTATGCCCATCAGTGGTAGGTGGGGTTTAATGTACAAAACCGGCAAGATGCAGCCGGCCTCATACCCTTTGAGAAAGTCAAATAGAGACGAAACGTGTGTCAGGGTTAACGGGTCAAAAACTGATGTGATCCAATTTAGTATTCTTCTCTGGCATAATGTGCAAAAGATACATATTGTTCCTTTTTGGGGCATTTACCTGGCTGATGTCTATTACCCAATTATCTATGAGACTGTAACCAGTTTGGGGGAAGCAGTGCTGTTATCCATCTAACGAATGACCCTTTTTTTCTTCACTGCCATACTTGTGAGCTCTGTGGATACGTTCAGCTCCAGTGTACTTTAGACAAACGATACATGAGTACTGATTGATTAAGGGTTACCTGATGGTCACCTTTGATCTGTATGGAATATATATGTAACTCACATCTCAATAGAAGTGTTACACTTAATAACATACACATCAGACAGCATATGCCTGGAATAGTTGATCTTACTAATACAAGAGATTGGTGATTACTGTTGTGGAATATACCCACTGGGTAGAGTCTGGCATTGTTCTTCAGGGAAGATTTGTCAGGTTAGTGTCTTGAAACACCTCGTGGCTGATGGTGCCTTGACAATAATAATATCAATCTGTAGCACATTACAGGATTACTATGTGTTTTTCATTCACCAGGTTTTTAGTATATGTTAAATAAAGGTATATCTCATTATTTTTTCTCTCTCTCCTCTTTTTTGGATAGTATTTCTAAAGAGATCTGGATCGCTTTTCCTTTGTTTGTTATTTTAACCCTTTGAGTGCCAGAGGGGTGTGCAACGATAACACCTCTGGCACTCAAAAGGTTAATCTGTCCACTATAAGATCGCTAGGTATATAGCAAGCCATTTCTCTTTACTGTCATTGTTTGCTTTTATAACTGTTCATTGTCAGCTTAGCATGGGCACCAGTTCCATGCATTTGTTTATACACACATATATATATATATATATATATATATATATATATATATATATATGTATATGTATATACTGTAAGTATTTGTAGTGTCTATGGGCCTTATGTGGAAAAGCAAAGTTGGTCAGGGGCAACACAGCTGCATTGCAGGAACAAATAAAAGTTCTCAACATTCCAGTTGATTTAAGTTTGGCTTTTTAAACCTGAATGTAAAGATGAATGCACTTTGAATGCAAAGAGGTTTCTCACATATTGCAAAGCAATGCATTCGAGATCTCTATAATCCCATGTATTAAAAGTCCAGTTCAGATCAATGGGAAATGTTATTTCCTCCTTGTGATGCAGTTTGCTCTTTGCTTATATACATAAGGCTCTATGTTCATAGGAAAGGCGTAACTTGTTTTCCCTTTTCCTGATCAAGCAACGGAGCAAATTAACAATGTGAGAGTGCTAAATGAGTGTGATACAGAAGCAATAAGTGCCACTCTCCTCTGGCAATCAATCACCCTCAGCCTTTGTCAGTAAGAAAGAAGGCAAAAATAGGGTTAATGCTTTTAGTGGTACCAGAGTGGTATACAGAGCAAAGTTCTGTTAACCCTTTGTGTGCCTGAGGGGGTACGCAACACATTGCAAAGCAATGCATTGCGCACCCCTTTGGCACTCAAAAGGGTAAAAAGATGCAACCATTCAGACATTAAAGGGTTTAAGCAAAGTGCAAATAAATAAATAACATAATTAAAAAGCATTTCCTATTCACAAGACTGGCTTTTTGTTTATCAGTAATAAATATTGACACAAAAAAGATATCAAATATGTTTGTCTGCTTTGCTCAGAGCTGGGCAAATGTCAGGACCTCTACAACCTGCCATCATGACAGCCTCGTGTTGCCCACCCCAGCCTTAGATCCCAAAGAACTCTGCATGCATTGTTAAATTAAAGAGTTAAATGCTGACTGTAAGCTCTCAAGCACTCGCTGCACCTCTTTTATAGTTGAAGTTATAGTGTGTTGTTGCTGTTATTCTAATCCCTGTTGCCATAATGTAGACTTGTGCAATATGTTGAAGTTTTATAACTTAACCCTTTGATTTTTAGAGATGACTCCAGTGCAATGCGAAGTAATGTGTTAAACAGAAATAATTTGATGACGTCAGTTGCTATAACAAGAAAAGTAAATATAAAAGTGAATTATGCAATGAAGAAAATAGTTACAAAATCTAAACATCCAGGCATTTATGAGCATCCTGGGTATTTTGCAATTTGAAAAATGTATCTGCAGAACAATCTTTTATTAGTAGCACAACAGTGACATCTAGTGGTTCAACTGTGGAAAATAATTTATTTTTGTATAATGTGCAGGGCAAGTATCAAGTTTTTCTAAGTCTGTTTGATTGTGATTAGCCATAGAAAACAGCCCAGGGATGCAGCACTTGGCTTCTATCAGGCATGCTGGGGATTAAAAAAATGACCCCTAGATTTGATTCTAGGTAGTGGTTGAAGGGGCTAAACCCCCAGGTTTCATGCTTATCTTGATGGATCTTGTTGCCAGCTTGGGAAATTTACCTACTAGTACTGATGCAAATGGGATGAATGGTGCACTAATAATGCACTAGGTTGGCCCATGTCCCAGGCCATTTGGGAAAGTATCAACTGCTCTGACAATCTCCATAGAAAATACATACTGCAAGGCCACTTTGCAGTTTACCACTGAAATATATATTTCATATGTGTCCTCAGTTAAAGGTGAAGTCTTCATGGCATACCCATGATTTCTGGGAAGCAGGGTTAAAAAGATGTGAATCACAAGAATTTCACTTATTTGCACAACCGAAGCAAAGACAGTCCTTCAAATAATAAATGTACAATATCTTTGATATTTAAGTATAGTTACAAAGAGTGATAGACAAAATAAATTAATGAATAAAAAATATTAAATTTGACAATATTTTTTATATTTTAATGTTAAAAAGAAGCAGTATTATGGCATTAAACCTTTGAGTGCCAGATACTTATCCTACACATTGCATTGCAATGAATTGGATACTTCTGTAGCATTCAAAGAGTTATCTCCTGTGTTCCTTATGCACCTGACAGGTACACAGCAGTTACAACAAATTACACCAACGACCACAGATACATCAGCAAAAACTTACCTGCACAACAAACACACTCCCATTGGTGTGTGTGAGAGAGAGAAACATAGAGAGATTACTATGTTTACATACTTACATCTACATAGACAGCAGAGATGAAGGCATGTGAGGACTAGGGATCACAATCCTCCCCAAAGCACAAGTGTTCAACAGCCTTCACCTGTTGCAAGTGATGATGCTCCTGCTGAAGAGCCACACAGGAGCCTATCCCCACCTGGAGGACAACACCTGCCAGCAGCATACCACCTGCCACAACAGGATGCCCCACAGTTCCAACAGCTGCCACAGGAACCTCTGGAGCAGCATAGGCATGACAGATGACCTCCAAGGCCCAGGATATACCGCACAATGGTCACGCTCCTTTGAATGATGGATGATGAAGTTGACATCATAAAGCATCATGAACCTATACTGTATGAGGTGATCAAGTATAACATTGACCCCATTTACAGCACCAGCCATGCCCTATCCAGATTGCAGAAGCTCATATGTGCCATCCATTTCATGACAAGTTGATCTTTCCAGTCCACAGAAGAATATGTGTCTGGCATGTCTCAGGCCACATGTTAAAGAGCAATGGCTGAGGAGCTGGCAGCCCTCAAAAGGAAAGCCAGGACCTACATTCACTTTCCCATAACAGACATGGAGTGGACATATGTCAAACATGCCTTTTATACTAGTGGAGAAATGCCCTGGGTCATGGGTGCCACTGAATGCACACATGTGCAAATTAGAGCTCCTGTGCAAGAGGGTCATCTGTACATCAACAAGAAGAACTTCCATTTCATCAATGTACAGGTGGTGTGTGATGACACAATGAAGTTAACCTGTGTTTGTGCCTCCTATCCTGGCAGCTATCACTACTCCTACTTTCTAAAACACTCCTCTGTCCACCGGGACTTTGAGAATGGTACCTATACAGAAGTATGGCTTTTGGGTGAGTCAACAAAACAAACGTCACATTCCTATCCACAGGTGTACTCACACGACTCATGTACACACAGCTTAGTATGGTCCTGACACACAAGTAGTACATCATCCACATAACATCTGCTCCTTGTCTCACCATGTCACTCTCTGTCCACAGGTGATGCCTGTTATGGATGCAAGTTGTGGCTGCTCACACAAATAACTAATCCACACACACCTGCACAGGAGTGATATAATGAAGCTCATGTCAGGACCAGGAGTACCACAGAGCTCACCTTTTGCCTGCTCAAAGCCAGATTCCATTGCCTGGATCACTCAGGGAGGGTTCTACAATATGCACTGGAATGGCATGTAATGTTATCCTGGCATGTGCAGTACTCCACAACATAGCAGTAGACACACATCTAGTCAAGGATGTGGAACCACAACAGCCCGCAGAGGTCCCTGTTCCCATTACAGGGAATGTGGGTACTTTGATAGGAGAGCAGATATGAAACAGGCTTATCATGGACTACTTCACCTGTGAATAGAATGCATATATGATCATGATCAGGCTTTGGGAATGTGTGAAAGCACACTCACACAACACATAATCATCTGTTTCACTCCACAGGATTACCCACAATTGCCTGCTACAACCACATAGCTGCTATAGTATCTAAGCCATGCAGCATCTATACCATGGAGATGTCATATTGAGGGTGTGTATTCAACTAGCACACCAACCTCTGTTTCATGGGGCTTGGTTCACATACTGATGATGTGTTTGCTCAAGGTCCCTGTTACACATACGTTTGGCTGCTTGTCATCCCCTTGATCAGAACCTCAACTGTTCCAGAGAATTAGACTATACATTGCAAAGCAATGCATAGTCTACCCCTCCGGAACGCAAAAAGTTAATGGCATATTGATGTTTCATCGTATACATGACTGATAGGCTTTGCAGTTTCAAATCCTGTCATCCTGCCATCCATGGCATGACCCATCATGGAACAGTGGAATGCCCAGGTGACTTTTTGATTCAATGTCCATGAAGCTCACCTCTTGTTGTTCGCAAGTGTTCGTGTTTATTCAGAGTGAAACTTTAATTTGTTAGCAAGCTTTGCAATAACTTTCACACAATAGCAAAATGCTTAGGATTTTCCTAAGACCTAAGGGGAAAGAACTGCATAGCAATACTGCCCTTCTTCAGTGGTCACATATGTTTTGTAGAACCTATGAACAGCTGTAATATGTTTCCTCAGTACCAATTTTTATGTGAAACATACCTTTTGGGTGATTGGAGTAGACTTCAATGTATTGTGGTACAGTACAAACACATTACTGCTCTACTGTATTATTAACCATATTAAAGTAAGCCCATCTTTAATCCAAATAGTTATGTTTCTGTTATACTCAGAAGGCATTTCCCCAAAACAGGGTTCTAGTCATTAAATGGTCACCATTAATAGAGTTTGAGATTTATGGCTGCTAGTAGAGGATATGTAGATTCACTAAGGTGTGATGAGTAGATTATATGGTGGCGATAACCTCTGCAGTGATCTCACTTCTCCAGTTCCTGTGTTATTTTATTGAGCCTATGCTGTGAGAATCTTCTAGTTTGAAATATATTGGTTCATGTGCTCCATAGGAAAATACTGGGCCTAGAGAAGTGAGATCAGTAAATAAGTCATCTCCCTCTTATCAACTGTTCATCACACCTCACTGAGTAACCAGCCATGTGCTTCCTGCATGGTCTAATCAATTGATCAGACTAGTGACTTCTTCATGCTGCTGTTGTAGCAAAACACGACATTGGTCTCAATGAACAACCTCAGATGAACAGTTGTTGTGTGTGATTGTTTTTCCCTCCTCAGAGTATGAATCCCAACCTATCTTTGATAAGATAATCTATCCTGCAAGTGAAATATACAACACATATACATGGTTGGCAAACACCTCTATTACCACACCAGTGGATGGAACTAAATGTGAGCAGTCTGGCACCTATTATGTTGAAAGGTAGGTATTAGTTGTTCAAGTTCAACTCACATCATGGCCAAACAACACCTTCATGTTATTTTTCTTTGCTACTGTAGGTGGATTGTGAGTTGAAATTGGACAACAGTGTATATGATGTAGTCTAACACCTTACAACCAACTTAACTATGCAGACGTTATGCTCAAGGGATAGTAATAGTTGGTTTTAGGAAATGATAATATTGTAGATATTAAAAATATAATAACAATATAACAATAACGTACCTCCCATCTCTCAAATCTTTAATGATTGAGAGATCGAAGCATCTAAAGTTCCCCCTCCTGCCCCTTTCATAGACGTGTGCACAATAGCTGATAGACGGAGATTCTGGTCATTTGATCAGCCAGTGCCTCTTCAGCAGAGCCAAGCTAGCGCTATGTAGAATGAAATACTTTGTTTGAATGGTCTACAAAGTGTGCTTGCAAATCAGGCATACTTTGTAGACTGTTCCAGTTAAGTATTTCTTTCTACATAGCACTATCATGGCTCTGGTGAAGAGCCACCGGCTGGTTAAATGACCACAATCTCTGTCTGTCAGCCAGAGCACTGACGTCTCTTAAAGGGGTGGGAGGGTGGAACTGTAGATGCTTTGATCTCTCAAACTATAGATATGGGAGTCGGGATGTACGTTATTGTATTTCTAATTTTAATATCTACAACATTAGCATTCCTTAAAACCAACTTTTACTATCCCTTTCACTGCATTGATTTGCAATGCGTTGGAGACATCTCTGCCACTCAACCTGTTGGAAAGCCAATACATATATACATATACATAAATGGGATGAATAAGTGCATATTTATTGGGGGCAAATTCACAAACTGGGCTTTTTTTCTTTTTTGGTGGCCTTTGGAAGGTGCTGCAGAGGTGGATGCTACAAAATCACAAGTCTGCAAGTCTATCCTGGGATTGTGAGTCTGGAGCAATGGAAACCCCAGGATAACTGCATAGTGTGGAGACTTCATGATTTGAAACTGTAGGGTCTCCACATGGAGTGCCCCTACCCTCAGGAACAACGGCACAGTCTCATGAGTGACATGTGACGGCTTCAACGGCCTACCATCAATGGCTTCAATAGCCAAAGGAGAAGAGCGAGGCAACAATGGGATCTTATGCTTGGCCGCAAAGTCAGCATCCATGAAGAAGCCAGCAGCTCCTAAGTTCACCAGAGCTGGAGCCAAGATCGAAGAGGTGGACCAGGACACTACTACTTCAAGAATCAGTTTCCCAAGAAGGGAATCTGGGGACTGTGATACTCCACCTAGGGTTTGCCCCTTACTCAACCGTAGGTGGAGGGTTTCCTGGGTGGGTAGGACAAGAGCGCAACAAATGTCCTGCCTTTCCACAGTAAAGGCACAGGCCCTCTCTCCTTCTAAACATCCTCTCCTCCACTGAGAGGCGCGTAAATCCCAATTGCATGGGTTCCATCCTACCTGGCTCAGAACCAGGAGACATGGGAGGAGAGGGATGACAGGGTGGGGAAGGAAATTTAGGTGCTAGTTGACTAGCAGTCTTATGACCTTGACCTCTGAATGCAGGCCTTTCTCTGAGCCTGGTATCGATCAGAATCGTGAAGGAGATTAATTCATTGAAATCTCCTGGCAACTCACGGGCTGCTATTTCGTCTTTCATAATGTCGCACAAGCCCTGCAAAAATGCTGCCACTATCGCCTCATTATTCCAGCCCACCTCTGCAGCCAAGGTGCATAATTCAATAGCAAAATTAGCTACAGTGAGTGTGCCCTGTTGTATGGTCATTAGCCATTTTGCTGCAGATACTGCCCTGGCTGGAACATCAAAGACCCTGCTGAATTCTCCCACAAATTCTGAGAAATTGTCCACAATAGGCTTCCTTGTCTCCCATAATGGATTAGCCCAAGAAAGAGCTCTCCCAGATACCAAGGAGATCACAAAACCGACCTTGCTTCATTCACTAGGAAAGCCCTGAGGTACCATCTCCAAGAAAATGACCACTTGGTTCAAGAACCCTCTGCAGAGCATATGCTCCCCCTTGTATCGCTGGGGCAAAGGAGCTGTACCAGACAATCCTCTACTGGAACTACATTCAGGGTTCGAAGGTACCGCCGGTGCCAAAATGATTACCTGGTAATCTGTACACTAGTGTGTTTAGGTCATAGGAACATCCAAATAGGTGCAAATGTAGTCGCAAGACTGTTGCAACTTTACACCATGCAATGGATGCAGTTTTGTTTCAAAATTGCAGCTACTTTAATTGTGTTTATAACATTCCACCTCTTGGTTCTATGCAATAAACTACACTAAAGTTACTTACTGAATAGGTACCTCTCTAACATTATTAAACAAACAACATGTACACTGCAGGAAGACATACATAAAAATACATAACAGTACAGCAATTAACATCCCAAATACAATACTATTTCCCAGGCTTCCCAAGCACTCAAGTAGTCCAACTTCTGGTGCTTTGTGGAGGTTGTCTTTTATTGCTATCAGTTTTGATAAATCATGATTAAATCCATAAAATAACAGCCCACAAACTCCTCCTTAGGCAGCAAGAACATAACCCAGGGCTATTCGATTTTGGAGGGCTACTGCCCTGGGGCTTGATTCTATTACCAGTGCTAAAACTGGCGTTACAAGAAAAACATGAATTCTGCAAATATGTGTTACATCGGTATTCTATTGCAGAACCACAGTAAAACAAAACTGGCGTAGACAGCACATTTCAGAGAACTAGCAAAACTGGCTCTGTCTGGTTTTAATCGACTTCCATCCAAAAAAAACGTGCAAAATGTCAGTGTCCAAGGAAATAGGCACACGTTTGACGACAGAAAGATCAAGTTCAGTGTTAGATGCGATCCTCACATTATCAAAATCCAACATAGAGCTCCACCCTTCGACATATTAACCTCCCCTTTTAAAAGTTGACTTGCAGTGCTTTCTTTCACCACTTTAATCAGACTAATATTGTTCACATTCAACATTTTAACCCTTCCCCTTGAAAATTCAACTACAGTTTTCCCATGACTTTCTTTCACCATTTAAATTTGACAAATATTGTTCACATTCAAGATTGTAACCCCTCCCCCTTTAAAATTTGACTATAGTGCTCCCATGACTTGATTTCACCATTTAAATTCTACAAATATTGTTCACATTCAACATGTTAACCCCTCCCCTTTAAAATTCAGCTTATAATGTTCCTATGACATTCTTTCTCCATTTTAATTCGAATAATATTGCTCCCAATCAACATTGTTTATTCTCCAGTTTTACTGCAAGATACAGACTCTTTATGTGTCACAGTGATTCCTGAGCAAGAATGTATAACTTGCTGTGCTAATTGTGAAAGACCGCTCACTCCCACTATTTGATGGCTAAACCCATTTGATATGTTAATGCTACAGTAAGAAGTGATACTAACACATTCTTTACTGTTGTGAGGAAGGTTACTGAATATGCGTGACCCAATTTACATAACAATAAGTGACGCTATTATAAAAAGGAGTCTCCTTTTTATAATGGTTTCACTAATTTTTATGTAAATTGGGTCACACTTATTTAGTAACCTTCCTCACAACAGTAAAGGAGGGGATCACTTTTTTAGCATTAGGACATCAAAAGGGTTTAGCCATCAAATAGTAGGAGTGAGAGGTCTTAGCACAGCAAGTTATACATTCTTGCTCATGAATCACTGTGACACATAAAGAGTCTGTAATTTGCAATAAAATTGGAGAATAAACAATGTTGAATGGGAACAATATTATTCAAATTAAAATGGAGAAAGAAGGTCATAGGAACACTATAAGTCAAATTTTAAAGGGGAAGGGTTAAAATGTCAAATGTGAACAATATTTGTTGAATTTAAATGGTGAAAGAAAGTTATGGGAGCACTGTAGTCGAATTTTAAAAGGGGAGGGGTTAAATGTTGAATGTGAACAATATTTGTCGAATTTAAATAGTGAAAGAAAGTCATGGGAGAACTGTAGTTGAATTTTCAAGGGGAAGGGTTAAGATGTCGAATGTATAATATTTATCTAATTAATGTGGTGAAAGAAAGCACTGTAAGTAGAATTTTGAAAGAGAAGGGTTAAAATGTGCAATGTGAACAATATTCATCAAATTTCAGTGGTGAAAGTAAGCACTCTAAGTTGAATTTTAAAAGGGGAGGTTAATATGTCGAAGTGGGGCAGTCTATGTTGGATTTCTATGCTGTATACTGTTTTCTGCACTGCTTTTGTTTGAACAACTATGGTTTTGAAACTGTTGTTATGGCTTCTACGCCTCAACCTCTGAGGTGCAGAATTCCTGACATAAATGTAACAGGCGCTAATACTGAGCGTGGGTAATAGGATACTACTAGCACTTTGTTTTAGTTGTTTTCTATGGACTTTTTTTTTGACTGGCGGTATGTATGATTATTACTGATTTTGTTTTCACAAGTCGGGTAATAGGATACTAAAAGCCACCTGGCTTTTTTTGTTTTTGACTATATCCAGTACAAGTTGGGGAATCTTTCTTACAGGACTGGCCCAGAGTCCTTGTTGATGGCCCATCCTCTGTCTGTCATATGTTCAATTAAAACACTCAATGCTTGTCCCACTTCCTCTTTATTTCCGGTGATCATGATGTTGTTGATGTAGTCGAAAATAGGTACTTTCAGGTTGAGTTGGCTTAAATCTCTGGCAACCAGTCCATGGTATATAGTGGAAGATTGTAGGTATCCTTGCTGCACAACTTGAAAGGTGTATTGACACTCTTCCCAGGCAAAAATGAACTGATCTTGTAACTCCAGTGCAGTGGGATTTGAAAAGAAAGCATTTGCATAATAAATCACTGCATGCCACTCTTTGGCTTGTTTGGCTGTGCCCTCAATAACAGAGACGAATAGTGTGCCCTATGTTAAGCATATATATAACACTGTGAATAAGTTTGAGTAATTAGTGCCCACATTTTTTGCCAAAAAAGAGGTGTAAGATTGCCATCCGCGCCAAGGTTCCTCAAGTGTGACAAGTGCCTACTCAAAACACATGAAGTCCCTATCTAAAAAAATAAAATTAAATTAAAATTAAAAATAGCCCTTGAGAAGATGTTATAGTACCTCGTTGGGAGGGGGTCCTTTTTTTATATACTTTCTTGTTGAATGCGTGGAGGTCCCCATATACGCAGTTAAAAACACTGACAAACAATATTTTAAAAAATGTAAAAGAGGGGGGGGTGGCCTGCAGCCAGACCATACGGATGCATCGCTGCTGAGCTCTGAGAGATCGGTCTTGATCGGATCCCTTCTGATGACTTGTTCGGCCTGGATCCTTCTATAATCTATAACAAGTTCATCTCTCAGTTGTGGGGCACAAATTTATATCTGTATCACCGGAAGTTTTAGTCCCTAGATGCCAAGACTACTGGAAGAAGCTTGTGTGGGCCCATTAGGCCGCAGCCGCAGCCTTGCATAGTGACGCGTCGTAACGCACTGACATAGGAGGTGGCTGTAAACTTTATTGATCCCCGCAGGGTCCGGATCACCACTTCGCAACTTCACTAACAGTTTCTCCACAGGGGAGCTCACTACCCTGACAGCCCTACGGGAGACATGCCACAAAGTGGGCAGTGCATCATACTCCTTGGTGTAGGATGGATCACAATGCTCATTCCACTCATCAATGTTGATACTGCGGACACAGTGAGTTACTCTTAACCACGGGTTTAACTGGGACATTGTGTGCTAACATAACCACACTGGTGATTTTCTTCATTCTTGGGCCTGGGCTGCTTCCCCCTCCCCTAGAGCTCCGTCCTATTTATTATTTTATAGTCCTAGTTCCCTTCCCTCCTAAAAGGCTCCTGTTCTGTTGGCACTATAACATAGCAGCTGGGGAGTACCATAAGGCATCTATACTGGAGGAGGGTGTCAGTTTATTTAATGCCTTCACTGTCACGGAATCTACTACTCCAGGGAGGCCCCATACTGCTTTGGCTCTCACTTCACTATCTACCTATCTCAGTTCCCCTCCCTCCCAATAGGACTACTGTCTGCTAATCTTCCATATACAGCACATACCAGGCTGTCCACTGTCTGTTGTTGTGTGGGTGCATGGTGGGAGCTGAAATAACTCTTCAATACTTTTCCTCATCAACTTCTCTGGCTTCTAAAGGAGTGCACCGCTGACCCATATCCCCTTCAGGACCTGGAGTGTGGACTTTGATGCCTATGCCTGGTCTGGAGGCTCCTCTGTCGTGACCGCTCTGTCCCTGGCCTGGAGATTGTTGCTCAAACTGCATTTGCCCTCATTTACTCATACCCTGTTTGTATCTTACCCTGTATATGTATTCCCCCATCTATACCATAAATAATTGAGGCTACTACCACCTTGACATTGGGACTCTGAGGTGTGTCTCAAGTGCTATCTTTTATCATTTCTGGGGGCATTTCTATGCCGGATGTGAAGGGTAGACATTCTGAGTTGCACGGGCCACTACCCATTAATAACCTTTGTTTGTAATTTTTCATCATATATATGTGTCCCCTTCTCTCCCATGTAAAATTGAGGATATGAGCCATTTTTCTTGAGCTCTGCACACTAAGGGAAAAAAAAAATGTTATTTTCCTTTTTTTTTTTTACCGCACACTTGATCCTGATGTCTTAAAGGGATAGTAATACTTCAGTGTTACTAATCCCTATAGCAAAGTACTACTAAAAAAAACGTATTGCCCTCAGTGTCATCTCTCAAAACTTTATGGTTTGAGAGATGAACGCTTCTAAAGTTACCCTCTCCCTCCTCCTTCCCCGTAGTCAGTGTTGTAGCTGACTGCACGGAAGGAAGTCGTACGACTTTCAGGCGGCTCTCCAGCACAGCCGGATCGCATTCCTAAAAAAGAAAACTTGGTTTGCAAGCATACGTAGAAGACCGCTTTAGTGAAAGTTTGATTTGGTCCTTGTCTCAACTGTTCTGGTGGCTGATCCTTCTCGCCGATTGCACTGCTTTTACATCAGCATGCACTACTTGTGCCCAAAACAAATCACCTCGACATTTGCCTGTCAGTCTCCTTCAAGCTGTGGCCAACTGTGAAAGTCCTTGGTCCCATTGGTCCATTGATTTTCTGGTTGATTTACCTGCATCCTCTGGCTTCACGGTCATCCATATGATCGTCAACAAATTTTCTAAGATGGAGCATTTTTTACAACTTAAAGGACTACCATCCTTGCAGGAATTGGTGGTGGTATTCACGAGAGAGGTCTTCCGACTCCATGGCATACCCAGGGTGATTGTTTGGGACAGAGTTAGCCAGTTTGTATCTCGGTTCTGAATAAGCTTTTGTGCTCAAATGGGGATTCAGCTGGCATTTTCCTCTGCATACCACCCACAGTCTAATGGTGCGGCTGAATGGTCTAACCAGGCCCTTGAACAATTTCTCCATTGTTACATCTCTGACCACCACGATAATTGGGCTACCCTGTTACCTTGGGCGGACTTTGCCAGGAGTTGCCACAGACTTCTCCATTCCTGATTAATTATGTTCTTCAACCCTCTGTTCTTCCCAAACTATTTCAGGCACAGGAGATTCTGGATCTTGATGAGCATTTGAGGGCACTCCGTTCCTCTTGGGTACGGGTACAGCATAACCTACGCGGCTCAATGCAGTGGCAGAAGACACAGGCTGACTGTAGACGCTTGCCAGCACCTACCTTTCAGGTGGAAGAGAGGGTGTGGCTGTCTTCCAGGAATCTTAACCTCCTGGTCCCTTGTAATAAACTGGCTCCTCGATTTGTTGGTCTTTTCTGTGTGTTGCACAGAATTAACCCTGTGGCAAATGCTCTGGAGCTTCCTGCCTCCATGAGCATTCACAATGTGTTCCACGTCTCCTTGCTCAAACTGCTGGTTTGTAATAGATATACCACCAGTACAGTTTGACCATCTCTGGGGAGGGTTGGCAATCATGAGGAATTTGTGGTACAGAGCATTCTGGACTCCAGATGAGTCAGAGGGTGCCTTCAGTATTTGATTCACAGGAAAGGTTATGGTCCAGAGGAGTGCTCCTGGATACCCGCCAATGATGTGCACGCTCCTGTGTTGGTGTGCAGATTTCATGCTCGATTTCCTATGAATCCCTGACCCTGTCCGCGGTGGAGGGGCCCTTGGGGGGGGTACTGTCACATTGCCTTATCTCGGCCTGCGCCATTCGCTGGGAGCAGGGTTCTGGACTGATGATCCGGTGTCACTAACTGCATCTCTCTCTGCTTGTAGCCTGGTCGTGCCTGTTTCCTTGTTACTGGCATCATGAATCAGGCACTGGTGCTAACCTGTGGCTCTATCTGACCATTCTCTCTGTGTGCTCCATTTGTCTTGACATCCAATCTGGTGCAGACCTGTGGCTCTGGCTGACTACCCGCTCCATGTATGACCCTGGCTTGTCTGACTATCCATTCTGGTGCTGACCTGTGGCTCTCTCTGTTTAATCCACTTATGGCTCCGTTACCTACAGACACCCATCCTGGTGCAGACCAGGGGCTCTGGCAGACTCCAGCCTTACTGACTGCAGGCGTAAGTCAGTAGTCTCCATTGTTGCAATCCTGATAGGAAACAAGCTTTTTCTTACTGACTGCAGGAGTGAGTCAGTAGCCTCCATTGTTGCCATCCTTATTGGAGACAAGCTCTTCCATACTGACTTCAGGTGTGAGTCAGTAGTCTCCTCTGTTGCCCTTTACAGGAGATTGTAGGTTCAGTATTGCTTTACTCTTCGATTCCTGAGACTACCAGCTGGTTTCGGCCTAGTCTTCAGCAGTGTGGTTGACACGTCGGCAGGCTACTATTGCTGATAGAGTCTCTAGTCTCTCCAGTCACCCTCTGCTTGCACTGTCATACCTACTTGCATTTGCTTATTATTATCATTATTATTATTATTTTTATTATTATTAATAATAAAGGTTTTCTTAACTATACCGTGTGACTCCTTGTCTTGTTTTGCAAACCGTAACAAAGAATTGGGGTTACTGAAGTGTGCAGCAAGGAATGAGAGGCTTCTCCAGTCCCCCAAACATTAGGCTAGAGCCCAAAGTGCAAACACAGAACAAACAGCAAACCTGCACTAACCTTTGGGTAAGAACAAATATCTGCTCATTCTCATCGGTACCATTGAGCATGGACATTAAAGACCCTCTTTTCTCACTTGGAGCAGTCCTTAAAAACCTGAACTGCATGCTGGGGATAAATTCCTCTGCATCCAGTCAAGTCCACTGATCTTTTTCTAGACAGGCTATGAAACACATAATGCGGACTCCGAGTATAGCTTCCATAGTGGTTCACCAAGGTGTATGTGGTTCTATGTTGGTGTGATGTGGGAAGACCTTCAGTAGCGCATGTTTACTGATGTCCATTAACTAAAATTACCCTAGATATGCCTCACCAGTCTCAACACCTGTGTAACCAGTAGATTGGTTGTGCGTTGCCCAGTACTGATAGCCTCATCTTATCCACCCCAGTATCCCATTCACGCACATCCATTCACCAGTGCTGTCATCCAGAGTCTGCTTATAGAGCTTGGTAATCCCGGTTAGCTCTAACTGTGAGTAATCTCATGCCACCTCATTAAATCGCATCACGCTCACTCTCATGCACATGCTCATTGCCATGACGGTCCCTATGCACCCTTTGTTTCCTCTGCTGGGTGATAATTGGGTGAGCTTTATAGCTGTCCATCTTTTCATCATCATCCGAGGAGGAAACATATGAGTATTTTGTGTACTCATCTTCAGAGGAGGAAGACAAAAGTTGCTTTAAAGGATTAGTAACTTTTCACAAAAACAGCATCTTCAGTTAATCGTCATAGTATTTGTGCCATGGAGAGTGTTATTTCAAAACAGCCAGAGTTGTAGTTCAAGAGTATTTCAATGATGAAGTATCCCCCTCCTGCCCCTTTTACCTAGTGTAAGCCACCTCACTTCAGATGTGGAATCTGGTCTTGATACCAGACAGCTCAGAGCAAGGGACAATTTTCTTACTGTGAGCATAAGGAAAACTCTGCCCCCCCCCAACATATTTTTCAGTTTTTTTCCTTATGTTAACTGAAGATTGTCCCTCTCCGCAATCCATCTGGACAGTCTTGCTGCTCTGAGGTGAGCAGTGTTACATCAGTAAAAGGGGTGAGGGGGGGATACGTTATCATTCAATTACTCTTAACCCTTTGAGTGCCAGAGGGGTACGCAACGCATTGCTTTGCAATGCATTGCGTACCCCTCTGGCACTCAAAGGATTAAACTACAACTCTCATAGTATTGAAATAACACTCTCCATAGCCCAAATACTATGAAGACTAATTGGAGCTTATTTTATTGTGAAACATTACTATCCCTTTAAGCTTAAGTGCTATATTTCCTATTTCTTCCCCAACCTCTGGGTACACAGGACTATCGTAATAGACTAACTCCTCACCTATGGCATTCCATACTTGGGCCTTTCATCCCATATCAAAGCACTCAGTTTTTTACTCAGAGAATTCATGCTGTCAGTTAAATATACTTCAAAGTTAGTACTGTAAACACTACACAAGCATTTCTAATCAAAAGCAATGTAACAGCAGAGCAATCTCATGTGTGCCTTCACACAAGTTAGCAGGTGCACAGGGAGAAAACACGCAAACTACTATGAACGTTACAGAACAAACAAACTGTTTATGAATGTTTTTCGCCTTTTCAAGAAAACAAACAAACTAATACATATACATACTTATATCAGGTGACTTCCGATTAGGCTTTAAAGTTAGTTACACCCTCTCTGGGCATACAAGTTTATAATTAAAGCATAACTCTAAACTTACTTACTCTCTATAGAGAGGACACACACAGAGGCGTAACTAGAAGCCACCGGGCCCTGGTGCAAGAATTGCCATGGGCCCCCCCCGCCCACATTGGCCCCCTCATCCACATTGCCCCTTCCACAATGCCCCCTTCATCTCCACAATGCCCTCTTCATCTCCACAATGCCCCTTCCATAATGCCCCCTTCATCTCCACAATGCCCCTTCTACAATGCCCCCTTCATCTCAATGCCCCTTCCACAATGTCCCCTTCATCTCCACAATGCCCCTTCCACAATGCTCCTCTTCATCTCCACAATGCCCCTCTTCCACAATGTCCCCCTTCATCTCCACAATGCCCCCCTTCATCTCCACAATGCTCCCCTTCCACAATGTCCCCTTCATCTCCACAATGCCCCCTTCATCACATCTCCACAATGCCCCCTTCCATCTCCACATTTCCCCTACCTCCAGTCCCTGGTGGTCTAGCGGAGAGTCTTTATAGATCTGTGCCTCCTTAGGCACAGATCCCTGCAACCGGAGCTCCCGCTCGCCGCTGTAGTAATGCAGAGGCTGGGAGATGATGTCATCTCCCAGTGCTCTGTATTACTACAGCGGCGCGCCGAGTGGGAGCTCAGGTAAGTGACTGCTGCGGGCAAGGGGGTCGCAGGCGGTGGCCGGGCCCCTGGAGTGACGGGCCCGGTCGCAGGTGCGACCGCTGCGACCCCTGCTGTTACGCCACTGGACACACAAGGTTATAATTAAAGCACTGCATTAAAGTTTGTTACTTTCTATAGACGGCACACAAGGTTATAATTAAAGCATAACTTTAAAGTTAATTACTCTCTATTGAAAGCACACAATGCTATAGTTAAAGTTGCTTAATAGGAATTCCTGAAGTATGAGCAGAACAGAATGAAGAAACAGGATAGTTTAAACATGATAATTCTGTTCTCTGTTCACATTCCCTGTATTTGTATCAGCACATATTATCACTGCAGTTATTATTACCACAAATATCATTACTCCTCACTTTTCCACCACATTATCATATTCATACATCACACCATTTTGCGATTATAGCTGCAATTGCTTTCACAGCCAGCTTTAACTTATGGAATACACCACTACTTCAATAGCAAATATCACTCTTTCAATTATGATCAGCTATATTACTTTCCATGTTTCCATCTCACAGTTTCAAACAATTTTCATTTCCATATTTCACCAAACTTTATTGTGTCCTCCATATTCACACTCTTAACTCATAAGGAATTTGGATGCACATTAAATTTAATATAATCTTAACAAACATGATTAATTTCACTAATTATTAATATTTCATAATACATTATATTTTATTATGTTAACATTATCTGGGAACCTTAATTTTTATATCTTTGCATCATTGAATTGTAGTCCTGGAACTCAATTATTGATGTAACCTTTATTTTGTGTTTTATATGTGAATTTTTAATGTTTTTATCCTTTTAATTACTTATGTCATGTCAACTATGCTGGACCCTATAAGTAGGACTAATGCGACCATCCCCCGGTCTCTTTCCCCCGATGAAGTGGATCTGTGTATCCACGATACGCATTGGGTCAATTTGTTTCCCCCCTCCCACATTGCACACTAAGTGTCGGGTCCCTCCCCGCCCTCTGTTAGAACCTTCGGTCCTGGTGTAGCTCTTCTGATTGATTGCTCAATTTAGCACTCACTTTGGTGGCGTTCCACTCCATGTGGTTTTCCTTACTGGAGCAACATCATTTAACGGGCCAGTTTACCCATAACTTTATAGAACTTCTACTATACTTCAGTAACATCTTATGCAGGAGATATCCTGGAGTTACTTTCTAGCATCCAATAGCTAGAGACCTTGCAACTTCACCCAAGAGACCATCACAGCATAACAGCCAGTGAATCATCATCCTAAATCATTCCGGAGATTGAACACAGCAACGAGGCATAATAAGGATAGGGACCCCTGAAATGCATAAAGCCCAAGTTGGGCGTAATGTAAGTGCAATGAGAGAAGGGGGGTTTGTTATATTGGGATTTTTTATATTGATTCATTAAACTACTACACTTAGAGGATTCCCCGCTTTCGCCTCTCTTTCTTGTGTTTGCACTCTTTATTCCCAAATATGAAAATCCCATGTACACAAAAAAGGAGGAGCAGGCACTGGTCTATGACAAATAAATAATCCTAATTTAACCACTAAATTAGTGGGGTGCACTCTGGACCTAAAGCAACTTATAAAGAACATACTAACGGATTGGAAAAGAAAGAGCCATCCCTTAGTGAAAAGAAGTACAATAACCGAGGCACTAAAATACCAATAACTTTTGAAGTATCAAATATAAATTTTATTAAGTGTATCAAAAACAAATAAGACAAAAATGCGGACATATAAAAACAAGTAAAAACATATGGTGGAGTAGAGTCCTGACCACACCTATCCTATATAATAATTCGCTAAATCGCGTGTAACGCCGCAACATGCGCAGCAGACACTGCTGCGCGTGCCGCAGTCATGCGCAATAGAGACTGCCCGCGCCGCGGCTGATACAGAGCTGGGCGCTCCGAAGGAGAGTCTAGCTCTGTATCAGTCGTGGCGCGGCCTGTCTCTACTGCGCGTGACTGGCCCTCGACCGGGTGGCAGTGGCACTGTGGCCTGTGTAACAGGCTGTTCAATTAGTAATCAAATAAGGTATATGTCTAGGAGGATATATGTACCACTTGCTAAGTGATATAATTAATGAATATGTGCCCATTATACCTTCTAGACCATACCCCTATAATAACAGATCTAAATACAAAAAGGACAAGCCTATATAAATATCCCTTTAAATATGCACTGATAAGTATATGAATCCCTACTAGTAGAAGAGGTAAATCTCTATAAAAATATACCTCTAAATAACCATAATGTAAACATAGAAGTCGTGTAAAGAAAACAAGCGGAGACAAAAAGCGGGATGAAAAAACCATATACTTATCCTAATTGTAGATCATGACAGACAGGACTCTCTCAACACCTCCTAGAGTGGACTGGGACTGACAGTGCAGCTGCACAGACGTCACTATGCAAAGGTGTCTGCCATGTTTCCTGGCTGTTAGTCCCAGGAGCAGCAGGAACTCTCAATAATGAGGTAATAATTCTGGCGACTAGCACTACTGAGCAACTAGTTGCCAGATGGGTAATTCTTTGGTGGCAACTTTAGGCGGGTGGTAGTTATGCTTTAAGATCAACAATACACCTCAATTTACAGGGTGTTTTACCTCAGTCTGTGCTTTATTGTTGTGCCAGCGGGCAGGGTTCTTATCCTCCCGACTCTTAGGTGTTATGAAGGCATGGGTTGGATACACTTCCTCCGTTAGGTGTTGTTATGCGGGCAGGGTTCTCCAGCTCCTGACTTCTCAGATTTGTATAGCCGCGGGCAGGAAAAAGTTCCTCACATCTCCTCGGCAGGGAATCTGCCTCTTTTTACCCCCTTATTAAAAAACAGATCCATTACTGCTGTATTTGCGTCTAAGATTAATATTGTCTCTTGTATATAACTTCCTCAGCGTTGATACTCATTAGACGTCAATATCTCACTGGTTCAGGATATGAAATAATCATTGGGACTAATATTCTTATGCATTTCGTGCTACAAAGTTGCACTTCTTCAGAGAATAAAGATGTTACTTTCAACTGATCCTTTTATAGGATGCTCTTAAAGGGATAGTAATACTTTATTTTAACTTTATTTTATTTTGTAGGCATTAAAAAAACATGAAGAATGATACAAGTCTTATCTCTCAAACCTTTATGGTTTAAGAGATATTCACAAGCAAAATTTCCCCTCCCGCCCCTTTTACCTAGTGTAAGCCATCTCTTCTCAGATGTGGAATCTGGTTGTATGACCAGACAGATAACAGAAGGGGACATTCTTCTTCCTTTGAAAACAATGAAAACCCTGCCCCCCTTGACAAGCTTTTCAGGTTTTTCCCTTATCTTAAAGGGATAGTAATACCTAAAATGTAAAAAAAATATGTTGTAGGGTTTATCCCCCTGAGTAAAACAAGAGTACTCCCACTGCTGAAAGGTGTTTCATTCAAAAGTTATTAATTTTCATAGTTGAATTTTTTAGGTGCAATATCACAGTGGCCTGAAATTGTACAGTGGCACCTGCAGTCAGATAGGTAGAGCTTATCTCCAATAAGGATCGCAACTATGGAGACTACTGACTCAAGCCTGCATTCAGTTAGGCCGGTGTCTGCCAGAGCCCCAGGTCCACACCAAGATGGATGTCTGTGGGAGAAGGGCAAAACAGCCGAGCGAACAGACAGAGCCACCAGTCAGCACCAGATAGGAAAGTCAGATACGCCAGGGTTATACATGGGGTGGGTAGTCAGCCAGAGCCATGGGTCTGCACCACATAGGATGTCCAATTTGAGTAAGCAACAACGAAAGGGTGTTTGGACAGAGCCCCAGGTCAGCACCAGGTAGGATAGTCAGACTAAAGCCAGGGTCATACACGGAACGGGTAGTAAGCCAGAGCTGCCAGTTTATAGGGATCTTATTTACTAATATTGTTCTTCTTTTTGTTATACAAATTCTATTAAAACGAATTAAATATATTTTTGAGTGCAGTGCAGGGAGAACATGACATCCTAAGATTCCAGTATTAGAGTATATAAACGTAATAGTATCAATTTTTTCATTTAATTCCTCTGGTTGTAGGACTTCCAACTTATAAATCCAGAAAGTTTCTTTCTGACTTAACATTCTGAATCTGTCTCCATATGCAATTTTTCAGTGTATATTTACAAAGGTATTAGTTCATTTCCACTAATGTTATTATTATGAGCTTAAAAAAAAAGATGACTTAAGGGATATTTATTATCAGTGGACAAAATCAATCTTCTGTGTTCCCGGAACCTCTCTTTTAATTTTCTTTTTGTACTTCCCACATATATTTTGCTGCAGGGACATTTATTCTATATATTACAAATTATGTATTGCAATTTATATATTGCTTTACCTGAAATATATAATTTTTGTTACCTTTAAATTCCTTTCTTTCTGTTAGGAAGCCACAGCTAACATATCTTTTGGAATAACATCTAAAATTACCCCTGATGCCCAAGGTATTTATTTTATTTCTTTGAGGCATATTATTTGCTAAGATATTGACATTTTGGTATGTTACACTTTCAGCTATTAGGATTACATCTATCATAGTGTAATTATCCATTTATACTAGTTGGTTTAATATATGTTTCTGTGATAATTGTATTATTATCATGATATATTTTCAAATCTAAATAATTTACACTGTATTTGTTAATAGTATAAGTGAATGTTAATCCCATTTTGTTGTTATTAAGATTGTACACCAAAATTTGTTACACCAGACTTGGCACTATCCTAAATAAATATTAGGTCATCTATACCATAGAAGACCAGGCTCACCCCCAGCTCTGCACCCCAAACATGTATGGTCTCCCATTGTCTCATTGTCACGGTTTATTATGACTCTCAGACACAAGTTTTAGGTAAAAATCAATTTTATTGAAATAATAAATTGATAACGTAGGATGGCAATCACATACATACAGATATATTCAGAATATAACAAGACAGAAGGCAGACTCTACCGGTCCTGTCAATATACCGGACAGGACAGTCTGAAGTAATAGAATGTTAGGCTCTACCGGCCTTCCCAATACCGGGTAAGGCAACCTGCAGATGGAATTGCATAACGGTTCTACCAGCCTTACCAAATTACCGGGCAAAGCAGCCTCAATAGATTCATAATGTAGGCTCTACCAGCCCTGCCAATACCGGGTAAGGCAACCTCAGATGGAATGTGGCAAAAGGTTCTACCGGCCTTACCAATACCGGGCAGGGCAGCCCAGAGATAGTAGCAGCAGTCAGATAGTAATGGCAAATTGACAGGATCGTAAGCAACCCAGTGTACACACACTGAGACTAACAGGGGAATCGTAAAGCCGCAAGGCTTTGGTGCAAACCAGCGTCCGCACGCTGGGACCAAAACTGAATTGTATAGCCGATAGGCTTAGGAGCAAACCAGTGATCGCACACTGGTGTAACAAGCGAGTTAGTATAGCCGTAAGGCTTAGGAGCAAACCAGCGTCCGCACGCTGGGACCAACACAGAATTGTATAGCTGATAGGCTTTGGAGCAAACCAGTGACCGCACACTGGTGTAACAAGCGAGTTTGTATAGCCGCAAGGCTTTGGAGCAAACCAGCGTCCGCACGCTGGGACCAACACAGAATGGTATAGCTGATAGGCTTTGGAGCAAACCAGTGACCGCACACTGGTGTAACAAGCGAGTTTGTATAGCTGCAAGGCTTTGGAGCAAACCAGCGTCCGCACGCTGGGACCAACACAGGATAGTACAGCCGATAGGCTTTGGAGCAAACCAGTGACCGCACACTGGTGCAATAAGCGAGTTTGTCTAGCCGCAAGGCTTTAGAGCAAACCAACGTCCGCACGCTGGGACTAACACAGGATTGTATAGCCGATAGGCTTTGGAGCAAACCAGTGACCGCACACTGGTGTAACAAGCGAGTTTGTCTAGCCGCAAGGCTTTGGAGCAAACCAGCGTCCGCACGCTGGGACCAACACAGGATTGTATAGCCGATAGGCTTTGGAGCAAACCAGTGACCGCACACTGGTATAACAAGCGAGTTTGTATAGCCGCAAGGCTTTGGAGCAAACCAGCGTCCGCGCGCTGGGACCAACACAGGATAGTACAGCCGATAGGCTGTGGAGCAAACCAGTGACCGCACACTGGAGTAACAAGCAATGTCGCTGACGCGACCAGGCAGGAGGTCGCCAGGATACAGGAGACAGGCGATGCGATGACAGGAACCAGCAACGATCAGTCAGGTCAGGAAACAGCAGAGAAGAAGTTCAGCAGGAACTGCGACACCAGAGACTAGGCCGGAACCAGGACTGGAAGTACTTCAGCATGCAGGAAACACTGGAACAGTAGAGATCAGGAACTCAGGAACACATGAGATCAGGAACTCAGGAACACTGGAACAGAGGCCCAGCTATCACTGGCATAGTGATAGCAAGAAGGTCAGAAACAACACGAAAGGGCAACCAAAGGGTGCCCAATCCAGGTTTAAATAGGCAATGAAAGGCGGGCTATCTGCAGACAGCCAATAGCAGCCCCCTACTGGTGACAGACAAGGAACTGCAGCAATCACGGGCACCGTGATAGTACCCCCCCTTCAAAGACCCCCTCTCCTAAAATAGGGTCTAGGTTTCTGTGGGTAATTGGCATGAAAGGCCCTAGTTAGCCTAGGTGCATGAAGGTCCGTACTATCCACCCATGATCGATCCTCAGGACCATACCCTTTCCAATGTACCAGGTACTGTACCCTTCCTCTAAGCCTACGGGAATCAATAATGCTCTGAACCTTGTTCTCCTCCTTGCCCTCGACCTCAACAGGTCCTGGCACCACAGGTGTGGTAGTATAGCGATTGCAAACCAGAGGCTTAAGAAGGGACACATGGAACACATTATGGATACGCATGGATGCAGGTAGGTCTAGTGCATAGGAGACAGGGTTAATTTTGCGAATAACTCTGTATGGACCAATAAACCGAGGAGCCAACTTATTAGACGGAACCTGCAGCTTGAGATTTCTGGAGGAAAGCCATACTCTATCCCCAACCTGAAAGGAAACCGCTGGAAGCCTTCTGCGATTAGCATGGCGCTGATGACGCTGAAATGACTGACCAAGTGCCCTCTGAACTTGTGCCCATGTGGAACGGAGTTGCTTGATATGCTCATCCAGAGCTGGAATCTGTTGTGTCTGAAATGAGTCTGGAAGCAAACAGGGCTGGAACCCATAATTAATCAGAAATGGGGAGCTCCCAGATGAAGAACTGACCGCACAGTTCCTGGCGAACTCTGCCCAAGGCAACAAGTCGGACCAATTATCATGATGGTCAGTAACTAAACAACGGAGAAATTGTTTCAAGCCCTGATTAGCTCGTTCAGCGGCTCCATTGGTCTGGGGATGGTAGGAAGAGAAGGACAGCTGTATGCGCATCTGTTGGCAAAATGCCCTCCAAAATCTAGACACAAACTAGCTCCCCCTGTCAGACACCAGTACCCTAGGCACTCCATGCAACCGGAATACTTCTCTGGCGAACACCATTGCCAATTCCTTCGCTGAAGGAAGACCACGGAGGGGCACGAAATGAGCCATTTTAGAAAACCTGTCCACCACCATGAATATAAAGGAGTAACCCTTGGACATAGGCAACTCTCCCATAAAATCAATGGAAACATGAAACCAGGGGCGTTCGCCATTAGGCACCGGTTGAAGCAAGCCCACAGGGAGATGTCTCGGGGTCTTAGCGCGGGCACAGGTGACACAGGCATTTGTAAATTTGGCACAATCGTTTCTCATGGAGGGCCACCAAAATAACTGAGAAAGGGACCATAACAATTGGTCTCTACCAATATGTCCCGCAGCCTTAGAGGAATGGTAGGTTTCAAGCAGCCTAGTACGAAATGGTTCATCGACAAAACATTTGCCCACTGGAGTTTCATGGGGAGCGGACCCCTGAGAGGCCAGGATCTCCTCCCCTAAAGGAGAAGTGATACTCGTGCGTATAGTAGCCAGTATTCTATCAGGTTGGATGATGGGTGCTGGTGCTTCCACTCTGTCACTGTCGGCCTCAAATTGTCTTGACAGTGCATCCGCCCTGATATTCTTTGACCCCGGTAAGTATGATACAATGAAATTAAATCGAGACAGGAACAGTGCCCACCTGGCCTGACGGGAGGACAATCTCTTGGCCTCCGAGAGATAAGTCAGATTTTTATGATCTGTTAGGATTAATACGGGAGTCTTGGTACCTTCAAGCAAATGACGCCACTCCTTAAGAGCGAGGATAATGGCCAATAATTCTTTGTCACCTATCTCATAGTGGCCTTGAGTGACAGTCAACTTCTTAGAGAAAAACCCACAAGGTCTGAGAGTACCACCTTTCTCGTGTCGTTGCGAAAGTACTGCCCCAACCCCAATATCTGAGGCATCCACCTCTAACGTAAATGGAAGTAGAGGATTGGGGTGGGATAACACAGGAGCCGCAGCAAATGCCAGCTTCAAATTCTCAAAGGCATTCTCAGCAGATACCGGCCAACAAGAAGGATTAGCGCTAGTGATGAGCGAGCGTGCTCGGCCGATGCTCGGATCGGCTCGAGCATCGCTCTGCTCGGCACATGGCGGTACTCGTACGAGTACCGCCATGTGCTCGCCCGACATGTTCGGGTGAAGAGGATCTGTGCCGGAAGAGGCACAGATCCGAAGACGCTCCGCTGGACCACCAGGGAATGGAGGTACGGGGGCATTGCGGAGATGAAGGGGGCATTGCGGAGATGAAGGGGGACATTGTGGAAGAGGGGCATAGACTCTATGCCCCTCTTCCACAATGTCCCCCTTCATCTCCGCTATGCCCGTCTTCCACAATGTGCCCCTTCATCTCCGCTATGCCCCTCTTCCACAATGTCCCCCTTCATCTCCTATGCCATAGAGGAGATGAAGGGGGACATTGTGGAAGAGGGGCATAGCGGAGATGAAGGGGGACATTGTGGAAGAGGGGCATAGACTCTATGCCCCTCTTCCACAATGTCCCCCTTCATCTCCGCTATGCCCCTCTTCCACAATGTCCCCCTTCATCTCCGCTATGGCATAGGAGATGAAGGGGGACATTGTGGAAGAGGGGCATAGCGGAGATGAAGGGGGACATTGACCAGGCACCCTCCGCTCATCAGAGCAGGGGGTGCCTGGTTTAATGCTCGAGTGCTCCCATTCATTTGAATGGGGCTCGGGTGCTCGGCCGAGCACTCGAGCATCAGGGGGTGCTCGGTCAGAGCACCCGAGCACCCGAGCATCGGGGTGCTCGCTCATCCCTAATTAGCGCCCTTATGCGTAAGATCGGACAAAGGTTTAACAATGGAAGAAAAGTTCTTAATAAACAGCCTATAATAATTAGTGAAACCCAGGAAACGCTGTATGGCTTTAAGCCCCTTGGGTTTTGGCCATTGTAAGACAGCTGACAACTTATCCTTGTCCATGGCAATGGCATCATTGCCAATTATGAACCCCAAGAATGGCACACTGGTTCTATGAAAGTCACATTTTTCCAGTTTACAAAATAATTTGTTCTCACGGATTCGTAGCAATACTGCGGATACATCTTTGATGTGCTGTGCCATGTCTTGAGAGTAAATCAATATATCGTCCAGATAAACCACAACACATGTCTGTAACATATCTCTCAGAACATCGTTTATCAGTTCCTGGAAAACTGCGGGGGCATTACAGAGCCCAAATGGCATTACAAGATACTCGTAGTGCCCAGCTCGAGTATTAAAGGCAGTTTTCCACTCATCACCTGCTCGAATGCGCACCAGATTGTAAGCGGCCCGTAGGTCCAATTTGGTAAAAATCGAAGCGCCCTTAAGCCTGTCAAAAAGCTCGGTGATGAGTGGTATTGGGTATGCGTTTTTTGCCATTAGTTTATTCAAGCCCCGGTAGTCAATGCATGGTCTTAATTCGCCATTTTTCTTTTTTACAAAAAAGAACCCAGCCCCAGCTGGAGAGGTAGATTTTCGTATGATCCCTCTAGCAAGGGCATCAGAAATGTAATCCTCCATAGCCTTATTTTCCTCACAAGATAATGAATAAGTGCGTCCTTTCGGAGGTACTGCCCAAGGCTGCAATTCGATGCAACAATCATAAGGTCTATGCTGAGGTAGTAAACTGGCCTCTCCTTTGCTAAAAACATCGCCAAACTGTTGGTACACATCCGGTATAGCCGAGGAGGTGCACAGGACCTTAACAGGCTGGATGACGCACTTGTCCATACAAAACCGGGACCAAGCAGCAATTTCACACTTTTTCGAATCAAATTGTGGGTTATGTAACTGTATCCACGGAAAGCCCAATATTACCGCATGGTGTGGAGAATTAATCAGTTGAAACTGCTGCTCTTCTCCGTGAAGTGCCCCAATAGTCATAGACAGTGGCATAGTTTCAAACATCACCTGAGGCGGTTCTAAGGGTCTGCCATCAATCGCTTCAATAGTCAAGGGATTTTCTCTTTCAATGCGTGGAACTCCGTGCAATTCAGCAAAGGTATTATCCATAAAATACCCTGCTGCACCAGAGTCAACCAAGGCCAAAACCTCCACAGAGCGTTGTGCCCAAGATAATACCACCTGTATGGTGGGTTTCATTGTGCCCGACACTGGGGACGATTGTACACCACCTAGGGCCTGTCCCCCAAGGTACCCTAGGTGTGTGCGTTTCCCGGACGTACCGGACAGGAATTTAGCAAATGCCCTTTTTTACCGCAGTATAAACACAACCCTTGTCTTCTGCGATAAAGTCTCTCAGCCTTGGTTAGTCTAGTGAAGCCTATTTGCATAGGTTCACTTGTCTCCCGTATAGGTTCACTAGACTTCAATGCCAGGGGAGGGATGGGTGGGCAAAACATGCCACTAGGCTCATTATTCTTTGACCGTAACTTACGATCTCTGGCAATTGATCTCTCACGTAGTCTGGAGTCAATTATCATAACATATTCAATGTAGTCATCTAGATCAATAGGTAGATCTTTAGCAGCGATTTCGTCCTTAATGTGGTCATTCAGGCCTTGAGAAAAAGCTGCCAATAATGCCTCGTTATTCCAACCTACCTCTGCTGCCAATGTGCGGAATTCGATGGCGTAGTCGCCTACTGTACGCCTGCCCTGATGTATCTCCATAAGGCGTTTGGCAGCAGAGGTGGTTCTACCAGGAGGCTCAAACACTCTTCGAAAGGATTGCACAAATTCTCTAAAGTTTTTAGTACAAGGTTTAGCATTCTCCCACAAGGGGTTAGCCAAAGCCAAAGCTCTGCCAGTGAGCAAAGATATTGTAAACCCCACCTTACTACGATCATTGGGAAATGCGTGTGCCGTCAATTCCATAAAAATCTCAAGTTGGTTGATGAACCCTCTGCAGAGACTAGGGTCACCATCGTATCTTAGCGGCAAGGGTGCAGAAGCCGTTAACCCTTTAACAGTGCCCCTTAGGGGTCTGGTATCACTCTCCGGTGTCTGACTTGGCGAGACCACCGGGCTAGAGCTAGATTTGTCAGCAAGTACCGTGCGTTCAAGGATCGTTTGAATTGCAACTGCCAACTGTCACGGTTTATTATGACTCTCAGACACAAGTTTTAGGTAAAAATCAATTTTATTGAAATAATAAATTGATAACGTAGGATGGCAATCACATACATACAGATATATTCAGAATATAACAAGACAGAAGGCAGACTCTACCGGTCCTGTCAATATACCGGACAGGACAGTCTGAAGTAATAGAATGTTAGGCTCTACCGGGTAAGGCAACCTGCAGATGGAATTGCATAACGGTTCTACCGGCCTTACCAAATTACCGGGCAAGGCAGCCTCAATAGATTCATAATGTAGGCTCTACCGGCCCTGCCAATACCGGGTAAGGCAACCTCAGATGGAATGTGGCAAAAGGTTCTACCGGCCTTACCAATACCGGGCAGGACAGCCCAGAGATAGTAGCAGCAGTCAGATGGTAATGGCAAATTGACAGGATCGTAAGCAACCCAGTGTACACACACTGAGACTAACAGGGGAATCATAAAGCCGCAAGGCTTTGGAGCAAACCAGCATCCGCACGCTGGGACCAACACTGAATTGTATAGCCGATAGGCTTAGGAGCAAACCAATGACCGCACACTGGTGTAACAAGCGAGTTAGTATAGCCGTAAGGCTTAGGAGCAAACCAGCGTCCGCACGCTGGGACCAACATAGGATGGTACAGCCGATAGGCTGTGGAGCAAACCAGAGACCGCACACTGGTGTAACAAGCGAGTTTGTATAGCCGCAAGGCTTAGGAGCAAACCAGCGTCCGCACGCTGGGACCAACACCGAATTGTATAGCTGATAGGCTTTGGAGCAAACCAGTGACCGCACACTGGTGTAACAAGCGAGTTTGTATAGCCGCAAGGCTTTGGAGCAAACCAGCGTCCGCACGCTGGGACCAACACAGGATAGTACAGCCGATAGGCTTTGGAGCAAACCAGTGACCGCACACTGGTGTAATAAGCGAGTTTGTCTAGCCACAAGGCTTTGGAGCAAACCAACGTCCGCACGCTGGGACTAACACAGGATTGTATAGCCGATAGGCTTTGGAGCAAACCAGTGACCGCACACTGGTGTAACAAGCGAGTTTGTATAGCCGCAAGGCTTTGGAGCAAACCAGCGTCCGCACGCTGGGACCAACACAGGATAGTACAGCCGATAGGCTTTGGAGCAAACCAGTGACCGCACACTGGTGTAATAAGCGAGTTTGTCTAGCCGCAAGGCTTTGGAGCAAACCAACGACCGCACGCTGGGACTAACACAGGATTGTATAGCCGATAGGCTTTGGAGCAAACCAGTGACCGCACACTGGTGTAACAAGCGAGTTTGTCTAGCCGCAAGGCTTTGGAGCAAACCAGCGTCCACACGCTGGGACCAACACAGGATTGTATAGCGATAGGCTTTGGAGCAAACCAGTGACCGCACACTGGTGTAACAAGCGAGTTTGTATAGCCGCAAGGCTTTGGAGCAAACCAGCGTCCGCACGCTGGGATCAACACAGGATAGTACAGCTGATAGGCAGCAAACCAGTGACCGCACACTGGTGTAACAAGCGAGTTAGTATAGCCGTAAGGCTTAGGAGCAAACCAGCGTACGCACGCTGGGACCAACACAGAATTGTATAGCTGATAGGCTTTGGAGCAAACCAGTGACCGCACACTGGTGTAACAAGCGAGTTTGTCTAGCCGCAAGGCTTTGGAGCAAACCAGCGTCCGCACGCTGGGACCAACACAGAATTGTATAGCTGATAGGCTTTGGAGCAAACCAGTGACCGCACACTGGTGTAACAAGCGAGTTTGTATAGCTGCAAGGCTTTGGAGCAAACCAGCGTCCGCACGCTGGGACCAACACAGGATAGTACAGCTGATAGGCAGCAAACCAGTGACCGCACACTGGAGTAACAAGCAATGTCGCCGACGCGACCAGGCAGGAGGTCGCCAGGATACAGGAGACAGGCGATGCGATGACAGGAACCAGCAATGATCAGTCAGGTCAGGAAACAGCAGAGAAGAAGTTCAGCAGGAACTGCAACACCAGAGACTAGGCCGGAACCAGGACTGGAAGTACTTCATCATGCAGGAAACACTGGAACAGTAGAGATCATGAACTCAGGAACACTGGAACAGAGGCCCAGCTATCACTGGCATAGTGATAGCAAGAAGGTCAGAAACAACACGAAAGGGCAACCAAAGGGTGCCCAATCCAGGTTTAAATAGGCAATGAAAGGCGGGCTATCTGCAGACAGCCAATAGCAGCCCCCTACTGGTGACAGACAAGGAACTGCAGCAATCACGGGCACCGTGATACTCATGTAGAGGTTTGCATAACTGGGGGTGAACCTGGCCCCCATTTCAGCACCCATAATTTGTTTGTAAAAATTATCTTCAAATTGAAAATAATAATGATTTAAAATATCTTATAATATCCAATTTAGCCCTTTTTTGTCATATTTTCATCTTTTTCCAGATAACCCAAGACCACTTTAATACCCTTCTCATAATCAATATCATCCTCACTAATTTTAATTTGCTAGGATGCACGCACGCATGGACACAGAGAGCGATGCCTCCTAACAAAGCACATCGGTGGTGGAGGGAAAAACAAAAGTGCAGCTGCACGCTCCGGGGATCACAGCAATAACATCGCTGTCCCCCTCCCCTGCTGCCATAAGGAGGAACAGAAGAGTTGAGTGTCAGGCTGCATCTTGTGCCCACAGGTACCTGGGCACCAGCCCTCCCACGTGACCTGCTCCCCTGCACCGTGCCTGGCCATTACCTGTACAGCGGCTCAGTCAGTGCAGCCTTGAGCTCCTCATCTGACAGGCACCTGGCCCCAAGCCCTCTCATGTGACTTGCCCCACCCGCGAAATTTTAAAACAAAAATATGCCTCTAAAGAGAACACTAACTGTGGAGGAGGAAGTTCACAAGAAGAGACAGCAGGCAAAAAAAGGGGGCAAAATACATAAGGGGGTCCACGTCCCTTGCCCTGGGAGGACTTTTTTTTAATTTATTTCGTACAAACACTTCTACAGGACCTAGACCCCGTCAAATGATGGGTTTTTACCTAGTTATTATATAATGCTATTACATCAACAGTAGTTCATACATATGTTTGTTTCCATTCTGTATTATTTAACCCTTTGAGTGCCAGAGGGGTACAGAATGCATTGATTTGCAATGCGTTCTGTACCCCTCTGGCACTCAAAAGGTTAATTTTAGTAAAATCTGTTTAGTATCTTTGATATAAGAATGCACATTTACTACATACTTTTGTAAATGAAAATCTAGGTACTAAGATAAATTTGATGAAATACTTTTAATCACCGCTATTATGGGTATGGATTATTCATTAACCCTTTGAGTGCCAGAGAGGTATTCAATGCACTGCGTTGCAATGCTTTGCAAACCTCTCTGGCACTCAAAAGGTTAATCAATTTCTAACTGAGGCGTTAATTTTGTTTGCTTTGTCAAAGTTATTAGCCAACCTATGTCTCATCAGCTGTTGTACTACAATTTTTGGATATATAACCTATAATTGTAGTCTAACAGTAGATAGTGGACACATGTTTCCTGGCCCTTCCTACAGGCATAAAACAGGTGAGGAATTAAATAGAAAAAAACTTTCCCTATAGCTCCTGCACTCACCTATATATTGTGAAATTCTAGCCTCAATATAAGAACAATAACATAATTCTCCATTGTATAATATCACAAGTATGTAGTAAAGGATAGAAAAAACAAACAATCAGGGAACATACTCTATCAAGAGTACCATAAGTAATGGTAGTCCAACAGCTTCCAAGTTCCTAGCTGATCTTGTACACTCAAACTGCGGATATACAGCTAGTTTCCAAGCAGTCGGAAGGGCTCTCGATGTACATTCAAGACAAAAAAGCAAAAACAGAGCAATCTCCTCTAAGTGTAGTATTTCCAAGAAACAGCCGCACAATAATAGATGTAAAACCCCATGACAGGGTACTCACATTTACAAGAGGCCTGACCTGCCTCTAGGATTGATAGCCTTGACTGGATCTGACCTCCAGTTACAGTCAACCTCCAGACTCCTCACAGGCCACTGATGATTCCATCTCACAAATAGAGGGATACTTTACCTCCCACGAACGGTCCAGATGTCCCAGTGCCCAGTATACTCACTTCAAAGAAGGAGACCTTCATATCTGGGCTAGTGTAATATACACTATCTATAGATAAGGTTCTAAGGGTAAGTGGCCACTTACGTGAGAAATTAGCTCAAGGAGATTCTCAGTATAAAGTTTTCTCTATTGTCCAATATAGCTTTTGCGTACCATGGGGAGGCGACAGCTCTTCCCAGTAGGCTGGAACTATTCTACAAAGAAGTGCAGGGGCAGAGACTCCCTCTCCTCCATAGCAGGCTACCTAGCTACTCCCCTCCAGTTAGATTAATTCCATCATCCTGGTAGGACGGCTGTGAACAGTTCTGCTTAGTTTTAGTTATTTTATTATTTTTCTGTAAATATGGGATGTCAAAACTCCCCTATTAGGTGGATTACTGGCTTCTCCTTGGTGGATTGCCCAGTTTACAGGAGCTGGTTGTGGACCTTTTCAGTCCTGGGAGAGAACCATGTAACCTATGTCTCTCTCTCCAGAGGGAGTCTCTCTGAGGCTTCTTCTTTGCAATGGTAATCTGAAACAGAAGATCTGCAGAAAAGGTGAGCAACCCTTTGACTGTCATGGTCCACTTGTCCCACAGCTCCCTTCCGCACAAGGGTTTCCCTGGAGGTCCTTATAACTCCTGCACTCATGTTGGGAACTTTTATCTCTTTACTAGGAGTCTCTGGAGCATTTTGGGCAGTTTTTTAACCCTTTCCCTGCCAGTATTGGCCAGATGAGGAATTTTTTTCTTACTTTCCTTCATTTTATTTTATATGTACTCATGTTTCTTGGTGTTCAATATGTGTTATTACACTTTTTAGAGCTTTTCTTTTGAATTATTTGGTCTTCCTTGACTGTACAGACACCTTTCAGCTGTAGAATGTTGGATCCCCTGACGAAGCTCAGAAGGGCGATACACGTTGGGGTGTGTGCAGTCTGCTTCTATGTAGCCTTTCTCTTATCGTGTATTAGCCTGGTAAATATTGGTCTTCTTTGTGTTATTTGTTGTGATACTTTTGTGCTTTTGATTGTTTTCTTTTGATGGGGGCAAATTTACAGTGTTTATGATGATACTACTTATTTATGCACTTGCACTTTAGTATATATTGTTTATTGTGAGTTCTGATTTTTGGGACTGGAAGACTTATCTATGTATCAGTATTTTATTACTTATCAGGGATATATGTCTTATCATAAATTACTTTTATAAGTACATTTTTATGTGTGATACATTTCTTGATATATATTTCTTGATATAGTAATAAATATATATTTTATCATGATTTTTCTTGGTCTAGTGTGCCTTATTATGGGTCTCCTATTACGGAAACAATCTGTTTCAATGTTATGTTCTTTGTCTAGGCCCTGAGGGCACCTACTTTATTGTGAGATTATTTGAGACCATTATTTTTTTGTATTTAGCCACTAGGACATGCTGCTAGGCCTAAGGCTAAGGACTCTGTGGCATCTTTGACCCCCCCTTACTTACTGTTCCTCATGCCAAAAAGGCTTCCCAGAGAGTACTCGGGTCACTTATGTCCTTCATGTGCTATGGCCTTCGCGTCTCTGCTTGGGCCCCCCAGCCATGATCAAGACCCACCTTGGGTCAAGGACTTAAAGTGATCTATGGCACAGTTTCCTCCAGGGGGTTCTTGAGTCCTGAAGATCCCCTCCTACTTTCTCAGGTTTGTGGCCTCTAAGGCCTCTGGTATTCCTGAAGCAGTAACCGCTATCACTATGAGTAGCAAAAGAAGGAACTGGAACTGTCATGCTTCCATCTAAGCATAATTACTGATGCAGGTTGGATGACAGGGGAGAGAGAGCAGCGGCGCTCACCCATTGTGAGGGGTATGTTCTGGCCGGTGATGAGAAAGCTCCATACTGCACACATTTATTCCCTTGCAGTATGTCTTTAACCCTTTCTGTGCCCACATCCAGCACTGCTCCTGGCCTCTCTCTGCCTCTCTCTCTGGCTGGAGCAGAGCTCATCAACATTTTTTTTTTTTGCAACTTTTTAAAGCACAACCTGAGAATCTCACTCTTTCATGCAGTGCAAGATTTTCAGGTAGCCATTTGTAATGTGGAGACATTAATTAATGTACGATTTGGTCACACGCTCTTTCGTGTGTGACTTTTTAAGAGGATACCCTCATAAAGACGTCTGTAACTCTGATCTTTTTAAGTTTCTGTTCTCAAGCCCTATATGTGTTTTTTTTTAGTTTGGATATAATAAAGATATCAATTTTTGTATCAAGATGCAAAGTGTCTAATAGTACATGTCTGACGCAATCAATGCTTTGCTTGCTTGCCTCTATCATGCGTCGGCTCCAGCCCCACACTTGCTACCAGCCGCCTCCAGGGCACCCAGTGGAAAAGGGCTCCTTCTTCTCCTCCGCCCCCTCCATCCGTTAGGGCTCAGTCTCTCCAGAGGGCAGGCTTTAGTTCTCTGCACAGGAAGTCCCATCACCACTTCGGATGCTGCTGCCTCCCCTGTCCTACCAGCACCTCTCCACAGTGCCAGCTGGGCTCTCAGCCACTCCTTCCCCCGTCTTCCTCCTCCAGTCACTTAAAAGTCCACCATCAGTCCGGTAAACTCCGCCATGCTCAGTCAGGACAGATCACTTGCCTCTTGCTTTCTAGTCACTTCCTGCTAAAAAGGATGCTAACATCCTGACACTCTCCCCTTTATCCCTGCTGTAGACCCACTCTAACCTATCTCATTTCTAAACCGTCCCTTCTTCATGTCACCCCTCCTTTAAGCTATCCAGGGAGCTACTTTCCCTCTGTCACAGGAACCACCGGGCCCTTGGCTCCTGGAGGGGCCTGGGGGCCAGCCCCCTTCCTACAGACTATGGACTCTATTCATGGGGAAGTGGCTTTCCCAGTGTCCCAGTCCCCTCTTGGGTCTAAGTCAGCCTGTGCTGCTTGATGGGCACAGGGTGTCACAGTAACAGGACTGCCCTTAGCCTGGTTGGGCAAGAATAGGTGTCACCAGATGAGGGATTTGGGGCTGTACCATTTAAGATATAGCTCATTGTATTGTATAATGTAATAGTGTGTGGTGTTTATACTATAAAGTCTGTAGAGGTATTTGGGAGCTAGAGTGCAGCGATAGTGGGGGTTGGGCGCTGCTTCCAATATACTCCAGGTCTTTGCTAAGGAATGTTAATTGATTCCTGCTGTGCTTCCTTGACCAATCAGAGGAGGTTAGTTATGAGCCAGTTAAGAATGTCTATTTTTCAAGTCCTAATGTGCATGCTTATCTTGATAAGAGTCTCTGTAAGTGCATATAAGCTGTGTGTTTGATTCAATAAAGAGAACTGATTGTAAACCACAATACACTATTCCTGCCTGGTGATTGTATAAAACTATGATATTCCAGTGGAGCAGCCTTCCTCAGGTTTGAAGGAAGCAGCGACTGACGGGGACACCCAGAGGGTTGTCAACTGGTATCATCACAACCTCGTTTATGGATTCCTCTGGATGTCAGGGGAAAATAGTTCTAGATGTAAATCCACTTTAAAGTGTTTAACCCTATGAGTGCCAGACTCGTATCTAATGCACAGGACACATATCCAATGCACTGGGTATCACTGCGGAGCATAAAATACATAATGGCTGCTCCTGCTTCGAATGTCTTCTGTAGCGTCTCTCTTCATAACACACTTCATCTAAAAAACATTCTATTTATTTAGTCATACATACATATAACTGCATAGGACTTGCTTTTTTTTGTTTTATTAATTATTTACAACTATGTACAAATGGAGATGTTAGTTGGACATCCGCCGCACATTTATTTGGTCTTCTTTGGTCCGGCTTTAATGTTGGTATTTTGATGTTTCCTGAAAGCAGATTTTAAAAAATCAGTATAAATAAACATGTAAATGTAGACAAATAAAGTCATCAATGTACACTGTTACAGAACTCAATATATTTTGAAGTACTTGGAATACAATTAAAATAACAGATTATTAAAATCAAAAATATAACAAATTAATTCCTGAGAATTAGAATGCTCACTTATAGCTGTTTTTTTGTAAAGTTAAATGCTTTTGTTTTTATTTGGCTGCGTTGATTAGATCTCCTTATAATGCATTATAGAAAATACTGTCAGTCTAATTATTAAATGATGTTTGACACACTAATAAAGATACTTTTTAGTATAATGAAGGAATAGAATATTCTTATTCACTATAGTATTTTCTCACCATTTAATCTTATTGTTTATGTCTTGCCTATGGTAATTTAAATTAATATAATAACACCACAATCCAACAGCTTGTGTTGATGGCTACACGTTAAACAATTAATATTAAAATACTTGTGACTTGTGAGTATAAGACTTTTTGTGTGTGTATGTGTGTGTGAAAATAAAGGAGAGCTCACAGCGCTTACTCACCATAAAATATCCATATCATATTATAAATTAAATATAAGAATAAAGATAAGAAATATAGATAGCAGCAAGGAATGAGAGGGTTCTCCAGTCCCCCTAACATTAGGCCTAAACCCAAAAGTGAAAATACATACAAAAAGACAGACCTGCGCTCCTCTATATACTGTGAACATAAGTGCCCTGTATTTAGCATATGTAATAACTCTTAGTAAATCTAAGTGAAAATAAGTGAGAATTTCGTCCCTCAAATTGGCCAATCCGTGTGTAAGCTTACCACCACGCCAGGTTATCTCACTTTGCGGTAAGTCCTACTCTAATACAACTATAAATTAAAAATTAAAAACAGACATTCTCTGAAGATAGATGTTATAATAAATGTGTCAGTGGGGACCCTTTAAATGGCATTTTTATGTTTATTTTTTAAGGGTCCCAGTGTAAAAACAAAAAATGTCATCTAAAGGGTCCCCATTGACGCTTTTATTATAACATCTTTCTTCAGAGAATTTCTGTTTTTAATTTAGATAGTGCTTCTATAGGTGTATTAGAGTAGGACTTACCACAAAGTGAGATACCTTGGCCTGGTGGTAAGCTTACACTCGGATTGGCCAATTTGTGGGACAAAATTTTCATTTATTTTCAATTAGATTTACTAAGAGTTATTACATATGCTAACTACAGGGGACATATGTTCACAATATAAAGAGGAGCACAGGTCTGTCTTTTTTGTATGTGTTTTCACGTTTGGGTTTAGGCCTAATGTTAGGGGGACTGGAGAACCCTCTTATTCCTTGCTGCTATCTATATTTCTTATCTTTATTCTTATATTTAACTTTTAATATGATATGGATACTTTAAGGTGAGTAAGCACTGTGAGTTCTCTTCTTTTATATATATATATATATATATATATATATATATATATATATATATATTTTTTTTTTTTTTTTTTACTTGGAGGTCTACAGTATATATTCAATCAATGTTTGATTATAATCCGCCAAACTGTGCAACCCATAGCAATCATTACTATCATTACTCTGCAATCCTTATGCAGACTGCACTGAATAACCATGCAAAATGAATTGTGAAAAGCTCTGTAACAGAAAGGCAGATAGATCTGACCTTGGGGTGAAGTGGAATGCACGTTTGACGTCATGCCCTAACCCATCCATAGGGAAACAGGAAAATAAAATTACATTGTATTTATTGCTGGCTATTGTACAAGCCAGTGATCTGGCGAGCCAATTAACCCCTTAAGGACCGGCGGTCCTGGGACATTTCCGTCCCATAATGACCGCATAGGAGCACTTGGACACGCCAGTACACGTGACCTGTCGTGTGTATCGGCGCGTCATTATGGGGCCTGATAGAGATCGCTCCGATCTTGGAGCGGTAAATTTCAGGCCCTATTTTTACTTACAGCGCTCCCGGTAGAGCGCTGTAAGTAAAAAGTACGTGATGTACTATGACCGTCATCGGTCCTTGATTATTTCAAGGACCGTGACGGTCCTGGTACATCAAGGGTCCTTAAGGGGTTAATGTCAAGAATGTTTTGCAATCTGGAAATTTGTTCAAAGTTTTCATCTCCTCCTGTTTTCAAGTGAAGGTTATAAGCAGTACAGAAATACAATGTGCCCTTTGATATGAATACATAGTAATGCTTTGGGCAGTTTCCATGCTATTTCATTTATTATATTACCTAATATTACTATGACTTTCTCTGTCAGTGCAGTGATTTAGTTCCAGTTTGGGTGTACAAAGGAAAATCCACTGAAGAGTGCTTGATCTTGTGGAGATAGCGGCGTATTCTGCTCTTCTGATGATGACACATTGCTCCCTTGACTCATAAGCAAGCACTCCAAACGCGAAAGGGTGTACGTTGGATCCTATAAAGGAGATATGCATATGAAAATTTCAGAAATGTATCAATATAAATAACTTATGTTTTTATAGAGCAGATTTGAGCCAGAATAACTAGAGGAAAGCAGGTTCACTGCTTTTGATTTAGATGCATCACAGCATTCTGACATATCTGTTCTTCTCTGTACACAATCTATATATATTTATACTGTATGTAATAAAAGATCAGGGTCATTTGACCAAAATTCACTGTCCGTGCCACACTCACACACAGCAAGGAGTTGCAATAAGGAGGAGGAATGCAAAACCCTTCCATACTACCCTTCCTATTGGTGAAGGCATGGGGGGCACGATAAACTGTCTCCCTGCAAATATACAGATCACAGCTCTTTTTGCATCTGTGTTAACTAAATGTCACTTTCTTACAAATAGCCTCATTATTCTCTGTCTCCTCTACATGACAATATTCCTAATAGCGGCAACAATACTGACACATTTACGCTGCCTGTAAATCTATTCCATCCAAATATACAACTCTCACTTTGTAACAAGCCTCCTCTATATAACTTTATTCTTTTACAGTGAACACTATTCACACAGGTTCTCAGTCACCTCCCTATAAATGTACTCTCTGTACAGTTATCTAACTACATTTCTTATGCAGCAGCTCCCCAGTCTCCTTTAAGGTATACCTCTCACCTCCTTCCCCCTCAATTAAGCCCATTGCTTGAGCACATCACCATTCATTAAGGGAATAAAATTGCTTTACACAGCAAAAAATGTTTTTTTTTTGTTTTTTTTTAAGCAAAGAAGACACATACATGTATACACATGCTGTATGCACAAATGTGTGTATTGCCAGGATGGAAGCATTTACATCGGTTTTTCATTATATTTCACTGTTTTGCATAGGGAGATAGGGTTGATCACTGTTGAATATGCTAAGGTATCCACTATTGATCAAAGGAAAGAGATGGCAAAGAGAACTGTAGCTGACATGCTGCTCTAATTACCCCTTTATGAATCCTGGTTAAAGTGTGGAAAGAAAAGTGTATTATGCAGATCCTTTTACTTCAGTAAAAACTCTATATACAACAGGATTATCAGGTGGTGCATGTCATAACCCTGAATCAATACATTCAGTGTAAGCTTTGTGTGCATGTGGATCATTAATCACATTGTATACAAAAAATGTATCAGTAAAGAATCTTACAGTAGGTATACTGGGCCTGAGTGCCCATTTTACATAGAGGTAGAACAATTCTTCATCAGGTACGATAGAAGGTGTAGTGGACATGTGTCTTATTTTTGTATACTACTACTGTCCGCAGACTAACTACAGTGTAACTGCCTATGGTCCCACTGTGCACTGTTCTATTTATATACTTACTGGTCTGACAGGAGGAGCTGTAAGTTGAAGCTCTAGATCCTCCCATTCAATGTCATTGAAGAAGGGATGGGAAAGAATGTCTTGAGCTAATTCCAATCGAAGCACTTGGTCAATAGTCCATAACTATAAAGAAACAAAGGATAATTAGGTATCATGTTCTGTATTTTTGTTTATGTAGGACCAACCATTCATACGATACTTTAACATAACTGGACAGCCTGCAACCCACTAGGTCAGATATGGGCAAAACACAGACCATGGACTGACTGAATCTGGACATTGGGTCTGTCTAGCTGTACACAACATCAGAGCTCCTATACTGAAAAAACATCACTTCTGACTTCCTCTGAAGAGAATAAAGTGATACATTTCACTTGTGTTGTATTCCCCTGTATTTGATGCATGAAGGAAGACCATTGGCACCAATGGGGGTGTGGGGACATTCTCCTTTAGGATGGCATGAGACACTTCAAGGTAGGGAGGAAAAGGCTTTGTTTATGGTCAGAAGCCTGTTTCAAAGAACAGTGCAGTCTGACATTTGAACTTGTGATATGAGTATGTGGAATGGTCTAAAGGGGATCCAGGCCTGGGAATCATGGGTACTCCCAAAATAGTACTTTCGTTGAACCTTTTTGAGTGCTAATACATGTTCACTCCTTCAACACTCAGCTGGCTCATATGTAGTAGATAAAAGGATCAAGTCAAATCCACTGCACCTGCAATTTACTTCTACTTTCCATTTGCTCCTATATTCTTATCCCCTTGGACATAGAGAGCTCTCCCTCCCCGGCTACCCTATGGGTTAGATTTCTAATGTTGCAAGCATCTGACAGAGGGTTATCATCCAAAAATACTGTGTATGGGGATAAAACATATCCCACGAGTAAATCTCCAAACCATTTATAGAGAAGTGTGAGCCTCTTTTCTTTGAATGTCAATTTTCTGACACACAAAATGGATGGGGCTGTTTTTAAAGTCAACAGCAGAACCAGTGACCAGTAAGTCTTAATAGAATGTGATAGATGCCTTTTAAGCTTCAGTAAGAAGCTGAGAGGTGTGACGCACGTCTCTTCACAGTGTGCGTGTGTGTTATACACCCCTCTGGTACTTAACTGGTTACGATTATAATATTAGTTAGGAAAGTAGAACCACAATAATTTGGCCCATCATTTTACATAAAAGCTGTGGGGGGTGGTTTTTTTCAACATATTTAATTGATTATGTAGTGAGGAGAGGCTTTATAAAAAGCAATAAAAGTACTGAAACTTTGCAATATTGTTTCATTGAAAAAAAAAAAGGATGGAACTATGTTGCCCCTTTTAAAAATAAGACAAGGTTAAAATGTTGAATAAAATTAAGCTAAGATTGTTCCATATCTCCTCTAATTGCAGTATACAGCTGCCTGAAAAAGGGACACCAGAGAGGAGTGCAAAAGCATTGTAGAGCACTCCTGTACACATCTGGCACTCAAATGGGTTAAAGCGATAGTAATACATCATTTAAAAAATCTTCATCTTGTAGCTATTAAAAACTTAAACTAAATTCCTACAGTCCCGAGATGGGAACATGGTCCCAAGACCAGCGGAGGCTCTTCAGCAGAGCCAAGATCTCATTATTGAAAAAGAAATCCTTCACTGGAACGGTCTACAAAGTGTGCTTGATTTGCTTGTCCAGGGACCGGATTCCCCTGCGGTCAGCTAGAGCGCTGACATCAGGGAATGGGGAGGGAGGGGGAACATTGACAATGAATATCTCTCAAACCATAAAGGTTTGAGAGATGGGACTTTGGGCATTTAGTTTAATTTTTTAATAGCTATATGATTATTTTTTTAAAATGTTGCATTACTATCCCTTTTACCTATTGAATGTTAGAGACATCTCAAACACATTAATTTACAATGCATTGGGAACATCTCTAGAAAACTACAGCTTAATCCCTCAAATAACACCATTACACCAATAACTCAGTTTGTTCCCAAAATTAATCTGAAAACCTTCATCTAAAAGTATTCATGAAAACTGGAATAATTCTGGAGCATACCAACTGCACCATAAGGAGACAAAATAAAAACCAATTGAAATGGTGCATTTAACCCTTTGATTGCTAGCTATATCTCAAATGAATTGTGATACAATGTGTTGGAGCTCCCTCTAGCAATCAAGGTGTTAAAATCCGCACTAAAACAATGGGTATTTGGGGATTTTATTCACTACAGTTACTTTGCCCCAGAATTAATTTTCATTTCTTTTGCACAATAGGACCATAGTTTGTGCTAAATACATTATATTAACCCTTTAAGAACCAGGTGGACTGGGGGGTTTTCCCCATAGAGAGCCAAGGCTATTATGTTTGGAGAGCCGACACATGTGACCGATCTTGTGTACCTGCTTGCCTTGGAGATGCTGAAACTGATTGTTCCGGTCTTGGACAGTCAGTTTTAGACTCTAGGTGTGGATCACAGTGCAACCTCAGGTACATTTTGATAAAAAAAATTCCAGACGTTCTCGGGCCATCACGGTCCTTAACTCCTTGAGGACTGGGAAAATCTGCGGTGAATTGCACTTAAGGACCAGAGCAATTCTGACCTTTGTTTATGTCTTTGTCTTTATTCTAAGACTTATATTTCACTCACACAAGTTATATACCATTTTTTCGCACACAAATAGGGCTCTCTTTTGTAACCACACTTATATGGATACCCACCATTTATTTTATTAAAATTTAAAGGAAATGGTAAAAAAAAAAAAAGTAAAAAAACAATTATTTGGGCACAATGGGTTACATTTTTATGGAGACTGCATAAAAGGTATGACCGGTCAGTCATACCTACAAAATGTGCACTGTCCCCCCCCCCGTGGGTGAAAATCCCCATGTTCCTCTTTCCCACCCAATTTTGCCACATTTTTATAAATAGGAATTGGCGGTGTGTATAAGGGTATTACATGCCCCAATAACAATCACACTCCCATTTATTTATTGTTTATACTTTAAATATTTTATGTATTAAATAAATATTCTCTTTTTACATTTATATAAAAAATGTTGCTTTTAGCAGGTCAGAAATGGACCTGCATCCAGCCAGCCACCAGCACCAGCACTGAAGGGGTTAATACACCCAACTACTGCATTTTTTTTTACTGTGTGTTTGCTCTCTGCTTCTCTCTCCCTTACTTTAATAGTAAGGAAGAGAGGCACAGAGCAGACAAAATGCAGTGTGTCAAGCACACGTCCTTTTTGAAACAAAATGTCAGTACTTGTGATCGCTCCTACAGCGAACACGTGAACCTGCAGAGCAGGCAAGGACCGAAGCTGAGCACTCTGGTCCCGGAGCACTCAGTCTCAGCCTTTGCAGAATGGTAGCAGTGTGCAAGGAGGCGCACTGCTATCATTTAACCCATGATGTGACAGGACCGTCAGGGGTCCTTATGGGAAACACACCCATGAAGGTCCTGGCACGTCATGGGTTGTTAAGGGGCTAACGCACTGACAGTCATGACGGTCCTGTCACAATAATGGTTCTAAAAGGGTTAAGGATAGTTACATAGTTATTACCTCTACATTAAGGATATCTCCTTGTTAACCAGTTCTTTACTATGAGGTTAATTTACTACATAATGGAGAAGCCAGAGAACCCGATAAGCTGCACTATAATACTAAATTGCTTCTTAAGATGCTACTTATTCAAGTATGTATCCCTCTACATGTATATTTCCTGCAGAAAGCCTGTAGGAAGTGGTCTGTACTAGGATTTCTCTTGTGCAACCTCCTAAAAATGCCACTGACAATAAAGGATGTACATTCACAGTTTGCTTAATTGCATGTTTTTACCCAATGCTTTTTTCCTGCACAGACCAAATGTTGACTTCTCTTGTGCTCAGTCATTATTCTGTAGTAAATTAATCCCTTTCTGGTCAGTCTAATGGTTTATTTATTCCATTGTAAGGTGCTGCGTCCCAAGTGTGGTGCCATAAAGATATACATACATCCATACGTTCCTGGGCTACTGTGTGTTCCTGTCTATAATATTATTACATCAAGGGAATTACACTGCTTACTTCATTGTGTAGAAGTCTGTTTCACAGCACCCACTATAACAGTCAACAGCCACAACAGATTAGATAATGGCTATCTGACAGAATCACAGAACAATGGAAATAGGAAATGGAACTAGTTTGAGTTGTCTGAAATAACAGTACTACCCGAAATGTGATACCTTTCTGGCAGTCAGTGGGTTAAAAGCACTGTTAAAGTGACGCAATAATTTTTTTCAATGTAAGGCATTTAACCCTTCGAGTGCCAGAGAGTTAAGCAATGCATTGTGAAGCATTGCATACTCCTCTTGCACTCGAAAGGTTAATCTGTCTACAACTGTGGTTCTGTAAAACATCTCTATGTATCACATACTATTATTCACTTTAACCCACCCACTTAACTGTTAACTGATGTTATATGCATCTAACCATACTCACCTTCTGCAAGAGGTCTGTCATTTCATGGGAGAAAAAGTCTGGGTACACCAGTGCTTCTACGTCCTTTATCAACGATTCGCAGTCTTCGCCCCAAAATGGTGTTTCTCCGGTGGCCATTTCAAATATGATGATTCCTAAGGACCACCAGTCGACTGACGAATTGTAATAGTAATCTCCCAGCATCTGTCAGAATTAAATGAGAGGACCGGGGATGAAACACAGCCATGGAACCATGGATACATCCAGAGATATAGATATAACAGATCTGGCAGTTACACTAAATTCCGCAATGTGTTGTGTACCCCTCTGGCACTCAAAGGGAAAAGTGTCTATTTTAAAGTATCAGAGAAATTAGTAAAACCTACGTGTAATAGCCATTCAAACATTTATGAATTAAAGGCTAGAAATTATTTATTTAAACATTTAACATATTTACAGTGTTTTAATATTTTTTTCCAGCTAACAGTCTTTTCACTTAATGCTGTGATAACCCCCCCCCCACCTTGCACCTCCCGACACTCAGAAGGTAAGGCTTAACAATCATGGGCGTCCGCAGAAATTTTTCCAGGGGGGGGCATAATTTTAATGACATCCATACTCTGTCCTTTTTTCACAATGTCATGAAGGGGAGGGGAACAGTCATCACATAAAGCTCAGGCATGCAAAGGGTTGAATGGAGGATGTTCACGGTACTTTCATACTGCACCTTCATATAACATTTTAATGCCTGGGATGCTAGGTCTACACAGCATGCAAGAGAATAGTATATCAATATCAAATATAGTTGGTACCATCTGTAGGCACAGAAATCTGAAGCCCCCCCCCCATTGGCCAGCTCCACTGGACACCTACACAATGCTCCAAATCTCTGCATTACCCCCCACATAACCATAATGCCCTCACGTTGCCCCGCATCAGCTCCAACTTGCCCCCATCAGCTCCAACTTGCCCCCATCAGCTTCAACTTGCTCCAACTTGCCCCCATCAGCTCCAACTTGCCCTCACATTGCTCCATCAGCTCCAACTTGCCCTCACATTGCCCCATCAGCTCCAACTTGCCCCCATCAGCTTCAACTTGCTCCAACTTGCCCCCATCAGCTTCAACCTGCTCCAACTTGCCCCCATCAGCTCCAACTTGCCCTCACATTGCTCCATCAGCTCCAACTTGCCCTCACATTGCCCCATCAGCTCCAACTTGCCCCCATCAGCTTCAACTTGCTCCAACTTGCCCCCATCAGCTTCAACTTGCTCCAACTTGCCCCCATCAGGTCCAACTTGCCCTCACATTGCTCCATCAGCTCCAACTTGCCCTCACATTGCCCCATCAGCTCCAACTTGCCCCCATCAGCTTCAACTTGCTCCAACTTGCCCCCATCAGCTCCAGCTTGCTCTCACATTGCCCCCATCAGCTTATAACTTGCCCCATCAGCCTCTAATTTGCCCTCACGTGGCCCCCATAAGCTTCACATTGCCCCATAAGCTTCACAAGTGCCCCCCCCCCCCCGCGGACGCCCATGACACCATGACCTTCCTTTACCTCCTTGGCTCAGCCTCAGATGATGTGCACCCAGCCTTACCTTGAATGCAGTCCACCAGGTCTCCTCCTGAGCGGAGTCTGTAGCTCTCGCTCGCTCTCTGCAGCACCGCTCCTTCAGCTGCCCGTGGTGATCACCTCTCCTCTCCTCTCCCCTCCGCGACGCCTTCAGCTGCCTGCAGCAATCACCTCTCCTCTCCCCTCCCCTCCGCGACGCCCGTCACGCACAGTTGGCAGCCAATGTGAAAGGGGTATCCAACTCTCCTCTCATTGGCTGCAGTGCAGACCGCACTGCAGCCAATGAGAGAGGAGAGTTGGATACCCCTCTCTCATTGGCTGCCAACTGTGCGTGACGGGCATCGCGTCGCGGAGGGGAGGGGAGAGGTGATCTCCACGGGCAGCAGAATGAGCGGTGCTTCAGAGTGCGAGCGAGAGCTACAAGCCACGCTCAGGCTCATGTTTAAATGGCAAGATGAAAATCCAGGGGGGGGCAAGTGCCCCCCCTTGCCCCCCCCTGCGGACGCCCATGTTAACAATGCTTCAATGCTTTCAATACTTTGCACTCTATAGAGAAGCTTTCCCCATGGAATTCTATTTGGAGAGCTTTCCTGGGGTTCAATGATCCCTGTTTCCCTGCTCACATAATTTGGACATGGGAATTCTGTTGATTTAGAATACTTGTATTTTGCTAAAGCTTTTGATACAGTGCATCACAATATGTTACTGCGTAAATTAAAAGGCTTCAGTTTGGTAGGTGCTATATGTACATGGATTGAGAACTAGTTAAATGATACATGGCTGGAAGTTGTTGTAAAAGGAACCTTTTCAAGTTGGTCTAAAGTTGTAAGTGGGGTATCACAGGGTTCAGTCATGGGCCCAATGCTTTCTAATTTGTGTATTATTGATCTAGAAGTGGGAATTGAAAGTAGTGTCTCAATCATTGCTGCTGACATTTAGCTGTGTAAGGAACGAAATATAGGGCTAGATGTGTTTTCCATGCAGAAGGAAACTGACTGAATGGCCTGAAATGTGGCAGATGACATTTAAAGTAGATAAGTGTAAGGATATATATTTGGGCTGTAGAAACAAACATGCTACATATACTTTAAATGGGAAACTTGGGGAATCCTACTTAGAAAAAGTTTTAGTAGTAGTGATAGATTTAGCTGCTGCAAGAGCAAATAGGGTGCTAACATACATTTAAAATGTATAGACACATGGGAGGCTAATATAATTCTGCTCTGTATAAATCCTTGGTAAGGCCTCATCTGAATATGGAGTTAAGGTTTTGGCACCAGTTCTCAAAAACTACATTATTGAACTTGAAAAAGTGAAGTGACATGCAACAAAACAATAAAGGGATTGTAGGATGTGAGTTATGAAGAGAGACTAGCCAAAATGGGTTTGTTTATATTAGAGAACAGACATCTAAGGGGTGATAGGATTACCATTTACAAATATTTTGGAGCTCAATACAAATAACTCTCCAATGAATTATTTACTCAAAGAGCTGAGCTAAGAGGTCATCTATTAAGACTAGAGGAAAGGCACTTACAACTAAAACAAATAAGGGTTTATTTAAAGTAAGGGCAGTAAAATCAAGGAATGCTGTGCTTGCAGATAGTGTAATTGCTTTCAAAAAAGAAATGGATACCTAGCTAGCATAGAACAAAATTGAGAATTATCACAGATGGTTTCAATGCAGATAGACTGTTGATCTGGGGAACTGACTGCCATTTGAAGTCAGGAAGGAAGTTTTCTTACCAGCTTGGGGCTTTACTGGAAATGGCTTTAAAGTTTTTTTTTTGGCTTCCTCTGGATAAACAGGGGTGATTTGGCATGGGCTGGACTTGATGTACTTATGTCTTTTTTTAAGCATCATCAGCTATGTTATAATGTAATAGAGCAGCCACCAAATGAAATCACCATTAGGCTATATCAGGATAATTTTCTCCATAATAAGTAATTGGGAGGGGGGTTAGTTCCACCATAGAATATAAAGGTATGGTGTGGATTCTAATGACTGATCACATGGAGGGGATAGACTTTAAGAATTATCATATTCTGTTTCTAACATGGGTAAAGTTGTTGCGTTTGTAAAAAAGTAAAGATGAGGGATTCCTCCTTTGTGTCTGTTTTCTGTGTCAAAGGGGAACTCTTCCTCCTAGAAGACAAAGTGTTCCCAACAGATGTTAATGCACTGAAGCACCTTTATATTTGGCCCTTTGGGGCCAGATGGATGTCTTCTGGCACTCAAAGGTTTAAAATAAAGACATTTATATTTGAATACACTGGAGGAAGGAGTCTTATGGATCCCCATACTCCCTTTACTAAAATATTAACATAGTAGGAGCAAGAGGAAGAAAGTTGGACGCAAAAACAGTTGGGAAGGGGAGTTGCAGTAGGGCATGGGGAGATATTCCAGCTAAATGAAGATAAAAATGTTTCTAGGTAGATATACAACAATAAATATAAAGAAATTCATGAGTAACTAAATTATTAAAAATCACTACCAGTTGCAATGATTCATTCTGAATCACCAATGATTGTCTATCATCTTGGTTCACAGTGCATTGCCACAACCTCCCTGGCACCCAGTGAGACTGTCACTTAACCTGATATTTCTAATCATATTGTTTTGTTGTTTTATCTGGAGCCCATAAGACAGGACTTTTGCACTTGAAGATGTTGCATGACCAAAATACAATGGATCTATTTGGAAAAAATTCTCCAAAATGCTTTATATCAGTGAATTATCTTTCCGATGTCAATTTGGTGCCTGTTAAGTCCATACCTGTGTTTGAATTTAGGCATCTAATCTTCAGGATGTTTTGCTATGATGACAATTTTTATAAAATAAAGATCACTTTTTTTGCAGACTCTCTCCTCTTGGATTTTTGGCAAATTAGGAAGGTTTGTTAGGACTTGCAATGAATACTGAAATGTGTAATTTCAGTCAAATTTATCAATCAATTCAAGAGGTATAGACATCTGAAGTCAGTATTTATAGGGATAGTAATACTTAAAATGTACTAAGACCCATATTTTAGGCATACAAAAAAGAAATTAACTGCCCCCAGTGCCATCTCTCAAACCTTTATGGTTTGAGATATAATCACTTGCAAAGTTCTCCTTTCCCTGAAGTCAGCATTCTAGCTGACTACAGGGGAATCCTGTCAAATGACCATCTGTCAGCTCTGTAGCAGAGCCAAGATCACGTTAATAAAAAAGAAATGCTTCACTTAAAAGGTCTTCTACATGTGCTTGGTTTACACACGTATACAATATATTTGTAGCCACTTGAGCTCCTCTGTTGTGGACATTTTCTTTTCACTGGTATGGACCATGGCTATGGACATTGTAGGATGCAAGTCCCCCCACTAGGTGGCGAGATCTCATACACTACAACCTTGCTTATGATGGCAGACTTCTATTTAAGATTTTGGGAAGCCAAATATATAAGATGCTTTGGGCATTTGGAGTAAAGGTAGGCTGACCAGACCTCACCTTTAAACGGGGACGCATAAGAAAAATGCATACTGCAGGACTGCATTGATTTCAGTGAAGTACTGAAAAATAGCTATTTCCTATGTGTCCCCGGTTAAAGGTGAGATCTGGTCAGCCTAAGTAAAAGGTAAAAATTCCATTAATTTCAATTTGAATTTTAACCTCTTGAATGCTGGAAGGGTTGTCAGAGCAATGCATTGGAAACCTCACTAATGTTCAAGGGTATAAGAGCAACACTTAAATCAATTGTATTTTCATTGGTTCCCATTGGTGCAGTCCGTTTGCCCCAGAATCTCTCCCCTCTTTAATTCATGATTATACCATTGATTTCTAAAAGTTAAATTAGCATTGAGATATTTTAAAACTGTGTCATAATTGTTTAATTAATTATAATAATTATTTTTAACAGAATGCTGTGCAGGTTTGATTTAATATATAAAGTGGCATACATTTTCAGTTAAAAGGGAAATTATTCTCTGAGTGAAATTTCATGTCAGTGCTAGAGTCCAATGTCATTTAAATATATTTTCTTAACCTTTTAGGTGTCAGAATGATATCCTACACATTGCAAAGCAATACCCTGGATGATACCTCTTTTGCACACAAAGGTTTTTCCTAAAACTAGATGGAATAATAAAAGTATACCAATACGACTACTATTAAAGTGACACAAAGACAGTTGACTACATAAATGGGAATTACAAGATATTTCTTTCCTCTCATCCATCTCAACATTTTGTAATGAACACTGAAACGCGTAACTGAGATTTAGCAAATGCATCCTCTGTTCCTTACCTCTGGGGCAGCGTAACCAACAGTCCCAGCAAATCCGACTGTTTCTTCATCTTCATACAGGTCTTCAATTGCAAGACCGAAATCTGCAATTTTTATGTGTCCATTTCGGTCCACAAGAATGTTGTCTGTTTTCAGGTCCCTGAGAAGAGGTAGATGTTAAGCATCAGCTGTCTATGTGTTAGTTAAGATATCTGTTTTAGACAACAACTATACATAGCTCATAGCTGTTAACGAGCGAGTATCGAGTGGGAAACCTCCACTTCAATACTACTCCTGCGCGACTTGTGCGTATCCCCACCCTGTTGGTAGAACCAGCAACCACAGACAGTCTCTTCTTCCTTCCTCTTCTTTTCCACCAACACACATTGGCTGATGCTATCTGCATCCTAGGTTTTTCTGTATATTCATATATAATGATATAACTATATTCATAGACACACAAATGCATATATCCATGTACTCACACACTCCAAAAATTCTACATGACACATAAAACTATTTATAAGCACATATTTATCCATGCATATTCACATAATACATATCGACACACACAAATAATAGACATGCATATACTCATACATGCACGTACACAGATACATTCATCCATATACAGTCAAACACACACACGCCCTAGTATAAAACTAAATATACATATACATCCAAACAGACTTAGACACAATCACCCATTCATATTAACAGACATGAACATAAACCTGATTACACATATGCACCTCACAGCGAAACACATCCATACATATAGATTCACAAACTCACACAAAGTCACAAAAACACATCTATATCACATATATATATATATATATATGTAGTGGTAAGGTCCCTTCAAACACGGTCAGGACAGCTGTAACTTCAACACAGTTTATTAAACAGCAACAACAAAAGAAAAGTCTCTTTCCAATTTTAGGTTATGCTTCCCCATTAAATCAAACAGGTTTTTGACACCAAATAAAAAGTACAGAAATAAACAGGCCTACTCCTTTCAGGAGGCTAACTCACAGTAGTTCCCTCGCTATCAGTTACTGACCCAGATACTCTGGGTTCCAGTACAAAAAAAAGTACAACAAGCAGACATGCAATCTTTTCAGTTCAGAAGCTTGCTCACCATTCCTTGGTTTCAGAGGCAGACAGACAGCTTGCAGGTCTCCAAACACACTATTCCAGTGCAGTCTGACCACAAAATGCCCTTTCAGACCTACTATATAGGTCTGAGCTATTTAACCAGGAGCAGGTGTGCTAGCAGAGGCAAAAGACAAAACTTAACCCTTTAATCGCTTGGATAAACTGCTTGTTGTAGCCTATGGCTGATGTATACATGGTCCTGGACTCTGTCACAATATATATATATCCGCTCATGCATGCACACACTTACTCTTTGCTTTATATAGTTATCCATTCAGACTTACACAAATCATGCATACATTGATACATCTGCTTGCATATGTATATAGAACTACCCCCACCTTCCTGTCTCTCATAGTCCCATTACTGTCACTATGCCTGACCAGACAAGTAGCATTGTGTCAGGGCTAAATAGCCTAATAAATATGGAGTTGATGGTATGCATAGTCTATGATGGAACTTAAAAATCGATTGGGAGATTTACAAGATGAACACAGATTTTAGACACTGTTTTATAAATTATTATCTTCAGAGATCATGACATCCTACGGTATATTATCCAGTTGACCTTGCAGCAACATGGATTACAGTTTATAAAATACACAGACCTCCATTAACATCTTGTAATAGAAATAGAGTAAAGAAGTTAGATCATGTAGTGGAGAACAGAAAAGAGACAACACTGAACAGAGAGCATGAAGGAGGCAGGTGAAAAGTCTAACAGGAAAGAGGCAGCACAGGTAAAAAAAAGATGAGAAGCGCAGATAGACAGAAGGACAGAATGGAGACAAATCTGATTAGAAAGCATGGAGAAGGCAGGAAAGAGGTATAAAGGGGAAGGAGACAGTACTGACAAGTGAATAGAAAGCGTTCAGGACTGAAAGGAGACAACACTGAGCAGTAAACAGATAGACGTAAAGGCATGAAGGAGATAGCACTGAATAGAAAAGAGAAAGAGGTAAATACAGGAAGAAGACAGCAAGGAGTCGACTGCGTGAAGAGCAAGAGAAAGGGAAGGACAAGCATGGCTCAGTCCTGAGCAATGAAACAAGACATCCGATTAGAAAGAATACATTATATATATATATAATAAGAAAACTCATATTTACCGATGGACAATGCCGTTACTGTGTAAAAAACGAATTCCAGAAACAATTTCAGCTGAAAAGAACCTGATGATTAAATAAAGAATGATTAAATGGCTTGAAACGTGGAATATTTAAAAGAAAAAGAAAGACAACCCACACATTTTAAATGCAGAAAATATTAGTTTCTTACAAGTGCCAGATGGTTAAAAATGCATTGCTTTATAATGTTCTGATCTCCCTTCAGAATCAAAAGGTTAGATCATGAAAATATTTTCTAGGAAATATTAAAGTGACCCTGTCACACAAATTCATTTTAAAGAGAACTCCATACTCTCTATATGTTGTATTAGTCACTTATTTGTAATATAACCTTTTTTTTGTGTCACCATTTGGCACTTTATGCCGAGCTTCTGTCCTGGGCCAGTGTTAGCACACGTACCGTGCAATGAAAGAATCTAGGCAGAGCCCACACACACACTGGTGCCATGTGTAATAGAACAGTGTGTAGGAAGAGTGGCCTTGAGCATAAATAATTAGTACATTGTGGAGGGGATTTGCATACAATGCTACACTGTGCCACCAGGACGTAAAGGATATTTCACAAATACTAATTAGTTTACAGAAACATTGATACTACCACAGAAAGGCAGCTAGTACTTTCTTTAAAACAAACCATAGGTGTCTTAAAGGGATAGTAATGTTTCACAAAACAGCAACTACAATTAATCTTCATAGTATTTGAGCCATACAGAGTGCTATTTCAATACTGCCAGAGTTATACATCAAGAGTAATTGAATGATAAAGTATCCCCTTCCCACCCATTTTACCTAGTGTAAACCACTTCCCCTCCGATGTGGAATCTGGTCCACAGACCAGACAGCTCACAGCAAGGCACAGTCTTCTTACTGTGAGAACAATGAAAGCCCTGCCCCCATTGACAGGTTTTTCGGGTTTTTCCCTTATCTTAATTGAAGATTGTCCCTCTCTGCAATCCACCTGGACACCACCCATCTGCTCTGGGCTGAGCAGTGTTACATCAGTAAAAGGGGCGGGAGGGGGATACTTTATCATTCAATTACTCTTGAACTACAACTCTGACAGCATTGAAATAATACTCTCCATGGCCCAAATACTATGAAGATTACGTGAGTCTGATTTTATTATGATACATTACTCTCCCTTTAAGGTAACAGATCAGCTTTAACATCCTAAATATTATCTATAGAATTTATGGGAATATACCAATAGTTGCCAATATAATGCGCCTTCTCCTTCCTCCCTATATAATGTAAGACTACCCATGCTTTCTTTCTCATAATCTCCCTCCTCTCATATACCTTTCTCTTCCAGCCTTCTCTCGCTTATCCTTCTCTGTCTCTCATTCAACTTCCTGTCCCATTTCTATAACATCCATCCCTTCCCTCTCACATGTCCCTTCATTCTTCTTTCTCTCCCATACAGAGACAGGACAGGAGGGAGGTACAGTGCTACTTTAGTGCCCTGCTTTCATATAGCAGATTTACCATGACCAAAATGCTGCGGACATGTGTGTGACTTGTGTTTGAATTACTCAGGCCTAATTCTTACATGCCTCTTTGTCTTAAAGGGATATTCGTTTTAACTTTATTTTATTTTGTAGGCATTAAAAAAACATGAAGAATGATATAAGTCTTATCCCTCAAACCTTTATGGTTTATGAGATAATCACAAGCAAAGTTTCCCCTCCCGCCCCTTTTACCTAGTGTAAGCCATCTCTTCTCAGATGTGAATGTGGTTATATCACCAGACAGATAACACAAGGGGACAATTTTCTTTGTATGAAAACAATGAAAGCCCTTAACCCCTTGACAAGTTTTTCAGCTTTTTCCCTTATCTTAATTGAAGATTGTCCCTCTCTGCAGTCTACCTGGGCACCTCCCTTCTGATCTGGTTGAACAGGGGGGGGGATACTTTGTTTGTGAATATCTCTTAAACCATAAAGGTTTGAGAGATAAGACTTATATCATTCTTCGTGTTTTTTTAATGCCTACAAAATAAAATAAAGTTAAAACGAAGTATTACTATCCCTTTAAATCATTATCAGTTTACATTTGGGGACTTACTGGGTCATGCTGATGGATAAGGATTTATTCCTCTTAATATACTGTCGCAAGGTGCCTCCAGAAACAAACTCCATTGCGTATATTAGGTGTTCCTAAAGATAAGAGTCAGAGTTACAATCCAGAGAGAAGTACAGGTTATTGTATTGTATTGTATTGTATATTTTTATTTATATACCGCCAACCCGTGTACTTGGCACTTTACAGATTACATTTAATATAGCAGGGGTACAATAAGTCGGTGATTAAGTGCTTATATAGGCAGTCATAAGGGGAACAACAGGTGAGTATACATTAGGATAAGAGGTCCCTGCCCCGTAGAGCTTACAATCTAAGTATAGGATGGGTGACATACAGATACAAGTTGGTAGAGGAGGAAGTGCACTGTTTGGCTTATGATAATAATGATAATGTTTCCATATTATGCTGTTGCTAGAGATAAATGGTGCTCTTTTAGTTTAGATTTAAAATTGTTGAGGGTTGATGGAGAATACTGGGTGGTAGGGTGTTCCAGAGGTAGGGGACAGCATGTGAGAAAACTTTCAATCGTGAAACAGCGATAGTGGTTAAAGGGGCAGTGAGTCGTCCAGCATGTGTGCTGCATAGTGGACGTGCAGGAATATGGTGGGATATCAAAGATGAGATATAAGGCGGGGACAAGTGATGGAGAGCCTTGAAGGTAATGAGGAGGATTTTGAATGTGATACGCTGCTTTATGGGAAGCCATGACAGTGATTTTAAGAGTGGTGGGGTGAGTACTGTTCTGGAGGAGAGGAAGAGTATTCTGGTGGCTGAATTAAGAACTGATTGAAGAGGAGTGATATGGTTAGTAGGAAGACCAGTAAGTAAAGAGTTGCAGTAGTCCAGGCGAGATAGGATAAGAGCATGCATGAGGGTTTCTGTTGTAGAGTTAGAGAGTAATGGACGGATTTTTGCTATATTCCGAAGAAAGAAGCGACAGGTTTTGGTAACGTTGTTAATGTGGGTGGAGAAGGAAAGAGAAGAGCCCAAAGTTACCCCGAGGCAGCGGGCCTTGTCTATGAGTAAAAGCAAGAATATGCAATGTTGGCCATTTTTAATAAGGTCTGTTAAAAAATGTAAAAAAAAAAAAAAAAAAAAAAGAAAACCATAAACAAAGGTAATTATTTTGAGATTAGAAACCTCCCAGATCACTTCTCTGAAACACTTATCTCTTATTTGTTTACTTAAATCATGCCTTATATTGCCCTTATCATTTATCACGACAAAGAGGGATTGATGTTTGGTTTTATGCACCTAAGAAGCAAGTTTTCAATCCCTGGCTCAAAGTACAAGATGTTTAATAGGGTATGAACCCTATTCATTTAAAGTGTTTATTTCCCCTCTGAGATTATCAAGTCTTTCTATAAACTTTACCATGGCCGCTGCCCATTATTTTACTCCCAATACTGACTGATATCTACCTATTCTTCTGATCTTTTTGGAAGTATTCATTAATGATCTTTGTTGGGGATATATCTAGGATTCATAGATGTTGGTAACATCCCACTGAACTTGATGAATAATTATCAGCTGCTTTTGTAAATGCATGTGTAGGGAAAGCTGTTATTTTGAAGGCTATGTACCTTCAAGATATAATTTTTTTGATAAAAGTAATTTATTATATGGGGACCAGATTAATTGGATATAAAGCTTCTAGATGCTGGAGAGATGTTGTCTGAAGCAAACAAATTAATTAATACATTTATGTATTTATATAGTGCCACAAGTGTAATCTGCACTTTTTAATTTCAGGGTTTAGACAATACATGGTTACAAATGCTTTGCAAAGTGAAACAGTGGAAGTGAGGTCCCTGCATGAACGCATACAATCTCAAGTGGTAATGGGAGACATACAGAGTACAGTACAGTCAAGTGCTGAATACAGTGCTAGAGCTGTGGTCAGGATAGGGGACACATAAATAACATAAATACCTGTACATTGTATGAGCCTTAGTTGTACAAGATCATTGCCTTCTAGCATGTTTAAATTTTGCTAAGTGGGTATAGATTAAGCATGACTTGAAGACCATAAGAGAGGTGCAGTAGAGCTTAAACGGAGGTATAGCATTCCATAGATAATGAGCAATGAGAGAAGAATGTTTGATACGTGTGAGGGCCGTAGACACAAAACGAGCTGAGAGAGAAGACTCCCAATGGCTGATTGGAAGTGATGGGTTGGGGTATAGCTGGTGATTAGAGTGAAAAAATAGGAAGTGATAGAGGAGAGAAGCAGAATTTTGTAAGATATCCAGTGTTTGATATGCAGTCATTGGAGAGATTTTAGGAGGAGGGGGCCAGGGACAAACCTAGATGAGAATAGGGTAATTTGCACTTAAGCATTCTATATGAATTATCACCCTTAAGAACTGTGAACATCCCCTTTGACGTAAATGGGGTGTTTCACCTCTTGAATGCTAGAGATGTCTAATACAGATTCAATGGTATAAAGTTTGGTCAGGCTCCAGCTTAACCAACATTGCTTGTCAGTGAAGGCATTATAAGATGTGATATCCTAAATTCCATTGCATCAGAATTAAACTTTGATCAGCAAAAGAGCTACAAAAAGTTGATTTTGTCATCCCAAATTTTGTATTTCAGGATACACAGCAAACTTGGGGAAAGCATCAAAAAATTGCAAGTGGCCATTCAAGCAATCATACTATGACTGTATAGTCTCAGCAGTGTGCTGTTACGTAGCCGCACAGGCCTTCTCAGTCTCGCAGATCTGGGCGCCAAATACTGGGAAAAAGGCCTCCTCATCTGAAAAAGGGGAATGACCCCCACACTTCCTCTTGTCCCAAAACACCCTCATCTACCTTCCATACACTTATTCAACAAGTTAACACATCTGATGCCACACAGCTTGCAATGCATTCCAATCAGAGGAAAATGAATTGGTCAAACATCTTGATATATCAGTTAACCTCCCCCCCCTGTTGCTGGTTTGCTGGAGGATTTACAACAAGTGACAGGGATGTGGGGAGGTTGTAGGGAGCATTGTGGCTCAGACATGAGACTGGGCTAAGTGAGCTGGCTACTGGCTACCTGGATTCCATTGTCTGATCAAACCAATGTGAAGCAGCAGATGTCAGCCACTATCCTTGCTATTCTTGAATTTCATTTGAAAAAATTTTCGATTTGTTTCTGTGTTCCAAAATTTTTTTTTTTTTTTTTTTTAAACAAGATAGCCAATTCTGGTGCTGATGCAGGAGGTAACTACTCAGTAGAGGACTTGTAAGTGGCCAATGTGTCAAAGACCCCATAAATGATACCCATACCTGCGAAATATGTCTTGTTGACTCACCAGATGGGAGTCCTGTGGTGCCACTGTGAGAGATAGATTTGCATCAAAAAATGGTGGGGCTTAACTGCGAGTAGGGGAGGAATTTAATAGACGTAAAAAAGTGTTATGAATAGGCAGGGGAAGGAGGAGAAGTGGGCTGGGAATGAGAGGAATAGACTGTGAAGGATCACAGTCTTTTCACCTCCCTGTTCATCACATGAACTGGCTCATCTCCATGATGTTGCCCTTGCTATGTTGTGTGGGGTGGAGGATTAGTAATTTAAGCAGAACTGTTCCTGTACTCTGCTGGAAGATTATGTACCTGAATGCCATTTAGTGCACAGATTTGGGATTACTTCTAAATTGCACCCATTCAAAAAATGTTCATATGTTGGGAAAAAAGATGAGTTCCTACTCTTGCCGGCCAAAACTAATGGCGCGATGCAAGAAATGTGCGCATCTGATAAAGGCATTTATGTAAGCAGATAGATTTTGCGCATGTTCTAATCCAGGAAGCTGAATACCGAACGCTTCTTGAATTGCGCATAAAACATTCATTTTTACGACAACATTACACAGACGTATAAATTCATTCGCAATAGAAGTTCCTGCATTAGGCACATTCGTTATTCTACTCACACAGATTCGTTAATCCTGGCCATGCCCCGCCAAAAAAATATGCACAGCTGTTCGCTAATCTTAATTTTTCATGCGCAATTCAACAAAATCATGCGCAAACCTATTTCCTAGTGGTTAGCGATTGTGCATGTTTCTTGCATCGCGACATAAGTCACTATTTAAGTATCTTGTACTGAAGCAGGGAAATTCTTAAACCCTGGCCTGCATGCAGCCATTGAGTACTGAACACTGACAACCACATTTTACATGGAAGTATAGACCTTTCTGGCTTCTCTGGTAGCTGCAGTGCTTACCTGGGTTTGAAAGGCACAACGGGAATGCGTAAGGAAGGGGCAATCGTTCGCAAGTGCCAGAATACGGCGCTCCATCATCGCTGAATCAGGGTGCGTTACGTACTTGCTTTTCTTAACCACCTTCATAGCAAGCAGGTCCCCGATTACTGTATCCTGCGCCAGCATGACCTAAAGAAGACAGAGAGCAGAGAGAGGTCTGGAGGTTACAAGTCAAGCTGGGGAAGAATTGTAGAGCTGCTGATTTGGTAAATGAACACACTATGTGTAAGAACATGGCATCTTGGCCATTACATACACCATTGCATTTTGCTATTTTATTTAGTATTTTGACCTTAGGCATAAAGGAAAGAAGATTATCAGTGCTGGTGTGATCCAGTGGCAAAAATAATTATTTCCATTCATTGAGGGATTTTTAACCACTTGAATACCACAGGTCTCCAAAATATTGTGAAACTGTGCTTGGGAGACTTTTCCTCCATTAAAAGCAATGATTCTCATCTCCAGTCTTTGAGGCATGCTGACAGTTCAGGTTTTAACCCTTTGAGAGCCATCGGGGTACACAACCCATTACTTATTTCTTTGCAAAGCAGTGTGTACCACTCTGGCACTCAAAGGGTTAGGGATACCACTGATTAAAGAAATGGGGAGCAATCACAGTGATGGATCTACTGATTATCCACCTGTGGCCAATCAGGGATATCCAGAAAAACTTACTAGTTGTTGTATCTTGAAGTCTAACTTTTTGAAACACTGATTCAAGAAGTTAAGCCCCATTTCAGTCAATGGGTAGCCCAGTGAATATGCAACTTTTACTGTACATTAACTTCTAGAGTACCAGCCACATGTGGGACACGGGTTTGGCCATACGTACCCACACGGCTAAGTCTGTGTCTGATATGTGACTACACTCCACCCCAACCCCCGCTTTAGCATTTTTTTATGGCTTTATTTTTGTATCAGAACTCGTTGGGCAGACATTAGGATCCTGCCGATGCTCCCCTAGTTATTGATCTTCCCATGCTGGGAAGGCAATAGTGGCAATGCGTCTCTATTACTAGAACATCTGGGCGGGAGTGGGCGGGATCAGGAAAAGCCTTCCTATGCCACCAGTGACATGATCACCAATGATGTGAGAAGACTTTACCCAACCCTGCCCACTCTTACCGGGTTGGGTAGAAGTGAAACAGAAGAGCAGCATGCTCTCGTGTCTCCATTATTCACCTTCCATCATGATTGGCTGGGAGATCAATACCTGGGGGGGGGGCAGAAGGGGCCCTAAAGACCCCAAGAAATCTAGCATCTAAGGAGTTAAACAGCTCTGAATAAAATTTAATTGCAAAAAAATAATTAATCCTGCTTGTGCCACAGCGGTGTCCAACAAATAGCTTTTCAATGTATTGGTCCCACCTGTGGCACACACAGGACTACTCGTTTATACAGACCTTCATTGGGGGGCATCTGGAGGGGTCCTGATATCTCACCAGTGAGGTCTGAATAGAAAATAATAAAAAAGCCCTGTGTGTGCCACAGGGGAGTCCAACTCACACAGGATTTTTTTAAATTATTTTTTTATACAAATATCATTTGAGGGAAGCATCAGGAGGGGTCCTGATACCCTTCATGTGAGATTCTATTAAAAATAATGAAAACAAAAGTTAACCCTGTGTGTGCCAAGGGGTATTGAACTCCTTTGTGGCACACAAAGTATTTTTTTTATTATCTTTTTCCTTAACCCTTGTGTGTGTGTGTGTGGGGGGGTGATGCCCACAAACGAAGTTTGAATAAAAACATTAATGAAAATAAATAATCCTTTGTGTGTCACAGGGAGGTCCAACCCATTGCAGATCAATCTGTTTGACCCCCTTGTGTCACTCAAAGGTTTATTGTTTTTATCTGACCACATTGGGGGCCATCAGGGGGGTCTTAGTGTCCCTAAATTAGGTCTGAATTAAAAAAAAATAATGAAGATAAATAATTAACCCTGTATGTGCCACATTGGATCAACGCACTGTCTCCAATCACACCCCCATGTACCCTAAACCCCCAATCTGGTTCCACAGCACAGTGGCAGTAACATTCTCCCAGCCTGACCCCTTCATAGCCTTGTTTCATTGCCTACTAGAAGATACAGACTACCAGTGTGCACTGCAATCAGGCTGGGAATCAAACAGTGTATGTGAGGGACAACTAACTTAGGGGAAGAAAGACAAATGTTACCCCTCATCTGATGCGGCTAGTTGTCATGTTAACTTTATCTACCTTTTTCTCATCTGTTTGGCATAATCATTTTAGTACAGCAAGTCAGAGTTGAAAAAAGAATGAAAGATGAGACATTATAGTTTGTGTAGTTTTGTGCTTCTAGCACCCCCTACGTTATGTCCATTCTATAAATAAGGTGCCGTTTTTCTCAAACGAGCAGTAACTAATGAATACAGTAGAATTTTCTATAGTTTTAAAAGATTTCAGTACATTTGAAGGGATGGAAATGTAAAAACATGTCCATTTTTCCCTTTAGCCACCTTCTGGAAACATTGGTGTACACCAGTCTAGGGGTAGGAGAACCCCCATTTGGTGGAGTTTGCAGTGGCATTTCTGCTTTCAGGAAATATATAGCTTTATATAAATATTCAGCTGTTTTAGGGTAGTTTTACCATATAACCTCTGGAATGTGCATTTTAGTTTATACTGGTCAAAATAATACTTTGCGCCCTTGGTAATTAGGGGTCTGCAAAGGCCATGCATAAAGATGAAACTATACATATTTGGTATATTTGTACTGGGGACATTCAGGGCTTTTTTAATAAATAGAAACTTTCACAAACAACATAAATGTTTTTATACATAGTGTGTGATTTTAGGAAATATTTGTTTACTTTTTTGTAATTATGAAATTATAGCTTGCCACGAATTGCTAAATTTTCTTCATGTGCGACACCTTGCAAAAGCTCAGTTAGTTCTAAAAAATGATAGGTGTTTTTCCATATGTAACTAGAAAGATACCTTCAGGAATCATACCTGAACAGATAGCAAAAATGCTGAAAATGTGTCTGGCCTGCGGAGTCTATGAAATGGCCCAAGTCCCTGGCACTGACAAGGTTAAAAATATTCAAAGGTTTTGAGTAATGGGCCCACTTTTACATGTTTATTGGGAAAAGGCATCAGCCCCACAAAGAAGCAGAAAGATCAAAGGCAGACTAGTTTCATATGGGAAAGAATCATCTTCTTGTAGCATTAAAATTCAAATAACCTGTTTGGAAAAGACATCCCTTTCCTTGCCAAATGCTCCTCTTCCAAGCTCTTGATAAAACTTGAATCTCTTAATGCCAAACATGGGGTATCCTGTTTGTTCCTCTTCACATCCTGATTGTGGGGTGAAAAGAAACATTACACATTCATAAGAACACAGGGGTTCCACCAGTTACTACAGAATGTTCTAATTTCCTCACAAATAAATGCACCCTTTTGATAAAGGACACTGGCCCATATTTATTGACACAAACTGCAGTTATTCTAGAGTAAACAATTTGCATCCTATGGAACAAATAAAAATCCTTCTTAAATTAAATTATCTTTTATCCCCTTGAATGCTAGAGAGGTCCCTATTGCATTGCAAAACAATGCACTGGAGTCCTTTCTAGCATCTAAGGAGTTAAAAAGCTCTTTTCAATTACATGGTAATTTGCAAATTGTTATTTGTCCCCTATGGTGTCCTACATTTACTCCAGAATAGCTCTAGTTTGCTTTTATAAACATGGACCACTAGGCCTCACATATAAAGGCAAAGAGTGACAATGCTGGAGCACAGCATCTTGTGTTGGCTATGCCTCCGTCATCAGGTTCATGCAACCCGTATAACTTCAATGTAAAGTATTTATTGTACTACACATATTTATTATTTCCTTAACAAAATGGTTATTCCATTGGACGACAGAGATGTACCTTGGGCTTTGTGAAGTAATTCTTTGGAAACTTTTCTAGCATCCAAAGGGTTAAACCAACCTACATTTTATTTTCTGAATATAAATGATGGCTATTGAGTCCCCTGGCAGGGAGAGGTACACAAAATTATAGAGACTTTGAAGGAGATGGGCAACTACTAGAAAATCTCAGGTAAAATGTTACTTGTGCCCCACAATGTTACAAAATCTGGAGGTGGCTACAGAGTCTTATTGTGTATTAAAGTTCCTAGTGCATCCTGCCTCCTTATTTCTTGGCTCTTCAATTGTTTTTGTGTAGTAGCCAATTTCTCCATTATTCTTCACCCAAAACCAGATACTAACCGAATAAAGAGGCTGCTGCACAGAACAGATGAAGAGAGCCAAATAAAGAGGAAAAGGAAAGGTAGGGAAAGGGAAAAGATGTCAAATAATAAATAAGTTAAAAACTTAGAAATACCATAGTCGGTTGACGCATTTGAAAAATGCACTGTCGAACCATCGAGAAAAGATTTTTTTGCTTGCTCTTGTGAAGGTTTATGGGAAGAGGACTTTTTTTCTTGCTGTTGTGAAGGTCCATGGGAAGAGGACTTTTTTATTTGCTGTTGTGAAGGTCCATGGGAACAGGATTTTTTTGTTTGCTGTTGTGAAGTTCCATGGGAAGAGGACTTTTTTGTTTGTTCTTGCGAAGGTCCATGGGAAGAGGATTTCTTTGTATGCCTTTGTGAAGTTCCCGTTGAACTGGGTGTTTCAGTAGGCCTTGGTGGAGTTCCATGGGAAGAGGGTGTTTTACTCTGCCGTGGTGTTGTTCCAATGGAAGTGCGTGTTTCGGCATGCTTTGGAGAAGTTCCACTGGCAGATGAAGTTTCCGTAGCCTGACATGGAGTATCGCTGTCAGATGGTATGTTCGGAAAGAAGCAAAAGCACCCCAATAATGCGTGGAAAAATCTGATAAAAAAATTTCCACGGGGCCCTGGAAGTGAAGGAAAATTTTTACATAGTTAATATTGGGACATGTACAACAATTTTGCACTAAATCAGACACTAGAATTGATATTTAGACCCTGTACCTGCCAAATGCAAATTTGTTATCAGAGCTAAGCTGAAATAAACATACATTCACCCTATTATGATTAAAAGAAAAGAAAATCCAGAGAAGAGAAACTAATAAGCTTTAGAGAAGAGATAGGCAGTTTTGCACTATTTTTCCAGTAAATCCCCTTTCTAGATATTTAAAGGGATAGTAATACTTTAAATGTAAAAAAATATATGTTGTAGGGTTTATCCCCCTGAGTAAAACAAGGGCACTCCCACTGCTGAGAGGTGTTTCATTCAAAAGTTATTAATTTTCAAAGTTGAATTTTTTAGGTGCAATATCACAGTGGCCTGAAATTGTACAGTGGCGCTGTTGCTACACCATCCTATGGAGATTTATGGTCAACTGACCAGAGCTGTCCATAGGATCGTGTAGCAACAGCGCCACTGTACAATTTCAGGCCACTGTGATATTGCACCTAAAAAATTCAACTTTGAAAATTAATAACTTTTGAATGAAACACCTTTCAGCAGTGGGAGTACCCTTGTTTTACTCAGGGGGATAAACCCTACAACATATTTTTTTTTACATTTTAAGTATTACTATCCCTTTAAGACATTTAAGCCTTCAATTTCTCACTGGGATCTCAATGTATTGTTTTACTATCCCTGGAAAGAAAAATTAAAAACTACAACTGTAATCCTACTTTTATAATATTCTACCTACAAAGCATGTATTGTGACTGTTTGACAACCAAACCCTTACAATATCGTATTGTGGTGGATCCTATCAGGGTCTGATGGACCCCCCGAAAAATTATTATCATCTTTTCAACTACACAGACCAGGGTTCATACCTGAGGAGAGGACTCCCAGGTTATAAGGACCCTATCTTTCATACATTATATATATATATATATATACATATATATATATATATATATATATATATATATATATATATATATATATATATCCAAACAAATAATAAGTATAGGTGATGGCTCCTATCCAGATACGCTGAAACCCTTATGAAAAAATAACAAATGAATAAAATACTGTCACTGCAATACAAAATATCTAAATAACATTCACTTTAATAAAATAAACACACAATCCTAGTAAAACTAGTTTAAATTAGTGAATTCACTAATAACAATAAAAAATAAGAAAAAAATTTGAAAAAGCATTAACCTCCCAGACTCCTGCTGGGATTCAGACATTTGGACTCACAGCCAGGGAGCACTGATATATGTGCTTGAAAAACATACACCTCTGCCCGCTGCTGAATAAGTAAGATCCTTATACTTGGGAAATGGATCCCTAATGATACAGCCGTGAAGACGGGAGAGATTCAGTAAATCAAGTATGAATATTTCTATAAGGCACCTGCCCGCTGGATATTAGTTTATTTATGGTGCCGTTTTTTTAAACGAGACCAATTTTTCAACTTTGCACATCAAGGGGTTAATGCTTTTCTAATTTTTTTTTTTAATTATTTTTTATTGTTATCAGTGAATTCACTAATTTAAACTAGTTTTTGTAGGATTGTTTGTTTATTTTATTAAAGTGAATGTTATTTAGATATTTTGTATCCTAGACTTTATGCATTAATTGTCTTTAATTATTTTACTAGCACACTCCTCTCATTACTGTTTATATATATATATATATATATATATTTGTATATAAAACATTTTTATTTAACCCCTTTAATGCTAGTGACATTTCTGGTGCATTGTAAGACAATGCATTAGAGGCTTCTCATGCATTTAAGGGGTTAATTAGACTCATGCGGGGTGCTTATAGGAATCCAAGTATGAGAACTTGTAGGTAACTCAGCAAGTGTAATTTTATTAACGTAAAGGTATACAAAGTACTATAGAGTGATGATTATATCTGGGTGATGAGTTTGTTTTCTGTTTCATTTATATTTGTAATTTTTATTCCTAATGTGTATTGTATCCATTACACCTCCAAAATATTACAGTCATGTCCTAAAGTAACTGTTAATAACTGAGTGAGTATATAGGTCAGGTGTGAGGATATTAACTGATCTGTTGCCTTTGCACTGCAATGTGTCACAACCCTGTATGTTAGTGGATGTTAGCTACTGTTTTGTTTGAGTGAGACATTTCATTGATTTACAGGACATTGGCTATAGAGGAGTTAAAATATACAAAGAGAGGGGCTGCAAGGGTGATTCAGATAAGGAACGGGTGGTCAACTGTTGGACCTCCAGAGGGAGATCCAACAATTGACAATATCATTTTACAATAATTAACTACACATATGTTGCCCACTCTATTGTACCATAACCCTTTGAATGCCAGAGGGATATGCAGTGCTTTGTTAAACAGTGTGTTGTGCACACCCCTGTGGTCCATAAAGAATTAATACATCAGAAAGAGATGGATTTACGGTCAATTTTAAAAACCAGTCTAAACCTGTGATCCCTTACTTACTTGACGCCTCCATGTTTATTCCTCCTTGTGCACAAAGTGCACTCACTTTCTTGGTGTTCTCTAGGTATTCACTTGTTAATGGTTTCAAAATCAAATGATTCAAACGCAGTAAACTGCTTGTTCGCTTTCCTGTATCCAGGTAGCTCTGATGATATTTCAGTTGGCTGTTAGACTTTTCAACAGCCAAATGGTGTCCAACACTGTGATGTCACAGTCGCCTGCTTATGTTTGAAATGTTCTACAAGTCAGTTATTGAGGTGGCAGATCCAATACAGGAAAATGACACATTAGGACTAAATTGCTTTTAAACCTTTGAGTGCCAGTGAGGTATCCAACATGTTGCAAAGCGATGTATTGGATACCCATTGGTACTTAAGGGGTTAATTTAATTAACAGAAAACCGTACATGTCTACATGTCTTTTTAAATAGCAGGCATTTATACCTATGTAGTTGAGTTACTGAATTTGATTTATTTTGTAGTTTAGTGGCTGTTCATTTCAATTTACATTCAAATAAAGATAATTGACAATTATGATCTATTCACGACTATTGTAGGTCATTGTTTAGCACTCAAAAAAATGATCAGCGTTTCAACTACACAGACCAGGGTTATAATGAACCTGTCTTTCATACATTATATATATATATATATATATATATATATATATATTACTTTTTTATTTAACCCCTTTAATGCTAGTGACATTTCTGGTGTAAGACAATGCATTAGAGGCTTCTCATGCATTTAAGGGGTTAATTAGACTCATGCGGGTCGCTTATAGGAATCCAAGAATGAGAACTTGTAGGTAGCTCAGCAAGTGTATTTTTATTAACGTAAAGGTATACAAAGTACTATGGAGTGATGATTATATCTGGGTGATGAGTTTGTTTGCTGTTTTATTTATATTTGTAATTTTTATTCCTAATGTGTATTGTATCCATTACTCCTTCCAAAAAATTACAGTGATGTCCTAAAGTAACTGTTAATAACTGAGTGAGTATATAGTTCAGGTGTGAGGATATTAACTGGTCTGTTACCATTGCACTGCAATGTGTCACAACCCAGTAGTTAGTGGATGTTAGCTACTGTTTTGCTTGAGTGAGACATTTCATTGATTTACAGGACATTGGCTATAGAGGAGTTAAAATATACAAAGAGAGGGGCTGCAAGGGTGATGCAGTTAAGGAACGGGTGGTCAACTGTTCAACCTCCAGAGGAAGATCCAACAATTGACAATATCATTTTACAACAGTTAACTACACATATGTTGCCCGCTTTCCTGGTGCTAGCAGCTTCCTAACGTCAGAATGTGACAGTTGTAACATGAGGCTGCAGTAACCTTGAAACATCAGTTGAAATCTACACGAAAAATCTTACTTTTGATTCTGTTATACCATAACCCTTTGAATGCCAGAGGGGTATGCAATGCTTTGTTAAACAGTGTGTTGTGCACACCCCTGTGGTCCATAAAGAATTAATATATCAGAAAGAGATGGATTTATGATCATATTTAAAAACCAGTCTAAACCTGTGATTCCTTACTTACTTGAGGCCTCCATGTTTATTCCTCCTTGTGCACAAAGTGCACGCACTTTCTTGGTGTTCTCTTGGTATTCACTTGTTAATGGTTTCAAAATCAAATGATTCAAACGCAGTAAACTACTTGTTCGCTTTCCTGTATCCAGGTAGCTCTGGTGATATTTCAGTTGGCTGTTAGACTTTTGAACTGCCAAATGGTGTCCAACACTAGAAGCCAAGTGATGTCACAGTCGCCTGCTTATGTTTGAAATGTTCTACAAGTCAGTTATTGAGGTGGCAGATCCAATACAGGAAAATGACACTTTAGGACTAAATTGCTTTTAACCCTTTGAGTGCCAGTTAGGTATCCAACTTGTTGCCAAGTGATGTATTGGATACCCATTGGTACTTAAGGGGTTAATTTAATTAACAGAAAACCGTATATGTCTACATGTCTTTTTAAATAGCAGGCATTTATACCTATGTAGTTGAGTTACTGAATTTGATCTATTTTGTAGTTTTGTGGCTGTTCATTTCAATTAACATTCAAATATAGATAATTGACAATTATGATCTATTCACGACTATTGTAGGTCATTGTTTAGCACTCAAAGGGTTCAAAGGCGGCTCTATCTGCTGCAGATATCAACTGTTACACCTACTTGTATTGTAGACAGTGCTTGGCCCTGATACAAGGGGCCAGCTTAGAAAGGATGATTAGCAGCTTCTCATTACAAACGTCATAAAGATATCAGGGAGATTTTAAGCAAAATGGGAAGAGAAAATAATATTAATTAGTGGTTTTCAAGCTTGTTGGGGGGAGGTAAAGTAATTGGGGACAAGGAGTTGGAACTTGATAATTACACTTTAAGGATTGGGGTGTACAGTTCAGTGCTGGACAATGCATTGCACACTGCTGTGGTCTTCAAAGAGTTAACCCCATAAGGACTGGAACATCTGTGGTATTTTGCACTTAAGTACCTAAGCAGTTTTGACCTTTTTGAGTATGTCTTTGTTCAAAAGTACTTTCCCTCTAAGGGCTCCATTTAAAGGCAGCCCTTAGCCAAAAAAAAGACTAACGGGTGCGTTAAGGTGCAGTAAGCCATTCGACAGACTGCTAACGGCAGCGAAAAAGACACATTTAACGGCCAAGAGGTAAGACCCAGTTTTTTTAGGCGTAAGACACCTAACGGACAAAAAAAACCCCGCTACATGGTAAAACAGACGAACTGCTACCCGCACAAGAATACAAATGGGAAAATTAACACATGCAATGCCAAAATAACACAAAAAACATTCCCCGCACACTACAGATCACTGGCACATACAACACAACAACCAAGCAACACCACATGGACATGGCCAAACAAAAAACACCAACACAACATGCCACGGAACAATGGGGTTAGCACACAACACGGACACCTGCCAACACAAAACAAGCACACCAGTGCAACATCACCATATGATCCAAACACAACCTGCACCCCACATCTCCACACCCGCAACTGACAGGGGCACAGCAACCACAACACAGCACACTTGTAAACATAGACACACCTGCAAAACACTTACCTGGACAACAAACACCTTCCCATTGGTCAGCCCTCACCTCATCACCACACCTACACAACACCCCACCACCTACTTAAACGGACAGCACACCACATCCACTTGTGGCTTGTTTTCCACTCAGGACAGAGAGAGAGAGAGTGATAGAGAGATAGAGATATAGAGAGAGAGTGCACAATCAGTATGTTGGGTTACATATTGTTGAGAAGACTGTGGAGAAGGAGTGCAAGGGAGAGAGCTAGGGAACATCAGCAACCACCAGGCACACCTGATCAACAGCCCTCACCTGCTGCAAGTGAGAAGGCTCCAGCTCATGAGACACACAGGAGCCCATCCCCACCTGGAGGACCCCTGCCTGCAGATGCATATCTGCAGCAACAGGATGCTCCCCAGCTGCCACAGGGACCCATGGAGCAGCCCAGGATGCGTAGACGACCAATAAGACCCAGGGTATACCGCCAAAGAATCACTTTCTTTGGAATGACCGATGACAAGGTCATTGATCGCTACAGTTCGAGGCCACACAGTATCATTGCCCTGTAGAAGGTCATCAAGGATCAGGGGGATCCCATATGCACCCACAACCATGCCCTAACTGGCCTGCAAAAACTCCTGTGTGCCATACACTTAATGGCAAGTGGTACCTCCCAGTCGACAGAGGGTTACGCATCTGGCATTTCCCAGGCCACATTCTCCAGGGTGCTGGCTCAGGTCTTGCCAGCCCTCAAAGGCAAGGCTAGTAGGTACATACAATTCCCCACCACCGACATGGAGTGGACACATCTCAAGCAGGGCTTCTACGAAAGGGGAGGCATGCCCAGGCTCATAGGTGCTATAGATTGCGCTCATGTCAGCATCAAAGCATCAGCACGTCGGGGACATGTGTTCATCAACCGAAAAAAATTCCACTCCATGAATGTGTGTGAGAGCAACCTGGCCATGATGAATGTCTGTGCAGAATATCCCAGAAGCTGTCACTACTCCCATATACTCAGAAACTCATCTGTGCACAGAGATTTCAAAAATGGGACCTATACAGGAGAATGGCTTCTGGGTGAGTTAACAATACCAAATCACACCACATACACACGTGCTAGTACGTTCACCTCATGAAACAGCATTCACACAACATGTGTTCCTTGTCTCACCATGTCACTCACTTCCCACAGGTGATGCTGGCTATGGATGCAAACCATGGCTCCTCACCTCGCTCGCCAATCCCCAAACCGATGCCCAGGAAAGATATAACCAGGGTCATGCCAGAACTCGCAATGCCATTGAGTGTACCTTCGGCCTCCTCAAGTCCAGATTCCGATGTCTGGACCACTCGGGGGGAAGCATTGCAGTATGCACCAGGCAAGGTCTGCGACATTGTCATGGCATGTGCCATCCTCCATAATATCGCGGTGGCCACCAGACTCATCGATGATGTACAGCCCCCACCCAGACCTGATGACCCACTGGATATTGTCCAGGGTGAGGAAACCCTAACAGTGATGCAGACAGGACACAGATTGATCAGGGATCACTTCAGCTGTGAGTATTATCATGTATGCACACAATCCATGCATGCACACCCACCACAACACACATCTTCTATTTCACCCCACAGGATCAGTGACACAGCCCTGACACTGGCTGCAGTATGGACCACCACCATCAACCCTTCCATGGACCAGTCAGATTGGACCTAGAGATTCCAATGACATCTGACACCCTGTCATCAATGTTGATACTGCTACCTCAAGGATTTTATGCATGTCCCCCTGGAAACCAAGGTCCAACACTTTAACCTTGTTCAGCATATTCCACGGCTCCCCAGGCACCAACTAAAGTGTTTTGCTAGGATCACACCCATAGCAACCGTGGTACCTCTGTAGTGAGAGAGTCTCATCCAAGGCAATGCATCGGATAACACTCTATCACATCAGGGGTTAAGGGGACATTTGAGCGAACATGGGACCTGTAGTTTGCTAGAGCTGAAAAGAGCAGCAGAGGGATGGATCTACAGTGGTAGTGTGTTACACAACATAGAGCTCATTAAATGTGGATCACGTCTCCAGGGACACCATGCTGACCTGTGTGTGTGTGTGCAGTGATATGTGCCCCAGACAGAAATATACACATCAACAAATATGTCCTGATAATTCCATGAACCAAACATATTTGGACTGTCTCTGACAATGGCAGCCCAAATATATTGTTGTCAGGAAGCTATCAGGACATACCTGTTGATGTGTGTAACCATATCAGGGGCATATATCCCTCAGGTGGTTAACATCCTGTCACGGTTTATTTTGACTCTCAGACACAGAGTAAGATAAAATCAAACTTTATTGAAAGTTAATAAGAACCCTCACAGGTCTTGAACATACATATATGAGACATACACAAGATAGGTTCAAAGTAGTAACTCATACAATGATACAGTTTAGTAGGCTCTACCGGCCATGCCAAATACCGGGCAAGGCAGCCTGGAACTAGCAACACAGGATGAATGAGGCTCTACCGGCCTTGCCAGTATACCGGGCAAGGCAGCCTGGAGGATGGCACAACAATATGAATGAGGCTCTACTGGCCTTGCCAATATATCTGGCAAGGCAGCTTAACACAATGACTGAGAAAACAGCCCCACTAGTGCTGTAACATAGGTAGCATCAGCAATAGGTGGTATTGTGGAGCAAATCGGTATCACGTACTGGACAACCAGGGAGGCCCTACCGGTGCTGTAATGGAGGCAGCTCACAACCAGAGATATGGAGTAAACCAGTACCGCATACTGGACAACACGGAAGCCCTACCGGTGCTGTAATGGTGGCAGCTAGCAACCGGTGATATGGAGTAAACCAGTACCGCGTACTGGACAACAAGGAAGCCCTACCGGTGCTGTAATGGAGGCAGCTAGCTACCGGTGATATGGAGTAAACCAGTACCGCGTACTGGACAACACGGTGTCACGTAGGTCAAGAAGACGGTGTTGGTCACGGTAGGAGCCATCAAGACCCCAAGTTGCCGAGACGGCGTACAGGACTGGAACCACACAAGGGATGTGCCTAACAGTCTATGGAAACTCACCGGAGCGAGATTGAAACCAGAGATGGAAAGGCAGAGGAAGCCACCGAGCAGCGGGAGGCCCACCTTATTCTATAGAGGCGAGTGCAAGTGGAAGGCCACACCACAGTGGGATTCCCAGAGCACCCCTCTAAGGAGGGAGAAGGGTCAGGAGGAAGGAGAGCAAACAAACCACCCCTAGTCAGAACCCCTCAGTAAGAGACCCACGAGCTGGGAGTGGAACCCACACCACCCAGCCCCAGCGTCTCCCCACGGGGGGAATAGACAGAAGGAGGACAGGAGCCCAATCCCTCCCAAGATTCTCCCTAAACAAGACAGGTAAAGGCAGAAGGGGAGTGAGGCCCCTGTAAACAAAGTAGAAGGGCTAACCAAGAGGGGCCCCTGGCAACCCTGCCCCCAATCCACTTGCTGGAAATCACAGGCCCCAGCGAGGCAGGGAGAAACCCCAAGCCCCCTCCCAGTCCCACCACCCAACCAGGGACAGAAGAACTCAGGAAGTAGCCACTTACCTGGGAGCTACAGGTCAGGAGTCCTGGAGCACAAAGGGGCCCTGAACCCCGCCGATGGGGAACGACTCAAGAGGCTGAAGGAACCTGGCTACTGAGGAGGACAGGAGGCTGGAGACACCTCTCCCTACCCGGGCTCCCTAGGAGAGAGAGAGAGAACCAGAACCCACACCAACAGCTAGAGAGGGCTTCCGTAGCCTCAGCCAGCCAATCCAGAGACAGCCGCGATCCTGAGCCCACCTGTAGAGGAAGAGGAGCGCACCACCACCGGGCCGTCTGAGCCAAAACCCCTCAACCCGCGGCTTTAAACAGGGGAGCGGGTGAAGAAGAGGGGCATGCCCTCCCAGCGGTCGCCGGCTGGAGACACCCCGTAGGCCCCTGCGAGGACCAGGACGGCTACACCCACCACCGGCAGGGAAGATACTGCCGCCGGAGTCCGGCAGAGAACACCAGGACGAGAGGCGGATGCCCGCCAACCAACAACGGAAGCGAGCACAGAGGAGGACCGGAACCAGGAACAAGGCTCAGGAACAAGTGTCAACGAAGGCAGGCAGATCCGGACGAAGCTTGAACAGAGACCACAATAATCGGGCAGAGCAGGTAAGAATAAGTGGCAATAAATAGGCAGATCCGGGGGCGTGACAGTGCCCCCCCACTAAGGTGAGAACTCCGGGAGACCAGGCTTGTCAGGATAAGTCATATGAAATTGCTTCACCAAGGCTGGGGCATGGACACGGGCAGCCGGAATCCAGGAACGTTCCTCTGGGCCATAACCCTTCCAATCGATAAGGTACTGAAGACGGCGACGAACCAACCGGGAATCCAGGATCTTATTAACCTCATATTCAGGTTCACCATCAACAAGCACCGGAGGAGGTGGAAGAGCATGTGAAGAAAATGTATTGCGACAGACCGGCTTCAGTAAAGACACATGAAATGCATTATGAATGCGCAATGAGGAGGGAAGAGTCAAAGCAAATGTGACCGGAGATAACTGACGAGCAATCCTATAGGGACCGATGAACCTGGGACCAAACTTAGGAGATGGACGTTATAAATGCAAGTTCTTAGTGGAAAGCCACACGAAATCTCCAATAGAATATCGAGGACTAGGAGAACGTCGTTTGTCAGCGGCTGATTTCTGAAGTCGGGAGGCTTGAGTTAGAAGAGACTGGATAATAGACCAAAGTTGAACCAGGTTGTCCACCATCTCATCGGCAGCTGGAACATCAGAGCATGCAGCATATGGAGAAAACTTAGGATTATATCCTTGGGCAGCAAAAAATGGGAAGCACCGGAGAGAATTGTGATATCTATTATTGAAAGCAAACTCTAGCAAGGGCAGAAAGTCCATCCAAGCATGCTGGTCGTGCTCCATGCATTGGCGTAATAATAGTTCCAAAGATTGATTGGTATGTTCTGTGAGCCCATTAGTTTGTGGGTGGTAGGCAGAGGAAAACTGAAGGGAAATTTGAAGACGAGAACAGAAGGCTTTCCAAAAACGAGCAACAAATTGAGAACCTCTATCCGAGATGGTATGTGAAGGACAACCATAGATCCGGAAGACATGTAGTAGGAATATGTCAGCCAGAGCAGGGGCAGTAGGCAGACCCGGAAGGCCGATGAAATGGGCTTGTTTGGAGAATCTGTCTACTATCACTAAGATGGTATTACACCCCTTAGATACTGGCAGATCCACAATGAAATCCATTGATAAATGCGTCCAAGGAGAAGATGGAATAGGCAAGGGGCACAATAAGCCAGCAGGATGATGAAGAGAAGGCTTGTGACGAGCACAGGAAGCACATGCTTTGACAAAATCAGAAACATCTTGACGAACGGAGGGCCACCAAAACTGACGCAAAACAATATCTATAGTTTTGCGGATACCCGGATGGCCTGACATTGGAGAAGAATGGATCCACTGAAGAATCTCAGGACGAAAACGTGGGGGAACAAACCAAGTACGGGGAGGTTGAGAGGCCGATAGGTTAGTTTGAGCTTTCTGAATCTTGTCCAAAGTAGCAGAAGAAATGGGAGCCACAAACTTATGGGCCGGTATAATAGGTTCCGGGGTAAGCTCAACGCCTGGCTCGAACTGGCGGGATAAGGCATCCGCTTTGATGTTTTTAGAGCCAGGGCGATATGAAATGAGGAAATTAAATCTGGTGAAAAACAATGCCCAGCGAGCTTGTCTGGGGTTAAGGCGTCATGCCGACTCCAGAAATTGCAAATTCTTATGATCCGTAAGAATCAGGACTGGATCCCCTGAGCCTTCCAAAAGATGACGCCAATCCTGGAGTGCAAGTTTAATAGCCAGAAGCTCCCTATTTCCAACATCATAATTACGCTCAGCAGGAGTAAAGCGCTTGGAGAAAAAGGAACATGGGTGGATCCGATTGGTAGATAAATCCCGTTGAGACAGAATGGCTCCAGCACCTTGCTCAGAGGCATCCACTTCCAAAATGAACTGACGTGATGGATCCGGGAATCGCAGAATAGGTGCTGAAGTAAATGCCTTCTTTAAGAGATTGAAAGCGGACACTGCTGCAGGGGGCCAATGCCGTGGATCTGCCCCGGTCCAAGTCAAAGCAGTGATAAGGGCAATGATAGAAGAGAAGTTCTTAATAAAACGTCTGTAATAGTTGGAGAACCCCACAAAACGCTGAATACCCTTGACATCGGTAGGACGAGGCCATGAGGTGACTGCCTCCACCTTAGCTGGGTCCATCACGAGACCGGAGGGGGAGATGACGTAACCCAAAAAGGAGACAGAAGGTTGTTCAAACTGGCATTTTTCCAACTTGACATACAATGAATGGTCCTGAAGGCGACGGAGCACAGCCCGAACATGATCCCTGTGTAGAGGCAGGTTGGAAGAATAAATGAGGATATCATCCAAATAAACAAGGACATGAGAAAGCAGCATATCACGAAAGATGTCATTTACAAAACCTTGAAACACAGCTGGAGCATTACAAAGTCCAAAGGGCATCACGAGATACTTGTAATGCCCATAACGAGTATTGAATGCTGTTTTCCATTCATCACCTGGACGAATGCGGATCAGATTGTATGCCCCTCGCAGATCCAGTTTTGTGAAAACCACAGCTCCCCTAAGCTGTTCTAGGAACTCGGGAATGAGAGGTAGGGGGTAGTGGTTTTTAATCGTGATACGATTCAATCCTTTATAGTTCACACAAGGGCGAAGGGAGCCATCCTTCTTGGTAATGAAGAAAAACCCTGCCCCTGCAGGGGAAGAGGAGGGACGGATAAATCCCTTAGCCAAATTCTCCTGGATATAGGTAGCTAACACCAGGTTCTCTGGACCAGACAAAAGGTAGGTCTTCCCCTTGGGTGGCATAGAATCGGGAACAAGATCAATAGGACAATCACAGGAGCGATGGGGGGGAAGAGTATCAGCCTTCTTCTTGGAGAAAACATCACAAAAGTCCATATAAGCATCCGGGATGGTGGAAGTAGTAACCGAGACAGCTTGAACATCCGAGAGGACCGGGAATATTCGTTGAAAACAGGAGTCAAAGCAGGCAGCACCCCAAGATGTCAATTGTCCAGAAGTCCAATCAAAGGTGGGGTTATGGGCCCTAAGCCAAGGTAGTCCAAGAATGATAGGAGCTTTAGGAGAAACAATGGCATCCAGGACAATAGTTTCCTTGTGAAGAATTCCGGTGCGCAGAAGTAAAGGTGAAGTCTCCCATATCACCAGTCCCGTGCCCAAGGGTCTATTATCCACCGTGGAAACTAAGAGAGGAGCTAGTTTCTGAGCCAGCGGGATCCCCATCCTGAGAGCCCAGTTGTAATCAATAAAAAAACCTGCTGCCCCAGAATCAATAAAGGCATGGGCCTTGACGGTGCCTGATGACCAGACAAGCTGTATAGGGATCATCACACAAGATGAAGTAGGAGATTGACTGGCGTTCATGCTTAGGGAGTCTCCTACATTAGTCCCTAAGCTTTGGAGATTCCCGGACGAACTGGACATTGACGTAAGAAGTGGCCCTTACCGCCACAATACAAGCATAGACCCTGAGTCCGACGCCGACCTCTTTCCACGTCAGATAATTTGTTGATAGAACCAACTTCCATAGGTTCCTCTTGAGGGGGAACAACAGGGGGTGGGAGGGTGGGATTTAAGAATCCTCTGGAGTGACGATTGCGCTCCCTCTCTAATTGTCGTTCCTGGATGCGTGTATCGAATTCTAAACACAAGGATATAAACTCTTCTAGATCTTCCGGAATAACTCTACAAGTCAGGGCATCCTTCAGTTTTTCTTTAAGTTCTCTATGAAATGCTGCAATCAAGGCTCCAGGATTCCAAGTTGTTTCATATGCTAACGTGCGAAATTCCACAGCATATTGTCCTAGGGGACGATTTCCCTGCTTGATTTCGAGAAGGGCAGCTTCAGCTGAGGCTTTACGACCCGGCGCATCGAACACCAAGCGAAAGGTCTTAATAAAAGCCTCAGAGTCTTCTAAGAGTCTTGTTCCACAAGGGGTGATGCCCATGCCAATGCTTCATCCTTCAGGAGTGAGATGATGAATGCTACTCTAGAGGCATGAGTGCCAAACGATGCAGGGGCGGATCTGACATGCAGCGCACAAAGGTTCAAAAACCCCCTACACTCAGAAGGTTTGCCTGCATATTTCTCCGGTAAGGGCAACTTAGGAGGAGATGAGGCTGCTGGTTCTGTCGTTGCTGGTTTTGCTGCTGTGGTAGTATCTGTGGCAATGGTCGAGCCCCTCAACATCTCCAAGATGGCGTCAAGCTTGCGATCCAGGCTTTGGAGGTGAGCCTCATGAGATGACAACACCTGTTCCTGATGGCCCACCATCTTTGCCATCTCTGCGGGGTCCATCTCTTGGCCCGATTATTCTGTCACATAGGTCAAGAAGACGGTGTTGGTCACGGCAGGAGCCGTCAATACCCCAAGTTGCCGAGACGGCGTACAGGACTGGAAGCACACAAGGGATGTGCCTAACAGTCTATGGAAACTCACCGGAGCGAGATTGAAACCATAGATTGAAAGGCAGAGGAAGCCACCGAGGAGCGGGAGGCCCACCTTATTCTATAGAGGCGAGTGCAAGTGGAAGGCCACACCACAGTGGGATACCCACAGCACCCCTCTAAGGAGGGAGAAGGGTCAGGAGGAAGGAGAGCAAACAAACCACGCCTGTCAGAACCCCTCAGTAAGAGACCCACGAGCTGGGAGTGGAACCCACACCACCCAGCCCCAGCGTCTCCCCACGGAGGGAATAGACAGAAGGAGGACAGGAGCCCAACCCCTCCCAAGATTCCCCCTAAACAAAACAGGTAAAGGCAGAAGGGGAGTGAGGCCCCAGTAAACAAAGTAGAAGGGCTAACCAAGATGGGCCCCTGGCAACCCTGCCCCCAATCCACTTGCTGGAAACCACAGGCCCCAGCGAGGCAGGGAGAAACCCCAAGCCCCCTCCCAGACCAGTCCCACCACCCAACCAGGGACAGAGGAACTCAGGAAGTAGCCACTTACCTGGGAGCTACAGGTCAGGAGTCCTGGAGCACAAAGGGGCCCTGAACCCCGCCGATGGGGAACGACTCACGAGGCTGAAGGAACCCGGCTACTGAGGAGGACAGGAGGCTGGAGACACCTCTCCCTACCCGGGCTCCCTAGGAGAGAGAGAGAGAGAAAACCAGAACCCACACCAACAGCTAGAGAGGGCTTCCGTAGCCTCAGCCAGACAATCCAGAGGCAGCCGCGATCCTGAGCCCACCTGTAGAGGAAGAGGAGCGCACCACCACCGGGCCGTTTGAGCCAAAACCCCTCAACCCGCGGCTGTAAATAGGGGAGCGGGTGAAGAAGAGGGGCATGCCCTCCCAGCAGTCGTTGGCTGGAGACACCCCGTAGGCCCCCGCGAGGACCAGGACGGCTGCACACACCACCGGCGGCGAAGATACTGCCACCGGAGTCCGGCAGAGAACACCAGGGCGAGAGGCAGACACCCGCCAACCAACAACGGAAGCGAGCACAGAGGAGGACCGGAACCAGGAACAAGGCGCAGGAACAAGCGTCAACGAAGGCAGGCAGATCCGGAAGAAGCTTGAACAGAGACCATAATAATCAGGCAGAGCAGGTAAGGATAAGTGGCAATAAATACGCGGATCCGGGGGCGTGACACACGGAGGCCCAACCTAGAATCAGAAGGCAACCTAACGTGAATCCAGTAGTCAGAATGTCGCCCAGGCGACCATAGTCAGAAGGATTATGTCAGTCTGGATCCAGAGGGAGGAACGACAGTCAGGCCAGAACAGGATACTGGAACAGCAGTGTATCACGGTGCCCGTGATTGCTGCAGTTCCTTGTCTGTCACCAGTAGGGGGCTGCTATTGACTGTCTGCAGATAGCCCGCCTTTCATTGCCTATTTAAACCTGGATTGGGCACCCTTTGGTTGCCCTTTCGTGTTGTTTCTGACCTTCTTGCTATCACTATGCCAGTGATAGCTGGGCCTCTGTTCCAGTGTTCCTGAGTTCCTGATCTCATGTGTTCCTGAGTTCCTGATCTCTACTGTTCCAGTGTTTCCTGCATGCTGAAGTACTTCCAGTCCTGGTTCCGGCCTAGTCTCGGGTGTTGCAGTTCCTGCTGAACTTCTTCTCTGCTGTTTCCTGACCTGACTGATCGTTGCTGGTTCCTGTCATCGCATCGCCTGTCTCCTGTATCCTGGCGACCTCCTGCCTGGTCGCGTCGGCGACATTGCTTGTTCCTCCAGTGTGCGGTCACTGGTTTGCTCCACAGCCTATCGGCTATACAATTCTGTGTTGGTCCGAGCATGCGGACGCTGGTTTGCTCCTAAGCCTTGCGGCTAGGCAAACTCGCTTGTTACACCAGTGTGCGGTCACTGGTTTGCTCCAAAGCCTATCAGCTATACAATCCTGTGTTGGTCCCAGCGTGCGGACGCTGGTTTGCTCCAAAGCCTTGCGGCTAGACAAACTCGCTTGTTACACCAGTGTGCGGTCACTGGTTTGCTCCAAAGCCTATCGGCTATACAATCCTGTGTTAGTCCCAGCGTGCGGATGTTGATTTGCTCCAAAGCCTTGCGGCTAGACAAACTCGCTTATTACACCAGTGTGCGGTCACTGGTTTGCTCCAAAGCCTATCAGCTATACAATTCTGTGTTGGTCCCAGCGTGCGGACGCTGGTTTGCTCCAAAGCCTTGCGGCTATACAAACTCGCTTGTTACACCAGTGTGCGGTCACTGGTTTGCTCCAAAGCCTATCAGCTATACAATTCTGTGTTGGTCCCAGCGTGCGGACGCTGGTTTGCTCCTAAGCCTTACGGCTATACTAACTCGCTTGTTACACCAGTGTGCGGTCACTGGTTTGCTCCTAAGCCTATCGGCTATACAATTCAGTGTTGGTCCCAGCGTGCGTACGCTGGTTTGCTCCAAAGTCTTGCGGCTATACAAACTCACTTGTTACACCAGTGTGCGGTCACTGGTTTGCTCCAAAGCCTATCAGCTATACAATTCTGTGTTGGTCCCAGCGTGCGGACGCTGGTTTGCTCCTAAGCCTTACGGCTATACTAACTCGCTTGTTACACCAGTGTGCGGTCACTGGTTTGCTCCTAAGCCTATCGGCTATACAATTCAGTGTTGGTCCCAGCGTGTGTACGCTGGTTTGCACCAAAGCCTTGCGGCTTTACGATTCCCCTGTTAGTCTCAGTGTGTGTACACTGGGTTGTTTACGATCCTGTCAATTTGCCATTACCATCTGACTGCTGCTACTATCTCTGGGCTGCCCTGCCCGGTATTGGTAAGGCCGGTAGAACCTTTTGCCACATTCCATCTGAGGTTGCCTTACCCGGTATTGGCAGGGCCGGTAGAGCCTACATTATGAATCTATTGAGGCTGCCTTGCCCGGTAATTTGGTAAGGCCGGTAGAACCGTTAGGCGATGCCATCTGCAGGTTGCCTTACCCGGTATTGGCAAGGCCGGTAAAGCCTAACATTCTATTACTTCAGACTGTCCTGTCCGGTATATTGACAGGACCGGTAGAGTCTGCCTTCTGTCTTGATATATTCTGAATATATCTGTATGTATGTGATTGCCATCCTACGTTATCAATTTATTATTTAAATAAAATTGATTTTTACCTAAAACTTGTGTCTGAGAGTCATAATAAACCGTGACACAGTGACAGCCAAACCGGGTCAGGAACGGAAGCAGGAACATCAGCCACACCAGATCAGGAATGGAAGCAGGAATGGCAGCCAAACCGGATCAGGAACGGAAACAGGTACCACTCAGGAGTGACACTGACATCTGGGCAAAGACACTGACACTGGCAATAGGAAGCTTAAGCGGGCCCAGTAGACACAGGAACCATAGGCAGGTGACCACTGATATAGAGACACTACGAAAGGGCACCCAAAGGGTGCCTGAGCTCAGTCTATATAGGCAATACTGGGCGGACTAATGACAGGCAGCCAATGGAGAGCTCTTACAACTGACTGACAGCAAAAGCCAGCAATCACGGCACCGTGATACATCCCCTTAGTTATCCCCCATGATGGTTCATAGACCAGTACACAACACATTCCACAGCAATGGTTCGTGTAGCCCCATGTAACGAGAAAGATGAAGAGGATCATGATGTTGTAGCTGTTGCATGACGAAGACTTCGAGGGTGATGTTCCAAATCCTGTCCTCTTGTCCCACAGGCATCCATAGCACGATCCATCCTTGAACAGAGGAGTTTCCATGTTACTGGACTGAAGTCTGGACAACACTTCCATGAAGCTCATCCCTTGGTGTTTCCAGTGATTGTGTTGGTGATGCAATGTTTGACTTGATGTTCACAGCAACCTCTACTGGAACATTCACACATAGACAAATTCATGTGTCTAATACCACCCAGGTATCAGACCTGTACAGTAAGACTGCTCATCACAGAGTAGACAAAACATGTGGACAACACATGAGCAGTTCCCCAGTGTTACTAAAGTACCCCTATTTAGTTCAGATGTACCGATTGTGTGCTCATAAAAGTGTTTCATGCATATAGGCTATATACCCAGAAAACACATGTATGTTTTACTGTAGTTTGAGACACAATAAAGGCGTTCCATCACTATTCAGTATGTGTCTGTCTGTATGTATAAATGTTGGATTTGACATCTCTCAATTATGAACCATACTCAAGGCTAGAGTATACCTCATACATAGAAAGGCATGTCCCACATTACAGGAGTCCACTGGTTGTTTGACCATGAGTGAACATTGTGATGTATTCATGCGATTGGATGATGGCAGTGATACACTAATGGGTGTTGTGGTGATAGTAGGTGATACCGGGGACATCATTACTTCCACAGTGATGTCACGTCCACGGTTTGTGTGTTGCTCTATATAATCAATGTCCTGAGATTGCTGTAAGTTGACATATCTCAGAATATGGGCTACATCAAAAAAACAACAAGACCAAGTGAACAAGTGTTATCACTGGTGAAGTGTGTTACAATCTTAGTTAAACAACAACACAACTTAGTACATAACCCAATGCCCAGCCTAAGTTTTTAATGTGTGTGCTACACAATGACATCTTAAGGAAATCATTGGGTTATCCAGTAAGTTAGGCTGTGATTCAAACTCCTATTGTGGAACTGACTTACTGGAGAACACAATGCTCACGCTAGGATCCCAATGTGTAGCACACACACTGGGATCCTAGGGTGTACATTGTGTTCACCAGTAAGTCAGCTGCACAATAGGAGTTTGATCCAAAGTCAATAGAGAAGCATGTTCCATCTGTCCTGCTTGCTATTTCCCTGCTAAGTCACATAGCTGTTTGTTTGGTTTTCCCTTCAAACACAAAAATTGATGCAGACGAAAGTTCAGTGTTGCACCAGTTGTTGTGATGAGGGGTATGTTAAAGGGATAGTAATACTTAAAATGTAAAAAAAAGTACGTTGTAAGGTTTATCCCCCTGAGTAAAACAAGAGTACTCCCACTGATGAAAGGTGTTTCATTCAAAAGTTATTAATTTTCAAAGTTGAATTTTTTAGGTGCAATCCTATGGACAGCTCTGGTCCCAGGACCATAAATCTCCATAGGATGGTGTAGCAACAGCGCCACTGTACAATTTCAGGCCACTGTGATATTGCACCTAAAAAATTCAACTTTGAAAATTAATAACTTTTGAATGATACACCTTTCAGCAGTGGGAGTACTCTTGTTTTACTCAGGGGGATAAACCCTACGACATATTTTTTTTTACATTTTAAGTATTACTATCCCTTTCAGAACAAATCTAACGCACATCATGGCAATGTAACACTGTTGTGTTATATGGCAACAGGGAGGGATTGCCAGGTGAATTTCGACAACGGTGTGTGTGTGTGAACCCATGTTGTAGCATCCCACAAACATTTCACCCAGACAGAGGTTGTGTTCACTGCATTGTTTGGTAATGCACTGGAGACAACCCTGCCACACAATCCATAACTGAAATCAGGAATCAAAAGCACAATGTTTCTTTATTGAGGGGGCAGTTAACAGGTTGGGCCTTTCATTTCTTCTTTTTTTTTGGGGGGGGGGCTTAGACTGGGTGCCAGAGGTGGATGCCCTTGTTGATCGCCTGGTCACCCTCTGCCCCCTAGGTGTGGCTTCAGGGGTAACACTGGAGGGGGTGGTGGTTGCAGTAGACCACTCCATGGAATGCAGGTTCTCCCTCTCCATCCTCAGGGTCTCCCTGCCATTGATCTCTCACAACTCCACCAGCACCTGTGTGAAATGTCCATGATCCCCGTTTGGGGCTGGTGGAGTTGTGTGTTCACCCTGGCCACCTCAGACTCCAGGGCTTGGATTCTGGTCTCCAATCTGCCTGTGTTCCTCCCGGATTCCCCCCGGCTCCTGGTGATGTTCACATCTGTGCTTCTGCTCGACCGGAGTAGTCTCCTCTGCAGGGCCATACACTCCGCCTCCATCCCTGTGGGCCATGCAGTGCTGGAGATGGATGTGCCTGGTGACCCTGGTGCTGCTGTGTCCTCTGCTGCTGAGAGTGTTGTGTCTCTCTGCTGCTGAGAGTGCTGTGTCCTCTGCTGCTGGAAGTGCTGTGTCCTCTGCTGCTGTTGGAAGTGCTGTGTCCTCTTCTGCTAATGGAAGTGCTGTGGCTGCTGTGACAGCTGTTGGAGTGGCTGGTGCAGATGATGGGAATATGCCCACCACATCAAGTGACTCCGAGCTGCCCAATGATGTGTGTGCTGGTGGAGGTGTGAAATTGTCCCTGGGTAGAGGGCTCTGGGGCTCCCCAATCAGGCCCAGGTGTGGGTAGTCCAGTGGCCAAGGGTCATATTTTGGCCACTGATAGGTGCTTGGACCTGACCTGGCATCATACCTTGGGGCATGCTGTGGAGCCATCCAGGAGGGTGGGTTGATCTGGGATGAATATGGCCCATATTGGGTGGTGGCCACTGTCCTTGGCAGTCATTGCCTCCCTGGTGGTGGTGGTGTTGCTGCTGCTCGATGGTAGTAGCTGGTGGATGTGGCTGGATACATCCACCTCTCCTCCTGTTGCATCCAGCCACTGTACTGGGGAGGTGCAGCTTGGAGGGGTGCAGCCTGTAGTTCTGCAGCTTGGAGGGGTGCAGCCTGTGGTGGTCCAGCTTGGAGGAGTGCAGCCTGTGGTGGTGTAAAAGGTGGTGGTGCAGCCTGTGTTGGAGGAGATGGACATGGTGGGTATGGTGACCACCGACTGGTCCCCTCCTCTGTGTACTCCTCACTGGGGGGTGACATAGCCTCCTCCACGGGCTCCCACTGGGCTTGAGGGCCGTAAGCTGTGTGGAGAAATGAGATGTTGTGATTAGTGAATGTAGTTTGAGGAGACAGTAATACTTTGAAATCTGGTGAAGAAAAGTATATGTGGTTGGGTTAATCCCACTGGTTAAACAAGGATACTCCCACTGCTGAAAGGTGTTGTTTGATACTTGAGTTATTAAGGGTAAAGGTTTCATTTTGAGATGCAAATCACAGTGGCCTGAAATAGTAGAGTGGGGCTGTTGCAACACCCTCCCATGTAGATTCTTGGTCCCTGTACCAGAGCTGTCCATATGATAATGTAGTAACAGCACCACTGTACAATTTCAGGCCACTGGGATATTGTCCCTGACATATCCATGTTTGAGCTGTGATACCTTTTGAATTAACACACCTTTCAAAAGTGGAAATACCATTGTTTTACTCGGGGGGTGAATCCTACAACATATATTTGTCTTTACACATTTTAGGGATGGCTATCCCTTCATGGGGATAGCAAAGGTTAAGTCCACTTTGATGTCATATTGTAGGCATTGTGAAAACAGATGTTGTTCACTGTTAGTCCTATGCCTTCTACACTCATGGTTATTCAGATATTGCTCTATGTGACAGATGGAGATTTCAGTCATTTGTCCACACGAAGGCTCTTCAGCAGAGCCAAAATCGCCCCATTTAGAGAACAATACTTAATTGGAATGGTCTACAGAGTGTGCATGGTTTGCAAGCACACTCTGTGGACCATTCCAAAGAAGTATTTATCTCGAAATGTGGCAAATTTGTCTCTGCTGAAGAGCCTCCGTGTGGTCAAATGCCAGATATCTCCATCTGTCACATAGAGCAATATCTGTATAACCATGAGGGTTGGAGGGATAGGACTTACATCGAGACACATCTTTTTACGATGCCAATAATATTACATCATGATGATGAAATTACCCATTGAGAAATGGTCAGATATGTATGTGGATATGTATCCTTCATATGGATACAAATATATCCTTCCAAGATGTGAAGACAGAGAACAGTTCGGTACGTGTGATTGCCTTACTGGCTATATATGTGCACCCATCCAAAAATACATTGGATTGATATGATGGATATGAACATACCTCGTATATTCCATCTACGTAGAGTGGGATATCCTATGTATGTGTATTTGGATGATAGCAATGTAGGTTAATTTCTGATGGGTGCACATATCTGGCCAGTAAGGCAATCACATGCAGTGGACTGAACTCTTGGTTCACATCGTGTTGGGACATATTTAGAAACATATGAAAGGTACACATCTGACCATTTTTGTTTGTGTCCATATCTTTTGGGAATAGATCTGCAGTGGTATTCAAGTGTTATTCAACCTTCTTATTTTCTTATTTGATCCTGTACAATGCACAATTTTGGATTACTTGACAGGTGACTCTCTGGTTGTCATGATGATATTCTACGCATTACATTGTGATGCATGGGATACCACCCTGGCAATCACAGATTGATGAATTTGACAAGATCCTGTCCATGTTGTGTGTTCCAGTTGAATCTCGATGGGCAAAAATCAAGCCAGTAGTGAGGGATATCTTTGATTGAGGCCTGTTTTCTCTGTGTATGAGCCCATCCATCCTTCTGTGTGAGGCAACCGTACTCAATCCGAGATATCCATCAGTTATGGCCTGTTGGTGACCAAAGTACAATGGTTGATATTTGGTTCCCATGTGTATACTGCAAACAGTGGCTGGTGTACCATCCATCCATGGCATCAGCACCCCTGTGGATCCATGTGGGAATCAGATGTGAGATATGTCATTTCAAGTTAGAGTAAACGATTGCAGCCACAACACCAAGGCCTACTTCATCCACCTTTAATTATGGGGAATTGTTTGTGGCCTGTGTGTTACACATACAACCAGTTATTCTCTGGGACACTGTGATGTGTGACCTGATCCACCCTTTTTGTGATTCAGTAAGCAGTGATGTTGAACAGATGAAGTGAACATGATGTTGACTTCTCCAGTGATCTCCTTTCCCCATTTCCAGTGTTTTCCATAGAGTCTGAACAATAGGACCCTATCAACTTGATTCTGGTTATTGCATATTCTCCATAGGCTAACACTGGTATTGGTGAAGTGAGGGTGTGTGAAGGTTAATTTCACTCCACCATCTCTTTGTCACCGCTTAGTGAATGTCTCCTGTGTATCATGTGATCGTTGGCCTATTGACTTTTGTTGTCTGGTTAACCCTTTGAGTCACAGAGGGGTTGCCAAAGCATTGTTGATCGATGCATTGATGATCCCTCTAGCATTCAAGGGGTTAGGTGCTGACTTCCCTGTGGGTACATGGGTGACATTGTGTGTGAACTGTGATTATGTTTAACAGACAACATTTTGAACAGCATGGTTTGTGTATTGTGTGTGATGGGCACAGCGACAGGAAGGTTGAACTAGGACTTTGACAGGTTTGGCCCAAGTTGGACCTTGACATTTGTCCTGTAGTTGTGTCCTGTTTTTAACCCACAGGGTGCTGTATTGGTGCAGTTGTATGGATGAATGATGGGCATGTGTTGAGGTGTGACTGTGTTTGCAGCTGGTGTTGGTTGATGTAGTGTGTGGTTATGTAGTGTTGCACTTACCGGTAGTGTGGAGGCTCCTCTCATCCCCAGTGTCCGCTCCTCCAATGACCCCCTCGATCAGGGTCGGGGACATATTCTGCCACACCATCTCCTCCCACCCGCAGAAGGTGATGGGGACAGGTGGGCCACCTCCGGTGCCCCGGGCTTGCTTGGCCATGTCAGACATCTTGTTCTTGACCACCCTCTGGCAGTCGCCACATCTCTTCTTAACGGATTCCACGTCCCGCCTGCATGTAGCCACCACGTTCACCCGGCTGCATATTTGATTCCAGGCAGCCTTCTTCCTCGCTGATAGGCCAGGGTCCTTCGCCGTCGGGTGGAGGACACTCTCTCTCTCAAGGACAGCCTCCACGAGAGCCGTGTATTTCGGATCCCTGATCCTGCCCTCGTCAGCTCCGGCATGGGAGGATTCTGAGCTGGAGTGTCCTGCCTGCTCTGAATCTGAATGTGTGGGGTTCTCCCCAGCAACTACCCCTCGTCCCACTGCAGGTTCTGTCCCTGTCCTCCGTGTGCCTGCACTTGTGGGCTGGGTCCCCCTCCGTCCTGCGGATCTCCCTCTCCCACCCCTGCTCTACTCAGGGATACCCTTCTGACCTTCTTCCTCCTCCAATACTCTCCCCATCCCTCTCTCCTCTCTTCCTCTCCTGGCCATCACTCACCCACTCACACCCAGGCACTCCCACAGGCCCTCACACACACTCGATCCACTCACTCTCTGTCACACACTTTCACTCACAGATTCACACTGTAAAAATAAAATGTAAAATGTGTAAGGTGTTATAAAAAAAAGGACTATGTGTATGTATGTGTATGTGTTTGTGTTTGTATGGGTGTATGTAATATGTGCAAATGTGTGATATGTGTCGAATTATGTGCAATGCTCTCCAAACTCCAAACTCAAAATCTCCTTCTACCTCCTGCTCCTGTCTCCCTCTCTCTGATCACTATCCTCCGCTCCTGGGTCCTGATATCAAGCTCTGAAGAACTCGATAACAGACAGTGTGTGATGGTTATTTTTGGGTATATATAGGTGTATTTGAAGTTTTTGGATACTTTGGGGCTTTGGGATTGGGTGTGTGTTTGAATTTGTTGTTGCATCAATCAGGGTTGCTAGCCAATGGCAGCCATTATGTTACAAGTTGTTTTGAGCTATGTTATCACGTGATTTGGACACACGTTGTTCATTATCATGAGCAACATCGGGTTTTGTGTTACGTGTTTTGGCTGTGCCTTATGCTCGATAGCTATTCTTGTAGAGTACCTATTGAATCTGCTGTAACTCATTTATTATTTGCGAGCGATGTGCCTTTTTCACATAGCGGGTGATTTAATGTGAGCCTTTAAATCTAGCCACACCAATTATATAGTATTTCTTTAAAGGGATAGTAATGGTTCATAATAAAAGCAGCTCTAATTAATCATCATAGTATTTGGGCCTTGGAGAGTGTTGCAATCACGGTGCCCGTGATCCCTGAGCGACATTGTTACTTCCAGGTTTACACTGGCTACGTTCTTATTGGCTCTGGGTTATTGCTCCTCCCAGGGCTTGCCTTTAAATGCGCCCTCCTGTCACTATACCGGTGCCCTTTCGTGGTGTACCCGTATCTAGCGACTAGTTGTTCTTGTTTCCTGTTTTCTGTGTATGACCCGGCTCGCCTGACTACGCTTGTGTCTGACGCTCTTGTGATCCGATCCCATTGATGACTTGGACTGACTGACTAACTTCTTGTTTACCGAACTGGCTTGGCTGAGTATCTGATTCCATTACCAACTATGACTGGCTGACTAACTCCTTGTGTACCGAACTGGCTTGGCTGAGTATCTGATTCCATTACTGACTGGGCTGGCTGACTAACTCCTTGTGTACTGAACCAGCGTGGCTGAGTATCTATTCCGTTACTGACTAGGACTGGCTGACTATCCGTTACACTGATCTGGCTGGGCTAGTGTTGGTGGACCTCCTGACTGGCTGTGAAGTCCGTGTGTGCCGAACTGGTTGTGCTGCTAGTTCCATTGCTTACTGGACTAGCCTATTACTTCTGTATACTATACAGGGAGACACCAGTGCAGGACCGGTTACGTTACATGCCTATCTCCCGCTCACTTGCCGCTCCTACTGTCTCCAGGACTTTGTGGGAGTCCCTGCACTTACCAGTGTCTGTGTTGCCTCCGGTAACCCTATAATACCTGGATCAAGCCAATACCACACTTTTGCCCATGTTGCCTCAGTTTACCCTAGTGACCTAGGGTCATTACATCGCCAGCATCTGCTGTCTGTTGTCTCAGTTAACCCTAGCATGCTAGGGTCCCGTCACTGCCCAAGTCCAGTCAGCATTGCCTCCGCTTACCCTAGCGTTCTAGGGTTCAGTCACTATAATTGCCACAGCCGTGTTGCCTCCGTTAACCCTAGCGTGCTAGGGCCTAGTCGCCGCCTGAGTCCATTCTGTTTTGCCTCCGTTAACCCTAGTGTTCTAGGGCTCTGTCATTGCCAGAGTACTGCCTGTGTTGCCTCCGTTAACCCTAGTGTTCTAGGGTTCAGCCGTTGCCAGAGTACTGCCTGTGCTGTCTCAGTTAACCCTAGCGTTCTAGGGTCCCTTTACTGCCAGAGTCCTGCCCTTGTTGCCGCTGCCTACCCTTCTCTCCTAGGGTCCGTCCTCTGCCAGTGTTTTGCCAGTGTTGCCTATGTGAACCCTAGTCCACTAGGGATTGACCTTCAGTCACCCATCGCCTGTGTCACCTATTGCGGTGTGGGGCTGTTGAGGATATTATTGTTCCAGTGCCTTGCTGAGAATCTGCCTACAAGTCCAAGATCATTATTTCTGTTTGCTGACTATTACAGTGATTTTAGGTTCGCCCTGACCTGCGTCAGATCTGGAAGGTACTTAGTACAGACCTTATCTGGACCCGAGTGGGGCTATTGTACATTATTTTCAATAAAGCTTTTAACCTTACCAAACTGTCTGACTGTTTTTTTACAAACAGTAACAAACTGTGACAGTACGAAAGGGCCAATGACCTCAGACAATTCAAGTGAAGGTAGTTCCCAGAACATCCATTGGAGAATGGATTCGCATGAGCAATGTTTGGATCAGTTGTCGCTGGCCGTACAAACCATACTGGAGTGCACCGCTCACCTAGACAAACCTGTGCAAGCATCGGTGGCCATCCCAGTTTTGTCACCAATGACACAGGCCTCAACCCTCAGTATGCCAAATAGAGGGTTGTCGGCCACGGCTCCCCTCCCATTGAAATATTATGGGGATCCCACCTTATGCCGGTGTTTCCTAAACCAGCTAGAAATTTTTTTTGAACTGGTACCCAGGCTTTTCCGAGCGAGAGAAGTAAGGTGGGATTCGTGATTTCATTGTTGACTGGTCGAGCGCCAGCCTGGGCAAACTCAATATGGGAAACGGGCAAACCTATCACGACAAACTTTAATGAGTTCGTAAGGGCCTTCAGTAATGCATTCGAGGTTCCTGTGCACCACCTCTACAGCAAAGCGTCTGATGAAAATCCAGCAGGGCGCATGTACAGTGGCGGATTAAGCCAGAGAATTTCGCACACTCCCTGCAGAGGGTGGCTGAAGCGATGAGGCCCTTGTGGTGACATTTGCACAAGGCCTCGGTGACAAAATAAAGGATGAGATAGCCGCACGTGAGTTGTCAAATGGGCTGGACAGATTCATTGAGTATACTACCTTAATCTATACTCACATAAGGGAGAGGAGTCTTTATAAAGACCGCAAGCAGAAGCTAACCATGGCGGGGGTTCCCAACCTGAATTGCCCACCCATACCTTCCTCTCCTCCCACACCTCCGGGCACCACGAACTGTAGTAGCGAACCTATGCAATTGGAGTTCACCCGTTTGTCCAAAGAAGAACGACGCAGGCAAGGCTTATGTCTGTATTGTGGCAAGTCTGGCCACATATTACTCTCTTGTCCAGTACGGCCGGGAAAAGAACGCACCTAGGATCTTGTAGGGGACAGATCCTAGGTGGTGTATACCAGTCCCCAGAGGGCACCCAGAATAAACCTGAGGTGGAGGTCCTGGCATCCTGGGATGGGTCCTCCTTTGTCGCTCCCCATTCCGGAGCGGCTGGTTATTTTATGGATAAAGAGATCGCTAGCCATCACATGATCCCATTGGTTGAGATGGAATCTCCACTAAATATTGAGGCCATTGATGGGAGACCCTTGGTACCTTTTCAGGTCCCCCAGGAGACCTACCCCTTTTTTATTCGTATTGGAGCCTTCCACACGGAGACTCTGAAATTCCAGATCATTGTCTCCACACTATGCAATTATTCTGGGTCTCTCATGGCTGCAAACACACAACTCCAGAACAGATTGGAGATCCTGAGAGATTCTGGGCTGGTCTGCGTTCTGTACGACACAATGTTTATACCAACCTACCAAGATTCTATGTACCTCTCCCTCCCTACCTCTTGAATACCAATCTTTCAGCAATGTATTCAGTAAGGGAGAGGCTAGCACCTTGCCACAGCATCGCCCTTATGACTGTGCTATTAATATCGTGCCCGGTTCAATGCCGCCAAAGGGTAGAACCTACCCATTGTCCTGTGAGGAAAATCAGGCAATGGCAGATTATATATCTGATGCCCTGGCCCGGGGCATAATTCATAAGTCTTTCCTCATTCGCGGGGGCTGGAATCTTTTTTGTGATAAAGAAAAATGGGGAACTCAGGCTCTGTATTGATTACAGGGGTCTGAACAAGATAATGATCAAGAATGCCTACCCCATTCCGCTCATAACGGAATTGTTTGATCGACTCAAAGGCGCTTCCATTTTCACCAAACTCGACTTAAGGGCAGCATATAATCTGGTCAGAATAAAGGAGGGTGACGAGTGGAAATCCGCATTTAACACTCGAACTAGGCATTACGAGAACCTAGTGATGCCCTTTGGGCTATGCAATGCCCCAGCGGTATTCCAAAAGTTTATCAACGATGTCCTTAGGGACATGCTACAGTCCTGCGTAGTGGTCTACCTGGACGATATTCTGATTTATTCTGCTGACCTGGAGACTCACAAGGAACATGTCAAAGCTGTGCTACAGATGTTGAGAGAAAATAAGTTATTTTGCAAACTAGACAAATGAGAATTCCATAGCTCCAAGGTGCCGTTCCTAGGCAACGTGATTGGCAAAGATGGCATTGCCATGGACAAAGACAAATTGTCGGCTGTGTTGAAGTGGCCACGTCCTATTGGCCTCAAGCCCTTGCAGCGGTTCCTGGGCTTTGCAAATTATAATAGGAAATTTATCCGTGACTATTCTTTGATTGTAAAGCCATTGAATGACATGGCGCACAAGGGTGCTAAAGCTTAAGTATGGTCCCCTGTAGCGGTAAAGGCTTTTGATTCCCAGAAATCTGCATTTTCCTTAGCACCAGTTCTGTCTCATCCGATACCTAGTTTGTCAGTTACTCTGAAAGTAGACGCCTCCAAGACTGGTGTAGGGGCAGTAGTGTCGCAGAGATCGGGTCCAGGGAGGACCTTAATGCCATGTGGATTTTTTTTCAAGGAAAATGACTAAGGCCCAGAGTGTCTATGACACTGGGAATCGCGAATTACTGGCAATTATTTTGGCACTTTGTGAGTGGCGCCACCTGTTAGAGGGCACTAGGGCGCCAATCCTGATTCTTACAGACCAAAAAAACCTTACCTACCTCTCGGAGGCCAAAAGGTTATCCCCTAGACAAGCCAGATGGGCCATGTTTCTGTCACATTTCAATTTCATATTATCATACTAACCAGGCACTAAGAATATTAAGGCAGGCGCCTTATCCAGACAATTTGGTACAGATTCGGAGTCCGAGCAGGCGCCAGTGCCTCTTATACCTCCGGATCGCATCCTTGTCACTCTATGCACCAGCATCACATCCCCATTAGGTCAAGAGATTTTGGCAGCCCAGGCCAATGCCCCTCCTGAGAAACCCATGGGGAAATGCCTTGTGGGTGAACCCTTTCGGGCTAAGTTAATGCAAACTTATCATGCATCCCGTGCTGCCGGCCATATAGGCAAGAATCAATTAATACGGTCTTTGTCCCAAATGTTTTGGTGGCCTATGCTAAGGGCGGATTGTGCAGCGTTCACAGCAGTTTGTACAGTTTGTGCCCACTCCAAGTCCCCAAGGCACCTACCAGTGGGGCTCCTGCAGGCTGTTCCTAATGGTGAGCGCCCATGGTCACATGTGTCAATAGATTTTATGGGAGAACTGCCTGCCTCTAATGGTTACACAGTCATTCTTATGGTGGTTGACAGATTCTCGAAGATGGCACATTTTGTGCCACTCCCTGGTTTGCCCTCAGCTAAGACATTGGCCATGGTTTTTGCTAGAGAAGTATTTTGGATTCATGGGGTACCCAAGGTCCTTGTCTCTGATCGTGGGAGTCAATATGTATCTAGGTTCTGGAGGGCATTCTGTGATCAAATGGGGATCCAGTTGCCATTTTCCTCTGCCTGCCACCCCCAGACAAATGGGGCCGCTGAACGCTCCAAACAGGGGTTGGAGCAGTTTTTACGATGTTTTATCTCCAACCATCACGATAACTGGTCGGATTTTATCACGGTTCCCATGATTCCCTGTCAATCTTTGTGATGATACCTGTGCATTGGAGGAGGCTGATTGGCCCGCCCAGGATGTTCCTTTATATACTGGGTCTATGGCACCTGTCAGGTGCCCTTTCATGGTGTTCCTGATCCTGCACCTTTGTTGCTGTGTTACTGCGTTCCTGTGTACCGACTCGGCTCGTCTGACCATTCTGCTGTTCCTGCTCGTGATTGACCCGGTTCCGGCTGACGTTCCTGCTCCGTGATTGACCCGACTCTGGCTGACGTTCCTGATCCATGATTGACCCGGTTCTGGCTGACGTTCCTGCTCATGATTGACCCGGCTCTGGCTGACATTCCTGCTTCGTGATTGACACGGTTCAGGCTGATGTTCCTGCTCCGTGATTGTATCCTGTGTTCCAGCGAGATCTCGATCGCCTACTGGCGACATTCTGAACTGTTCTGATATTATTTCTCTGTCTGATCACTTTTCTGCAAGCTGAGCCGTTGCCTCCGTTACTAAGCCTGTCCGCTTAAGTCTTGCTGAGCTGTGGCCTCCATTACTGAGCCAGTCTGCATAGCCTGCTGAGCTGTTGCCTCCGTTACCGAACCTGTAAGGTACCCTTGATGTGCTGGTTGCCTCCGATATTGAGACTGTATCTGTACACTTGCCAAGCCTGTTGTTTTCCATCCGAGCCATTTAACACTTACCGAGAATGTGCCTTATTGACCGAGCCTATCCGTTAACACTAGCAGAGCAGTATTCATTCCGGTGCTCGTTCATTTCTGCTGTTGCACCGCGTGGTGCTATTGGGCATTCTGTTTAGCTCTTGCAGTGTGTTGCTCCGTGATGGCACCGGAAGGGTGTCTTGGCTCTGGTCTACAAGTGCTCACTGTGTTACGCTACCAGTGCGTTGGCTCCCAGATCGCTTGTGCAGTTTCTCCTCCGTTGTGGCACCCAAGGGGTGTTCTTGGCTCTGATCCCGTTGGCACATGCAGGGTCTCCTCCTTTGACAGACCTAAGGTCGTTCCAGGTTCTGGTCCCATTAGCTCCAGCAGTGACTTTCCTTCGTTATATCACCCTAAGGGGGTATTGGCTTTAGCTCTGGTCAGTCCTTGCTGTATCATTGGGTGTCCTACTGTACAGCTATCTGAGAGTGATTCAGTTCAGTCGCATACTGCACCTTCCTATGCACTATCTAAGAGACTGATAATACCTGCTGGGTGTTGGCTATTACCATCACAGAGACTGATCAGTTGCTCTAAGCATTAACCCTTGTTTCTCCATTTATTCTGAGCATTACTATTTGCTCCTACATATTTTGGCCTGTACTACTGTCATTACTCGTTTATACCTGTTCTGGCCCCCAGGGGCGCTGTTCATTAATTTTATTTCAATAAAACTGTGATTTTGCTTTTAACCTTTGTCTGAGTGTCAGAAAACCGTAACAGATTTGTTGCCGTGGCCTGAGTTCACCTGAAACTGTGCCGTGTGCTCTACCTCCGGGAGCTCACCCTTTCTCAACAACTATGGGTTCCAACCGTGCTTGCTTCTAGACATGTTTCAAGCACAGCAGATGCCGGCCCTAGATGAACATATTAGGCAACTCCACGCCACTTGGGCACAAGTCCAGAGTTCAGCGGCATGCCAACAATAGACGTCTAGCGTCTCCCGTGTTCCAAGTGGGGGACCGGGTATGGTTGTCCTCCAAGAATTTGAAGTTGCAAGTTCCATATGGGAAATTGGCTCCCCGATTTGTGGGTCCTTTCCGGGTGCTCTGTAGAGTTAACCCTTTTGCCTATGCCCTAGAGTTGCCTGCCTCTATGAGAATCCATAACGTGTTCCATGTATCCTTTTTCAAGCCCTTGGTGTGTAACTGCTATAGCACCACTCAGGCAGTCCCAGCTCCAGTGCATATTGAGGATCACGATGAATATGAAGTGCAGAGCATTTTAGACTCACGTAGATTTCGTGGACAGATCCAATAACTGGTACACTGGAAGGGATATGGCCCAGAGGAACACTCATGGATAAACTACTCCATCCACTATTGTTGCGCAGATTCCAATGCTAAGTTCCCAGCTAAACCCAGACCTCCCTCAAGACGGGGGGGGGGGTCTTTGAGAGGGGGGTACTATCACGGTGCCCGTGATCCCTGAGCAACATTGTTACTTCTGGGTTTACGCTGGCTGCGTTCTTATTGGCTCTGGGTTATTGCTCCTCCCAGGGCTTACCTTTAAATACGCCCTCCTGTCACTATACCGGTGCCCTTTCGTGGTGTACCCGTATCAAGCGACTAGTTGTTCTTGTTTCCTATTTTCCGTGTATGACCCAACTCGCCTGACTATGCTTGTGCCTGATGCTCTTGTGATCTGATCTCATTGCTGACTTGGACTGGCTGACTAACTCCTTGTGTCCCGAACTGGCTTGGCTGAGTATCTGATTCCGTTACCGACTAGGACTGGCTGACTAACTCCTTGTGTACCGAACCGGTGTGGCTGAGTATCTGATTCCGTTACTGACTAGGACTGGCTGACTATCCGTTACACTGATCTGGCTGGGCTAGTGTTGGTGGTCCTCCTGACTGGCTGTGAAGTCCTTGTGTGCTGACCTGGTTGTGCTGCTAGTTCCATCGCTTACTGGACTAGCTTATTACCTCCGTATACTATACAGGGAGACACTGGTCCAGGACTGGTTACGTTACGTGCCTATTTCCTGCTCGCTTGCCGCTCCTACTGTCTCCGGGAGCTTGTGGGAGTCCCTGCACTCACCAGTGTCTGTGTTGCCTCCGGTAACCCTATAATATCTGGGTCACGCCAATACCACACTGTTGCGCGTGTTGCCTCAGTTTACCCTAGTGACCTAGAGTTGTTACATCGCCAGCTTCTGGTGTCTGTTGTCTCCGTTAACCCTAGCGTGCTAGGGCCTAGTCGCCACCTGAGTCCATTCTGTGTTGCCTCTGTTAACCCTAGTGTTCTAGGGCTCTGTCATTGCCATAGTACTGCCTGTGTTGCCTCCGTTAACCCTAGTGTTCTAGGGTTCAGCCATTGCCAGAGTACTGCCTGTGTTGCCTCAGTTCTAGGGTCCCTTTACTGCCAGAGTCCTGCCCTTTTTGCCTCTGCCTACCCTCCTCTCCTAGGGTCAGTGCTCTGCCAGTGTTTTGTTAGTGTTGCCTACGTGAACCCTAGCCCACTAGGGATTGCCCTTCAGTCACCCATCTCCTGTGTCACCTATTGTGATGTGGGGCTGTTGAGGATATTATTGTTCCTGTACCTTGCTGAGAATCTGCCTACAAGTCCAAGATCATTATTTCTGTTTGCTGACTATTACTGTGTTTGTAGTTTCGCCCTGACCTGCATGAGATCTGGAAGGTACTTGGTATGGACCTTATCTGGACCCGAGTGTTGCTATTGTACATTATTTTCAGTAAAGCTTTTAACCTTACCAAACTGTCTGAGTGTTCTTTTACAAAGAGTAACAAACCGTGACAGTTACTGAGTGAGAGAGTATCACAGTGCCTGTGATTCCTGTCACTCTCAGTTGTGGCTGTCACTGATTTGCTGACTAGGTTTGACCCGCCTCCTGATGACCTTTTTATACCTGGCTATCACATCTGTCAGATGCCCTTTCGTGGTGCTCCTGAGCCAGTTGTGCTGTTGCTGTGTTCCTGTATTCTGAGTTCCTGTGTACCGATTCGGCTTGTCCTGACTATTCTCCAGTGTTCCTGCTTGTGTATGACCCGGCTCGTCTGCGTACCACCCTTGGATCCTGACCCGGCTAGACTGACGTTCCTGCTTGTTTATGACGCGGCTTGTATGACTGCCTCCTACGTGCTCCGACCCGGCACGGCTGACTTCCTGCTCCGAAGATTGACTTCCAGCTTGTTCCAGTGACCTGCGTTCCAGTTGTCACCGCCGCGACATTATCAGTCTCTGTTGCCCGCTTCAGTGTGATTGCCTTGCCTGGTGTTACCCACGATTAGTGCTGTGCCTCGCTACCTGTACAGAGCTGTGTGTGAATCTGTATGCCTTCCTCTCAGTGCAGAGCCTTCCAGTAGCACTGACGCCTCGAGTAAACGTGCTTTTTAACTCTTGCAGTGCTGCCTCGATTTCACTCTCTCTATCTCCAGTACGAGCCTCGATATCCGTGATACTGCTGCTGAGTTGGCCGCTCACCGTCGGCAACTCTAGTCCTCCATTGCAGAGTAGTCACATTGTTTGGGTCGTTTGGGCGCCTAAGGCTCTCCGGTGTCGGTTACCAGTGATATCCGTAATACAGAGTGGTGGCAGTAAGGCTTCAGTGTTGGCTTATCCGGTACTATGCCTGAGGAGGCTGTTAGCTCTTGCATTGCCGGCCGGTTCCCGTTACGCCCGTGGGGGCTATTTGCACTTGCACAAACCAAAGCAGTTCCAGTAACTACGTCCGTGGGGGGCTAAGTTGATTCCTATTCTGCTTAATATCCAAACACCTTGGCAAGGCAGTTCGGTCTTCAGTACTTGATGAACTTTGTCTATCCAGCACAGCCTTTTAACATCCAGGGCGTGCCAAACCTCCAAATCTGAGACGGACTGTTATCTAGACATTAACCCCTTGGGGGTTCATATCATCCTATTGCATACTGTCTTGCATGTATATCTATTGTGCTATTACTATTGTAATATCTCAGTTTACTTGATCTGTGTATTACCTACCGCCACTAGAGGGCGAACTTGAGCATTATTTACTTTAAATAAAGTGTGTTTTATTTTCACTTACTGGTCTGAGAGTCCTAAAAACCGTTACAGTACGAAAGGGCCATGACCTCAGACGGTAAGGGTGAAAGTAATACTCAGAACATCCACTGGAGAATGGATGCCCATGTGCAGCGCCTGGACCAATTGGCACTGGCTCTACAGACGTTACTCGAACGTACAGTACATTTGGACAAGTCTGGTCCTAATCCGGTGGTCCCCCCAGTCTTGACACTGTGGAATCCATCTGTAATTCCCTCTGCTAACTCAAGAGTGTTAACGGCAGCGGCGCCATTACCCTTAAGATATGATGGCGAACCCTCCCTATGCAGAGGTTTCATTAACCAGTTGGAGATATTTTTGGAATTGGCACCCCAGGCATTTCCTAGCGACCGTAGTAAGGTCGGCTTTATGATATCTCTGTTGACGGGCAAAGCTTTGGCATGGGCAAATCCGTCATGGGAAAATGCCAGACCCTGCACACTGAACTTTAGAGATTTCGTGATGAAGTTCAGACGTGTGTTTGAGGTTCCTGGCAGGTCTGCCTCTGCTGCCAAAAGGCTGATGGAGATTCAGCAGGGCGAACGCACTCTGGGCGAGTATGCTATCGAGTTCCGGACCTTGGCAGCAGAGGTGGGCTGGAACGATGAGGCCTTACTTGCAGCCTTTACCCAGGGTCTCGCTGAACAGATTAAGGACGAGATAGCCGCTCGAGATGTACCCAGCGAGCTGGATAAGTACATTGACTATGTCATGTTAATAGACTCCCGCATCCGGGAGAGACGCTTGGCTAAAAGGACTAAAGCAAGAAGTTATGGCCAGAACAATTTCCTTAACCCACCCACACCACCCGTTCTACCTGAACGACCAGCTGACAGCACTGAACCTATGCAAGTAGGTTTTACTAGGCTCACTAAGGAGGAGAAGCTGTATCGTAGGAGGCAAGGCTTATGCCTATATTGTGGCAAACCGGGCCATTTATTACGCAATTGTCCAGTAAGGCCGGGAAGCTAACGTACCTAGGGTACCTTGGGGGACAGGCCCTAGGTGGTGTAGAACAGTCCCTAGATACTAGCACCACTAAACCCACCATCCAGGTGGCATTTGCTTGGGCAGATAAGGTTATCGAGGTCCTAGCATTGGTGGACTCCGGGGCAGCCGGCTACTTCATGGATCAGTCCTTTGCTGATTTGCAGGGCATTCCGTTATGTAAAAAGGACTCTCCTGTGGCAATAGAGGCCATTGATGGCAGACCCCTGGATCCTGCTTTCATTACGTTCGAGACAATCCCAGTGACAATGACTGTGGGGGCTTGTCACAGGGAGCAGATACAATTTCAGATCATTCGTTCCCCGCATCATTCAGTTATTTTGGGGTTTCAATTGTTACAGGCACACAATCCCCAATTTGACTGGCAAAGGTGTGAAGTTAACTCTTGGTCTGAGTACTGTAACAAGAATTGTCTCTCTCTTCCTGTTAAGATTATGTGTACCTCTCCAGCTGTGCCAATCCTGATTCTTACAGACCAAAAAAACCTTACCTACCTCTCGGAGGCCAAAAGGTTATCCCCTAGACAAGCCAGATGGGCCATGTTTCTGTCACATTTCAATTTCATATTATCATACTAACCAGGCACTAAGAATATTAAGGCAGGCGCCTTATCCAGACAATTTGGTACAGATTCGGAGTCCGAGCAGGCGCCAGTGCCTCTTATACCTCCGGATCGCATCCTTGTCACTCTATGCACCAGCATCACATCCCCATTAGGTCAAGAGATTTTGGCAGCCCAGGCCAATGCCCCTCCTGAGAAACCCATGGGGAAATGCCTTGTGGGTGAACCCTTTCGGGCTAAGTTAATGCAAACTTATCATGCATCCCGTGCTGCCGGCCATATAGGCAAGAATCAATTAATACGGTCTTTGTCCCAAATGTTTTGGTGGCCTATGCTAAGGGCGGATTGTGCAGCGTTCACAGCAGTTTGTACAGTTTGTGCCCACTCCAAGTCCCCAAGGCACCTACCAGTGGGGCTCCTGCAGGCTGTTCCTAATGGTGAGCGCCCATGGTCACATGTGTCAATAGATTTTATGGGAGAACTGCCTGCCTCTAATGGTTACACAGTCATTCTTATGGTGGTTGACAGATTCTCGAAGATGGCACATTTTGTGCCACTCCCTGGTTTGCCCTCAGCTAAGACATTGGCCATGGTTTTTGCTAGAGAAGTATTTTGGATTCATGGGGTACCCAAGGTCCTTGTCTCTGATCGTGGGAGTCAATATGTATCTAGGTTCTGGAGGGCATTCTGTGATCAAATGGGGATCCAGTTGCCATTTTCCTCTGCCTGCCACCCCCAGACAAATGGGGCCGCTGAACGCTCCAAACAGGGGTTGGAGCAGTTTTTACGATGTTTTATCTCCAACCATCACGATAACTGGTCGGATTTTATCACGGTTCCCATGATTCCCTGTCAATCTTTGTGATGATACCTGTGCATTGGAGGAGGCTGATTGGCCCGCCCAGGATGTTCCTTTATATACTGGGTCTATGGCACCTGTCAGGTGCCCTTTCATGGTGTTCCTGATCCTGCACCTTTGTTGCTGTGTTACTGCGTTCCTGTGTACCGACTCGGCTCGTCTGACCATTCTGCTGTTCCTGCTCGTGATTGACCCGGTTCCGGCTGACGTTCCTGCTCCGTGATTGACCCGACTCTGGCTGACGTTCCTGATCCATGATTGACCCGGTTCTGGCTGACGTTCCTGCTCATGATTGACCCGGCTCTGGCTGACATTCCTGCTTCGTGATTGACACGGTTCAGGCTGATGTTCCTGCTCCGTGATTGTATCCTGTGTTCCAGCGAGATCTCGATCGCCTACTGGCGACATTCTGAACTGTTCTGATATTATTTCTCTGTCTGATCACTTTTCTGCAAGCTGAGCCGTTGCCTCCGTTACTAAGCCTGTCCGCTTAAGTCTTTCTGAGCTGTGGCCTCCATTACTGAGCCAGTCTGCATAGCCTGCTGAGCTGTTGCCTCCGTTACCGAACCTGTAAGGTACCCTTGATGTGCTGGTTGCCTCCGATATTGAGACTGTATCTGTACACTTGCCAAGCCTGTTGTTTTCCATCCGAGCCATTTAACACTTACCGAGAATGTGCCTTATTGACCGAGCCTATCCGTTAACACTAGCAGAGCAGTATTCATTCCGGTGCTCGTTCATTTCTACTGTTGCACCGCGTGGTGCTATTGGCCATTCTGTTTAGCTCTTGCAGTGTGTTGCTCCTTGATGGCACCGGAAGGGTGTCTTGGCTCTGGTCTACAAGTGCTCACTGTGTTACGCTACCAGTGCGTTGGCTCCCAGATCGCTTGTGCAGTTTCTCCTCCGTTGTGGCACCCAAGGGGTGTTCTTGGCTCTGATCCCGTTGGCACATGCAGGGTCTCCTCCTTTGACAGACCTAAGGTCGTTCCAGGTTCTGGTCCCATTAGCTCCAGCAGTGACTTTCCTTCGTTATATCACCCTAAGGGGGTATTGGCTTTAGCTCTGGTCAGTCCTTGCTGTATCATTGGGTGTCCTACTGTACAGCTATCTGAGAGTGATTCAGTTCAGTCGCATACTGCACCTTCCTATGCACTATCTAAGAGACTGATAATACCTGCTGGGTGTTGGCTATTACCATCACAGAGACTGATCAGTTGCTCTAAGCATTAACCCTTGTTTCTCCATTTATTCTGAGCATTACTATTTGCTCCTACATATTTTGGCCTGTACTACTGTCATTACTCGTTTATACCTGTTCTGGCCCCCAGGGGCGCTGTTCATTAATTTTATTTCAATAAAACTGTGATTTTGCTTTTAACCTTTGTCTGAGTGTCAGAAAACCGTAACAGATTTGTTGCCGTGGCCTGAGTTCACCTGAAACTGTGCCGTGTGCTCTACCTCCGGGAGCTCACCCTTTCTCAACAACTATGGGTTCCAACCGTGCTTGCTTCTAGACATGTTTCAAGCACAGCAGATGCCGGCCCTAGATGAACATATTAGGCAACTCCACGCCACTTGGGCACAAGTCCAGAGTTCAGCGGCATGCCAACAATAGACGTCTGGCGTCTCCCGTGTTCCAAGTGGGGGACCGGGTATGGTTGTCCTCCAAGAATTTGAAGTTGCAAGTTCCATATGGGAAATTGGCTCCCCGATTTGTGGGTCCTTTCCGGGTGCTCTGTAGAGTTAACCCTTTTGCCTATGCCCTAGAGTTGCCTGCCTCTATGAGAATCCATAACGTGTTCCATGTATCCTTTTTCAAGCCCTTGGTGTGTAACTGCTATAGCACCACTCAGGCAGTCCCAGCTCCAGTGCATATTGAGGATCACGATGAATATGAAGTGCAGAGCATTTTAGACTCACGTAGATTTCGTGGACAGATCCAATAACTGGTACACTGGAAGGGATATGGCCCAGAGGAACACTCATGGATAAACTACTCCATCCACTATTGTTGCGCAGATTCCAATGCTAAGTTCCCAGCTAAACCCAGACCTCCCTCAAGACGGGGGGGGGTCTTTGAGAGGGGGGTACTATCACGGTGCCCGTGATCCCTGAGCAACATTGTTACTTCTGGGTTTACGCTGGCTGCGTTCTTATTGGCTCTGGGTTATTGCTCCTCCCAGGGCTTACCTTTAAATACGCCCTCCTGTCACTATACCGGTGCCCTTTCGTGGTGTACCCGTATCAAGCGACTAGTTGTTCTTGTTTCCTATTTTCCGTGTATGACCCAACTCGCCTGACTATGCTTGTGCCTGATGCTCTTGTGATCTGATCTCATTGCTGACTTGGACTGGCTGACTAACTCCTTGTGTCCCGAACTGGCTTGGCTGAGTATCTGATTCCGTTACCGACTAGGACTGGCTGACTAACTCCTTGTGTACCAAACCGGTGTGGCTGAGTATCTGATTCCGTTACTGACTAGGACTGGCTGACTATCCGTTACACTGATCTGGCTGGGCTAGTGTTGGTGGTCCTCCTGACTGGCTGTGAAGTCCTTGTGTGCTGACCTGGTTGTGCTGCTAGTTCCATCGCTTACTGGACTAGCTTATTACCTCCGTATACTATACAGGGAGACACTGGTCCAGGACTGGTTACGTTACGTGCCTATTTCCTGCTCGCTTGCCGCTCCTACTGTCTCCGGGAGCTTGTGGGAGTCCCTGCACTCACCAGTGTCTGTGTTGCCTCCGGTAACCCTATAATATCTGGGTCACGCCAATACCACACTGTTGCGCGTGTTGCCTCAGTTTACCCTAGTGACCTAGAGTTGTTACATCGCCAGCTTCTGGTGTCTGTTGTCTCCGTTAACCCTAGCGTGCTAGGGCCTAGTCGCCACCTGAGTCCATTCTGTGTTGCCTCCGTTAACCCTAGTGTTCTAGGGCTCTGTCATTGCCATAGTACTGCCTGTGTTGCCTCCGTTAACCCTAGTGTTCTAGGATTCAGCCATTGCCAGAGTACTGCCTGTGTTGCCTCAGTTCTAGGGTCCCTTTACTGCCAGAGTCCTGCCCTTTTTGCCTCTGCCTACCCTCCTCTCCTAGGGTCAGTGCTCTGCCAGTGTTTTGTTAGTGTTGCCTACGTGAACCCTAGCCCACTAGGGATTGCCCTTCAGTCACCCATCTCCTGTGTCACCTATTGTGATGTGGGGCTGTTGAGGATATTATTGTTCCTGTACCTTGCTGAGAATCTGCCTACAAGTCCAAGATCATTATTTCTGTTTGCTGACTATTACTGTGTTTGTAGTTTCGCCCTGACCTGCATGAGATCTGGAAGGTACTTGGTATGGACCTTATCTGGACCCGAGTGTTGCTATTGTACATTATTTTCAATAAAGCTTTTAACCTTACCAAACTGTCTGAGTGTTCTTTTACAAAGAGTAACAAACCGTGACAGTTACTGAGTGAGAGAGTATCACAGTGCCTGTGATTCCTGTCACTCTCAGTTGTGGCTGTCACTGATTTGCTGACTAGGTTTGACCCGCCTCCTGATGACCTTTTTATACCTGGCTATCACATCTGTCAGATGCCCTTTCGTGGTGCTCCTGAGCCAGTAGTGCTGTTGCTGTGTTCCTGTATTCTGAGTTCCTGTGTACCGATTCGGCTTGTCCTGACTATTCTCCAGTGTTCCTGCTTGTGTATGACCCGGCTCGTCTGCGTACCACCCTTGGATCCTGACCCGGCTAGACTGACGTTCCTGCTTGTTTATGACGCGGCTTGTATGACTGCCTCCTACGTGCTCCGACCCGGCACGGCTGACTTCCTGCTCCGAAGATTGACTTCCAGCTTGTTCCAGTGACCTGCGTTCCAGTTGTCACCGCCGCGACATTATCAGTCTCTGTTGCCCGCTTCAGTGTGATTGCCTTGCCTGGTGTTACCCACGATTAGTGCTGTGCCTCGCTACCTGTACAGAGCTGTGTGTGAATCTGTATGCCTTCCTCTCAGTGCAGAGCCTTCCAGTAGCGCTGACGCCTCGAGTAAACGTGCTTTTTAACTCTTGCAGTGCTGCCTCGATTTCACTCTCTCTATCTCCAGTACGAGCCTCGATATCCGTGATACTGCTGCTGAGTTGGCCGCTCACCGTCGGCAACTCTAGTCCTCCATTGCAGAGTAGTCACATTGTTTGGGTCGTTTGGGCGCCTAAGGCTCTCCGGTGTCGGTTACCAGTGATATCCGTAATACAGAGTGGTGGCAGTAAGGCTTCAGTGTTGGCTTATCCGGTACTATGCCTGAGGAGGCTGTTAGCTCTTGCATTGCCGGCCGGTTCCCGTTACGCCCGTGGGGGCTATTTGCACTTGCACAAACCAAAGCAGTTCCAGTAACTACGCCCGTGGGGGGCTAAGTTGATTCCTATTCTGCTTAATATCCAAACACCTTGGCAAGGCAGTTCGGTCTTCAGTACTTGATGAACTTTGTCTAACCAGCACAGCCTTTTAACATCCAGGGCGTGCCAAACCTCCAAATCTGAGACGGACTGTTATCTAGACATTAACCCCTTGGGGGTTCATATCATCCTATTGCATACTGTCTTGCATGTATATCTATTGTGCTATTACTATTGTAATATCTCAGTTTACTTGATCTGTGTATTACCTACCGCCACTAGAGGGCGAACTTGAGCATTATTTACTTTAAATAAAGTGTGTTTTATTTTCACTTACTGGTCTGAGAGTCCTAAAAACCGTTACAGTACGAAAGGGCCATGACCTCAGACGGTAAGGGTGAAAGTAATACTCAGAACATCCACTGGAGAATGGATGCCCATGTGCAGCGCCTGGACCAATTGGCACTGGCTCTACAGACGTTACTCGAACGTACAGTACATTTGGACAAGTCTGGTCCTAATCCGGTGGTCCCCCCAGTCTTGACACTGTGGAATCCATCTGTAATTCCCTCTGCTAACTCAAGAGTGTTAACGGCAGCGGCGCCATTACCCTTAAGATATGATGGCGAACCCTCCCTATGCAGAGGTTTCATTAACCAGTTGGAGATATTTTTGGAATTGGCACCCCAGGCATTTCCTAGCGACCGTAGTAAGGTCGGCTTTATGATATCTCTGTTGACGGGCAAAGCTTTGGCATGGGCAAATCCGTCATGGGAAAATGCCAGACCCTGCACACTGAACTTTAGAGATTTCGTGATGAAGTTCAGACGTGTGTTTGAGGTTCCTGGCAGGTCTGCCTCTGCTGCCAAAAGGCTGATGGAGATTCAGCAGGGCGAACGCACTCTGGGCGAGTATGCTATCGAGTTCCGGACCTTGGCAGCAGAGGTGGGCTGGAACGATGAGGCCTTACTTGCAGCCTTTACCCAGGGTCTTGCTGAACAGATTAAGGACGAGATAGCCGCTCGAGATGTACCCAGCGAGCTGGATAAGTACATTGACTATGTCATGTTAATAGACTCCCGCATCCGGGAGAGACGCTTGGCTAAAAGGACTAAAGCAAGAAGTTATGGCCAGAACAATTTCCTTAACCCACCCACACCACCCGTTCTACCTGAACGACCAGCTGACAGCACTGAACCTATGCAAGTAGGTTTTACTAGGCTCACTAAGGAGGAGAAGCTGTATCGTAGGAGGCAAGGCTTATGCCTATATTGTGGCAAACCGGGCCATTTATTACGCAATTGTCCAGTAAGGCCGGGAAGCTAACGTACCTAGGGTACCTTGGGGGACAGGCCCTAGGTGGTGTAGAACAGTCCCTAGATACTAGCACCACTAAACCCACCATCCAGGTGGCATTTGCTTGGGCAGATAAGGTTATCGAGGTCCTAGCATTGGTGGACTCCGGGGCAGCCGGCTACTTCATGGATCAGTCCTTTGCTGATTTGCAGGGCATTCCGTTATGTAAAAAGGACTCTCCTGTGGCAATAGAGGCCATTGATGGCAGACCCCTGGATCCTGCTTTCATTACGTTCGAGACAATCCCAGTGACAATGACTATGGGGGCTTGTCACAGGGAGCAGATACAATTTCAGATCATTCGTTCCCCGCATCATTCAGTTATTTTGGGGTTTCAATTGTTACAGGCACACAATCCCCAATTTGACTGGCAAAGGTGTGAAGTTAACTCTTGGTCTGAGTACTGTAACAAGAATTGTCTCTCTCTTCCTGTTAAGATTATGTGTACCTCTCCAGCTGTGCCAACAAAATATGGGCAATTCAGTGACGTATTTAGCAAAGGAGAGGCCAGCGCATTACCTGACCATAGGCCATACAATTGCGCCATTGATTTGCCTCCAGGTGCGGTGCCCCCCAAGGGACGCACTTACCCACTGTCTTGTGAGGAAAATAAGGCTATGGAGGAGTATATCGCAGATGCCCTGGAGAGGGGAATCATTCGTAAATCTACGTCTCCGGCTGGTGCCAGATTTTGTTTTGTTAAAAAGAAAAATGGGGAACTCAGGCCTTGCATTGACTACCGTGGGTTGAATAAGTTGATGCCTAAGAACGCCTATCCCATTCCACTTATTACAGAATTATTCGACAGATTAAAGGGCTCTTCGATCTTTACTAAACTTGATTTGCGAGCCGCCTATGATCTAGTCAGAATTAAAGAGGGTGACGAGTGGAAAACGGCGTTTAATACCAGAACAGGGCATTATGAATATCTAGTGATGCCATTCGGCTTATGCAATGCACCTGCAGTATTTCAGGAATTGATTAACGATATTTTACGTGACCTGCTCCAGTCCTGTGTGGTAGTATATCTAGATGATATATTGATTCACTCTGCTAACCTTTCCTAACACATTAAAGATGTCTCAGAATCTTGCTCCGACTTCGTAAGCACAAGTTATTCTGTAAACTAGAAAAGTGTGAATTCCATACATCTCAAGTACCATTCCTGGGGTTCATAATATCCAAAAGTGGCATTGCCATGGATCAGGAAAAGTTGACAGCGGTTCTGCAATGGCCTCTGCCTAAGGGGTTAAAGGCCATTCAACGATTCTTAGGTTTTGCTAACTATTATAGGAAGTTCATCAAGAACTTTTCCACGATTGTAAAACCACTATCAGATTTGACTCATAAGGGCGCTTCTCCCTCTCAGTGGTCTGAGGCAGCTGAAGACGCATTTGTTACCCTGAAATCTGCCTTTGCATCTGCTCCTATACTGTCCCACCCTAATCCCTCCCTGCCGTTTATTTTGGAGGCTGACGCTTCAGAAGTTGGCGTTGGGGCAGTGCTCTCCCAACGTCCTGTGGGAGGTGGCACCTTAAAGCCTTGTGGGTTTTTCTCTAAGAAATTGTCCAGCGCCCAGAGTCATTACGAGATTGGCGACAGGGAACTGTTGGCCATCATACTAGCACTGAAGGAGTGGCGACACCTCTTGGAAGGCACTCAGACTCCAGTACTAATTCTTACTGACCATAAGAATTTAACCTATCTCTCCGAAGCCAAAAGACTGTCTTCTCGACAAGCCAGGTGGGCGCTGTTTTTGTCCCGATTCAATTTCCTAGTATCCTATCTTCCTGGCTCGAAGAATATCAAGGCTGATGCGTTGTCACGTCAGTTCGCTTCTGACACTGAGAGGGAGGAAGTCCCGGTACCCATCATTCAGCCAGATCAGATCCTGGCTACTATTCGTACCACCATAACCTCGCCTCTGGGGAAGGAGATACTGGCATCACAATCACGGGCACCTCCTGAATCCCCAGTGGGGAAGTGTTTTGTAGATGAGTCATTCCGTGTCCGTCTGTTGGAAACTTATAACGCTTCTAAAGCGGCTGGGCATATTGGTAGTGACCAACTAGTATGGTCCCTCTCGCAGCTATTTTGGTGGCCTACTTTGAGAGCCGACTGCGCCGCGTTTACGGCAGCTTGTACCACTTGTGCCCGTGCCAAGAGCCCTAGGCATCTCCCCGTGGGCTTATTGCAACCGGTGCCTAACGGAGACCGTCCTTGGTCTCATATATCCATTGACTTCTTGAGAGAATTACAGGCCTCTAGAGGTTACACGTTCATTCTTATGGTGGTCGATAGATTCTCTAAGATGGCACATTTTGTGCATCTGACTGGCCTTCCATCGGCCCAGGAATTGGCTATAGTTTTTGCCAGAGAGGTGTTCCGTCTGCACGGAGTACCCAGAGTGATTGTCTCCGACCGTGGGAGCCAGTTCGTTTCTAGGTTTTGGAGGGCATTTTGTGGTCAGATGGGCATCCAATTGTCATTTTCCTCCGCCTACCATCCCAAGACGAATGGGGCCGCTGAGCGTGCCAATCAGGGACTGGAGCAGTTCCTGAGCTGCTTTGTCACCGATCATCATGATAATTGGGCTGACCTGTTGCCATGGGAGGAGTTTGCCAGAAACTGTGCGGTTAACTCATCGTCCGGGAGCTCCCCATTTCTCGTTAATTATGGTTTACAGCCTTGTCTGCTCCCGGACTCCTTTCAGGCACAGCAGATTCCTGCTTTGGACGAGCATTTGGCACAACTTCGTTCCACTTGGGCACAACTTCGTTCCACTTGGGCACAGGTTCAGAGGTCCCTCAGTCAGTCATTCAGGCGGCAGCAACGGCACGCTAATCGCAGACGCCTTCCAGCGGTCTCATTTCAAGTTGGGGACAGGGTATGGCTGTCATCCAGAAACCTCAATTTACAAGTGCCGTCAAACAAACTGGCTCCCCGGTTCATTGGTCCATTTAAGATTATCCGCAAGATTAATCTGGTTTCTTATGCTCTGGAGCTTCCACCCTCAATGCACATTCATAATGTGTTCCATGTGTCACTCCTGAAACCCTTGGTGTGCAATCGTTATACTGCTACGCCAGTGATTCCTGGGCCGGTGGATGTCCAGGGCCAAGAAGAATATGAGGTCCAGAGTATTATTGATTCCAGGAGACTTAGAGGAAAGCTGCAATATTTGGTTCATTGGAAGGGCTATGTCCCTGAAGAACGTTCTTGGGTTGATCAAGGGGATCTCCATGCACCTTGATTAGTACGCAGCTTTCACTCTAAATATCCTTTGAAACCCAGACCTCAGGCAGGGAGAGGGGGCCTTTGAGAGGGGGGTACTATCACAGTGCCTGTGATTACTGTCATTCTCAGTTGTGGCTGTCACTGATTGGCTGACTAGGTTTGACCCGCCTCCTGATGACCTTTTTATACCTGGCTATCACATCTGTCAGATGCCCTTTCGTGGTGTTCCTGAGCCAGTAGTGCTGTTGCTGTGTTCCTGTATTCTGAGTTCCTGTGTACCGATTCGGCTTGTCCTGACTATTCTCCAGTGTTCCTGCTTGTGTATGACCCGGCTCGTCTGCGTACCACCCTTGGATCCTGACCCGGCTAGACTGACGTTCCTGCTTGTGTATGACCCGGCTTGTATGACTGCCTCCTACGTGCTCCGACCCGGCCCGGCTGACTTCCTACTCCGAAGATCGACTTCCAGCTTGTTCCAGTGACCTGCGTTCCAGTTGTCGCCACCGCGACATTATCAGTCTCTGTTGCCCGCTTCAGTGTGATTGCCTTGCCTGGTGTTACCCACGATTAGTGCTGTGCCTCGCTACCTGTGCAGAGCTGTGTGTGAATCTGTGTGCCTTCCTCTCAGTGCAGAGCCTTCCAGTAGCGCTGACGCCTTGAGTAAACGTGCTTTTTAACTCTTGCAGTGCTGCCTCGATTTCACTCTCTCTATCTCCAGTACGAGCCTCGATATCCGTGATACTGCTGCCGAGTTGGCCGCTCACCGTCGGCAACTCTAGTCCTCCATTGCAGAGTAGTCACATTGTTTGGGTCGTTTGGGCGCCTAAGGTTCTCCGGTGTCGGTTACAGGCGATATCCGTAATACAGAGTGGTGGCAGTAAGGCTTCAGTGTTGGCTTATCTGGTACTACGCCCGAGGGGGCTAGTGGCTCTTTCATTCATATTCCAGCATTCGACTAAGCCTGAGGAGGCTGTTAGCTCTTGCATTGCCGGCCGGTTCCCGTTACGCCCGTGGGGGCTATTTGCACTTGCACAAACCAAAGCAGTTCCAGTAACTACGCCCGTGGGGGGCTAAGTTGATTCCTATTATGCTTAATATCCAAACACCTTGGCAAGGCAGTTCGGTCTTCAGTACTTGATGAACTTTGTCTATCCAGCACAGCCTTTTAACATCCAGGGCGTGTCAAACCTCCACATCTGAAACGGACTGTTATCTAGACATTAACCCCTTGGGGGTTCATATCATCCTATTGCATACTGTCTTGCATGTATATCTATTGTGCTATTACTATTGTAATATCTCAGTTTACTTGATCTGTGTATTACCTACCGCCACTAGAGGGCGAACTTGAGCATTATTTACTTTAAATAAAGTGTGTTTTATTTTCACTTACTGGTCTGAGAGTCCTAAAAACCGTTACAGTGAGTCACTGTTACGGTTTTTTGACACTCAGACCAAGGTTAGAAATAAAACATAGTTTTATTGAGATAAAATAAGGAACAGTGCCCCTGGGGGCCAGAATCGGTATTGCAGTAAGGTAAGTAATGGACAATATACAGGCCCAATATAGCAGGAACAGGCAGAATATAGCAGTAACACAGAAAAGGGTTAATGCTCAAAACAGGTATACAGTGTCTGTGGTGGTGATTAGCCAACACCCGGTGCTATAAACAGTCCCAGTAGTAGTAGTGCAGCAAGCAAGCTCAAGCAGTGCGACTAAACTGAATCACAACCAGATAGCTGTATCGTAAATGCCCAATAGTATAGCAAAGACCAACTGGAGCTAGAGCCAATACCCCTACTAGGGTGTAGTAACGGAGGAGAGACTTTGCCAGAGCCAGTGGAGCCAGAGAAAGGAGCACCCTTAGGTGCGGTAACGGAGGAAACATTGCATATGCAAATTGGACCGGAGTCAAGAGCACCCCTTAGGTGCGGTAACGGAGGAGACACTGCACAAGCCAATATACTGTGAGCCAAACGCAAGACCAGGTGAGATCTGTTGGAACAACACTGAGCGAGAGGAGACGAGAGCCACGGCACCCTTCCGGTGCTGGAACGGAGCAACACACTGACAGAGTACTGGAATGCCCAATAGCACTACGCGGTGTGATAACTCCTAGGGAACGAGCACCTAAAGAACAGTACTGCTCTGCAGTGGTAACGGATAGGCTCAGTGATTGAGGCAACAGCTCAACAAGTGTTAAATGGCTCAGGATGGGAGGCAACAAGGCTTGGCAAGTGTATGCAAACAGGCTCGGTAACGGAGGCAACCAGCACAGCAAGTGTTCTCAGACAGACTCGGTAACCATGGCAATAGCTTGGCAAGTACTCTCGGACTGACTCGGTAACGGAGGCAACAAACGGGCTCAGTATCGGAGGCCACAGTAACACAGGAGGCGTGATCAGTCAGTGCAAGCTGCGAGCAGGTTCAGAATGTCGCCAGGCAGGAACGTCGATCAGGAACGGCTGAATCACAGAGCAGGAATGTCAGCCAGAGCCGGGTCAATCATGGAGCAGGAACATCAGCCGGAACCGGGTCAATCATGGAGCAGGAACGTCAGCCAGAGCCAGGTCAATCACGTAGCAGGAAGTCAGCCAAAGCCGGGTCAATCACGGAGCAGGAACGTCAGCCAGAACCGGGTCAAATCATGGAGCAGGAAGTCAGCCACAGCCAGGTCAATCATGGAGCAGGAACATCAGCCAGAACCGGGTCAAT